>CM051561.1:27259100-28629997 GCA_028022735.1 Gypaetus barbatus | reverse complement strand
AACACAAAAAGTTTCACCTTTATGAATTTTAGTAGCAATGATCAGCAATTTTAATTCACATTAAAATCACAATTCGATAATTAAGATATAATGCAAGGGAAACAGTTTGCTGAAAAGGTCCTGAAGATTCATCACCATAAGCTTCTGAAAAGGTCTGTGACTTGGCATTTTTCTCAACAGATCTGTGTATTCTTCATAAATCACAGCAATCTGAGTAACTGCTAATCAAACGTACTCAAGACAAAATATCTACTGTAGCTTTTCAGATTATTTTTTCAACAGCAATATAAAGTTTTAAGCCAAGGACATACTGAAAACTCTTAGACATCAGTTTGAGGGCAGTGAAAGAATGGGATTGAAACAACTGTAATTAAGAAGGAAGTAAGTGTCACTTGGGGAGAGCAAGGAAAGAATGAAGGAAAGGACATATGAAAAAAATCAAAATATTTTCACTGACAAGGACAACCCAGTGTTGAAAGGCAGGCAAACACAGGCTATGCATGACTACAGCATGATACTTTGCCTCCAAAGAAGCATTCCATGATTAAGGAAAACAAGCTAGTATATGAGAGGTAAACTAAATTAGGATTTATGCTAAATCCTTTAAAATATTAACAAAAGTTATTACTATGTTGGCAAGCAAGTGCCTCTAGGACATACACACCAATTTAAATAAATGACAAAGTTTCTAAGTTCACTGAAGCAATGATGCGTGCACAAATGCACATGTATATATTCAATATTAGTATCACTCAGAATTTCCTGGGTTTGTGTTGCTTCGTAGAAATGAAAGCTATCAGATTATGAAAGGAAGAAATCTTACAAGCGCATCACACTGTCCAAATAAAGCAGATGTACTGGTTCTCTTTTTAATGGTTTTCTGACAGGCCCATGCTTATCCTTGGATAGTGACAATTACTTTCTCAAAAGGGCCAGTATGATTTTTTTTGTTTATTTAGGTTTTTTTAATAACAAGCCAACCATTATTCCTTACTCAGATGTTTATTATACATTCCTTTTTATTGCATTTGGCTTTCCAGATCTTTTGTATATTTCAAAGATTAAAATTCTCTGCTTAATGTAGAAATATGTTTTTAAACTGAAAATGGAATTCCTCATCTGGAGAAAAACAACATTGGCTTTTACAGGTTCCTGGACTCATCTACCAGAGTAGCATCAATAACAATAGGAACTGTAGAAAGTGTGCTCACAGGAACCATACCATCACTTTGAGAAAAAGGAGTTACCACTTTCCTTGGATTAAGGTGGACTTCCCTCCTGCACAAGTAGACCAGAAAAAAACCTCATAGGGCACTGAGTTTCTTTAGTAAAAATTTCAACTTTTGTATTCCAACAAGAAAATGTAGTTTTCTTTTACATTGAATATTTTTCCCACTAGCTTTACTTTAAGCCTGCACATGTTGAAATATCTGTAATTTGATGCACTACACAGCAGAAAAGTGAAAGTGAACGTGGCTTAAAAGACAAAAATGCATCTGAAGACTTCCAACATTTTTTTTTTCTAGATCTAAACACAGAAGAAACACTACATAGTCTACTCCTTTAAATTCTATAATGAAAAACTGTAACGGAAGAACAACTTTAAAGAAGAGAAACTTAACGAAACCTAACAAGTGAATACCTAGAAAGTATTAACAGCATACACTGTGATAGCTAAATCTCTCTCCTTTCCTCAGTCAGTTAAAAGAAAATTCATAGCCAACAAAGTGTTATAACAATATTGTCTTGTCTTTTTACATTATAAGGATGGATACAGAACATTTTTTGTAAACTATTTTTAAATAACAACAGTAGTGAGCACTGAGTCAAGATACAACCAGCAGGAATCAAATACTCTTAATCTGCTTGACTGGCCGAATAGTTGTCATTGGTCATACTTACTTTTGAAAGGTGATGTTCAGATGAAAATCCCAAGCCATAGACTGTATTTGCCCTGCTGTCTGCCCATTGGCCAAACTTCTGGGATGTTTTAGTAAATGTCATGTTGGGAGTGATAGTGCTATTTATTATTGCCTGAAAAAAAAGTAGTAGTTGTAAAAAAGGGGTTCTGTGGTTTTGATTTTTTTAAAGAGACTACTCAATAATTGAAAATGCCAGTATTATAGACAAGTATCTGTGTACACTGAATGAGACAAACTTGCAACTAGGGAACAGTTTTCTTCTAATTTAATCACAGCTAAAATTACAAAAGCATATATTGGCATACATTCTTTAAAAGGAGCAAAAGCGGGGGGGGGGCATCTGTTTGCAATTGCAAGCAGTCATTTAATAGTTAGCAAGTCAAAAAAAAGTCCTTTAAAGCATCCACATAGGCTAATGAGATCAGAATAGAAGAACTAGTGAAGTCTTTTTTTGTCTCACAAGTGTATTTCTTTGTCCCCTAAGGCAATGCCTCTCAAGATCCACTGTAAGCTCCACAGTTGCATTTCCCTCCTTGCATATGCAATCCTCACTGGAAAAGATGCAATAAAACAAGAAGCATAATTTATTTTTAAGTTTCTGTATTGCAAGAATCTGTTTTTCCTTTATACATACACAAACATGACTAACAGTGACAGGGTCATGCACCAACTACAGAAGAGCTACTCTTAGAATAGATTTTTCTTCTCTAGTTCTTGTTACGTACAGGATGGAAGAGGCGCATCTTCCAGCATACAACTTCTGCTAATGTAAACAAAAAACTAAAACTATTCAATTATATGCTGGTTCCACTAAAACCAACTAAAGTTTTACCATGGATTTCAACAGTATTTTCATCACATTAAAGTTTGTCTAACATATTCTAAATCTGTGGTGTGGAACTGTCCAGTTGACTTACTTAAAGTATGTCAGGATAAAGTCTTATAACGACACCAATGGGTTCCATTTAACTAAAAATTGATGGTTATTACAGTTTATAACCAGCCAACGCGAACAAGAAAGACTAGCCACAAAACCAGATATGTGTATTGGAAGTGAAATGCAGGCATGCTTTCTCATCTGTCTGGTGCTATGTCGTGGTTTAACCCCAGCCAGCAACTAAGCACCACGCAGCCGCTCACCCACTCCCCCCCCACCCAGTGGGATGGGGGAGAAAATCAGGAAAAGAAGTAAAATTCATGGGTTGAGATAAGAATGGTTTAATAGAACAGAAAAGAAGAAACTAATAATGATAATGATAACACTAATAAAATGACAACAGTAATGATAAAAGGATTGGAATGTACAAATGACGCGCAGTGCAATTGCTCACCACCCGCCCATCGACACCCAGTTAGTCCCCGAGCGGCGATAACCCCCGCCCCCACTCCCCCCAGTTTATGTGACATCCCATGGTATGGAATACCCCGTTGGCCAGTTTGGGTCAGCTGCCCTGGCTGTGTCCTGTGCCAGCTTCTTGTGCCCCTCCAGCTTTCTCACTGGCTGGGCTTGAGAAGCTGAAAAGTCCTTGACTTTAGACTAAACATTACTTAGCAACAACTGAAAACATCAGTGTGTTATCAACATTCTTCTCATACTGAACTCAAAACATAGCACTGTACCAGCTACTAGGAAGACAATTAACTCTATCCCAGCTGAAACCAGGACATGCTACTAAGAGTTTCAGCCACATTTGTTAAATAATTCACAGCCCTTTCCATAAAACACTGGTTAGTAGGTGCTTTGTAACACCCATGTGAAAGAGAATGTCCTTAAAACTTCCCAGAAAATAGCATACACTGTGAGCAGAACAGTTCAGGAAGAATCTTACATGCCAGTTATTGTGCTCCAAAGGTTATTGTCAATATGGGTCCTACTGTCTCACACTACAGAGTTGGGAATCTTTTGAACATCAGTGTGCACGTGCTTTGTTCTGCTCCCATGAAACCATAACTCCTGCCTTACCCCCAGCAGTTCAAAGCCAGTGATTACTGTAGAATCCTAGAGCAGCAACAAAATTCACAAGGTCCAAACCAACTTCTCTGTTGGAGATAAAGAAATCTTAATTTTATTCTTTGAGTAGCAGGAACTGGACTGATGCATAGAGAATAACAATATTTTCTCAGGATGGTGACAGTGAGAAACTTCAACATCAGAGAGACCAAGTACTGCTCTCCCAAGCCTGAGATCTTCTAGAAGTCAAATCCAGCCTATGCTACTTGTGTGAGATGGCCTTCTGGATGGATATTAAAGTGAGTAGTTATGGAGTTTACTTAGCATCCTTTGCTTCTGCTAAGATTTAGGTAGCACTGGAGCACAGCTACCATCAACATCAAATTTTCTCTGAATTCTACAGGGCAAGCCTGAAAAATTTACAGCTGAGGGGCCAGCTAAGCCCACAAACAGCTTCCATGTGCATATGCTGATTCTCAGATGAAGTGGGGGAGAGGAGTATTGCAAGAAAGTTCAGAAGAACACATTGTATCACAACATGTAGAAAGGCAAGCAAAGATACTGCAGCACAGATGACTTTAACAAAACTGGCATCTTTGGCAGCTCCACTATGCTCGCATTAAATTGTAAGAACAAATCTGGATGTAGCTGAGGATATCAAACAGGCAGTTCTATCTGATAACCTTTGCCTCAAAATGCAAATTTTGGCTACCATTGTGAACAACTCCTGGAAAATTCTAGAATGCCTGAAAGCTTAAATTCGAATCAACAAGCCTCATCAGGTCAAGGACAAGATTTGTTGTGTGACTAGAGACTGGAGAACCATCTCCAGCATTAATTGTCCACAAAACTTCTCTTCAGATTTTCATATAGGAGAAGCTGGTCAGTGAAGTCACTGGTAATTCAAGTCATCCTTCTTTCTTTAGGCATATGGTTGGGGGCCCAAATAAAGCCAGCAGGCTTGCACTTGCACCAAGGCCTCCAACTGACCTCATGGGAAACAGCTGTCTATGCCATGTCGAACAGAAGAGATAACGTGAGACAGTAGAGGTGGACTTCTTAGAAAGGAGGTGTTCTGGAGCTCTGTTTTTCTTGTATGATTCTTGTCTTCTTGAGTACTGTTAGTGCTTGGAAGCTCTCCTTTTGAAATAACCTTGTGGAAGCCCAGAAGAGAGCTGTGCAAGTTCACTTAATGCTCAATCTCTCTCGGTGTGGAAGCCGTCAACAGTAACACGTTTGAAATTAATTATCCTGGGGACAGTGTAGAAAAGAGTCTTCCTCCCAAATCAAGCTCTAGCTGTGCTGTATCCTTTCTTAAGCCCTACTTCCATCCATTGCTTGATTAATTTGAACTTGTACCACAGACTTGAGAGTGCAGGTAATTTTGTCACAGATGTAACTTCCTCAGTGCAGAAGAGGACTCTGAGGACAGGGACTTATGACCTCCAAGCAACAGGCAGGTTTAAAGCCTGCAGGACTGGCATTTGCTGCAGTGACAGTGGCATATCTGGTTGCAAATTAACCCAGCATAAAACCTTGGAGAAACCAACCAGTTTTCAGCTGAGGCTGCTCACTGCTTCAGCTGACCACATGGGCTGGCTGCACAAGAGAGAACCCAGAACAGGCTACCTGGACCAATTGTTCACCCAACATATTATGGACTTGTCTAGCTGTATGCTGGACATTTTGTCCAGAAGGATACTATAAGAGACAGTATCAAAAGCTTTGCTAAAATAAAAAAAAACCAAAACACATCTACTGGCTTCCCTTGGTCAACTAGATGAGTGACCTTGTCATAAAAGGAAATTAAGTTAGTTAAACAGGACTTTCCCCTCATGAACCCGTGCTGGCTATGACCAATGACTACATTGTCTCTCAAGTGTTCTTCAGTATCTCCCAGAATAACCCTCTCCATAATTTTACCAGGCACTGAAGTGAGACTGACAGGCCTGTAATTACCAGGGTCTTCCTTCTTACCCTTCTTGAAAATTGGGACAACATTTGCCAGCTTCCAGTTGACTGGGATCTCTCCAGACTCCCAAGACTGTTGAAAAATAATGGAGAGAGGTCCCATGATAACATCAGCCAGCTCTTTCAGTACCCTGGGATGAATCCCATCAGGCCCCATAGACTTATGCGCATCCAGCTGGAGCAGCAAGTCTCAAACAAGTTCAGGGTCAGCTGGGAGTTTGCCATCCCTCCAGTCACAGTCTTCCAACACAGGGCTCCAGGGGTCCCCGGGCCCATCATCGGTGTTGAAGACAAAGGTGAAGAAGTCATTAAACGTTTCTGCTTTGTCTACATCCCTATTTGTGAGGTGACCGACCTCATCAAGTAACAGACCAATGTTATCTCTGATCCGCCTTTTGCTGTTAACATATTTAAAAAAGCCCTTTTTGTTGTCCTTCACAGTACTGGCCAGCTTGAACTCTAATCGAGCTTTGGCTGCACAAATTTTCTCCCTACAGTGGCGAACAGCATCTCTGTAGCCCTCCCGTGTCACCTGTCCTTGCTTCCAATGTCCATATACTTTCCTTTTCCGCCTAAGTCCTAGAAGAAGATCCCTGCTCATCCAAGCCAGCCTTCTGCCCTGTTTGCTTGACTCCTGACACTTTGGAATTGCCTGCTCCTGTGCTCTTAAGAGATGACTCTTAAAAAGTGACCAGCATTCATGGACCACAATACCTTCAAAAGCAGATTCCCAGGGGACCTTACTAACTAGCTCCTTCAGCAGCCTGAAGTCTGCTCTCCCCATATCCAGGGTTGAAGTTTTGCTGGCAGTTTTTCTCCTATTGCCAACGATTTGAAACTCAACTACTTTGTGGTCACTGTGACCAAGACAGCCACCAATCACCACTTCGCCCATGAGTCCCTCTCTGTTTACAAACAGGACCTGTGCTTACAGGTCTTACTTAAAACCTATATTAGCATTAAACAGATTATCACTTTAATGTGTGACTAGTTTATTTTACAACAGTCATTAAAATGTAAAGATCATCTATTACAATAACACTGGAGACTTGACTCAGAAATAATATATACAAGGCTCATGAAACCTACAGACTGGAAAACCACTCTTTTCCAGTCTTCTCTTGTTTTAGATGAGCACAAATTATTGGGGGTTTTTTCCCAATATTGCATCTGTGAAAACATTATCAGAGAGTTAACTAGTACTACAGGAACTACGATACTTAATCTCCTTTCTTTTCTCAGTGACAGCCAGAGACTGAATGGAAAAGACAGCAGGATTCTGAGAATAATCTTAGTGTCTGTCTGCAATGTTACTGGAGAAATAATGGAGGCTTCCTTCCATCACCTAGGAGAAAGAAGTACTAAAACACACTTTTCCAACGAGATATGAAATTACTATATAATTAATGAGAAGTGAAAGCCTTAGCAACAACTGCTCAATGTTGTCACGTCATATTGCATAAGAGATTTTATTTTTCAGGTTTTCTCTTGATTCCTAGAGCAGTAGGAGAAAAAGGTTGCATAAAAGATATTTACTCAAGAGGTCATAGAAACCAGCCTCAAGTTCTATCTGATTATTTGCATCGGGATCTCCTTGACATGGGCGACAGGGATCTAGATACTGTACGTGACTATAAAATATGGCCTGTACACTGAACACCTTATGGTCCTAGAATGTTTTCTGGAGTCAAGTTAAAGGGATATGCATCATTTCTTGTGCCGGGTATTTTAAGAGGAGACAATAGCTTTAGAAAACAACATTACACAGAACGTAGAAAGAATAAGCAGACCTTGTTTCTATAGGACCTATCTCAGCTGAATCTGGCTCACAGACCCATTGATACAGAATAAGGGGAAAAAAAACCCCAATCTCTTTCAAAATAGACCACAGATCTCCACAAAAAAATTCAAGTGGAAATCTGTGATGTACAGTAGCATCTCTCAGAGGTGAGTGAAAATCAGGTCTTAAAAATCTCCTTTTGTTTTCAAAAAGAAACATTTAATGATGTTCAGATAATCAGTAGAGAAGTTAAATTTTATCCAGGAATCCTACTGGAACCTACTGACCTAAAGAGGGGGAAGGGTGTGGGGCAGAAATGGGCTTATCATTCAAATCTCAAGTGTATCTCTCTCCGTAGTGGGTTGATCCTGGCTGGATGCCAGGTGCCCACCAAAGCAGCTCTATCGCTCCCCCTCCTCAACTGGACAGGGGAGAGAAAATATAATGAAAGGCTCCTAAGTCGAGATAAGGACAGGGAGAGATCACTCAGCAATTACCATCATGGGCAAAACAGACTCGACTTGGGGAAAATTAACTCAATTTATACCAATAGAATCAGAGTAGGATAATGAGAAATAAAACCAAATCTCAGAACACCTCCTCCCCACCCTGCCCTTCTTCCCGGGCACAACTTCACTCTCAAATTCTCTACCTCCTCCCCCCGAGTGGCACAGGGGGACGGGGAATGGGGGTTGTTGTCAGTTCATCACACGTTGTCTCTGCCGCTCCTTCCTCCTCAGGGGGAGGACTCATCACACTCTTCCCCTGCTCCAGCATAGGGTCCCTCCCATGGGAGACAGTCCTCCATGAACTTCTCCAATGTGAGTCCTTCCCACAGGCTGCAGTTCTTCATGAACTGCTCCAGCATGGGTCCCTTCCACGGCGTGCAGTCCTTCAGGAACAGACTGCTCCAGCATGGGTCCCCCACGGGGCCACAAGTCCTGCCAGAAAACCTGCTCCAGCATGGGCTCCTCTGTCCACAGGTCCTGCCAGGAGCCTGCTCCAGCGCGGGCTCTCCACAGGGTCACAGCCTCCTTTGGGCACATCCACCTGCTCCGGCATGGGGTCCTCCATGGGCTGCAGGTGGATATCTGCTCCACCGTTAACCTCCATGGGCTGCAGGAGGACAACCTGCCTCACCATGGTCTTCACCAGGAGCTGAAGGGGAATATCTGCTCCGGTGCCTGGATCACCTCCTCCCCCTCCTTCTTCACTGACCTTGGTGTCTGCAGAGTTGTTTCTTTTACATGTTCTCACTCCTCTCTCTGGCTGCAGTTTCTGTTCCGCAGCAACTTTTTTCCCTTCTTAAATATGTTATCACAGAGGCGCAACCACTATCGCTGATTGGCTTGGCCTTGGTCAGCAGTGGGTCCATCTTGGAGCTGGCTGGCATTGGCTCTATCAGACATAGGGGAAGCTTCTAGCAGGTTCTCACAGAAGCCACCCCTGTAGCCCCCCCGCTACCAAAACCTTGCCACGCAAACCCAATACGCTCTCAAACTTTCCTTACTGCAGTCTAAGTGGACATACTTATGAGTTGCCATCACTTACTGGCTTACTGCTCAGCACCTGAGCCACTGTATACTGAGCAGCCACATGCACGTCATTCTCTCCAATGTACAAACCCACAGGGTGCTGTAAACCCCTCCAGCACAGAGGTTTACAAGTAAACCTAGTTGAATCATATATCTATTCCCCCTGAGGGAGGGGCATGAGAGCTGCAAAACCAATATGGTTCAACAAGCATTTTTGGCAGCTGGCAACATGTAATTTTGAGACATTTTCAATGTAAAATTTGTTTTAAAAGAAAACCAAAAAATCATCTTTACTCCATTTAATTTCAAAACTCAAAACTGGAGAATTAAATTGCATAGCTTTTTCTCCTTTGCAAATTTAATGCTTCTGTCTGACCAATCGACAATGTAAGGAATTGCAAGCTCAGATGCCAGTAGTGTTACTGACACCCAACTGTATGCCATACAGCAGAGAGACTGTGGATGCTCTGTGAACTTAAGAATGCTTTCTATTTATATTTAGCCCTTTTTACATACTACATTATGTATGTGCAGACATGTTAAAAAAGATGGGGCTATAATTAAAAATAAAAAAATTCTCTGGGAACCATGCTGAAAACCTCCTAAAAATTCTTCCGTGGGTCCCCCTGCTATTCACCTGGATATGTTTCAAAGCAGTGTTGTGATGCCTAAAACAATGGCTCCTTCTTAATCATTATTGGGATCCTAGATCAGAGTCAGACATGTAACACTGATGAAAACATTATTAGGACTGCAGCAATCACAGAGAGAGTAAATAAAAGTGATAGATTGCATTATCAATATACCTTGCTAATAGCACTGCAAATGCAAAGGAGATGCTGCAATAGACAAAAGAGCAAACAAATAGATGAACAACTGCTTGACAGTGCAACTCAGCAGCCACTTTTCAAGAATTGCAGCTTTGGACAAAGGCAGAGGAACCCCAGTGGATATCAGAATAAGGATTTTGCAAACTGTGCAGATCAATTAAGATGCTACAGATTACAAATAGTAGCCTTGATTTCATACAGCATCTAGTCCCAATCCCAAAGTCTTTTATAAACAGTCACACAAAAGGTATTTTAATTATTTGACAGAACGAAATCATTTGAAGGAGTGCTGAGAAGGTAAGAAACAGTCAAAGTTAAAGTTGGAAAAAATTTTGGTAGGCTTTGATACCAGAGTCTCAATCACCTAAAGTAGTGTCATATAGAGATCTTTTTGACATTATTGTTATTACTATATTTTATTATTTATTTTTATTTTAGTTATTCAACTGTTCTTAATAATAATAATAATAATAAAAACAATAATAATAATTGTAATGAAAAGGAATATAACAGAGAGAGAACTAAAACCCAAGAAAAAGACAAGTGATGCACAATGCAATTGCTCACCACCCACTGACCGATACCTGGGCAGCGATCCACCCCTCCCGGCCAACTCTCCTCAGTTTATATACTGAGCATGATGTTCTATGGTATGGAATATCCCTTTGGCTAGTTCGGGTCAGCTATCCTGGCCATGCCCCCTCCCAGCTTCTTGTACACCTGCTTGCTGGCAGAGCATGGGAAACTGAAAAATCCTTAACTTAGGATAAGTGCTACTTAGCAACAAAAAAAAAAAAAAAAAAAATCAGTGTGTTATTGTGGTGGGTTGACCCTGGCTGGACACCAAGGTGCCCACCAAAGCCATTCTATCACTCCCCCCTCCTCAGCTGGACAGGGGAGAGAAAATATAACAAAGGGCTTGTGGGTCGAGATAAGGACAGGAGAGATCACTCACCAATTACAGTCACAGGCAAAACAGACTCAGCTTGGGGAAAATTAACTCGATTTATTACAAATCAACCAGAGAAGGGTAGTGAGAAATAAAACCAAATCTCAGAACACCTTCCCTCCACCCCCTCCCTTCTTCCCGGGCACAACTTCACTCCCGGATTCTCTACCTACCCCCACAGCAGCACAGGGGGACGGGGAATGGGGTTTACAGTCAGTTCATCACATGTTATTTCTGCTGCTTACATCCTCCTCAGGGGCAGGACTCATCACACTCTTCCCCTGCTCCAGCATGGGGTCCCTCCCACGGGAGACAGTCCTCCATGAACTTCTCCAACGTGGGTCCTTCCCACGGGCCGCAGTTCTTCACAAACTGCTCCAGCATGGGTCCTTTCCATGGCGTGCAGTCCTTCAGGAGCACACTGCTCCAGCGTGGGTCCCCCACGGGGTCACAAGTCCTGCCAGAAAACCTGCTCCGTGGGCTCCTCTCTCCACGGGTCCACAGGTCCTGCCAGGAGCCTGCTCCAGCGCGGGCTTCCCACAGGGTCACAGCCTCCTTCGGGCATCCACCTGCTCTGGTGTGGGGTCCTCCATGGGCCGCAGGTGGATATCTGCTCCACCATGGACCTCCATGGGCTGCAGGGGGACAACCTGCCTCACCATGGTCTTCACCACAGGCTGCAGGGGAATCTCTGCTCCGGTGCCTGGAGTACCTCCTATCCCTCCTTCTTCACTGTTCTTTGTGTCTGCAGGGTTGTTTCTCTTACATGTTCTCACTCTCTCTCCGGCTGCCGTTTCTCTCTGTCTCTCCCAACTTTTTTTTCCTTCTTAAAAATGTTATCACAGAGGCGTTACCACTATCACTGATTGGCTCGGCCTTGGCCGGCGGCGGGTCCAACTTAGAGCCGGCTGGTATGGGCTCTGTCGAACACAGGGGAAGCTTCCAGCAGCTTCTTACAGAAGCCACCCCTGTAACCCCCCCGCCTCCAAAACCTTGCCACGCAAAGCCAATACAGTTATCAACATTATTCTCACACTAAATGCAAAACACAGCACTGTACCAGCTACTAAGAAGAAAATTAACTCTGTCCCAGACGAAACCAGGACAAACAGCAATACTCTGGATTTAAAAAAAGAAAAAAAAAAGAAAAAAAGCAGAGTAATGTTTTTCAGCTTTCAATAAATAGCCAAGAAATCTATGTGAATACTGCCATGCTCTAACAGAGTATTTTAGTTCCAACCATTGTGAACTGACACATCTCCATAAGTTGCAAATTAAAGTCTCTTGAAAGGATTATAGCTTTTGATTACACTCTGTGTATCTTTAATGTCCTTATTGCAAAGATGTCTTACATGCCATTTGTAAAGTTACTGGTTTTATACCCACTTGGAGTAAAACCTAAGGAACAGTCAAATATTTTCTCCAAGTCTTCCAAATTAATTTCTTAGACAAGGTTTCTTACAATAGCAGCTCAACACATTAGGAAAGATAATGAAAAAAAACAAACAAACAAACAAAAAAAACGAACAACACCCCCAAAATAACCCAAACCCAACCCAACTGAGTTTTGATAAAAGCTTACCATGGAGAGCTTTATTAGGAGGGAATCACCACATTCTCTACAGCAAAAATTGGAAGATTATGTAACAGAGAAGGATTTACTAAGCGATTATGGGCACTAAACAGATGTCCTTCATAATGCTGAAGCCAATGATATTGATAACATCATTGAATGCGGAGATGAAAACAGGTTATTGTAACCCTATTTGTACTTTTTAGTGCATCTCACAGGGAATGCCTTTTTAGACTGCTCAAAATATTAACTAAGTAACAGGTCATCACTTAAATTCAGCAATAGATTTATCAAAGTAAATATTTTCCGATAAACACTTAAAATATGTAATGAAGCAATGTAACCATTTTAACACATCAGTAATCTGTTACTCAAATAATGACAAAAGCATTTGATAAGATACATGAAGGATATCAGACTGGAAAATAAATACAAAAGTCGATCAGCAAGCAAGTTCTCCGAAATAAAGCTTACCTTTGAGCCATCCAAACTGATTATCCTGTAGACATTTCTTGTGCTGTCATAGAAGTAGGACACAGTAACAGCATGCTTGCTGGTGGGAACCCAGTTCTTCTTAGTGTTTGGGTCAATCTGGAAGACATGAGCTCGGGTGCTGAAGATGGGTTGTTCCCTGAAGGATAGAGAGTGAAAGTCATGAATCTGATTTGTACGTAATATTGTTGCACACAAGTTATCTGCCAGTTATGCCCACTGGGATATACACATTTCACTTTGCATGATAAATTTTTCCTAAGAACTTCTGTATGTGTTACTGCATAGAGCAGATAAGTGCATTAATATACATATGCAAGCAAAATGCAAGCCTTCTAAAGCAAAAATCAGCACCCAACTGTAGAGTCAGATAAAGACAGCCATCTCTAAATATAGATTCAGCCCTGTCCCATCACCTCCCTAGCCCTCACCCTCCATCTATCCCTTTAAACTAACTGGCATCAATACATGTGTAACACTACACTGCACGTTGCAGAATGTGTACTACTTTAAACCCCCATCTTCTCAAAAATCTTTTAATACTCTGATTATTCTAATCAATCTTAGGCCATAATCTAAAACTGAACTGGCTGATTCAATGCAATTATTCTAAAACTAACATTAATTAGGGTCAGGAACATGTGTTGTGAAACTCTCACTCTTTGGAGCTTCACATCTGAACATTTTTATAGCAACACTAAATATGCATAACATACATGGTTCAAAGTTAACTGCTTAGCAAATAAAATTATGTAAGGGAAAAAATTAATGTACTTCAGAATTTAAAACTTATTTTTCCCCATGATCATTACCAAGACATATAGTATTGCATAGAAATCTAAAAATATTTTAGTATCACTAAGATGGTTGTCAGTTTAAATTTAGCTACATTTTACTGACAAATAGATTGCTGTATTCTTCAGAGAATGCTGCCATCAAATCACAAAGATATTAAGTACCAGAATTTTAAGTTGAGTTTAACTTTGTAGGTTTTTGAACTCTTTTGTTTTCTCCCATTTCCAGGATGTGAAGAAACATATCCTTTGTCCCTGCCCTCATCTCCCTTTAAGTAATAGGTAAGTACTTAATACATTTTTCTGCCCAAAATAAAAGCAAAAGAAAAAAATTAGGATTTTGGGTACTCATAGTCAAAGGGTTTCAATCTGGCCTCATTACAAAGGGGTACATGTGAACTCTCAGAAATATCTCTACTGCTTGGCAGCGAGAGCAGCCAAGACCAGTTGCTTTCAGCAGCAGAATCGTATTATTCAGTTAGGAGTTAAGGCTCCTTGAAGCCCATCTGCCAGAAGATGTGGTGTTCTCCTATGCTGGATGTTAGAAGTGATACAAAACAGACCAAAGAGAGCACTGTTTCAGTGAAAGTTAAAGGAGGAGGAAGGTAGGCCAGGGGAATCAATGCACATGCTAGTCCTCCATACAAATATCACTGTACCCTCAGCACCAACTCATCTTTTCCTTCTAAATCACCAAGCTATAGGAGGTTGGGTAGCTGTTTTCCTGATCCCAATCCCTTGCACAAACACAAAGGCTATACAACGGTGACTTTTGTAGCTCTTTTGTTTAACATAACCTTTACACTAATTCTTATCACTCTTTTGAATCTCTACAATTACTTCTTCAGTCATACCTAAACTTTAGTTCTTTTCTTCAATATTAGATACATTTTCCATTTACCTCCCAATTAAGTATACCCAAATGTAATTTGATGCATATTACTGTAGTGCAACCAGTTCTTTAACTCTGGAAAGGTAAAGAGCTCATAAAAAAAAAAGTCTTAGAAGCCTGACAATTATTTGGATGAAGATTGACGTTGGAAGGAGAAAAATAAAGGTTCTGACCACATTAACATTAACTAAAAAGACAAAAGAAGAACTGAATCCAAATCATAGATGTGTGGTTAATGAATACACATTTGACCAGAAATGCTATTCAGTTCTGTCACAGTACAGTATATCACACAGCTGAGGCTTTCAACATAACACAGGTTAGGATTTTCATATGTAAAAGGTAGGTGAAAACTATACAACTAAAGTAAGCGGGAGTGTCAGTAGAAGTCCAATTGTTCAGCCTTGAGTTGCTGCTCTGCACTGTCAGCACAAAAATCTTCTATAGCCCCAGCTAAAACAGCCTCAATTTGTTTCATGAGACAGCCTCCATATTCCTGCTGATTGCTCAGCAGTGTTTTGCAAAGACAAACCAGAGCACTTTGCAGGGCATGTATGTGTGTCTGGCATAGACATTACAGTTAGGTACAGAACAGCATTAATAAAGTTTACCTGCACTTTTTTAATCACTTCTGATAAACTAGAGTTACAGTCTTTTCTTTCCATGTTTTAACTGAAACTAAAGCTTTGCTGAATAACAAGCTGTCTACACTCTGTGGCAAAAAACATAACCCCCTTCATTAAACTAGTTGGAGAAATCATGATTTTGCCAAATTACTGGGGTAATAAGTAGTTTTTTCCAATAATGATGCTAAACTTCAGATGCCTCTAGAATTAAACCAACTAGAATACATTTTGACACTTGATGATGAACGTTTATACTGATTATTTCTTCAAACAAATGGAAGTTACACACTTTATGTCTACAGGATGAAATGTGTTATAGAATCAGTCACTGATTTGCCACTAAAGCCCTTTGAAGCTACTGTACAATTAGGTCATCTGTACTTTTCTGTGGCAACACACTAAAGAGCTACTTAAATTTTAGATTTACTAAAACATTCAGAAACAAGCAAAAGTTAATATGTAAAACATATAAAAGATTTACAACTTCATCTAAACAATCTTTACTACGAGACTTTTGGTTTTTTCCATTGTCCACACAGGACATGATGCCCTCCCAATCTGGAAGTTTCCATTAACTCAGCTGAAGTAGCATTAGTTATATTAAATAGGAAAGTAGTTTCCTTTTTCCCTTGCTAAGTGCTCACATATATATATATAAATAAAAATATAAATGTACTTTTGCCTATATAGAGTTGAGAGAGAAAGAAGAAAAAACAACTTTAAATAAGAAAAAACAATCCTGTAAAAACAACTGTCAGTTCCTTACTCTTCCTTCTCTTCCTCTTTCAGCTTTCTCTTACCATCCCTTCACTACCAAAGTATTTAGTATTCATTAAAAACACTAATAGGAACTAAGACAAGAACTTATCACTAATTACAAAGAGAAGTAATTCATTTTTCCAGAAATATCCTGATGCTGAACAAAAAGAAAAGAAACTAACAGAATGCCATAGTAACACAGTTTGACTATTAGAAATGTCTGTTCAAGCACGGCAGAAACAGTAAGGCTGTTGTTCTTAATTCACTTTGACCATTGTAATGTTGCAGTCTAATGCAGACTAAGAAGAAGTAAGTGCTAAGTCCTCCTTGACTTAAGCGGGAATGTGAGGACTAAAGAAGGATGAGAAGTACCACTTAAGGAGATAGAGTCATACCAGTTTTTATCATTGATACAGAAATCTATTCATTGATATGTGATCAGTCCTAGGCTAGTCTTAGGAGAAAAGCCTATGTCCTAACAGTTGAATGAACAGTGTTTTCAACTCCTCTTTCCATTTTGACATCTTAACACATCCTTTTCAAAAAAATGCAGACTATTGAATATAAGAACCTAAGGGTTCCTTTCTCCACATGTGAGATTAATTAAAGCTTTCACAAAAGTAGCTTAAGTTAGTACAGAAGGTTAGAAAGAACTTTCCTTGCTAATTCATAATTAACATTTGCTTTAAAAAAAAGTATTATTCTTTGATGAGTCTGGTACTTCCAGATCATGCCAACACTAGTGCTAAAAACCTCCTTCCTCTTACTTCTTTCCCCACATTGTTTACCATGACTCCAAAGTTATTTTCATTGCCATAATATCTACAACTTCTCAAGGCTGGGATTCTGTTGTCTTAGTTACTGTATGTCATGGTTTAACCCCAGCCAGCAACTAAGCACCACGCAGCCACTCACTCACTGCCCCCCCCCACCCAGTGGGATGGGGGAGAGAATCGGAAGGAAAAAGGTAAAACTCATGGGTTGAGATAAGAACAGTTTAATAGAACAGAAAAGAAGAAACTAATAATGATAATGATAACACTAATAAAATGACAATAGTAATAATAAAAGGATTGAAATATACAAGTGATGCACAATGCAATTGCTCACCACCTGCTGACCGACGCCCAGTTAATCCCCGAGCGGCGATCCCCCCACCCCCACTCCCCCCAGTTTATATACTAGATGTGACGTCACATGGTATGGAATACCCCGTTGGCCACTTTGGGTCAGATGCCTTCTTGCTGGCTGGGCATCAGAAGCTGAAAAATCCTTGACTTGAAACTAAACATTACTTAACAACTGAAAACATCAGTGTTATCAACATTCTTCTCATACCTAACTCAAAAACATAGCACTGTACCAGCTACTAGGAAGACAACTAACTATCCCAGCTGAAACCAGGACACCATAAAAACAATAAGGCCACTGAAAAGAAGGTATGAACTTCTACAACATTAGTTGATGTCCTGCTTGCCTCCCCTTTTGGTGTGTTAATGATGCTAAAAAAATAAATAAAATACACACACACACAGACACGTATTGGGATAAATTGACGGGGTTTTGGTAATGGGAATGCTGCACTCACTGTGTGGGAGGAAGTCAGGGACTGCCCTGTGCAGACACAAGAACAAAGCAGAATTGGGGCTGGAAAAAAAACAGGGACACAGGGGCTGGAGCGAAGAGCTGCCCAAGTGGGAGCAGAGAGCAGACATGGGAGCAGGTACAACACTGAGGGGACTGTGGCCTGTGGAGGAGTTGAGTTAAAAAAAAAAAAAAAAAAAAAAAAAAAGAGCCACCAGGCACTGACCGCCATCTCTTGAGTGCCACCTGTGGCATGGGGATGGGAGACCAGGACAGGCACAGCAGACCTTGCCACATGGCAGCCTGCATGCTCAGCACACATGCTCTGGCAGTCCCAAGGACTGCAAACTCTCTTGGTAGGCATCACACATTTTTGCAGGTAGTAATTTTGCACACAGTGAGATCTGAGCCTCTATAATATCTGTCATCCAAAGTGATTTCTCCCCATATCAGACAAAATGAATCCCCTGCATGGTCTCTCAGGCATTTGCTGATTATCTTCAGATTTAGGACAGGACAAAGACCTTTTTGCTTTTTCAAAATGACAGTGTACCAAGACTACAGCTTTCTCCCAATGCCTGGCTACAGTCTTAAAAAATACTCTCCCTGGCTTGTTTTTAAAGCTGTAGCAAGCTTTTGTTACTCTAAGCAGCTTCATGAGGGATCCCTGAAAAGAAATAAGGAGAGTGATTAAAAGTGCAGCTACAGTCAAAACTAATTTGTCAACTATGGCATCCAAACATGACCAATGGTTTCTCAGGAGTCTGAGTCAACAAGCTCTGTAAACACAATTCAAAGCAATAGAAAAAACACAGAATTGTCCTTATTCCTAAAAATGCCCTGAAGTCTGATAAATACTGTATACGGTAGCTTGTGGGACAGTATTGCATAACATTGGCTTCTTGTTGTATGGAAACCGCTCTGAAATAAAAATCTTCTTTCTGGACAGAAAGTGACTGACAACTCAAAAAAAACATTGTCATGGTTTCAGCCCAGCCGGTAACAAAGGACCACACAGCCGCTTGCTCACTCCTCCCGCCCCCCTCCGGTGGGATGGGGAGGAGAATCAGAAAGGAGAAAAGAAAAAAAAACCGGAACCTCGAGGGTTGAGATAAGGACAATTTACTGGGACAACACAAAAAGAGAAGTTACAACAACAACAACGGTACTAATAAAAGAATATACAAAACGAGTGATGCACAGTGCAACTGCTCACCACCCAGAACCTGACGCTCCACCACTTCCCCCACCGAAAGTCGAGAGAACTCCCCCCAGCCCGCTCCCCATTTATATATTGAGCATGATGTCACATGGTATGGAATAGCTCCTTGGCTAGTTCAGGTCAGCTGTCCCGGCTGTGCCCCCTCCCAGGATCCTGTGAAAATTAACTCTATCCCAGCTGAACCCAGGACATTATCCACCCCTTATTCTATACCATCTACATCATGCCCAGATCTTACATTTTCTAATTAACCACTACCACTTTCCTTGTCTTATATACATATATATATGTATATGGACACCCCCCACACACACACAAATAGTATTCCCTTAGTCGATGGGCTATCCCTCTAATGTGTCCATCAATTTTATTTAGTCCATGACTTTGGGGCTCCATCTGTTGTAACAGTCCTTCAGGATAGGAGAGATGGTGTGAGGTGTTGGATTGTTGCATGCTGCCTCTGGAGCTTGCGGCTGGTACATTTGGTGCAACCCACGCCCTTGGTCTGCAGGTCGAAGATGTTGATCTTGAGGAAATCGCTGGGCGCCAGTTCAAGTTCTATCACTGTTGTACTTGGCTCGGTTTCAAAGTCCATCCTTCAGTCGTTTGGGTAATTCTTACTGTAATACCCTTGATATGGCATATAGACACTATAGATACAATGACATACATTGGCAGGTTATTGAGCAGTTAACATCATACAGCCTAATTCACTGGCTATTCTCTCCCAAAATCAAATCTCCTTGAGGTACACATCGAACTTCCCCATCCTTCTGCATCACCCACCAAGTGTACCCAGGTCCTTGAGCAAAAGCAATCCCTTGGATGGGTTTGTCTCTGCTTGAGGCAGGACTAACCCAGACTGTCTTTCCTAACATACTCTTCATGCGCACTACAGGGACTTTACCTCCTTCTACAGTATGTGGAAGTCTTGGGGGGGGGGGGGGGGGGGGCAGCCCCATTGGCAGATCCTCTAGTCTTAACTAACCAGGTGGCTTTTGTTAAATGTGTATCCCAATGTTTGAAAGTTCCACCCCCCATTGCTCTCAATGTAGTCTTTAACAGTCCATTGTATCGTTCGATTTTTCCGGAGGCCGGTGCGTGATAGGGGATGTGATATACCCACTCAATGCCATGCTCTTTGGCCCAGGTGTCTATGAGGTTGTTTCAGAAATGAGTCCCGTTGTCTGATTCAATTCTTTCTGGGGTGCCGTGTCACCATAAAACTTTCTCTTCAAGGCCCAGGATAGTGTTCTGGGCAGTGGCATGGGGCACAGGATATGTTTCCTGCCATCCGGTGGTTGCTTCCACCATTGTAAGCACATGGCGCTTCCCTTGGTGGGTTTGTGGGAGTGTGATATAGTCAATCTGCCAGGCTTCCCCATGTTTATATTTCAGCCATTGCCCTCCATACCACAGGGGCTTTAACCGCTTGGCTTGCTTAATTGCAGCACATGTTTCACATTCATGGATAACCTGTGCAATAGCGTCCATGGTCAAGTCCACCCCTCGATCACGAGCCCATCTATATGTTGCATCTCTTCCCTGATGGCCTGAGGTATCATGGGCCCACTGAGCCATAAATAGCTCACCCTTATGTTGCCAGTCCAGATCTACCTGAGACACTTCAATCTTGGCGGCCTGATCTGCCTGCTGGTTATTTTGATGTTCTTCAGTGGCCTGACTCTTGGGTACATGAGCATCTACATGACATACTTTTACCACTAGCTTCTCTATCTGAACAATATCATGCCACAGCGCGGCAGCCCAGATGGGTTTACCTCTGCGCTGCCAGTTGCTCTGCTTCCATTGCTGTAACCACCCCCATAGAGCATTTGCCACCATCCATGAGTCAGTATAGACATAGAGCACTGGCCACTTCTCTCTTTCAGCAATGTCTAAGGCTAGCTGGATGGCTTTCACCTCTGCAAATTGACTCGATTCACCTTCTCCTTCAGCAGCTTCTGCGACTTGTCATGTAGGACTCCATACAGCAGCCTTCCACCTCCGATGCTTTCCCACAATACGGCAGGACCCATCAGTGAACAGGGCATATTGCCTCTCATTGTCTGGCAGTTTATTATACAGTGGGGCCTCTTCAGCACATGTCACCTCCTCCTGTGGCGACATTCCAAAATCTTTGCCTTCTGGCCAGTCCGTGATCACTTCCACAATTCCTGGGCGACTGGGGTTTCCTATGCGAGCTCGTTGTGTGATCACTGCAATCCACTTACTCCATGTGGCATCAGTTGCATGATGTGTAGAGGAGACCCTCCCTTTGAACATCCAGCCCAGCACTGGCAGTCAGGAGTGCTAAGAGGAGCTGTGCTTCAGTACCAACCACTTCTGAGGCAGCTCAAACTCCTTCATATGCTGCCAATATCTCTTTTTCAGTTGGAGTATAGTGAGCCTCGGATCCTCTGTATCCCCGACTCCAGAACCCCAGGGGTCGACCTTGGGTCTCCCCAGGTGCTTTCTGCCAGAAGCTCCAGGTAGGGCCATTCTCCCCGGCTGCAGTATAGAGCACATTTTTAACATCTTGTCCTGCCCGGACTGGCCCAAGGGCTACTGCATGAACAATCTCCCGTTTAATTTGTTCAAAGGCTTGTTGTTGCTCAGGGCCCCATTTAAAATCATTCTTCTTCTGTGTCACTTGATAGAGAGGGCTTACAATCAGACTGTAATTTGGAATATGCATTCTCCAAAAACCCACAACTCCTAAGAAAGCCTGTGTTTCCTTTTTATTGGTCGGTGGGGACATAGCTGCTATTTTGTTGATCACATCCATGGGGATCCGACGACCCCCATCTTGCCATTTTATTCCTAAGAACTGGATCTCCTGTGCAGGTCCCTTGACCTTACTTTCTTTTATGGCAAAACCAGCCTTCAAAAGGATTTGGATTATTTTCTTCCCTTTCTCAGAAACTTCTTCTGCTGTGTTGCCCCATACGATGATGTCATCAGTGTATTGCAGGTGTTCCGGAGCTTCACCCTGTTCCAGTGCAGCCTGGATCAGTCCATGGCAAATGGTGGGGCTGTGTTTCCACCCCTGGGGCAATCGACTCCAGGTGTACTGGATGCCCCTCCAAGTGAAAGCAAACTGTGGCCTGCACTCCACTGCCAAAGGAATGGAGAAAAATGCATTAGCAATGTCCATTGTGGCATACCACTTGGCTGCCTTTGACTCTAGTTCGTATTGAAGTTCTAACATATCTGGCACAGCAGCGCTCAGCAGTGGCGTGACTCCATTCAGGCCACGATAGTCTACTGTTAGTCTCCACTCCCCATTAGATTTCCACACGGGCCATATGGGACTATTAAAGGGTGAGTGAGTCTTGCTGATCACTCCTTGGCTCTCCAATTGGCAAATCAGCTTATGGATGGGGATCAGGGAGTCTCAGTTGGTGCGATATTGATGCCGGTGCACCGTCGTGGTAGCAATTGGCACTTGTTGTTCTTCAGCCCTCAGCAACCCCACAATTGAAGGGTCTTGAGAGAGACCAGGCAGGGTAGACAGCTGTTCAGTTCCCTCCCTCTCCAATGCAGCTATACCAAAAGCCCACCGATACCCCTTTGGGTCCTTAAAATACCCCCTCCTGAGATAGTCTATGCTAAGGATGCATGGGGCCTCTGGGCCAGTCACAGTGGGGTGTTTATGCCACTCATTCCCAGTTAGACTCATTTCAGCTTCCAATACAGTTAGCTCTTGGGATCCCCCTGTCACACCAGAGATACAGATGGGTTCTGCCCCTTTATAACTTGATGGCATTAGGGTACAATGTGCACCAGTGTCTACTACAGCCTTATATTCCTGTGGGTCTGATGTGCCAGGCCATCGAATCCACACTTTCCAGTAGACTCGGTTGTCCCTTTCCTCCCCCTGGCTGGAGGCAGGGCCCCTCTAATCCTGGTTAGAGTATCCGTTACTCACTTTTCGCAAATGTGAATCAGAAGTCCCTTCAAGAGGATCAGAAATGAGATCAGCCCTTCTACTCCATCTGGGGGACTGCTCACGGGAAACTGGAGCAGCAGTTTTCCAAGAAGAATCCTCTTTTCTGATTGCTTTTTCTCGCAACTCCCGTACCTGTGCATCCAGGACTGAGGTAGGTTCTCAATCCCACTTCCTCATGTCCTGTCCGTGGTCACGCAGGTAAAACCACAGGTTAGCCCGTCGTGTGTACTTTCTATCTCCTCTCTCTTGGGCAGAGGAATGCTTACTCCCAATAGCCGCGATGCGGGCCTGTACAGGTGGGGAGGAGGACATATCCACCTTGAATTGCTGGAACTCTCAGGACAATTCCTCTACAGCTGAGACACAGGCCCGTAGGGAGGAAGAGAGACTTCCTTCGTATTGCCGGAGTTGGACAGCTAATTTGTCCACTGTTTGTCCATAGCCTTCTTTCCAGGACATTACTGCCAATGAGTTGGCATAGGTTGGTGGTGCACTTCGTAGAAACTTCCGCCACATGGGTTGTGTGCATTGGACTTCATCTGGATCTGTGGGTAACTGCACATTTTCTGGATCATTATAAATCACCTCCAGCACAGCTAATTCCCTCAGGTACTGGATACCTCTCTCCATGGTGGTCCACTTGCCTTGGTGACATGTAACTTCATCCTTGAAGGGGTATCTTTCCTTTACACCTAACAGAAGTTGCCTCCAGAGGCTGAGGACTTGTGTTTTTCTCCCAATCGCCTTGTCAATGCCCCCTTCCCTAGACAGAGAGCCCAACTGCTTGGCTTCCTTACTCTCTAATTCCAAACTACTGGCCCCATTATCCCAGCATCGGAGCAGCCAGGTAACAATGTGCTCACCTGGGTGGCGGCCAAAATCTTTTCGCATGTCACTCAACTCACTCGGGGATAGAGATCGGGTGATTATTTCAGGTTCTGCCTCTTCCTCCTGTTCTCGCAATGACCCTGGTTCAATTTCATCCCTCACTATGCAAACTGATTTCTTTGTGTGTTTCTTTTTCTGTACAGGGGCGACTGATACTGGCACAGGTTGGTTCTCTGGTTTAGCTGCAGTACCTGTTGCCAGGGTTGGGGTAGCCATGGTGCCTGTCGCCCTGTTTTCCCTCTTTTCCCCCGAGGGTGCTGCCTAATATCAAGCAGTGTTTGGTAGATACTGGCCAGGGCCCAGCACAGTGCAGCGAGTTGTGCGTCTCTGGAATAGCCACAGCATTTTCCTTTCAAATATTCTACCACTTCATGAGGGTTCTGTAGTTGTTCGGGAGTGAACTTCCAAGCCACTGGAGGTGAGAAGTTCTCTAGATACCTGCCCATATCCTCCCACATGCCATGCCACCCATGAATATCCAGCTTTGGGGCAGATCTCTGGGTGGTACTCTTAGCCTTTCTGTAGCCGTAAACAAGACCTGAAACATATTCAGGAGACATAGCACTAACAGCACACTGGCTTGCACATCCCAAGGATATTCAAAATTCTCAAAAGCTGTTGTAATTAGCCGGAAGGAGAGAAGGGAGGTGAACGGATGGGGGGAAGTATCCCCCCCTGACTTCCCCATGGGTTGGGTGTAATTACCAATAAAATCCGATAGAAGGCGCCCGAATTATGGAAATGATATCACTGCCTCATACAGATACCAGCTTAACCTCATGACCAGTGATGTAATCATTTCACAAGTCGACATTGCCCAGTATAGCAAAATGATAATCCCGATCCTTCTCCCAGAGGTGATAAATGTAACTACAGGCAATACATAGAGCATATAAGAACTTACAAAACGCCACCATGTGAACAAATGAACCAACATTGTAACTAGCATCTATTTATCTAATATAAGAAATGCGTTTCTAATACAAGAAATTTGTTTCAACACGCTCTGGCCAGATCCGTCGTTATCTCAACCCTTCGTGCCCCACGTTGGGCGCCAAAAAGGACTGTCCTGGTTTCAGCCCAGCCGGTAACAAAGGACCACGCAGCCGCTCGCTCACTCCTCCCACCCCCCTCCGGTGGGATGGGGAGGAGAATCAGAGGGGAGAAAAGAAAAAAAACAAAAAAAAAAACCGGAACCTCAAGGGTTGAGATAAGAGCAGTTTACTGGGACTACACAAAAAGAGAGGTTACAACAACAACAACGGTACTAACAAAAGAATATACAAAAGGAGTGATGCACAGTGCAACTGCTCACCACCCGGAACCCGACACTCCACCACTTCCCCCACCGAAAGTCGAGAGAACTCCCCCCAGCCCGCTCCCCATTTATATACTGAGCATGATGTCACATGGTATGGAATAGCTCCTTGGCTAGTTCAGGTCAGCTGTCCCGGCTGTGCCCCCCCTCACTTCCCAGGTTCCTGTAAAAATTAACTCTATCCCAGCTGAACCCAGGACAACCATACTCAGCATACTTGTGAAATGAGTACATCTTAAGATTTTGTTTTCTATATTACATGCATATAACAAGAACTTTGATGTCTTAAAACAAGCTTCGAGTAGAAGCTACAATTGAGCAACCAGATCGAAATCTCTCCCATACCACCAGCAATTTATCTAGTTTTACACTTACATTCTTAGACTTGCTTTTGCTGTTCTGTTTTGGGTTTGAGTCAGGTTTACTCATGGTCAGTAAAAGCTTAGGAAGTTGTTCCTAAAAAGCTTGGAAAGTTTTCTGTATCCAATTAGAAGTTAATACATATATGCGCCTATTTACCTATAAAGTTCAATGCCTTAATGTGGAATGATTGCTGGAGGTGACTTATGTCCCCCACCAATTAAGGGAAGGTAATAACTATTGGAAAGGGCAAATCAGCTATTAGATAAAACCTAAATATTCTATAGCAAGTATATTACAAATATTGCTTTCCAAAATCTATGCTTAAATTACTGTTGTGAACTTTATTCGACTGTGAATGAATCTCTTTAGATATAAACTGTTGACCAAGTCTGAGACTAGGAGTTGATCCAGCCGCACCTAGACTCCGACAGGAGTTTAGAAAGCAAGGGGGTCTTCTCTGAACCTCGTGACTCAAGGGAAGGGTCACCCCTACCTTTCTCTAACTCTATTTTTCTGTATGTTTCTCTTTTATCCTATTGCATCTTCAGTCTCTGTAAACATAATTTTAGTTTGATTCTAACTTAATTTTCCTTTATATGTTTCATCCATGTATTAAATAATAGAGTGAACCTTGCCATCGTATTCTGTGAAGTTGCGCTTTTATAAATTTCTATTAAATCAGTTTTGCTAATACCCTTAAAGGTGATTCTTTAAGCATTCCAAACCACACCTTTCGCGACAAATTGGCACCACAGACAGGATGGCAAGTAGTATCACTGATTACTTACAAAGCATGGAATAAGTTTGAGCCCCAGATTTTCAGAGGAATGGGCTCATGATAACTGGCATGATTGGAAATCTGTTGAAGAACAGCTAAAACTGGCCAGGGCCAATATAGAAGTTGGAGGAAAGAGTTGGAATGATGCTTATGTAAGCTCCCCATCCCCCTGACATCATGCAAATTAGGAAACTAATTGTATCCCCTGAAGAATGGGATGGAAACATATGGGGTGACCCTGATGATAGCTATGCAAGGGGAAGTAACCCTCTGTCTCCTTTAGATTCCCCCGAATATGAGGCCAGGCCCATTATAAAACAAAAAAAAAACCACTGGACCTCAGGGTGGAGCAGGAGGTCATACCCAAAAAACAACCCCATTCGATCCAATTCAGATGGCCAATTTGTAAGAATGCTAGGGCCGTAAGCCAGGCAAAACTGAAACTGAATTGGTCAAGCATTTTGCAAAGACTCATAAATCTGGATGGCATTTGCGATTGTATAACGCCATCTACCAATTGAATAATAGATGGAGCGGAGTTTTTCCATAATTTAGTGTGCTTGTAGTCAACTGTATTATTATTTGCACGTGCTTTGCAGACAGTGTATTTATCACTGGCAATCCAAAAGAACCTGTACTGTTGCTTTAATAAACTGCACTGCTCATTAATCTAGTCGTGATAGTTTGTTAATGCAACCAAACTCCCTAAGTCTGGTAATTCTCGCGTGTTGAACGCGGCTAAGCCGAGAGTGCAGTACGCTATTAAGTGCATCCATCATCGTGATAGTTCAGCATATTGAACACAACCGGACTTATAGTGTTGAAATGGTCATCACTCAGAAATTTAACCTAGCCACCCCCGGCCCCTCTGACATCTGAGGATAAGCTGGAATACAAGGGGGTTTATTTTCTGCCAAACTTTACCCTTTAATGCAACACTTAGTTTATAGAATATGTTTTATAGCTACATAATACTGCACAGAGCAGTGCCTTCAAGCTGTTTTCTAAACTGTTTTGTTCCCATTTAAAAATCAGCTTTTAGCATTAGATCTTTGACCATTTCTGAGTTAGCATACAATCACAAATGCCAGCAATTTTTCAGGAGCTGAGGGGAGAAAAATGGGTTAGAACCTATCATTAAACTTATAAGGTAAAAAAAAAAAATACATTTACCTTTGCCAGAAACATCATTACATACTGTACGTTAGATTTTCAAGGATCTGAAGTTTTGAGCAACTGAAGTGTTTCAGCTTGAAATCAGATATCATGCAATACTTAATGGACATAAGATACAGCAAGTCAAAATAAAGTGATTTAGTGATCTGCTCATATTTTCATTTCTATGAAATTTATGTTCTGTCATGGGTGATTGTGGTGGGTTGACCCTGGCTGGATGCCAGGTGCCCACCAGAGCCGCTCTATCACTCCCCACCTCAACTGTACAGGGGAGAGAAAATATAACGAAAGGCTCATGAGTCGAGATAAGGACTGGGAAAAATCACTCACTAATTACCATCATGGGCAAAACAGACTCGACTTGGGGAAAATTAATTTAATTTATTACCAATCGACCAGAGTAGGGTAATGAGAAATAAAACCAAATCTCAAAACACCTTCCCCCCACCCCTCCCTTCTTCCCGGGCACAGCTTCACTCCCGGATTCTCTACCTACCCCCCCCAGTGGTGCAGAGAGATGGAGAATGGGGGTTACGATCAGTTCATCACAGATTGTCTCTGCCGCTCCTTCCTCCTCAGGGGCAGGACTCCTCACACTCTTCCCCCGCTCCAGCATGGGGTCCCTCCCACGGGAGACAGTCCTCCATGAACTTCTGCAACATGGGTCCTTCCCACAGGTTGCAGTTCTTCACGAAATGCTCCAGCATGGGTCCCTTCCATGGTGTGCAGTCCTTCAGAAGCAAACTGCTCCAGTGTGGGTCCCCTGCTGGGTCACAAGTCCTGCCAGCAAACCTGCTGCAGTGTGGGCTCCTCTCTCCACAGGTCCACAGGTCCTGACAGGAGCCTGCTCCAGTGCAGGCTTCCCACGGGGTCACAGCCTCCTTTGGGCGCATCCACCTGCTCCGGCATGGGGTCCTCCATGGGCTGCAGGGGGACAGCCTGCCTCACCATGGTCTTCACCACGGGCTGCAGGGGAATCTCTGCTCCGGTGCCTGGAGCACCTCCTCCCCCTCCTTCTTCACTGACCTTGGTGTCTGCAGGGCTGTTTCTCTTACATGTTCTCACTCTTCTCTCTGGCTGCAGTTTCTGTTCCGCAGCAACTTTTTTCCCTTCTTAAATATGTTATCACAGAGGCACTACCACTGTTGCTGATTGGCTTGGCCTTGAGCCATCACTGATTGGCTCAGCTTTGGCCAGCAGTGGGTCCATCTTGGAGCCGGCTGGCATTGGCTCTATTGGACATAGGGGAAGCTTCTGGCATCTTCTCACAGAAGCCACCCCTGTAGCCCCCCCACCTCGCTACCAAAACCTTGCCACGTAAACTCAATACAACATTTCAAAGAGAACAGATTTCTGAGAATTTTATCAAAATAAAGAGCCAGGTCGAAAAGACTTTATTAGAGTGCTTGTTGAGAGAGCAAGTGCTCAACTCCTAATAGTTGCAGGCAAATCTGTTGGGTCAGATGTTCTGCCTCAAATGCCAGGAAGGTTTCAGGTGGAAGCTTGCTTTTGTTAGACACTGGAGGTCCAACTGCAACTTAGAATTTGGTTTTAGACCATTTTTTATTAATTCTGCTATTTGTAAAAATACTTAAAAAACAAAACAAAAAGCACTTGGTAAAGAAGAGGAGAAGGGTTTGACAGCATCATCAACTCCTTATTAAATTAAGTGTGGGACTGTGTGATATGCTGTCTCTTTAGGATGATACAAAATGATGCAGGTATAAAATTGGATGAATATGAAGTTCTCTGTCATATTTCCATTGGAATGGGTACTGTGGTATTTCTGTTACATCTTTATTCTCCTTGTTCTTTTTTCCACAGGTCTATCTCCCTCCCTTAATCCCTATACTCAGATTGTTTTTCTGACATTAATTCGTACTTACCCATATGATAATTTAAGGTCACCATGGCCAAAACCAAATTCATAATTGTCTGCCTTCACTAGAAGTAATACCACTGCTCTGGAGTCTTCCTGTAAGATATTTTCCAGGGACTTCTATATGAACCACTCACAGAATCATTTCCAATAGTAAACAACTTTTACAATTTGGACAGTAACTTAGAGCATGTTGTGACTTCCCATTCACCAGACTAAAGCTACTAAGTCAATTTGAATTCTAAAACCAGCTATGACTCAGTCCGTTTAACATTAGTATCATCATTGTGCAGTACAGTTTCACTAAGAGGGGCGTCCAGCAATGCTTTTGCTTATTTCTATACCCTTTAATCTTAGAAACTGTTTTGTCAATTCAGTGAGGGGTTTGCCATTGTCTTCTAAAGTTATTTGACATCTAAGGAACTTTAAAAATCTAATGTTTGAATAATTCTTCAGTATTTTCAAAGTCTGATCTGTAATTTCATAGGATTGCAATTATTTCAAACCATGCTCTGTATTTCTACTGTCTTTGAAACTTCCTTATTCACGTGTAAGACTAGAGCTAATGAGCAAAGAACAAATGTGGATGAAGCATAGATGCTATAGTGTGGGTGTGGCAGTACACTTCCCCCCCCCCCCCCGCCCCCCCATCCCGCCAGCAGGAAATGAAACTTCTCCAGGCAGGGAGAAGGGGAAGGAAAAAAACCCCTAAACCCTGGAGGCCGCAGGTTCAAATTTGAACTGCCCAATCAAGACGTGCCAGGTACACTGAGGTGACCTTGGCCAATAGGGATTAAAATGACCACAGATCAGATTCAACAAGGGTATAAACGGGGTCCTGCCAGAGGACATGTTGGAATCAGTCCTCCTCGGAGCAGCGGGTCTGCAGTCGGGGCCTCCCCCTTGGGTCAGGGCACCGCCCGAGGTAACTCCTCGAGGGAGAGAGCCCTCATCTTTTAGGTGAGTTGATAGCATATTTCCATACATTCTGTAGGGTATGTCTAAATATTTTGATGGTTTTAATATTTTGTACCAGCCGTGGAAACTGGTTTGCTGCTAGGTGACTGTAAAAGTGAGATTTGGTAAATAATTATTAGAAATCTTATACTAACACTATTATTGAAACAATGGACAAAAGTATAGCCAAGCAATTAACTAGTAGAGGTAGTTACTCATAGGTTTTGCAGTTCTTTGCTCTTATGACTAGATGTTCCTGTACGCTAGATGAGAACAATGTTGAAACTGACCACATGTGATTGAAACTGCATTAAGCTTCAAGATCAAAGAACAAGGACAAGAAGAAAGACTTCAAGGACAGCCAACAAGAACTTCAAATGGGTCGGTGGTTGCAAAAGCAGCCCTTCGACTCAAATGGATCCTTCATTGCGCATGATCAGATATAGGCAGTACTATGATAATCAGTTATAATAATTTTTATGTATATGTATACTAATCTGATTAATATGCAATTAGTTATTCTATATAACCTGTTTGTGCTGAAGCTGTGGCATGCACGCTAGGTGGAACTATCCCCCATGCATCCAGCGCTGCAATAAAGAATGCCTGCTTTCTAAAACTCCAAAACAACTCTTAGAGAGTTTCTTCGACCGGCTTTTCAGTATCAGTGATATGCGCATTTTGAGTCATCACTTTTAAATCTCAAGGATTCTTAAGTCGGCTGTGTAGTACTAATTCCCCTTACACCATTGAGCCTGTAGTTCACTACTGTTACTGGAGATCTAACTAACTTTTACTGAAGAATAAATCTGAGCTTTAACACCTGTTGGATTTGAGTGTGCGTGCATCCGTAATATTTTAAATTGGCGTAGTTGGCAGGATGGTGTTAATAGAGGAATTACTATGGAAGCACGGCTGCAGCCCTTCTCCCCCAGGTCTGGAATGGGCGAAGGAGAAGTGGTCCGACCTGGCAGTGGTCGTGGAGAGAGTAGAACTGTGCCGCAGAACTTTTCGAGACAGTAAAGGCAAAGGCAGTGTGTGTGCCCTCCTGGGTGCCTGCTTGATTCAAGCACAGAACCAAAAGAGTGATTCTGCTAAAAGGCAAGGGGAAATAGATTGTCCGAAGGTGGAATTGGAGGAAAGGGACGTGCGACCCCTTATTAAAACGGAAAGGCACACGGGTCCGCACGGTGGGAGCCCCCGGAGCGCTGTTTGCATGGCCCCTTGGTCGGGACCCGAACTCAGTGAGTTACAAGCTAAGTTTTCACGCAAGCCGGGTGAAACCGAAACTGAGTATTTGTGGAGAGTTTCTCTAACGGGGGAGGATCGGATACTGTTGAGTGATGATGAAGCGAGAAGTTACTGGGGACCGGGAGTGTTTCTGAGTGCTGGACCAGCGGGTGATCAGTCGATAACGTCCCGAGTAGCCTACTGGGCTGGGGGTGTGGACCCCAAGGAGAGAGGAGAATCTGTTACTATCCGGGAAAAGGGACTGTCGGAGTTAACGGAGGGCAGCAGGAAGGTCCGCCCAGCCGGTTGTAAACCCCGCCCCGAGCGGTCTCGAACTCGCGGGCGGTCGGGGCGGAACTACGATCCCGGAAGGAACGATCTCTGGCGCAAGGCACCGGCACTGGGGGCAGCCCGGGCCGAGCTGCAGGGGCAGTCCGCTGGCGGCATCCGGGAGTGGGATTGCTGGAGGGGAAAGCTGGAGACCAAAGGGAAGCGCCAGCAACCCCGCCCCCTCGGGAAGAGAAACGGGACCCTTTCGCGGCACTGCGGGAGGAACTGGGAGGGCTAAAAAACTAGAAGCTGCGGTTTGGGGTTCAGGCCGCCCAATCCGCATGGTGAATACCTGCCGATGGTCTGCTGATAAAGAGCCTTATATACACATTCCCCCACTATTGCCCACAATGCTTTAGCCAAGCTCCTTGATGCTGTGGAAGTACCATGAGGTGTTCACATATATCAATATAGAGATGATATCCTAGTCGGTGGGGACAACAAGGAACAGGTAGGGCAAGCTGCCCTTCATTGGTATTGTTCCTATGACCTTAGCAAAACCCAGAGGCTTGTATGCCTGCGAAGCCTTAGATGGGAGCATCAGTGCCCGGTGGATAATCCCGGACTTCTAACCCTGTGACCCGGTTTAAGACTGAGGCCTAGTTTGTGCTTTCTTACAGGACCATGAAGAAGCAAGCCATTCCAGTGCTTCTACTGGCAGTGATGATGGTGGCAGGCATGGATGGTGAAGATCTGGATGATAATGTGGTGGCAAAAATGATGGACATCAATATATCGCGAGTCCTTGAGCTCACATGAGAGCAATGTAACAATTATAGTTGGAGGTTCAGATTGGATGGGGGAGGAGGTTATACTCATGTTGTTTATAGTTGGTCACCAGGTGCAGTAAATGCTAGTTCAGTATGAAACACCAGATGTGACTATATCCTCCAACTAACCCATGGGATCATGGGGTGAAGTTGGAATGGTACTACACTACGCCCTGAAATTCCATGGGGGCAACTGTGTATGGTACTCAAGGAACATCGATAGAGCACCCTAGAACTGAGTTTACAGCTATCAACCTTAGCCAACGCTACATCTAACAATTTGGGGACTCTCAAACAATCAGTTAAAATGCCTATCAAAAGTGGGCTGTATTGGGTTAGATGCCAAAGAAAGAGAAGGGTACATGTAAAGTTTTGAACATGTCGATGGATAACTGCTGTGTTCACTCCAAATGTGTCAATGTGGCTTCAAGACTGAATCAGCAAGAGAATACGGCAAGAGACCCGGAGGCAATTGTTTCTGCACTAGGGACCAACTGGTTGGGAAAAGTTTCAATATGTTTGGATTGTTCTTTCACGGGGTGGGCGATCAGCCTTCTCTAATCTTTAATAATGCTTGTAATTATGATTACTGTAATCTCTATTGCAATAAGTTCTATCAAACGCTTGGTAGTGAAGCCTGTACTAACAGTTAAGTATACTCCCTTAAAACCTGTTCATGTGCTGGATATTCCTGTGTCAGATATTCCACTTTAATTCTAGACCAGAATGGAATGATGACCCACAATGAGCGTCAAATTCATCAGACTGCACCCCCTTTTAACTTTGGAGGCAAGAGGTGACTGTACCACCACTCCAAGGAAAGCAGTCGAATCATGACTGTGGTCACGGGGTGGATTGTGGCAGTACATTCCCCCCCCCATCCCGCCAGCAGGAAATGAAACTTCTCCAGGCAGGGAGAAGGGGAAGGAAAAAAACCCCTAAACCCTGGAGGCCGCAGGTTCAAATTTGAACTGCCCAATCAAGACGTGCCAGGTACACTGAGGTGACCTTGGCCAATAGGGATTAAAATGACCACAGATCAGATTCAATTGACCAGTTCAAATTTCAACCTGCAGCCTCCAGGGTTTCCTTCCCCTTCTCCCTGCCTGGAGAAGTTTTGTTTCCTGCTGGCAGGATGGGGGGGAATGTACTGCCACAGGTGGCTTTTGTGAGAAGATAACAGAAGCTTCCCCTATGTCCAATGGAGCCAATGCCAGCCGGCTCCAAGATGGTCCCGCCGCTGGCCAAGGCCAAGCCAACCAGCGACAGTGGTAGCGATTCTGTGATAACATATTTAAGAAGGGAAAAAAGTTGCTGCGGAACAGAAACTGCAGCCAGAGAGAAGAGTGAGAACATGTAAGAGAAACAGCCCTGCAGACACCAAGGTCAGTGAAGAAGGAGGGGGAGGAGGTGCTCCAGGCACCGGAGCAGAGATTCCCCTGCAGCCCGTGGTGAAGACCATGGTGAGGCAGGCTGTCCCCCTGCAGCCCATGGAGGACCCCATGCCGGAGCAGGTGGATGCGCCCAAAGGAGGCTGTGACCCCGTGGGAAGCCTGCACTGGAGCAGGCTCCTGTCAGGACCTGTGGACCTGTAGAGAGAGGAGCCCACACTGCAGCAGGTTTGCTGGCAGGACTTGTGACCCAGCAGGGGACCCACACTGGAGCAGTTTGCTTCTGAAGGACTGCACACCATGGAAGGGACCCATGCTGGAGCATTTCGTGAAGAACTGCAACCTGTGGGAAGGACCCATGTTGCAGAAGTTCATGGAGGACTGTCTCCCGTGGGAGGGACCCCATGCTGGAGCGGGGGAAGAGTGTGAGGAGTCCTGCCCCTGAGGAGGAAGGAGCGGCAGAGACAATCTGTGATGAACTGATCGTAACCCCCATTCTCCATCTCTCTGCACCACTGGGGGGGGTAGGTAGAGAATCCGGGAGTGAAGCTGTGCCCGGGAAGAAGGGAGGGGTGGGGGGAAGGTGTTTTGAGATTTGGTTTTATTTCTCATTACCCTACTCTGGTCGATTGGTAATAAATTAAATTAATTTTCCCCAAGTCGAGTCTGTTTTGCCCATGATGGTAATTAGTGAGTGATTTTTCCCAGTCCTTATCTCGACTCATGAGCCTTTCGTTATATTTTCTCTCCCCTGTACAGTTGAGGTGGGGAGTGATAGAGCGGCTCTGGTGGGCACCTGGCATCCAGCCAGGGTCAACCCACCACAGTCTTTTTGGCGCCCAGTGTGGGGCATGAGGAATTCGAGATAAGGATAGTAATTGGGAGAGGTAATGGCCAAAACATGGACTGAACACAGCTAGAGACTGAAGAGCGGAATGACTGTAGGGAATTTATGTTGTAATTGTGGTGAAGGGACGAGGGGTGGACTGTGCGTAAATTGTCCACTTTTTGTCAGTGTTGTGATGATGTTATTTTGATTTTGGTGTGGAGAATTCTTTTTAGTTGATGTGAGTGAAGTTTGTGAAAACTGTGAAGATTTTGTGTGATGAATGTGGATTTTAATGATAATTCTTAAATATGTGATGCACAGAGGCGAGGGGTGGAATCTATTGGGTTTGCGTGGCAAGGTTTTGGTAGTGGGGGGGCTACAGGGGTGGATTCTGTGAGAAGCTGCTAGAAGCTTCCCCTATGTCTGTGTTGTTGTTTAACCCCAGCCAGCAACCACGCAGCTGCTCACTCACTTCCCCCCCACCCAGTGGGATGGGGGAGAGAATCGGGAAAAGAAGTAAAACTCATGGGTTGAGATAAGAACGGTTTAATAGAACAGAAAAGAAGAAACTAATAATGATAATGATAACACTAATAAAATAACAACAGTAATAATAAAAGGATTGGAATATACAAGTGATGCACAATGCAATTGCTCACCACCCACCAACCGACGACCAGTTAGTCCCTGAGCGGCAATCCCCCACCCCCACTCCCCCCCCAGTTTATATACTAGATGTGATGTCACATGGTATGGAATACCCCTTTGGCCACTTTGGGTCAGCTGCCCTGGCTGTGTCCCCTCCCAACTTCTTGTGCCCCTCCAGCCTTCTTGCTGGCTGGGCATGAGAAGCTGAAAAATCCTTGAATTTAGACTAAACACTACTTAGCAACAACTGAAAACATCAGTGTTATCAACATTCTTCTCATACCAAACTCAAAAACATAGCACTATACCAGCTACTAGAAAGACAATTAACTCTATCCCAGCTGAAACCAGGACAGTCCGACAGAGCCAATGCCAGCCAGCTCCAAGATGGACCCGCCGCTGGCCAAAGCTGAGCCAATAAGCAATGGTGGTAGCACTTCTGTGACAACATATTTAAGAAGGGAAAAAAACTGCTGCACAACAGCAGCTGGAAGAGAGGAATGAGAACATGTAAGAGAAACAACTCTGCAGACACCAAGGTCAGTGAAGAAGGAGGGGGAGGAGGTGCTCCAGACGCTGGAGCAGAGATTCCCCTGCAGCCTGTGGGGAAGACCATGATGACGCAGGTTGTCCCCCTGCAGCCCATGAAGGTCCACGGTGGAACAGATATCCACCTGCAGCCTGTGGAGGATCCCACACTGGAGCAGGTGGATGTGCCCTGAAGGAGCCTGTGACACCGTGGGAAGCCTGCACTGGAGCAGGCTCCTGGCAGGACCTGTGGCCCCATGGAAAGAGAAGAGGAGCGGGTTTGCCGGCAGGACCTGTGGCCCAGCAGGGGACCCACACTGGAGCAGTCTGTTCCTGAAGGACTGCACACAATGGAAGGGACCCATGCTGGAGCATTTCGTGAAGAACTGCAGGCCATGGGAAGGACCCACATTGGAGAGGTTCATGGAGGACTGTCTCCCATGGGAGGGACACCACACTGGAGCAGGGGAAGAGTGAGGAGTCCTCCCCCTGAGGAGGAAGGAGCGGCAGAGACAATCTGTGATGAACTGACCGCAACCCCCATTCCCCATCCCCCTGTGCTGCTGTGGGGGAGGAGGAGGCAGAGAAAATCGGGAGTGAAGTTGTGCCCAGGAAGAAGGGAGAGGTGGGGGAAGTCATAGAATCATCTAGGTTGGAAAAGACCTTTAAGATCATCGAGTCCAACTGTCAACCCAACACCACCATGCCCACTAAACCATGTCCTGAAGTGCCTTGTCTATGCGCTTTTTGAATACCTCCAGGGATGGTGACTCAACCACTTCCCTGGGCAGCCTGTTCCAATGCCTGACAACCCTTTCAGTAAAGAAGTTTTTTCTAATATCCAATCTAAACCTCCCCTGGCACAACTTGAGGCTATTTCCTCTCATCCTATCACTAGTTACTTGATAGAAGAGACCAGCACCCACCTCACTACAACCTCCTTTCAGGTAGTTGTAGAGAGCGATAAGGTCTCCCCTCAGCCTCCTTTTCTCCAGGAAGGTGTTTTAAGATTTGGTTTTATTTCTCATTACCCTACTCTGATTGGATTGGCAATAAATTAAACTAATTTCCCCAAATTGAGTCTGTTTTGCCCATGACGGTAATTGCTGAATGATCTCTCCCTGTCCTTATCTCGACTCAGGAGCCTTTCATTATATTTTCTCTCCCCCGTACAGTTGAGGAGGGGGAGTGATAGAGCGGCTTGGTGGGGACCTGGCAGCCAGCCAGGGTCAACCCACCATAAATGTCATTGTCCCTATAAAGACTATTTGAAATTTGAGAGTTATTCAGGCAGGAGGGGGTACAGTTGCACTGTATTTGCATACCTTAAAACCCTAGGCTTTAAAAACAAAACAAAACAAAACAAAACCAACTCAATAGTTTTTTATACGGAAGTCAGCGATTATGGACTTTCATTAGTAGAAAAACTGTGTACTTACGATTATTTGTATCTATGAATATAAGTTTCTGTATGACACAGGAGCCAAGTCAGGAAAGCAGATAACTTCAAAATTTAGAGTAAAAAAGATGTTTTAAATCAGATTCCTTCTGTTAACGTTTTGGCACATCCACTGATGTGGATGAGCATGTAATCCTATAAAATAGTCCATTCAGGGAAAAAAATAACCACTGTATACATGCTAATCTCAACTAAATGCTCAGGAAGCCCATACATAAGACATTCCAGAGAGGGAAGGGAGAGAAGAAAGGCAGAAGAATATCCTACAAGCATGCACTGTAAGACAATTGCAGACAGCACTAACAATTTGTAGTCATCATATAAAATCGCAAGAGCTAGGATTACCATACCTGGGGAAATAAGGCTCTTGCTATTAAACAAAAAAACCTTCAAAACCCAAAAAACAGAATTATGAAGAGCAATGAGAAAGTTCATTTAAACTCATTCCTCCTCTGTCCAAGTTTCCCATTCATAAGAGACCAGTGAAGGATAGTAGTTATTGGTAAAATTTAGAAGAGTAAAGAGCTTCTTCCACAGCATAGATTTAAAATTAACTGTAGCACAGCACAGATTACAGTCTCACAAATTTAATAACATCAACAACATGGAAGCTGGCAGAGTTGCAAAGCAGAGGACAAATCAGTGCCCAGGTTCCGACTCTCCACAGAGAACAAGAAAAGCCAAGCATGAGTTTATTGTCAGGACAGTGGTGGTGGCAGGAGAGGACACCGCTTGTGCTGGCCCCCCCAGGCACAGGAGAACAGAGTGAGTCTTAGACTGGGACCCAAGTGACCTTGCTTTGATCCTTCTCTCAGACCTACCTTCTTGCCTCATTGCAAGTCATTCATTTGACCTGACCAACTCTTCCTTAGCACCCTCCCTCTTAGAAAAATACACCTTTCCAATCTATTTCACCAGCACTTCTGTTCAGGCATCTCACTGACTGTGAAACCCTACAAAACAGCAGGAACAAGGATTCCTTAAACAGCTGTCCCCTAAATATTTGTCTCTGATACTCTTCTTTGTCCTGCTTGCCTTCATGGCCTTAAGGTCCAATTCATTTTGACATGCTCTGATCAGTGTTTTTACATATATACATATACACCTCAAAGATATTACACATGAAGTGTTAAACATGCTACACAGACAAGACTGACCTATTATTTCAGATTTCTTCAAACACCAAAAAGGACACACAAAATTCAAAATAAAGTTGGTCACTAATTCAGTTATCATACTTTGAGCACACCAAGCAAACAGATTCTGCCCTCAATATCTTACATTAAGAACAACGCCATTGCATCCCTCCTTGGCCCTCACCACATCACCAGGCACAGAAGATGCAAAAGGACTCAGAAGCCAAGAATTGTCTTGTGTTTCATACCCTCTTCAGATGCCTAACATCAGGTGGGGAAGGCTTTAACATATTAACTTAAAATTCATGAGATTGATGGAATAAATTGTTTTGGTAGGTCAGTGTTAACTTCACTGCATGACAGATATTTTAAATTATTTTTTTCTTCATTTCCCAAGCAAATTCAAGATACCAGTAGAGAAGTTTTAACTGAATCTACTAGTTGCATTACTATTTCTCAGAATACAATGACAATCTGGATGACAGTGTTCTGCTCATTTTCCTTCAAACAAGCAATGGACCAAATTCATCCTTGATACAGTGAAATCAGATGGGGTTTACTAGATATGCTCAGAGTCCAGATCAACAGCAAAAACTCATGTTTTGCTTTCTCACAAATCAGAGAAAGCAAAAACTGAAACATAAAAACTTATGCACATCCTTCAGAGAAAGAACATGACAGAGAGTGCACAGGATTCTGCAATAAAATTAAACTTACTTAGATGTGAGTCATAATGACACCTGTAGCTCAGGCATTTCATCCTGCCATCTAGGTAGTATCTCAACAGTTGCTTGTCTTCGCCATACTGAACCTCAGCTAGAAGTCTGTCTCTCGACTGCACAAAACAGCTTGTAGTCTAGCACTGCTGTTTTCTGGGGCTCCCAAGATGGTAAAGGCACTCCTGCTGAGCTCTAACAAGCAGAGCCAACACGCCCTCAAAGTCCTGATCAAAACAGAACATGCTGAATTACATTTGCTAGTTAAGATGCAAACTTCTATATTCTGAATAAAATAGATATTACATAAAATTAAGGCTTATATTCTAAAGCAAGGAAAAAAACAAAAAAATTCTCTTAGATTATTGGTATAATGTCAGTGAATGTGGAGCTGCTTGCACTAAAGAGTAAAAAAAGGTACCTGGAGGATATACACAGTGTACTGTTAACCTGATTTAAAAAAGGAAGAAAAATAGATAAACATTGGACTTGCTTTAACTTCTTTAATCCTGGTACTTTTTTTAAAGGTCCAAACTGGAAGAAATGCCTCTTCTCTAATGCCCCCAGCTATCACATGCTGCTCAAGTTCTGTGGGTAGGCAAATGAGCCAAAGCATTACAGGAAAAATCCACACTGAGAATTTATCACCAACTATGAAAGTTCCTCTAATGGCTGCATGAAGGTCCATATCTATAAGGTTTTCCTTTTTTGCCCTTCCACCCAACCTTCAAAAGCTCATTTTCATACCATGAATCAAGTGAGAGCTTTGGGAGTCAGATGAGATAACATGAAGTGTATTACCAAGGACAAGTACTTAGCTTTATTTTCACTCTTTTCACTTCAGTTTTTTAAGTTATTCCAGGGGTATATACATCTTCAGATTTTTTCTAGGTACCTAAGTGATTATTCCTCTAAATCGTGCAAGTAAATGGACAAAGATGTCTCTGAATTAACTTTTACCTTAAATTTATTTTTAAATTACAAGATTGGAGAGAACTAATCATTAGCCTTTAATGACTTAAGAGCAGTTAAATTACATTAGGTTGAATTTTAGGATAGTATTTTCACTATATGTAAATATCTAAGTAGTCATGATAGCAAAAATTGATCCAAAGTTGTATTTAATTCCTGGATCTTGCTCTGTCCAAAACTTCTTGCCAAGGAAGTAGAGAGGAGTTCTTCTATCTTTATGACTAGACAATTAAGTTTAAGATGTATAGCTATTTTTCACATCTAGTCACTAAAAGCATTAACCAGAAGCAAACAGAAAAACAATCTAATGTCAGGTTCTATTCTATGAACAAAGAACCCTGGAACGACAGGCTAACGAGACATTTCTGAAAGTAGTCTAGATGTTAACATTCCTGTAACAGCCCTTACATACAGTAAACTAAGCTAAGCTACATCTGGAATATCAAACAGGCAGGCAATGGTCTAAAAATACGCATTTCCCTCCATTCTACAGCATGGAAAAGCAACTTTGCTGCAATTGCAATACAAACAGAAGTGAGAGGAATGAAGCCTAAACAGTACAATGTAGAGCAAGAGAAGAAATAACGCCATTCATACCTGTTTAGAAAGGTCCAAAAGCAATTGATAACCAGGTTTTCATTTTAATTCCTCTAGTTCCTTGATAATCTCCATATAGAAGCAATCTTTCCTTTGCAATTTACATCTAAAATCTCCCATGCGATCAAATTGTGTGTCAGGCAGATTACTCTTACAGAACTCATGCAAATATTTTAAGGTAGAACATAAAGCAGCTTAACTGTTTAGCTTGAATTTCTACCGTTACTTAGCACAGCACTTTAACACACAGCAATACAATGAGCAAGTTAGTTTCCTGCCCTCCACACCACCAGTTTTCTTGAGTTTAAATAAATAGACATTTTCCTCCCCTTGAATAACTTGAGTTTCAGTGATTCAATTGATGATCTTTAAAACCCAGAGAAAGAGAAACAAACCAGAACCTGAATATGGTCCTCAGGGACAGTATCTACAGTCTTCAGAACCATTACAAGACCTATAGTTGTAGGGAAAAGGACAGAAAGGACAGATTAAAAAAAAAAAAAAAAAAAAAAAAGAAAAATCCTACAACAGCAGAACAAGCACAGCTCTCCAGACATAGAAACAGACAGGGTGAGAGCACAAAGTTGCTCTGGGATCCAGAGATGCTGCTGGTGAGCCAGGACTTCATGCTCTGCTTTACAAGCAGGCCCAGCAGCCCTCTCCTTTCCAGGGGCCCAGAGGAGGAGGATGAGGAAGGCTCCAACAGGACATGACTTTCAATTTACTGCAATCTCCAGAATGCAAGCCTATTCCCATCCAGCATGTTTTCCTTGGCATGTTTCACAGACGCCCTCAAATTAGTTCATGGACTCTGAGATCTAAATTTCAGTACTTTCCTTTGGAAAACAATTTTCAGCCTGTGAAAAGGGCTGTTACTGCCGCTTGCAAGCGACTAATTAGACCAATTGATACTGACTGAACAAGGCGAGAATTAAGCCAAATTGGGTGGGGCTACTTAGGTGATGTTGCTGAGGCATAGATGGGGAGAAACAGCACCCTGGAAACACATTAAGACTCTTTGATGTTAATCATGCTGTTTGGTGGGATATAAGGGTCATAAGACAACAGTGGTAGAAGTACCACCCACAGTAGCACATTCAAACAATTGACAGACTGAAACCCCCTGCTTTCTCCTAACATGAAAGCATGAGACTGTCCAAAAGTCAACACCCTCTGTTCTAAAGTTTGGTTAGATCAATTTAGTTGCTGTAATGAAATCCTTCAGCAGCATTGACAAGTGTCACTGCACAGCTAGCACAGCAAGAAGGAACCAAGAACAGAGGGTTGGCAATAGAACTAGTGCTGTATTTCACAGGTATATGGCAACAGAGACAAAGCTGAGGAATTTGACAATAGAGACAGATGAGGATTTTGGAAACTAAAAAGGAATAGAAGGAAGACAATATCATAGAATCAATTCATCAAGTGTTTCCACTCACTTAAATCAGCAGTTAAAGGGTAAACACTGAGAGTATTTAAAAATTAGTATTTTTAGATGAAGTTTAACTGATGTTTTTCAGATCACCTTTCAATTTGAAAGAAAACACTCAACTAATACTAGTCACAATTTTGCTATTCTAAAGACTAGATCTCTCAGCAACTTGTTCAAAACAGAAAAAAACAAAGAATATATATCTCCCTTGATTATTATAAGACATTTGGACTTTGTCTCTAAGATATTTCTGTAGCAAGATAAGGTTTCCTCACTTGGCACCACAATCTTTAGCAAACTGTCCTGGTTTTGGCTGAGATAGAGTTAATTTTCTTTCTAGTAGCTGGTATAGTGTTTGTGGTGGGCTGACCCTGGCTGGACGCCAGGTGCCCACCAAAGCCCTTCTGTCACTCCCCCCCCTCCTCAGCTGGACAGGGGGGAGAAAATATAACAAAGGGCTCATGGGTCGAGATAAGGACAGGGAGAGAGCACTCACCAATTACCATCATGGGCAAAACAGACTCGACTTGGGGAAAATTAACTCAATTTATTACCAATCAACCAGAGTAAGGTAATGAGAAATAAAACCAAATCTCAAAACACCTTCCCCCCACCCCCTCCCTTCTTCCTGGGCACAACTTCACTCCTGGATTCTCTACCTCCTCCCCCACAGCAGCACAGGGGGATGGGGAATGGGGGTTGTGGTCAGTTCATCACAGATTGTCTCTGCTGCTCCTTCCTCCTCAGGGGCAGGACTCCTCACACTCTTCCCCTGCTCCAGCATGGGGTCCCTCCCACGGGAGACAGTCCTCCATGAACTTCTCCAACGTGGGTCCTTCCCATGGGCTGCAGTTCTTCACGAACTGCTCCAGCATGGGTCCCTTCCACGGCGTGCAGTCCTTCAGGAGCACACTGCTCCAGTGTGGGTCCCCCACGGGGTCACAAGTCCTGCCAGAAAACCTGCTCCAACGTGGGCTCCTCTCTCCACAGATCCACAGGTCCTGCCAGGAGCCTGCTCCAGCGTGGGCTTCCCACGGGGTCACAGCCTCCTTCACGCACCCACCTGCTCCGGCGTGGGGTCCTCCATGGGCTGCAGGTGGACATCTGCTCCACCGTGGACCTCCATGGGCTGCAGGGGGACAACCTGCCTCATCATGGTCTTCCCCACAAGCTGCAGGGGAATCTCTGCTCCGGCGCCTGGAGCATCTCCTCCCCCTCCTTCTTCACTGACCTTGGTGTCTGCAGGGCTGTTTCTCCTACATGTTCTCACTCCTCTCTCTGGCTGCAGTTTCTGTGTGCCTGCAACTTTTTTTCCTTCTTAAATATGTTATCACAGAGGCGTAACCACTATCGCTGATTGGCTCGGCCTTGGCTGGCAGCGGGTCCGTCTTAGAGCCGGCTGGTATTGGCTCTGTCAGACATAGGGGAAGCTTCTGGTATCTTCTCACAGAAGCCACCCCTGTAACCCCCCTGCTACCAAAACCTTGCCACACAAACCCAACACAAGTGTTATGTCTTGGGTTCAGTATGAGAAGAATGTTGATAACACACTGATGTTTTCAGCTGTTGCTAAGTAATGTTTAGTCTCAAGTCAAGGATTTTTCAGCTTCTCATGCCCAGCCAGCAAGAGGGCTGGAGGGGCACAAGAAGTTGGGAGGGGACACAGCCAGGGCAGCTGACCCAAACTGGCCAAAGGGATATTCCATACCATGGGACGTCATGCCTAGTATATAAACTGGGGGGAGTTGGCCTGGGGGGGATCGCTGCTCGGGAACTAACTGGGCATCGGTCAGTGAGTGGTGAGCAATTGCATTGTGCATCACTTGTTTTGTATATTCCAATCCTTTTATTATTATTGTCATTTTATCATGGTTATCATTATTAGTTTCTTCCTTTCTGTTTTATTAAACTGTTCTTATCTCAACCCATGAGTTTTACCTTTTTCCTTCCAATTCTCTCCCCCATCCCACTGGGTGGGGGGGAAGTGAGTGAGTGGCTGCGTGGTGCTTAGTTGCTGGCTAGGGTTAAACCACAACAGTCCTTTTTGGCGCCCGACGTGGGGCACATAGGGCTGAGGTAATGACAGATGTGACCAGACCGTGCTAAAACAAATTTGTTACAAGCATTCATTATATTAGTTTAATAGTCACTGCTCAGTGTCAATTTATGGGCTCTTAGAGTTGTGGTGCTCGTTTTTAGAGTTCTGTTATGTATCACCTCACTTGCTGCATGTAGTCCCTGTGCTGCTGCTTATCATCCGTGAGAGGTGGATTAAGGTTTTTGCTTTGATGTATTGTGTAATACTGGCTTATGGTATGATAAAATTATTGGTTGTGGGACTAATCTGGTATTTGTACTCAGCATTGTCATCACCTCTACACTTTGGGAGCCATCTGTGGGAAACTATTAATAATTACACCATTTACCTTTCCTCCTTGGAGAGCCAACCTATGGTCGAGACACCTGTCTTCCCCTTTCCCTTCTCCTCCAGGCTAATTACAAAAGAGTTTGAGAATTTTGAAAAATTTGAATACCCTTGGGATGTTGAAACCAGCATGGTCCTATTGCTAGGAATTAGCATGTTCCTGAATGTGGTTCAGGTCTTGTTTAAGGTTAAACAACTATTTAAGATCACCCAGAGATCTGCCCCAAGGCTGGATAATTATGAGTGGCAGGGTGTGGGGGGTAGTATGGGCAAATGCCTAGGAAAGTGGGCACCTCCAGTGTTTTGGAACTTCACCCCTGAAGAAGTTCAGAATCTGGAAGAACTAGTAAAATATTTGGAAAAAGTATGCTGTCATCCTGACAACTCCAGAGAGACACAAATCACTGCAACATGCCGGGGCCTGGCCCATGCCTATTGAGCCCTGTTCAACACCACTCAGTACCCTCAAGGGGAAGAGAAGGTCTCCGGATCTAACAACAAGGCAACAGGCACTGCGGCCACTCCAACTCCCGCAACAGGCACTGCAGCTGAACCAGCGAAACAACCCGCACCAGTATCAGTTGCACCCATACACAAGAAGAAAAATACGAAAAAAATCAGTTCGCTTAGCAAAGGATGAAGATAAACCAGGGTCATCATGAGAACAGGAGGAAGAGGGAGAACCAGAGGTAATCACCTGATCCCTACCCCTGAGTGAGCTGCAGGATATGCAAAAAGATTTCAGCCCTCGTCCAGGGGAGCACATTATCACCTGGCTGCTCTGATGCTGGGACAATGGGGCTAGTAGCCTGGAATTAGAAGGTAGGGAAGCCAAGCAGCTGGGATCACTTTCCAGGGAAGGTGGCATTGACAAGGCAATTGGAAAAGGGACACAAGCCCTCGGCCTCTGGAGGTGACTCCTGTCAAGCGTGAAGGAAAGGTACCCCTTTAAGGAAGATGTTATATGTCAACCAGGCAAGTGGGCCACCATGGAAAGAGGTATCCAATACCTGAGGGAATTAGCCATGCTAGAGATGATTTATTATGACCCAGTGTGAGGGACCGCGAGACTGGCAACCATTTTGTCTCAAAGAACCAAGCAGGTAGCCACAAGCAGCCGAAACAGGACATGCCCTGTGGAGGTGGGGTAGTGAACTGTTTCTGGGAGGCTTTCTAGCAGTTGTGCCTCGAAGAGGCTTTCTGGCGATTGTCTTTCTGGGAAGTTTTCTAGCGGTTGTGCTTTGGATGTTTTGTCACGGGTTCGGAGTTTTGCCATGGGCCCTTACCACGGCAGTTGTATAAACAAGTTAAATGGGATAAGGGGGCATCAGCGACCCCCACTCCCTCCTCAAGAACTTTTGAGAAAATCCCACAACACATGTGCAAAGGGCTCTCTAACAAGGGTATAAAAGGTGGGGGGAGACCAACCCCCAGGCGTGAGTCTGCAGCCTGAGGAATCCAGACAGCTACTATCGAGACTCTTTCTTCGCTGGATCCAAGGGTGGTGATACTTACCTCTCCTTTTTTCTCTTTCTTCTCTCTCTCTCTTATCTCTTCTCTTCCTCCTACCTTGTTGTTAGGAATATTTTGCTACAGCTGTTAGGCGTCAAGTTTTTTATTCGAAATATCTGCTACGCCAAATTTAGCCACACTTGTGTTTATAAGTCAACATTAAATAAAACATATTTTGAGCATTTAGGAGCCATTGTCGTGACTCGTGCCCTGAGATTTGCCGAGTGAAACGGGGTGTTGAAATTTTCCCTGACCCTCCTGAGTCATTGTCGTGACTCCTGTGTGCGGCAACAGACTACCTAAAAGATCACCTCCCCTGAGCCCACCGACTGGGACGGAATACCTGGACAACACACAATTACCCAAAGATCCAGACGAAGTCCAATGCACACGACCCATGTGGCGGAAGTTTGTACGGAGCGCACCATCGTCCTATGCCAACCCACTGGCAATACTGACCTGGAAATATGAAGAGGCACCTATGGTGGATGAAATGGCTCGCCAACTCTGGCAATACGAAGAAAATCTCTTTTCCTCCCTACAAGCCTGCATCTCAGCTGTGGAGAAGCTCTCCTGGGATTTCCAGCAAGTAAAACAGGATATGACCTACTCCCCACCTGTACGGACCAGTATCTCAGCTATTAGGAGTGAGCGTTCCTCTGCCCAAGAGACAGAATATAGAAGGTACACACCGTGAGGTGCCCTGTGGTTTTACCTGCGTGACCACGGAGAGGACATGAGGAAGTGGGATGGAAAACCTACCTCAGTCCTAGATGCACGGGTACATGAGTTGTGAGGAAAAACCACCACAAAAGGGGATTCCACCAGGAAAAATGCCGCTCCAGTTTCCAAACAGAGTAGAAGGGCTGATCTTATTTCTGATCCTCTTGAAGGGACTTCTGAGCCAATTTTACAAGAAGTGAGTACTGGATACTCTGACCAAAATTAGAGGGGCCCTGCCTCCAGCCAGGTGGAAGAAAGGGATAACCGGGTCTATTGGACTGTGTGGATTCGATGGCCTGGCACATTAGACTCACAGGAGTACAAGGCTCTAGTAGACACCGGCGCACAGTGTACTCTAATGCCATCAAGTTATAAAGGGGCAGAACCCATTTGTATTTCTGGTGTGACAGGGGGATCCCAAGAGTTAACTGTATTGGAAGCTGAAGTAAGCCTAACTGGGAATGAATGGCAGAAACACCCCATTGTGACTGGTCCAGAGGCTCCGTGTATCCTTGGCATAGACTATCTCAGGAGAGGGTATTTTAAGGACCCAAAGGGGTATCGGTGGGCTTTTGGTATAGCTGCCTTGGAGATGGAGGAAATTGAACAGCTGTCTACCCTGTCTGGTCTCTCTCAATACCCTTCGATTGTGGGGTTGCTGAGGGTTGAAGAACAACAAGTGCCAATTGCTACCACAATGGTGCACCAGCAGCAATATTGCACCAACCGAGACTCCCTGATCCCCATCCACAAGTTGATTCATTGACTGGAGAGCCAAGGAGTGATCAGCAAAACTCGCTCACCCTTTAATAGTCCCATATGGCCAGTGCAAAAGTCTAATGGGGAGTGGAGAGTAACAGTAGACTATCGTGGCCTGAATGAAGTCATGCCACCGCTGAGTGCTGCCGTGCCGGACATGCTAGAACTTCAATATGAACTGGAATCAAAGGCAGCCAATTGGTATGCCACCATTGACATTGCTAATGCGTTTTTCTCAATCCCTCTGGCAGCAGAGTGCTGGCCACAGTTTTCTTTTACTTGGAGGGGCGTTCAGTACACCTGGAATCGATTGCCCCAGGGGTGGAAACACAGCCCCACCATTTGCCATGGACTGATCCAGGCTGCACTGGAACAGGGTGAAGCTCCGGAACACCTGCAGTACATTGATGACATCATCGTATGGGGTGACACAGGAGAAGAAGTTTTTGAGAAAGGGAAGAAAATAATCCAAATCCTTTTGAAGGCTGGTTTTGCCATAAAAGAAAGTAAGGTCAAGGGACCTGCACAGGAGATCCAGTTCTTAGGAATAAAATGGCAAGATGGACACCGTCAGATCCCTATGGATGTGACCAACAAAATAGCAGCTACGTCTCCACCGACTAATAAAAAGGAAACACAGGCTTTCTTAGGAGTTGTGGGTTTTTGGAGAATGCATATTCCAAATTACAGTCTGATTGTAAGCCCTCTCTATCAAGTGACACGGAAGAAGAATGATTTTAAATGGGGCCCTGAGCAACAATAAGCCTTTGAACAAATTAAACGGGAGATTGTTCATGCAGTAGCCCTTGGACTAGTCCGGGCAGGACAAGATGTTAAAAATGTGCTCTATACCGCAGCTGGGGAGAATGGCCCTACCTGGAGCCTCTGGCAGAAAGCACCTGGGGAGACCCGAGGCCGACCCCTGGGGTTTTGGAGTTGGGGATATCGAGGATCCGAGGCTCACTATACTCCAACTGAAAAAGAGATATTGGCAGCATATGAAGGAGTTTGAGCTGCCTCAGAAGTGGTTGGTACTGAAGCACAGCTCCTCTTAGCACCCCCGACTGCCAGTGCTGGGCTGGATGTTGAAAGGGAAAGTCTCCTCTACACATCATGCAACTGATGCTACATGGAGTAAGTAAGTGGGTCACACTGGTCACACAATGGGCTCGCATAGGAAACCCCGATCACCCAGGAATTTTGGAAGTGATCATGGACTGGCCAGAAGGCAAAGATTTTGGAATGTCACCAAAGGAGGTGACATGTGCTGAAGAGGCCCCACTGTATAATAAACTGCCAGACAATGAGAGGCAATATGCCCTGTTCACTGATGGGTCCTGTCGCATTGTGGGAAAACATCGGAGGTGGAAGGCTGCTGTATGGAGTCCTATACAACAAGTCACAGAAACTGCTGAGGGAGAAGGTGAATCGAGTCAATTTGCAGAGGTGAAAGCCATCCAGTTAGCATTAGACATTGCTGAAAGAGAAAAGTGGCCAGTGCTCTATGTCTATACTGACTCATGGATGGTGGCAAATGCCCTGTGGGGGTGGTTACAGCAATGGAAGAAGAGCAACTGGCAGTGCAGAGGTAAACCCATTTGGGCTGCAGCACTGTGGCAAGATATTGCTGTTCGGCTAGAGAAGCTAGTGGTAAAAGTATGTCATGTAGATGCTCATGTACCCAAGAGTCAGGCCACTGAAGAACATCAAAATAACCAGCAGGTGGATCAGGCTGCCAAGATGGAAGTGGCTCAGGTGGACCTGGACTGGCAACATAAGGGTGAGCTATTTATGGCTCAGTGGGCCCATGACACCTCAGGCCATCAGGGAAGAGATGCAACATATAGATGGGCTCGCGATCGAGGGGTGGACTTGACCATGGACACTATTGCACAGGTTATCCATGAATGTGAAACGTGCTGCAATTAAGCAAGCCAAGCGGTTAAAGCCCCTGTGGTATGGAGGGCGATGGCTGAAATATAAATATGGGGAAGCCTGGCAGATTGACTATATCACCCTCCCACAAACCCGCCAAGGGAAGCGCTATGTGCTTACAATGGTGGAAGCAACCACCGGATGGCAGGAAATATATCCTGTGCCCCATGCCACTGCCCAGAACACTATCCTGGGCCTTGAAGAACAAGTTTTATGGCAACACGGCACCCCAGAAAGGATTGAGACAAAGGGACTCCTTTCCGAAACAACCTCATAGACACCTGGGCCAAAGAGCATGGCATTGAGTGGGTGTATCACATCCCCTATCATGCACCAGCCTCCGGGAAAATCGAACAATACAATGGACTGTTAAAGACTACACTGAGAGCAAAGGGGGGTGGGACTTTCAAACATAGAATCGTAGAATCATTTAGGTTGGAAAAGACCTTCAAGATCATCGAGTCCAACCATCATCCATGCCCACTAAACCATGTTACAGAGTACCTTGTCTATGCGCTTTTTGAATACCTCCAGGGATGGTGACTCAACCACTTCCCTGGGCAGCCTATTCCAAGGCCTGACAACCCTCCCAGTAAAGAAATTTTTCCTACTATCCAACCTAAATCTCCCTTGCCGCAACTTGAGGCCATTTCCTCTCGTCCTATCTCCAGCCACCTGACAGAAGAGACCAGCACCCACCTCCCTACAACCTCCTTTCAGGTAGTTGTAGAGAGCGATAAGGTCTCCCCTCAGCCTCCTCTTCTCCAGACTAAACAGCCCCAGCCCCCTCAGCTGCTCCTCATAAGACTTGTGCTCCAGGCCCCTCACCAACTTGGTTGCCCTTCTCTGGACACGCTCCAGCAACTCAATGTCTTTCCTGTAGTGAGGGGCCCAAAACTGAACACAGTACTCGAGGTGCGACCTCACCAGTGGGTGCACATTGGGATGCACATTTAGCAAAAGCCACCTGGTTAGTCAACACCAGAGGATCTGCCAATCGGGGTGGCCCTGCCCAGTCAGAACTTTTACGTACTGTAGAAGGGGATAAAGTCCCTGTACTGCACATAAAAAATATGCTAGGGAAGACAGTCTGGGTTAGTCCTGCCTCAGGCAAAGACAAACCCATTCGTGGGATTGCTTTTGCTCAAGGACCTGGGTACACTTGGTGCGTGATGCAAAAGGATGGGGAAGTCCGATGTGTGCCTCAAGGGGATTTGATTTTAGTTGAGAATAGCCAATGAATTAAATTGTATAATGTTAATTGCTATATAACCCTGCTACTGTATGTTATCATTACTATAATTGATATATGCTATATCCATAGTTCTACAGTAAGAATCACTTAGATCAAGCAAGAATGAACTGTGATAAAACTGAGTGAAGCGCAGTAGTGATGGAACCAGAACTGACTCCAGCATGTAACAATCCAACGGTGCACAGCATCCTCCTGCTGCGTCCAGTATCACCTGCTCCCCACACCGCATTGAAGCCCAATCCTGCTCTACCGACTGAGAGGACTTTGCACCATCCCTCCTGCCCAGAAAGACTGGTATGACAGATGGAGCCCAAAGTCGGGGACTAAACGAACTCAATGAACCTTTTATACAGATGGCCCATAGACTAAGGGAATGATATCTCTCTGTGTGTATACATATATATATCAAAGGACAGAAAAGTTGATGGTGATTAATAGGGATGTAACTGAAAGTATGGAACCTGAGCATGACGTAAATGGTATAGAATGAGGGGTGGATGCTGTCCTGGTTTTGGCTGGGATAGAGTTAATTGTCTTTCTAGTAGCTGGTATAGTGCTGTGTTTTGAGCTCAGTATGAGAAGAATGTTGATAACACTGATGTTTTCAGTTGTTGCTAAGTAGTGTTTAGTCTAAAGTCAAGGATTTTTCAGCTTCTCATGCCCAGCCAGCAAGAGGGCTGGAGGGGCACAAGAAGTTGGGAGGGGACACAGCCAGGGCACCTGACCCAAACTGGCCAAAGGGGTATTCCATACCATGTGACATCATGCCTAGTATATTAAGTGGGGGGAGCGGGGGTGGCGGGATCACTGGTCGGGAACTAACTGGGTGTCGGTCAGTGAGTGGTGAGCAATTGCATTGTGCATCACTTGTTTTGTATATTCCAATCCTTTTATTATTATTGTCATTTTATCACAGTTATCATTATTAGTTTCTTTCTTTCTGTTCTATTAAACTGTTCTTATCTCAACCCATGAGTTTTACCTTTTTCCTTCTGATTCTCTACCCCAACCCACTGGGTGGGGGGGAGTGAGTGAGTGGCTGCGTGGTGCTTAATTGCTGGCTAGGGTTAAACCACAACACAACCCCTGCTTGCAATGCTTCTTACTAGGTTGCTTTCATTACCTTCATTATTGGCTTTAAACTTCCATTTGCTTCCCTGTAGGGCTTCATAGTGTGTTGGGTTGACCCTGGCTGGATGCCAGGTGCCCACCAAAGCTACTCTATCACTCCCCCTTCTCAACTGGGCCAGGGAGAGAAAAATATAACAAAAGGCTCGTGGGTCAAGATAAGGACAGTTTAATAAAGCAAAAGCAAAGGTTGTGCTCAAAAGAAAAGGAAAAAAAAAAAATTTATTCTCTACTTCCCATCAGCAGGCAATGTCTGGCCACTTCCTGGGAAGCAGGGCTTCAGTACACAGTGGTTGCCCCGGAAGACAAATATAAATAACGAATGCCCCCACTTCCTCCTCCCTTTACTTAGCTTTTATTGCTGAGCTGACGTCATATGGTATGGAATATCCCTTTGGTCAGTTTGGGTCAGCTGTTCTGGCTATGTCCCCTCCCAAGATCTTGCCTACCCCCAGCCTGCCGCTGAGCAGGGAAATGTTGGAGAGACAGCCTTGATGCTGTGCCAGCACTGCTCAGCAGGAGCCAAAACACTGGTGTGTTATCGACACCTTTCTAGCTACCAATACAGAGCGCAGCACTAGGAGGGCTGCTATGGGGAGAATTAACTCCATCTCAGCCAGACCCAATACAATACAAAAATGATCACACCCTCTTACTTCTTATCACTCCATCAACCAAGTCCACCTCACCTTTTTCTGCATCTCTGAGTTACTAATTTTGACATGCCTTCTACATGTGAAAATGCTTTTTATTTTAGTGGGCCTGGCACTTGTCATTCCTTTCATTTCCAGTTTGAAACCCAGAAAAGCCTTATTTAACATTAAGAAGTTGTCAGTTAACAGTCAGTTTTGAGAGCTTTTACACTTAACCTTCAGAAATAAACACCTTTAAATAAATTATTAGCGCAACCTGCACTTTGACTGCAGACAGCTCAAAGCTGAAGTCATGCCTTCACCAGCACCAGTGGAAGTATCAGAACTTACATATGGAGCAAGTGGAATGAACCAGGCTGAATAAACATGCATTTCATCATTATCACCATCAAGTGATCTTCAAACAATTCACAATCCCTTCAAGACTGCTACAGCTGCATGTTAAGTTTCAAGAAGAATCATTGGTCCACATCACAAGATGAGAATTGAATTATTTCATTTGTATCAAGGAACTGAATTAGACTCCTAGAAAGGTAAACAAAAGAATTTTGTATTCATAAGTAACAAATCAATTTGAAACATCCCACTGAGCACTGCAGGAACTATAGAGCCTCTTTAATTCACTTTGAGTATGCTATTACCATTCCAGCAAGTCCCTCCCTTTTGATAACTTACAGCTTAGTAAACACTATTGAATTTCAGAAGCAGTGCTTGCATCTATATTGAGCTATAACTGGAAGTGACAGATCTCCGTTTCCTTGATTGTTCACACCACACATATGCCAAACAGGTTCTGAGACTCCTCCTAAGGCTGGACACCCAAATCCTGTCCCTGACAGGCCTCTGGAGCAGTTTGCTCATCAGATCACTCAAGGCATTCTTAGGACAGCTCCAAATCCTTTTTTCCCCAACAACATGCCTTTCACTGTCAGGCCATTTCCCACCATAATGGCGAGATTCACAGCAAGCAAACAGGGCACAATCCATTTTTAAATAAACTAGTACGACCATACACTGTGCCTGGAGCAAATAGTGCCCTGCACAGCCTGCTACAGAAGCTGACATGGGAATAGGTACACAGGTCTGCACAGTAAATGTCAGCCAAGGGATTTTGCCAAGTACTGTGCCATGGGGACAAGCCCCAACTGCTGGAGAGGAACAGCCATACCTAGACTAGACTGTCTCCCTGATGAGCAGCTCAAAGGGAATACGACCGTGCTGTAAATAGAATGGCTGCATCAGTACTACCCTTGGGTATTGCTATCCAAATAATGTAAAGAAACATTTCTTCACTGACAGTTCGTGCCCTTGCTTTGATTGCACTGGTGGAGGCTGGTAAAGAAAAAGTATCATGTGTTAGTTGTACTGGAACTAGATTATCAACTAGTTTGCAAAGGATACTTTAAAATACAGTTTATACTTCAGAAAGGCACTGTCGTGGTTTCAGCCCAGCCGGTAACAAAGGACCACACAGCCGCTCGCTCACTCCTCCCGCCCCCCTCCGGTGGGATGGGGAGGGGAATCAGAGGGGAGAAAAGAAAAAAAAAAAAAAAAACCCCGAACCTCGAGGGTTGAGATAAGGACAATTTACTGGGACTACACAAAAAGAGAAGTTACAACAACAACAACGGTACTAATAAAAGAATATACAAAACGAGTGATGCACAGTGCAACTGCTCACCACCCGGAACCCGACGCTCCACCACTTCCCCCACCGAAAGTCAAGAGCCTCCCCCCAGCCCGCTCCCCATTTATATACTGAGCATGATGTCACATGGTATGGAATAGCTCCTTGGCTAGTTCAGGTCAGCTGTCCTGGCTGTGCCCCCTCCCAGGTTCCTGTGAAAATTAACTCTATCCCAGCTGAACCCAGGACAGGCACCTACAATTACTATAGTTCTAACCCCAAGATAGCAGATAGGTATCAGGGCTTTACCCAGATGGAAGTTAGTTTACTTGGTGGAAGTGTAATTACAGGACATCATCAGATCTCAGGAAACTGCCCAGCATTTTGACAAACTAAGCAACAAAATGCACACCATACAGTGTGCATAAGTGTTGGCTCAAGTGCCCGTGTGACAGATAAAACTGGAATTTTCTTATTTATTTCACACGGAATTGGAATTGCCTACATTAAAGGCCTATACTTAATAGTTCAATAAAAATATTCAAGCAATAAATACATGCTACTACAGTTAGGAAGCATCTAAGCAAAGACCAGGAACCAGTGCTTTTTAAGAGCTAGTTAGTTATTTCAGTATGGCCTCTTTTTATGAACAGGAACGATTTCCCTTACATGGTACCTGAATGAACTGGTAGGGTTCAATGCATTCAAAACCTATGTACGAACCAAGAACTAGAAAAGCCTCCCTCACTCACTCCTTTGCATAAATATCAGAATAGATATTAAACAAAAGAAGCCAAGCCCGTGTGCTTCTATATCCTTGAAATAAACAGTGGCCAGAAATGAGCAGGTTGACTTACAGAATGCTCAACATTGCAAAGTCAGTTTTAAAGAAAGCTGTACTTAAAAACATTTTACTTACTTAGGGAAGACTATACCATGTTTTGCATAACTGGAGCACTTAGATGCTCACATATTTATGTCCAAAAGAGGCTTAACTGAAGCATCAAATACAAGTCCATGTAACAGAAACTGCCATTTCCCACTCTCTAACAGGTTTTCTGTTTAGAAACAGAATGCCACGAGTAGGAAGTACTAAAATCATACTTAACTGCAAAAACAAAAAACAAACAAAAAAATCCCAAACAAAAAAACAAACCAAAAAACCCAAACCAACACCCCCCCCCAAAAAAAAAAAACAAGAAACCCCTCAATGTTTACAAGCAAATGAAGATTAATGGTTCTTTAGGAAGATAAACAACATACATATAAGACAAGATTATTTAGAACAAAACTTCGTATTTGCCAGTTAAAGTATCAGTTTTAATCATTAGTCTGCTTTGTGTGAAGTTTGATCATGACCACTAACTTCCCAAACCTCTAGTGTACAAGCACAGAATCATAGAATCATTTAGGTTGAAAAAGACCTTCAAGATCATCGAGTCCAACCATCATCCATGCCCACTAAACCATGTTACAGAGTACCTTGTCTATGCGCTTTTTGAATACCTCCAGGGATGGTGACTCAACCACTTCCCTGGGCAGCCTATTCCAAGGCCTGACAACCCTCTCAGTAAAGAAATTTTTCCTAATATCTAACCTAAATCTCCCTTGCCGCAACTTGAGGCCATTTCCTCTCGTCCTATCTCCAGCCACCTGACAGAAGAGACCAGCACTCACCTCACTACAACCTCCTTTCAGGTAGCTGTAGAGAGCGATAAGGTCTCCCCTCAGCCTCCTCTTCTCCAGACTAAACAGCCCCAGCTCCCTCAGCCACTCCTCATAAGACTTGTGCTCCAGGCCCCTCACCAACTTGGTTGCCCTTCTCTGGACATGCTCCAGCAACTCAATGTCTTTCCTGTAGTGAGGGGCCCAAAACTGAACACAGTACTCAAGGTGCAGCCTCACCAGTGCCGAATACAGGGGAACAATCACCTCCCTGCTCCTGCTGGCCACACTATTTCTGATGCAGGCCAGGATGCCATTGGCCTTCTTGGCCACCTGGGCACACTGCTGGCTCATATTCAGCCAGCTGTCAACCAGCACCCCCAGGTCCTTCTCTGCCAGGCAGCTTTCCAGCCACTCTTCCCCAAGCCTATAGCGCTGCATGGGGTTGTTGTGACCCAAGTGCAGGACCCGGCACTTGGCCTTGTTGAACTTCATACAATTGGCCTCGGCCCATTGATCCAGCCTGTCCAGATCCCTCTGCAGAGCCTCCCTACCCTCAAGCAGATCCACCCTGCCTCCCAACTTGGTGTCATCTGCAAACTTGCTGAGGGTGCACTCAATCCCCTCATCCAAATCATCAATAAAGATATTAAACAGAACGGGGCCCAACACCGAGCCCTGGGGAACACCACTTGTGACCCTCCGCCAACTGGATTTCACCCCATTCACCACAACCCTCTGGGCTCGTCCATCCAGCCAGTTTTTCACCCAGCGAAGAGTACACTTGTCCAAGCCATGAGACACCAGCTTCTCAAGGAATATGCCATGAGAGACAGTGTCAAAGGCCTTGCTGAAGTCAAGGTAGATAACATCCACTGCCTTCCCCTCATCCAACAGGCGAGTCACCTGGTCATAGAAGGAGATCAGGTTGGTCAAGCAGGACCTGCCTTTCGTAAACCCATGCTGACTGGGCCTGATCCCCTGTTTGTCCTGGACTTGCCATGTGAGTGCTCTCAAGACAAACTGTTCTATAATTTTCCCTGGTACTGAGCATATGCATTTATAAGCTCAACGGTATCTGAAACCAGAAGTCTTGTCTTTTTTTTTTCTTAATCACCTTCATTAACATGTCAGATGATATAAGTGAGTCACCATGACTGTCAAGTTTCAATTAAGAAGGTTAATTGCTATTGTGCCACTCTGGTTAGGAATATTTCTTGTTTAATACAAGCTTCTCATGGAAGAATACTAGCTGCATTTTTCAAATATGAAAGACAAAATTTCACTTAGTGATCATAACCAGCAATGCTAATCATAAACTTTATGTTCTAATCAAGTTCTTAATAGCAGCATGTGGTGGGTTGACCCTGGCTGGATGCCAGGTGCCCACCAAAGCCACTCTATCACTCCCCCTCCTCAGCTGGACAAGGGAGAGAAAATATAATGAAAGGCTCCTAAGTCAAGATAAGGACAGGGAGAGATCACTCACCAATTACCATCATGGGCAAAACAGACCTGACTTGGGGAAAATTAATTTAATTTATTACCAATCAAATCAGAGTAGGATAATGAGAAATAAAACAAAATCTTAAAAATACCTTCCCCCCACCCCTCCCTTCTTCCCGGGCATGGCTTCACTCCCGAATTCTCTACCTCCTTCCCCCACAGCAGCACAGGGGGATGGGGAATGGGGGTTGCAGTCAGTTCATCACAGATTGTCTCTGCTGCTCCGTCCTCCTCAGGGGCAGGACTCCTCACACTCTTCCCCTGCTCCAGCGTGGGGTCCCTCCCATGGGAGACAGTCCTCCATGAACTTCTCCAACATGAGTCCTTCCCACGAGCTACAGTTCTTCACGAACTGCTCCAGCATGGGTCCCTTTCACGGCATGCAGTCCTTCAGGAGCACACTGCTCCAGCATGGGTCCCCCCATGGGGTCACAAGTTCTGCCAGCAAACCTGCTCCAGTGTGGGCTCCTCTCTCTTTCCACGGGTCCACAAGTCCTGCCAGGAGCCTGCTCTAGCATGGGCTTCCCACGGGGTCACAGCCTCCTTCAGGCGCATCCACCTGCTCTGGCGTGGGGTCCTCCATGGGCTGCAGGTGGATATCTGCTCCACCGTGGACCTCCATGGGTGCAGGGGGACAGCCTGCCTCACCATGGTCTTCACCACGGGCTGCAGGGGAATCTCTGCTCCGGCACCTGGAGCACCTCCTCCCCCTCCTTCTTCACTGACCTTGGTGTCTGCAGAGTTGTTTCTCTCACATATTCACATTCCTCTCTCCAGCTGCAGTTTCTGTTGCACAGCAACTTTTTTCCCTTCTTAAATATGTTATCACAGAGGCACTACCACTGTCGCTGATTGGCTTGGCCTTGGCCAGTGGCAGGTCTGTCTTGGAGCCAGCTGGCATTGGCTCTATTGGACATAGGGGAAGCTTCTAGCAGGTTCTCACAGAAGCCACCCCTGTAGCCCCCCTGCTACCAAAACCTTGCCATGCAAACTGAATACACAGCACACAGTCATCTACTTTGCTGCAAAACTGGTATTCATATGAGGTAGCATTCAATGATCTGGTTTTCCAAAAATCAGTTAACTTATCCAGTCTGAAATCATCATTCCATCCCTCCCAATATTTCTCCTCTACAATGAGGAAGCTAGTAGGACTTTTAAAGGGTGAAGACAAAAGTCTGTATTTTAGTAACTGGGCAAATACCACCCATATTCTTTCTGAGGGAATTCAGAAAAGTAGTTTCATATGCAAGTTGCAGCATCATCAAGCCAGCTTTTTTTTAGGGTCTAAATAGACTCATTAGGATTTATCCAGAGTCATATAGGACATCAAATCAAACCTCTGTTCCAGGTTCCCACTACATAACTAGCATTTTTCCAAGCTTGCAGAAATGTTTGGATGGTTGGATTTTGTAAAACCACTTTGAACTCGAACATGGTGCTGACAGTTAATATTCTTCCTTGAGAGAATCCTCCCACCAGGATGTTCAACTATTCTTTTCCAAATTACTCCAGATGCAACATCCTACCCGTTGCTGTAAGTGACAGCAAAGTCCTCTGAATCAGGAAGGTCTTGAGTTTTACAAAAACAATAACCAGTGGCAGGAGTAACAAGACAAGCAAGAAGCTGAAACAGAAGGTAATCTTTACAAGATCTAAACTTGGGTCCTATCTGTAATGGTTGAGTTAGTGCAAGCGATTTGAGGATTACCACATTCATCTTTGAGCACTCATGAGCAGCAGTATTCTTTAAATATAGGATTTAAGGATGTTACTGAGGAGCAGAAGAGAAGGACTCTTTAAACATTTTCGTGCTAAGTAAAGGCAGTACTTTGTAAGAACAATTGGGGAAGCAGCAGATTATTTTCCTTTGTCTAAGAACTTAGCTCCAGAATTATATTAATTCTCAAAACCTGCCAATGATAAGTCAGTCACAGATTTTATAGAAAAGGTCCCTATAATGCCCTCCAATCCATCCCAATAATAGACATATTCTAGCTTTTGTTCCAACCTGATTTTAAAAAATCATAATTAATGTGGACAAAAAGGGAGGATTTTTTTTTTAAGCTGTATGTCACATTTAAGGTCACCAAATACATAATTATCAGTAAAAATTATCTCAGATCTTGGGTGGCCCATTAAGATCTGTTGTAAGAGACATGGACAGCATTTGCATTCAGATGTGAGGTAACTAGGGAATCTAGAGTTTAGCGCTCACCTTTCACAGAAATCCCATCAAAATGGATCATTACTTAACCATGTGCTTCAGCACCTGTGTCTTTTTCCAGAAAACTTCCCAAAGATCCTGGGAGTTTTACTATTGTGCATAATCAGACATGCTGCAATCTGAGCTGTGCAGGGCTTCTGAAGAACCAAGCCTATCTAGGACTCAAACCAGCAAGACACCACCTATTCCCGAGCACTGCCAATCATTTCCTGGTAGGAACCCAGTTCCTGTCTATGTCTAGATGCAGAGCTATGGATGTCTGGGTAGTAGGCTTGCTAAAGCAGACACAGAGAATCCCTCTATGTCTTGTAAAAGAACAAGAACAAATATTGACATGGATAGGACATATACTGTGATATTGAAAAAGCACTTAGAAAACAGTATCCAGAAGCTGAAAATAAGTTAAGCAAAGATAAATTGATCCTGACTAATTGCAGGTTAACTCTTTTAGTCACACACAAGTCAGTGAAAAATACAGCTAGTGCAAAAGCACAGGTCTCCCAATTTCAAAGTCAATTGGCCAAGTAGCTGCTTAGGGCCCCAGTTACTGTATGCAATGATTTGACAACAGAGCTACATAGCATACATTATTCCATATGCTTATTTTTGTTGGCATGGAAAACACTTCATACCCTAAGAAGCCCTGAAATGGCAGCACACTCCACAGTAAGTCACGTTGGAGAAAACACTGGTTTCTCCAATATCACACAGTACATTCTTCTAGCTTTTTGTACAGACAAGCCAGGGCTAGCAGACTATTGGAAATGAACAGGCACAAGAAGTAGGAATTGCAAGAACACATCAAAAATTATTTATTTCACCAACACTTCACTGTAAAGTGTTGACCATTTAAAGGTCATTCTTCAGTTTTCAAAACTCAAGGAAGATCTCATTACATGTCCTGTTACAAGAATAGCTTCAAGATTAACTATGGATTCAAGACTATAGCATACTGTTTACAGAATAATTCATTTAAAAGCATTTAAAAAACCCAAATTCTAAAACCCTGGCAATATTACCTATTATGGTTTTTACTATGAAAGACACTATGAAAGGGGGGAAAAAATGCCATTTCTCAACAAGCTGAGACTCAACTTACTTGACAGTCTCAAAAGAAACTTTCCAGACTTCAGCTTCAAAACTGAGGAGCAAACTCGGACAGGGATAGCTATGAGACTGGATTTTTTTTTTTTTAAACACTTCCTGCCAAGTTAAACAGACACTGCTGTAGCAAAAGGTAGATCTATCCCACCTGTAATGACACTTCCCTTGTGCCAACCCTGTATTTGTACAGCCATGCAGTCAGCTAGGTTACAGTACTGATGTGGCTCACTGCATAGTCAAATGTTTGTGCTGCAGTACAGACAACAGGAAAAAGCAGCCCCCGTCTTCTGTTGTCCCCACTTTTTGGTGGCAAGCTCAGTGAAAACTTAATGATCAAGATGTTGACAAAGAAAGCAACCACAAAGATGGACAAAACAGTGCCTGTGAATCATTTGCAAGTATATGGAGGAAGAAGAAAAACCTGAGATAAACTATGTATTTCAAGTTCTTCCCTCTTTATTTAGGTAAAAGCCATTAGTCAAAACCAGTGATACTGACTGCTTAAGTTAGCTAACTTGATATCTGTAGCTGGAAAAAAAAAAAATCATTACAAGATACTGGAAATGTCAATATATGCTTGTACCTGGCAATCCATCATGATCTATTGCATGTTTAAACAGTGTCTCCCTAGACTATTTTTTTTAATGATGACTGGCATTCACCACTAATCGCCACCAGAAAAATGTGTCAGAATGTAGTGTGTTGCCAGAAGCATATTTGTGATGCAGTTCCAGAAAATCAATACAGTATTCAAACAGTTCCATTACTTTGCAGAATGGAGTAGACGACATTAATACTACTACCACGGCTCTGTGTAGATGCAACAGAGCCCAACACTGCATGTGCAAGGCCCAGGTGGAATAAAACCACAGCTTCCTCTAGCCTCCTCTCCCTTCTAACCTCCCTGTTCTGAGCACAATACTAATTTTGGTGGATCCCAAATGGCCCAGCCTTGGAAAAAATAAAAACTAAGATATTCACAACAGAATGGGGAAAAGAAACCTATTATCAAAATTAGATCTAAAAGCAGATTTTTTCATAGTGCAATGCTTCCACACCCATTGCACCTTACCTTTAAGACTGAATACATCTGAAAAAGCCTTGCAGGGAGAGCAGCACGAAACCCTGAACTAGAAAGCATGTTCTTGCAAAATTTTTTACAGAGGGCTTTCACATAAGTAGGGCCTTTAAATACACATTTCAACTTAACATGGTATTTAAGAAAAAAAAAAAAAAAAGATGGACTGAGTACTCTGATTTTTATTTTTACTTTAAATAATACAGAATATTTTGTCCCTTTGTTCATTGTTACAGTTTCCTGTTACTAAGACTATAACCACACACATGGGGAAGCCTGAGATTTTTCTCTTGAGAGGGTGCAGGGTTGTCTCAGATACAAAGGGCACATTGTTAAAACACAAGCACACTGAATTTTTGTGTGTGTGTATATATATATATACACATATATTCATGTGAGTTCCAGGTCTGGTCTCAACCTCATTTGATCTCTCTACACCACACTCACTCCCTTGCCAGATGCCTCTTAAACTATAACTACTGGACTAGAAGAGCCATCATTTCTTGGAAATTACTTTAGGCCTAAACAGCTTCAGAATTAAAGATATGTAAAAGAGCGGAAGAGCTAAGTTTCTAATCTATATGAAGTGCTTGCATTGTTTAGATGGTCACTGATCTGGAATACATTGGAAAACCATAGGCTCAGCTAAAATCATGTCCCAGGAACCTATACTAATGAGAAACTACTAGCAAATTAGTGTTACATCATGAGATAATGCTCCTCTCTTTGTAGTACACTAACACGTAGACATAGATATTGAAAGCTCTGATTTAAAGAGTGATCAGCTAAGAGCTTTAAATCAAATCACAGTCTTAAGAGACAATCATAAAGAATAAATGTTTTCCAACAAAATTCCCATAAAAGTGATATCTGAATTCTACTTATTACTTTTACTAATTAGCAAGCAGAAATGCTCTAAAGCCAGTTAGGTGTCATTGCCTCTCTCAATTAGAAGTGATGGCCTGTTACAGTATTTCAAGCTATTGCAATCTCTATGGTTTTGAGACTGCATACTTCCTCAAGTATTGGCTCGACATCTGCAAAGATAATGGGAATTGTGGTAGGGTAAGCAGGTAGGGAGAAATCACAAGCACATACACACAAAACATTCATCTGATGTTTGCCTTGAGACATTAAGAATAAAAATAATCTCAACATGATGAATGCGAAGAACTGAAATGTTTATTTTCAGCAGAACTAGTATTTCACCCAGAGAGCTGATCTATACAATCTTTATAATGCATGAAAATACTGAAAAAGATCAGTTGCAACCTTAAGGTATTATGAATACCTTCACTGGATCAGCATGGAAATCATCCCCCATGGCGTTCAGGACACCCATTTATGTGTTGACAGGCCAGAATAGCTGTTTTAGTTTTCATGGTCATAAAACTACTGTGATAGAAGATAATTTAAGCATGGTAGAGGTCTCCATGCATTGCTGCCTGACAAAGTAGTTTATTAACCATTTCAAGCTGATTTACATACAGTACATCTGTCTAGGTATTTATACCTTAATAACTTTTTTCAGAAAATCAAGTTTTGTGGGTGTTATCTATAGTAAGTAATGTTGATCTGGTTTTGTTACACTCTACACGCTGCTACAGAAGACAGCTTAGCTGCCATTGTTTTCCCACAATAAGCGTCTCATTTTACCCTTGAGATAACAACATGACCAGGAATTGCAGTAACACTAAACTACTGCCAAGAAGCTGTACCTTCTGCTCTATTATCTGCAATATTTATGTGTCAGAGGAGCACAGCTGATGGAACTGTTGCTAAGACAAAGTTTTGGGAGAGCTATCATTAAGCCTTGTGGGAGGGGAAAAAGACAGGTTAAAGAACCTGAGTCAGGTCGAATTCAATGGTTAACAATACTTCTGGCTCCTAACAGCTTTATAGTGCTAATGTCTTGTTACCCAGCTAGGGAAAGGAAACTGAAAAGTTTAAGGACAAGACTTTGGTTTGGAAACACCAAACAGGTAGCAAACCAATTTCCACAGCAAGATTTGTCTATCCCATATGCTCAAACAGTACAGATTTTCACATATTTTTAGTTTTTAAAGCTTCAAACTGGCTTTATAAAAGTTATTACATCCTAGAGTTTAGAATTAGCATGATTTGTCAATTCCCCTACAACTACAGTATCCTCTCTTCAAAATGGGACTCTGCATCCTGAATGCTTTAAAGAAATGCATTTCACTAATACCCCATCCTTCAGCAAGGGCAAGAGCTAGGAGTGGATCAACCAATAACAGCCATTTTCCCCTAACTACCAAAAATTAAATTAAAATACTTATTTTAGGTAACTACAATGCTAATAAATACATCCTAAAATACTCATCTTCCACAATATTGTTTAGCTAACTTAAGAACCCTAGTATTCTAAATCTGCCATCTCAAATTGACACATATCATAACCATCTTTATAAAGATAACATACTAAATATAGTCCAAGAAAAGTGAAGAGAAGCTAAAGTCTTTATAAAAAGACACCTTGATTAACGTGACATGACCGAGGCAAGCACATCTTACAGAAGCTTTGCTGAATGATAAGGAATTACAAGGTAAAGAGTGAAGGGAAAAGCCAGTAAGATGAATTTGGATACTTGTCCACAGTACAGAAGACCATAAAGGAAAGTAGTTACAGAGAGACTACTCATTAATAAATCAGGAATTAATCCAAGAGATTAAGTTTAACAGGACACCAAATTCTCAACCTTACCAGAATTCATGGCTGTGCAGTTTCCATATCGCTTCTAGCATGAAATGTATTCATTCCAGCCTGAGCAATGATTGCATCATAGTCCACAAATACTAACCTCTAATTCCCCTGCTAGAAAGCAGTACCAACAACCAGTAAAATAAGGTGATGGTTTGCAGCTTTCAACACAGAATTTACCTGGTCAATGTATACAGTAACCTGGGCTACCAATACACATCCTGAGTATGTTTACTTAAGATCTATTTCTTAAGGATTTTTAATATAATCAAACCTCTGCTCAAAGACAACCAATTGTGCAATACTGACAAATTTTGTGTTTCTCAATACTGGCAATACAAAAGAGACACATTATGAACTGGGACAGAACATATTGAGGTCGTCTTATTTACACAAAAATCAGTGTTTTCCTATTGAAGAACACTATATTCAGTGTGGTCAACCCAACAGAAAGGCCTGCACAAAAAAATGGGTATATCACTCAACAGTGACTATTGATAGGAACTTGTCTTTATGCAACAGGGATGAGGAACTAGGAGAGAGGGAGAAAGAGAGACTGTCAGGTAGAGAATCAAGAGTGGACATCCTATGCTAGAGTGCCTGACCTATACAATCCCCAAGGCTTGATTTGTTTACCTTCTCCTGTGATATGAGGGACATCCACAAACATATGGGATACAGCACTAAGAAGAGTGGTTCCTAAACTACTGGACCCTATAGACCATTCTCAAGTTTCGGAAAACAAATTTAATAGCAGCACAGCTTCAGAGACCAGTCACCCACAGCTTGGTATTCACCGCATGCACAGTGCATAATTACCTGGCTTGCCTTATGGTATTCTATGAGCTGAGCAGGCTGAACTACACTGGCAGAACAGTGAATTCTTCACTATAACAAATGAGACTAAGCCACTGCTGGTTTGGTAAGCCAATTCCTCTCCCCCATCCCAAGTTTTCTGTGTTCTGACCATTGGAATAGGTAAACTCTCCACCAGCCAGGTACTACAAGCTCACTGTACAAGCTTATGTAGGATAACAGTACCCATTAAATACTGAATATATGTCCTGGTTTCAGCTGGGATAGAGTTAATTGTCTTCCTAGTAGCTGGTACAGTGCTATGTTTTGAGTTCAGTATGAGAAGAATGTTGATAACACACTGATGTTTTCAGTTGTTGCTAAGTAATGTTTAGTCTAAAGTCAAGGATTTTTCAGCTTCTCAAGCCCAGCCAGTGAGAAGGCTGGAGGGGCACAAGAAGCTGGCACAGGACACAGCCGGGGCAGCTGACCCAAACTGGCCAACGGGGTATTCCATACCATGGGATGTCACATAAACTGGGGGGGTGGGGGCGGGGGTTATCGCCGCTCGGGGACTAACTGGGTGTCGATCGGTGGGTGGTGAGCAATTGCACTGCACGTCATTTGTACATTCCAATCCTTTTATCATTACTCTTGTCATTTTATTAGTGTTATCATTATCATTATTAATTTCTTTTTTTCTGTTCTATTAAACCGTTCTTATCTCAACCCACGAATTTTACTTCTTTTCCCGATTTTCTCCCCCATCCCACTGGGTGGGGGGGGAGTGGGTGAGCAGCTGTGTGGTGCTTAGTTGCTGGCTGGGATTAAACCACGACACAACACAATAGCCAAGGGCTAATTTGAGCAATGCGCCCACCTAACCACAGTGCTGGTCAATGTCCGACTCAAGCCAAATTTGGAAGAAACTAACATCTGTAGTTGGTATGCAAATATGACTGTGAGTCAATTATCTTACTCCATAAATAGTGGACAGCCCAGGGCCCATTGAGCTCTCCTGCACAGCAGCAGGCTGCACACCAGGATCTCCCCTTGAGTAGGGATGCCTCTCAAGGCTACTCCTCGAGGTTGAGAGAGTCCTTGCCACAACAGATTCTCAGTAAGTGATTAATAGCATGCTAAACTTTGAAATCCTAACTAAGTGATATAAAGGATTGATTGTGCATATATAATCCTGTCCTGGTTTCAGCTGGGATAGAGTTAATTGTCTTCCTAGTAGCTGGTACAGTGCTATGTTTTGAGTTCAGTATGAGAAGAATGTTGATAACACTGATGTTTTCAGTTGTTGCTAAGTAATGTTTAGTCTAAAGTCAAGGACTTTTCAGCTTCTCAAGCCCAGCCAGCAAGAAAGCTGGAGGGGCACAAGAAGTTGGCACAGGACACAGCCAGGGCAGCTGACCCAAACTGGCCAAAGGGGTATTCCATACCATGTGATGTCACATCTAGTATATAAACTGGGGGGAGTGGGGGCGGGGGTTATCGCCGCTCGGGGACTAACTGGGTGTCGATCGGTGGGTGGTGAGCAATTGCACTGTGCATCATTTGTACATTCCAATCCTTTTATTATTACTGTTGTCATTTTATTAGTGTTATCATTATCATTATTAGTTTCTTCTTTTCTTTTCTATTAAACTGTTCTTATCTCAACCCACGAGTTTTACTTCTTTTCCTGATTTTCTCCCCCATCCCACTGGGTGGGGGGGGCAGTGAGTGAGTGGCTGCATGGTGCTTAGTTGCTGGCTGGGGTTAAACCACGACAAATCCTTTAGGCATAAACCATTGACCAAGTCTGGGACTAGGAGTGGATCCAGCTGCACCTAGACTCCTCTCCGAGAAGGAGTTTAGAATGCAAGGGGGTCCTTTCTGAACCTCGTGACTCAATGGAAGGGTCTCCCTGACAGTTTTGTCTGACCCTCTATGCAGTAAATATTAAGTGAACCTTGCCATTGAATCTTGTTAAACCAGTGTTGCATTTACTATCAAACTTTGTTAAATCACTGTTTTATATCAATAAACATATTGCTACTTCTCTCTTAAGAGTGAAGTGCATCACTACATCTGCGACAACACTATAACATCATTTAGTCTTTTGGCCAGGTTTTTGAAACACATTATGACTTTCTTGAATATGTAGACAGCTGCAAGCTTGGGTTTATTCTGTTTGGATTTGGAAGGGAAGACAACAGAAAAATAAAAGCTAGCCTAAGAAGTCATTCCTTCCTACATCTTGTACAGTGGGCCCCAGTGACTAGGACAGAGCCAAGGACGCAGCTGTTATCACCCTACATGCAAGGAAGTTAATAAATTGGAGAATTCCATGTGTCCTTAACAGCTTGAGGAAAGAGACACTTAACTTTCACATTACTATATCAATTTCACATTTGAATTCCTGAATGACCAAAATACAAAGGACATGAGTTATAACTTTTATACTCTAAACTATGTCATAAAGTCTTAGAAAACCAGCATCTTGTTAATGCATTAAAAGTCTGCCTCCGCCTTGCAGTTAGCCAAATCATACTGGGTTTCTGTTGCTTTTGAACATGGGATGAGTTTCCATTCTATTCAGAGGTTATCAGGCAAGCACAAGGTTTATTTTTTCATCTCACTATACAAATTACTAAGAGTACAACTGCGGAAAGTTTTCACAGGTATCTATATCACTTTTATAGCTACTAAATTAGATGTGATCAGGTTCATTTTAAATATTTTATTCCTTCTAATTTCCTTAAAGCTTCAAGTGGATATCCCAATTCACTTAGGGGACCTGCTGTAAAGCAGATTTCTCTAGAGTCTTCTTCACTATATTGGGAAATTCACACCTTGTTTTATATCCTCTGAAGACTCCAGAAGAGTTAAAACGAGCCTTTGCTGCTCTTAAGTTTCACCTTGTCACACTGAGCTTAAAGCAGTCGTTTTCAGGACTGACCACCCCTAAAAGACCAGGGGAAGGTCCTCATGTTGGGGATCTGGAAGCCAAGGCAGCTCTTCCAGCAATCTGATGTGACTACGGCAGAGGCAAACCTCTGCAGGTCACGGTGTGCCCCACTTTTCTTTCATCAGGTTGATGCACAGCATCGATCGAAGCAGGATTCCTGCTCCTTATGCACCCAGCCAGTAAAACCACTCGCCTCCGTGCTCATTCAGCAGCGCCCGCTTGAACAGCAACAGCTCGCGCGGGCAGCCGCTTCCACCCCCCCGCCCCGGCACCGCCCCGGCGGCCCCCGCGACATCCTTACCCCATGGCGGCCGGCGGCACCGGGCACCAGCGGTGCCGCGTCCCCGGGGCGCTCCTCGCCGCGCCTCGCCGCAACGGCAGCTCCGCAGCCCCGTGGCGGCGGCAGTCCGCTGGGCTGGGCTCGCCGCGCCGCCGGCTCGCAGCTGCCGGGCCGAGCGTAGCCGCCCGCGCGCTAGGGAGCGCCTCCCGCGGGCTGGGCTCCCATGGCCGCCTGCCTCGCCAGACGCCCGCAGGCAGCGGCTCCGGCCCTCGGGCGGGCGGCAGCGGCGGCTCCGGGGGCAGACGGGTCCCCTCCTGCGGGCGGACGGGGAGACGCTCGCCTTCTCCACGAGGGGCTGGCAGCGGCTGCAGCGCTTCTCGCCGGGAGGTGAGCGGCAGCCGAAGGCTGAAGGCTCCGTGCAACTCAGAGGCGGAACGGAATGGGGCAGGCGGTGCGCGCAGGGCTCCACGCCGCCGCTCCCCCTAGCACCCCCGCCAGCAGCGTGGCGGGCACCAATGCATTCTCCCGAGGAGGCGGTGCGAGCCGCGGCACCGGCGCTGGCATCGGGCTCCCAGCGTGCGGCGGCTGGCGGGCGCCGCGCTCCCCCGATCCGCCCACCCCCGGCTGCAGAGATGCGGAGCGCCGCTCCTCCTTCCCGCGGCGGCGGGTCCGCTCCTCGCCGTCACGCCTTCTTCTGCGGCGAGCGGGCGGGCATCGTCCTGGAGCGCGGCGGGTCGATCACTGCCAGGGGGAGAGGCCGCCGAGCCCGCGCTCCTCTGCGGCGGGGCCGCGGGCTCAGCCCCGCCGGTGGGAGGGAGGGAGGGAGCGAACAAGCGAGCTCCGTGTCAGGCGCTGTCCGGCTGCTCCAGCGCCCTCGAGCCGCTGCATCTTCCTGCTCGCATCCTCCGCCTCACGCCTGCCTAGGTCCCCTCGCGGTGGGCAGGCGCAGCCGCCACGCCTGCAGCCCACGCCTCCGTCCCGCTCCTCCGAAGGGAAGGGAAGGGAAGGGAAGGGCAGGGCAGGGCAGGGCAGGGCAGGGCAGGGCAGGGCAGGGCAGGGCAGGGCAGGGCCCTACAATCCACCGCGCACACCGCCACAAACAGCCAGCTCGCTACTGCTCGCGACAACACCTACTCACTCTGCCTCCATCCGGGGAGCTTTAAATAGCACATGTCACCGCGCTCCCCTACGCACCGACGTCACGCACCGCTCCCGGCGCTGACGTCACCGGGGTGCGGGGGATGATGTCAGAGTGGTCCACGCTGCCGGAAGCGCTTCTATAATAGGGAATGGCAGCGGGGGGGGAGGGTTCGGGGCCCGCCGCGGCCCGACTGCCTCCGTGCGCCTTTCCGGGGCGCCGGCGGCGCCCGGACCGCCTTCTGCCCCCTGCGGCGCCGTCTCCACGGCAACGCCGCGCGCGCCCGCAGCTGCGCCCCGCGCCCGCCCCGGGTGCCGCGGAAGCAGCGGTGCGCCCTGCGGGTCGGCGGGGAGAGCCACGGGTGAAGATGGCGCGGAGCCCACCGCAGAAGGCGGCTGCGGCAACTTTCTAGCCCCCTGCCCCGGGCGTGGGAATGGCAGGGTGCCCGACTCCAGAGGCAGCTGGTCCCGTGTCCGAAACACATGCCTGCATCCCCCTGCTTTGCAAACACTTCAAACCCGACAGCGTTACTGGCTAAACAGGAAAGAAACACAGCAGACATTCTAAAATTGAAAAAAAAAAAAAAAAGTAGATTCCAGCACATCCATGCTAGCAGTATTGCAAAGAAACAGCCAGCACTGTGAGCTTGCCAGATCCTACTATTTTTGGCCCAGTCCTTCAATGGTACCATGCAAACAGATAGCATGTGTTGCTGCTTCTAATTCAACAGAGTAGACCAAGCTCCAGCACTATCTACTACCTTGCTGGGCACCTACCTCATCTTAGGTTCAGCAAATATTTCCATTAACTCTCCGAGTTTTCCTGAATTTATAAATATTAGGTATAACTGCTCCTAGACAATGCCAATGGCATTGGGATACCCAAGGTGGAACATGCATCCCAGCTCCTTGCTACTTCTAGGACCACTTTCAATATTTTCATGCTATTTTCCTGCTTAAGTGATGTTGTAGCCACCAGAGGCATATTAAACTATAATGAGTGTGAGAGGGAGATATCAATGAGATACTAGATGTCAATCCCCACATAAAAATGGAAGACCCAAGTTTTACCAATGGATGTTATGGCACTGTAAAACATGGCAAAACCAACAATGGTATGCTCACAACTGTTGCTTTAACAAAAAGTTTTTCCTCTCACCTCTACTACCTGAGACCAAGTGTATCCCAGGAAGAGGCTGGAATGAAAGACAGCAAAAGGATTTACCTAACAATGTGATCTCCCCAGAGTAAGTTATTTTAATTCATACATGCACGTGTTTTACAGACCCTTGCTTCAACATTTTGACCTATAAATGTAATCAGCTATGGGAAGAGCGAAGATGATGACGACAAATTAAATAGCAAGGGAAACCTTCTCCAAACAAAAATAAGCATAAGAAACCTAGCATGAATCATTCCTACCAGTAGCAGCGAGGCAGATTGCTTCACAAGGGAGAAAACAATAGCTTCTTCAGTTTCCCATTTCTCACACACTACCTCATAACCTAAAGTGAAGGCACTGAGCTACAAAAACTTTAGACTGAGTGGCAACAGTCAGTTTGTTGTGGGCAATGCTCAGAACATGCATGGTTATGATGAAGCTGCATTACTTTTCTGGACTGCCATTGTCATTTTTTGGTTGGGTTTCACATGCTAACTGAAACATATGAAGCTCTATGTATTTTCCACTAAAAATCAAATTAGATGTACAGGCTTCTAGCAGTAAAATTGTTTGTGGTAGTCCCCAGTGTTGTTTGGGGAAAGATGAAGATCCACAACAGTTCTTTCTTCCATATGATAAGAGTGATAAGAGTGAAAGAGACTATGATCAAAAATAATTCAGTCTAGGCAAATGTAAACAACACACGGCTTATAAATATATTCCTTGATGTCAAGTAGTTAGGAGCCTAGATTCATTAGTTTCTAAGTAAGTCCCACATGACATTTTGCATGCAGTAACAGCAGATCAAGAGCAAAGAAACTAAGGCTCTAAATCCACATATAAGTAACTCCATTGCATCAGTTTTGTTCTTTCAGCTCAAGCTCACACACTAATGCAAATGCTTTAGTATTATGTCCAAAGTATTTTGTTTAGATATCACAGAGATGGCTCCATCTGTCTCTGCCTTTCAACTTGTTCACATATTTGGCTTGCATGAAGTATGATGTTTTCCCACTGCATGGGTGGAAAAACAGAACTCTCTGAGACTGAAGATAAAAGAAAAAAATATAAAAGAAACCAAACACACACTGAGCCCTGGGGGATAGAATTGCATGTTCACTTGAGAGTCAGAGGTGTGAACAGATTCAGGGGCAAAGAAAAATTACTATCTCCAGAACAACACTGTGTGGGATACCAAGAGTGCCTTTATTGACTTGTGAAATGCCCTATATATTTCATGCGCCTCTATAAGTAATAAAATACGAGTACTGGGACAGATAAGATCCCAGGTGGGGGAACAGAGCTGTAGGGACAAAGAAAGCATCACTCCAAGTAAATCTTATGGTTAATCTTTTCTTCTTCTTAATTCTTAATTTAAACAATGTTAATTGATTATTACAGTTAAGTGTAGCAGCTCCACATAATTGATTACTTCCCTTCCATATTTATTGTTACTGTTCCTCCAGGTCTGACCAGGCTTTCTCTAAGCCTTAAGCTTTATCTCAATTATACCCTTTTACAATTTTGATCAGTTTCCAGGTTGATTTGGTTAACATTATTTGTCTTGTGGAGAAAGCCTTTGTTTATGCTTGCCAAGCTTACTGAAATCACTTCTCTGTCTTGCCATTCCCCAAATTAATATAAGATACAAAAACATGGTGACATTCATCAGCTAAGGCTGAACTGTACATGCAGATACAAAGAAAGCAAGCTAGGAGATTAAATGATAGACATTAACAGGAGAAACGATACACAATCACCTCATCTCAAAGACTGAAGTAATATAACATGGATAATTTTAATAGTGATGACAAGAGGCTCAGCTCTAAGTTGGTTGTTTTGGGTTTTTTCTCCTGCTGTTTTAGAACATTTTTCCTTGTCTGGAGCACTCTGATGGAGGCAGTCTTGAGCTGTAGAGCATGCTGCCTGATGGAAACTATGAGCAGGTCAGTGGCTGCAACTTTGCAAGATACCAAGCAATGCCACCATCAAACAAGAGATGGATGGTTTCAGGCAGGGCAAAGCACAGGATGGTGCAGGAGAAAGACTTGTTTGCTGCTCTGAAGCAGCATATTCCTGGCATGCATACTTATAGCCAATGATTGAGCTGCCAAACCCTGTTCTGACACCCTTGCCCTGAATGGCCAACCAGCTGGGGCAACACCTGTAAACTTGGCAGCGGTATCAATACCTCTGAAAGGAGTGTTGGGTTGAACCTCCTAGTGGGATACCTGTAGATGATAAAAAACCAGATGGCTGTGCCATCTGAATCTCAAGCCTGCTGAGTATTGACATGGCCATTGGCCTGGCCAAAGTCCTTGAACAACAGCAGAACAGGGCTGGAAAAGCAAGCAGCACCACAAGAATCTGCATTTTGACTAACCTTCCATGGTAACTCTGTATTCTTCATGCAAAACCAGATCTGTATTGGTTGATCGCACATTGCTTATGAGCTACCATTCCTATGGAAAAGACAAATGCACTTGTGAGAGAGACAGGAAGATTCCATTTCTCTGGATAAAGCACTGAAAAGATTTGAACTGCAATTCCTTGTTCAGCTGTAGTCAGCACATTCAAAAAAAAGGAATTCTAGCTGCAACAAAACCAGATAGAAACTCTAAGGATGTTTAGGGAACCTCAGAGCTGTTATTTGAGAGTAGAAAAATAATCATAGAATCATAGAATCATAGAATCATTTAAGTTGGAAAAGACCTTCAAGATCATCGAGTCCAACCATCATCCATGCCCACTAAACTATGTTACAGAGTACCTTGTCTATGTGCTTTTTGAATACCTCCAGGGATGGTGACTCAACCACTTCCCTGGGCAGCCTATTCCAAGGCCTGACAACCCTCTCAGTAAAGAAATTTTTCCTAATATCTAACCTAAATCTCCCTTGCCTCAACTTGAGGCCATTTCCTCTCGTCCTATCTCCAGCCACCTGACAGAAGAGACCAGCACTCACCTCACTACAACCCCCCTTCAGGTAGTTGTAGAGAGCTATGAGGTCTCCCCTCAGCCTCCTCTTCTCTAGACTAAACAGCCCCAGCTCCCTCAGCCGCTCCTCATAAGACTTGTGCTCCAGGCCCCTCACCAACTTGGTTGCCCTTCTCTGGACATGCTCCAGCAACTCAATGTCTTTCCTGTAGTGAGGGGCCCAAAACTGAACACAGTACTCAAGGTGCGGCCTCACCAGTGCCGAATACAGGGGAACAATCACCTCCCTGCTCCTGCTGGCCACACTATTTCTGATACAGGCCAGGATGCCATTGGCCTTCTTGGCCACCTGGGCACACTGCTGGCTCATATTCAGCCAGCTGTCAACCAGCACCCCCAGGTCCTTCTCTGCCAGGCAGCTTTCCAGCCACTCTTCCCCAAGCCTATAGCACTGCATGGGGTTGTTGTGACCCAAGTGCAGGACCCGGCACTTGGCCTTGTTGAACTTCATACAATTGGCCTCAGCCCATTGATCCAGCCTGTCCAGATCCCTCTGCAGAGCCTCCCTACCCTCAAGCAGATCAACCCTGCCTCCCAACTTGGTGTCGTCTGCAAACTTGCTGAGGGTGCACTCAATCCCCTCATCCAAATCATCAATAAAGATATTAAACAGAACGGGGCCCAACACCGAGTCCTGAGGAACACCACTTGTGACCCTCCGCCAACTGGATTTCACCCCATTCACCACAACCCTCTGGGCTCGTCCATCCAGCCAGTTTTTCACCCAGCGAAGAGTACACTTGTCCAAGCCGTGAGACACCAGCTTCTCAAGGAATATGCCATGAGAGACAGTGTCAAAGGCCTTGCTGAAGTCAAGGTAGATAACATCCACTGCCTTCCCCTCATCCAATAGGCGGGTCACCTGGTCATAGAAGGAGATCAGGTTGGTCAAGCAGGACCTGCCTTTCATAAACCCATGCTGACTGGGCCTGATCCCCTGTTTGTCCTGGACTTGCCTTGTGAGTGCTCCCAAGACAAACCGTTCCATAATTTTCCCTGGTACCGAGGTCAGGCTGACAGGCCTGTAGTTCCCCAGATCCTCCCTCCGACCCTTCTTGTAAATGGGAGTCACATTGGCAAGCCTCCAGTCCTCTGGGACCTCCCCCGTTGACCAGGATCGCTGATAGATGATGGAGAGTGGTTTGGCAAGGACCTCCGCCAGTTCCCTCAGTACTCTTGAATGGATCCCATCAGGCCCCATAGATTTGTGAGTGTCCAGATGACATAGTAGGTCACTAACTACTTCCTCCTGGATTAAGGGAGGTATAATCTGTTCTTCATCCTCACCATCCAGCTCAGGGGGTGGAGTACCCTGAGGGTAACTGGTCTCCCTATTAAAGACTGAGGCAAAGAAGGCATTAAGTACCTCAGCCTTTTCCTCATCTCTGGTGGCTACGTTCCCTTCTGTGTCCATTAAAGGATAGACATTCTCCCTGGGATTCTTTTTACTGCTAACATATTTGTAGAAACATTTTTTGTTGTCCTTTACAATAATGGCCAGATTTAGTTCTAGCTGAGCTTTTGCCTTTCTTGTTTGGTTTATCAAAATAAATCCGATACAACATACTATTATGCTCTGCAAATATTTTGAGTGAGGCTACAACAAGCAGGGGAGCAAAAAGAGCTATTAAAGGGTGTCATGGTTTAACCCCAGCTGGCAACTAAACACCACGCAGCTGCTCACTCACCTCCCTCACAGTGGGATGGGGGAGAGAATCAGAAGGGTAAAAGTGAGAAAACTCATGGAATGAGATAAAGACAGTTTAATAGGTAAAGCAAAAGCCGTGCACGCAAGCAAAGCAAAACAAGGAATTCATTCACTACTTCCCATCAGCAGGCAGGTGTTCAGCCACCTCCAGGAAGGCAGAGCTCCATCACGTGTAACAGTTACTTGGGAAGATGAACATCCCCTGCTTCCTTCTTCCCCCAGCTTTATATACTGAGCATGACGTCATATGATCTGGAATATCCCTTTGGTCAGTTGGGGTCAGCTGTCCCAGCTGTGTCCCCTCCCAACTTCTTGTGCTGCTCCCCCAGCCTCCTCGCTGGTGGGGTGGTATGAGAAGCAGAAAAGGCCTTGACTCTGTGTAAGCACTGCTCAGCAGTAACTAAAACATCTCTGTATTATCAACACTGTTTCCAGCACAAATTCAAAACATAGCCCCATACTAGCTACTATGAAGAAAATTAACTCTGTCACAGCCAAAACCAGCACAAAGGGCAAAAAAATAAATGGGTATAAACTTGCTATATTTTTTCCTGGCACTCCAAAGGTTGTTGATCTTCAACAAGCTGGTAGCTTCAAGAGTAGCCTTCCAAAATAAGTACTGGGTGCAAAAGAAACAATGACTGAAAAGTAATCACAGGACTCAGATGGTAGCCATCACTGCCTCCATGTGGGAGAGGTGAAGGTAGCTGGAAGAATGGAGACATCCTTCCTCCAGCGGCTGGCAGCCTGCAGACACCACTTCCTCCAAGGCTCTGGGCTGGGGTACTACTGCTGTTCCCTTACATCAGCTGCTGTTTGGTTTAATACCAGATGAGTGTAAATTTCAAAATCCCTAAGGAAACCAAGGATGTTTATTCCCTTTGAAGATGAGGGAGCCAGCACCTCACACTTTCCTCATGTCTCATACATTGCTGCTATTCTGTGTCTCTTCCTTCCTCCTACTCTTTTATGCCTTTTCCTTGCCCTCCTTTCTCCTGTCTAATCACAAAGCTCCCTCCACACACACATGCTTCTTTCAGTGAGTGAGATCACTTCATCATTTTCCCTTGCAGGATCTGTGTTTAATTTATAAATGAAGTAGAGAAAAGAAGGGAAGAGAGTAAATGGCATACTCTTCCCTGAGCACAAGGTTTATGTCTGAATTTTCATCAGTCTAGAAAAATCTTCACTGTCCTATCAGGTGGTCCTGGAGGGATTCTGGAGGAATTTAAATTCACCAGTTTTCTCCCAGAATAGATGAAGAAACTTGTTGCCTTATATTCAAGTAAATGTGGTACTCTGAAACTAGGACTAGATTTGCTTTTGAAAGCAACTGTATGACATAATTCCCTGAGATGCCTTATGGTCCAATATTTCTAACTGTCCTGTTGACAGTGAATGCTAGGTTTTGGGCACCCACTTCCAACATCTCATTCTCTTACCACCAGAAATAGATCACATATCTCCTACACAGCTCTGTGTCACTACACTCCTACAGGAATTTTTTAAAGATACTGAGCCCTGAGTAATGCTTTCATTTCTTAGTCAGGTTTATTAGTGGCTGCAATTTCCTCCTGTGTTTTTTCTGACCATAGAGAAAGAACAGTTTATGCCAGTAGACTGATTATGTCAGCTTGTCATTTCTAAGTACTCTGAGTTTATTTAGATACATTACTCAGCTTTGCTTCCCAAAATCCTTGCAGATATTTTTTCAGTTTCAGCTGAAGATGCTGAAAATATTGTAAAAAACAGTGTATTTTTTACTTATGAGTTTTGAAATGTAGCAATAATGGCATTGTGGATCTGAAACCTCTCCAACAGCATTCCTTTCTTGGCAAAACTGTATTTACACACAGAGTCTTCTTTTCTAGTGTGTCCTCTGTGGATCACATCTGAGAAATCACATGCTTATAAAAAAGCTTTTTCAGTCATATTTACATTATAGACAACATGGTCTGTGTTTTCAGAAAGAGTAAGTCATAGCAATATGGCATTTTTCTTTTTGATCACTCCTACCAAACAAGACCAAGTTGATTTCTAGTAGAACTCCTAACAAATTCCAAACATCACCCACGTTTTCTGTATCTGTTCTTCCTATTATTCCTATCTTTGAAATAATAGGTTAATATTTTTATGATTATTTCTCAGGGTCTGAAAGCTTGTAGTATATGAAGTACTCATTCACTAAGGAATATGATTGCCTTAGAATAATTAGCTTCTGGTTTTAGCAGTTCTTTCCTACTTTTTTTTTTTAAATTCTTGTAGACATTCTAACAATAGAATCTCTCTGAATATTTGAAGAAACTGCTTAATTTTCTGCCTGAGTTTTCCTTCTTAGAGATGAGCTTTTCTGAGACTTTCAAAGAGTCATATTTGGAGAAAATTATGCTGTATTTCTGTAAATCCTTCCATAAAGAACATCTGGAACTTCCAACTGATTTCCACAGAGTTTCCATGCACCTGGACTTCAGCTGCTGCTGAGAATGAAGTCCTAGCATATACATAATTTTTTGTCTGTATGAGAAAATTTTGCCCAAACTTCCTTTGAAAAGCACTAACATCTTCATGCTGTGAAGCAGAAAATTGAAATTTGGCCATAAACACTCTGAATATCTTTTTTTTTCACTTTTAGTCATCTTCTGTTCCTCTGGCAGGTTGGTCCAGTTTACACCAGGCTAAACTTTGAAAAAACAATGACTTTTCACACACACTTGGGAATTTTACCTACAAATCTCTAAAGATTGCTCTAGTGCCATTCTACAGCTCAGGCTTAAGAGAGAAGATGACTTTGAGACTGGGACCAGCTTGACAAAAAGTCAGACCAGCTTCTGACATTATGGGAAAAGAGTCAGAAGTCCAAGTGGAAACCATGACTAAGGGCCAGAGAGAGAAATGGCAGATAAAGGAGTGAGAACCAGTGAATCAAGAATGAAATAGAGATCAGATAAAGACCCAGGGCTAAAATCCAGTGAGAGAAGCTTGAAAAAGGCAACAGGCAGGGAAACTGATTGAATGAAAAACTAGGATGGGGAGAATCTAAGGTAGAGAGTAGAAGGGAGGCTTCAGACTGATAGGGCAGTGAATAGAGAAGTCTGATGTTTAGAAGGTGGAACTGGCAAGTCAAAGATAAGAATACAGACCTGAGGAGTTGTCCTGTCCCACTCGGTGGGCTCAGGGGAGGTGATCTTTTAGGTAGTCTGTTGCCGCACACAGGAGTCACGACAATGACTCAGGAGGGTCAGGGAAAATTTCAACACCCCGTTTCACTCGGCAAATCCCAGGGCACGAGTCACGACAATGGCTCCTAAATGCTCAAAATATGTTTTATTTAATGTTGACTTATAAACACAAGTGTGGCTAAATTTGGCGTAGCAGATATTTCGAATAAAAAACTTGACGCCTAACAGCTGTAGCAAAATATTCCTAACAACAAGGTAGGAGGAAGAGAAGAGATAAGAGAGAGAGAGAAGAAAGAGAAAAAAGGAGAGGTAAGTATCACCACCCTTGGATCCAGCGAAGAAAGAGTCTCGATAGTAGCTGTCTGGATTCCTCAGGCTGCAGACTCACGCCTGGGGGTTGGTCTCCCCCCACCTTTTATACCCTTGTTAGAGAGCCCTTTGCACATGTGTTGTGGGATTTTCTCAAAAGTTCTTGAGGAGGGAGTGGGGGTCGCTGATGCCCCCTTATCCCATTTAACTTGTTTATACAACTGCTGTGGTAAGGGCCCATGGCAAAACTCCGAACCCGTGACAAAACGTCCAAAGCACAACCGCTAAAAAACTTCCCAGAAAGACAATCGCCAGAAAGCCTCTTCGAGGCACAACTGCTAGAAAGCCTCCCAGAAACAGTTCACTACCCCACCTCCACAGGGCATGTCCTGTTTCGGCTGCTTGTGGCTACCTGCTTGGTTGTTTGAGACAAAATGGTTGCCAGTCTCTCACAGTCTTGTGGTCCCTCAGAGGAGTCAAAAGAGGAGAGAGTAAAACAGGGTGTGATAGAGGGGGCAGAACTGTTCAAATCTGATGGGTGAAACTGGATGGGGAAGTGTGCTCAGCAGGGCAGGCGTTTCCTCTAGATGCAGGTAAAGGACCCAGCGTGTCAATTCCTCTGCTGTCAGAACACAGCAGTGAAACCCATAGGATTAATCTGCATTTCACCCGTGTCCAGTGCTGTGTAACAGTGGTAAATTGTAAATTGTACTGGTTATTCTGAATAGTCAAGTAACAACATGACTCCATCCTGCTGGTGGCCCATGTGGGACCATATGATGCCACAGGGTTGGATTTGTCTTTTATGTTTCAGATTTTTTAAGGACATTCAGAGATTGCACTTAAAGGTTGTATCATTAGGCTCTCAAGGGTTAGAAATTCCACAACTGAGGATGCACAGGCAAACTTTGTAACTTCCTTGTGTATATACATTATGATAAAGTAATTACATGACTGTAGATATTTTTTGCACAGAATTCCTACCTCATTCAATGAATAGGATGGATCTGCTTGGAAGACCATCTGCAGTGAAGAAAAACCTCCCTCTAAGAAGCCTTGTGTATTGCATCACTTGGAAAGTATGCATTTCCTAGTGGAAATTTAGGCTCTACCTGCCTGGAACAAAAGGCTTGTACTATAAAGGCTATAGGAAGAGCCACAGAAGTAGGTTATAAGTGGAAAAAGAGGAAGAGAAATGAAAGGAAAGAGAGGATGATTTTAGTTATAGTAGCTGAATTCCGTTCAGGGGAACCTGACTCCTCCTTTCTACACTACCTGTGTAATTCTAGCTGAGGGATGACTTTAAAGTTAGCATGAGTGCTCTCCATCTTCTGGGAGACTCAAGATTTTGGGAATACTAACAGTTAGGATTGTTAACAGGATTTCTGTTTTAACAGACTAAAGGATATATTAAATGAGCATAATGCATACACACAAAGCAGCTGAATTAAAATTACACAAGCAACCTCATTCCTGTCATTTCCTAATTCTGAATACTTGGCTTTACATTTGAATTCTATTGGCATAGTTTGGCATAGTCTAAGATTTATGTAAAGGGGTTGAGGTTTTCCCTCTTACAAATCAGTGAAATAGAGAAACCAGATTGGGATGTTACCTTTCTCCTCCATCTCTGTTCCCATTTTCTTCTGTGTTTTATTATTTCCTTTGTCTTTTCAGTGCACTTTTACACTCTTGATCCTGCTCATCTAATGACCTTAACAAACTCTGTAATAGCCCCGTGTCAGTGCCTGCTGTCTTGCCCCACTAGCAGCCAGGACACTGTCACCCTCATATTGCTTTCAAACAGTCCAAAGAAAAATCCATTTCCCCTCTCCTCCTTGTTACTGAAATCCGGAATAAAACTCCTTAACACCAATGTGAAGTTAAGAAGCAGGTACTTCGTTTATTGCAGCGCTGGACACGGGGGATCGCTCCTCCAAAGGCGTGTCCAGCTTAACATTAAATTCATCAGTTTTTATAAACTTTTTCTGTCAAGTCATTGTTACATAAGCTCTTTACATAAAAATGCATACTATGCTCGCTCTTAAATTTAACCTTTATAATGATTGGTCTTTTGATTATATCACCTTATCAATATTCTTATTTAAAAACAATCATTGGTCAATTTCACTTAGCTCTACTGATTGGAATCCTTGATACTCAAATCGAGATGGGAAGGGTAAGGGGGTTTCCAAGCAGCCAACTGGTGTCCATGACGGTTTCCTTAGTTTCTTGAAACAAAACATAGGAAAACCAGTAAGTTCCTGGTGAGGTTTCTATGGTTAGCTTATTTCAAACTTAACAATACTAAGGTTCCTATGGTCACTCATAACACAGTTCCTAAAGTTTCTATGACTACATTTCAAACTTAACACTCCTATTCATTATGCTTCACAATTTTCTACTTCTTAATCAAACCTAACTCTTTTATATAATCAAATTTTGATTTCTTTATCAGAGTATTTGCAATATCCTGATGGGGCCAAATACCTTATCCTGTCCTTTCAGCTACTCTGCCTTGTTTTCTGTTGGTCAGGCTCACAGCTCATGGGCTGGGTAGAGCAGCCAATGCAGCCTTCAGTGCAGTCCCATCCAACCTCCCCCTCCTTTGGCCATGGCCTCCTGGCAGGCCAGGAGGGGACAAGGCATTGCTGCTCAGAGACCACAGTGTCCCACAGTTGCGTGCCTTTTCCTAGGCCTGCGTACAGCCAGACATTTGGGCCCTTAAGCTTGTCTGTCCACATATCTATCTATCTCAGACAGAAGTGCTCAAAATCAGTGCAAACCACCAGGACAGAGCAGGTTGAACCACCTTTACTAAATATTTAGCTTTCAGCCTTAAATCTCATCAGGTGCTGCTTGATATTAATTTTAGCCATATAAATGTAGACACTCCATTACACATCAACTGACCAGTACACGTAGTCTGAAAGTTAAAACGGGCCTCAATACCCTGACAGATGCCATAGGGAAAAACTCCTCCCCTTCCCACCCTGTTTTCTACTGCAGTTAGCCCTTTAAATTTTTATAGCAGATTCACTTACTTCATAGGAACTCTATAAAACTTAGAAAGCTTTCTTGTACAAATTTATGTCTTTGCCTTATGGGAAGCACCATAAAGAGCACAACTTGCACTTTGGGAAATTAAAAAAAAATCCGAGCTGGAAGGCCAAATCTGATTTTCAAAATCAGCATATTAATTCACCACACAATATATAAATATATCTCCTTGTACTTGTCACAGAAGGAAATCTAAAACTTCTGATACATTCCCTGCAATGATACTGTGCAGTGACCTCAAGGTTAAACCATTCCAGTTCTTGTGGTTCCACAGCTGAACAAACTGTTTTCATAAATGCATAGATTTTCCCCAATGTGTGAGCCAGCACAGGCAGGACGCAGGAACAACCACAAAACCATGGATGAAATGCAAAGAGTAAATTTATTTTCGTTATCTTGTGAACTGTGGGATCCCCAAATCAGCACCCAGGTAGAGGTACATAAGCGGGAATGCAGGCACTGCGGAGCTCGGTCCATGCTAGAGGATTGCTGAACCTGCTGTTTTTGCCTGTTTTTCAGGGATTCACACAGGTGTAGTTTACCACTGTGCTTTGATCTTTCCCACAGCAGGGCAGGAATCTCAAGTATGTTCAATAGGGTGCCTCTGAGTCTATCACAGGCCTATGTTATCTAAACACAGATGTTCTACTTGTCAAGCACACAAGACTAAACAATGATTAGTATGATATATATATATGTTTTTCTACAGCCTAGCTACAAGTCACTCCTCACCATTCTTCTGTTATTTTCCCACACACAGAGGCAGGGCATTATTTTGCTCTTCCTTAAATACCTTCTCACAGAGGTGCCACCGGCTTCTCTGATTGGCTCAGCTGTGCCCAGGGGTGGGTCTGTTGGAACCATCTGGAACTGGCTGGAACCAGCTGTGTCCAGCATGGGACAGCCCCAGCCTCTCCTCACAGAGACCACCCCTGCAGCCCACCCCTGCTGCTCTCTCTATTAAAAATGATCATGATGGACCAAGCCAGAAAATTTAGTGTTTTAAAAGAGGGGTGGGAGCAAGGCTAAGCACTGAGTCATTGCTGTCAGGAGATGACTAGTGCGACAATACCATGGGCAAGCTCGTGGCCTCCCTCAGCATGGTTGTCAGGTCCTCCTGATGAGCCTACTGGCAGAGGGCTTGGAGAGGCAGCCACCTCAACCATTAGGAGGCAGCAAGATGCTCTTGGTCCACAGCTGTACTCGCACTTGGAGCAGCAACCCCTTCAGAAGCTCTGAAAAAGGCAGCAGTTTTGCAAGAGCTCATTAAGGAGCGCTGTCAGTCCTCTTACAAGGGAGAGCAATGTACCCTCTCCTCAGCCACAGCTGGCTGCATGAAAGAGATGTGTGTGCTCTTTTTTTAAAAAAAAGGAAGCAAGCACTTCCTAAAGGACCTCCTTAAAAATTCCTTTTCTCTCTTACATTTTAAGGGTTTTATCTAGACACTTTCAGAAGACTTTTTCTATAATAAAAAAATTCTGTGGTTTGAGTAGGAAATATGCTGTATTTTTTAATAAATCCAAACTGATTGAATCCCCCACAAGTGATAAAGCTCAGAGTCTTAATGTGTGACATCTTAGTTGTTTAAAAAGAAAGTAAATCATATTTTGTTATTGTTTTAGCATTCGAGTTGTTTCTTTGATGTGTCCTCATTTTATAGCTAGCTCACCTCTCAATTTCTTGTAGGCTAATACTAAATTTATTATTTATTTATTTTCTTACCCTCTGTACCAGAATGGTGTCATGGCAGCAGTTAAGATCTTAAGAATTTACGCCTATTCAGTAGGAAAAAAAGCATATCCTGAAGGTTGTCTTCTTCCAGCTTGCAGTAATGTTCCAGCTACATGTATTTAGGCTTATGTTAGATCTTGAGTGTGAAATTAGTTATGAGTATAAAAAAATGTTCAAATGAGGAAGGAAAATCATGATGTGTCCTTTCAAGAACTAGTTTAATACCTTTTTACCACTATGGTTCTTCAAAAATCAAAAAACCATATCCTTAGCAAGTGATGAGAAATAGAGAAGTCAGCACATTTACTTATGCTTTTGGACATCTAATGCCCTCAAACTGCAAATAGTTATGTATATGAATTGTCCAGCATATATGATAGAAAAGTATGTGCTTACCTGTTTGTAGTATTCAGCTCTGTGTTATTTCTGAGGGTGAGCAGTCAGCTATTTTATTACCTCAGTTGTAAGAGCAAGTATATCATTGACATGCTTATGCCATAGAAAGTTATGGTTTATCCAAAGACTTGACAGCATATAATATGCACAGAAAAAATACTGCCCCCACCTGTACTCCCTTACTGGCACCTAACAAAGAGTATATTAGGATATTATTTCCTACATCTCTCCACCTCTCCAAACATGGATGACATTTGGAAATTATATGGAAACCATATAATTACAGATTACATGATTTTACCTCTTGTCTGTTAGAAGCATATTTTTATTACTTTTTGCTGTTCAAAACCTCTTACTGTAGTTTTAAGTTCCCTTTGTGTAAGCAAAACACACCAGCTTCCCTCACGTCCCCACGCCCCCAAATATAAGAGCAACCTCTCATAAAAGTAGCATTCACAGATATGTTACAGCACTAGTAAGGAAGAATACTGGCATTAGTTTTGACCTTTTGTGGAAACTGTGACATAGAGGGAACAGGATTTATTGTTTAATAAATTTTAGCCAAAATGTTCTGGCTAGTTCAATAGCTTTCAGCAAACCACTACCCCTGAGTTCCTTGAACCTTGTGGTATCAAGAGTAACAGAGCACCAAGTTCTGCAGCCCTCTTTCATAGTCCTTTCCTATATTGTAGAAGACCTGAGATCTTCATGGGCGGTAAGCAAGGGGATAGCGAGGGAAATATGGATAAACTTTGCTCAGTGAGAGAAAAAACCCAATAACCTTAAGTTGTACTGGAATGCTTCTAAACAGAATTCTGTGAAAACAAGTTATCTATATATCTATCTATACTTGTTGCAATTGAAACAGACTCCAAAGCTGGTTGCAAAGCAAGCCCCTTTATTGAACCAAACGAGACCTTTTATCTGCTAGTTGTGGCTGACGCAACAGCCAGCAAGCATAGGCAGAAACTTTCCAAAATTTTCCACTCAGCAGCAACTATCTTATCTCTACACAATTCTTGGCTCCGTGTTCTTTCAGCATGATTACTTTGCCGGGAACCTCACTGTTCCCATGGCTTTCTGCCAACCAGAGCAATAATATCATTGTTTCCACAGGTGGTCACTGAGTCAAGTGTTCCCACATCTCCCCCTTCTTTGTTTATAATTAACACAGCCTTACTTGATCTATCAATTAATTTTTGAACACATTGCAACATACAAGGTACACAAATTAAAATACATAAAAACACTACAAGACAAATCAAAACTGTCTTAACTAATGATTTAAGAGCAGCTCTATTTTGTAAGGTTGCGTGTCTAATACTATCTACATCTAACAGTAAATCAGATAATGCTACACCAATCTGTACTCAGGGACCCCAGAATTTGTGATTCCTGGGGTGGCAATGAGGGTGAATGCCCAATCTGTGGAAACCAGGCATTCCCACCCGTTGAGTCCATGGCCTGCTGCACAGGGGTCTCCGTCAATAGGTTCTTAAACTTCGTTGATGCCAGCGGAACCCCCTATTAAACATGTGGAAAAGGGATTGTTCGGTGTTGCTGTACCGAGGCATAAGCAATCTTGTCCGGTCACGTTAGCCAGGGTCATCCAGATGTTTTCTTTGGCTTGCGGCGGTATCCATGACGACGTCCATCCGAGGACTGTGAGGAAGATGGACCATCCGTACATTCTTGTGCTGTCTTGCGCCGCGAGCTCAGCCCAGCAATCGGTAGGTGCCAGCTTTACATGGGTGTCGCCACGGAGGCAACGGTGGCCTTGCCGTACACCAGCCCGATGCTCTTTGGAAAATTCTGGTATTTATACATTTGCAGAGGAATGGGTTTCGGCACATGTGGCCAGCGGGTGCCAAAACCCGCCTTGGTTGCAACATGGGGAGCCTATGACGCATGCGCTCGCTGGCCAGGCGCGCTGCATGAGCCATAGCCATCCTGTCTATTGGTTCATGGGCTTTGTGATGCAGTTGCAATGCACAGAGAATCTTGACCTGTCATGTTGGCCAGGGTGACCCACACATTAGTTTTTGGCTGAGGTGGTATCCATATTGCCGCACCATCTAGGATGTTCCAGATGATGATGATCGTACAAATCGAGCGGGAGTCCATCGTGGGCCTGTATCTGTGGAAACACAAGCATAACCTCGCCCCCAGGTTATTAATGGAAACAGACCTTCCCATTGCTCTGTTTCTAGATTCTTAACTAAAACCATGGCCTTACCCCTAATTTCCGGCTGCTCCTGATATGTGGATAAAAAGTGTCTAAATATCGGTGGACCGCCTGCATCAGACCAGCGATTTAGAAAATTTAAAACATAAGTGGCTTTAGCTAACTTTTCTTGTGGAGAGAGATTCCCTACTCCCCCTTTTTGTTTTAATAACATCACTTTTAGCGAACCATGAGCGCATTCCACAATCGCTTGACCAGTGGGAGAATGAGGGATACCAGTGCTATGCCGAATACCCCATAGTTGCAAAAATTCTTGTGTTTTTTGTGACACATAAGCTGGACCATTGTCCGTTTTTAGTTGCTGTGGAACACCCAAGGTTGCAAAAGCGAGTAAGAGATGCTTACACACATCACGGGAATTTTCACCTGTGTGGGCGGTGGCCACAAGTGCTCCTGAAAAAGTATCAATAGATACATGGACATATTTTAATCTACCAAATTCTGCAATGTGAGTAACATCAGTTTGCCAAATCTCTAAAGCTTGCAAGCCTCTCGGATTGAGTCCATATGATAAAGATGGAGTCGTCTGTTGGCAATCCGGACAAGCTGTCACAATTTGACGGGCTTGATTCAAAGTGAGTTGAAATGTTTTTTGCAATGCTTTTGCATTTTAGTGAAAAAAGGCGTGTGAAAACCGTGCTTGCTCGAATGCATTAGGAAGGACGGTGAGTCCAGCTAACCAATCTGCCATACTATTACCTTCTGTTAATGGTCCAGGCAGTGAAGTGTGCGATCGCACATGAATAATAAAGTATTGGTTTTTTCTATGATTTAACGAGGCCAAAAGAGTTTGAAATAACACGAATAACGGTTTATGATCTATTTCTTTCAAATAAGAGGATTCAAGATGGCTCACAACTCCTGCAACATAAGCAGAGTCAGTTACAATATTAATAGGACAGTCCCACTTCTGAAAGACCCTAAAAACTGCAGATAGTTCAACAATTTGTGGTGAACCTTTTACTATCTCAATGTCTGATTGCCATTCGTTCTGATCATTTTTCCAAACTATAACAGCTCGACCCGTTCTTCCTGATTGTTAAAGGATTTTCATTCATGGGTTTCTCTAGGTTTGCTTTATTCACAACTCAGAGTTGGGCCACCACCACAGTGAATGGCACACTTCCAAAAGTTTCCAAATCTTATATACCCTTTTACCACCCATTGTCCCAGTCCAAAGTCTCTGTAATTTTCCAGCCGATTTTCTGTTCTCATATCGTTATCATCCATCATCTTATCTCATCCATTCTCCATTCTCATGTCTCGGTTCTTCTGAAGTTGGTGGTCATAGGCAGAAGGTCTTCGGTCACCATCATCACTTATCTTCTTACACTTCAAAAGTACCTTTGAATTTCTAAAAACTACTCAGGTTATTATATTAATTTATCTTGTTCTAAAGTTAATCACCTACTCCCATGTCTTAGGTCCAAGATGTATGATTCTTCCTCTGTTGATTCAGCTTGACTGGATTTTAAGCCAGCCATGAAGAAAGAGGGAGACACATAGAACAATTAAGCAGCTCATACATATTGTTTTATAAGCACCTGCATTCTATTAATCATATCTAAAACAATTTCTAATCATTAGTTATATGTCTAATATGAATAGTCTTAAAACAATGAGGCTTAAGGCCTAGTTCCTTTTACAATTCCCTCCTTTTGTTTTTCATCGCACTCCTGCGATCCTATTGATAACTCCACATTTCCTTTTCTATCTTCTGTATTATCCTAGAGCTACAACTTACACAGTATTGAAACAATACAATCACACATACTACTATGATTATAACAACAAGTACTATTACAATTAACTTTTTCATCCAAGTGGCCAAATTTGGAAACCAAGATGTTAACCAAGAAAAGGTGTCAGTAAATCCTCAGGATGTATCATCTCTTTGAATTTGTTGCATCGTGGCACTAGCCTCCTAAATTTTTTGGACATCTGTTATTAATTCTCCTGATCGATCAGTATACATACAGCAGCTGGTATTTAAGACAGTACAAACTCCACCTTGTGAAGCCAGAATCATGTCTAAGGCCATTTGGTTTTGGATAGTCATTTTTGAAAGTTCAGTTACCTCTTTCTGTAGAGTGGAAAGTCCATGTGCAGTTGAATTTGCCAATTTTTCTATTTCCCCGGAAACATTTAAGACTGTCTTCTCCAATTCACTTACCTCCAGAGCCAGAATCAGCCATCTAACAAATGAATGAAATCCTGTTGACCTTTCAATCAAGGGATTTAGTGTTCTCCGAATTTGAGTTAAAAAGGTTCTATGCCATGTTGCACTTGAGACAGTTTTTGGGTGAATTTCCAAATCTGTAGACATAATTCCTAGGGTACAAATTCCTCCCCAATTTGGAGGCAGAGCTTTGTAAGCTTTGTTTCCGCATAACCAAAAAATACCCAAGTCCTCAGGTGTTCGCCAACTTAAACGTAACCCTGAGTTAATAGAAGTCATGTTTTGGCATTGGGTCCAATTTCCTACAAATGAGTGATTTTTGCATAAACTTTGGTTATCAACACTTGGGGGATAACATCTTTGTACACAATGGACTTGTGAATAGTCTCCTGAGTTTGATACTTTAATTTCCTAGATTTGTTCTTCATAAGATTCTGAGAAAGTGGTGTTAAACCAGTACTTTTTCCAATTTGCACTTCTAGGAATTGGAATTCCCACTAATTGAAATCCTTGATTCACTGTTTTTGGTAGAGCAACACAAATCCAACATTCACTTAAATTTAGATTATCAGTGAAAGATTTCATCAGTGACACATGCATATTATTGGTCCAGGCATTTTCTACTTGGTGAACATCCCTAGGTTTCCGTATAAATTGTTTTGTCACATTCAGAGATGGCATATTATGATATAAATGGGGATAACCCTTTTGATGGTGTCAGAAATTCTTCCCAAAATTAAGTCTCCATTTGATTATTACAATCCTGAATTTAAAAGTAAAACAATTGCTTGATAAATAGAATCGATGACAGCACCAGTCTCCATTATCATAAATTCTTCACATTTGATGGTCAAAGCACCATGTCCCAATTCCCCATGTTGATTCCTGATGGTGAATGTGATATACAGGATAAGTTCTTGGAATGCCATATCCCCACCACCGTTTAAGAAAGCCATGGTTGTTGGGCCAAGTATCCCACGAATTGTCAAATCTACTTCTAACATTGGCACAGAATTCGAGAGAATTGAACAGCGGATAAATAGGGTCTCTCTGTGAGGTCTTCGGATAACTACCCGAAAAAATGACCTGTCCAGGCTTTCCCTGTAGGCCTGTAATTTGGCCCAAAAGTTGAGAAGAACAATCACTATATATAATAACAGTTCTATTGGTACGGGCATCTCGAGAGCGCAATGTAAATTTTGTCCACAAGGTGTCACTCCAGGGTAAAATACAAACAAGTACAAAAAGGAATAATACTTTACAATTGTCCATTACGCTTCGGATTCTTTGCGGGCATGTGAATGATGAATCCAATTTTCTTTCCCCAATATCTTAATGGCATAAAAAGAAGTTAGTAAGACAGTATAAGGTCCTTCCCATTTTGGTTCAAATCTGTTCTTTCTTTTGAAATTCTTTATATAAACTTTGTCCCCTGGTTGTATATTATGAACCTGAATTTCAGGGCTTATTCCCTGATACCAATAAGCATGGTTACGCATTTGAAAGAAAGAATTTTGTAAATACAAGAGGTATTGTGTTACCTGTTCATCTCCATCCAGAAGGCTAGTTTTTGCTGGCACATATGTACCTGGAACAGCAAGTATTCTCCCAAAAAGGATCTCAGCTGGAGAAACTTTAATTGGTTGCCTCAGAGTATTTCTAATATCCCACAAAACCAAATTTAGAACCTCAGGCCATTTCAAACCAGTCTGTTTACATACTTTCACTAACTTTTCTTTTAATGTTCTATTCATTCGTTCTACCTGCCCAGATGATTCAGGGTGATGGGGAGTATGAAGTTTATTAAAAATTCCCAAAGAATTATAAATCTGTATCAGAACAGCAGCTGTAAAATGACTCCCTCGATCTGAATCAATTACTTCAGGAACCCCATACCTTGGAATGATCTCTTTCAATAAGGCTTTTACTACTGTCTTTGAGTCATTTTTCCTGGTCGGGAAAGCCTCTACCCATCCTGATAGCTGATCAACAATCACTAACATGTAAGAGTACCCCATTGTTTTTGGCATATCTGCATAATCAATTTGGAGTTTTTGAAAAGGAAAGGTGGCTGGTGGTCTTTTCCCACTGGGAGGTTTAATTCGCACTGAAGCATATTGTCTGCAAAGCTTACATCCTTCACAAATTCTTTTCGCTGTTGCATAAATTCCCGAGGCTGCCCAAAGTCTCTGAATTCGGAGCGCTAGGCTCTCCGGTCCCCCATGGGTCCTTTCATGATGCCACCGCGTTATCGGCAATAAATACCTTTTTGGAAGGAGAGGTTTGTTGTTCAGAATCCACTGCCCTTCTCACCACTGGGCTCCCAACTGAATCCATTGCTGTTTTTCTTCCTCCGGGAGGTCTTCATACAGCTTATTTACATCTGGGAGCTCCAATGTTATTTCATGTTGTGACAGAGACATAATGGACACGACCTGTCATGCTGCTGCTCTAGCGGCTTGGTTGGCTAGAGAATTCCCTTTTGCGATCATGTCTTGTCTCTGTGTGTGTGCCTTTATATAAATCACAGATATCTCAGAGGGCAATTGGATTGCTTCTAAAAGCTCTTTGATCTGTTGTCCATGAGTAACAGTTTTTCCCGCCAAAGTCAGGAAACCGCTTTCCTTCCATAAAGTCCCTGTAGCATGACATACACCAAAGGCATATTTAGAGTCTGTATAAATGTTAACTCTGACTCCAATCGCATACTTTGCAGCTTCGGTAAGAGCAACTATTTCTGCCCCTTGTGCACCCAAAAGTGCAGGCAAAGGTCCCGCCAACAGTACCTGTGTTTCAGTGGTGACGGCGAAACCGGTACATCTTCGGCCTTCTTCATAGTAAGATGAGCCGTCCGTGAAGAGGTTCAAATCGGGGTTATCTAAAGGTTGATCTCTCAGGTCATCTCGCGGCTTGCTGGTTTCATTTACGAGATTAACACAATTGTGGTTATCTTTTTCTCCATCAGAAGGTAAAGGCATTAAAGTTGCAGGGTTTAGAGTGTTGCACCTTTCCAATTTCAAATTATCAGCCAATAAAAGAATTATTTCATATCTATGTGCTCGTTGCGGAGACAAAGCTTTCTCCGCATATTGCTTTAACAAAATTTCTACCTCGTGAGGTACACAAACAGTTAGTGGATGACCTAAAACAATTGTTCTGGTTTTCTCAACCATTTCAGCTGCAGCTGCTATTGCTCTGATACAAAAGGGAGTTCCTTTAGTCACTGGATCTAATGTAGAAGAAAAATAAGCAACAGGTCTCTCATGCGGTCCTAAAGCTTGTACTAACACTCCCTTTGCAACCCCTTTTGCTTCATCACAATATAATTTAAAAGGTTTTGAATAATCAGGAAGCCCTAACGCCGGGGCAGATAAGAGTGCAGCCTTTAAAGTACGAAAGGCTTTCTCCCTCTCAGTGCCCCAAGCCATTGGTTCTATTTCCTCATTTCGAGTTGCTTCATGCAAAGGTTTAGCTATTTCACTGAATCCCGGGATCCAAGGATGGCAAAATCCTACCTGTCCCAAAAATCCTTTCAACTGTTTTTTCATCACTGGTCTCGGTATTTCTTGAATTGCTCGGACTCTTTCAGGGTCTATTTCTCGTATTCCGGGCTTTAATATAAATCCCAAATATTTTACTTGCTGTTTGCAAAACTGCAATTTAGATGGAGATGCATGGTGTCCTGTCGTGGTTTAACCCCAGCCAGCAACTAAGCACCACGCAGCCACTCACCCACTCCCCCCCACCCAGTGGGATGGGGGAGAAAATCAGGAAAAGAAGTAAAATTCGTGGGTTGAGATAAGAACGGTTTAATAGAACAGAAAAGAAGAAACTAATAATGACAATGATAACACTAATAAAATGACAACAGTAATGATAAAAGGATTGGAATGTACAAATGACGCGCAGTGCAATTGCTCACCACCCGCCGATCGACACCCCGTTAGTCCCCGAGCGGCGATAACCCCCGCCCCCACTCCCCCCTGTTTATGTGACGTCCCATGGTATGGAATACCCCGTTGGCCAGTTTGGGTCAGCTGCCCCGGCTGTGTCCTGTGCCAGCTTTTTGTGCCCCTCCAGCTTTCTCACTGGCTGGGCTTGAGAAGCTGAAAAGTCCTTGAATTTAGACTAAACACTATTTAGCAACAACTGAAAACATCAGTGTGTTATCAACATTCTTCTCATACTGAACTCAAAACATAGCACTGTACCAGCTACTAGGAAGACAATTAACTCTATCCCAGCTGAAACCAGGACATGTCCCTTTTTAACAAGTTGAATACACAGATATTCAGTACCTCGAATACAATCATTCTCAGTTTTACTTGCCAATAACAAATCATCAACATATTGCACCAGGACAGACTTTCTTGGAAAAACTAAGTCTTGTAAATCATTTTTCAGAATCTGGGAAAAAATCGTTGGTGAACTAGTAAAGCCTTGCAGTAACCTAGTCCAAGTAAGTTGCTTCCCTTGCCAAGTAAAAGTAAAAACTGGTTGGCTTTCTTCAGCAATTGGAATACTAAAGAAAGCTCCAGTAAGATCAAGCACTGTAAAATACTGCGCCCAGACTGGAATCTGGGTTAAAATCAAACTAGGATCTGGTACCACAGGGTGTGGGGCAATTACATGCTCATTTACTACTCGTAAATCTTGAACAAATCTGTATTCAGGATCTCCATTCTTATCTATCCTGTGTTTACTTACTGGTAAAATTGGGGTATTATAGGGACTACGACACTCTCTCAAAATCCCCTTTTCCAAAAAATGCACAATTTGTTTTTCAATGCTGGGAATGGCTTCATTTATAATTGGATATTGCCGAACTGAAGGAGGAGTCCCTCCTTTTGTTTTTATCACAACTGGTTCAGCAGATTTCAATAATCCTACTTCATCTCCTGATGTACTCCAAAGTTCTCTGGGAACTCCAGCTAATTCAGGTGGTATTTTTGAATCACTATGTTTTTGTTCTTTAAATTTGATTACTTCAGAACCCATTATAATTAATTGGATTCCTGTAGGTGCCAAAGAGATAAACGTACCAAATTCCTGCAAAAGGTCTCGTCCCAGCAGGGAAGCGGGAGAGTTTGGAGAAATTACAAATCTTCCCCAAACTAATTTTCCATTCAAAACTACTGGCAGAGGAGTAGACAAATGTTTTATCTCTTCCCCTACCACCCCCTGTACCATCACAGTTTCATTTGACATCTGGGGGACTTCAAAATTTAATAAAGACAATGTCACTCCCGTATCTACTAGGAAAGTAACAAGAATACTGTTTACCTTTGCAGAAATCTGACCACGCTCATCTACCTTGATTCCAACAGGTCTCATTGTTCCTTTTTTAGTTCCCAGAGAAGAGGAATACCATTCTTTACTGCGAATGAGGTCGTGGTGGTCTGGCAGGTGGGAATCCTCCTCGGGTTGCAACAGGTCTCAGTGGGCACTCTCTTTGCATATGTCCTAAATTTCCACAATAAAAACACTCTAAAGAGTTAGTGTATTGAGAAACAGGAGGGGCTCTACCTTGTACCCCTCTTCCCCTAAATCTTCCCCGAGTAAATCCCCGACCTCTCATTTGTGGGTTAAAATTCTGAGTAATTGCTGCAGCTAACAGTCCAATTTCTCCTCTTTCCGTTCTCGTTTTATTTTCTCCTCTTCCTGTTTTTGTTTTTCTTCAGCTCTTCCATCAAAACCAAAGGCAGCAATACTTAGAATTTTAGCTAATGTCTCACCCTGCCAGCCTGGCATATGTTTCTTAAAATACTTACTTATGTCTGGAGCAGATTGATCTACAAAAACACTAATAGCTAAAGGCTCCTGGAAATTGTCACGGGTCATGCCCCCATATTTCATCAAAATTGCTTTCAATCGTCCCCAGTAATCACTTGGATGTTCATCAGGTCTCTGCCTACATTCTAAAACCTTTTTCCAATTAGTTACTCTCTCACCAGCTTGGCGAACTGCTTCTATTAATTGTTGAATGGCAGCTTGATGAGCCCTAGCTCCTTCTGTGGTTGTAAGATTCCATTCTGGATCTTGTTCAGGCCATGGGTTTAACCCCTGGCCTCTCTGAGCAATTTCTCTATCCTTTTGGAAAATCTTTTCTCTTTCCTCTGGCTGAAATAATTCTCGCAGCAGAGTCCTCATATCATTCCAATTGGGGGTATAATCAGTGACAATTCCCAATAACATTTGAGCACATTTTTCAGCATCACCACGCAGCCGAGGCATCTTTGATTGCCAGGCCACTAAATCACCTTGCTTCCAAGGTTCATGCCTCATTATTGCAGTTACTGCAGGAACTTCAGCAGGTGCATCTGGTCCTGCTCTCGGGTTTGGGATGTAGTCCAAACGCATTGGATACATGCCAGCACCTTTTGCGAAAAGCTCAGTTTCCTCAGCCTCAGGGGCCAAGGGAAGTAAACATCTCATTTTCAACAAGGGAGTTTTTCTCCTTTGTTGTGCCCAATTATACCAAATATACCAATAATCAATATCTTGACTTCCAGAGTCTTCCAAAATCATTCTCAAAAATTTTTGTTTATGGGGTTTAAATGTTCCCTTAGGAGGCCACTCATCCATTGGCCCTCCTCCTCTATTTCTCGTCAGGAATGGCCATTCCTCTTGGCACAATATTATCAATTTTCTTTTTTGCAATGCCTGTGTCAAGGGTATCTTTTTCTAATTTTCTAAAACCTCAGCAAGGGGCGTCCTTTTTTCAACGCTGGGTGTTAATCTCATTTTTCTTAATTAATTTTTTGTAAGTTTAAACACAAGAGTTTCTCAGGATAATTTTTATCTGGAACTATCCGTGTTCAAGTCTCTTAGGTGAACTCACCTGATTAGCCGGCAATTGAGTATTGGTAACGGGTTTGTCCAGAAAAATATCCAGTTGCTTTCTTTCTCTCTTGTGTCCTAGGGTCCCATCTGGGTCGCCAATTCTGTTAAAGGATTTTCATTCATGGGTTTCTCTAGGTTTGCTTTATTCACAACTCAGAGTTGGGCCACCACCACAGTGAATGGCACACTTCCAAAAGTTTCCAAATCTTATATACCCTTTTACCACCCATTGTCCCAGTCCAAAGTCTCTGTAATTTTCCAGCCGATTTTCTGTTCTCATATCGTTATCATCCATCATCTTATCTCATCCATTCTCCATTCTCATGTCTCGGTTCTTCTGAAGTTGGTGGTCATAGGCAGAAGGTCTTCGGTCACCATCATCACTTATCTTCTTACACTTCAAAAGTACCTTTGAATTTCTAAAAACTACTCAGGTTATTATATTAATTTATCTTGTTCTAAAGTTAATCACCTACTCCCATGTCTTAGGTCCAAGATGTATGATTCTTCCTCTGTTGATTCAGCTTGACTGGATTTTAAGCCAGCCATGAAGAAAGAGGGAGACACATAGAACAATTAAGCAGCTCATACATATTGTTTTATAAGCACCTGCATTCTATTAATCATATCTAAAACAATTTCTAATCATTAGTTATATGTCTAATATGAATAGTCTTAAAACAATGAGGCTTAAGGCCTAGTTCCTTTTACACTGATTCATCTGTAAAAACTGTCAATGCGTCTAAAGGAACAGAACTACATTTGGGAAGTTCCTGTACATTAAACTGTAAATGTAACAATTTGTGACTTGGCGGATGAATTGAAATGGTTCCAGAAAAACCTTCCAGTGCAGTTTGAAACAAAAAAGAGTTTTGGTACATCCATTGTAACATCTGCATAGAGACAGGCAATATGAGAATTGAAGGTTCCTGGCCACTCAAAGATAGCAGCCTGTGTCGTCCTTTCAAAATCAGAGACACAATCATTTCAATTTTTGTTGTTATTGCTTTGCTGAATTGATGCGATAAAAAAATCCATTCTATTATCGACAGAGGATCTCTTTGTTTTTCGTCCCATTGAAAAATGAGACCATATGGTTGAAAATCAGGATTTAAAATTATCAATTGAAATGGACAATCAGGATCGCATCTCTGAGCCTGTCTCTCAGACATTGCTGTGGCCACCTTTTGAAGTGCTAACTTTGCCTGCTGAGTTAAAGTTCTTTTGGAATTCAATGCTGGATCTCCCTTTAAAAGCTGAAAGAGAGGATGCAGCTCTTCATTTGTTATGCCTAATAACGGTCTGACCCAATTTATTGTTCCAAGTAATTTTTGCGTATCATTTAATGTTTGAACCTCTGTGATAATTTTCAACTTTTGAGGTATTATGTGCTGATTAGTTATTCGCCACCCTAAATAATTCCAAGGTGGTGTTTTTTGAACCTTCTCTGGAGCTACCTCCAAATGATGAAGTTTAATATTGTCTAACACTACAGACGTTGCTATTTGCATCTCTGATTCCGTCCATGTTGCTACAAGAATATCATCCATATAATGATAAATGAGAGCATTAGGCAATTTCTCTCGAGCAGGAGAAAGAGCCCTTGCTACAAACCATTGGCAAATGGCAGGGCTGTTTTTCATACCCTGTGGCAACACTGTCCAGTGATACCGTTTATTCGGTTCAGAAGCATTAACAGAAGGAATAGAAAAAGCAAATTTGGGGGCATCACATGGATCTAGAGGAATCGTAAAAAAACAATCCTTCAAATCAATTACTGTTAAACACCAATCTTTTGGAATCATAGTGGGAGATGGGAGTCCTGGTTGTAAAGGACCCATGTCTTCTAATACTGCATTAATACGTCTCAAATCATGTAACAATCTCCACTTTCCACTCTTTTTCTGTATCACAAACACAGGCGAATTCCAAGGACTAGTCATAGGTACAATATGCTTTGCCTTTAACTGTTCATCCACCAATGATTGTAAATGTTGCAGCTTTTCAAGCGTCAGGGGCCACTGATCCACCCATACTGGATTCTCAGTTTTCCATGTTAATTTCAGGGTGTGCTGCACCTCAGTGACCCCTACGACAAATTTGACCCAATGCTTAATCCCCATTGCGCAAGACAGTCCCGTCCCCATAAAGTTAGGGGAGTTGGGAGGATAAAAGGACAAATGCTAGCTCTTTTACCCTCAGGACCTATCACTTGCACCAAATACACACTTTGCAATGGAATGGTGTGACCTCCTATGCCTGTAATCGCTGTGAATACTTTGGAAATTGGCCAATGAGAGGGCCACACGGAGTGCGATATAACTGTCACATCCACTCTGGTATCAATAATGCCAGACAACTCAATTGTTTGGCGAGGATTTCCCCATTCCAATCTACAACTGAGAGTCGGTCTGGAATTAGAGACCCGCTGAGCCCAAAAAATATGTGGAACCCCCATAGAGCCAAATCCACCGGAGCCCCTTGTTTTTGCTGCTGCCAAGGATGGCTGAATGTTAAAAACAACCAATTGTGCAATACGAGAACCAGCCGTCACAAAACAAGGAGGCATAGGTGTCCACACCATAATTTTGATTTCCCCTTGATAATCAGCATCAATTACACCTGGCAACACAAAAAGCCCTTGCAATGTGGTAGATGACCGTCCTATTAACAACGCACTTTTGTTACCCCCTAATGGTCCCCACACCCCCGTGGCTACCACTTTTACTTCAGATGTTTCTAAGGTTACTGATTCTGCGGTGGCCAGATCCATTCCGGTGCTGCCGCTTGTTCTTGCATATAGACTTGAGACTGGGGTCCCGCTTGTTGAATGGGGGCTGCTTGTGTCTGCGTGCGGCCCCTCTTCGCGCTCCGCTTCCCATTTCCCTGAATTGGCTGTCCTTCCTTATTAAAACGAGATTTGCATTGATTAGCAAAATGTCGACCCTTTCTGCACTTGGGACACACTCCCGGACTTATGGTGTGCCCTTGTTTTTCACCTTTATTTCTATTTGGACATTCACGGCGTACATGTCCCTTCTTCCCACAAGAAAAACATGTTTGGGAACTGACATGCATAGCTGCAAATGCCTCAGCCATGAGTCCCGCCTGATAATTATGTGTACCAATGTTTTGGCAGGCTTCTATCATTTCTATAAGATCAGGGTTTCGCAATGAGCGTAAAACTTTTTGACAGTCGGCATTCGCATTTTCAATAGCCAATTGTTTTAACAAAATTTTCTTTGCTTCCTCGTTTTCAACTTGTTTATCTACTGCACCTTTAACTTTGTCTAAAAATGACATAAAAGACTCCTGAGGAGCCTGCCGAATCGCCGCAAAAGACTGTTCAGGTCTGCCACCTTCAGGAACATTAAAAAGCGCTCTGAAGGCTAACTGTTTTGACTGAGTTAATGCCCCGATATCCAGCCTGGCCTGAGCAGCAGGTACTGCATAGTTACCTTCCCCCATTAAAGCATCAATCCCGATTAGTCACAACGGACTATCACATGGAAGATTCAAATTGTCAAGGGCAGCCTGTTCTGCCAGCCTTCTCCATTGAGATTGCCACAACATATACTGCGTATTAGACAAAATCAACTGGCTAATCATCTTCTTACAATCATGTGCACATAGCACATAGCTCTCGAAAATAGATCTTAAAAAATTCATAGTAAATGGAGATTTTAACCCATTTTCTTTCACAGTTCGGCGCATCTCTTTGATAATAGAAAATTGCAGACCCTCCCATCGGGGCTGGCGATTGGCTTCATAGATGACTGGAAAAGCTTGCAGGTTTTGTAAAATGTCAGTGTCCCCTGCCTTAGCAGCCTCTTGTTTAATTTTTCCCCAAATATCACGGGGATCAGAAGGATATAAGTCTGGTGCAGCTTCAGGATCAATAGGTCCGGGGTCAAAAGGATCATCATCCTCATGAGTACCCTCTTCTGCCCCCCCAACTGCTCCTACCAACGGCAGAGCCGAAGGTTCCAATATCGGAGCGGAAACTCCGGGGACTGCAGGACCTGGAGCTTCTGCAGCAGCAGATCTCTGTTCCGGATCAGTCCCAACATGTTTCTTTAAGCATTCAAAAACAGTTCTCCAAGCCCCTAATAGGGATTGAGCAATTTTGTCATCTCGAGTTGCTGCATCGCAGAGTTTGACTCCTATCGTGACCCACTGTTCAGGATCAAAGATAGTTACGAAGTCAAGATCAGGGCACGTCGCCTTTGTCCATTTTAGCAGCATTTTCAAATTATGCTCAGTTATATGGGCTTGATATTTTTGCAGGAGCTGCTGCATCATACTATATACAGTTTTCTCTTCCTGGGACATTTCACTCCCCATTATTCCCAGCTGCTCACCTGTTGTCCAGCGAGAGGCGATTTGGCTGCGCAGTCTTCTGCTTCCTTTCAGCAGTTTGAGAAGTTCAGCTGGGCTTGCAACCGGTGCAGTCGAACCCACTGCGTCTTAGGCCCTAGGATCCTCAGCCTGTTCGGGCACCATTTGTTGCAATTGAAAACGGACTCCGAAGCTGGTTGCAAACGAAGCCCCTTTATTGAACAAAATGAGTCCTTTTATCTGCTAGTTGTGGCCGACGCAACAGCCGGCAAGCATAGGCAGAAACTTTCCAAAATTTTCCACTCAGCAGCAACTATCTTATCTCTACACAATTCTTGGCTCCGTGTTCTTTCAGCATGATTACTTCGCCGGGAACCTCACTGTTCCCATGGCTTTCTGCCAACCAGAGCAATAATATCATTGTTTCCACAGGTGGTCACTGAGTCAAGTGTTCCCACATATACTTTCTGAAAGGTATTTTGCTTGCTTAGAACTAGGGATTTTGTGTTATGATTCATACCATCAGTGATACGTGGCTGATATATCCCTTACACTAACTTACCTCTTAGCCCTACCTAGGCAAGTGGAGAGAACTCTACTTGATCTATAATATTTAGGTAACTAAGTTACAAACATCCACCTTTTCCTTACCCACTGCATGCAATCCTAGTGTCAGGTACATCACAGGAGGAAGGACACAAATGCAATCAGGGAAATGTAAGACCTTGCTATACTGCACACATTGCCCCGTTGCTATGCAGTGCTGCAGCTTTACTTGCATGGTAGGAGTCAAATCACCAAATGAGCTGTGCTTAGCACATCCTCCTCATGACAGGCACCAAGGCTCTGTGCTACTAGTAATGTTTGCTGAGTAGCCAGTGCAATTAATATATATTATAAATAGTATTCAATATAATTAGAATTTATATAATAAAAGGAGGGCACCTATATAGAGTTGTACAAAAAGGAAGTAATTAAAACCATAGCATACTACCTACCTAAAGGTGTAGAGTTAAGATTTCCATGGCAACCTTAACTCTGCATTTCTTGCCTTTTGTGATTTCAAAAGCTCAGCTTCAGTGTTGCTTTAATATAGTATTTCACACTGAATACTTTTACCAATAGAAGGATTATTTTGAAACCTGACATTTCTAGGGCTCCTAATACTAACCCAGTTTGCACAGCAACATTATAAATTATTCAGAAGAAACTGTACTAATACATAGCTCACAACAAAGACTGAACTTGCCTCAACCTGGTGTAATGTATTACAGATATGTGATAGCCTCTTCATAGATAAGGTGCTGACAGCTTCCCTTGGGAACCCTGTTTCATTTTCTCTCTGATGCTAGTTGAAAAAATATCTGGCCTGAAAAATGCCAGATTAAAACTGAAGGCAAGAAGGAACATATCTGCAAATGTAAAATGGGAAAAAATAGTTTATTTGAATTACAACTCATTAAAAAACATATACCAAGTGTATCTGGAAAAATGCTGGTTGTGAATAAAAGCAATGCTGTGGATTGCTACTGCAGTAGAAACGTTCCAACTTTGAACCTCTAACTTTTGATTAGACTTCTGTAACTGCCCTCAGCAAGAGTGTGTATGGGCATTCCATGCATACAGATATGTCTCCATCTCTTGGCTGCCTGCATCTTAAAATGAGTCAGTTTTATAGCTTACTAGTAACATATATGCTAGCAACTTGAGAGAGGCCTGGGTTTTCAGAGCCAAAGTACATAGGTCCAACTCTTTATAGGCTGCTTTACTTAAATCCTAACTTATTTATTCAAATATTATCTTTATGACACACTTCTGAACTGTAGTTCAATTACAATCAGTCAACAACTTTAGACAGCTGTACTGTCGTTTCTATCTTTTGGCTTTAGCCAGAATTGGTTGTCAGTGGAACACTGAGCTTTAACCTCTTCCTTTTATTCCTTCGTCAGGCTTTTGTCAGACAAAACACTTGCAAATAATGACAGCTAAGGTCAGAGAAAAGACACGCCGTGAGGCTAGACTTTCAGTCTGCACCCTTACAGGGACGTGATGTTCCAGCACCAGCCTAAGGACCGATCCGATACCTCCGCCCCACACACAACGCCGCGTCGCGCCACACTCCCCAGCACCTCGGCGGGCAGCTGCCCCAGCCCCAGGGCTGCCCTGCGCCAGGGGACCGCGCAGGAGACGCCACCAGCCTGCCAGTGAGGCGGCCGCCCTAACCGGTTCGCCGACGGTAACAACCACCGGCCCCAAGACCGCGCGCCGCCGCTACAACCCACCTCCTCCCCCCCGCCCTCGCGAGGGGGTGAAGAGGCCGCACGCGCAGAGGCCGCACAATGGGGGAGGGGCAGTGTAAGGGATGGGTGGGGTAGTTACTTCTTGCCGGCGTTTCTGTATCTGGGTAAGAGGGTAGTGCTCAGTTCGAGGGGTTGTTATATGTTTCTGGTTTGTGCTGTTGTGGGGGTAAGTGCGGGTGAGGGGGGCTGTTTGGTGTTGTTCGCAGGCCTGCCTCGCTTGTCTCTGTCCAGGACTGGCGTGAGTCTCTTGGTGGGGAGCAGGGGTCTCGTGTCGCTGTGGGGAGAGGTGCCAGGGGAGTCGGAGCCTGGGGGGGGGGTGGAGGGGGGCTGCCCTGTGGTCGGGTGTCCCGGCCGCCTCCCGCTGGGCCGTCAAGCGCTGAGGTGGGGGGCGAGGTGTGTGAGCGCTGTTGGGGCTCCGGGCGCCGTGGGAGCTGCGTCCCCTCAGGGGCTCCGGGGTCGTGTGCGCTTGGACTTGCTTACACGGAAAGTGTACCAGTATTTACTTGTGTGCTTCCCTCAAAAGTACACGCTTACTTGGGGGGGGGGGAAATGCCCACTGGGGGAAGTGTACCTGAATTGTGAAGCTTATGAAACTCTTTTTGGAGAGCCTAGCAATTTCTGCCACGGTAATTTCTACTGAAAGTCACTGTAAATGCCGTTAGAGCTACTGTGAGGTAACAGTGTTGCTACACTGTTTTGTTTTGGGTTTTGATTTAGGGAAGGTAACTTTATTGCTATTCTTTCTGGTATTTACAACTTCAAAGACTAAAAAACCTGTTACTTTTACAACTAAATCTTGAATTCTGATGCTGATGAATTATATTCATCAACTCCTTATGTATACCATATATAATGCTGAGAGTGCCTGGGATGCTTAGAGATGAATGAGGTCTGTTAATAGTTGTTACATTGCCTGTCTGTACTAGAAATGGAAAAGTCCTAAGAGATTTGTTTCTGTGAAGTATAGGTCACTTCTCTCTCTTATAAATTATGAATTTCACACTGGAGCCCTTACTATGGCCACTTCCTTCATTAAAGTCACTTAATTGGTGTTTCTGCATCTGTGTTTTGGTTTGTACTGTTTTATGATTTTTGGACTGCACATAAATATTATTCAGACTAAATGTAAATGTCAGGTGACTTTCTTGTCACTCAATTTGTTTTCTCTCTTCAGCAGAATTATAAGTAAGCATCTCAAAAATAACTTTCACTTTTTTACATAACTCTTCCCCCCACCTCCAAACAAAAGTGAGAGAGAAAACTTTAAGAACAGTTATCTTGACAGCTTTTTCTTGGAGCTAGTACAGCAATGTCAATGTAGGTAGTACCAGTTTTTCACTAGCATGGGCTGTCATCACAGGAACTAAGGAACAATGTCAAACCTGAACAAATAAACTCCTTGGAATTTATTTGCCTAGGTTTCATGCTAATGCTGCTTGTAATGACAGTTGGAGCTGTCCGAGGAGGTAAAAAATATGACAAGAGTCTACAGTGGTAGGTGAAAGATTTCAAGGCCATGGAAACAATGAGACTTTACTACAATAAAATTAGGAATAACTGATTTTATTTCAGTGTATGAGAGAATACTGTCCTGGTTTCAGCTGGGATAGAGTTAATTGTCTTCCTAGTAGCTGGTATAGTGTTATGTTTTGGGTTCAGTATGAGAAGAATGTTGTTAACACTGACGTTTTCAGTTGTTGCTAAGTAATGTTTAGTCTAAAGTCAAGGATTTTTCAGCTTCTCAAGCCCAGCCAGCGAGAAAGCTGGAGGGGCACAAGAAGTTGGGAGGGGACGCAGCCAGGACAGCTGACCCAAACTGGCCAAAGGGGTATTCCATACCATGTGATGTCATGTCTAGTATATAAACTGGGGGGAGTTAGCCTGGGGGGATCGCTGCTTGGGAAATAACTGGGTGTCGGTTGGCGGGTGGTGAGCAACTGCATTGTGCATCACTTGTATGTTCCAATCCTTTTATTATTACTATTGTCATTTTGTTACAGTGTTATCATTATTAGTTTCTTCTTTTCTATTAAACTGTTCTTATCTCAACCCACGAGTTTTACTTTTGTTTTCCTGATTCTCTTACCCGTCCCGCTGGGTTGGGGGGAAGTGAGTGAGCGGCTGCTTACTTCTGCAGTGAAGAGATATATACAGTATTGATAACTGGTTTTAAAAATCTTCTAATCTGGTCTTGCCATGTAAAATCTGAACTTCTATTGTTTCCAATATATAAGTTGAGCTTAAGGTAAAATACTGATGATTTGCAAAATGGATGCAACACACAGTTTAGCCTATTGTAGGGGCAAAGATTTTCATCCAGCCTTTCTGCTAATGTATAATGCATATAATGATACAAGATGAAACAGTAGTCAGTTGTGCCAGAAACAATTTAAAATGTAGAAAAATGCAGATTTACTATCACAGACTCCATTCTGTAAGCACACACGTAAAATAACTCTGTGTATATGATATTCTTAAAGCATGAGATTACTTTCCAATTGCTGTGACCATTTGTCTGCTTCTTTGCTCATGTTATGAAAAAAAACCCTAATTTTGCTTATAGTTTGTGATCAGCTGCATATTCATGTTCTTATAATGAAGTCAAGTGTTCCTTTCCTTATACTGTGAACATCATTGTGGAACACTTGAAATAAGAAACATATTCCACTAAAATATGTTAGTTTTCCTTGAGATGAAAAATCTTATGTTTTGTTTCATGTAACTTTCATAAAAATAAACTTAAAATGGAGGGGAGCAAATAAAAATTCACTTTCACAATTACTACTTAATTTACTTATTTTTAAAACTTTGAAAATATAGCACTTTTATTTAGTGTTGTGTCCTGAAAGCAGATAAAACTAGCCCACAATCACAATTCTTTTAAGCAATCTGTGGAAATATATTCTAGATTATTTCAATTTTTAAACAAGAAGTTTAAAAGGTTACTAGTATTTCTTGTTGCCTAATTTTTTTTTTTTTTATGTAGGTAAAGGGCTGCATGTTCACTTCAAGTAGAAAGGAGCATGTTCCCAAATTCCTCCAACATGGGTTGTCCATCCTTCCCTCCAAAACATCATCAACAAAGTAATTTCTTCAATAAGCTTTCTCTAAATATACCACCTACTCTTCTCTCTCACCAGCAAATTATTGATGCTCGGTTTAACTTTCAGAACACAGTGTAAGTACAGTAAGATTCAATAGTGGGGATTGGGTTGAAAAAGAGTTAATTATGTCTTGAAAAAAAGTATTTCTGTTTACAGAGGATGTTTTTCACTGTTTTTAACATTAGACTGCAGTAAACTTTAAAAAATAGGAAGGTGTTGTGTGAAACAGAGCTGTATCACTTCTGTTGGTGACCTGCAAGTTTTAATGCTCTCCTATGTTGTGCATAATGCATGAGATGCCATTGCACTGGTTAATAATCCACAGTTCAATTTTAAGCATCTTCAATTGTATTTGTTTACTGGGGAAACCAGGGAGGAGATGAGAAGGGGAAGAAACATTTATTCTTGGGGCTAGGTCTTGTATTGGCTTTGTGTGGCAAGGTTTTGGTAGCAGGGGGGTTACAGGGGTGGCTTCTGTAAGAAGCTGCTGGAAGCTTCCCCTGTGTTTGACAGAGCCAATACCAGCTGGCTCTAAGTTGGACCCACCGCTGGCCAAGGCCGAGCCAATCAGCGATAGTGGTAATGCCTCTGTGATAACATTTTTAAGAAGAAAAAAAAGTTGGGAGAGACAGAAAGAAACGGCAGCCGTAGAGAGAGTGAGAACATGTAAGAGAAACAGCCCTGCAGAAACCAAGGTTAGTGAAGAAGGAGGGGGAGGAGGTGCTCCAGGCGCCGGAGCAGAGATTCCCCTGCAGCCCGTGGTGAAGACCATGGTGAGGCAGGCTGTCCCCCTGCAGCCCATGGAGGTCCACGGTGGAGCAGATATCCACCTGCAGCCTGTGGAGGACCCCACATCGGAGCAGGTGGGTGCCCGAAGGAGGCTGTGACGCCTTGGGAAGCCCACGCTGGAGCAGGTTCCTGGCAGGACCTGCAGATCTGTGGAGAGAGGAGCCCACGTTGGAGCAGGTTTTCTGGCAGGACTTGTGACCCCGTGGGGGACCCACACTGGAGCAGTGTGCTCCTGAAGGACTGCACGCCGTGGAAAGGACCCATGCTGGAGCAGTTCGTGAAGAACTGCAGCCCGTGGGAAGGACCCATGTTGGAGAAGTTCGTGGAGGACTGTCTCCCGTGGGAGGGACCCCATGCTGGAGCAGGGGAAGAGTGTGATGAGTCCTGCCCCTGAGGAGGATGAAGCGGCAGAAATAATGTGTGATGAACTGACCGTAAACCCCATTCCCTGTCCCCCTGTGCCGCTGGGGGGATAGGTAGAGAATCTGGGAGTGAAGTTGTGCCTGGGAAGAAGGGAGGGGGTGGAGGGAAGGTGTTCTGAGATTTGGTTTTATTTCTCATTATCCTTCTCTGGTTGATTTGTAATAAATCGAGTTAATTTTCCCCAAGCTGAGTCTGTTTTGCCCGTGACGGTAATTGGTGAGTGATCTCTCCTGTCCTTATCTTGACCCACAAGCCCTTTGTTATATTTTTCTCTCCCCTGTCCAGCTGAGGAGGGGGGAGTGATAGAACGGCTTTGGTGGGCACCTGGTGTCCAGCCAGGGTCAACCCACCACAGGTCTGAAGACATGATGGTGTTCTTAAGGCAGCATTAAAGTTAAAAGCCTGAAGTTAATTTTTTTTTTTTTTTTTTTGCTAACTTCTTACATGTGTGCTCTGAAGAATGGCCATCTTCTATTTTTTATTTTAATGAAAAATACAATATATACTCAAACATCTCTTCATTTTGAATAGAAAGGACAGATGTATTGCTTCTAAGAAAAAAAAAAAATAGCAGGTCTTACTGAGTTTAGTATTTACTTAAGAAAAAACACCAACTCCAAAAAAACATCTTAGTTATTATATGAATAACAATTATGGACTGTAGTCTTTCCAGGGCTCTGAGTGGGAACCTTGCAACTATTCCAGCTGTTACACTGCAGCCATTGACTTATGGAAATGGCAGTCCAGTATGTATGTCTGCAGCCCCCATGTCGTTCTGAGGAAGAAAGCAAGTTCTTTGTGTGTGATTAATTCTGGTTGTAATGTACCAATGATGAAGTTTGTCTAATATCAATTTCTCGTGCAGCTTGAATTTTGTTAGGAATTGCAAGAATACTGAATAAAACTTTTTTGATGAAACAGGCCATGTTATGGATCTTTAAAGCATTCATGTATCTGCTTTTGAGAATTTTAGTACTTAGAAGTGACTTAGTATGTTTAGTGTTTTTCTTCCACCAGCTGTAGCCTTACAGAACTGACTTGCATATTTTATTTTAATACTATAATAGATCATAGTCGATGTGCTTGACTATAAGAGGGTTTGTGTCAATAAAGTGAGTTCTCTTCCTGTTAATTTGTCAAGCTAAGACTGCTCCTTCAATGTTTTATGGGAATTGTGATATTTTTCTGATGCCATGCTAGATGTTTCTCCTGATTTTTCTTAGTCATGTGATGCTTTATTTTTCAAATACAAAGTGCTAAATTCAAGCATATATAAGTTCTTTTTTTAAGAGGAATTTTATGGAAACAATTCTTCTACTTTTTCAAAAAACTAAACTTACTTGAATTTACATAGCTTCCTTCGTTACCTTAGTTGCAACAGAAAGAGGAATTTCAGATGAATGTGTGGTTTTAGTTTCTCTTAACAATCTAGGAAAAAAATTACTTCTCCTTATCAGTTCAGAAATAGTAGTTGATATGTGTTTGCACAGTTTTTAATAGTTCTGTGAATTAGCTGATGGGGAGGAAGCCTTATGTAATCTGTCTTCAAAGCTTTCCTGTATGCTATTTCTCTTCCAGATTTAACAGATGAGAAAATAAGTACAATTAAATATATTGTATTAAGCTATAGTTGAGTATATAACTGTCACGTGAACTTAAGTAGTTCCAGGTTTCATGCTGTATGCACGTTTTCCTATTGACCAGTCTGGTTTATGGAAAGCTATGTTGTGTTAAGAGATTTGCAATCAACTAGTTAATCCTTAGATCTTGAGTCAGCTCTTCTTAAGGTATTTTTGCTGAAGATGATTTCATGTAAGTTCTTTTCAGTTAAAATAAGCTGAAACAGCATCATGTTTTGATTTAACATTAAATTTTGAGTTCCTTTAAGGCTGCGGGTGGGTGATGTTATCAGAACTTTTCTCAAGTCACCATTTCAGTTTTCAAGACTGAGGTCTCTTCAGTTAAACTTGTGTTTAATTAATAATACTATCTGTCCAGGTCCCCAAAAGCTGTGCCAGCTTTTCTGACTACAAGAAATAACTGTAGCTTTATTAATAGTTAATTCATTGATACATATGAACATTTGATTTAATGTTGGTTTTTTTTAATTAAAAAAATGTGTGAATACCCCCATACTGGTTAGCTTATATGCAATATTTGATGTATAAACAAAACATGAATGTCCTCTTTTATTTTTTACTGTGGATAGACCACAGTATTCGATCACTGATCAGCTTTCGGTACAACTTTTTCTTAATGAAGAGTTCAGATGCCAAGGGGCTGTCTGTAAGATCACTGTATCTCTTAAAATATATTTGAATTCCTGTGATAAATGACTTAATGAAGAGATACAAGCTTGTGCTTGAAAATGAGACATTAGTTTTGTGACCTGTGTAGCTTAATACAATCATTAGTTTGATTTGTCAGATGAATAGTGGGGGTTTTTTTGCCCAGATCGCACATTTCACTGTCTGTACAATCTAAGCCTACACAGACAAATGCTACATTTTGAATGGCTATTGTGGTAAGTTTCTTTTTCTCCCCTCCCCACTACTGAACTTATTCATCACTGGGTATTTAGAACTCACAAAACTTTCTCGCTGTTGATTTTAAAGAAAAGTACGCTTACATCATCTGTATGTATCTTTAAAAAAAAAAAAAAAATAGTAATACCAGCATTCATCTTTCTTAGCTGTCCTGCTTAACCAGACTTGCCATTTAGGTTTCAATTGGTTAATATAGATGCTCTTGTAAAGCAGTTGTATCAATTCACTTCAAGGGTATCTGTACTTTTGTAGTTGTTTGTTCTCTTTCCCATTCCAGGTTTATTTCACCTAATATATAGGATGGGCACGCCTCTTGTTCTGTAGAATACTTGCTTTTAGTGAAATAGTCACATAATGTCCTAAGGAAAAAAAAATTAAGTGAACGAAGTGTTCCATATGATGTCAGATGGCAGCGGTTTCATTCACCTCATCGTGAAACAACTGTAATTAACCAAGCAGTGCCTTTACCAGAAGAACATAGGTATTCCTTCTCAGGATCAATTTCATCTCCACTGTTCCATGTGCATTACATGCCAGATTTAACTGCACGCGTCCCTCTGTTGCGAGATACTTCATTTCCAGACCCTATAGAAACCACGCTCCCTGTGGCAAAAGATAAGGTAATATCTTTCTATGCCTGTGCTTTGCATCCACCTTCTGAGTAGGCAAGGTCCAATGGTGCTGTGGGAGACCACAAAAATTTCTGCAGGGTTCTTTGATAGTGTCGTGGGGTCTCTATTGCTGAGCTGTCATTAGGAATATCAATAAATGTAGCTGCCACTGTGGTCCTATATAGCCTCCTTGTGTGTTTGGTTTTGGAGCATTTTGGTGGGGAATAGGGGGGGTGTTTGTTTTTCATACTAATGTCAGGAAATCTACGTGTGTGTCAGCAGAAGATATCTCTGGTCTTTCACTGCTTATTTCCCAAAAGGCTGCAGATACTGATGGGGCAACATTTTCTGTGGATAGACATTTTATAACGGATTGAACAAATTTAAATTTAAGAACTTTGCAGAAATTTCTTCTGGGGAGGCATTCAACATGAATTCAAGTGTGGTAAAACTCTAGACAATTGAATAGATCATGTGAAACTATTTTTTTAATGCAGTCTTCTATGTTTGATGTAATTGCATCTCTGGCAGGAAAGAATGTTCAGTTCTCTATCTTTTTGAATATGTGTGTCAAGTTAAGTCAGCAGGTTTTGGAGTTGTTTCAAGCATCTCAGCAGCATACCTGTAAACTTGAACAGAAAAGAGCTTTGCAGAACAGAACTCCAGAGAAATTCAGCATATTTTTCCACGTATGTTTTGAATTTGATTACTTAATATCAGTTTGAATGTTCAAGATCACAGTTCTTCCTTCCTCTTAAACTATGACGTCACATCAGTTTTTATTCTGTGATTCTTCTGTTACAGAGAGCAGGCTCTTTTTGGTTGGGTCCTCACTGAATGGATTCGGCACTTGTAGCAGTGATGACTTGATGGTGATTTGTGCTTGGTGGTTAAAGAAGAACCAGTAAGTAATTTTAAAAAATATATAGTTAAAAATAGACTTTGTTTTAAAATGTATGTGCTTTTATAAGGCTGGATTCTAAAATGAGAAACAAATGTTCAAATCCTTTTGATTTAATAACATATTTTTGCACTTAATACTTATTGGACCCACTTATCGGTTCATAATGTTGAAATATGAATTTAACAGGTGAACAAAGAACAGCAAAATAGAGAAGTAAGTTGCCTAAGGTCTTGAAGAAAACTGTTTAAAGAACTCTAACTCATTTTAGATGCAGGAACAATTCTTAATGTCTAAAGGTATGAGGTGTAGGGGTTATGAAAAAGGAAAGAGTGAGACAGAGAGAGAAAAGAGAAAGATTTCACTGGTCCTGGGTCTAGCATAGGGGTCCAGTCAGCCTAGGGGTCCAGTTCTGGTGGGTGTGTGTGCCTGTGGGGCATCAGTTTGTGTCCTTTTATCATGTCCTTGCCCCTCCTTCAGGTGGGCACTCGTGCTCATTAGGTTAATTAGGTGTCATGCGTGGTTTGTGCTTTCAGAACCTTTGGGAAATGGGTCGGTGGGCTTGGGGGTTGTTTGGGGATTAACTTCCCCTTCCCTGCAGACATGACCACTGTTTGATCTTTGGAGCTGCCCTGCTCAGCATATGGGAACAGGGAGCTGCTGCACATCCTCCAGCAGGCCCTGCCTGTCCTGTTGCTGATGTCCTGTGCTGATAGACTTCTTTTCACCTGTGGTTTGTTGCTATGCAGGGTTCATTGTTATGCAGAGTTCGTAGTTAAGCAGAACTTGCCACCCCACAATGTTTGAGACATTAACTCTTTCAGTCTCTCACGGGTTGCCTTCAAGTGGACTTGAGGAACAGGTAGCATCTAAAATGACTTGAATAGTGGACCACAATTTGGGGGGGGGGGGGGGGAAGGGAAGGGAAGTGGGTTTCTGTTTGGGAAACTTGTTAGTGAAATCTTACTACTCTTTTACATTGCAGTGCCTTCCTGGGGACAATACTCTAAGGATTTGTAAAATAAGATGTGGCTCACAATAGACTGTAGAACTACAACTTTTTTTTTTTTTGGGGGGGCGGGACGACAACTTGATACCAGTGAAATAGTTAACTTAAGTGCCTGGTGAAGAAAATATTAAATGTTGATGGTACCAGCACACATAGGAGAAACAGGTCAATTCATAGTTTGTATAAGTTGTTGTTTAGACTCCCTTCAGATGAAGAATCCACTGGGGTAGTTCTTGACTTAAAAGTGAAAGCCTCCTACTTCAGAGAGGTTTTTGCACCATCCTTTGAATTATAAAAGATCCTGTTGCTTATTTATATCAGTGACTGTGTCCCCTTAGTTCTCAGACTTGTGATATATTCTTTGATATTACTCCTTATATTGCTGTTCTGAACAATCCTGCAGTGGTAAAAGGAACAAACCATAAATTTTAATGCAGACTTCAAAATGTCTTCACTGGCAGGTGTGCATACCCAGATTTCAACAGCTCACTTGAGGAGAGACTTGATATATCCATCTCAGAATAGGCATCTGATACAATAGCAATAAGTCATTAAATATTGATGTTTGCATAAGTGGTCCAGAACTTAGTCTGAGTATGCCTAGGATGCAAGTTGTTCCAGTGCTGAGAAGCATAGTGATAAAATAATTGTATTTTCAGGGACCAGAAAGGGAGCATCTAAATAAATTATGCACTCTCTTCTTTTTTCAAGAGGTTGTGTTCTGTGACAGTTTTAGACAAAATCAAGTTTGTTTGCCAGTAACAGAAAGACATGACGGTCATGTGGGAGTGATCCCTGAAGGTTTTTGTCTGTGCCATTGCTCATTTCTGATGCTTTCCAAATTCTCTGTTATCTTGCAAGTGCCTTTGGTCAGCTTCATTTAATCAAAATGTTCTGTGGAAGGTGAGGCAGGACAAAACACTGCTGATATTGTTATCAGTTAATATGTATAATATGATTGAAATAACTAGGGAGCTGCTCAAGTCCTGTGTGCAGCCCCCATCAGTTAATATTTAAAATGGGGAAACAATAACTAGACATGATTTAGGGTTTAGGAATAAACTATTAGACAATGGGGCTTTGTAGATAAGTAGAATGCTTATGTCAGAAAAGATAACGGATTGTGGTCTGATCAACAAACCTTGAAGAACCCCTTGGAACTGCCAAGACAGAGTAAGAAGTAGGTAAAAGGTAATTCCTACAGGGGGAGATCGCGACTACCGATTCATTGACCACCTACTCAAAAGAAGACAATGAAGGAAGAAGACAGGGTCTGTGCACTAATTTACATGAGAGGTGAAGAAGAAAGAACTAATCATTAAGGGAAATAATGAATATGTATTACTTAAGTATATAAATGTGGGAATTTTTGAGACAAGGGTGTGCTGTTTTGAGACAGGCACCCACTCATGTGCATCAATGAAATCAATTTGAAAATACCTCGACTCTGTGCGTTGTTGGCTTGCACACCAGGTGAATGAACCCTGTTTGAGGGACAACAATATTACTGTTCCTGTCAGACTGTTTTAGTTGTGGTATGTAGACCTCTTAAATAATCTCTTCATAATTTTAACATCGCTATGGGCATGTATTCCTATACCTAGCCATCTATCCTTGTGTCTGTGTATGGGTGTTCTGTGGATAGAACTGATAGACAAAAGTTGTTTGAAAACATTCCCCTAATTCAAAATGAAAAGGCTTTTCCATGTGGGTCTTTCCATTTGGATTTAGTTCACTTACTATTTTTATCTCAACTATGCTAAGGTTCAATACTTTTGAAACAAGGGAGTTGCCCAGTTATTTTGATTAAAGCTTATTTAGGAAAATATAATTGCTCTCATCCAAAATTTCAAAATAGCTTGTGAGTTGTTGGGGTTTTTTTTGGGGGGGAGTGGGGGTGTCCCCCAAGCTAGATTTCAGAAGCTGATAGATTCATATGCTTTTTCTCTGCCTCTGGGGAGATGATTTTAGCAGTATGCTTCAGTGGTGTCCTGTTGGCACTCCTGTAGGTTTGTGGAGTCAGGCTTACATGCTCAGAAATGTCTGTTCATGGTCAGCTCCAAATTGGCTGCTAAGTTTTTTGGGGTTGTTTTTTAATAGAACTGCAATTTCTTGTTTAAGAGACTTCCTACCTTCTACTGTCTTCAGAAGTCAGCTGCCACTTAATCAGCAAATGTGGGATCTACAAGTACATATCTTTAAAGAAAAAGCATACAGAAATTGTAATCCTTTTGAGACATTACTTCAACTTGAACCAGAATTCTAGGTTTGCAGCCTTAAAAGGGTTAGCATGAGTGCATGTATGCTGCTGCTGTGTACAAGCAAGTGTAAGATTTGTCTGTACCAAGCTTCTTTAAAAATTGCAATTTCATTCAAACAGTAGTCTGTATTTTATTGCACGTGCTTTTTAACAACCTAAAAGGTATGAAGCTGCTTCTGATCATTATTTTTAGGTTTTGTGCTATCCAGTTAATACATATGCTATCCTGTAATCTTACTAGTTAAGTAGTTCCTTCTTTCTTTCTGCTGTGGAAGACAGACTGCAGCATGTTTTCAACAAGCATATGAGCTGTCATTCAACATATTCCTTGCTTCACACAAGAGAACAGAAATAAACATAGTTTGGGCCGGACATGAAAGCTAACTAAATATATGTGCCAAGATGCAAGAGAAACAAGAAGAGGGAGGAAAGATAAGATGATGTTTAAAACTAAGTTCTTGGGCTGATTTTGTGAAAGAGTTAGGGCTAAATAATTTTTCATAAGGAGGAGACTTGTGGCATAGGTAATGTTCTAGAGCTTTTCTAGCCTTTTCCAAGACCACTGCAGTTTAGGAACTTGAGAAGTTTTTTTTTTCTAGCTGTGTCTTTCCTAACATCTTCCTCTTTGTTCCTGCACTCTATGCTGTTCCTGTACGTTCCAAAATAAGGGCTATAAGAAGAGTGTGATTCTCTGATTATTTCACCTTAATTCCATGATTGATTGATAAATTGGAAAGCATTCTGAAGAAAAGTCTTTCTTATAGGTAAATCATCTTCAGAACTTTAAGTGCCATCTCTCTTATCCCTTATATACAGTTAACTGTGATTGTTAGCTTAGTGTTTCATTCTGGGAGATTTGGGAAGTAGATTCAAAACTTATCTAAACTCCAGCTTATTTCAGTTTCAGGCTTGCAAAAGGTAACAAGTGTGAGTAAGGAATTTGAGTCCATCAGATTTAAAGTCTTATAGCAGAGGCTTTTCTGTGTTGCCATCTGCATGTAGAATACTGACTGAAATTAAGATACGTTCTTTTTTTTTAATAGTCTAGTTGCAGAGTAAAGTAGGAAAAAACTTCTGATGTTTATTTACAGTCTTTATGGGATGTGATAGTCTTAAAGGTATTGTGTTTCTCTTAGAGTAGAGAGATGTAAGGATAGCAGTAATACATCTTCTGTTTCAAAGACTAGCAGAGTACATGTAACTTCCACATATTTGTTCAGATACCTGCACATATCTTTTTTTTTTTTTTTTTTTTTTTTTTTTTTTTTTTTTACACAATACTAGCTAATGCCCCCAGAACTGTATGCTCAAAGCAACATCTTTTAGAAATGTGAATTTGGGGTGATAACTCTTAATAACATATTGAAGAGGGTGTTATCCGAACCACTGAGAGTAAACCTCAAACTGATTACTCTCTTTAGATTCATCCAGTCTAGGCAGGATTCATTTGAACAACAATTTGGCAGTACTGGGTTGACCAGTATTTGCTATTTGAATAAATAACAGAGAGCTCATTTTCTTAGTTATACAAAGAGGTGCTGTAGTGTTGAGACTAGGATATCAGAATGGAATCCACATAACAGTTGTCTAGTGGGGAACATGCAACAGCTAGGACAAGCAAGGGAACTTAAACTCAAATGAATGACCTTGAAGGAGGACTTCACAGGTAGGTGAGAACATAAAGTACTGCATGGTGGTATAGACATAAAACTTTCTTTTCCAAACATTGCATGGAAAGAAAAACATTCTGTTTAAAAAAGGACCCTTTGTTTTCTGTGTATTCCTATGTGGCTAGGGTTAAGATCCTTTTCAACTTTTTTCTTCCCTCTGTCTCATTCATGGTAGCATTGTAAATGAGGTAAAACAGTCAGAGGGCTGTAATAAAAGTGACACTGTTTCTCAAGCTTGACATGCCTCCCTGGGGAATTCTTTACAACTACAGTTATCTCAACTTCCTGCCATAGATGCAAAAGTTAACTTATTAACCATACTCCTGTTTGCTTTACTTCATCACACTGATGATAAAACTTAATGAGTTTAGAATGGCATCACATAAGTGTTCAGAATGTCTTATTTACCTAAAAGGATATTCACATGCAAATATTCCTCTTAGCTGAAAATGTAGTCAGATAAAACTTAAAAAAACCAAAACCCAACAACCTAATTCATATTGCTCCCAGACTGGTTTAGAGTAGATACTCCTGGTATCATATGATTAAGTTTATCATATGATGTGAGCAATACACATTAGTTATTCATGGCCTACTGCCAATTTATTATTGTTGTGTTTTTAATTCCAGCTGGCAACAAAGCACCATGAGGCTGCTTGCTCACTCCTTTCCTCCCCCCCCAGTGGGATGGGGAGGAGAAAATATAACAAAAGGCTCATGGGTCAACACAAGGACAGGGAGGGATCACTCACCACTTATGGTCATGGGCAAAAACCAGACTCAACTTGGGGAAAAAACAAAATCAATTGAATTTGTTACCAATCAAATCAAAACAGGATAATGAGAAGTAAAACAAAATCTTAAAACACCTTCCCCCCACCTTTTCCTTCTTCCTGGGTTCAACTCCACTCCCAATTTTCTTTTCTTCCTCCCCCCAGGGAGACGGGGGATGGGGGTTGGGGTCAGCTCGCCACACATTCTCTGCCGCTCCTTCCTCCTCAGGGGGAGGACTCCTCACTCGTCCCCTGCTCCAGTGTGGGGTCCCTCCCACAGGGGACAGTTCTCTACAAACTTCTCCAATGTGGGTCCTTCCTATGGGCTGCAGTTCTTCATGAACTGCTCCAGCGTGGGTCCTTTCTGTGGGCTGCAGTCCTTCAGGCACAGACTGCTCCAGTGTGGGCTTTCCCATGGAGTCATGGCCTTCTTTGGAGCCATCCAACTGTTCTGGCATGGGCTCCTCCATGGGCTGCAGGTGGGCATCTACTCCACCGTTCACCTCCATGAGCTGCAGGGGGACAGCCTGCTGTCTCACCACAGGCTGCAGGGGCATCACCTCCTCTGGTGCACTTTCTCCCACTCCTTCTTCACTGACCTTGGTATCCGCATAAGTGTTTCTCTCACATCCCACTCCCCTCTCTACTGCAGGTTTTCCCTTAAATATGTTATCCCAGAGGTGCTACCACCGTTGCTGATTGGCTCGGCCTTGGCCAGAGGCAGGTCTGACTTGGAGCCGGGGAAGCTTCTAGCAGCTTCTCACAGGAGCCACCCCTGTAGCCCCTTCCCCCACTACCGAAACCCCACCGCAAAAAACCAATACAATTATATGCTACTTATGTTTTATTCTGTGTTCTATTAAAGGTACATAGTTCTCTAAGGCTTGTATATAGTCCTCATTCAATTTATAAAACATTCTTTAACATGGGTGGAAGAAAATATTTCTGTTTAGTCACAGACATGGTTTTGCAAAAAGATGTTGCTTTGCAAGAAAAGTGAGTGAATTCCAAACATCAACAATTAATTCATCCTGTGCTGGGTTGTACCCCCCTAGATTCTTCATGACTCTGGATTTGAAGTTCTGTGTCACCTAATTTCTCTTTCTATAGTATAACCCTATCGATGAGACCAGGCTACATGTGCAGGATGTCAAAGATCTTTTTGTCATATACCATGTTTGGGATTAATATTTTGTACAGTTGCTTAATCTTTTATTCTGCGAAAGAAAAGAGAGATTTAAGCTGTTTAATCTGAAATTCTGCATGAATGTGTTATATTATTTATTAAATAGTGTTTAGTCTTCTTCAAAGTGATTATATTCTTTTTCACTACAGCTGAAGTGGTATCTGTGACTATCATAGACATGCCTAAAATTGTGGAGCAGCTATGTGGGATTCTTTGCGTGTTTTTTGGTGTAGTCCCTCTGGTCATAGCATCAGGGTCAGAGAGTCAGTTTATGAAGGTATTTATTCAATCTGTATGTATTTCAGAATTCCACATCCTGTGTTTGTGACTGTTTCTTCCCTGGCATATATGACAATCTAATGCTTACTTACAATAGAGATTCTGCCAACAGCGTAATTGGTGTGAGCCGAGAAAGAGGGTACCAGCAGCAAGTCACTGCCTTCTAACATCCTCTTTGTTTCACCCTTGGGAAACAGATTGGGACTATGTTGGACTGGGGTTTTTTTTGTTTTTCTTAGCCAACTAATTTGGCACAAGTACCCATCAAGTGTTGGGATGTGCTTGCAGACAAGGATGTATTTGGAAGTGGATTGTCACTAGAACAAATCCAGTTAATGTCTCAAGAGCCCTTCAGGAATTGTCATAGTGAGGAAAGTTGAATTGCTATGGCATGCAGATAGATACCTACAGTTGTCTCCCATAGGTTATGTTGGGCATTTTTGTCTTAAATTTGGTAGTGAAAGGAAAGAAAGCAGAGCTCTACATGCTTTATAGCTTCACATTCAGAATGTCCTAGGATGTTGGAAGAGGGATGCTTGGATGTGTCTGCAGGTGCAGCTAGAAAGAGGGGACGCTTGTGTAAGTTGCACTAGATTGTATATTCGGTGAACATGGATTGGAGTTTTGTAAGACTCTTCCTTTGAAATTAGTAAGTTAATAAGGTGTTTTTTTTGTTTTGGTTGGGGGTTGGTTTTTTTGGTTGGTTTTTTTTTTTTTTTTTTTTTTTTTTTTAATGCCAGTCTGTGTTGCTTAGGATAATACAATGCACTCAAATCCAGATAAAGGATTACCTCAGGTCAAATCTGTCCAAATGTGCATATCCATAAAACACTTTCAAAAAGTCTCAAAAAAAAAAAATTAAAATTTGTTTTAATTGAATATTGCACAGTAGGGTTTTAACAAACCTGAAGTTGTCATCCAAATGCAATAGAGCTGACACTGTTTAATTAAGGTTGCTATCCAAACTGATAGAAAGATCTTCCCCCCCCCCCCCCCCCAAGTGAAGATCAGCTTTTATTTAAGGTTATTTTTAATCTGCACTAATCCTAGCTTTGTCATGCTTATTTATGCTAATTTGAGGTTAATTTATGGAAACAAGGGAAAAATGTATAGTGTTAGATATGGTCAAATTCAAGTGGTCCTATATTTTGCAACATAAGAGATTACTAAAGCTGTGCTTTTTGCCCATATTCATATCGTGTAACTTATGGACTCTGCTTTTCTTTGTCTCTTCCGTTACTTTCTTGGGTGCATTTCTCTTTCAGGATTATGGGCAACTACTAAATATAGCCTGAGATATTGTGAAGAATGGGGAAATCGCAGATAATATGACTGATGCAGCTGTTTTGGGGAGCTAAGTGCAAAGATGCATTTGGTGGCATTGTATGAGTCTGGCAGAGCTTAGTATGTTTGGGTTTGGATGGTCTGGCATTGAGCCTGTGTGGATAATAATCTGAGGTGCAGTCCTGTGATTGTGTATTTATTGCATGTCCTATTATCATTAAAGCAAAAAGCAAATAAAGCTTATCCCATCTTTGACGGAAAGTGGTGTCCTGTTTTCAGTAGTAATTAAATAGGAAATGTCTTTTTTTGGTATGTACTTTAGTCAAAGAAACAGTTCTTGAAGCTTTAAGCATAATCAGTGTGTAGTGATGATACAGTTATGTTAATATTTTTTTGATCAGTAAAATGCATAACTTCAACTGTAAGCAGTCTAGACATGATTAACAAGTATGTAGCTGATCACGTGCCCATCGCTACAACATAGTGCTGGGCTTAAGTATCTGGCCATCCTGGATGGGTCTGTTCTTGCTCCCTTCTTTTTGAACCTTAATTATTCAGGATTTCTATTACAAGTACTGCTTAGTGAAAGCACTGTAGAACTGCATTCCTTATGTTCAAATTTCTTGAATATACTTCCCGCAGAAAAATCTTCCACTAATGTTTTTCTCTAATATTTAGTGCGTTTTTTTCCACACGCTTTCCTAGATTGTATTTTTGTTGCAGTTGCTAAAGGTTACTTAGTTTAGCACAACCCTTCTGAGAATATTTTTTGCTAAATTTAATAAGCTACTATTTGCTATAGATCAGTCAGTTTGACTCTACTTTAGGATCTTTTTTTTAAGATCAGCATCTTACATGAAACTTAATTGCATATTTTTCTCCCTTTTAGCAAACTACATTGAACGACTTCAGCTGATTCAAGCAAAAGTGCCAATAGTGAAGTTCAGGGATAAAGTCAGGCAAGTATTCTGTTCAACATCATTTCTTAGACTCTGACACAGGAAAGTATCTATGTATGTCCTGTCCATATGAGTAGTCCCCCTGAAGTTATGCTTTATTTGTGTTGCACAGCTAGTGTGCAGTGGCGGTCAGCTTGCTTCCTCGATGGCCTGAAACACCTCTTGTGGTTGAGATGTTGTTTAGTTTCCGTGATGTGAATTAGTAGTGGTACATCATGTATTTCTATGGGTGATTTGTGCATAGTGGATTCTAGTTGACAGATGGTTCGTGACAGGAAAACAATGGTGGGAAGAAAATTGTTGTGAAAAATAATTTTGCTTTCTGTGCGAACATCTTAACTATTGAGATACTTAAGCTACTAATTCACAGCTTTTACACTATACAGACAACACTAAAACAAACTTTAGTTTCTTGTGATGACATTTGTTTTCTTGATTAAATTTTTTTGTTCATTTTAGCAGAGTATATTCTGCGGTCTTTTAGGGAGGTATTCTGTGTTTAACAGTGTAGTATTACATGTTCTATTCATAGTGTTAGGTACTAATTCTATGGCTCTTTTTTAAGGGGAAAGTAATTGCAGAGAAGTGGATGTGTTGTATGTTATTGTATTCATTGTATCTTCATTATGAAGACATGAAAATAAATAATCAAGAGGGATGTACTAGGACAGAACAATGTATTTCTTATTGTGTGTGATAAAAGTATCTGCCATAGAGGAAAAAATTGTGCAAAGCACTCAAATTGGTTGGGACTCTGAGTAATGTTCAAATCTTCCTATATTTATGGGCTTACATTTTGTAAGAATTATGTGTATCACCTTCATGTAATAACATGGTTTGACTATTCTTTGTAAATAGGACTTCGAACAACTTTCTTGTATCTAACTATCTTATCCTGCCCACATGCTTCTAAAATTAATGATATGCTTTTATCATGGCAGAAACCCTGCTGTGATAAAACTGAATCTGTTATGTTTACAATTTGAACTAATAAATATTATCCATTTAAGCTTTTCTTGCATCTGAGATTATATAATGCTTGTTAGGGTTTTGCTATATACTTTTTTCATTTATACCTAATCCCATATTTACTTCTGTATACTTGTCTATCTTTTAAAAATTTGAATAACTTTTATTTAATAATTTTCTCCTCTAACAGTACAGAAGGTTGTTTCTCCCATGCTTTCTGAAAATATTAAACTTATCAAGCTAAAATTTGGGTTATATGGCTTAGCTACATATAATAATGCTAGTCTTCATAGATAAGTTAAATGGTAATTCCTGGTAAAAATCTTGAATAAATCATGGAGCTATAGCAAGAATATTTTTTTCCAATTTAACATCAGAAAATAAACTTTAAAAAAAAAAACCTTAAGTATGGAAGTGATTATGTCAGAAGATGGAAGTCTTTTGTAGGCATTTATAGTCCATACTATGGTCACTTGCAAAAAAAAAAAAAAAAAGAAAAAAAAAAAAAAGTAACAGCCATGATATTTGTATACCTTATAGACAGGATTTAAAGAATTCTTTATTTCCTGCTAAATCAAAGTATAATTTTGGACTAGAAGCTGCCTATTACATTTTTTTGAGAAAAAACAGTGCTGTTCACCATCTGATTTTCTATGGTTTTTTTTGGAAGGGGGGGGATGACATGACTTTGAGTTGGGGGCTTTTTGTTTGTTTGTTTGTTTTTTCTCTTTCCAGTTATTTCTCCTATGTACCCTGTCACCTCCATCCATGTTTTGTCTTTTTATTTAAAGCATCTGTCTCTTTCTAATCCTTATTGGCTCATATATATACATACATGCACACTCATTCATTTTTTCAGAGGTCTTGAAAAATGGTTTGGATATTCTGTACCCAGGGGACTAAGCTTGTTTTGGCCAAAACCAGAAACTAAACATGACAAGTTTCCTGTGAAAGCTACTGTGTTTTATCCAGTTCAATAAATTCTAGGTCTATGTTCCCCTTATAATAGTTCAAGAGAATCCAAAGGAATGTTCAGGCAAACAACTATGTGAATGAGACTTGGATATACAAAATGGAAATAGCTGTACATTGCAGATAGCTACTGCTCTGCCAATAATAGGCTCTTCTCGTTGCGAGTTAAAATGTTGCTATGTCTTAGTGACTATGATTTTAATATTGTTTCTTGAGTACTGTGAGTAGTTGAGCTCTATGTGCAGTATGAAATTCAAATTGGGGGGGAATATAAATAAAGCAGGTAGTGCTTGTTTGCCTTGTTCTTATTTGCTGTTAATAGTATGAAACGGTTATTAAAAAATGCATGCTCTGAAACAGTTAAAATCCAGAAGTTTTTTCACAGAACATGTGCCATTTACTAACAAATGGTTTCTATTTCAAAATGCTTGCTGATTTATCTCTGACCATCATTGCAGAAAAGTGTGGGACTCCAGACTTGGTGCTGAATGCAGAAATCACTGTGAGCCAGCAGGGAGTAGAGGTGTTTGCTTATCTTACAAAATAAGACAGTGTGGTCTTGTTGTGGTTTAACCCCAGCCAGCAACTAAGTACCACGCAGCCGCTCACCCCCTCCCCCCCACACCCAGTGGGATGGGGGAGAAAATCGGGAAAAGAAGTAAAATTCGTGAGTTGAGATAAGAATGGTTTAATAGAACAGAAAAGAAGAAACTAATAATGATAATGATAACACTAATAAAATGACAACAGTAATGATAAAAGGATTGAAATGTACAAATGATGCACAGTGCAATTGCTCACCACCTGCCCATCGACACCCAGCTAGTCCCCGAGCACCGCTAACCCCCCGCCCCCACTCCCCCCAGTTTATGTGACGTCCCATGGTATGGAATACCCCGTTGGCCAGTTTGGGTCAGATGCCCCGGCTGTGTCCTGTGCCAGCTTCTTGTGCCCCTCCAGCTTTCTCACTGGCTGGGCTTGAGAAGCTGAAAAGTCCTTGACTTTAGACTAAACATTACTCAGCAACAATTGAAAACATCAGTGTTATCAACATTCTTCTCATACTGAACTCAAAACATAGCACTGTACCAGCTACTAGGAAGACAATTAACTCTATCCCAGCTGAAATCAGGACAGTATCCACCCCTTATTCTATACCATTGACGTCATGCTCAGTTCCCATACCTTTAGTTACATCCTGGTCAATCATCATCACCTTTCCCTCTCTTTGGGACATATGAACAGTGATATATATATATATGTGTGTGTGTATACACACACAGAGATATCATTCCTTTAGTTTATGGGTCATGTTCATAAAATGTTCGTTGAGTTCATTTAGGTCCTGAGTCTGGGCTCCATCTGTCATACCAGTCTTTCTGGGCAGGAGGGATGGTGCAAAGTCCTCTCAGTCGGTAGAGCAGGATTGGGCTTCAGTGCGGTGTGACGAGCAGGTGACATTGGACGCAGCAGGAGGATGGTGTGCACTGTTGGATTGCTGCATGCTGGAGTCAGTTCTGGTTCCATCACTACTGCGTTTTGCTCAGTTTTATCACAGTTCATTCTTGCTTGATCTAAGTGATGCTTACTATAGTACTATGGATATAGCATATAACAATTATAGTAATGATAACATACAGTAGCAGGGTTATATAGCAACTAATATCATACAGTTTAATCCTGGCTATTCTCACCTAAAATCAAATCCCCTTGGGGCACACATCGGACTTCCCCATCTTTTCGCATCACCCACCAAGTGCACCCAGGCCCTTGAGCAAAAGCAATCCCACGAATGGGTTTACCTTTGCCTGAGGCAGGAGTAACCCAGGCTGTCTTCCCTAACATATTTTTTATGTGCACTGCAGGGACTTTATCCCCTTCTACAGTACGTAAAAATTCTGACGGGGCAGGGCCACCCTGATTGGCACTGTACCAGCTACTAGGAAGACAACTAACTCTATCCCAGCTGAAACCAGGACACTTTTCCACAATCCCTACACCTCATCCATTTCAAGATATAAACCGTTGACCAAGTCTGAGACTAAGTGGATCCAGCTGCCCCTAGGCCCTTCTCTGGGGAGGAGTCTGGAAAGCAAGGGGGTCTGCTCTGAACCTCGTGACTCAACGGGAGGGATCTCCTTATTCCCTGAACTGATGTATATGGTTACACGGTTTACAGAAGTAGCCTTATGCCAATTCCTGTTGTGAGAAACCCTGCCACCTACTACCATGCCTCCCCAGTTCCGTTTGCTTCTGTCATAAATAAAATCTTTCACTGATCGTTTGGTATCGTTTCACCTTAATTTAGCCCGAGGGAATTTCGAATTAAACACAACTCCCTGGTCTGTCCAGTCTGGGTCGTGACATTTTTTGGCGTAGTCGGCAGGATTCCCTCGGTGTTGCTAAAGCGATCACTGGGACCAGGTCCTTACTGTGGCCCCTCTCTAAGAGGAGTCATACACAAGGGGAAATAGTCCTCAGAGGACTTAATAATCTGATTTTTTGTTGCGGTCTCCCTGGGAGGTCTGCATGTAGAGATAGTCCTCAGAGGGCTACTAAAGTATCTGATCCCTGTACTTGTGTGTTCATTATGGCCTCCCTGGGAGGTCAGACTGTAGACTGTACCACTCTCCTGAAGGGATTAGCGGGCTACAATGCTCGACCCTCTCCCCTTGGTATGACTTGGGCCCGTAACAATTGGCATGATCTGCAAGCTGTAGCAGACGGAATTTTCGTTTTGGCTAAAGAACGAAGGTTGAAACAAGGAAAAGGGAAGGCGTTGGTTTGTGGAGTTTTAGGAGCCGCTTTGGTGGCAGCACAACAGGACAAATGCGTGACCCAACAAGCAGAAGGGAAGATGATTAAATCCCTTCAAGACTTGGTGAAAGCTTTGCAGGAGCAATCAGAAAATGAGATAAGGAGCCTCTCTGACCAACTCACCACTGAGCGAGTGACTAACCAGAGACTACATACTGCTTTGACTGAGGCTCTGGAGCGGGAAAGAGTATTAAGAGAGCAATTAGATGAAACCCGCTCCCAGATCACTGTAGAAAATGTGGGTGCAGACTCTGATAGGAAAAAGGAATCAAAATCATACCCTTTTGAAGACCTAGAACGTATAAGAAAAATATTTTCTCCTGGGACAGGGGAAGCCACGATGCGGCCTTTGATTAAGACTGAGACTGTGGATGGTGGTCAAGGAGGAGCCCAACAAGTTACCACCTGCATCGTCCCCTATTCCCCCACCAATCTGGCCAAAATTCAGGAAGAATATTCCCAGGGACCCCGAGAAACAGAAACTGAGTATGTGTGGAGAGTATCCCTTAGTGGGGGTGACCGTATCCTGCTAAGTGAGGACGAGGCAAGGGGATATTGGGGTCTGGGGGTTTTCCTAACTACAAATGACAATAGAGAGCCATGGTCCCTGACCCAAAGAGTAGCCTATTGGGCAGGTGGATTGGACCCTATGGAGAGGGGACACCCCTTTTCAATTAAAATGCCTGCGGTGGGTCACATTTTGGAGACCGTACAAAAGGCTGTGACGTGCGGAAACAGACTCCACAATCAGTGAGATTGTAAAGTAGGTATGTTTATTCAGCACTGGGCAGCACGGGGGGTAGTCCCGCCAAAGTCGTGCGCGCCTGACGCGGCAACTCACTTCAAGTTTAAACAATCAAGTGTTGCATATACATAAGATTTCCCAATACGCCTATACATATGCATGACCTATCCCCGCTTCATATTAAAATTAGTTCCAAGAAGTCATTTCCCTAAATTCCTCTCGACTGCGCCTGCGCAGTGCCTCCTTGTGGTGGTCGTCGGGGGTCGTGAAGATGAAGGCTGTATGTCTTCCTCATGGTAAACTTTTAACCTTCTGTTCCTGCGCAGGCTCAGTTGCTCCTTGGTATTCATCCAAACAGCAAGGCCGATCTTGGCTGGTCCTTGGGGTCGGTTCCTGATTCTTATCAGGAACTATCTCTTGCTTCAGTTAGTTTCAACAATATAAACGTTAAACATCATTTTTCATCCCCTTGGGCTATGTCTACTTCTATTGAAATTCCTTTAACTTCATTACAAACTAGATAATCATTAAACAGTTCCTATCTACATCTATATCTATTAAGATTCCTTTAACTCTCCTTCTCTCAGTCCCCCCTTTTCTAGAAAATAGTAAATTCTTTTACTACATCCAACTCTAGTACTTTAATACATTGTTTCCCTATCTAGCATCCTCTCAAAGTATTTATTAGATAGTACTTTAATACATTGTTTCCCTATCTAGCATCCTCTCAAAGTATTTATTAGACTCCAGCTTCTGCCTTAACTGATTCTTCTTCCATTCACCGTAAGAGTCTCCTGTGCTCTTAAAACACCATAAGCCACATCGAACTGTTATGCAAAGGATATTGCAGTAAAGGAGATGAGTAGTACCTGGAATGGTCCTTCCCACTGAGGCTCCAGGGTTGGTTTTTTTTCTGTAAGAGACTTTATATATACATAATCCCCAGGTCGAATATTATGTATATGCCCGTCCAAACCTCTCCCTCGAATCCCGTCCACATGCTTCCTGATTTTATTGAGCTGCTTGCCCAATGCTACCATGTAGGAAGTCATAATTTCGTCCCCAGCTTGCACAGACATCCCTCTCTGTATCCCATAGGGTCGTCCATACAAAATTTCAAAGGGGCTCAGTCCTTCTTTCGCCCTTGGTATGCAAAAGGGCTAAAGGTAGAGACTGAGGCCATGTCAGATTTGCTTCTTGTCCCAATTTCACAATTTGCTGTTTGATTAAGTGGTTCATTTTTCCACTTGACCACTCGACTGAGGGCGATATGGGGTATGAAGCTGCCAATATATACCCAAATGGTGGCTAATTTGTTGTACTATTTTTGAAACAAAATGTGGTCCTCCGTCAGAGGATATGGTTGCTGGAACCCCGAAACGTGGTATTATCTCTTGCACCAGTATTTTAGTTACCTCCCGAGCTTTAGCCGTTCTTGTTGGGAATGCTTCTGGCCAACCTGAAAAGGTATCAGTTAATACTAATCCATTGTTGCCCAGGCCCATTGCCTTTTCCAATCTGGCCCATTTCTGGTTTGGGGGTATTCTTAGGATTAGTCTGAAGGCAAAGATCACACTGTTGAGTCACCTGTCTCACCGTGGTATATAAATTTCTAGCCACAATTTCTCTTATCAAATGTTTATACAGAGCCTCTGTTCCCCAATGTCTTTTCCTATGTTCCTCCCGTATCAAATGAAACGAGAGGGAATGATTATTTTTCCCTGTGGGGTATAAGCCCACCCCTCTTCATTGTATAACCCTTCTAAATCTGTAATAAGCTTCTGATCTTCCCTGGTGTATTCTGGCTTACCTTCTAGAGAGATTTGCCTATCTGGAATTAGAGCCCCTTCTATTTTTACCTTTGTTTTGGCCACTTGTTTTGCCTCTCTGTCCGCCAGCTCATTCCCTTTTTCCAAATCTGAGCTCACTTTCTGGTGTGCTTTAATATGCATGATTGCCACTTTCTCAGGGAGTTGGACAGCTTCCAGTAGCTTCAGAATTTCTTCTGCGTGTTTGATATTTTTCCCTTGGGAGTTCAATAGTCCTCTCTCTTTCCAAATTGCTCCGTGTGCATATTTTGAGTCTGTAGAGCAATTATTTCTGCCTTCTGTGCAGAGGTGTTCATGGGCAAAGCCCCTGATTCTATTACCTCTTGGCTGGTGGTGATGGCGTGTCCCGCATGTCAGTTACCATTTAAGACATAACTGCTTCCATCTGTAAACCAGTTTTCCCCGTTTTCCACGGGGCTGTCCCTCAGGTCTGGGCGGCTTGCGTATGTTGCTTCGATGGTTTCCAAACAGTCATGATGCACCAGTTCTCCTGTGTTCCCGCGTCCATATCATACAATCTTTCTCTGTTTTGGTGGCGATCAGGATATCATCCACATACTGCAACAGTTTTCCCTCCTCAGACGGGGTTTCCCAGGATTCTAGGTCTTTCGCAAGCTGATTGCCGAAAATGGTAGGACTATTCTTAAATCCTTGTGGCAACACCGTCCAAGTGAGCTGGGTCTTTTGACCACTCTTGGGGTTTTCCCATTTGAATGCAAATAGTTTTTGGCTGGCCTCATGGAGAGGGAGGCAAAAGAAAGCATCCTTCAAATCTAAAACAGTAAACCAAGTCAATTCAGGTGTTAACACGGTCAACAGGGTATATGGGTTCGCCACTACTGGGTAAAGATCTTCAATTATCTTATTCACCGCCCGTAAGTCTTGGACCACCCGATATGACCCATCGGGCTTCTGAACAGGTAATATAGGGGTATTGAATTCAGACTCACACTCTTAATAATCCCAACTGCAAAAATTTTTCTATCACCGGCCGGATTCCTTCTCTGTCTTCCTTCTTTAGGGGATATTGTTTAATTCTTACCGGCTTTCGGCCTTCCTTGATCCTAACTTCAACAGGTGGAGCACTTTTCGCTCTTCCAGGCACATCGGTAGCCCATACCCCTGGGTACACTTGGTTTAAGATGTCCTCGTTAATCCTTCCTTCTGGGGGGAGACTGGTTAAGGTTAGACTCAATATTTGAATATATTGCTGATCTTTTACCTCCAGAGTAATTTCTCCCTTTTCGAATACAATTTTTGCTCCCAATTGTTCCAACAAGTCCCTTCCCAAAAGTGCCTTTGGGGAGTTGGGCATATATAAAAATTTATGAATACCCCACTGTTTTCCTAATTTATATTCTAAAGGTTTACAAAAATATGCCTTTTCACTTTGGCCAGTCGCTCCTTTTACCATGACATAATCATCTCCCAGGGGCATCAAAGCTTGATTCAGAACCGAGTATGTTGCCCCTGTGTCTACCAAAAATTCTACCTCTTGTTGTGTTTTCCCTAGCTTAATTATAACCAGTGGATCCGCTAGGGTAGATTCCCCAGGTTCCCGTCAATCTCCCGTCACATGGGCTACCGTTTTTCCTGTTTGAGCCCTCTGATCCTCCTTCTTGTTCCTTGGGCATTCCTTTTTCCAATGACCAAATTTCTTACACAAAGCACATTGATCCTTGCCCAATCGGGGCAGGTCTCGTCTAGGCCCTCTTCCCCTTTCTTCCTGGATAACAGCTATTAATCTCCTTTGCCCTTGCCTATATCCTTCCTCTCTGTTACTAAATACTCTCCATGCTTCATCCAACAGTATTTCTAAATTCCTACCCTCTGTAGGGCGTAATTTCTGAAGTTTGTGCCTTATATCCCCTGTAGATTGACCCAAAAACAGGGACTAATTGTTGTACTCCTACCTCTGACCCAGGATCCAGCAGTGTGCTATGGCGCATTACATCCCTCAGTCGATCCAGGAATTCGGATGGAGACTCGGAAGGACTCTGTTTGACTGCATATAAAGCTGACCAGTTTATAGTTTTGGGGATAGCTCTCTCCATTCCTTTTGTAATCCACTCCTGATATCCCTGCAATCTTTCCATATGTGCAGATCTATTAACATCCCACTTTGGGTCTTGGAGAGAGAAATATTCTTTAATGTCCCCTCCTGTAATCTTATAATGATCTTCAGCTAGGTTCCCTGCTGTTTTTAAAATCAGCTGTTTCTCTGTCTCAGTCATATATTCTAATAATAGCTATATATCTTTCCAATCAGGGTTATGCTGTTTTACAATAAATTGGAAATGTTTAGTTACACTTACTGGGTCACTCCTATAATCTTTTGCAACCTTTTTCCATTCCCCTAGGTCAGCAGTAGAAAAGGGTACTTTGATTAACATCATCTCACCATCCGGCCCCACCGCCTCTCGGAGAGGTGCCTGTAAAGCTGTTGGGGTAGATTTCTTCCTAGTATGGGAAGATACAGGGCTGTCTGGGGGGGTCGGAGTTCTGTCCGAGTCTGCATCCTGTTCCTGTGGTCGAGGGGGAGGCTTAAACAAATCAGTTAGATCTTGTTCTGGTGCCTGATGAATTTTATTTGCCTTTGTACATCTTTGTCCGATACTACATGCCGAACAACACCGCCTCAGTTTACCTCTAAGCTCTTTGTTGTTTTCTCGCTCAAGTGCGAGTACCATGGGGTCCTGTGGGGGTACCATTCCACAGTCCCTTTGCCACTCCGGATGGTTTCGGAGGGTGAAAAACATGTCTGCATATGAAACCTCATCCCATTTTCCTTCTCTCCTTAAAAACAGCATTAGTTGTAACAGAGTATTGTAATCTATTGACCCATTAAGTGGCCGCTTAGCATCACCTTCTAATTTATACAATGGCCACCATTGATTGCAATATTTAATAAGGTTCTTTTTACTTTCTGTACCTCCAGTCCCAACAATATCTTTCCAGTGGGCAAGTACACACCCCAAAGGACTCTTCTTCAATATTCCTCCTTGATTGTTTCCCATTTTATAACTCCTCCTGATGATTCTTAATTTTGATTTTGGCTTCTTCTCTTAATAAGCTTCCATGCAAATTGTTTCCTACACCTCTTTATAATCTTCTCCCAATTTTCCTCCCACACGTCCCAAATCTCCGGAATTAAATTTTCCCTTCCACACACCAATTTCACTATTTCAGATTCTTGGTGGGCTCTTTCCCAATCATAAAAGTGTGAAATTTGGGGAAAACACTTAGGGCAGTCTGGTTTCTGTCTGCTAGATGTACAATACCACCTTCTTCCACAAGATTTACACTTCAACAAAACCCAGGCCGGATGCCAATTATTATATAGTCTAGTTGCAAGCCCTCATACAAAACAGGGAATTACCCCTGTTTGTCCACCAACCCTGGGATTTTGAGATATGTTTAGAGCAGGTTGTTCCCAGTCCAAAGCTACTTGCCAGCCTGCGGGTGTCACATATGCTCCTTTTAAATAAAATTGTCCGTTTTCCTTTCTTATCAAATGCCCTCCGTCATTTAAATATTCCCAAGGTTCAAGCCCAAACCACCGAGGAAGTGATTCTCTTTGCTCTATTCCCCCATTAATACATAAAGACATTTACACATTAACAAACATATATACACATATAGATTTCAACATAACATTTCCACACACTCACATCCTTGACATAAAATTTCCAAGCATTCAAATCATACAATTATCGTTCTAGTTGACAACCTTCCAGCAGCTGCAAAAAAAATATATATCAAGCGCAATTGCGAGGGGGTCCGCTTACCCTTCTCCTGCCTCTTATATACCAGTCATCGACGGGTCCGTCCTGGCTCCCGATATTGGGATGCAGCGGTAACCCCGGATTTGCTCGATCTACCCTCAAGATCGCTAGCGGCCGCTCTATCGGTCAGCAAATCCCCCCTTGTTACCATACAGGGTACCCTCCTCCCATACGGGGACTATGCTGCACGCCAGACGTCTCTGCGCGATTTACCAGCTGCCCCGGCCCGTACGTCTACAGGCTCCCTTTGTAAAACATACCGTTTGGTCCGCGGCTTCAGGAGGTTGTTGTCTGCTCCCGCGGTGAGCAGCTGGCAGCGGAGGCTCCTCCGAGGAAAGTGCTCGGGGGGCGCCTAGGGGCGTCCGCTCCGCAGTCGGTCCCGCAGCCGAGCAGAGAGTCTCCTGCCTGGCTCGCCAAACTGACGTGCGGAAACAGACTCCACAATCAGTGAGATTGTAAAGTAGGTATGTTTATTCAGCGCTGGGCAGCACGGGGGGTAGTCCCGCCAAAGTCGTGCGCGCCTGACGCGGCAACTCACTTCAAGTTTAAACAATCAAGTGTTGCATATACATAAGATTTCCCAATACGCCTATACATATGCATGACCTATCCCCGCTTCATATTAAAATTAGTTCCAAGAAGTCATTTCCCTAAATTCCTCTCGACTGCGCCTGCGCAGTGCCTCCTTGTGGTGGTCGTCGGGGGTCGTGAAGATGAAGGCTGTATGTCTTCCTCATGGTAAACTTTTAACCTTCTGTTCCTGCGCAGGCTCAGTTGCTCCTTGGTATTCATCCAAACAGCAAGGCCGATCTTGGCTGGTCCTTGGGGTCGGTTCCTGATTCTTATCAGGAACTATCTCTTGCTTCAGTTAGTTTCAACAATATAAACGTTAAACATCATTTTTCATCCCCTTGGGCTATGTCTACTTCTATTGAAATTCCTTTAACTTCATTACAAACTAGATAATCATTAAACAGTTCCTATCTACATCTATATCTACTAAGATTCCTTTAACTCTCCTTCTCTCAGTTGCGTGTCTCCAGCTGATGCATGATCGATTCCTGGTTCCACAACAGACCCTGAAAGGTTGCATCCTCTTATAAGGGGACTGCCTGATGCCTTGAAATTGTATGCGGTGCAATTACAAGATCGCTTGAGAGTACCCCGACCCTGAAGAAGGAGAGGCCCCCCAGAGATGACATGGGGAGAAGTAGCACAGGAATTGATTAATTATGGGAGATGGATGGGATTCACCACTCAGGGAGAGACAAAATCCAAAGCAGACCTTAGGAGGGTGGAAGGGAATGGAGAAACAAAAACCAGGTCTGCACACAATTCTCGATCCCCTCCTTCAGGCAGACCGACACGACCTCCTGACAATAAAAGATATGCACTGTGGACAGAGGGTATCATCTCAAAGGGAATCCCTAGGGAGGTGATGGACAGGTTACCCACTCCCAACCTGGAAAGTCTGGTGAAAAGCTGGGACAAAATCAAAGGGACCCTCTCCTCCTCAAACTTTAAAGACCTTTCATCCCCATCCCGGGAACCCAGGGACACGGCCCCATCTGCTCCTCAGGGGGCCGAATTGATTGATTTGGACATCCCGGAGTCAGGAAACACCCTCTGCCGTCCCCAACAAGTGAGCCGGGGGATGGCCAGTGGATCCATTTGAGAAGGCTCACAGAAAACAATAAAGGGGACCTGTTAATTACCTTTCCCCTAGGCCCCTTTAAGACCCCAGTCACATTTTTGGTAGATACAGGTGCTCAGATATCAGCACTCCGAATAGATTTTGCCAACCGTAATGGCATAGTTGCTGACAAGAAACAAATGTGGGTAACAGATGTTTTTGGAAAATCTCGGCCCCAGGCAACTGCCCGGGTCAAGTGCTGGTTGCCAGGAGATGAGACTGCGACAGAAACTATAATGATATTGGGACCGCTACCAACAAACATTTTGGGACTCGACTTATTGAAAGGGAGAGCGTGGATAGACTCCAAGGGGAGGGAATGGAAGTTCGGACTCCCTGTAGTTTCAATGAGGCTTTTGCAGTCGGCGCCTGCACTCCCACCTTCAAAAATAGTCAATGTGAAACCTTATGCCTTGCCGTCAGGGGCGAGAGAGGGGATTGCCCCTGTAATAACTGAGCTACGGGAACAGGGAATAATTGTCCCAACCCACTCGCCTTACAATTATCCGGTGTGGCCATTCCCAAACCAAACGGAAAATGGCGATTAACAATTGACTATCGGCGCTTGAATGCTAATACAGGTCCCTTAACAGCTGCAGTGCCTAACATGGCCGAGCTGATCGCAACAGTACAAGAACAAGCCCACCAGATCCTAGCCACCATCGATGTAAAAGATATGTTCTTTATGGTCCCTTTGCAGGAAGCGGATAGGGATCGCTTTGCTTTTACTTGGGAAGGGATACAATTCACTTTTACATGTCTCCCCCAGGGATATCGGCACTCGCCGACAATTGCTCATTATGCATTGGCTCAAGAGCTCGCCAAAATCATTCCTGCAGAAGGGGTTAAAGTATACCAGTACATTGATGATGTATTAATTGGCGGCCCTGATATCAAGGTAGCGGGACAAACCCAAACAGAGATAATTGCTCACCTAGAAAAATTAGGACTCCAAATTCCAAATGAAAAAATACAACACCCATCTTCCAAAGTGAAGTTCTTGGGTATCTGGTGGAGGGGTGGGACAGTGTGCATTCCCCCCGAAACCTTGACCACCCTTGAACAAGTGAAAATGCCTGCAAATAAGAAAGAACTCCAACATGCCTTAGGCCTGCTGGTGTTTTGGAGGAAACACATTCCTGACTTCTCTATCATAGCCTGACCCCTGTACGATCTAACACGCAAAAGGGTCTCTTGGGATTGGACCCCAGTCCATGAAGAAGCCTTAAAATTGCTAATTTTTGAAGCTGGGGTGTACCAGGCCTTGGGGCCAATTCATCCAACAGACCCACTCTGCATTGAATGGGGTTTTGCGATCCATGGGCTATCAATACATATGTGGCAACGTGGACCCAAAGGCCCGACTCGGCCTATCGGATTCTATTCATGTAGCTTTAAGGATGCAGAGAAACGATACTCAGTTTGGGAAAAGGGCCTCTTTGTGGTCAACCTAGCTTTGCAAGAGGCGGAAAAAATTATACGGCAACAACCAATCATCCTGAGAGGGCCCTTCAAGGTTTTAAAACCAATATTGATGGGAACCCCACCCCCTGTAGGAGTTGCACAGAGAGAAACCGTAAGGAAATGGTATGCACAGCTAGATCATTATTGTCACACACGCCAAATAAAAGAGGGAGCGCCTAAAACACTCCAAGTACAAGAACGGCCTGACACACAATTAACTCAAGAACTTCCTCCATCGTATATAAAACCTGCCCCTCCATTCGAATCTCATCTAAAAAATGTGTGGTTCACTGATGCATCTTCTAAAAGAGAGGGGAAGATCTGGAAGTACCGAGCGGTAGCCCTGCATGTTGACTCAGGGGACCGAATCGTAACAGTAGGTGAGGGAAGTGCCCAGGTAGGGGAATTGATAGCGGTTTGGAGTGTGATAAAAAGAGAAGCTGAAAACGGAGAACCAGTACTCATGTATACGGATTTGTATGCAGTGTTTAAAGGGTGCACTGAGTGGCTCCCCTTCTGGGAACAGAATCAGTGGGAGGTTAACCGGGTACCCATGTGGCAAAGAGAAAAATGGGAGGAGATTTTGAATATCGCCAAACGGGGAACTTTCTTGGTGGGATGGGTAGCTGCACACCAAGGGGGGAATCACCCGGCACACATCTGGAATAATTGGGTAGACTCTCTAACTTGCTTAGCTACGATGGCAGCAGAAGCTGAAGAATGGGAGTGGGGACGCTTGTTAGAGTGGTTACATGTGAAGCGTGGTCATTCAGGGGTTAAAGATCTTTTCAAAGAAGCGGGTGGCAGAGGTTGGCCTGTTACTCGGGAATTGTGTAATATGATCATTTCTGCTTGTAGTCAGTGCCGGACCCGGCTAGAAAGACATCCCTTATAAGAACCCCCTCTCCACCTATGAGATGGGAAAGGACTCTGGGAGACTTGGCAAATTGACTATATAGGACCCTTCAAGAAGTCAGACGGGAAGCAATATGTTCTTGTTGCGGTGGAAGTGGTGTCGGGACTTACCCAAGCAGCAGCGGTTGCAAGAGCAACTGGAGACAATACGGTGAAAGGCTTAAAGCTATGGTTCAGTTATCTGCCTAAACCCCAGTCAATCCAATCAGACAACAGTAGCCACTTTACTGCCGGGGTGGTGCAGGAGTGGGCAAAGGGCAAAGGAATACAGTGGGTATTTCACACCCCCTACTATCCTCAAGCTAATGGGAAAGTGGAGAGGACAAATGGGTTGCTAAAGCGTATCCTTAGGCCACACAATTCTGGATGGCCTGCATGGCTCCCCGATGCCATAGCGAAGGTGAACAGTCGCTGGGGAGTAAATGGATGTCCCAAACTCACTGCATTTTGCCCCCAACCCCCCTCCATACTCCCAGGGGAAAGGGAAACAAAAGACCCAGTAAAACCCTTATACTACCAAGGACAACCTGTTCTGGTGGACCTCCCAACAGTGGGAGAGGTGCCTCTAACCCTTAAAACTCCGCTGAACACCTATTCATGGGTAGCTGCTGATGCACATGGAAAAGACCACCGAATCCACATGCGATGGATAATACCCTCATTTTAATCTATGTATGTTTTATATTTACACTCTGTAGAACCAAAGAGAAATGGAGAAAGACGACAAGGGACCCACCCTAGTCCCAACTATATTAATTGTTATTTGTAATTTTTGTCTGTTATTATAGGGAAAGATGCTTTGGGGAGCCTTTTCCCTCATCCTGATCCTTTCCACTGGAGGACAGGGAAAAGATTCTCCAGATTTAGCTTGGAATTTGATTCAAGGTTTCATGCACCTCTGGAATGACACCAATTGAGGTGTTTGTACAAAAGAATTCAATTCGGCCTCATTAATCTAAATATTACCAATCTTGTGAAACCCAAATTGCTCCTGGAACAATGCTTCCAGGGGACCTTTCATAGTTACTATTCAAAGATTTATCTTCTTCCCTGAGGAGGAAACCTTGAATCTTATGATGTTGTTAAAAGAAGATGGGGTATATGGGATGTTAAATCTCACCGACAGAGAATGCTGTCTCACCATACACAACACAACTACCTCCTCAGAAGAAGCGCGAAAGAAGATGAGAGAAGTTACAGACAAGACTGGAGAACTTTTCCAAGCGATGCAACCTAGAGACTGGCTTAACAGAGGATCGTTGCTGACCTCTCTCCTAACGTCCTTGGGACTCACGGAGTGGGGAAAATGGCTTGTTAGCATTGGACTCATGTTGTTATGTGGATTTTTTGTTCTTAATGGTTGGCTTTACAATTGTTATACTGTTCAAAGTTTATACTGTTTTGTACTGTTTGAAGTTTTGTACATGTTCTCTCTCTCTCTCTCCTTTTCTTGCTTTTTCCTTTCTTTATATCTAAATCACCAACCTGGGAGAAGACTGTGGAGAATCCACGAAGATAATATAGACAATGTTTGAGCCACGGAGTGGTGTGAGAGGCTGAAAGAGTTAATGTCTCAAACATTGTGGTGGGGCAAGTTCTGCTTAAAGACAAACCCTGCACAGCAAGGAACCAAGGTGAAAAGCCCATCAGCTCAGACATCAGCAACAGGAGGGGGAGGGCGTGCTGGAGGGTGCACAGCTCCCTGTTCTGATAAGCTGTTCTGATACAAAGATCAAACAATGGCCAGGTCTGCAGGGAAGGAGAAGTTACTCCACAAACGACCCCCAAGCCCAAAGGCTCACAAACTGCTCATTAACCTGATGAGTTCGGGTGCCCACCTGAAGGAGGGGCAAGGATGATAAAAGGACACAAACTGAAGCCCCGGGTGCCCAAGCCCACCGGAACTGGACCCCTCAGCTGACTGGACACCTCGGCTGACTGAACCAACGCTGGACCCAGGACCGGTGAAATCTTTCTCTCTTCCTTTCTCTCTCTCTCTGTCTTCTTCTCTCTTTCCTTTTCCTTTTCCACAATCCCTACACCTCATCCGTTTCAAGATATAAACCGTTGACCAAGTCTGAGACTAAGAGTGGATCCAGCCGTCCCTAGGCCCTTCTCTGGGGAGGAGTCTGGAAAGCAAGGGGGTCTGCTCTGAACCTCGTGACTCAACGGGAGGGATCTCCTTATTCCCTGAACTGATGTATATGGTTACACTGGGTTACACGGTTTACAGAAGTAGTCTCATGCCAATTCCTGTTGTGAGAAACCCTGCCACCTACTACCACGCCTCCCCAGTTCAGTTTGCTTCTGTCATAAATAAAATCTTTCACTGATCGTTTGGTATCGTTTCACCTTAATTTAGCCCGAGGGAATTTCGAATTAAACACAACTCACTGGTCTGTCCAGTCTGGGTCGTGACACCCATCCTTCCGCATTACCCACCAAGTACACCCAGGTCCTTGAGCAAAGACAATCCCGCAAATGGGTTTGCTTTTTCCCATGGGAGGAGAAATCCACACTGCCTTCCCCAGCCACTTCCCCATGTGCACTACGGGGACCTTATCTCCTCCCACAGTATGTAGGGGTTTTGTTTGGGCAGGACCAGGACGGTTAGCAGATCCTCTGGTGTTAACTAGCCAAGTGGCTTCTGCTAAATTTGTATCCCAATGCTTCCATGCCCCATTGCCCAGCGCTCTCAACATAGTCTTTAGCAGTCCATTATATCTCTCAATTTTTCCAGATGCTTGTGGGTGATAGGGTATGTGGTACACCCACTCAATGCCGTGTTTCTTTGCCCAGGAGCTTATGAGGTTATTTCGGAAATGAGTCCCATTGTCTGATTCAATTCTTTCTGGGGTACCATGCTGCCACAAAATTTGCCTTTCAAGGCCTAAGATGGTATTTCGGGCAGTGGCATGGTTTACAGGATATGTTTCTAGCCAACCAGTAGTTGCTTCCACCATGGTGAGTATGTAGCGCTTGCCTTGGCGTGTTCGTGGCAGTGGTCCGATGTAGTCAATTTGCCAGGCCTCGCCATATCGAAAACCCAGCCACCGCCCTCTGTTCCAGGGAGACTTTACTCTGGTGGCTCGCTAGATTGCAGCACATGTTTCACATTCATGAGTGATCTGTGTGATGGCCTCCATGGTCAGGTCCACCCCTCAATCACGAGCCCATCTATATGTTGCACCTCTCCCTAGATGTCCCGATGTCTCATGGGCCCATCGAGCTACAAATAGCTCACCCTTACGCTCCCAGTCCAGGTCCACCTGAACTACTTCTATTTTGGCAGCCTTATCTACCTGTTCATTATTTTGATGTTCTTCAGTGGCACGGCTTTTGGGCATGTGAGCATCTACATGACGTACCTTTAGAGTCATGTGTTGTATACGGGCAGCAGTGCCCTGCCACAATGCAGCTGCCCAGATGGGTTTACCCCTGCACTGCCAATTGGTCTTCTTCCACTGCTGTAGCCACCCCCATAGGGCATTAGCCACCATCCAGGAGTCAGTATAGAGATAGAGTACTGGCCACTTTTCTCATTCAGCAATCCCTAGGGCTAGTTGGATGGCTTTCACTTCTGCAAACTGACTTGACTCGCCTTCTCCTTCAGTGGCCTCAACGACTTGTCGTGTGGGACTCCACACAGCAGCTTTCCACTTCCGATGGTTCCCTACCACATGACAGGATCCATCAGTAAACAAAGCATAACACCTTTCATCTTCTGATATCTCATTATATGGTGGTGCCTCTTGGGCACAAGCCAACTCCTCAGGCGATGCTCCAAAATCTCTGCCTTCTGGCCAGTCCATGATCTCTTCCAGAACTCCCGGGCAGTTGGATTTCTCCAGTCAAGCTCGTTGCATGATCAATGCTATCCACTTACTCCATGTAGCGCTGGTTGCATGATGTGTAGAGGGGATGTTTCCTTTGAACATCCAGTGTAGCACGGGCAATCGTGGTGCCAAGAGGAGATATGCTTCTGTACCAACAACTTCTGAAGTGGGGGCTCGAACCCCCTCATATGCTGCTAGTATCTCTTTTTCAGTCGGGGTGTAGTGGGCTTCTGATCCTCGGTACCCCCAGCTCCAAAACCCTAATGGTCGACCTCGGGTTTCTCCTGGTGTTTTCTGCCAGAGGCTCCAGGTGAGACCATGCTCCCCAGCTGCAGTGTGGAACACATTTTGTACATCTGGTTCTGTCCGGACAGGCCCAAGAGCTACTGCATGAGCTATTTCCTGTCTGATATGCTCAAAGGCTTGTTGTTGCTCAGGGCCCCATTCAAAATAGATCTTTTTCCGGGTTACTCAATAGAGAGGGCTCACAAGCTGACTATAACCTGGAATATGCATATGGAATATTTTCCCTTCTCAAACACTTCTTCTGCCTCGTTGCCCCACACAATGATGTCATCTATGTATTGTAAATGTTCAGGGGCATCGCCTTGTTCCAGTGCAGCTTGGATTAGTCCATGACAAATGGTAGGGCTGTGCTTCCACCCCTGGGGCAGTCGATTCCAGGTGTATTGGACACCTCTCCACGTGAAGGCAAACTGTGGCCTGCACTCTGCTGCCAAAGGAATGGAGAAAAACGCATTGGCAATATCAATTGTAGCATACCACGTGGCTGCCTTTGATGCCAGTTCATATTGGAGCTCTAACATGTACAGCAGCACTCAGTGGTGGTGTCACTTCATTCAGGCCGCAATAATCTACTGTTAACCTTCACCCTCCATCAGACTTTTGCACTGGCCATATAGGACTATTAAAAGGTGAATGAGTCTTGCTGATGACTCCTTGGCTCTCCAGTTGATGAATCAGCTCACGGATGGGAGCCAGGGAGTCTCGGTTGGTGCGATATTGCCGCCGGTGCACCATCCTGGTAGCGATTGGCACCTGCTGTTCTTCAACTCGCAGCAATCCCACAATGAAGGGATCTTCCGAGAGACCAGGCAGGGTAGATAGCTGTTTGATCTTCTCTGTATTTACAGTGGCTATACCAAAAGGCCATCGGTACCCCTTTGGGTCCTTGAAGTACCCTCTCTGGAGGTAGTCTATGCCAAGGATACAGGGGGCCTCTGGGCCGGTCACAATGGGGTGCTTTTCCCACTTGTCCCCTGTTAAGCTCACCTCAGCCTCCAATATAGTCAATTCTTGGCATCCCCCTGTCACTCCAGAGATCCAGATGGGTTCTGTGCCCCTGGACCCTGATGGCACCAGCGTACACTGTGCACCAGTGTCTACCAAAGCCCTATACTTCTGTGGGTCCGATGTGCCAGGCCATCGAATCCACACAGTCCAGTATATCCGGTCACCCCTTTCCTTCTCCTGGCCGAAGGCAGGGACCCTCTATTGCTGTTCCTCATCAGAGTATTCACTGTCTGACCCTTGCGGTACCAGAATCAAGGGAGGTGGTTTCAGGTCTTCTATGCCTGGAGGATCGCTGATTGCTTTCTTGGGCCTCTACAGCAACGACGCTGGCAGCCTTCTTCTTGGGTGACCCCTTCTTAACAGCTGTCTTCCCTCTCAGTTCACGCACACGGGCTTCCAGCTTAAAGGTGGGTTCACCATCCCACTTCCTCATGTCCTCCCCTTGGTCATGCAGGAAGAACCAGAGTGCACCATGTGGCATACGCCTGGGGCTCCCTTTCCCTCTGACCGGGGCAGGAGAGGACTGATTTCTTGGAGTGTCCCTAACAGCCAAGGCACTGTCCTGTAAGGATGAGGAGACACAGAGATTTTCTTCAAAGTTTTGGAGCCAAGACGACACTTTCTCCACAGTTGGTGTTTCCATATCTGGGCAATACATTGCTGCCAAGCTGTTAGAATACAATGCTGGGGCACCTTGAATCACCTTTCTCCACATGGCCCATGTGCACAGGACATCTTCTGGATCTTTGGAGACCTCCTCATCATCTAGATCACTGTAGATGACTTCCAGCACTGCTAACTCTCTCAGGTACTGGATGCCTTCATCTGTGGTAGTCCACTTTCCTGAGGAGTTCACAAGATCTTCCTTGAATGGATATCTTGCCCTCACACTTGAGAGGAGCCATCTCCAGAGACTGCAAATTGCTGCCTCTTTTTCAATTCCTCTTTCAATTCCCCGGTTTCTAGCAAGGGATCCCAGCTGTTGGGCTTCCTTACCTTCCAGTTGCTGACTGTCGGCCCTGTTATCCCAGCATCGGAGCAGCCAGGCAGCAATCCGCTCACCTGGCTGGCAGCTGTAGTCTTTCCGCATGTCCCGAAGTTCTGAGGAGGTCAGGGACCGGGTAGTTTCCACTTCCTGTTTAAGTTCTCTCACTCCTTCCTCCAATTTCTTTGTCAAAGGACCAGCTTCTAGATTAAACCTTTCCTCTTCTTCTTCTTCCCTTACTAATCGATGATATGGACCCGTTGATCTCCTTGTCCACTGTTTCTTTTTCACTACTGGGGCAATTACTGTAGTTGTTGTTGTTTGGGTCCCTATCTCGAGCTTGGTGTCCTCAAATGCAGTCTGGGTCCCTGCCTCAACCACAGTCCTCTGAGAATGTTGAACTATGGCTCGATAGGCATAGGCCAGGCCCCAGTACAGTGCGAGAAGCTACTGGTTTTCATTGGGATAGGCAAGGCACCCCACTATCAGGTGGCGCGTCAGTTTGCCAGGGCTGCTTGCCTGTTCAGGTGTAAAGTCCCAGATTATGGGAGGTGATAACCGTCCTAGGAATCTGCCCAAATCCTTCCATACACCCTGCCACCCAGGGACCGGTCGCTTGAGGGCACATTTCAGTATTGCCTCACCCGAAACTTGTCTTCTCTTATACCAGGACGAGACCAGATTCCACAATACCCATAATATACCACCAGTATTAATTATTAGTATTGAACAGCTCACATAAGGGTGAACAAGGCCCTCGGGAGCCTGCATAATAAAACCATTCACATCAATGCCCGGTAGGGAGAGGGAGATGTGTTCCCTCATCTCCTCCACAAGATAGCTCCCACAACACAGCAAAGCCATCAGTGCCAGGACAAAGCACATAGCCATTATTTGTATCAGCATGTTCCCAAGTTCCTTCATTCTCCCCACAAGATAGCTCCCACAGCACAGTAAAGCCATCAGTGCCAGGGCAAAGCACATAGCCATTGTTTGCATTACCATGTTCCCAAACTCAGCAAGATAGAGATAAGCAAGCAGCCAACAAGCTCCATGACCTGCACAGGAGCTTGCCACTTAATAACTAGCTATGGCACGCTTAATGCAAAACTGCCGTTGTCTCGCCCCACGTTGGGCGCCAAAAAGGACTGTGGTGGGTTGACCCTGGCTGGGTGCCAGGTGCCCACCAAAGCCGCTCTATCACTCCCCCTCCTCAGCTGGACAGGGGGGAGAAAATATAACAAAAGGCTCGTGGGTCAAGATAAGGACAGTTTAATAAAGCTAAAGCAAAGGTCGCGCGCGAAAGCAAAGAAAAACAAATGATGTTATTCTCTACTTCCCATCAGCAGGCAATGTCTAGCCACTTTCTGGGAAGCAGGGCTTCAGTACGCGTAGTGGTTGCTCTGGAAGACAAAAATGCCCCCCTTCCGTCTCCCTTTACTTAGCTTTTATATCTGAGCTGACGTCATATGGTATGGAATATCTGTTTGGTTAGTTTAGGTCAGCTGTCCTGGCTATGTCCCCTCCCAAGATCTTGCCCAGCCCCAGCCTGTTGTTGAGGGGGGGCAAAAATGTTGGAGAGACAGCCTTGATGCTGTGCCAGCGCTGCTCAGCAGTAGCCAAAACACTGGTGTGTTATCGACACCTTTCTAGCTACCAATGCAGAGCACAGCACTAGGAGGGCTGCTATGGGGAGAATTAACTCCATTTCAGCCAGACCCAATACAAGTGTATAGTCCTTCCAGTGATGTTCTAGCAGTATAAAGTTTGAGAGTCATGCCTGATACTATTCATTAAAATTACAAAGGATCAGGAGGGGAGACAGTAATGACTGAATGAGTCCCTAAATTTACATAGATGTATGTCCTTATGTGAATGTAAAACTTGCTCTTGTGTACCTTGGGTTTATTTTCCTTAAAATACATGACATTGCTGTAAAATGTAGTATCCTGGTATTACCAGGTTTTAAAAATAGTTTCTCTAGCTAGCAATAGAAGATATATGTTCCCCTGTATGTACCCCAGTCTCTCAGAAGAACCTAAAGGATGTGATGGGCACCTAAACAGTATAACAGAGCTAAAACCATGTTAATTTAGTCTTGTGTAGATTCCTTTTAAAGCTGGCTTTCCTTTATAGCAAACCTGACTTTTTTTAAATTTTTTCTTTCTAAAGAAAAGCATACATCAGCTTAAATGCTGCATTCTGTGTATTCAGGTTTTCTGTATAACATTCTTTCAGATAGGTTGGCTAGAGGAGATTTTACTGCAGTCTTTGAATTCATTATGTGGGAGGATGTAGGTTCATATTAGAGCTAGTGAGTTTGACATGCAAGTTTAACTCTATGCCGTGGGGAAAAATAAGTCAGGCATTCCTTTCGGATCGAGTGTTTCTGTACCACAGTTATGGGAAATTGGTGATCAGTGCATCTAGCTTCACCTACCCCATCTCAGTTCAACTGCAGCCAGCTCAGTTCAGGCTATCTTACTCAGCTTCCGCTCATGTGGTTTTACTCGCATGTAAACACAAGTCCAGCTCGGAGATTCTCCTATTTTAAAATTATTTAGCAAATAGAAGGCAAGGGATGGTTTCAGACACTCCTGTGCAAGATGATTTTACCTGAGCTCAGGGGGAGTAACTAGTATCCAACAGAGGAATACAAGAGAAATAGAGCCATTTGCTTGCACGTGTCCTTGAACCTCTAATAAGCAAATGATGGGCAGCTTTTTTTGTTGTGAAAAATATATGCACCTAGATTAAGTCTCTCTCTCTCTCTCTGTGTATATATATACTCTCTGATTTTATTTTGACAGGAATCTTTTAATCCTACTATGCAGTTGCATCTTGTTCACCAAGCTCCACATACCATTCCTCATTACCTCTCAAAAAATGGATCAAGCCTTGGAGATTTGCTAATATGTTTCTTAAAATATGCCACAGAATTTGAGTAAGTAATAAGCTCATCTTAGTGTTTTAGAATATGTAAAACTTCGATTCCTTTTATTTGATATATCAATACTTTACAACCCTTGAAGAGAAAAGAATAGCAGTAATGCAGGAGTGATAATTGACAGAGAGGAAATGGGTGAAAAGACTAAAGGACAACAGGAATGCTGATAAGGAGTGTCTGACATCTTTTGCTTAGCCAAGCAGATGATCCTATAAAATAGCTGCTGAAAGTTAGATAGCTTTGTCCTTTTAAAATATCTGGGTTTTGTTATATTACACTATTTTAAAACTGCATATGCCTGTGCGAGAAAGATCTATTCTTCTTAGGTGTAGTTTAAGGTATTGATTGTGATATGGAATTATTTGGACCTTTATAGCTGCCCTTGTCTTCTGTCACCCCAAGTCAATGGAGATAACTGACCAGGTGGCTCTTTACTTTGGCTATAACATACATGAATATAGGCCATACCTAGTGAGGAATTCTCCCATATATAGTTGGCTCACTAACCTTGTTGGTTTGCTAGAATCTTGAGTTTAATTTTGGCATCTGGACTTCCTTGTAAAAGAGAAGCAGAAGCTAAAATTGTGAGGGAATCCGAAAAAGCCGTAGATTATGAACATTTTGCCAAACTGTCACTTGATTTTCTTACAAAAATTGCTTGTCCATGTAAAACATCAAATGGCTGTATTTAAATAAGCTTAAAGATCTTCTAAAGAACTTGTTTCTGAGGCAGTTGGTTCATACATGTTGCTGTCCTGTGTATGTGCATCATATCCATTTCCTGGAAGGAGAACAAAATGTATAACTGCTGGATATTCATTATCATTTTTGAAGTGTTCATATTTTACTTCAGTGTAAGAAATGAGTGATCATGAAATCCTTAAAAGAAAACATCGCTGGGGCATGCACTGCATGTGGAATACATAAGCTAAATCCATATTGCCTGTGGCAATTCATGAACTAATTGCATTTTTTGCATGGTTAAGCCTGATTCTGAGAGATTTTCACATAAAGGATTTTCCTTCAACAGTCTCTGCAGATAAGGGAATAGTCTTTTGTCCTAAAAGTTCCTCCTGGGTAGCTGTCTTTTCAGCTGGCAAGGTGCTGTTTGCTAAACAGGCAAATTGGACACCGCTGAAGGATATCCTCAAGTTCCTAATTTATGTATGTGGGACACTAGATACATCCTTTACTACTCATCTGTATAATGAGTGTTAATCTTCTCATATATGAAAGAGGTCTATTTAGTAAATATCTTTTACACTAAAGGAGTTGTTTCTGATTTGCCTGTGCAAACTAGCAAGGAAGGTCTTGCCCAAATGCAGGAAAAATACCTAATTTAACTTTCCTGGTTTGGGTGCTTGTGAACATAGAGTCAAGAGCAGATTTCTGCATAAATCAGTAGCTGGTCCCTGTGTTCTGTTACTTTAAGGGAAGATTTTTTTTTTTTGTCTGCTGTTAGACATGCAGGGTATACTAAGAAGTATGAAGACTAACAATGCTGCAATATCAGTACTTGAACTGATGGTAATTAATACATTAATATTATCTTTTGTGATGATCATATATAAGGAAAAAATGTTACCTCAATTTAATTGCAGAGGCATGGGGGAGCTTCTGGTTAAAACAAAGCTTGAAAAGTTGGAGAATGAAGATAGGATAGTTGCTGAAGTCAAGGGAAGAAAAGATTTTTAAAACAAACAATAAAAGACTATCTGGCTAGTTTTTTTCCCAGTGTTAAGTACCTTTTAAATATTTAAACATTTGACTGGTGATATTCTGTTTTAAAAACAAACAAAAAAGACCCTGGAAAAAAATAGTCATTAGGATTCTTGTGTTGAAAATGTTACATAGCTGAGAAGTCATATCAGGAAATGATGCACCTAATGCAGCAACCTATATTATCTTTAACTTTTTCTACTTTAGAAATAAAACTTAGTCAGTTGTACTGTTTACTTGACCATCTGTGTATTCCTGATAATTATAATTCCCATTTGAAAGGAGCAGAGTGTGTGTCTTGAAGATACCAAAATTCTGATAGTTTCATAAAAACTGGTAATTGGCTGGAGAAACTCAAATTAATGCCCATGTGGAGGAAAAGGCGGGCAGAACATGGTGTTTAAACACTTTTGTGCATGTGACAGCCAGCCAATGAGAACAAATAGTGTCACGCTATCCACAGTATATGTTATCTTTGCTTTGAGGTTGCTGATGGAAACAACATTATAGGTGGGAATGAGGATAAGAGTTAAATAAACACAACATAGGGCTCTGTTAGTTCTGCCTTTCATGGAAGAACTAGTATTTTACTTCTGAATCATAGAATGGTTTGGGTTGAAAGGGACCTTTAAAGGTCATCTAGTCCAACCCCCCCTGCAATGAGCAGGGACATCTTCAACTACATCAGGTTGCTCAGAGCCCCATCCAACCTGACCTTGAATGCTTTCAGGGATGGGGCATCTACAGCCTTTCTGGGCAACCAACCTGTTCCAGTGTTTCACCACCCTCACAGTAAAAAATTTCATCCTTATATCTAGTCTGAATCTACCCTCTTTCAGTTTAAAACCATTACCCCTTGTTTTATCGCTATAGGCCCTATTAAAAAGTCTGTCCCCATCTTTCTTATAAGCCCCCTTTAAATATTGAAAGGCTGCAATAAGGTGTCCCTGGAGCCTTCTCTTCTCCAGGCTAAACAACCCCAAGTCTCTCAGCCTTTCCTCATAGGGAAGGTGCTCTGCCCCCTGATCATCTTTGTGGCCCTCCTCTCAACTCGCTCCAACAGGTCCATGTCTTTCTTGTACTGAGGACTCCAGAGCTGAACACAGTACCTGAGGTGGGGGTCTCACCAGAGCGGAGTAGAGGGGCAGAATCACCTCCCTCGACCTGCTAGCCATGCTTCTTTTGATGCAGCCCAGGATGCAATTGGCTTTCTGGGCTGTGAGCGCACATTGCTGGCTCATATTCAGTTTTTCATCCACCAGTACCCCCAAGTCATTCTCCACAGGGCTGCTCTCAAATCCACTCATCACCCAGCCTGTACCCATGTTTGGGGTTGCCCTTAATGTCAGATACAGAAAATCCTGTGGTAGATTAGAAAACCCTGTTTTAAATTAAGTTAGTTAACCAAGATCATTCTGATCTTTTCTATTCTTCCTGTTTAATGGTGCCTCACCTGGAGCACCAATTCTGATCCTTTCTATTCTTCCTGATTGATGGTGCAACCCTCTTGGCAGGAAAATGAACCATTGACCCGATACAGAGCGACTTAGCGGTCAAAGTGAGGAGGGGATACCTCCTCAAACGACCACCGAAGACCACGTGAGACCCCTGGCACATGCGGAAAGGCATCTGATGTGTCATGGTTACGTAATCCTATGCATATGCATTAGATAGTTTGAATATGTATTAGGTAGGAGTAGTTTAATAAATTAGATGCAATTGTCACTGTGTAAAAGGGACACACCTGATGAATCTGGTATGCTTGATTTGTGGAAAGTCCACTGAGCACCCTGCGCAGAATAAAGCAATATCTCTCCTGAGTGTGTGAGATGATTGGTCTATTGCACACCGGGTAACGAATCTGCTTTTAGGACGACACTCTGACCCAGGTGCAGGTGTAAGAGACAGCTTGTAACTCCCCAAAACAAAGATTGAGAGAAGCAGCTCAAGGGAAGCATGAACAATGGTGAGAGACAAAACTTGGTAAAGATAAGGGGGGTGGGGTGGGGGGGTGGAGGCCCTCCAAGCCTTTCTGAGGAACATCTCAAACACTCGCAAGTACCCTGAGTAATGCAGGTCTGGTGCTCAGTGAACTGATAAGGCTGACACTTGACCCATGTGGGAGGAATAGCAAAGGATGCTGCTGGAGGAGGAAGCCCTGTGGAGACAGGATGGTTCTGCCCTGGTGCAACTTGTGAAGTTTGTTAACTCTCTGTTTTCGGGGCCATCATGTCCAATGAATGACCTTTGCCTCATTATCTGCAAAATGCATATTAAAGTTGACACCCCTGCATATGCTAATGAAGATCACGCTAAACATATGTGACTACAGCACCCCTCTCTCAACCCAAATCATGCTACACATCACCTGGGGGAAGGTGGGGAGAACCTGAAACGAAGCTGCCACCATAGCAGGAGGGCAGGTCGTACTGATACGGCAAACATGAAGGGGGAAGATAGTGCCACTGAAAGAAAAGAAGAAAAGAAGAGAAGAAAGAAGAAAAGAAAAGAAGAAAGAAGAAGGAAAGTGTGTGAAATTCTGCAGAAGAGCACTCTTACGAGCCAGAACCCCCCCATTGTCTGTACCAATGCTGGAACTAGGACCGGTGATCTCTTTATCTCTCTCACTCTCTCTCTCCCCCTCTGTTTCTCTTAGAGTTGTTAAGTAATGCAAGGCGTACCTTACCACTTGCCATAATTTGTTATATACCTAACCAATTATTGGAAAACCTAGTTTAAGACATATATTAATCACTGTGGGAATCTAATAAATGTATATGGACCTTGAGAGTTGTCTCACCTTAGTCCACGCCGCAGGGGATTTGCGAATCTGAGTCACTCACCCTCCTCTTCTGAGTGGGTTGTGACAGCAGGACCTTGCACTTGGCCTTGTTGAACTTCATGAGGTTCGCATGGGCCTGTTACGGATGCACCTCTCAAGCCTGTCAGGGTCCCTATGGATGGCATCCCTTCCCTCTAGAGTATCAACCACACCACTCAGCTTGGTGTCATCCACAAACTTGCTCAGGGTGCACTCAATCCCACCATTCATGTCACCGACAAAGATGTTAAATAATACTGGTCCCAGTACAGACCCCTGAGGGACACCACTCGTCACTGGTCTCCACCCGGACATCGAGCTGTTGACTGCAACTCTTTGAGTGCAACCATCCAGCCAATTCTTTATCCACTGAGTGGTCCATCCATCCAATTCCTTATCCACTGAATGGTCCATCCATCAAATCCATGTCTCTCCAATTTAGAGACAAGGATGTCATGCGGGACAGTGTCAAATGCTTTGCACAAGTCCAGGTAGATGACGTCAGTTGCTCTTCCCTTATCCACCAAAGCTGTAACCCTGTTGTAGAAGGCCACCAAATTTGTCAGGCACGATTTGCCCTTAGTGAAGCCATGTTGGCTGTCACCAATCACCTCCTTATTTTACATGTGCCCTAGCATAGTTTCCAGAAGGATCTGCTCCATGATCTTGCCAGGCACAGAGGTGAGACTGACTGGCCTGTAGCTCCCCAGGTCTTCCTTTTTTCCCTTTTTAAAAATGGGGGTTATGTTTCTCCTTTTCCAGTCACTGGGAACTTCCCTGGACTGCCACGACTTCTCAAATATGATGGATAGTGGCTTAGCCACTTCATCTGCCAGTTCCCTCAGGACCCGTGGATGCATCTCATCAGGTCCCATGGACTTGTGCACCTTCAGGTTCCTGTGGTGGGTTGACCCTGGCTGGGTGCCAGGTGCCCACCAAAGCCGCTCTATCACTCCCCCTCCTCAGCTGGACGGGGGGAGAAAATATAACAAAAGGCTCATGGGTCAAGATAAGGACAGTTTAATAAAGAGAAAGCAAAGGTCATGCATGAAAAGCAAAGAAAAACAATTGATATTATTCTCTACTTCCCATCAGCAGGCGATGTCTAGCCACTTCCTGGGAAGCAGGGCTACAGTACGCGTAGTGGTTGCTCTGGAAGACAAAAATGCCCCCCTTCCGTCTTCCTTTACTTAGCTTTTATATCTGAGCTGACGTCATATGGTATGGAATATCTGTTTGGTTAGTTTAGGTCAGCTGTCTTGGCTATGTCCCCTCCCAAGATCTTGCCCAGCCCCAGCCTGTTGTTGAGGGGGGGGCAAAAATGTTGGAGAGACAGCCTTGATGCTGTGCCAGCACTGCTCAGCAGTAGCCAAAACACTGGTGTGTTATCGACACCTTTCTAGCTACCAATACAGAGCACAGCACTACGAGGGCTGCTATGGGGAGAATTAACTCCATCTCAGCCAGACCCAATAAAATCTCCAACCCTTATTCCATACCATTTGTGTCATGCTCAGGTCCCATATAATTTAATACACATATATCTTCTAACCACGCCATTGTGTTTAATTCTCATTACTGAAATCCCTTCTTACCAACACTTACAACTGAAACTACATACTTAAACCACTTTTACACCCAACATACAGATTTATACATTCTTATTAATTACTATTCCCTGTCCTTTAACAGATAGATATTCCATGGGCTTCTTCCACTCCTCCAGATGTTCACACACAGGTTATGACTTGGGCCCCATCCGTCAAGTTGAGTGGTCAGGACAGGAGAAGCAGTATGTTCGATCGTTGGGCACCACACTGGCTTGGTTTGGGTCACTGATGCACTTGTCTGGTTCCTTGCGAAGTTCACTCCTCTGCAGTTCAGGTCATTCCTGCTACATTGCTTCCTACAACATACAACTCACATCACAGATTATTTTTCCCCCAAGGTTAAATGTCCTTGAGGCACACACTGGGTCTCCCCATCCTTCCGCATTACCCACCAAGTACACCCAGGTCCCTGAGCAAAGACAATCCCACGAATGGGTTTGCCTTTTCCCATGGGAGGAGAAATCCACACTGCCTTCCCCAGCCACTTCCCCATGTGCACTACGGGGACCTTATCTCCTCCCACAGTATGTAGGGGTTTTGTTTGGGCAGGACCAGGACGGTTAGCAGATCCTCTGGTGTTAACTAGCCAAGTGGCTTCTGCTAAATTTGTATCCCAGTGGTTCCATGCCCCATTGCCCAGCGCTCTCAACATAGTCTTTAGCAGTCCATTATATCTCTCAATTTTTCCAGATGCTTGTGGGTGATAGGGTATGTGGTACACCCACTCAATGCCGTGTTTCTTTGCCCAGGAGCTTACGAGGTTATTTCGGAAATGAGTCCCATTGTCTGATTCAATTCTTTCTGGGGTACCGTGTCGCCATAAAATTTGCCTTTCAAGGCCTAAGATGGTATTTCGGGCAGTGGCATGGTTTACAGGATATGTTTCTAGCCAACCAGTAGTTGCTTCCACCATGGTGAGTATGTAGCGCTTGCCTTGGCGTGTTCGTGGCAGTGGTCCGATGTAGTCAATTTGCCAGGCCTCGCCATATCGAAAACCCAGCCACCGCCCTCTGTTCCAGGGAGACTTTACTCTGGTGGCTCGCTAGATTGCAGCACATGTTTCACATTCATGAGTGACCTGTGTGATGGCCTCCATGGTCAGGTCCACCCCTCAATCACGAGCCCATCTATATGTTGCATCTCTCCCTAGATGTCCCGATGTCTCATGGGCCCATCGAGCTATAAATAGCTCACCCTTACGCTCCCAGTCCAGGTCCACCTGAGCTACTTCTATTTTGGCAGCTTTGTCTACCTGTTCATTATTTCGATGTTCTTCAGTGGCACGGCTTTTGGGCATGTGAGCATCTACATGACGTACCTTTAGAGTCATGTGTTCTATACGGGCAGCAATGTCCTGCCACAATGCAGCTGCCCAGATGGGTTTACCCCTGCGTTGCCAGTTGGTCTTCTTCCACTGCTGTAGCCACCCCCATAGGGCATTAGCCACCATCCAGGAGTCAGTATAGAGATAGAGTACCAGCCACTTTTCTCGTTCAGCAATATCTAGGGCTAGTTGGATGGCTTTCACTTCTGCAAACTGACTTGACTCGCCTTCTCCTTCAGTGGCCTCAACGACTTGTCGTGTGGGACTCCACACAGCAGCTTTCCACTTCCGATGGTTCCCTACCACACGACAGGATCCATCAGTAAACAAAGCATAACGCCTTTCGTCTTCTGATAACTCATTATATGGTGGTGCCTCTTGGGCACGAGCCACCTCCTCAGGCGATGCTCCAAAATCTCTGCCTTCTGGCCAGTCCATGATCTCTTCCAGAATTCCCGGGCGGTTGGATTTCCCCGGTCAAGCTCGTTGCGTGATCAATGCTATCCACTTACTCCATGTAGCGCTGGTTGCATGATGTGTAGAGGGGATGTTTCCTTTGAACATCCAGTGTAGCACGGGCAATCGTGGTGCCAAGAGGAGATATGCTTCTGTACCAACAACTTCTGAAGTGGGGGCTCGAACCCCCTCATATGCTGCTAGTATCTCTTTTTCAGTCGGGGTGTAGTGGGCTTCTGATCCTCGGTACCCCCGGCTCCAAAACCCTAATGGTCGACCTCGGGTTTCTCCTGGTGTTTTCTGCCAGAGGCTCCAGGTGAGACCATGCTCCCCAGCTGCAGTGTAGAACACATTTTGTACATCTGGTCCTGTCCGGACAGGCCCAAGAGCTACTGCACGAGCTATTTCCTGTCTGATATGCTCAAAGGCTTGTTGTTGCTCAGGGCCCCATTCAAAATAGATCTTTTTCCGGGTTACTCAATAGAGAGGGCTCACAAGCTGACTATAACTTGGAATATGCATTCTCCAGAACCCCACAAGGCCTAGGAAAGCTTGTGTTTCTTTCTTGTTAGCTGGTGGAGACATAGTTGCTATCTTGTTAACCACATCCATAGGCACATGATGGCGTCCATCCTGCCATTTTATTCCCAAGAACTGAATCTCCCGTGCAGGTCCTTTGACCTTGCTTTTCTTTATGGCGAAACCAGCTTTCAGAAGAATCTGAATTATTCTTTTTCCCTTCTCAAACACTTCTTCTGCCTCGTTGCCCCACACGATGATGTCATCTATGTACTGTAAATGTTCAGGGGCATCGCCTTGTTCCAGTGCAGCTTGGATTAGTCCATGACAAATGGTAGGGCTGTGCTTCCACCCCTGGGGCAGTCGATTCCAGGTGTATTGGACACCTCTCCACATGAAAGCAAACTGTGGCCTGCACTCTGCTGCCAAAGGAATGGAGAAAAACGCATTGGCAATATCAATTGTAGCATACCACGTGGCTGCTTTTGATGCCAGTTCATATTGGAGCTCTAACATGTCTGGTACAGCAGCACTCAGTGGTGGTGTCACTTCGTTCAGGCCGCGATAATCTACTGTTAACCTCCACCCTCCATCAGACTTTTGCAGTGGCCATATAGGACTATTAAAAGGTGAATGAGTCTTGCTGATGACTCCTTGGCTCTCCAGTTGATGAATCAGCTCATGGATGGGAGCCAGGGAGTCTCGGTTGGTGCGGTATTGCCGCCGGTGCACTGTCCTGGTAGCAATTGGCACCTGCTGTTCTTCAACTCGCAGCAATCCCACAATGAAGGGATCTTCCGAGAGACCAGGCAGGGTAGATAGCTGTTTGATCTTCTCTGTATTTACAGTGGCTATACCAAAAGGCCATCGGTACCCCTTTGGGTCCTTGAAGTACCCTCTCTTGAGGTAGTCTATGCCAAGGATACAGGGGGCCTCTGGGCCGGTCACAATGGGGTGCTTTTCCCACTTGTCCCCTGTTAAGCTCACCTCAGCCTCCAATATAGTCAATTCTTGGCATCCCCCTGTCACTCCAGAGATCCAGATGGGTTCTGTGCCCCTGGACCCTGATGGCACCAGCGTACACTGTGCACCAGTGTCTACCAAAGCCCTATACTTCTGTGGATCCGATGTGCCAGGCCATCGAATCCACACAGTCCAGTATATCCGGTCATCCCTTTCCTTCTCCTGGCCGAAGGCAGGGACCCTCTATTGCTGTTCCTCATCAGAGTATTCACTGTCTGACCCTTGTGGTGCCAGACCAGAAGTCCCCTCACCAGAATCAAGGGAGGTGGTTTCAGGTCTTCTATGCCTGGAGGATCGCTGATTGCTTTCTCGGGCCTCTACAGCAACGACGCTGACAGCCTTCTTCTTGGGTGACCCCTTCTTAACAGCTGTCTTCCCTCTCAGTTCACGCACGCGGGCTTCCAGCTTAAAGGTGGGTTCACCATCCCACTTCCTCATGTCCTCCCCTTGGTCACGCAGGAAGAACCAGAGTGTACCACGTGGCATACGCCTTGGGCTCCCTTTCCCTCTGACCGGGGCAGGAGAGGACTGATTTCTTGGAGCGTCCCTAACAGCCAAGGCACTGTCCTGTAGGGATGAGGAGACACAGAGGTTTTCTTCAAAGTTTTGGAGCCAAGATGATACTTTCTCCACAGTTGGTGTTTCCATATCTGGGCAATACATTGCTGCCAAGCTGTTAGAATACGATGCTGGGGCACCTTGAATCACCTTTCTCCACATGGCCCGTGTGCACAGGACATCCTCTGGATCTTTGGAGACCTCCTCATCATCTAGATCACTGTAGATGACTTCCACCACTGCTAACTCTCTCAGGTACTGGATGCCTTCATCTGCAGTAGTCCACTTTCCTGAGGCATTCACAAGATCTTCCTTGAATGGATATCTTGCCCTCACACTTGAGAGGAGCCGTCTCCAGAGACTGCAAATTGCTGCCTCTTTTCCGATTCCTCTTTCAATTCCCCGGTTTCTAGCGAGGGATCCCAGCTGTTGGGCTTCCTTGCCTTCCAGTTGCTGACTGTCGGCGCCGTTATCCCAGCATCGGAGCAGCCAGGCAGCAATCCGCTCACCTGGCTGGCGGCTGTAGTCTTTCCGCATGTCCCGAAGTTCTGAGGAGGTCAGGGACCGGGTAGTTTCCGCTTCCTGTTTAAGTTCTCTCACTCCTTCCTCCAATTTCTTTGTCAAAGGACCAGCTTCTAGATTAAACCTTTCCTCTTCTTCTTCTTCTTCTTCCCTTACTAATCGATGATATGGACCCGTTGATCTCCTTGTCCACTGTTTCTTTTTCACTACTGGGGCAATTACTGTAGTTGTTGTTGTTGTTTGGGTCCCTATCTCGAGCTTGGTGTCCTCAGATGCAGTCTGGGTCCCTGCCTCAACCATGGTCCTCTGAGAATGTTGAACTATGGCTCGATAGGCATAGGCTAGGCCCCAGTACAGTGCGAGAAGCTGCTGGTTTTCATCGGGGTAGGCAAGGCACCCTTCTATCAGGTGGTGCGTCAGTTTGCCAGGGTTGCTTGCCTGTTCAGGTGTAAAGTCCCAGATTATGGGAGGTGATAACCGTCCTAGGAATCTGCCCAAATCCTTCCATATACCCTGCCACCCAGGGACCGGTCGCTTGAGGGCACATTTCAGTATTGCCTCACCCGAAACTTGTCTTCTCTTATACCAGGACGAGACTAGATTCCACAAAACCCATAATATACCACCAGTATTAATTACTAGTATTGAACAGCTCACATAAGGGTGAACAAGGCCCTCGGGAGCCTGCATAATAAAACCATTCACATCAATGCCCGGTAGGGAGAGGGAGATGTGTTCCCTCATCTCCTCCACAAGATAGCTCCCACAACACAGCAAAGCCATCAGTGCCAGGACAAAGCACATAGCCATTATTTGTATCAGCATGTTCCCAAGTTCCTTCATTCTCCCCACAAGATAGCTCCCACAGCACAGCAAAGCCATCAGTGCCAGGGCAAAGCACATAGCCATTGTTTGCATTACCATGTTCCCAAACTCAGCAAGATAGAGATAAGCAAGCAGCCAACAACCTCCGTGACCTGCACAGGAGCTTGCCACTTAATAACTAGCTATGGCACGCTTAATGCAAAACTACCGTTGTCTTGCCCCACATTGGGTGCCAAAAAGGACTGTGGTGGGTTGACCTTGGCTGGGTGCCAGGTGCCCACCAAAGCCGCTCTATCACTCCCCCTCCTCAGCTGGACAGGGGGGAGAAAATATAACAAAAGGCTCGTGGGTCAAGATAAGGACAGTTTAATAAAGAGAAAGCAAAGGTCACGCGCGAAAAGCAAAGAAAAACAATTGATATTATTCTCTACTTCCCATCAGCAGGCGATGTCTAGCCACTTCCTGGGAAGCAGGGCTACAGTACGCGTAGTGGTTGCTCTGGAAGACAAAAATGCCCCCCTTCCGTCTTCCTTTACTTAGCTTTTATATCTGAGCTGACGTCATATGGTATGGAATATCTGTTTGGTTAGTTTAGGTCAGCTGTCTTGGCTATGTCCCCTCCCAAGATCTTGCCCAGCCCCAGCCTGTTGTTGAGGGGGGGCAAAAATGTTGGAGAGCCAGCCTTGATGCTGTGCCAGCGCTGCTCAACAGTAGCCAAAACACTGGTGTGTTATCGACACCTTTCTAGCTACCAATACAGAGCACAGCACTACGAGGGCTGCTATGGGGAGAATTAACTCCATCTCAGCCAGACCCAATACAGTTCTTTAGATGGTCTCGAACCTGATCTTCTCCTACAGTGGGCGGTTCTTCATTCTCCCAATCCCTGTCTTTGGATTCTGTGAATTGAGTGGCGTGGCTACAGCACTTGCCAGTGAAGACTGAGGCAAAAAAGTCATTGAGTACCACAGCCTTCTCCATGTCAGTTGTAGCCAGGTGTCCCGTTTCACTCATTGGGGGGGGTACAGTTTCTTTCATCTTCCTTTGTTGTCCTATGTACCTGAAGAAACCCTTCTTGTTATTTTTCACATCCCTAGTCAAGTTCAGCTCCAGCTGTGCCTTAGCTTTCCTGATCGCCTCCCTGCACTGTCAGGCCATATCCCTATAATCTCCCCAGGATGTATATCCCTGCCTCCACTTCCTATGCATTTTGTTTTTGTGGTTAAGTTTGGCTAAGAGGTCTTGACTTGGCCAAGCTGGCCTCCTGCCTCCCCTGCCCAACTTCTTGCACGTCGGGATTGAGAGCTCTTGTGCCCTAAGAAAAATGTCTTTAAATATCTCCCAGCTCTTGTTTGCTCCTTTGCCTCTGAGGGCAGTTTCCCAAGGGATCCCATGCACTAGCGCCCTAAACAGCAGAAAGTTTGTCTTTCTGAGGTTTAGGGTCCGGACTCTACTTTTTACCCATCCTGTACCCCTCAAGATTGAGAATTCTACCAGGGCATGATTGCTGCAGCCCAGGCTACCTCCAATCTTGACCTCTCCGATAAGTTCTTCCACATTAGTGAGCAACAGGTCCAGCAGTGCCTCTCCTCTGGTTGGGCTCTCCATCACCTGTACTAGGAAGTTGTCCTCAATGCACTCCAGTAGTTTCCTGGACTGCTTGCAGTTTGCTGTGCTGCTTTTCCAGCAGATATCTGGGTGGTTGAAGTCTCCTATCAGGATCAGGGCCTGCAAGCATGATGCTTCCTGCAGTTGAAGAAAGAACTCTTCATCAATCTCCTCTCCTTGATTGGGTGGCCTGTAGTAGACACCAACCACAAAGTTTCCTTTGTTGGCTTGGTCTCTAATTTTCACCCATAAGCTCTCAACCTGCACATTGCTGTTCTTCAAAGATAGCTCTGGGCAATCAATCCCATTTTTGGCATAGAGGGCAACTCCCCCACCTCTCCTTCCTTGCCTGTCCCTTCTGAATGGTTTATAGCCATCAATCACAGCACTCCAATTGTGCAATTCATCCCACCAAGTTTCTGTGATACAATCAGGTCATAGTTTTCTATCTATCTGGGCAGCAGCTACCAGTTGCTCCTGTTTGTTTCCCATGCTGTGTGCATTGATATAGAGGCACATCAGCTGGGCTACTGGCCACATCCCCTTTTTAGAGGAGCTTGCCCTAATTTCCTTGAGGCAATTCACAGGTGTTTTCCTGTTGTTTCCTAATGCCTCAGCAGCCCCTGGCTCTTCTCTGGTGCTTAGAACTCCATCCCCTTCCCCTGCTAAATCTAGTTTAAAGCTCTGTTTATAAGTCCAGCCAGCTTGTTGCCCAGGATGCTCTTGACCCACTTGGTCAGTTGAGCCCTGTTAGCTGTCAACAGGCCTGGTTTCTCGAAGGTATGCCCAAGATTGTAGGAGCTGAGACCTTGAGCGTGGCACCAGCTATGCAGCCAGTCATTCACCTGTTCAATTCATCTCCTTTTTCTTGAACCCCCATTATAACTCCATTTTAACTTTCAGTATTGTCAAAGCTCCACTGATCATGCAGTGAATGTGACAGAGTATAAAAATGTATGGAGGTGTTCTCAAAAGAAAATATTTGGAAACTGGTCCGAGTTTACCAGGCCCTCTGAAGAGAGTGTCCGATTTCACTTCTGCAGCTGTGATTGAAGGCAGCAGGTTTTCACTTGGCTGTCTCTTTACAAAGCGAGACCTTGCTCCCCTGAAGATACTGCTAGGGAACCTAGAGATTGTCCTTTGGGACTGTACTTCTCTTGGATTTATTGTTTCAAGTTATGTAATGGTTGTTTAAGATCATTCATTGATTAAGTTGTATTTGGTGGACATGATAAAAGATCAATTATGTTATTGTGACAAAATATAAAATATGGTTGTTCACGGCTCTCTTCAGGGCAGAATTGGTCAGGTAATAAAGTGATCATGTTTTTAAATAGAACTATATTGAATTAAATATGCTTGCAATTTGTACCCATCTTAATGTGTTTCTGCAAGTAGCTTTGGCTTATAAGAACACTCTGGAAAATATAAGCTTTTAAATCTATTTGTAGTGTATTCAGACACACACCTGGAAATCAATGGTCGTCTTCTTTCAAATTCTTGCCTTCTCCATGAGGAGCACGTACCTAATGTGGGCAGTGATACCAGAAATAACTGATGATTGAGAAAGCTGTTCAAATGGTTATTGTTAACTTATGGATTGAAAGTGTGTATGCGGAGAATATTCACTTTGCATTGTCAATAGTGAAGTTATTGTGTGCAAGCCAAAATGGTTAAAATCAATACACAAATAACTTGCTGTTGGTAACTAATTTCTAGTTCAGGTTGTTGGTAATTAATTTCTACTTTGGATTTTGGTACCAAGGCAGGGTTAGTGAAGGTTTAATGATACTATTAGATAACGTAGGTGTTTTCAAGTTTAAATACAAAGCTGTTTAAATAGCTAGACATGTAACTTCTTTTTGTTGCTGTCCTGGTTTTGGCTGTGATAGAGTTAATTTTCTTTCTAGTAGCTGGTATAGTGTTATGTTTTGAGTTCAGTATGAGAAGAATGTTGATAACACACTGATGTTTTCAGTTGTTGCTAAGTAATGTTTAGTCTAAAGTCAAGGACTTTTCAGCTTCTCATGCCCAGCCAGCAAGAAGGCTGGAGGGGCACAAGAAGCTGGGAGGGGACACAGCCAGGGCAGCTGACCCAAACTGGCCAAAGGGGTATTCCATACCATGTGACATCATGTCTAGTATATAAACTGGGGGGAGTTCGCCATGGGGCGGATCGCTGCTTGGGAACTAACTGGGCATCAGTTGGCCAGTGGTGAGCAATTGCACTGTGCATCACTTGTTTTGTATATTCCAATTCTTTTATTATTGTTATTGTCATTTTATTATTGTTAATATTATCATTATTAGTTTCTTCTTTTCTGTTCTATTAAACTGCTCTTAACTCACGAATTTTACTTTTTTTTCCCCGATTCTCTTCCCCATCCCACTGGGTGGGGGGGAAGTGAGTGAGCAGCTGCGTGGTGCCTAGTTGCTGGCTGGGGTTAAACCATGACAGTTGCTTCTTGCTAAACCAGTGTATTATAAACACATTTATTTTTTGCTGATGTCCTGGTTTCAGCTGGGATAGAGTTAATTGTCTTCCTAGTAGCTGGTGGTGCTATGTTTTGAGTTCAATATGAGAAGAATGTTGATAACACTGATGTTTTCAGTTGTTGCTAAGTAGTGTTTAGTCTAAAGTCAAGGATTTTTCAGTTTCTCAAGCCCAGCCAGCAAGAAGGCTGGAGGGGCACAAGAAGTTGGGAGGGGACACAGCCAGGGCACCTGACCCAAAGTGGCCAAAGGGCTATTCCATACCATGGGACGTCACATAAACTGGGGGGAGTGGGGGCGGGGGTTATCGCCGCTCAGGGACTAACGGGGTGTCGATCGGCGGGTGGTGAGCAATTGCACTGTGCATCATTTGTACATTCCAATCCTTTTATCATTACTGTTGTCATTTTATTAGTGTTATCATTATCATTATTAGTTTCTTCTTTTCTGTTCTATTAAACTGTTCTTATCTCAACCCATGAATTTTACTTCTTTTCCTGATTTTCTCCCCCATCCCACTGGGTGGGGGGGAGTGAGTGAGTGGCTGTGTGGTGCTTAGTTGCTGGCTGGAGTTAAACCATGACAGCTGAGGAATTAAGCCAGGTAGAAGGAAAGAAGTCAAGAGAAGGATTACATGTTTGAAGTAAAACAATACTGCTTGTTTTAACCAGAGATCAAATATTTGTTGCGTAACTCTTACTGGCCTGGATCTTTTTGATTTTTAAATAAGCTTTTAGACAAGGCAGAAGATTTGAACTGTCAGCAGCTGCTGCTCATGACCAATGTTCTAGAGCTGCAGTTTCAGCTTCTTTGATGCTCTAGTTACTTGCTTTTTCTGTTGTCTTTTTTTTGGTGTTTGCTTTTTTTAAGCAATTCATCTGTATTTCTTGTTAAGCTTGTGTTTGATGGTAGTTTATTAAAAAGATACAATAGGAAAGTATTTGGTGCTTCACAACGTCTCTAATTCTTGCAAAAGTAGTCTAATATGGGAATTAAGGAGAGGGAGAGTGATGGGTTAGAATGAAAACTTTATTTTGCTTTGAATGCTAGAAATGATCATTGCCTGTACTAATTTTCTAAAGTATATATCAAAAGAAATCTAAATATACACAGCAGTGGGTGAATAAGTAATCTGAGGTGTCCTAAACTATGCTTCATATGCTGTGTCCTGCACCTTTCTGAAGTATCAAAAAAGGCCCTATTCATATTCTTAAACAGAATAATGTAAGTAAGTGTTCTGTGGAAGTATGGTTATTCAAACAGCTAACTTTCATAAATGGCTTTAATTGTGAGCTGTATTCAAGCTAATCTGTAGAATCACAGACACAGATTTTTAGCTGGTGTAAACTGTCTTATTACCACTGACTTAATGGAGTTATGACAGCTGATCTATGGCCTAGGGAGCACAGAGTTCTTCCAAATTTAACTGATGATTTACAGACTGTATTTTGATTTACAGTTGATATTTATAGATTTACTGCAGGTGGTTGATACACCCAGCCAAGCTCCTCTCTCTTTGCATTATATCAAAAGATCCATACAGTCAGGAGATCCAGTCAAGTGTACATAACTCCAGTTCAGTTAGCAGCATGCTACCCAGCTATTTCTAATCCCTATCTAGTGAGGGTGTGTGGTGATCCAGGGCTTTTGCTGATATGGTAGTTCCCTGGTTTAGTTAAGAGCAGCTGAAAACTGGCTGAGTAGAATTGGTTAGGAATATAAAGCTTAGAACAAAGAACATAAAGCAAGTGGTTGCTTTGGCTTCCATTATGTTTGACATAGCATTGTGCCAAGCATCATAAAAACGCTTGGCACACCATAAAGATTGTCCTCTCAACTGCATTGCTGTTTCTGTTTCAGCGTGATCATTTCCTATGGTTTTGTTGTTGTAAAATTGTGTGCAGAAAGCAGTAGGTTATCTTCAAATGTGCGTTTGAGTTTTTGCTCTGTTGTTACAGCTGTGGAAGATCTAAAATTCAGCATACACAAAATATTAGTGCTTTCTAATAATAGGTTCCTTACACTAGGAATGCTGGTCTGTGAGCATGCTATCTTTATATATCTTTATATTGTTGAAATTTTTTTTAATGGAATGCAATATGTGACATCATCTGCACTTAAACTCCTTACGTTACTTTTCTCCCCACAGAAAATGCTGAAATATAGATTTGAGGCTATAATTTATTTTTAACTTAGAAATAAATGTAGGTGTCCATATTCATGTTGACGTTTTTTGAAGAAAAAAAAATATTTTGTCATGAATACATGTTACTCATGGAAACTGTGATGTTCTGTTTTCAAGATGTTTTCATAAATATACTTTTGTGTTTCTGGAAAATTTTTCTTGTTTCCTACTGTGGTGGGTTGACCCTGGCTGGATGCCAGGTGCCCACCAAAGCCGTTCCATCACTCCCCCTCCTCAGCTGGACAGGGGAGAGAAAATATAACAAAGGGCTTGTGGGTCGAGATAAGGACAGGGAGAGATCACTCACCAATTACTGTCACGGGCAAAACAGACTCAGCTTGGGGAAAATTAACTTAATTTATTGCCAATTGACCAGAGTAGGGTAATGAGAAATAAAATCAAATCTCAAAACACCTTCCCCACCCCTCCCTTCTTTCCGGGAGTGAACCCCTCAGCGGTGCAGGGGGACGGGGAATGGGGGTTACGGCCAGTTCATCACACGTTGTCTCTGCCACTTCATCCTCCTCAGGGGCAGGACTCATCACACTCTTCCCCTGCTCCACCGTGGGGTCCCTCCCATGGGAGACAGTCCTCCATGAACTTCTCCAATGTGAGTCCTTCCCACGGGCTGCAGTTCTTCACGAACTGCTCCAGCATGGGTTCCTTCCACTGCGTGCAGTCCTTCAGGAGCACACTGCTCCAGCGTGGGTCCCCCACGGGGTCACAAGTCCTGCCAGAAAACCTGCTCCAGTGTGGGCTCCTCTCTCCACAGATCCGCAGGTTCTGTCAGGAGCCTGCTCCAGCGTGGGCTTCCCACGGGGTCACAGCCTCCTTCGGGCACCCACCTGCTCCGGCATGGGCTTCCCACGGGGTCACAGTCTCCTTTGGGCACCCACCTGCTCCGGCATGGGGTCCTCCACAGGCTGCAGGTGGATATCTGCTCCACCGTGGACCTCCATGGGCTGCAGGGGGACAGCCTGCCTCACCATGGTCTTCACCACGGGCTGCAGGGGAATCTCTGCTCTGGCACCTGGAGCACCTCCTCCCCCTCCTTCTTCACTGACCTTGGTGTCTACAGACTTGTTTCTTTTACATGTTCTCACTCCTCTCTCTGGCTACAGTTTCTGTGCCCGCAGCAACTTTTTTCCCTTCTTAAATATGTTATCACAGAGGCGCTACCACCATCGCTGATTGGCTTGGCCTTGGCCAGCGGCGGGTCTGTCTTGGAGCTGGCTGGCATTGGCTCTGTTGGACACAGGGGAAGCTTCTAGCAGGTTCTCACAGAAGCCACCCCTGTAACCCCCCTGCTACCAAAACCTTGCCACACAAACCCAATACACGTACCCATCATTCCTTACTCTTATATAGTGAATTACTGTTACACTAAATTACTCCTTATTATAAAGTACTGTGCTATCCGGGCTTATGACATAGCAATTTGACAATTTTTTTTAATGTAAACTGATAGTATTCATTCAGAATCAAGAGTTAAAAGGTCTGCAAATTTTTTTCCTTTTCCCTACTTGGAGCCATCAAATTATTTCAGTTCATGAGGCCAAAGCTATTCCAAGACCTGATGGTATTGAATGGAGAAACAAATTTATTTGTGTAGAAGGTAAAATGTAAAGCTGTATTATAATTTTTAACTGTTAAGACACTAAATATGTGAATCTGTCAATTAAACTTTACCTTGGTCATGTTTTAATAATGCACAGCTGTAATATATTTACATAGAAAATGAAGTTTAACCAATGTAAATAGTTTTGGAAACAGTCTTGCCAAAAACATTTGAGAAGGAAGCTTTAAGTTCTATAGTGTTTAAAAATAGTTCTCCTGACCTTTTCTTCAAGAGGACTCATTGCCCTGTTATTTTGGAACAGGGATTAGGACTTTGAGAAGGAGTGGCAGTAGTGTGTATTTTCCTGCTCTGTAAAAGTAGTCTTCAGTTTCACCAAGATGGAGCTTCTGAAAAAACACAGCGTGCACATATTCAGATTCCTCTCTAAGAATATTCTTTGTTCTAGTAATGCTCTGGCATCCCAAGTCCTAGCAATAACTAGATTATGCATATGTTGATCCCCTTGTGGTTACTTTTTTTGGTTGTCTGGTGAATGTACAGTTTCCACAGAGGGTAAACCCAGGCTACCTTTTGGATTTGCAGGTCTTAGCCTTCTTAGTTCAGGCTGAACTGGGCAGTAGCATGATACAGGGAACCTGCTTCATATGCTTTTTGGTGCCTTTCAACTGCCGTGGGGAGTCTACATGGAGAAGATGAACAGTTAGCATGTGTAGGAGATGAAGCTTGAACCAGGGAAAGAGAAAATAATAGACTAAGAGTGTTACGGATGCACGCATAACCAAATCCAACAGGTGTTAAAACTCAGATTTATTCTTCAGTAAAAAGTTAGTTAGAAGTCCAGTAACATTTTATAAAACCACAGGCTCAATGATGTAAAGAGAATTAATACTACATGGCCGACTTAAGAATCCCCAAGATTTAAAGTGGTGGCTCCAAAACGTGCATATCACTCGCCTAAAAGCTGAGGGCTCTCTCCCTCGAGGAGTTACCTCGGGAGGTGCCCCGACCCGAGGGGGAGTCCCCAACTGCAGACCCGCTGCTCCAAGGAGGACTGCCCACATGTCCTCTGGCGGGACCCCGTTTATACCCTTGTCGAATCTGACCTGTGGTCATTTAATCCCTATTGGCCAAGAAGTTCACCTCAGTGTACCTGGCACGTCTCGATTGGCCAGTTCAAATTTCAACCTGTGGCCTCTAGGGTTTAGGGTTTTTTTCCTTCCCCTTCTCCCTGCCTGGAGAAGTTTCGTTTCCTGCTGGCGGGATTGAGGGGGGGGGAAGTGTACTGCCACAAAGAGAAGAATTGAGATGTTAGAGGAGAATGAAAAGAGAAGCAGGGAAGGACTGGGAGCTACCCTGTAACTGAAAACAGTTAACACAAAGAGAAAAGAAAGGGGAGCAAGAATCAGAATGCAGCAGGTGAAGGGGAATTGATTGGACAAGAGACCATGAATAAGGAACCAAGGTGGAGTGGGAGCAGAATTAGAAGTAGGTGGTTTAGGACACTGGGCTGAAGAGGGAAGGTTTGAAATGGGAGAGGTGGCCTGCGACCTGGCTGTAAATAAATGGGAGGCTATTAGGATCAGGATAGCAAGGGTTGAAGTTTTAGGATAAAAGAGGAATAGAACTTGGACAGGAGCCAAACTGTATGGAAATAGTTGTTAGAGACTGGGAAAATTTTGCTGGGGTGGATGGGAGGAATAAGGCAGAAGTCCTGTGGTTAGACACAGACTCTCCTCAAGATTCCTGGGAGTGTGGGAGTGCACTGTGTGTGAGCATGTAATTTCCTGCATTTGTGCTGCTCTGTGCAGAGAATAATTACCTACTGGTGAAATTAGTTATTCTGTAGCCAGGAGCTCAGCAACTTGACTGTAATCATATGGACAGTGTGAAGCCACATGATGGGATTCCTGTTCTTTATTTGACTTGGAAAAAAATCAACTACCAGTCATAGGGAAAAAAATACACTGAAACCTGTGAAGAAGACTGCATGTTTGACTCTGCAGTCTCAGAGTTGAGAAATGTGAGAATTAGAGTATCTGCACAGCCAAAATGATTTGTGATAGTGCAGGGCAGACATTGCCAAGGCTCTGATCTGCATGTGGGAGGTGGGAATGCTGGGCAGCTGTCTGCTGATGTCACATGATGCTGATCCACTGTGTTGTGGGTGGGGGGCTATGTGTTTCAAGCTCTCAGGTTTTTTTTATGATGTTACAAAGTGGCTGAATAATTAGGTTTGCCTTCTGTCAGCTTGGAAAATAGAATATCAACATACAAAATAGGCATTTTAGAATTTGTATTAAATGGGCTTGATTACATACAACTTTTTTTTAAGAGTGCATTTTGCATTTGAACTATTAAAAAAGCAAAATTATCTATAGGTAGCGCATCTGATTCCTTCCTGTTACCATGTGCTTCAAGACTTGATTAAGAGTGGGTTTTATCCTCACATACCAAGTTTTTACTTCTAAATTGGAAGGGAAAAATTAAATTTCCTATTTCAACTTGAAGTAAGCTTTGTGTTTATAACAGCTGTTAAGCTGAACTAGTTTAACAAAGTATGTAGATAAACTTCTGTGTACTTTGAGAAGAAACTTTTAAAAGCTAGCTAAACATGTCAACATATTCTGGCTTCCAAGTCTGTCAGATTTTCCATTTAGCGGACTAAAATTCCACTAATTGGTATTATTGCATATATTTTTAATATTTTAAATATATTTGATAGATTACAAGAAATCTATACCTGCAAGTTGCCATAATTCTACATGTAGCACTATATTTAGGCTCGCTCAAAGAAAAAAAATGTATTTGGTTTTAATTTTTATTGGCCTTAAGACTGATTCTCACTTGTATTTCTGCTGTTTGTGAAACAAATATATTACAGGTGCTCTTTTCAGACAGTTTAAAATCTGGCAGGCTATTACCATTATAGGGATAGAGAGAACTTTGCTTTTAGCTAATGTTTGTGAACATTCCTTGTCAGAAGCACTAAATTGTTAGCGACTATTCTGGTTTCAGTTTAAATCTTCTCTGTATCAAATAATATCCTATATTCTCCTGTTGAAAAAGACACAGTTTGGAAAAGCTAGAAACTTGGCAATTTTGTGAGACAATTAAATTGACAGTCATTTAGGGAAACTGGATCAGAAGCTGTCTAAGCTGCACCTGATTCATGCTTGTACTTTTAAATCTTTTAGATCCACATGTTAAAAATAATTCTAAAAGTAATTCCTCAGGGCTTGGTTTGCAGCAGTTCTAAAGTTTTATGATTTCTTGTATTTTCATTTGGAAAGGTGATCCTCTTTAGCCTTTCCCTCAAGCATCAGTGTTAAAGTTTTATTACTTTTTTTTTCTTTTAATATTCTCATGTCTGTGTGTGAACAAAATAACTTATGATGGACTCTCACTGTCCTGATGGTTAGAAAATGTAGTGTTGTAAATAGTAGCTGATTGCAAAATTATTCTTGCTGTGCTCTATGGAATGAGTTTGTCTTTTGACAGTCAGTAAATATGCAGGAAGAATAAAGGGAAGAAGTGAGTCAGCTTTTGTGACTAGGAAGAGTACCTTTTTTCCCCACTGACAGTTTTAGAAGATTGTACAGCTTCGCTCTTGTTGCTTTAAAAGAAAAAAAATCTCTTGATTCAACATAAAGTACATAAAGGTCCTAGCATTAAAGAAACAGTTGACATCACATTTAAGACACACAAAAAATGCCATACTGCTTCACACAGTAAGGGGTTGTTACGGATGCACAACTAACCAAATCCAACAGGTGTTAAAAGTCAGATTTATTCTTCAGCAAAAGTTAGTTAGAAGTCCAGTAACATTTTATAAAAGCACAGGCTCGATGATGTAAAGAGAATTAATACTACACGGCCAACTTAAGAATCCCCAAGATTTAAAGTGATGGCTCAAAATGCGCATATCACTCACCTAAAAGCTGAGGGCTCTCTCCCTCGAGGAGTTACCTCGGGCGGTGCCCCAACCTGAGGGGGAGTCCCCGACTGCAGACCCGCTGCTCCGAGGAGGACTGCCAACGTGTCCTCCGGCGGGACCCCGTTTATACCCCTGTCGAATCTGACCTGTGGTCATTTAATTCTATTGGCTAGGAGGGTCACCTCGGTGTACCTGGCGCATCTCGATTGGCCAGTTCAAATTTCAACCTGCAGCCTCCAGGGTTTCCTTCCCCTTCTCCCATGGGGGGGGGGGGGGGGATGTACTGCCACAATCCACCCTGTGACCACAGTCATGATTCAACTGCTTTCCTTGGAGTGGTGGTACAGTCACCTCTTGCCTCCAAAGTTAAAAGGGGGTGCAGTTTGGCGAGTTTGACGCTCATTGTGGGTCATCATTCCCTTCTGGTCTAGAATTAAAGTGGAATATCTGACACAGGAATATTCAGTGTATGGACAGTCTTAAGGGAGTATACTTAACCGTTAGTACAGGCTTCACTACCAAGCGTTTGATAGAACTTATTGCAATAGAGATTACAGTAATCATAATTACAAGCATTATTAAAGATTAGAGAAGGCTGGTCGCCCACCCCGTGAAAGAACAATCCAAACATATTGAAACTTTTCCCAACCAGTTGGTCCCTAGTGCAGAAACAATTGCCTCCGGGTCTCTTGCCGTATTCTCTCGTTGATTCAGTCTTGAAGCCACATTGACACATTTGGAGTGAACACAGCAGTTATCCATCGACATGTTCAAAACTTTACATGTACCCTTCTCTTTCTTTGGCATCTAACCCAATACAGCCCACTTTTGATAGTCATTTTAACCGATTGTTTGAGAGTCCCCAAATTGTTAGATGTAGCGTTGGCTAAGGTTGATAGCTGTAAACTCAGTTCTAGGGTGCTCTATCGATGTTCCTTGAGTACCATACACAGTTGCCCCCATGGAATTTCAGGGCATAGTGTAGTACCATTCCAACTTCACCCCATGATCCCATGGGTTAGTTGGAGGATATAGTCATATCTGGTGACCAACTATAAACAACATGAGTATAACCTCCTCCCCCATCCAATCTGAACCTCCAACTATAATTGTTACATTGCTCTCATGTGAGCTCAAGGACTCATGATATATTTATGTCCATCATTTTTGCCACCACATTATCATCGAGATCTTCACCATCCACGCCTGTCACCGTCATCACTGTCAGCAAAAGGACTGGAATGACTTGTTCCTTCATGGTCCTGTAAGAAAGCACAAACTAGGCCTCGGTCTTAAAACCGGGTCATGGGGTTAGAAGTCCGGTATTATCCACCAGGCACTGATGTGGTGAGTCTTTCCACTCCCATGACGTGGTCTCAGAAGACCAATGTAATCAACCTGCCACGTGCTCCAAAGAGCCTTGCCTTGTCTGATATGCTGGGCCGGAGCTCGGTTTGGGTGATTAGCCTTAAGCCTTATTCGGCATTGCGGGCAAGCTGTAAGAATTGCTTCACAGGTTTTCATAGACACTGGCCAACCCCGAGATCGGCATTCATAATAGAGATCTGCTTTCCCTGAGTGGCCTCGCTTGATATGCAACCATTCTGCTAGTCTATCCCAATCTTCCTTCTCACCAGTGACCATCCTGATTTGGGCCAGGTGGTCCACCTGCTGATTCCATTTCGCAGCTGGGGTTCCATCCCAAGCATGTCCCTTCACCCATCCTGCCTTTAAAGGTCGGGATCTCCCTATTGCCGGGAGACATTGCCAGTCCTCTGTCCTCCACACTTTCGCATGACCTACTTCCCACTTACTAGATTCCCACTGACATATCCACTCTGTAGCACCCTTAAAGGTTGCGTAAGAGTCAGTATAGACGATGGTAGCACCATTCTCTACAGCCAGTAATAAAGCCCGTAGTTCTCCTACTTGTGCACTACCTTCACCCTCTTCCTCGACTTTCTTCCCAGTACCAATCTCCAATGCCACTGCTTTATATTGCCATTTTGATCTCACTTGATGGGCAGATGCATCCGTGAACCACACTCCTTGCACATCTGAGCCTGCCACAAATTTGGGTGCCTCCTCAATCGGAGAGGGTTTATACGGTTGACCCAGCAAGGTTGGGTCAGGGTTTACAGGTTGCTGTAGTTTGAAAACCTTAGTCAGACCCTCCTTTAGTGGGAGCAATTGGCTTATTCCTTCTAGGTATGCATACCATTTTCTAACTGTGGCCTTTTGGGCTACTCCCTCCAGAGGAGGTGACCCATTGAGGATTGAATTTAAGAGAGGGAAAGGACCCTGTACTATAACATCCTGTGAGGTACGCAGCTTTTCAGCCTCTTTAACTGCTCTAGTGAGGGAAAGAATCCCCTTTTCCCAATCTGAATATCGTCGCTCAGTCTCTTTAAATGCAATGGAAGAGAATAATAATGGTCTAGCTGGTCCCTGTGGCCCCTTTTGAAACACGCCACAGTATGAGGCATGTTCAGCGAATCCCCATTCCACCCTTAATGGATCTCGTGGGTGCAACGGGCCTAGTCTCTGATAAGCCTTAAGCTCATCTTTCAGAGTGTTAAGGGCTTCCTTATGTTGCAAAGTCCAATCCCATTTGCTATTCTTTCGGAGCAAGTCATAGAGAGGGTGGGCAATCACTGAGGTAATACTTGGGACGGCAGAAGTTAATGGTGGGGTATTACTGTTCAATCTTCTATAATCAATTGTTAGTCGCCACCTTCCATTTGATTTACGGACTGGCCAAACAGGAGAATTATAAGGGGAATGTGTGCAACTTATGATCTCTCTTTTCTCCAGATCATTAATTATTTCCGAAATGCCTCATTTGGCTGCGGCTGGAAGTGGGTATTGAGGGACACGGGTTACTTTAGATTGCGGTAGTGCAGGAGCACCCTGCAGTGCTCTCACATGAATAGCCTCTGCCTTCCTGCCCCCAAAGCTCCACTCCCTGCCATTGGGTAGGTCCCATTGTCTGCCTGCCAGCACATGAAATCCCAATATATTTCCCTCATAGGGGCTCAAAGCCACTTCCACAGCTGTCATTCTCTTTTCCCCCAGCAACCAAAGTCGAGTTCGAGCTATGGGGCATTTTCTGTCGCCCCTGTTACTCCTCTAATGTTTATAGCCTTTCTTGATGGCCTAATTCCCAGCTCACTAGCTTGTCAATCATTTAAAACACTAATTTGGGCTCCTGTATCGATTCAGAATTCCAAACTTATCCGTTTTGGGCCCACAGGAATGTGTATATAAGGCTCTATCGGCATACCATTGGCAAGTATTTACCATGCGGATTGGGCGGCCTAAACCCCAAACCGCGGCTCCTAGTTTTTTAGCCCTTCCAGTTCCTCTCGCAGTGCCGCGAAAGGGTCCCGTTTCTCTTCCCGAGGGGGCGGGGTTGCTGGCGCTTCCCTTTGGTCTCCAGCTTTCCCCTCCAGCAATCCCACTCCCGGATGCCGCCAGCGGACTGCCCCTGCAGCTCGGCCCGGGCTGCCCCCAGTGCCGGTGCCTTGCGCCAGAGATCGTTCCTTCCGGGATCGTAGTTCCGCCCCGACCGCCCGCGAGTTCGAGACCGCTGGGGGCGGGGTTTACAACCGGCTGGGCGGACCTTCCTGCTGCCCTCCGTTAACTCCGACAGTCCCTTTTCCCGGATAGTAACAGATTCTCCTCTCTCCTTGGGGTTCACACCCCCAGCCCAGTAGGCTACTCGGGACGTTATCGACTGATCACCCGCTGGTCCAGCACTCAGAAACACTCCCGGTCCCCAGTAACTTCTTGCTTCATCATCACTCAACAGTATCCGATCCCCCCGTTAAAGAAACTCTCCACAAATACTCAGTTTCGGTTTCACCCGGCTTGCGCGAAAACTTAGCTTGCAACTCACCGAGCTCGGGTCCCGACCAAGGGGCCATGCCAACAGCGCTCTGGGGGCTCCCACCGTGCGGACCCGTGTGCCCTTCTGTTTCAATAAGGGGCCACACATCCCTTTCCTCCAATTCCACCTTCAGACAATCTATTTCCCCTTGCCTTTTAGCAGAATCACTCTTTTGGTTCTGTGCTTGAATCAAGCAGGTGCCCAGGAGGGCACACACACTGCCTTTGCTGTCTCGGCAAGGTCCACGACACAGTTCTACTCTCTCCACGGCCACTGCCGATTCGGACCACTTCTCCTTCGCCCAGTCCAGACCTGGGGGAGAAAGGCTGCAGCCGTGCCTCTGTAATAATTCCTCTATTAACACCATCCTGCCAACTACGCAAATTTAAAATGTTACGGATGCACGCATAACCAAATCCAACAGGTGTTAAAACTCAGATTTATTCTTCAGCAAAAGTTAGTTAGAAGTCTGGTATCATTTTATAAATCCACAGGCTCACTGATGTAAAGAGAATTAATACTACATGACTTAAGAATCCCCAAGATTTAAAGTGATGGCTCAAAATGCGCACATCACTGCAGAGGAATCTGCTCCGGCGCCTGGAGCACCTTTTCCCCCTCCTTCTTCACTGACCTTGGTGTCTACAGAGTTGTTTCTCTTACATGTTCTCACTCCTCTCTCCGGCTGCAGTTTCTGTTCCACAGCAACTTTTTCCCCTTTTTAAATATGTTATCACAGAGGCGCTACCACCATCGCTGATTGGCTCGGCCTTGGCCAGTGGCGGGTCTGTCTTGGAGCCGGCTGGCATTGGCTCTGTCGGACATAGGGGAAGCTTCTAGCAGCTTCTCACAGAAGCCACCCCTGTAGCCCTCTTGCTACCAAAACCTTGCCACGCAAACCCAATACATAAGTCCTCTACCTTAATTTTCATTGTGCTGTGTACACTGTCTTTGTGCTCATGATAAAATCTGGAGTTTAAGCTTAGTATCTGTTTCAAATACACTTCTTTCTTTGAGAAATTATGTTTTGACCTTGTAAATTGTGTACCTCAGTGGGTAGGTCAGGAGAGCAGACAGGTTTTATCTGTATATGCTGTTTAGGAAATATTTTACTTAAAGTGATTTGTCAGTAGAATTTTAATTTAGCATTGCAGACAGAGCTTGTATTCAGAAATACCTGCTTGTGTGTTTCTGTACTTATAACACTAGGAAGAGTTTGCTGATTGATTTATAACCAGCTATTTATTGGAAGAAAAAAAATTATAAAGAAGTTATAGAATGTTTTATACCTGAAATAAGTTGGAAGTTCTTTATTTAGAAGCAGAGTTTTGGTGCTTCTCTCTATCTTTAAAAAAAATTTTTTTTTAATAAGTCTTTACTTTGGCTTGTACATATTCCCATTTTGATGGTGAAAAGCACTGCATTTTGTGTGAAATAAATACAGAATAAAAGGGCAAACATGGCTTAACCTAAACCCTGCATAGTTTGTCTTTGATTTAAATTAAAATTCGTTCAAGTCCACTGGAAGAAGAAATTTGAAATGTTCTGTGATTTAACGCATCAACAAATTTGGGGGTTCAACCCTGCATGTTGTTAAAAACTACAGTGCATCTGATACTTCTTACAGTATGGTATTGATTATTAAAGGCTCGTGTCCTAGGCTCATCCACTAGTAATTGTATTTATTTGACCTCTTTTGCTCAAATAAGTCTCGCCTTGAGGCACTCTGAGTCTCCCGGTGGGCTCAGGGTTGGAACTTGCTTTTGAACATGCTAAATGCACCTTTTTGTGGGGGCACAAGAAAACTCTCCTTCCGCTTCATATGTGCTGTCCACCCCGAATTCATTAGAGCTGGTTTGGGAAGGTCCGACGGGGCCCCAGCTCCTTCCTCCCTGCCCCGCTCTGCTGTCTTTGTTGTAAAAATACCTCTGCAGCAGCGATGGGCAGGCGAAGGGCCCAAGCAGCCCAGATAGATGGCTGTCAGGTTTTGCCATGTGTCCTGGCACCCTAGGACCCAGGGTACAACTGGCAGCAACTTGGTGCCGTAACTTCACTGCCTTCTATTTAAAGACTGCCCTGAGTCAGAAGTGAGAGCTGCTGGGGATGACAGTTGCTTCAGGCAACCCTGGGCAGGACAGGGTCAGGGGTAAAAATCACCAGTGATGGCCTGAGCTGGGAAGGGTATGGAGGGGTACCATGGCACTGAATGCGACAGGGCATCTGAGACCTCGTCCTTCATAGAGGATGAAGAAGAAGAGGAGGAGGTGGCTGTAGACCCAGAGGAAGCAGAGGAGCTGACTAACAGGTACTGCCTCCCCCAGGGACTCACAGCCTCAGGGGAAGCTGGGATCTTCGTCTCACAGCACCAGCCCCGGGGTGGGGGGGATGCCAGGATTGGGGCCCAGCGCTGGGTTTAGTGCCTTTTCCTCCCTTCCCTTTCCCAATTGCCACAGATAAAAAGTGTGGGAAGGTGTTGGGGGGTGGGTGGGGGGGTGGGGGTGGGGGTGGTGGGGGTGTGTGCGCAGGGGTGTTTCAGATGGGTATGGCTGTAATTAAGTTTTGTGCATTAAGCGCCTGCCCTGAGTTCCCTAAAAGCTTTTCTATTTAAAGATCCTCTGGTGTGCCAACTCAAGTGGTATCTCCCTCTGCTCCTCCCTTTCTGGCTGACTCCTTGTCACATATCGATCTTAAATGCTCTGCAGATTTGCCTGTCAGGAAGAAAATGGTCAAAGAATATAATGGTGCATTGAAATTTGTTCCTTTTTGCTGCCCTTTCTTCCTTCCCACTTGTCCCTCCCTCTTCAGTCTCTTCTTCCCCAAAAAGGAAAAACTTGTTCCACGCACTCACCACCGCCAGTCAGGATTTGTGTGGCTGATTTATTGGGTGGAATGAGGAATATTTTATCAGTTTGATTTTTATTTTTTTTCCTTAATAACTCTTTCACAGAAACTGTTTGTTGTCCTAATATTGTGTTCCTATTGTCAGGAAATACAGACTCCTCTGGCCATGCCAACGCTGTTGGTTTCAAAAAGAGACCATGAGGCCGGAGAGTCCGCCTGCACGTATCAGGTTGCAAGATTTCTTCCTTGTCTTGAGTAAAGCCTGTCAGTTTGGGGTGGATACTGTAGGAAGAACCAAAAACATTAATGTTGACAATTTAAAGTATTTTCAGAAACCACGTTTTTAAGAAATTTGGGTCATACAGTTCCTAAAACCTAAGAAGTGCTGTGGAGCCATCCTGTGTTTACAAACCTCTCTGAGTATATCACAGTTCAAAGAACTTTCTAACTTTGCTAATGGTCACTGGAAGAGAGTAAGATGGCAGAAGAGAGGCGAGGGGACTCTGTGCAGCCTAACCCATCCTGAGTGCTGTGGGAACAAAATTCAAATGGAAACATAGCCCAGGACTGTAGGAAAACCTCTTTGCAGTGGAAACAGAGAGCTAGTTTTCCAAAGAAGTGGGAGGACACCGCCTGGTGTGTAACACTGCTTTTCTCCTGAGGGAGATGTTGACTCTTCAGTCCCATACTGGTAGAGAGAGGGGTTACATGACTATAAATGCTACTTGCGCATGGGTGTAGCTGCAATCCTATGAGAAAACAAGCTGAAGTCAGTGGAGTGGAGCTACTCACTGCAGACAGCTAAAACACAACTGATTGGATATTTTTTAATGCAATCTGCTAATAATGCAATGGCTAATAATAAAACTCAAATTGTAAAACATAAGTGAGAATGGCTAACTTTTCCCTTAAAGGGAGGGAAATACATGTAGCCTCACAGTTATTTATTGCTTGTGCTGGGAGGATGGCTTCTCCACAGGTGCCTGTTAGTAGCTCCCTACAGTTGGGTCTTGCTTCTGGCTGGCAGCCTCTGAAATGCAAACTCAGGCATTGCATCTCACCATTTAATTAAATCACAGCAACCATTCCCTTTAGCTCTCAGTTATATTAAGAATTGCAGAGTCTATCCTTAACTGTCTTACTACTAAGAGAGGTCAGAGTCTACCAGAGAGGCTTTTAACATCTGTGCTCAGTGGTAACTGAGTATATTTAACTCCATTTGATTAGTTTAATTAGGCTAATGGAGATGTAAAATTTTGGTTTTGGCACAGATATGGTAACTGCACTGAGCACTCAGAAATAGCTTAGTAAAGTTAAATAAAACTGACTCTTTAACTGCTTAAATTTTGTTGTTGCAAATGTCAGTGTGATTGTTGAGCTTAAGGCCTTTTCCTGTGCTTAGTGCCTGGGCAGAACTCCTGGGAGCTGCTGGCTAAACAAGAACAGCTGGGTTGAGCCCCTGAGACATACTTACTCAGTCTGTAAGCTAATTATTTGTTGACAAACAGGTTTTCAAGCCCCTGTTGCAGAACAAAATTTTTTTGTGCTTTGAAAATGTAGCTTAGAGGAGATGTAACCAATATGCAAACTTGGCTGAAGACAGCCTGTCCTGGACCCTGCTGTCATTGATTTATTTTTAACAACCCCAAGCTCTCTGCTGCTTTCATCTTCCTCCTCTGCATGCAGTTGAACAGCACCTGGTTGTGCAATGTTGCAGTCAGTGGGAACTCCTGTTTCCATCTTTCAAGCATGCTAAATATCCTCTTTCCTGTTTTATAAAAGTTAGGCAGCAAGATAGGTGGCAGATATCGTGCTGGGAGTCTGTTATCGACCACCCAACCAGGTTGAAGAGGCAGATGAAACATTCTACAAGCGGCTGGCAGTAGTCTCACAATCGTGTACCCTTGTTCTCGTGGGGGACTTCAACTTTCCAGATGTCTGCTGGAAATACAACACAGCAGAGAGCAAACAGTCTAGGAGGTTCCTGAAGTGTGTGGAAGATAACTTCCTGACACAGCTGGTAGGTGAGCCTACCAGGGGAGAAGCCTCGCTAGACCTACTGTTTACAAACAGAGAAGGACTGGTGGGAGATGTGGTGGTTGGAGGCTGTCTTGGGCTTAGCAACCATGAAATGATAGAATTCTTGATTCTTGGTGAGGTAAGGAAGGGGGTCAGCAAAACCACTACCTTGGACTTCCGGAGGGCAAACTTTGGCCTGTTCCGGACACTGGTTGAGAGAGTCCCTTGGGAGACAGTCCTGAAGGGCAAAGGGGTCCAGGAAGGCTGGACATTCTTCAAGAAGGAAGTCTTAAAGGCTCAGGAGCAGGCTATTCCCATGTGCCACAAGACAAACCATTGGGGAAGATGACCAGCCTGGCTGAACAGGGAGCTTTTTCTGGGACTCAGGAAAAAAAGGACAGTTTACCATCTCTGGAAGAAAGGGCAGGCAACTCAGGAAGAGTACAGGGATCTAGTTAGGTCATGCAGAGAGGAAATTAGAAAGGCAAAAGCTCAGCTAGAACTCAATCTGGCCACTGTTGTAAGAGACAACAAAAAATGTTTTTACAAATATGTTAACAATAAAAAGAGAGCCAAGGAGAATATCCATCCTTTATTGGATGCAGAGGGGAACATTGCCACCAAAGATGAGGAAAAGGCTGAGGTACTTAATGCCTTCTTTGCCTCAGTCTTTAATAGTGAGACCAGTTATCCTCAGGGTACTCAGCCCCCCTGAGCTGGAAAACAGGGATGGAGAGCAGAATATACCCCCCATAATCCAGGAGGAAGCAGTTAATGACCTGCAATGCCACCTGGACACTCACAAGTCTATGGGACCAGATGGGATCCATCCGAGAGTACTGAGGGAACTGGTGGAGGAGCTTGCCAAGCTACTCTCCATCATTTATCAGCAGTCCTGGTCAACAGGGGAGGTCCCAGAGGACTGGAGGCTTGCCAATGTGATGCCCATTTACAAGAAGGGTCAGAGGGAGGATCCAGGGAACTACAGGCCTGTCAGCCTGACCTTGGTACCGGGGAAGATTATGGAGTGGTTCATCTTGAGTGCGCTCACACGGCATGTGCAGGACAACCAGGGGATCAGGCCCAGCCAGCATGGGTTTACCAAAGGCAGGTCCTGCTTGACCAACCTGATCTCCTTCTATGACCAGGTGACCCACCTAGTGGATGACAGAAAGGCTGTGGATGTTGTCTACCTGGATTTTAGTAAGGCTTTTGACACCATCTCTCACAGCATACTCCTTGAGAAGCTGGTGGCTCATGGCTTGGACAAGTGTACTCTTTGCTGGGTGAAAAACTGGCTGGATGGACAAGCCCAGAGAGTTGTGGTGAACGGAGTTGTGGTGGGTTGACCCTGGCTGAACACCAGGTGCCCACCAAAGCCGTTCTATCACTCCCCCCTCCTCAGCTGGACAGGGGAGAGAAAATATTACAAAGGGCTTGTGGGTCGAGATAAGGACAGGAGAGATCACTCACCAATTACCATCACAGGCAAAACAGACTCAGCTTGGGGAAAATTAACTCGATTTATTACAAATCAACCAGAGAAGGATAATGAGAAATAAAACCAAATCTCAGAACACCTTCCCTCCACCCCCTCCCTTCTTCCCGGGCACAACTTCACTCCCGGATTCTCTACCTACCCCCCCAGCAGCACAGGGGGACAGGGAATGGGGTTTACGGTCAGTTCATCACACATTGTCTCTGCCACTTCATCCTCCTCAGGGGCAGGACTCATCACACTCTTCCCCTGCTCCAGCGTGGGGTCCCTCCCACGGGAGACAGTCCTCCATGAACTTCTCCAATGTGGGTCCTTCCCACGGGCCGCAGTTCTTCACGAACTGCTCCAGCATGGGTCCCTTCCATGGCGTGCAGTCCTTCAGGAGCACACTGCTCCAGCGTGGGTCCCCCACGGGGTCACAAGTCCTGCCAGAAAACCTGCTCCGTGGGGTCCTCTCTCCACAGATCCACAGGTCCTGCCAGGAGCCTGCTCCAGCGCGGGCTTCCCACGGGGTCACAGCCTCCTTCGGGCACCCACCTGCTCCGGCGTGGGGTCCTCCACAGGCTGCAGGTGGATATCTGCTCCACCATGGACCTCCATGGGCTCCAGGGGGACAACCTGCCTCACCATGGTCTTCACCAGGGGCTGCAGGGGAATCTCTGCTCTGGCACCTGGAGCATTTCCTCCCCCTCCTTCTTCACTGACCTTGGTGTCTGCAGGGTTGTTTCTCTTACATGTTCTCACTCCCTCTCCGGCTGCCGTTTCCATCTGTCCCAACTTTTTTTCCTTCTTAAAAATGTTATCACAGAGGCGTTACCACTATCACTGATTGGCTCGGCCTTGGCCGGCGGCGGGTCCAACTTAGAGCCGGCTGGTATTGGCTCTGTCGGACACAGGGGAAGCTTCCAGCAGCTTCTTACAGAAGCCACCCCTGTAACCCCCCAGCTACCAAAACCTTGCCATGCAAAGCCAATACAGGAGTTAAATCCAGTTGGTGGCTGGTCACAAGTGGTGTTCCCCAGGGCTCAGTTTTGGGGCCAGTTCTGTTTAATATCTTTATCAATCATCTGGATGAGGGGATCGAGTGCACCCTCAGTAAGTTTGCAGACGACACCAAGTTGGGAGGGAGGGTGGATCTACTTGAGGGTAGGAAGGCTCTGCAGAGGGATCTGGACAGGCTGGATCAATGGGCCGAGGCTAATTGTATGAAGTTCAACACGGTCAAGTGCCGGGTCCTGCACTTGGGTCACAGCAACTCCATGCAATGCTACAGGCTTGGGGAAGAGTGGCTGGAAAGCTGCCCGGCAGAAAAGGACCTGGGTGCTGGTTAACAGCCGGCTGAATATGAGCCAGCAGTGTGCCCAGGTGGCCAAGAAGGCCAATGGCATCCTAGCCTGCATCAGAAATAGTGTGGCCAGCAGGAGCAGGGAAGTGATTGTTCCCCTGTACTCGGCACTGGTGAGGCCGCACCTCGAGTACTGTGTTCAGTTTTGGGCCCCTCACTACAGGAAAGACATTGAGTTGCTGGAGTGTGTCCAGAGAAGGGCAACCAAGCTGGTGAAGGGCCTGGAGCACAAGTCTTATGAGGAGCGGCTGAGGGAGCTGGGGTTGTTTAGTCTGGAAAAAAGGAGGCTGAGGGGAGACCTCATAGCTCTCTACAACTACCTGAAAGGAGGTTGTAGTGAGGTGGGTGCTGGTCTCTTCTGTCAGGTGGCTGGAGATAGGACGAGAGGAAATGGCCTCAAGTTGCACCAGGGGAGGTTTAGATTGGATATTAGGAAAAATTTCTTTACTGAGAGGGTTGTCAGGCCTTGGAACAGGCTGCCCAGGGAAGTGGTGGAGTCACCATTCCTGGAGGTGTTCAAAAAACACGTAGACATGGCACTTCAGGACATGGTTTAGTGGGCATGGTGGTGTTGGGTTGACGGTTGGACTTGATGATCTTAGAGGTCTTTTCCAAACTTAATGATTCTAAGTAAATTCTAAGATGGCTGGCTGTGGCAGTACATTCCCCCCCCCATCCTGCCAGCAGGAAACAAAATTTCTCCAGGAAGGGAGAAGAGGAAGGAAACCCTGGAGGCTGCAGGTTGAAATTTGAACTGGCCAATCGAGATGCGCCAGGTACACAGACGTGACCCTCCTAGCCAATAGAATTAAATGACCACAGGTCAGATTTGACAGGGGTATAAACGGGGTCCTACCAGAGGACATGTGGGCAGTCCTCCTCGGAGCAGCGGGTCTGCAGTCGGGGACTCCCCCTCAGGTTGGGGCACCGCCCGAGGTAACTCCTCGAGGGAGAGAGCCCTCAGCTTTTAGGTGAGTGATATGCGCATTTTGAGCCATCACTTTAAATCTTGGGGATTCTTAAGTCGGCCATGTAGTATTAATTCTCTTTACATCATTGAGCCTGTGGCTTTATAAAATGTTACTGGAGTTCTAACTAACTTTTTACTGAAGAATAAATCTGAGTCTTAACACCTATTGCATTTGGTTAGTCATGTATCCGTAACACTGGCCCAAGGTCAGCAAGCGCTTGTGTGACAGAAGCAGAAGAGTTCTGGTGTTCCCCCGGGACCCTGCTCCCTTCGCGCTACCCCCCTGAGTCCTGACCGACCTGTTCCACTTCCACACCAGTCCCTCTGTAGCAGCCACAGAGCCTGGCATGGCTTTTGCTGCAGTTTTTACCATGCAGCTGAGCAGCCTGGCATCTGCAACCTGCTCTTCCCCACCGAGCATGAGTGGGCACCTGCATACGGGGCTCTGGTGGCGTGTCAGGGTTAGGTTTGTTTTCCTCCCATCAGCTCTCAGGCCCCCTCATGTTACTGAAAGCGCTTCTGAGGACTAACAGAAAATAGTGTCTGTCCAATGGGAACTGCTTTCCTATAGGGGATGTGCCACTTAATTCATAAGTATCTTCAGAGTGTTCAATAAAATCCCAAAAGCTTCAGCAGAGTTTATGACTTGCCCCAAAATTATGATGCATGCACATAAAAAGTAGACAAGTTCAGGTTTCACATCTTTATTACTCTTTTTAATGTAGTCTTTAAATAATTTGGTTTCCTAACACAGGATTTTATGCAAGTAATGAGACTAATATGAGGCATCAGAACCTATTATAAAGATGGCATAAGGCATCATGTCCTTGACAGCACAAATAACCCACTGATCTTCAGAGAGTTCATGCAATATTTTCTTGCCTTTGGGCATTTTACTATCTGAGATTGACAGATTGTGGCAGATGTCCTTTGTTTCTAGCTCCATGTAGAATTAATCATCTTGTCGTGGTTTAATCACAGCCGGTAACTAAGCACCACGCAGCCGCTCACTCACTCCCCCCCACCCAGTGGGATGGGGGAGAGAATCAGGGAAAAAAAGTAAAACTCGTGGGTTGAGATAAGAACAGTTTAACAGAACAGAAAGGAAGAAACTAATAATGACAATTATAACAATAATAAAATGACAATAATAATAATAAAAGGATTGGAATATACAAAACAAGTGATACACAATGCAATTGCTCATGACCTGCCGACCGACGCCCAGTTAGTTCCTGAGCAGTGATCCCTCTGTGGTGGGTTGACCCAGGCTGAACACCAGGTGCCCACCAAAGCCGTTCTATCACTCCCCCCTCCTCAGCTGGACGGGGGAGAGAAAATACAACAAAGGGCTTCTGGGTCGAGATAAGGACAGGAGAGAGATCATTCACCAGTTACCGTCACGGGCAAAACAGACTCAGCTTGGGGAAAATTAACTTGATTTTATTACAAATCACACAGAAGGGTAGTGAGAAATAAAATCAAATCTCAGAACACCTCCCCTCCACCCCCTCCCTTCTTCCCGGGCACAATTTCACTCCCGGATTCTCTACCAACCCCCCCCAGCGGCACAGGGGGACGGGGAATGGGGTTTACGGTCAGTTCATCACACGTTATTTCTGCCGCTTCATCCTCCTCAGGGGCAGGACTCATCACACTCTTCCCACTGCTCCAGCGTGGGGTCCCTCCCACGGGAGACAGTCCTCCACGAACTTCTCCGCGTGGGTCCTTCCCACGGGCCGCAGTTCTTCACGAACTGCTCCAGCGTGGGTCCTTTCCATGGCGTGCAGTCCTTCAGGAGCACACTGCTCCAGCGTGGGTCCCCCACGGGGTCACAAGTCCTGCCAGAATACCTGCTCCGTGGGCTCCTCTCTCCACAGATCCACAGGTCCTGCCAGGAACCTGCTCCAGCGCGGGCTTCCCACGGGGTCACAGCCTCCTTCGGGCATCCACCTGCTCCGGCGTGGGGTCCTCCACGGGCTGCAGGTGGAGATCTGCTCCACCATGGACCTCCATGGACTGCAGGGGGACAACCTGCCTCACCATGGTCTTCACCACGGGCTGCAGGGGAATCTCTGCTCCGGCGCCTGGAGCATCTCCTCCCCCTCCTTCTTCACTGACCTTGGTGTCTGCAGCGTTGTTTCTCTTACATGTTCTCACTCCCTCTCCGGCTGCCGTTTCTCTCCGTCCCAACTTTTTTTCCTTCTTAAAAATGTTATCACAGAGGCGTTACCACTATCACTGATTGGCTCGGCCTTGGCCGGCGGCGGGTCCAACTTAGAGCCGGCTGGTATGGGCTCTGTCGAACACAGGGGAAGCTTCCAGCAGCTTCTAGCAGAAGCCACCCCTGTAACCCCCCCCGCCTCCAAAACCTTGCCACGCAAAGCCAATACATTCCACCCCTCGCCTCTGTGCATCACATTTTTAAGAATTATCATTAAAATCTACATTCATCACACAAAATCTTCACTCACATCAACAAAAAAGAATTCCCCACACCAAAATCAAAATAAGGTCATCACAAAACTGACAAAAAGTGGACAATTTACACACAAATCCACCCCTCGTCCCTTCACCACAATTACAACAATAAGAATTCCCCACTTGTCATGTAACTCTTAACTCTCTAGCTGCGTTCAGTCCATGTTTTGCCCGTCACCTCTCTCAATTACTATCCTTATCTCGAATTCTTCACACAGTCCCGGGTTTCGGCACCAAAAAGACTGTGGTGGGTTGACCCAGGCTGAACACCAGGTGCCCACCAAAGCCGTTCTATCACTCCCCCCTCCTCAGCTGGACGGGGGAGAGAAAATACAACAAAGGGCTTGTGGGTCAAGATAAGGACAGGAGAGAGATCATTCACCAGTTACCGTCACGGGCAAAACAGACTCAGCTTGGGGAAAATTAACTTGATTTTATTACAAATCACACAGAAGGGTAGTGAGAAATAAAATCAAATCTCAGAACACCTCCCCTCCACCCCCTCCCTTCTTCCCGGGCACAATTTCACTCCCGGATTCTCTACCAACCCCCCCCAGCGGCACAGGGGGACGGGGAATGGGGTTTACGGTCAGTTCATCACACGTTATTTCTGCCGCTTCATCCTCCTCAGGGGCAGGACTCATCACACTCTTCCCACTGCTCCAGCGTGGGGTCCCTCCCACGGGAGACAGTCCTCCACGAACTTCTCCGCGTGGGTCCTTCCCACGGGCCGCAGTTCTTCACGAACTGCTCCAGCGTGGGTCCTTTCCATGGCGTGCAGTCCTTCAGGAGCACACTGCTCCAGCGTGGGTCCCCCACGGGGTCACAAGTCCTGCCAGAATACCTGCTCCGTGGGCTCCTCTCTCCACAGATCCACAGGTCCTGCCAGGAACCTGCTCCAGCGCGGGCTTCCCACGGGGTCACAGCCTCCTTCGGGCATCCACCTGCTCCGGCGTGGGGTCCTCCACGGGCTGCAGGTGGAGATCTGCTCCACCATGGACCTCCATGGACTGCAGGGGGACAACCTGCCTCACCATGGTCTTCACCACGGGCTGCAGGGGAATCTCTGCTCCGGCGCCTGGAGCATCTCCTCCCCCTCCTTCTTCACTGACCTTGGTGTCTGCAGCGTTGTTTCTCTTACATGTTCTCACTCCCTCTCCGGCTGCCGTTTCTCTCCGTCCCAACTTTTTTTCCTTCTTAAAAATGTTATCACAGAGGCGTTACCACTATCACTGATTGGCTCGGCCTTGGCCGGCGGCGGGTCCAACTTAGAGCCGGCTGGTATGGGCTCTGTCGAACACAGGGGAAGCTTCCAGCAGCTTCTAGCAGAAGCCACCCCTGCAACCCCCCCCGCCTCCAAAACCTTGCCACGCAAAGCCAATACACCCTCCCAGGCCAACTCCCCCCAGTTTACATACTAGGCATGATGTCACATGGCATGGAATACCCCTTTGGCCAGTTTGGGTCAGGTGCCCTGGCTGTGTCCCCTCCCAACTTCTTGTGTCCCTCTAGCCTTCTTGCTGGCTGGGCATGAGAAGCTGAAAAATCCTTGACTTTAGACTAAACATTACTTAGCAACAACTGAAAACATCAGTGTGTTATCAACATTCTTCTCATACTGAACCCAAAACATAACACTAATACCAGCTCCTAGGAAGACAATTAACTCTATCCCAGCTGAAACCAGGACACATCTAAACAGAGAAAATATTTTGAAAGTGTGTATTTTAAGGCAAACATGATGTTCTGGTTTCGGCTTTATTCTGCATGGGGTTTTATTTAACACCAGGTAGTGCAGAAAATAGGTAAAAAATATGAGGGCTATTGACTGTGGGTATCTCTGAAACAAGCTTAGCTACCTCAGCAAACGAAGAATGACCCTAGGAAAAAGACACAATTATGCTTGTTGGAAGGAAACCATGGGAGCAAGAGATAAAACAGTAGAACACAAGATAAGATACATGGGACGTTGTGATTTTGTGTACCTAGATGTCTGTTAGCAGTTAACCACTAGCCTTTTAGATAAAGAAGTTACTAATCATGTGTAAGCTATTTTTGTGTAACAATGGAAAGGTACTGAAGTTTAACTATAGGCTGCTGTGTCAGCCATCTAGAGGGTATAAAAGCTTGCTTAGTTTTTAATAAAGTTGTCTTCGATTCACCACAGTCGGAGTCCATGCCTCTTAATACGCCACAAATGGTGCCCAACGTGGGGCAATGAAACGACTAGCTGTCGATCTGGTGGCGTAGCTCAGCTGAACTTCGGGACGGACGCTGCAACCAAGCGTTACCAGCGCACTCAATTACCTCTCGCAGGACGAGGGTAAGCAGCTGAGAACTATGGAGATGAATTTAACAAAAGAGCAAAAGAATGTTTTAGAAGTTTTTAACAAGATTCTGAAGGAACATGGGAAGAAGATGGATAATGAGGAGTTACAATGAATCCTTATTTGGACTTCTAAAAATGATCCCTCTATAAACAGTCATAATATTTATGATCCCGAAATCTGGGACAAAGTTGGGGTCAGACTCTGGGACTGTGCCACTAGAAATGATAAAATCGCGGCCGGTTTGTTACCCTCTTGGCAGATCATTTTCGAGACCTTAAAGGCGCATGTTGGTTCTCGGGCGGAAGAGGGACAAGAAAAGCCTACACCACCATCAGCTCCCCCACCGCCGGCACCCCCTCCTACAGACTGTGTTGTGAGACCGCAAGTAAATTAGCACAAGGGTGTTTTTGCAATTTTACCTCCTAATAATCCTGATGATGATCCAAATGATCCATTTGATCCGGGGCAAATTGACCCTGAAAAGGAGCCTGACTTGTATCCCCCAGACCCTCATGGTAAATGGGCAGCAGTGAGAAAGGAAGCGAAGCAGGTGGTGGATGTGGATATCTTGGGAGCCTTCCCAGTAATATATGCTCCTGAACAAGAACCACGTTGGGAAGGTCTTTCTTATAACCTCATAAAAGACCTCAGGCATACAGTAACTGATCATGGACTTGGTGCTCCATATACCACCCACTTGATACAGTCTCTTTGTGATACTTCTGTTTTTACCCCGCATGATTTCAAAACTATGTTTCAGCTTATTATGACTGACATGCAATACACTATGTGGGAATCAAAAATGAGACAGCTTGCTAGAACTCAAGCTGCAGAAAATCTGGCACTGGGTCAGCGAAACCCTTTGTGACGCATTGATGTGAGTATGTTAATGGGGGAGAGTGATCAGGGCACAACTACAGCTCAAGCTAGAATCCCTCCTGAAAGCTTGCAACAGGTCAAACAACTTGCGCTCCGCACTCTTAAAAGTGTTCCAGAAGCTGGAAAGCAAAGACAACCTTTTGTTCGTATAAAGCAAGAACCAGGGGAGTGTAAAAGGAACTAGGCCTTAAGCCTCATTGTTTTAAGACTATTCATATTACACATATAACTAATGATTAGAAATTGTTTTAGATATGATTAATAGAATGCAGGTGCTTATAAAACAATATGTATGAGCTGCTTAATTGTTCTATGTGTCTCCCTCTTCGTGGCTGGCTTAAAATCCAGTCAAGCTGAATCAACAGAGGAAGGATCATACATCTTGGACCTAAGACATGGGAGTAAGGTAAGAAGATAAGTGATGATGGTGACCGAAGACCTTCTGCCTATGACCACCAACTTCAGAAGAACCGAGACATGAGAATGGAGAATGGATGAGATAAGATGATGAATGATAACGATATGAGAACAGAAAATCGGCTGGAAAATTACAGAGACTTTGGACTGGGACAATGGGTGGTAAAAGGGTATATAAGATTTGGAAACTTTTGGAAGTGTGCCATTCACTGTGGTGGTGGCCCAACTCTGAGTTGTGAATAAAGCAAACCTAGAGAAACCCATGAATGAAAATTCTTTAACAGAATTGGCACCCCAGATGGGACTCTAGGACACAAGAGAGAAAGAGAGCAACTGGATATTTCTCTGGACAAACCCGTTACCAATACTCAATTGCTGGCTAATCAGGTGAGTTCACCTAAGAGACTTGGGCACGGGTAGTTCCAGATAAAAATTATCCTGGGAAACTCTTGTGTTTAAACTTGCAAATAATTAATTAAGAACGATGGGGTTAGCACCCAGCGTTGAAAGGGGGACGCCCCTTGCTGAGGTTTTAGAAAATTGGAAAAAGATACCCTTGGCACAGACACTGCAAAAAAGAAAATTGATAATATTGTGCCAAGAGGAATGGCCATTCCTGACAAGAAATAGAGGAGGAGGGCCAATGGATGAGTGGCCTCCTAAGGGAACATTTAAACCCCATAAGCAAAAATTTTTGAGAATGATTTTGGAAGACTCTGGAAGTCAAGATATTGATTATTGGTATATTTGGTATAATTGGGCACAACAAAGGAGAAAAACTCCCTTGTTGAAAATGAGGAGAAGTTTACTTCCCTTGGCCCCTGAGGCTGAGGAAACTGAGCTTTTCGCAAAAGGTGCTGGCATGTATCCAATGCGTTTGGACTACATCCCAAACCCGAGAGCAGGACCGGGTGCACCTGCTGAAGTTCCTGCAGTAACTGCAATAATGAGGCATGAACCTTGGAAGCAAGGTGATTTAGTGGCCTGGCAATCAAAGATGCCTCGGCTGCGTGATGATGCTGAAAAATGTGCTCAAATGTTATTGGGAATTGTCACTGATTATACCCCCAATTGGAATGATATGAGGACTCTGCTGCGAGAATTATTTCAGCCAGAGGAAAGAGAAAAGATTTTCCAAAAGGATAGAGAAATTGCTTAGAGAGGCCAGGGGTTAAACCCATGGCCTGAACAAGATCCAGAATGGAATCTTACAACCACAGAAGGAGCTAGGGCTCATCAAGCTGCCATTCAACAATTAATAGAAGCAGTTCGCCAAGCTGGTGAGAGAGTAACTAATTGGAAAAAGGTTTTAGAATGTAGGCAGAGACCTGATGAACATCCAAGTGATTACTGGGGACGATTGAAAGCAATTTTGATGAAATATGGGGGCATGACCCGTGACAATTTCCAGGAGCCTTTAGCTATTAGTGTTTTTGTAGATCAATCTGCTCCAGACATAAGTAAATATTTTAAGAAACATATGCCAGGCTGGCAGGGTGAGACATTAGCTAAAATTCTAAGTATTGCTGCCTTTGGTTTTGATGGAAGAGCTGAAGAAAAACAAAAACAGGAAGAGGAGAAAATAAAACGAGAATGGAAAGAGGAGAAATTGGACTGTTAGCTGCAGCAATTACTCAGAATTTTAACCCACGAATGAGAGGTCGGGAATTTACTCGGGGAAGATTTAGGGGAAGAGGGGTACAAGGTAGAGCCCCTCCTGTTTCTCAATACACTAACTCTTTAGAGTGTTTTTATTGTGGAAATTTAGGACATATGCAAAGAGAGTGCCCACTGAGACCTGTTGCAACCCGAGGAGGATTCCCACCTGCCAGACCACCACGACCTCATTCGCAGTAAAGAATGGTATTCCTCTTCTCTGGGAACTAAAAAAGGAACAATGAGACCTGTTGGAATCAAGGTAGATGAGCGTGGTCAGATTTCTGCAAAGGTAAACAGTATTCTTGTTACTTTCCTAGTAGATACGGGAGTGACATTGTCTTTGTTAAATTTTGAAGTCCCCCAGATGTCAAATGAAACTGTGATGGTACAGGGGGTGGTAGGGGAAGAGATAAAACATTTGTCTACTCCTCTGCCAGTAGTTTTGAATGGAAAATTAGTTTGGGGAAGATTTGTAATTTCTCCAAACTCTCCCGCTTCCCTGCTGGGACGAGACCTTTTGCAGGAATTTGGTACGTTTATCTCTTTGGCACCTACAGGAATCCAATTAATTATAATGGGTTCTGAAGTAATCAAATTTAAAGAACAAAAACATAGTGATTCAAAAATACCACCTGAATTAGCTGGAGTTCCCAGAGAACTTTGGAGTACATCAGGAGATGAAGTAGGATTATTGAAATCTGCTGAACCAGTTGTGATAAAAACAAAAGGAGGGACTCCTCCTTCAGTTCGGCAATATCCAATTATAAATGAGGCCATTCCCAGCACTGAAAAACAAATTGTGCATTTTTTGGAAAAGGGGATTTTGAGAGAGTGTCGTAGTCCCTATAATACCCCAATTTTACCAGTGAGTAAACATAGGATAGATAAGGATGGAGATCCTGAATACAGATTTGTTCAAGATTTACGAGTAGTAAATGAGCATGTAATTGCCTCACACCCTGTGGTACCAGATCCTAGTTTGATTTTAACCCAGATTCCAGTCTGGGCGCAGTATTTTACAGTGCTTGATCTTACTGGAGCTTTCTTTAGTATTCCAATTGCTGAAGAAAGCCAACCAGTTTTTGCTTTTACTTGGCAAGGGAAGCAACTTACTTGGACTAGGTTACTGCAAGGCTTTACTAGTTCACCAACGATTTTTTCCCAGATTCTGAAAAATGATTTACAAGACTTAGTTTTTCCAAGAAAGTCTGTCCTGGTGCAATATGTTGATGATTTGTTATTGGCAAGTAAAACTGAGAATGATTGTATTCGAGATACTGAATATCTGTGTATTCAACTTGTTAAGAAGGGACACCATGCATCTCCATCTAAATTGCAGTTTTGCAAACAGCAAGTAAAATATTTGGGATTTATATTAAAGCCTGGAGTACGAGAAGTGGATCCTGAAAGAGTCCGAGTAATTCAAGAAATACCGAGACCAGTGACGAAAAAACAGTTGAGAGGATTTTTGGGACAGGTAGGATTTTGCCGTCCTTGGATCCCGGGATTCAGTGAAATAGCTAAACCTTTGCATGAAGCAACTCGAAATGAGGAAATAGAACCAATGGCTTGGGGCACTGAGAGGGAGAAAGCCTTTCGTACTTTAAAGGCTGCACTCTTATCTGCCCCGGCGTTAGGGCTTCCTGATTATTCAAAACCTTTTAAATTATATTGTGATGAAGCAAAAGGGGTTGCAAAGGGAGTGTTAGTACAAGCTTTAGGACCGCATGAGAGACCTGTTGCTTATTTTTCTTCTACATTAGATCCAGTGACTAAAGGAACTCCCTTTTGTATCAGAGCAATAGCAGCTGCAGCTGAAATGGTTGAGAAAACCAGAACAATTGTTTTAGGTCATCCACTAACTGTTTGTGTACCTCACGAGGTAGAAATTTTGTTAAAGCAATATGCGGAGAAAGCTTTGTCTCCGCAACGAGCACATAGATATGAAATAATTCTTTTATTGGCTGATAATTTGAAATTGGAAAGGTGCAACACTCTAAACCCTGCAACTTTAATGCCTTTACCTTCTGATGGAGAAAAAGATAACCACAATTGTGTTAATCTCGTAAATGAAACCAGCAAGCCGCGAGATGACCTGAGAGATCAACCTTTAGATAACCCCGATTTGAACCTCTTCACGGACGGCTCATCTTACTATGAAGAAGGCCGAAGATGTACCGGTTTCGCCGTCACCACTGAAACACAGGTACTGTTGGCGGGATCCTTGCCTGCACTTTTGGGTGCACAAGGGGCAGAAATAGTTGCTCTTACCGAAGCTGCAAAGTATGCGATTGGAGTCAGAGTTAACATTTATACAGACTCTAAATATGCCTTTGGTGTATGTCATGCTACGGGGGCTTTATGGAAGGAAAGCGGTTTTCTGACTTCGGCGGGACTGTTGCTCACGGACAACAGATCAAAGAGCTTTTAGAAGCAATCCAATTGCCCTCTGAGATATCTGTGATTTATATAAAGGCACACACACAGAGACAAGACATGATCGCAAAAGGGAATTCTCTAGCCAACCAAGCCGCTAGAGCAGCAGCATGACAGGTCGTGTCCATTATGTCTCTGTCACAACATGAAATAACATTGGAGCTCCCAGATGTAAATAAGCTGTATGAAGACCTCCCGGAGGAAGAAAAACAGCAATGGACTCAGCTGGGAGCCCAGCGGTGAGAAGGGCAGTGGATACTGAACAACAAACCTCTCCTTCCAAAAAGGTATTTATTGCCGATAACGTGGTGGCATCATGAAAGGACCCATGGGGGACCGGAGAGCCTAGCGCTCCGAATTCAGAGACTTTGGGCAGCCCTGGGAATTTATGCAACAGCGAAAAGAATTTGTGAAGGATGTAAGCTTTGCAGACAATATGCTTCAGTGCGAATTAAACCTCCCAGTGGGAAAAGACCACCAGCCACCTTTCCTTTTCAAAAACTCCAAATTGATTATGCAGATATGCCAAAAACAATGGGGTACTCTTACATGTTAGTGATTGTTGATCAGCTATCAGGATGGGTAGAGGCTTTCCCGACCAGGAAAAATGACTCAAAGACAGTAGTAAAAGCCTTATTGAAAGAGATCATTCCAAGGTATGGGGTTCCTGAAGTAATTGATTCAGATCGAGGGAGTCATTTTACAGCTGCTATTCTGATACAGATTTATAATTCTTTGGGAATTTTTAATAAACTTCATACTCCCCATCACCCTGAATCATCCGGACAGGTAGAACGAATGAATAGAACATTAAAAGAAAAGTTAGTGAAAGTATGTTAAACAGACTGGTTTGAAATGGCCTGAGGTTCTAAATTTGGTTTTGTGGGATATTAGAAATACTCTGAGGCAACCAATTAAAGTTTCTCCAGCTGAGATCCTTTTTGGGAGAATACTTGCTGTTCCAGGTACATATATGCCAGCAAAAACTAGCCTTCTGGATGGAGATGAACAGGTAACACAATACCTCTTGTATTTACAAAATTCTTTCTTTCAAATGCGTAACCATGCTTATTGGTATCAGGGAATAAGCCCTGAAATTCAAGTTCATAATATACAACCAGGGGACAAAGTTTATATAAAAAACTTCAAAAGAAAGAACAGATTTGAACCAAAATGGGAAGGACCTTATACTGTCTTAAATACCAGCTACTGTATGTATACTGATCGATCAGGAGAATTAATGACAGATGTCCAAAAAAGATTTGGGAGGTTAGTGCCACGATGCAACAAATTCAAAGAGATGATACATCCTGGGGATTTTCTGACACCGTTTCTTGGTTAACATCTTGGTTTCCAAATTTGGCTACTTGGATAGAAAAGTTAATTGTAATAGTACTTGTCGTTATAATCATGGTAGTATGTGTGATTGTGTTGTTTCAATGCTGTGTAAGTTGTAGCTCTAGGATAATACAGAAGATAGAAAAGGAAATGTGGAGTTATCAATAGGATCGCAGGAGTGCGATGAAAAACAAAAGGAGGGAATTGTAAAAGGAACTAGGCCTTAAGCCTCATTGTTTTAAGACTATTCATATTAGACATATAACTAATGATTAGAAATCGTTTTAGATATGATTAATAGAATGCAGGTGCTTATAAAACAATATGTATGAGCTGCTTAATTGTTCTATGTGTCTCCCTCTTTCTTCATGGCTGGCTTAAAATCCAGTCAAGCTGAATCAACAGAGGAAGGATCATACATCTTGGACCTAAGACATGGGAGTAAGGTAAGAAGATAAATGATTATGATGACCGAAGACCTTCTGCCTATGACCACCAACTTCAGAAGAACCGAGACATGAGAATGGAGAATGGATGAGATAAGATGATGAATGATAACGATATGAGAACAGAAAATCGGCTGGAAAATTACAGAGACTTTGGACTGGGACAATGGGTGGTAAAAGGGTATATAAGATTTGGAAACTTTTGGAAGTGTGCCATTCACTGCGGTGGTGGCCCAACTCTGAGTTGTGAATAAAGCAAACCTAGAGAAACCCATGACTGAAAATTCTTTAACAGGAGCTATTTATGAAATTTTTGGATAGACTTAATGATGCATTACAGAAACAAGTTGAGAATGAGGCTGCTCGGGATTATATTTTAAAGCAACTTGCAATTGAAAATGCTAACCCAGACTGTCAAAAGGTTTTACAACCTTTGAAAAACCCCAGCATTGATGATATGATTTCTGCATGTATGAATATAGGCTCCAGACAGCATGAATTGTCTTTACTCGCCGAGGCATTTGCGGCAACGACAGTAAAGTCGCAACAATGCTATTCCTGTGGTCAATATGGGCATTCCTCACTCACCCACAGGACAGGCAATTATTGAACGAACACATAATACTCTTAAAACAATGCTACAAAAACAAAAAAGGGGGAGCCAAGAGTTATCCCCACAAGAACAAGTAGCAAAAGCCTGTTATGTTTTGAATTTTTTAAATCGATGGACAGAGGATGGGCCTCCTATACAACAGCATTTTAACTCACAAACCCATCCTGAAATCAATAATAAAGCTTTAGCGATGGTAAAAAATTTACAGATAAATCAATGGGAAGGACCTTTCCCTCTAATAACATGGGGTAGAGGATACGCTTGTGTCTCCACAGGTTCCGGCCCAAGATGGGTACCTACACAGTGGATCAAGCCATCTGTGTCGCAAACACCATTATCACCTACATGATGATGACTGTATCAGCAGTATGGATACCGCCTCAACCTAAGACAAACATTTGGGTAACCTTGGCAAACAAAACAGGACAAGATACGCTGTGTTTGTCAACTGCTTCTCCAGGAAATCCTTTTACAACCTGTTTGGTGGGTCAACCCATAGAAACGAATCAGTGGCCTATCCCACAAGCTCAACAAAGGGCGATACCTTTTGATCAGAGCATGGTTGATAACTGGGATGGTTGGGCCTCATACCTGCCAATTAACAGACTTGAACCACAAGAATTAGATTTGTTAGGTGCTGTAAAAATGGATTATTGTTTGTATTTTAATTATACGGGAAAAAATCAATCAATGAGTCAATGGCTAAATGCAACAATAGGAGCTTTTAGAAATGCTAGCTTATGGTGTAATTATACTAGTAGAAATGTATCAAGATCTAACAATCGCCCACTCAAATTACCTCCAGGATTGTTTTTAATTTGTGGAGACCATGCATGGCCTGGAATTCCGTCATATGCAAAAGGAGGGCCCTGTAGCATAGGTAGATTAAGCTTATTAACACCTAATACATCCATGATCATTACTCACAAATTGGAAAAAGTAAAACACCAAAAAAGAGCCACACATGCCTTTACTTCTGATTGTAAAGATAATACGGAATTTTGGAATCCTAGTGAAATTATAGCAGCATCTGTGTTAGCACCTGGAGTTGCTGCAGCTCAGGCACTGGCTACTTTAAATAAACTTGGCTGTTGGTTAGCAAAACAAACTAATGCAAGCTCCCTGGCTTTGAGTGGACTATTGTTAGATGTTGATTCAATTAGACACACGACGCTTCAAAATAGAGCAGCTATAGATTTTTTACTGTTAGCACAAGGTCATGGTTGTAAAGATTTTGATGGACTCTGTTGTATGAACTTATCTGACCATTCAGAATCTATTCACAAGAGTATTGATGTTTTACGTGATCAAGTACAAAAACTACGACAAAGCGATGGATTTAACATCTTTGAAGGTCTTTTTACAGGAATGTCGGGATGGCTACGTAGCCTGTTACAAATGGGATTAGGATGTTTAATTATTTTTGTTTGCATTTTGATTTGTGTACCATGTTTGTTAAGATGTGTACAAAGTTTGATAGATCGAGCTTTAAAACAAGCTTTTTTTATAAATACAGAATGGGGAGATGTGGGTATCTCTGAAACAAGCTTAGCTACCTCAGCAAACGAAGAATGACCCTAGGAAAAAGACACAATTATGCTTGTTGGAAGGAAACCATGGGAGCAAGAGATAAAACAGTAGAACACAAGATAAGATACATGGGACGTTGTGATTTTGTGTACCTAGATGTCTGTTAGCAGTTAACCACTAGCCTTTTAGATAAAGAAGTTACTAATCATGTGTAAGCTATTTTTGTGTAACAATGGAAAGGTACTGAAGTTTAACTATAGGCTGCTGTGTCAGCCATCTAGAGGGTATAAAAGCTTGCTTAGTTTTTAATAAAGTTGTCTTCGATTCACCACAGTCGGAGTCCATGCCTCTTAATACGCCACAATTGACAAGTTGAAAAATCTAAAAAAAAGATTAGGCATCTGTTATTGTGGATTCAAATAAGCCCTGAAAGCTTCCTCAGTACTAATGCTATTGATTTTTTTATTTTATTTTTTGCTATGCCCAAGTCAACCTAATGCCAAGCCATGAAACTGGCAAAGGAAAAGCTAGCAGCAAAGTTGGTATAGATTTGGTTGCTTTGTTTTTTCTGCTGACCTATAAATCTTACCTCATAGAGCTAGCCTTGCTAGAGAGTACTACACCTAGGCTATAGTACAGATAAACAGCTGTACATGCTGGGGTTTTTTTTGTTTGAGGGCTGGGTGTTTGGGGTTTTTTGGCTAAGACGTGATTATTTAATATTGCACTGTCAGTCTCGCATTGAACTGCGGGCTTTAGTCCAAGCTGTCCTGCTAGGCACAGTCTCCAGTCCAGCCCAGTCACCACAACTGTCTCTAAGTCCCATCACTGGGCTTCAATACCACATTGTCCCACCACTGCCTGGTCAGGCTGTTGTCCCATGGGGTGACTTCAGTCTTCAGTTAACACCAAGCACATCAGAGATGAGATGGTCTGTGTATCAGTCTCCATGGATCTCAGTGTGGGCCAGCCCAGTGCAGCCCTTGTGCTGTACTCTGGAAGCAAATTCATGGAAAAGTAAGGCCAGCACTTCTAGTATCAGAATTACCTTTTTGTTTCCAATAGGTACTGAGCAGTTTTGCTGAGTGCCCTTTACAAAAATGTTATGGTTAGGAGTTTGCTTGATGGAGAGATTATGGCTCTCCTCGGGATTTCCTCTTCTCTTTCTTGTCACAGGAGAAAAGTCAGAGATCACTCAGATCTGATCTAGTAGTTAGTTTATTGGGTTCTGATCAGTAAATTTAGGTATGTAAAATATTTAATAAGTACAGATGGATTGGCAGTCAATACTCTACTATTTACTACACTTAAAGTTAGTATGGGATACAAAGATTATTGCGTAACCTTACTATACGTATCTTAAATGTTACATGCATGCAAAAAATGTCACTTACCAACCCATCAATGCCTGATGTCAGGTAAGGGATCTCTCAGCCTCGAGGGGTAACCTTGAGAGGCGTCCCTACTCAAGGGGAGATCACCACCGCACAGCCAGCTGCTATGGAGGGAGAGCTCAACAGACCCTGATGGCTGCAGATATTTATAGTGTAAAGTGGTTGATTCGTAGTCAGATTTTCTGCTGTGTTAACACAGTTTCAGCCGCTTATCAGCCCAGTCTCCAGCCAAAATGTTTTTTGGTTTTGGTGCTGGGTTCTCACTGATAGCCTCACAATAGGATTAACTTCAGTTAGGCCTACTTGCAGAGCATCTGCCTGGACCAAAGTTCAGTTAGTTCAAACAGGAGGAGTGCATCCGTCACACTCCTTCAAAGACCTCTGCCTTCTGCCACGTGCTCAGCACCCTCAGGAGTGGTGCCAACTGCTCCTCAGGGGTGTCCCCCCACCTCTGCAGCCTGCAGGTATCTCTGGCACCCACGTGGTGCTGCATCGCAGCCTGTGGCAGTTGGTCAGCCGGGTTCTGCTTCTCCAATCCCATGGTCAGGAGCCAGATTTCTTCAATTTTGCCTTATTCTAATCACCTAGGAAGTGACCCCTCCCTCTGTTCAGTGGAAGTTGGACATTGTGTGGCCATAGGTTTGCATCCTTCCATGAGAGTGACAGAGACTTCACCACTTCTTCGGTAGCTCTGTTCTACTGAAGCCTCTGTCTCTGCCAGAAGATACTCTGCTATTCTTTCCATCAGCTACTAACACGATTTCCCTAAATGAACTACTATCTATCTACTCAAGGAATATTGGGGTTGAGCGTTATGATTACCTTTTCTATGCTTTTTTGAAATTACTATTGTAACCCTAAAAAGACAAAAGACTTTTTTTTTAAATAGTATTATGTCTTTTAATTGGTTTTGCTATTCTTTACACTCTTATTTCTAATACTGGTTTTTTTTCTAAAGCTTCCAAGAAAATGTTTCTCCAGCCTTTCTTTTTTAACTGAGAGAGATTTAATTGCAGCATATGATAGCATACTGATTGCATATCATAAGGTTTAAAGTTAGCTTTATAAAACGTTATTTCATTCAGGGAGGGCTCAGTATATTTTTATTGTTGAATGTATTCTAAATTACTTTGTTAAATATGTAGAGTGCTTAGAGGATGAAACATATGAGAAGACAGTAACAAAGTAGCAGATGATAGATTCTCTACTCCTTTGAGCATTGTATAATCATTTACACTTAGACAAAGCAAGTGTGGGTGCTAATAAAATACTGACAGTATAAGTGTTTAGTGCAATGTTTAAATTACTGTGAGATAACCAGGCACTGGAGAATAACCCCAGAATCAGCTCAATCTCACACTGGCAAAACAAGGTCAGATCAAAGACTCATTTTCCTGCATTGTCAAGAGCATTTAAACACCTCCCCTTCATTGAACTAATCTTGCAACATGAAGCTTTACAAAAATTTATCTAAAATACATTTGTCAGATGAAATATGACTTTGCTTATGCTTGTGTTTCAAAATTTATGCACATGCAGTATTTTTACAACTTCGAAAAGTATTTTTGCTTTAATGCAAAATTTAGATTTCACTGCAATAATTTGATTTATTGTGTGATTTTATGGCTTTTTTTTCTTTATTTTAGTTTAAAAGATCTTATCCAAAGTGAAGATGTGAAACCCAAGATGCAGTACATCATGACTAACCCTTCCTTTTCTATGGTAACAGTTCAAAGTGAAGATAGTGGGATAACCTGGGAAACCAGCTCGAGCAGATGTTCTACTCCCTGGGCGTCAGAAACTAGTACAACTTCTGATCTTTACAGTATGGAAAGTTCACCAGTAGGTTATCCTCCAGGAAAAGTTATCTTTAGTATGGATGAAGGTAAGATTGTTTGGAAAAGGAAGCGTAAATCTTCAAATAGGGTGCCGATGCCTACAAATCTGAAGGGAGGCCAGGGCAATAAAAAGCATGACTCTTCTGGAATGCAGAGGCAAGAACCAAGAACTGTTCTAGGAGAGGTGCAGGGCTCAGTGTTAAATGTTGAACAGATGGAAGCACAAGATACAGATGAGGAAATGTTGGATGACAAAGAAGATCTAGAGACCATTGCAGAAGAGCCAGTAAAACATGCTGCAGTAATATCAATATTTAGAGAAAGCAGACTGAGAAAAGTAGGGCTGATCCTTGGAGGACCAGTACAAGCTAGAATCCAGCTGTTCAACTCAATTTTTGGAGGGACTGGGCCAGCCCCCGAAACACTAGAGAAAAGTAGAATCCAGAGAAGTAGCTCAGTTTCAGGAGATTCTGAACAGTTCCTTGAAGCATCAGTAAAAGAAAGACTGCAGAAGTTCAGTTCACTTTCAGAAGCAACACATCCAAAACCTTTCCAGAGAGCAAGAAGTAGAAATCTCGAAACACCATCAGAGAGAAGGGAGCAAAGACAGCAACCTGCAGCACATTCAAATCAAAGCTATTCTTCACCAAAATCACCTCTTGAAAAATGGCTTACTAATAAAGATGATGTTTCATTTGAAAATGTTAAACCCATTAAAATGAAAGATAAACCAAGCAGATTTTCAAGCTTTGGTGCAGAAACAACTCTTCAGCATGAAGAAAGAAAAGACAGACAATCCCTCTTGGAGACTCCAAATCAGGTATCAGGACAGTCACTGAAGTCCTGCCCTCCTGAAGAAGCCAGGAAGCAGCAAAGTTATTCACCTGCAGCCAAAACGGCAATAACAGAGCAATCAACATCCGTTTCATTAGAGTCTGATGATAAATCAGAGAAACAAGTGCTGCTTCCTTCAGTTGAAACTGCAAACAAGAAACCAGACCAATCCCTGCTGACAGCATCAGATCCTCTGGATGAACTGATGGAGCAGGAAATTCAGTCCAATTCTGCACTACAGTCTGTTTCAGCAGATTTTGTTAATGAATTAGATAGATAGACAAAGTACCCAACCTATTTTTCCTACAGCATCCATGTCAGAACATCCTGAGAGGGAAGCACAGAAGTCAGCAGTTCAGTCTTACTTACCTAGTGCTCCATCAGCTAAATCCAAATATTCCACTCTATCATCTGAAACAAGACAGGAGAATATTATTCCTCAGTCATCAGAAACTGCACAATCTGAGTCTGAACACATGCTTTTACCACATTCTGTATATGAAACAGAGAAGCAAGAAACTGAGTGTCACTCATCAACAACTGCATGGTCAGACACTGACCATTCAGGTCTATTGCATTCTGCTAAAAAAAAAGAGAGTCAAAAGACCCCACCACCAGAAACACAAAATGTTCACTTAGAGAAGTAAACAGAGTCTGAACAAGACTTTTCCTCCTCCCTTCAGGAAACAGAGGAGCAAGGAATTAAACTAAATTCACTTATTCCTGAAAAGATAGATTCTAAATATTTTGGGATTTCATATCCTATTTGCACAGAAACACAAGAAACGCAGAAAACTTCAGCTGTAAATAAAGCGGTAGATTTGGATCACCCTGATTTTTCCATTGAAAAAAGCAAACAAGCAGAGAGTGCACAAATGGAGATGGAGCGTCCAGATTTCTCATATTCCAGAGAAGAAACAGAGGAATTGGAGAGTGCACAACTGGAGACAGAGCAGCCAGATTTCTCATATTCCAGAGAAGAAATGGTGGAATCAGAGAGTGCACAGCTGGAGATGGAGCATCCAGACTTTTCTTTTTCCAGGGGAGAAATGGAGGAATTGGAAAGTGCACAGCTGGAAACAGAACATCATGAGTTTTTATTTTCCAGGTGTCGTGGTTTAACCCAAGTGTGTTTTTTTAGTGTGAAATCATATGGATGCATGAACATAACTAACTGTCGTGGTTTAACCCCAGCCAGCAACTAAGCACCACGCAGCCACTCACCCACTCCCCCCCCACCCAGTGGGATGGGGGAGAAAATCAGGAAAAGAAGTAAAATTCGTGGGTTGAGATAAGAACGGTTTAATAGAACAGAAAAGAAGAAACTAATAATGACAATGATAACACTAATAGAATGACAACAGTAATGATAAAAGGATTGGAATGTACAAATGACGCGCAGTGCAATTGCTCACCACCCGCCGATCGACACCCCGTTAGTTCCCGAGTGGCGATAACCCCCCCCGCCCCCACTCCCCCCAGTTTAAGTGACGTCCCATGGTATGGAATACCCCGTTGGCCAGTTTGGGTCAGCTGTCCTGGCTGTGTCCTGTGCCAGCTTCTTGTGCCCCTCCAGCTTTCTCACTGGCTGGGCTTGAGAAGCTGAAAAGTCCTTGAATTTAGACTAAACATTACTTAGCAACAACTGAAAACATCAGTGTGTTATCAACATTCTTCTCATACTGAACTCAAAACATAGCACTGTACCAGCTACTAGGAAGACAATTAACTCTATCCCAGCTGAAACCAGGACACTAACTAAACAAAACATCTGAGATGCAAAGGGTTTTACTAAAGCACAGCTCATGCTTAAATCCCCAAAAAGACATGTAATAAGAAAGATATAGATGAATATGATTACAGCAAATCTGCTTTTATTCAGAGCGCCCAAAGATGCTGAGTGAAAGGGCTCATAGGCGTGCCAGGCAGGGCTTTGAAGCAATGCCACATTTGCTCAGGTAGGAGGGTTACATACTGAGCAAAATTCTGTTGCCACATGATACACTGCTGTATGCGGCAACCTGTTAATAGGTGGGAATTAAGCGGTACGTTATTTCTGGTAAATCACCATGAGGAAGCTCACTGTATTCTGGTTTCCATTTTCCTGCAGCTTTCTTTACAGATTTCTTCACATCGGTGTGATGAATGATGTCCATGTGACAGAACACCCAGCCAGGATCGGCATCCTGTTGGATTACAGTGATGGCAGACTGTTGTTCTTCAATGCAGAGAGAGGACTGGTGCTGTTCACCATGAGGCACAAATTTACTGATGCTGCTCACCCGACCTTTGCCCTGGAGAAGGCTGGAGCGCTTACCCTGCGCACGGGAATGGAGCTGCCGGAGTTTGTGAAGCACAGCTAATGCCATGCTTCACACTCTCAGGAAAACTGACAATTACAGCATTGGGGGGCAGGGAGGGGAAGAGGCGTGTCAGGGAGGGATGTCTAGTCTTCACTGATGAATGCTACATGCATAGCTCTCCCCCACATCGTCAATAATTGTAGTTAGTGCTCAGCCATGTAATCACCCTGAGCCTGGAGAGAAAATAGCCTTCTTCAGATGGAGTGTGCACCTAGTGATATACACAGCAGTACTTTTGAGGGGGAAAAAAAAGGTTTGTTAGATATGACCATTAAGGGGGGAGGGGGGGGAATGTACTTTCCCTGTGAAAATAATGACAGTACTAGCTGTCTTTTTAAAGTTGATGATGAGCCTGTGTATGAAATAAATGCATCTCTCACTGCAATACATGAAAGCCATCATTTAATCATTTGCCAGGACAGTCAGAGCCCAAATCCAAGATGACGTGTTTGAAAAATGTGCAAAAAATTTCAACAACTGAAACATTCTGCAAGTTAATTTTTTGTGTTATTGTTTGCCAACTCTTTTCTTTAAATGCACAAATTAAGAAAACTTGGAAACTTAGAACTCTGCATGTTTGCAAAATGAGTGAGTGTATTGGCTTTGCGTGGCAAGGTTTTGGAGGCGGGGGGGGGGTTACAGGGGTGGCTTCTGTAAGAAGCTGCTGGAAGCTTCCCCTGTGTTCGACAGAGCCCATACCAGCCGGCTCTAAGTTGGACCCGCCGCCGGCCAAGGCCGAGCCAATCAGTGATAGTGGTAACGCCTCTGTGATAACATTTTTAAGAAGGAAAAAAGTTGGGACAGAAATAAACGGCAGCTGGAGAGAGAGTGAGAACATGTAAGAGAAACAACCCTGCAGACACCAAGGTCAGTGAAGAAGGAGGGGGAGGAGATGCTCCAGGCGCCGGAGCAGAGATTCCCCTGCAGCCCCTGGTGAAGACCATGGTGAGGCAGGTTGTCCCCCTGGAGTCCATGGAGGTCCATGGTGGAGCAGATATCCACCTGCAGCCCATGGAGGACCCCACATAGGAGCAGGTGGATGCCCGAAGGAGGCTGTGACCCAGTGGGAAGCCCGTGCTGGAGCAGGCTCCTGGCAGGACCTGCGGATCTGTGGAGAGAGGAGCCCACGTTGGAGCAGGTTTTCTGGCAGGACTTGTGACCCCGTGGGGGACCCACGCTGGAGCAGTGTGCTCCTGAAGGACTGCACGCCATGGAAGGGACCCATGCTGGAGCAGTTTGTGAAGAACTGCGGCCCGTGGGAAGGACCCACATTGGAGAAGTTCATGGAGGACTGTCTCCCGTGGGAGGGACCCCACGCTGGAGCAGGGGAAGAGTGTGATGAGTCCTGCCCCTGAGGAGGATGAAGTGGCAGAAATAACGTGTGATGAACTGACCGTAAACCCCATTCCCCGTCCCCCTGTGCTGCTGGGGGGTTAGGTAGAGAATCCGGGAGTGAAGTTGTGCCCGGGAAGAAGGGAGGGGGTGGAGGGAAGGTGTTCTGAGATTTGGTTTTATTTCTCATTATCCTTCTCTGGTTGATTTGTAATAAATCGAGTTAATTTTCCCCAAGCTGAGTCTGTTTTGCCTGTGATGGTAATTGGTGAGTGATCTCTCCTGTCCTTATCTCGACCCACAAGCCCTTTGTAATATTTTCTCTCCCCTGTCCAGCTGAGGAGGGGGGAGTGATAGAACAGCTTTGGTGGGCACTTTGGCGTCCAGCCAGGGTCAACCCACCACAGTGAGTTCCAGACTAGTCTTCATATCAGTCATATAAAGTTTGAGTATGCAACACCTACCTACCCTGTTCACACCAGACTAACAGACAGCTACCTGACTCTGTCAGTAATTATCTGTACCTGTAAATAGGTATTCATGAAACACATGTATGAGGAAACTTGATAGAAGTGGTAAAAGTCTTCCCCTATGGTTTTCATCCTCAATTTGTTGGGTAGGTGGTTTCGATGGTGAAGGGAAGGTTGTCACCTGGGACCTTAGAGAACAGTCAAATTGCCAGTGACCTTCTTGTGGATCACCCTTTTTCCATCACTGCTTTTTACCTTTGCACTTACAGATTTGATGCTTCTAATTTCAGGCTTGTGGACATTTTCCTGAGTCTGCCCTGCTCTCTCCTGTTATCTACACTAGCACCAGAATCACATCAGCAAGGCGTAGTGTTTCAGGGCTGTCAAAATAGGCAGGCTAAGCATCGTTGATGCCAGTAGAGGAATAGGACGCTGATTTTCCCCCTTGGCTTGTTCAAACCATGTTTCCAATCACTTCACACATCCATGGTATGGCTGTCTTCTTGCCTGTCCCGAGGGCTGAATGCACGAGTGCCAGTGGTGCCGAACTCCAGTGAATGCTGGGGGGAAATTAATCTTAAGGAAGATGGGCAACGTTTTTCATGCTGTGCCTGCTCTGGAGATTACTGTCGCACGGAACTGTGCTGCCGAACTCATTTCTGAGCTCAGCTGAAGAGCTGTACTCCCCAAAGTAAAGCAGATTTCAGGAGTCTAACGGAGAGGGTTTACTTCTGAAGAGAGAACTTAAATGAGTTTCAAGGAGGCTTCTGCTTTTTATGCTCAGAGGAGGTGCCGCCTGCTGCTGTTTTATTTATGATTTAACACCACCAAGGCATGTGCTTGCTGCTTTAGCCTGCTGTATGTTTGGTGTCCCAGAGGAGTGTCCTGGGTTCAGCTGGGATAGAGTTAATTTTTACAGGAACCTGGGAAGTGAGGGGGGGGCAGCCGGGACAGCTGACCTGAACTAGCCAAGGAGCTATTCCATACCATGTGACATCATGCTCAGTATATAAATGGGGAGCAGGCTGGGGGGAGCTCTCTTGACTTTCGGTGGGGGAAGTGGTGGAGCGTCGGGTTCCGGGTGGTGAGCAGTTGCACTGTGCATCACTCCTTTTGTATATTCTTTTGTTAGTACCGTTGTTGTTGTTGTAATCTCTCTTTTTGTGTAGTCCCAGTAAACTGCCCTTATCTCAATCCTCGAGATCCCGGTTTTTTTTTTTTCTTTTCTCCCCTCTGATTCTCCTCCCCATCCCACCGGAGGGGGGCGGGAGGAGTGAGCAAGTGGCTGCGTGATCCTTTGTTACCGGCTGGGCTGAAACCACGACAGTCCTTTTTGGCGCCCAACGTGGGGCACGAAGGGTTGAGATAACGACGGATCTGGCCAGAGCGTGTTGAAACAAATTTCTTGTATTAGAAATGCATTTCTTATATTAGATAAATAGATGCTAGTTACAATGTTGGTTCGTTTGTTTACATGGTGGCATTTTGTAAGTTCTTATATGCTCTATGTATTGCCTGTAGTTACATTTATCACCTCTGGGAGAAGGATTGGGATTATCATTTTGCTATACTGGGCAATGTCGACTTGTGAAATGATTTCATCACTGGTCATGAGGTTAAGCTGGTATCTGTATGAGGCAGTGATATCATTTCCATACTTCGGGCACCTTCTATCGGATTTTATTGGTAATTACACCCAACCCATGGGGAAGTCGGGGGGGATACTTCCCCCCATCCGTTCACCTCCCTTCTCTCCTTCCAGCTAATTACAACAGCTTTTGAGAATTTTGAATATCCTTGGGATGCGCAAGCCAGTGTGCTGTTAGTGCTGTGCCTCCTGAATGTGTTTCAGGTCTTGTTTAGGGCTACAAAAAGGCTCTGTAAGAGTACCACCCAGAGATCTGCCCCAAAGCTGGATATTCATGGGTGGCATGGCATGTGGGAGGATATGGGCAGGTATCTAGAGAACTTCTCACCTCCAGTGGCTTGGAAGTTCACTCCCGAACAACTACAGAACCCTCATGAAGTGGTAGAATATTTGAAAGGAAAATGCTGTGGCTATTCCAGAGACGCACAACTCACTGCACTGTGCTGGGCCCTGGCCAGTATCTACCAAACACTGCTTGATATTAGGCAGCACCCTCGGGGGAAAAGAGGGAAAACAGTGCTGCAGGCACCGTGGCTACCCCTACCCCGGTGACAGGCAGCGTGGTTACCCCAACCCTGGCGACAGGTACTGCAGCTAAACCAGAGAACCAACCTGTGCCAGTATCAGTCGCCCCTGTACAGAAAAAGAAACACACAAAGAAATCAGTTTGCTTAGCGATAGATGAAAATGAACCAGGGTCATCGCGCGAACAGGAGGAAGAGGCAGAACCTGAAATAATCACCCGATCTCTATCCCTGAGTGAGTTGCATGACATGCGAAAAGATTTTAGCCGCCACCCAGGTGAGCACATTGTTACCTGGCTGCTCCAATGCTGGGATAATGGGGCCAGTAGTTTGGAATTAGAGGGTAGGGAAGCCAAACAGTTGGGATCCCTGTCTAGGGAAGGGGGCATTGACAAGGCGATTGGGAGAAAAACACAAGTCCTCAGCCTCTGGAGGCGACTTCTGTTAGGTGTAAAGGAAAGGTAACTTCATCCTTGAAGGGGTATATGTCACCAAGGCAAATGGACCACCATGGAGAGAGGTATCCAGTACCTGAGGGAATTAGCTGTGCTGGAGGTGACTTATAATGATCCAGAAAATGGGCAGTCACCCACAGATCCGGATGAAGTCCAATGCACACAACCGATGTGGCGGAAGTTTCTACGAAGTGCACCACCAACCTATGCCAACTCATTGGCAGTAATGTCCTGGAAAGAAGGCTATGGACAAACGGTGGACGAATTGGCTGTCCAAATCCGGCAATATGAAGGAAGTCTCTCTTCCTCCCTATGGGCCTGTGTCTCGGCTGTAGAGGAATTGTCCCGAGAGTTCCAGCAATTCAAAGTGGATATGACTTTCTCCCCACCTGTACAGGCCCGCATCGCGGCTATTGGGAGTAAGCATTCCTCTCTCCAAGAAAGAGGAGATAGAAAGTACACACGACGGGCTAACCTGTGGTTTTACCTGCGTGACCATGGAGAGGACATGAGGAAGTGGGATGGAGAACCTACCTCAGTCCTGGATGCACGGGTATGGGAGTTGCGAGAAAAAGCAATCAGAAAAGAGGATTCTTCTTGGAAAAATGCCGCTCCGGTTTCCCATGAGCAGTCCCCCAGATGGAGTAGAAGGGCTGATCTCATTTCTGATCCTCTTGAAGGGACTTCTGATTCACATTTGCGAAAAGTGAGTAACGGATACTCTAACCAGGATTAGGGGGGCCCTGCCTCCAGCCAGGTGGAGGAAAGGGACAACCGAGTCTACTGGACAGTGTGGATTTGATGGCCTGGCACATCAGACCCACAGGAATATAAGGCTGTAGTAGACACTGGTGCACAATGTACCCTGATGCCATCAAGTTATAAAGGGGCAGAACCCATCTGTATCTCTGGTGTGACAGGGGGATCCCAAGAGCTAACTGTATTGGAAGCTGAAATGAGTCTAACTGGGAATGAGTGGCATAAACACCCCATTGTGACTGGCCCAGAGGCTCCGTGCATCCTTGGTATAGACTACCTCAGGAGGGGGTACTTCAAGGACCCAAAAGGGTACCGTTGGGCCTTTGGTATAGCTGCCTTGGAGATGGAGGAAATTGAACAGCTGTCTACCCTGCCTGGTCTCTCTCAAGACCCTTTGGTTGTGGGGTTGCTGAGGGTTGAAGAACAACAAGTGCCAATTGCTACCACGACGGTGCACCGGCGGCAATATCGCACCAACCGAGACTCCCTGATCCCCATCCATAAGCTGATTTGCCAATTGGAGAGCCAAGGAGTGATCAGCAAGACTCACTCACCCTTTAACAGTCCCATATGGCCCGTGCGGAAATCTAATGGGGAATGGAGACTAACAGTAGATTATCGTGGGCTGAATGAAGTCACGCCACCACTGAGCGCTGCTGTGCCAGATATGTTAGAACTTCAATATGAACTGGAATCAAAGGCAGCCAAGTGGTATGCCACAATGGACATTGCTAATGCATTTTTCTCCATTCCATTGGCAGTGGAGTGCAGGCCACAGTTTGCTTTCACTTGGAGGGGTGTCCAGTACACCTGGAATCGATTGCCCCAGGGGTGGAAACACAGCCCCACCATTTGCCATGGACTGATCCAGGCTGCACTGGAAAAAGGTGAAGCTCCAGAACACCTGCAGTACATTGATGACATCATCGTATGGGGCAACATGGCAGAAGAAGTTTTTGAGAAAGGGAAGAAAATAATCCAAATCCTTTTGAAGGCTGGTTTTGCCATAAAAGAAAGTAAGGTCAAGGGACCTGCACAGGAGATACAGTTCTTAGGAATAAAATGGCAAGACGGGCATCGCCAGATCCCTATGGATGTGATCAACAAAATAGCAGCTATGTCCCCACCGACTAATAAAAAGGAAACACAGGCTTTCTTAGGAGTTGTGGGTTTTTGGAGAATGCATATTCCAAATTACAGTCAAATTGTAAGTCCTCTCTACCAAGTTACCCGGAAGAAGAATGACTTTAAATGGGGGCCTGAACAACGACAAGCCTTTGAACAAATTAAGCGGGAGATTGTTCATGCAGTGGCCCTTGGGCCCGTCCGGGCAGGACAAGATGTTAAAAATGTGCTCTATACTGCAGCCGGGGAAAATGGCCCTACCTGGAGCCTCTGGCAGAAAGCACCCGGGGAGACCCGAGGCCGACCCCTGGGGTTTTGGAGTCGGGGATACAGAGGAGCCGAGGCCCGCTATACTCCAACTGAGAAAGAGATATTGGCAGCATATGAAGGAGTTTGAGCTGCCTCAGAAGTGGTTGGTACTGAAACACAGCTCCTCTTAGCACCCCGACTGCCAGTGCTGGGCTGGATGTTCAAAGGGAAAGTCTCCTCTACACATCATGCAACTGATGCTACATGGAGTAAGTGGGCCGCACTGATCACACAACGAGCTCGCATAGGAAACCCCAGTCGCCCAGGAATTTTGGAAGTGATCATGGACTGGCCAGAAGGCAAAGATTTTGGAATGACACCACAGGAGGAGGTGACACGTGCTGAAGAGGCCCCGCTGTATAATAAACTGCCAGACAATGAGAGGCAATATGCCCTGTTCACTGATGGGTCCTGTCGCATTGTGGGAAAACATCGGAGGTGGAAGGCTGCTGTATGGAGTCCTACACAACAAGTCGCAGAAACTGCTGAAGGAGAAGGTGAATCAAGTCAATTTGCAGAGGTGAAAGCCATCCAGCTAGCGTTAGACATTGCTGAAAGAGAAAAGTGGCCAGTGCTCTATCTCTATACTGACTCATGGATGGTGGCAAATGCCCTATGGGGGTGGCTACAGCGATGGAAGCAGAGCAACTGGCAGCGCAGAGGTAAACCCATCTGGGCCGCCGCACTGTGGCAAGATATTGCTGTTCGGCTAGAGAAGCTAGTGGTAAAAGTACATCATGTAGATGCTCATGTACCCAAGAGTCGGGCCACTGAAGAACATCAAAACAACCAGCAGGCAGATCAGGCTGCCAAGATTGAAGTGTCTCAGGTGGATCTGGACTGGCAACATAGGGGTGAGCTATTTATGGCTCAGTGGGCCCATGACACCTCAGGCCATCAGGGAAGAGATGCAACATATAGATGGGCTCGTGATCAAGGGGTGGACTTGACCATGGACACTATCGCACAGGTTATCCATGAATGTGAAACATGTGCTGCAATTAAGCAAGCCAAGCGGCTAAAACCCCTGTGGTATGGAGGGCAATGGCTGAAATATAAACAAGGGGAAGCCTGGCAGATTGACTATATCACACTCCCACGAACCCGCCAAGGCAAGTGCCATGTGCTTACAATGGTGGAAGCAACCACCGGATGGCTGGAAACATATCCTGTGCCCCATGCCACTGCCCAGAACACTATCCTGGGCCTTGAAGAGCAAGATTTATGGCGACACGGCACCCCAGAAAGAATCGAGTCGGACAATGGGACTCACTTCTGAAACAACCTCATAGACACCTGGGCCAAAGAGCATGACATTGAGTGGGTATATCACATCCCCTATCACGCACCGGCCTCCGGAAAAATCGAACGATACAATGGACTGTTAAAGACTACATTGAGAGCAATGGGGGGTGGAACTTTCAAGCATTGGGATACACATTTAACAAAAGCCACCTGGTTGGTTAAGACTAGAGGATCTGCCAGTTGGGCTGGCCCCGCCCAACCAAGACTTCCACATACTGTAGAAGGAGATAAAGTCCCTGTAGTGCGCATGAAGAGTATGTTAGGAAAGACAGTCTGGGTTAGTCCTGCCTCAAGCAGAGACAAACCCATCCAAGGGATTGCTTTTGCTCAAGGACCTGGGTACACTTGGTGGGTGATGCAGAAGGATGGGGAAGTTCGATGTGTACCTCAAGGAGATTTGATTTTGGGAGAGAATAGCCAGTGAATTAGGCTGTATGATGTTAACTGCTCAATAACCTGCCACTGTATGTCATTGTATCTATAGTGTCTATATGCCATATCAAGGGTATTACAGTAAGAATTACCCAAACGACTGAAGGATGGACTTTGAAACCGAGCCAAGTACAACAGTGATAGAACTTGAACTGGCGCCCAGCGATTTCCTCAAGATCAACATCTTCGACCTGCAGACCAAGGGCGTGGGTTGCACCAAATGTACCAGCCGCAAGCTCCAGAGGCAGCATGCAACAATCCAACACCTCACACCATCTCTCCTATCCTGAAGGACTGTTGCAACAGATGGAGCCCCAAAGTCATGGACTAAATAAAATTGATGGATGTATTAGAGGGATAGCCCATCGACTAAGGGAATGATATTTGTGTGTGTGTGTGTGGGGGGGTGTTCATATACATATATATATATATATATGTATACAAGACAAGGAAAGTAGTAGTGGTTAATTGGAAAATGTAAGATCTGGGCATGATGTAGATGGTATAGAATAAGGGGTGGATAATGTCCTGGGTTCAGCTGGGATAGAGTTAATTTTTTACAGGAACCTGGGAGGTGAGGTGAGGGCACAGCCAGGACAGCTGACCTGAGCTAGCCAAGGAGCTATTCCATACCATGTGACATCATGCTCAGTATATATATGGGGAGCAGGCTGGGGGGAGGTCTCTCGACTTTCGGTGGGGGAAGTGGTGGAGCGTCGGGTTCTGGGTGGTGAGCAGTTGCACTGTGCATCACTCCTTTTGTATATTCTTTTGTTAGTACCGTTGTTGTTGTTGTAATCTCTCTTTTTGTGTAGTCCCAGTAAACTGCCCTTATCTCAACCCTCGAGGTCCCGGTTTTTTTTAATTTTTCTCCCCTCTGATTCTCCTCCCCATCCCACTGGAGGGGGGCAGGAGGAGTAAGCGAGCGGCTGTGTGGTCCTTTGTTACCGGCTGGGCTGAAACCACGACAAGGAGCTACACTCCACATGCTCTACACTCTCACAGCAGGCTAAGGCAGGATGGTTGAGGCAAGATGAAGAAGATCCTGTGACCATTTATTTTAAGCCAGAGCTCTTTTTGGCATTACAATTAGAGTGCCAGTTCTGATTCCCTGCTGGGGAGAGAGGGGAATGAAAAAGCTGGGTAGTGCCCTACTGGCTCAAGCGAGTATTGTAGAGGTGTAGAGGATGGTGAGAAAAAGGTCCAGGATTAATTGGGAAAGACAGACAGAAAGGGTATTGAGGGTAGCGTTATCATGAAGGTTGAGGAGGAAGAGGCAGAAGGCAGGCTGGAAATTCACACAGAGCAGATGGTGACAAACAGAGGCAGGTCAGTGGTGTCGGCAGCGTGCATTCCTCAGGCTCCCACAGCCAGTGAGCTCACTGGAGGTTCGGCTATCTCCAGGAACACACTTGGGACAGCAGCAACCAGGGAGAGGAGAACACAGGTAAAATCTCCCCAATGCTGGGATTTTTCAAGTTTAATTCTTGTGCTTGATGAGTTTAGCATTTAGAAATACCTTAAAAACAGCATGACTTACTTATTTTTCAGCAGAGGATGTTTGCTTGGCTGATAGTAACTAAGACTTCATACAAATGCTGACAGGGTTATGTAGTATATGTACACAGTCTGATCATCATTCCATGCTTAGAATTACATAACAATACATTTTGAGAGTTACACAAAGAACCATAAAAGAGTTCACTAATAAATAATTTGGGGTTTATTTTCATCCTGAAAGTATGAAAGCTGATGCCTAACACTGCAAGTATTGTTAATAAATATTTGGACTGATCTGAAACACATTGCATTAAAAGGAATGATTTCTTTTCACTTCAGTGGGTTTTAGATTAAGCTTGTAAACCCTTGTGCACTGAGATGAGAATATAGGCCTGACTGTAAGAGAGAAATTAATTTTTACTGTCAAAATAGTGCTGAACTGGAATATTGCTAGTATCAGTAGTATTGATCCACAAATCTTGCTTAGGTCTTTCTGCTCCAGAAAGAGTTTAATGCTTCCTTGCAACATCAAGCAGAGAAACTTGGCAATGTGTCTGTGAACTGCAGCACGTGTGGTGTTGTGGTGGTGCATTTCTTTCCCCCTCTCCAGGCTGATTTACAAACTTGGGAAGGCTCGCTAGGCCTTAGCATAAGTGTAATGAGTCAGGCAGTTAAGCGACCCTTGACTGTGCCAGGAACCCTTACACAGCTAAGACAGGGAGATATGCTGTGTGTCTCAAGGACTCCTGCTGCCCGGCGAAGGCAGGGGATGGGAGTAGAGATAGCCAGTTCTCTCTCATAACAACCTTGAGACATTACAGTCCTCCCCTGACAATCTTGGAGCATCCTGTATCTATGTTTTAAGTTATTCTCGGACAGCCTTGGAGCTTTCCTTATCTGCATGTGAAACGGTACCAGCGCAGCTGGAATTTCAGTAATTTGTTGATGACTAAAGTCAATCATCTCCCGAACCTATAAACAGTGGTACTAAGTGAGACACTTTGAGCTCTCCTGGACTGCAGCAGGCTGTGACCAGCATCTCCCTCTGAGTGGGACGCCTCTCAGAGCTCGCAAACTTTCCTGTTTGCAAAAATCAGAGGTCTGTTGCTGAAAGCTGACACGACCTGGGCTGATTCTCTTCGCTCCTTGAGGTTCAACCCTTCACCCGTTGAGACAAATGCCAAAGCATTCAACGTGAATATTTTCACTGACCGCGAGGGGAATTTTTAACAGGTATACCTCTTTTACTCTCTTTTACTCTCTTATGTATTTCTCTTAGTGTCTTTATGCATGCATGTGTACTAACCTGAACAGTCTATAGCAAGTAAGTTATAGTAAGTACATTATAAGTTATTAGTAAGTTATAGCAAGTATATTACAAGATATTAAGTAAGTTATAGCATGCATACAGGCACAACTTTGCTCTTGCGCTAGCTCTTTTTAAAAAGGGAAATGTCACTGAAATTTAAATGTGTACTGAAAATGGTCTAGTGACACCTTATTTTAGAAATGCGTACATTAAACCCCCTCCATACTGCTATTGTGGAACTTAATTGCATTATCACTAAGCCTGTTGTAAGACATAGACCCACTAAGGCACAGTACCAATAAATTGTTGCTAAATCCACAGTACTGTAATATTGTCTGTGATATACGTGTAAAATACGATTTCTGTTAGCAGTGCAGGGTTTTGAATAGGTATGTAAAGATGGATTTAAGAATAATATGAAATTATGATCTTTCTGAACCATCCACATTTCAGAATAATAAATAGGACCTCTGCTGTGTTGAAGTTTAAATTGGATTTGAAAAATTACATTCTGTGATGAAATCACTATTACATTTCTGTCATTTTGCTGATGGATTTACTAGCTCTCAAGAAGCTCAATATGCTCAGATAGTCACACAACCAGCAAGGAAGTGAGAGCATCTTTTCTGCTTCCAGCCAAGTGCTGTGGAAGAGAGACTGAACTAGAAAAGTACCTTTGTTGTTGTCCTGGTTTCAGCTGGGATAGTTAATTGTCTTCATAGTAGCTGGTACAGTGCTATGTTTTTGAGTTTGGTATGAGAAGAATGTTGATAACACACTGATGTTTTCAGTTGTTGCTAAGTAGTGTTTAGACTAAGTCAAGGATTTTTCAGCTTCTGATGCCCAGCCAACAAGAAGGCTGGAGGGGCACAAGAAGTTGGGAGGGGACACAGCCAGGGCAGCTGACCCAAAGTGGCCAAAGGGGTATTCCATACCATGTGACGTCATGCCTAGTATATAAACTGGGGGGAGTGGGGGTGGGGGGACCGCCGCTCAGGGACTAACTGGCTGTCGGTCGGCGGGTGGTGAGCAATTGCATTGTGCATCATTTGTATATTCCAATCCTTTTATTATTACTGTTGTCATTGTATTAGTGTTATCATTATCATTATTAGTTTCTTCTTTTCTGTTCTATTAAACTGTTCTTATCTCAACCCATGAGTTTTACTTCTTTTCCTGATTTTCTCCCCCATCCCACTGGGTGGGGGGGAAGCGAGTGAGTGGCTGCATGGTGCTTAGTTGCTGGCTGGGGTTAAACCACAACAGTTGTCCTAAAAGCGGATTCGTTACCTGGTGTGCAATAGACCAGTCTCACACACTCAGGAGAGATATTGCTTTTTATTCAGGCCTGGGTGCTCGGTGGACTTTCCACAAATCAAGCACACCAGATTCATCATGTGTGTCTCTTTTATACAGTAACAATTGCATATAATTTACTAAACTACTACCTAGTACATATTCAAACTATCTAATGCATATACATAGGATTATATAAGCATGACACATCAAATGCCTTCTCTGCATGCACAGGGGTCTCATGTGGTCTTTGGTGGTCATTTGGGGAGGTATCCCCTCCTCACTTCGACCACTAAGTCCCTCTGTATCGGGTCAATGGTTCGTTTTCCTGCCAGGAGGGACGTATCATCAATCAGGAAGAATAGAAAGGGTCAGAATGATCTTGGCTACTTCTCTAGGTATTATTAAAATTGTTTGAAGTTGAAAATTATTAACTAACTTAATTTTAAACAGGGTTTTCTAATCTACAACAGGATTTTCGATATCTGACATCACCTTCATTTTTTGTGTTGAGTTTGTCCAATTTTCTGCCATAGATGAAAGTAGCTTTTGATGACCAGGGACCACTCCACAGTGCAGTTCCCACAGATGCACAACCTGGAAGGAAATGGAGCAGATCTCCACCCCAGACCCTGCACTGAATTTGTCAACAGTTAAAAAATGCATAATTTCAAGTGCAGTTCCACTCTGGAAAATATCCATGCAGAAATGACATCTTCCTTTTCAGGACTTGTATTACAGAGACACTGTATTTCTAAATCATACTCTTCTCAACCCTGAAGAAACAGTTCTGCAAGCAGAGATGGAAGTAGCCCATAGCTTGTCATACACCATTAATGCAGTGGTCAGCTGAATTTCCACCTGCCAAACTGTTACCATGCTACTGAGTGAGAGATGGAGAGCTGGACCCTGGCCACAACAGGTACAGGAGAGAACTGGCTTCTGCTGAGCAAGCAAGAAGCCAGTGTGGCTTTTAATGCTGGGGATGGCAAAAGGAGACCTTTATCTGAGCATAACTTTATATAACCCAGCCTTCTGAGATTGTAAAAGTCTATCTCGCATCACCTCATGAGCCTGGCTCAGAAGGCATGGTGCATATGTAGTCCCACAACTCTTATTTTCATATTCACCATAAAGAAGAGAACTACATTTTGAAGTAAAATTAACAGAGATTATTTTACCTAATTCTGTAATTGTGTTTTAGATATGTCTGCCTGCTTCCTGCTATGTTTTGCAAAAAAAAGAAAATGACTGAAAAATTATACTTGTAGTATGAAGTACACCCTTCAGAAAAAAAGTAACAAACACAAATACAAATAAACTCTGAATACTTTGTAACAAGGGAGGGAGCTTTACATGCTGCTCCAGCAGCATCCACTGGTGTTGATGTCCCACACTCTCTACTAGTATCATTCTTTTACCCATGAAGGTTTGTTTTTTTTCTGAAACATGTATTAATAAAAATATGTGCAAGATGTGCAACTAGCAGTGTAAATAATTATTAAATGACTGCTAGTGCTTAGGAAATAATTTGTATTGGTATTTAATGTACAAAGTGAGGACTTTCCTTTCAAAGCAAAGAATGTGTTGAGATAGATAGGTAAAGAATTTTCTGTGGTTCAGTCACAGCAGAATTACACAGGAACACATATTAATAGCCTACCCAGGTACAGAAAGGGCATTGCTCTCTAAAGTATAAAAGGAGATTTTGGAAGTTAAATCAAGGCATTTCTTGGGGGTTAAAAAAAAAAAGCCCATTGTATCACTGAGCTCAAGTTCAAATTTGCATTTTTAGCTCAGGGCCATATACTTCTATTATATGCTTCTCCATCAAATTGATGCTATGTTCTGCGATTGCAATGCAATGAGACAGCTTTGGTGCATGGCACTGCAGTTATTTTTGCACATGTTCAGTAAGTTTAGTGGAGCCTGAATAGGTTGGGCTTGCTGATCACATGTGGCTCATTTGGGCAATTAAAGAGCAATAAATCAGTTCCACAAAGTGTGGGATTCTCAGGACACCTGCATATCCATGGTGGAAAAAGGCCATCAGCTTTTCTTCCAGTTATTCTTCCAAGGCTGATGGACCCTGGAAATCCCCACGGAAGGAACACAGCAGTAAGATTCCATTTGAACAGTATTTCTGCTGCAAGAAACATTCATGCTGGAAGAGCCTACTTTGGGCCTTAATCATGCCTGAAGTACATCTTCTGCTTGAGTTAACAGGACAAAGGTAGGTATGTTTGCACTTCATTGGTTTTGTTTAAAAATTACTGCCTTAGAATTTAAACTCAGCCCCTTGAAGATCACATTCAATTTCCCCCCCCCCAAAAGTCCTCTTCCCCAGTTACTCCACTGAGTACCATGGGGTTGTGGCCCACTGTAAGGAAGCATTTGTTGTACTGCTACTTGCCCCACAGAAGGAAAAAATGAATGCTCACTTTCTAACAGCTTTGTAGTGTATTCCTCATCTTTAAAAAGCAGGATCTCTGCTAACAGCAAAATGAGTTACAAGAAAACTCAAGCAGTTATACAGAACTCTTTGTCATCACTTTAATACTGTTGTTTTTCAAACAAGACTAGAATTAATTTAAGACCTTCACATTAGTGAAACTCTTAATTAATATAGTTTTGATCTTGAGTTAAACAGGTTGGCTTTAACTTTTCAAGCTTAAAATAGTTATCTGCCTTTTATAGATAGATATCTGTGTTTTAAGGTAGTAGACATGGTCTGCTCATATAGTGTCTTGAAACTGCATGGCAGCTCTATTATCTGCAGTGCAGTGGCTATGCAGGACATTAAAGATTATGAAATAATGGGTTAAAGGAAAAGGCACTGTGGCTGTAACCCTCAAGAGGATGCTAATAAAGCAACAAATCCAAGAACATGACCAGCACCACTCGTGTAGACAGCAGGATGTTAGCATAGGGAAGCAAAAGCTTGGAGATGTTAGAGAGTCATAACCCAAGGAAGGTGTGAATGCTGACTTTTACTGTACATAGAAAGGAGCTAATAGGCAAGAGAGATGTGCTGGATGTTAGGACCAGAGGCTTATTTTTGTCAACCTGTAACAGATGTGTAACAGCACATCTAACTCCTCTTTTTAATGTACAGTTAATTAGACTTTATATGAACCCAATGGATCACATACATATACACTGGAAAAGCAAACATTATGTCAGACTTGTGGCACTGAAATGAATCCAGAGAAAGAGTTCCCACATTATTGTTTGACATAATCCAGTTCATTAGATACTCCCTGCAGCTTAGAGCTGTGGAACATCTGTCCTTGATTCACCGCTTGTTTCAGCTGAGTCTTCCAGTCTGGTTTATAGACAAAGGAGAATAAAACTGCAGAAATGAGGCTAACAGTGAGAACAAAGACAGATGCTGCCAGCAGGGCCAGCTTCCTCAGGACTGCTGCTAAGGGGGCCTCCAAAAAAGGACTGTGATGCTGGAGCATGGTTGTGCTTTCTTAGCCCTGCAGAGGTGCAGCAGAGTAAACTTAAATCACCCCTTTCAGACCCTGGCTTCTACACTTATGGGAACGAAAAAATGGGAGTGACAGAACGGCAAGTTTCAAATCAGGTGGCAGAAAGAGTACAGAAGGTGCTGGCACATGAAACAGCTGGTGTCCACAAAGCAGCAACTCCAACCCACAGCCTGTGATGCTCCATGCCTTGCTTGCATGCCCAGCAGGAACCATGGGGGAGCATGAACTTGGCCATCCCCTGTGCTTGCTGGAAAGGAGTGAGGTGCCATGTCACAGTAACTTCAGGCAAGGTGCCTATGGGGTCTCATGAGAATCATGGGCTACGCTATAGATCACCCCAGCCTGAAAAACACTGAGCATGAACTCCAATCTGCAGTAAATTTGAAGTCTATTTGGGGTCTATTGACTCCCTGTCTCCATTTCTAAATCATTTTCTGCTCTCCTCCTTTGCTGTTAGGGTCATGCTTAATCATGAACCTGTCATGGGGTCTGTGCTCCAGCAGCATGTCTAGCAGGTTGCTCAACAGAGCTCTGCAAGGTTTAAAGGAAAGCATCTCCAACTGCAATGGCCCTGCTATGAGCTGGCATTTCAGGATCCTGGAGTTTCACCATCTGTCGTGGTTTCAGCCCAGCCGGTAACAAAGGATCACGCAGCCACTTGCTCACTCCTCCCCGCCCCACTCTGGGGGGATGGGGAGGGGAATCAGAAAGGAGAAAAGAAAAAAAAAAAAACGGGACCTCGGGGGTTGAGATAAGGACAGTTTACTGGGACAACACAAAAAGAGAAGCTACAACAACAACAACGGTACTAATAAAAGAATATACAAAATGAGTGATGCACAGTGCAACTGCTCACCACCCGGAACCCGATGCTCCACCACTTCCCCCACCGAAAGTCGAGAGACCTTCCCCCCAGCCTGCTCCCCATATATATACTGAGCATGATGTCACATGGTATGGAATAGCTCCTTGGCTAGTTCAGGTCAGCTGTCCCGGCTGTTCCCCCTCCCAGGATCCTGTGAAAATTAACTCTATCCCAGCTGAACCCAGGACATTATCCACCCCTTATTCTATACCATCTACATCATGCCCAGATCCTACATTTTCCAATTAATCACCACCGCTTTCCTTGTCTTTTATATATATATATGTATATGGACACCCCCCCACACACACACACACAAATAGCATTCCCTTAGTCGATGGGCCATCCCTCTAATGTGTCCATCAATTTTATTTAGTCCATGACTTTGGGGCTCCATCTGTTGTAACAGTCCTTCAGGATAGGAGAGATGGTGTGAGGTGTTGGATTGTTGCATGCTGCCTCTGGAGCTTGCGGCTGGTACATTTGGTGCAACCCACGCCCTTGGTCTGCAGGTCGAAGATGTTGATCTTGAGGAAATTGCTGGGCACCAGTTCAAGTTCCATCACTTTCACTTGGCTCGGTTTCAAAGTCCATCCTTCAGTCGTTTGGGTAATTCTTACTGTAATACCCTTGATATGGCATATAGACACTATAGATACAATGACATACAGTGGCAGGTTATTGAGCAGTTAACATCATACAGCCTAATTCACTGGCTATTCTCTCCCAAAATCAAATCTCCTTGAGGTACACATCGAACTTCCCCATCCTTCTGCATCACCCACCAAGTGTACCCAGGTCCTTGAGCAAAAGCAATCCCTTGGATGGGTTTGTCTCTGCTTGAGGCAGGACTAACCCAGACTGTCTTTCCTAACATACTCTTCATGCGCACTACAGGGACTTTATCTCCTTCTACAGTATGTGGAAGTCTTGGTTGGGCGGGGCCAGCCCAACTGGCAGATCCTCTAGTCTTAACCAACCAGGTGGCTTTTGTTAAATGTGTATCCCAATGCTTGAAAGTTCCACCCCCCATTGCTCTCAATGTAGTCTTTAACAGTCCATTGTATCGTTCGATTTTTCCGGAGGCCGGTGCGTGATAGGGGATGTGATATACCCACTCAATGTCATGCTCTTTGGCCCAGGTGTCTATGAGGTTGTTTCAGAAGTGAGTCCCATTGTCCGACTCGATTCTTTCTGGGGTGCCGTGTCGCCATAAAACTTGCTCTTCAAGGCCCAGTATAGTGTTCTGGGCAGTGGCATGGGGCACAGGATATGTTTCCAGCCATCCGGTGGTTGCTTCCACCATTGTAAGCACATAGCGCTTGCCTTGGCGAGTTTGTGGGAGTGTGATATAGTCAATCTGCCAGGCCTCCCCATGTTTATATTTCAGCCATTGCCCTCCATACCACAGGGGCTTTAGCTGCTTGGCTTGCTTAATTGCAGCACATGTTTCACATTCATGGATAACCTGTGCGATAGTGTCCATGGTCAAGTCCACCCCTTGATCACGAGCCCATCTATATGTTGCATCTCTTCCCTGATGGCCTGAAGTATCATGGGCCCACTGAACCATAAATAGCTCACCCTTATGTTGCCAGTCCAGATCCACCTGAGCCACATCAATCTTGGCAGCCTGATTCACCTGCTGGTTGTTTTGATGTTCTTCAGTGGCCCGACTCTTGGGTACATGAGCATCTACATGATGTACTTTTACCACTAGCTTCTCTAGCTGAACAGCAATATCTTGCCACAGTGCGGCAGCCCAAATGGGTTTACCTCTGCGCTGCCAGTTGCTCTGCTTCCATTGCTGTAGCCACCCCCACAGGGGATTTGCCACCATCCATGAGTCAGTATAGAGATAGAGCACTGGCCACTTTTCTCTTTCAGCAATGTCTAACGCTAGCTGGATGGCTTTCACCTCTGCAAATTGACTTGATTCACCTTCTCCTTCTGCAGTTTCTGTGACTTGTCATGTAGGACTCCATACAACAGCCTTCCACCTCCGATGTTTTCCCACAATGCGACAGGACCCATCAGTGAACAGGGCATATTGCCTCTCATTTTCTGACAGTTTATTATACAGTGGGGCCTCTTCAGCACGTCACCTCTTCCTCTGGCGATATTCCAAAATCTTTGCCTTCTGGCCAGTCCGTGATCACTTCTAAAATTCCTGGGCGACTGGGGTTTCGTACTTGAGTCTGTTGTGTGATCAGTGCGGCCCACTTACTCCATGTGGCATCAGCTGCATGATATGTAGAGGAGACCTTCCCTTTGAACATCCAGCCCAGCACTGGCAGTCGGGGGTGCTAAGAGGAGCTGTGTTTCAGTACCAACCACTTCTGAGGCAGCTCAAACTCCTTCATATGCTGCCAATATCTCTTTCTCAGGTGGAGTATAGTGAGCCTCGGATCCTCTGTATCCCCGACTCCAAAACCCCAGGGGTCGGCCTCGGGTCTCCCCGGGTGCTTTCTGCCAGAGGCTCCAGGTAGGGCCATTCTCCCCAGCTGCAGTATAGAGCACATTTTTAACATCTTGTCCTGCCCGGACGGGCCCAAGGGCTACTGCATGAACAATCTCCCGCTTAATTTGTTCAAAGGCTTGTTGTTGCTCAGGGCCCCATTTAAAATCATTCTTCTTCCGGGTCACTTGATAGAGAGGGCTTACAATCAGACTGTAATTTGGAATATGCATTCTCCAAAAGCCCACAACACCTAAGAAGGCCTGTGTTTCCTTTTTATTAGTCGGTGGGGACATAGCTGCTATTTTGTTGATCACATCCATTGGGATCTGATGACGCCCATCTTGCCATTTTATTCCTAAAAACTGGATCTCCCGTGCAGGTCCCTTGACCTTACTTTTTGTTTTATGGCAAAACCAGCCTTCTAAAGGATTTAGATTATTTTCTTCCCTTTCTCAAAAACTTCTTCTCCTGTGTCACCCCATACGATGATGTCATCAATGTACTGCAGGTGTTCCAGAGCTTCACCTTTTTCCAGTGCAGCCTGGATCAGTCCATGGCAAATGGTGGGGCTGTGTTTCCACCCCTGGGGCAGTGTGACGGTCTGACAAATTATAGTCAATGTCTCAAACATTCGTTAAAGAACTTTGGTGGAGAAAACAGCCTCTGTAAAAACGCTGGAGTTTTGTGAACAGGACAATGTGGCCGGAGGAGAGGGCCCCACGGAGGGTGGGACCGCACTTCTCCAAAGCCGCAATTCCTTATCTTAAGTGACCAGGAGAAGGAGCACAGCATATGCGCCTGGAGGAGGAGGCCCCACGGAAGATGGGACTGTGCTTCTATCTTAAGCGGTCATGCCAGCAGGAAAAGAGAGGCAACTCCGCGATGAACCGCCCCCCCCCAAAAAAGCTCACCGACCGATTCCAGAGAACCCCGGGAGTGGAGACTGCGCATGTCGAGACCATCAACTAACACACCATAAAAGAAGGGAGAACAAGTTCTCAGTGTGCGCCCTCCGGAACTGGATCTCTACGCTGGCTGGACCAACGCTGGACCCAGGACTGGTGAAACCCTTCTCTTCTCTTCTCTCTTTCTTTCTTTCTCTCTTTCTCTCTCTCCCTTTTTTCCTTCTCTCTTTTCCACAGTCCCTACACCTCATCCTTTTAAACATAAACCATTGACCAAGTCTGAGACTAAGAGTGGATCTAGCCGCCCCTGGGCTCCTCTTTGAGAAGGAGTCCAGAAAGCAAGGGGGTCTGCTCTGAACCTCGTGACTCAATGGGAGGGATCTCCTTCTGATACATTTCATGTTCCTTTTCCATTTCTTTTTCTACACCTCCCCTCTCTTTTCAAACAGCGGCTTAATGACATATTGCAAGGTTCATATTGATAAGTTCACTTGTACTTGAGCAAGGTTAGCTAGGTTGAATAAATGTTGATTGTTGTTTGAACTCCCCTGGTGTCATTTCACCTTAATTCTGACAAAGGAAATCCACGAACCTGAGTCGCTCCAACTTTGGGACGCGACAGGCAGCCAATTCCAGGTGTACTGGACACCCCTCCAAGCGAAAGCAAACTGTGGCCTGCACTCCACTGCCAAAGGGATTGAGAAAAATGCATTAGCAATGTCCATTGTGCCATACCACTTGGCTGCCTTTGATTCCAGTTCATATTGAAGTTCTAACATATCTAGCACAGCAGCACTCAGCGGTGGCGTGACTTCATTCAGGCCACGATAGTCTACTGTTAGTCTACACTCCCCATTAGATTTCTGCACGGGCCATATGGGACTATTAAAGGGTGAGTGAGTTTTGCTGATCACTCCTTGGCTCTCCAATTGGCAAATCAGCTTATGGATGGGGATCAGGGAGTCTCGGTTGGTGCGATATTGCCGCCGGCGCACCATCGTAGTAGCAATTGGCACTTGTTCTTCAACCCTCAGCAACCCTACAACCGAAGGGTCTTGAGAGAGACCAGGCAGGGTAGACAGCTGTTCAATTTCCTCCATCTCCAAGGCAGCTATACCAAAAGCCCATTGATATTCCTTTGGGTCCTTAAAATACCCTCTCCTGAGGTAGTCTATGCGAAGGATGCACGGAGCCTCTGGGCCAGTCACAATGGGGTGTTTCTGCCATTCATTCCCAGTTAGGCTTACTTCAGCCTCCAATACAGTTAACTCTTGGGATCCCCCTGTCACACCAGAAACACAGATGGGTTCTGCCCCTTTATAACTTGATGGCATTAGGGTACAATGTGCACCAGTGTCCACTAAAGCCTTGTACTCCTGTGGGTCTGATGTGCCAGGCCATCAAATCCACACTGTCCAGTAGACTCGGTTGTCCCTTTCCTCCACCTGGCTGGAGGCAGGGCCCCCCTAATCCTGGTTAGAGTATCCGTTACTCACTTTTCGCAAATGTGAATCAGAAGTCCCTTCAAGAGGATCAGAAATGAGATCAGCCCTTCTACTCCGTCTGGGGGACTGCTCATGGGAAACCGGAGCGGCATTTTTCCAAGAAGAATCCTCTTTTCTGATTGCTTTTTCTCGCAACTCCCATACCCGTGCATCTAGGACTGAGGTAGGTTCTCCATCCCACTTCCTCATGTCCTCTCCATGGTCACGCAGGTAAAACCACAGGTTAGCCCATCGTGTGTACTTTCTATCTCCTCTTTCTTGGGCAGAGGAATGCTTACTCCTAATAGCTGCGATGCGGGCCTGTACAGGTGGGGAGAAAGTCATATCCACTTTGAATTGCTGGAACTCTCGGGACAGTTCCTCTACAGCCGAGACACAGGCCCGTAGGGAGGAAGAGAGACTTCCTTCGTATTGCCGGAGTTGGACAGCCAATTCGTCCACCGTTTGTCCATAGCCTTCTTTCCAGGACATTACTGCCAATGAGTTGGCATAGGTTGGTGGTGCACTTCGTAGAAACTTCCGCCACATCGGTTGTGTGCATTGGACTTCATCTGGATCTGTGGGTGACTGCCCATTTTCTGGATCATTATAAATCACCTCCAGCACGGCTAATTCCCTCAGGTACTGGATACCTCTCTCCATGGTGGTCCACTTGCCTTGGTGACATGTAACTTCATCCTTGAAGGGGTATCTTTCCTTTACACCTAACAGAAGTCGCCTCCAGAGGCTGAGGACTTGTGTTTTTCTCCCAATCGCCTTGTCAATGCCCCCTTCCCTAGACAGGGATCCCAACTGTTTGGCTTCCCTACCCTCTAATTCCAAACTACTGGCCCCATTATCCCAGCATTGGAGCAGCCAGGTAACAATGTGCTCACTTGGGTGGCGGCCAAAATCTTTTCGCATGTCATGCAACTCACTCAGGGATAGAGATTGGGTGATTATTTCAGGTTCTGCCTCTTCCTCCTGTTCGCGCGATGACCCTGGTTCACTTTCATCCCTCACTAAGCGAACTGATTTCTTTGTGTGTTTCTTTTTCTGTACAGGGGCGACTGATACTGGCACCGGTTGGTTCTCTGGTTCAGCTGCAGTGCCTGTCACTGGGGTTGGAGTAGCCGCAGTGCCTGTCGCTGGGGTTGGAGTAGCCGCAGTGCCTGTCGCTGGGGTTGGGGTAGCCACGGTGCCTGTCACCGGGGTAGGGGTAGCCACGGTGCCTGTTGCTCTGTTTTCCCTCTTTTCCCCCTGAGGGTGCTGCCTAATATCAAGCAGTGTTTGGTAGATACTGGCCAGGGCCCAGCACAGTGCAGCGAGTTGTGCGTCTCTGGAATAGCCACAGCATTTTCCTTTCAAATATTCTACCACTTCATGAGGGTTCTGTAGTTGTTCAGGAGTGAACTTCCAAGCCACTGGAGGTGAGAAGTTCTCTAGATACCTGCCCATATCCTCCCACATGCCATGCCACCCATGAATATCCAGCTTTGGGGCAGATCTCTGGGTGGTACTCTTAAAGAGCCTTTGTGTAGCCCTAAACAAGACCTGAAACATATTCAGGAGACATAGCACTAACAGCACACTGGCTTGCGCATCCCAAGGATATTCAAAATTCTCAAAATCTGTTGTAATTAGCCGGAAGGTGAGAAGGGAGGTGAACGGATGGGGGGAAGTATCCCCCCCTGACTTCCCCATGGGTTGGGTGTAATTACCAATAAAATCCGATAGAAGGCGCCCAAAGTATGGAAATGATATCACTGCCTCATACAGATACCAGCTTAACCTCATGACCAGTGATGTAATCATTTCACAAGTCGACATTGCCCAGTATAGCAAAATGATAATCCTGATCCCTCTCCCCGAGGTGATAAATGTAACTACAGGCAATACATAGAGCATATAAGAACTTACAAAACACCACCATGTGAACAAATGAACCAACATTGTGACTAGCAACTATTTAACTAATATAAGAAATGCATATAACAAATTTGTTTCAACACACTCTGGCCAGATCCGTCGTTATCTCAACCCTTCGTGCCCCACGTTGGGCGCCAAAAAGGACTGTCGTGGTTTCAGCCCAGCCGGTAACAAAGGACCACGCAGCCACTCGCTCACTCCTCCCCACCCACCTCTGGTGGGACAGGGAGGAGAATCAGAAAGGAGAAAAGAAAAAAAAAACATGGAACCTCGAGGGTTGAGATAAGGACAATTTACTGGGACAACACAAAAAGAGAGATTACAACAACAACAACGGTTCTAATAAAAGAATATACAAAAGGAGTGATGCACAGTGCAACTGCTCACCACCCGGAACCCGACGCTCCACCACTTCCCCCACCGAAAGTCGAGAGGGCTCCCCCCAGCCTGCTCCCCATTTATATACTGAGCATGATGTCACATGGTATGGAATAGCTCCTTGGCTAGTTCAGGTCAGCTGTCCCGGGTGTGCCCCCTCCCAGGATCCTGTGAAAATTAACTCTATCCCAGCTGAACCCAGGACACCATGGTCCTCTGCTGGTGGGCGGTCGAGCTGACCCACATACTCCTGGTAGTCATCATCCACCCTCACTGCATGCAGGACACAGTTGAAAGGCTGCCTGCAGAGCAGGCACGCAGCTCTCATGGCGGCCCACTGCTGGATGCAGCCAAAGCAGAAGTGGTGGCAGCAGGCGGTGATGTAGGCCGCGTCATTGACGTCACCCAAGCAGATGAGGCATGGGTCGTCTGCTGCTGCCTCCCACCACCCTGCCTGCTACAGCTGGTTTGTGCTTGCCACTGCGGCAGAGGTGCTCTGCTCCGGAGCCTCCTTAGCACCTGACACCATGTCCTGCCAAGAGAGATGTTCAAAGTGCCTGAGCTTTTCTGGTGCCAGGAACAGAAAAGCAAAGAAAACCCTAGAAAGCGGTAGGCGAAGGGAGGTAAGGGCCTCCTGAAGGGTCTCCTTGTAGGCTGAAAAATGGCAGCAGAAGCAGCCCCGTGGTCCAGCGAGCCCCAAGGGCTGCCCTCCACACCTGCCTGCCCCCCTCATCTCCCCCCAGGGATGCTGAACCCCAGTCCAAGACCTCCCACACCCCATGCTCCCCCCCAGACAACCAGCACAACTTGAGCTAGCACAGGGTACCTGAAGGAGGCAATCAAGGAAGGCGAAGGAACCGTCTGGGAGTCTTCAGTGGTGCCCGCAGCTCCAGGACAGCTGCCGAGCAAGACCCACAGCACCCCTGCCTGCCAAGTCTCTGCACAAAGACAGCACTCCAAGTGGAGGGCCACAGTCCTGATGGAGCTTGCACGCCATGCATGTTGTCCTGGTTTCAGCTGGGATAGAGTTAATTGTCTTCCTAGTAGCTGGTACAGTGCTATGTTTTGAGTTCAGTATGAGAAGAATGTTGATAACACACTGATGTTTTCAGTTGTTGCTAAGTAATGTTTAGACTAAGTCAAGGATTTTTCAGCTTCTCATGCCCAGCCAGCAAGAAAGCTGGAGGGGCACAAGAAGTTGGCACAGGACACAGCCAGGACAGCTGACCCAAAGTGGCCAATGGGGTATTCCATACCACGTGACGTCATGTCTAGTATATAAACTGGGGGGGGGTGGAGGCGGGGGGATCGCTGCTCAGGGACTAACTGGGCATCGATCGGCGGGTGGCGAACAATTGCATTATGCATCACTTGTATATTCCAATCCTTTTATTATTACTGTTGTCATTTTATTAGTGTTATCATTATCATTATTAGTTTCTTCCTTTCTGTCCTATTACACACAGGTCAGATTCGACAGGGGTATAAACGGGGTCCTGCCAGAGGACATGTTGGCAGTCCTCCTCGGAGCAGCGGGTCTGCAGTCGGGGACTCCCCCTCGGGTCGGGGCACCACCCGAGGTAACTCCTCGAGGGAGAGAGCCCTCAGCTTTTAGGTGAGTGATATGCGCATTTTGAGCCATCACTTTAATTCTTGGCGATTCTTAAGTCGGCCATGTAGTATTAATTCTCTTTACATCATTGAGCCTGTGGTTTTATAAAATGTTACCGAACTTCTAACTAACTTTTGCTGAAGAATAAATCTGAGCCTTAACACCTATTGCATTTGGTTAGTCATGCATCCGTAACATTTTAAATTGGCGTAGTTGGCAGGATGGTGTTAATAGAGGAATTCTTACGGAGGCACGGCTGCAGCCCTTCTCCCCCAGGTCTGGAATGGGCGAAGGAGAAGTGGTCCGACCCGGCAGCGGTCGTGGAGAGAGTAGAACTATGCCGCGGAAGTAGAAGAGACGGCAAAGGCAGTGTGTGTGCCCTCCTGGGCACCTGCTTGATTCAAGCACAGAACCAAAAGAGTGATTCTGCTAAAAGGGAAATAGATTATCTGAAGGTGGAATTGGAGGAAAGGGATGTGCAGCCCCTTATTGAAACAGAACAGCACGCGGGTCCGCACGGTGGGAGCCCCCGAAACACTATTTGCACAACCCCTTGGTCGGGACCCGAGCTCGGTGAGTTGCAAGCTAAGTTTTCGCGCAAGCCGGGTGAAACCGAAACTGAGTATTTGTGGAGAGTTTCTTTAACGGGGGGATCGGATACTGTTGAGTGATGATGAAGCGAGAAGTTACTGGGGACCGGGAGTGTTTCTGAGTGCTGGACCAGCGGGTGATCAGTCGATAACGTCCCGAGTAGCCTACTGGGCTGGGGGTGTGGACCCCAAGGAGAGAGGAGAATCTGTTACTATCCGGGAAAAGGGACTGTCGGAGTTAACGGAGGGCAGCAGGAAGGTCCGCCCAGCCGGTTGTAAACCCCGCCCCGAGCGGTCTCGAACTCGCGGGCGGTCGGGGCGGAACTACGATCCCGGAAGGAACGATCTCTGGCGCAAGGCACCGGCACTGGGGGCAGCCCGGGCCGTGCTGCAGGGGCAGTCCGCTGGCGGCATCCGGGAGTGGGATTGCTGGAGGGGAAAGCTGGAGACCAAAGGGAAGCGCCAGCAACCCCGCCCCCTCGGGAAGAGAAACGGGACCCTGTTGCGGCACTGCGAGAGGAACTGGAAGGGCTAAAACTAGAAGCTGCGGTTTGGGGTTCAGGCCGCCCAATCCACATGGTAAATACTTGTCAATGGTCTGCCGATAAAGAGCCTTATATACACATTCCTGTGGGCCCAAAACGGATAAGTTTGGAATTCTGAATCGATACAGGAGCCCAAATTAGTGTTTTAAATGATTGACAAGCTAGTGAGCTGGGAATTAGGCCATCAAGAAAGGCTATAAACATTAGAGGAGTAACAGGGGCGACAGAAAATGCCCCATAGCTCGAACTCAACTTTGGCTACCGGGGGGAAAAAAGAATGACAGCTGTGGAGGTGGCTTTAAGCCCCTATGAGGGAAATATATTGGGATTTGATGTGCTGGCAGGCAGACAATGGGACCTACCCAATGGCAGGGAGGGGAGCTTTGGGGGCAGGGAGGCAGAGGCTATTCATGTGAGAACATTGCAGGTTGCTCCTGCGCTACCGCAATCTAAGGTAACCTGTGTCCCTCAATACCCACTTCCAGCCGCAGCCAAATGGGGCATTTCAGAAATAATTAATGATCTGGAGAAAAGAGAGATCATCAGTTGCACACATTCTCCTTACAATTCCCCTGTTTGGCCAGTCCATAAATCAGATGGAAGGTGGCGACTAACAATTGATTATAGAAGATTGAACAATAATACCCCACCATTAACTTCTGCTGTCCCAAGTATTACCTCAGTGATAACAGCAATACAGGCTGCAGCCCACCCATGGATGGCTGCTTTAGATGTCAAGGATATGTTTTTTATGGTTCCCCTAAGGGAAGAGGACAAAGCCCAGTTTGCCTTCACTTGGGAAGGGACCCAATACACTTTTAATTGACTTCTCCAGGGATACAAGCACTCCCCCACTATTGCTCACGATGCTTTAGCCAAGCTCCTTGATGCTGTGGAGGTACCACCAGGTGTCCACATATATCAATACATAGATGATATCCTAGTCGGTGGGGACAACAAGGAACAGGTAGGGTAAGTGGCTGATGCCATCTGGAATCTGTTAGTCAAGAATGGGCTAGACATTCCATCTTCTAAATGCCAAGGTCCAGGACAAGAAGTCAAATTCCTGGGGGCATGGTGGATAGCTGGAGCAGTTGCGGTACCTGATGACACTCTATCAGCTATTGAAAAGGGACAGACTCCAGGCAATAAAACGGAATTACAGCAGCTGTTAGGTGTGGGAGTATATCTGGCTGATGCCGGTTACGAGAAGATTGCAGAGGCTTTTGAACGACCGTGACGGGATGAGCTTAATTTACAAAGGAATGCGGACAGTTGATAATCAGAAGGAACACAGATGTGTAGTTGCAAAAACTGTGTTGTAAGAGCCAATCACAATGAAGAGGTGTTGTTGCATGCTTTGCAGCTCTTAACGAATTGAATGTTGTTATTGTTCACGTGATATTGTATTGTTAACCAATCACATGCTTGGGCTGTGCGCGTGAACACGATTTATGTAACCACACTGTGTATAAATTAAGGAGATAGTGAGTAATAAATCGTCGTTTGTTATAACCTAACAAGCGTCCGTCTGCTGCAATCTCCTCAAGTGGTGACCCTGACCGGGCCGAGCAAGCGCAAGAGGAAGATTGATGGTGCGTCCGGAGGAGACTCTAGCCGAACGATTGTCTTGCCAGCTGGACTGAGCGGACAACTTTCTCCCGGGAGATTAATCACCCTGCTCAAGTGAAGTGAGGTGAGCAGCTAGTAGATATAAAATGGGAGGCCAAATGTCTGTGGAAGAAGGGGCTATTGTACATATGCTTTCTCATATCCTCTCTATGAGAGGAATCAAATATGATTTGAACACTTTACGTATGATGTTAAAATGGCTTAAAGATCATGGAGCCCCCACAGAGACTGCGGAGGTTTTTGAAGTTAAAAATTGGGAAGATATGGGAAAAGTGATATGGGACTTTGTATCGCGTGGGGATGCAGGAGCACAGAAGATCTCCACTACGTGGAGGTTGGTGCTAGAGACACTTAAAACTATGAAGGCGGAAAAGGAGGTGGCTGCTGCTGCAACAGCTGCAATTGCTGAAAAACGTGAGTCAGCTCCTGTAACAGCCGCAATTGCTGAAAAACGTGAGTCAGAGGCAGCCGAATTGCTTTGTAGTGACGGGTTAAATTCTAAGGAGGGAGATGAAGAAGAAGGAGAAGGCGGTGTTCAACGAACAAACAAGCCGTCACTGACGCAAAGATCTGTAACCGTACCATCTGCCCCTCCATATGAGGAGGACACTTCGCCTGGGGAAGCCATAAAGGCACGATGGAGGACAGTAAATGAGAAAATGATGGCTGAAGGGATAAATCCTGTGGCTTTTCCAGTCACTGTTCAGCAGAATGCCCCTAATGTTTGGCAGCCGTTTAATTGGGACTTGATAAAGGAAGTAAGAAAGACCATTATGGCTAATGGACTTTCTGCCCCATTTAGCCAAGCACTGTTGGACAATATCTTTTCTGGACAAATTTTAACTGGTTTTGACTGCGTGCAACTAGCCACAATGATTTTAACCCTGACTCAGCGTCTGTTGTGGAAGGTGAAATGGACAGAATTGTGTGATCTAGCTGCATTGCGAAATCTGGAACGTCCCCAAGATGATCCGCGTTATATGATCACCACCGCACAGATGACGGGGATCGGTGACTTTGCAGATGTGAACAGACAGGCAAGGTTGCCAGTGGAAGCCCTGCAAGAAGCAGCGGCTCTGGCCCTGAAAGCAATGTTAACTTTACCAGAAGCAGGGAAACCGCAACAATCATTTACCAGTATAAGACAAGGAAATGCAGAACCGTACATGTCTTTTATTGACCGTTTGCGAGACGCTACTGAAAAACAAATAGACAATGCTGATGCTAAAGAGGCATTAATTCTGAAATTGGCTGTGGAGAATGCCAATACAGACTGTAAGAAGGTATTGCAAGCTATGACAGGAAGACCGACGCTTGTAGACATGCTTGAAGCTTGTAACAAAGTTGGGTCTCTAGAACATAAAACAACATTAATGGCCAATGCTTTTGCGGTAGCCATGAAAATGGACCCTACGAATGTTAAGAAATGTTACAAGTGTGGACAGCCAGGACATTTACAGTTCCAATGTAAAGAAGGCAAGTTAAAAGTGGAAAGCGGACCTAATATATGTCCGCGATGTCATAAGGGAAGACATTATTCGAATCAATGTAGATCTCATTTTACAAAGAATGGAGTGGCGCTGCCACCTCAAGGCACCCCCGCGTCAGGAAACTGCAAAAAGAGTGCGAGGAGCGGCGCGATGACCCCAACAGCTCCGAGGGGACCTCAGAATGGTGCCAAGAAGGATGTCTGGCAGAACTGCCAGCCTGAACAATTGGAAGTGCCGGAGTGGATGTCTCAACAATAGAGACTATTTCATTATGGAACTCTCAAGTCCAACGCGTCCCAGTAAACGCACAGGGACCATTGGGCAATGGACTTAGCGCTCTATTATTAGGTCGATCTAGTATCACTTTACAAGGTATTTTTGTCCTCCCAGGAGTGATTGATGCAGACTATACAGGACGCATTTATGCAATGATTTGGACACCATCACCGCCAGTGTTGATACAAGAAGGAAGCAGAATCGCACAATTAGTTCCCTTTAGAGCAAATGTGCCAAATCATGTCAAACAGCAGCAGGGAGATGCAGGCTTTGGGTCTACGGGTTTAGAAGCTCAAATTATGTGGTTAATGGAAATTAATAAAACAAAACCTAGTATAACAGTCGAGTTACAGAACTCAAAAAACGAGCCAAAGAAACTCAAGCTGCAGGTATTGGTAGACACGGGAGCAGATGTGACAGTTTTATCTTGGGAGGACTGGCCAATTACATGGGAACTCTCAGAAAGAGACTCAGGATTACTTGGAGTCGGAGGATTGTCAAAAACCCGACAGAGTAAATATATGGTTCAATTAAGGTGTCAAAAGTCTAGTTGTTATATTAAGCCATATGTGACCAACATACCTATGAATTTGATTGGCAGAGATGCGTTAAGTCAAATGGGATGTACATTGAGTACAGGAGACAATTTTGTGGCGCGGCCATTGACAAGCGACCACACCTAAAGCTGCAATGGAAAACCAGGGAGCCAGTTTGGGTGGATCAATGGCCGCTAATTGAAAATAAGGTCGCCATCTTAAAACAGTTAGTGCAGGAACAATTGGTGCAAGGGCATTTGATGCAGACAACAAGCCCTTGGAATACACCAGTGTTTGTTATTCCGAAAAAGTCTGGAAAATGGAGGCTTTTACATGATCTTAGGAAAATAAATGAGGTAATGGAAAATATGGGAGCTCTTCAGTTAGGACTACCCACACCTACTATGATTCTGCAAGGATGGAACATACTAATTATTGACTTGAAGGATTGTTTTTTTACGATATATTTGGATCCGAAAGATGCAGAAAAATTTGCTTTTTCTGTCCCTACTATAAATAAACAAGAGCCCATGGAACGCTATCATTGGACAGTTTTACCACAGGGGATGAAAAACTCCCCCACCATATGTCAGTCTTATGTTTCTCAGGCCTTAAAAGAATTTCGACAGTGAAATCCAGACTTAATTGTGTATCATTAGATGGATGACATTTTAATAGCAGGAAAAGAGGACTTATCTGAAAAACTTGAAGAAGTAACAATACAACTATCACATTATGGTTTGAAAATAGCACCAGAGAAGGTTCAGAGAATGCAACCATGGAAGTATTTAGGATGGAAGATTTTGGAGAAAACCGTAGTTCCTCAAAAATTAGAGATCGTAGATAAGATCGAAACACTTAATGATGTGCAAAAACTGTTGGGGACAATCAACTGGGTCAGAACATTGTTAGGTATAGATAATGAGCTGTTAGCTCCATTATTTGATATGTTACGAGGTGACGCTTCGTTAACAGCACCTCGTGTCTTGACCCCTCAAGGGAAGCAAGCGCTGCGACAGGTGGCAGATCTAATATCACAACGTCAAGCCTTTTGAATTAAAGAAAATCTTGATATTAATCTTGGTATTTTAAACAGAGAAAAGCAACCTTGTGGTATTATTTATCAATGGGAAGGAAGTCAAGCAGATTTATTGGCAATCGAATGGCTTTTTTTAGCTCACCAGAGCCACAAGACTATACTTTCCCGCACTGAAATGATTTCTGAATTGATCATGAAAGGAAGGCGTCGGATCATTGAGATTAGTGGTCAAGAACCTCACGCAATTGTACTTCCTTTAACACATGAATATTTGCAGTGGTGTTTGCAGAATAGTTTGTCAATACAAATAGCTTTGGCAGATTTTAACAGAAAACTAGATAATCACCTACCGGCACACAAGATGTTTACGTTGTGGCAAAACATACATCTGGAAGAATGGGAATTGTGTGCTGACTTGCCAACCCAAGGCATCACTGTATTTACCGATGGCAGTGGAAAAACAGGCAAAGCAGTCAATGTCTGGAAAGAGGGCTCAACATGGAAGAATCATATAGTTGTCTGCGAAGGTTCACCTCAATTGGTGGAACTTCAAGCGGTAATCGAAGTATTTAAAAGATGGACGGATGACGAACTTAACATTGTTGCAGATTCACTATATGTGGTAGGAGTAGTGAAATGATTGAGACGAGCTCATTTAAAAGAAATTGAGAACAAAGCATTATTTGAAAAATTTAAATTATTGTTATTTTTGTTGAATCAACGAACGAAGAGTTATTATATTATGCATGTGCAAAGTCACACCAATTTGCCAGGTTGGGTCGCAGAAGGCAACAAACGAGCAGATTTATTGGCTAACCCCGTTTGGGCTGGGCCGCCTCCAAATAAATTATTAGAAGCGCGTGGTGCACATAATTTTTTCCACCAGCCTGCAAAGGTTTTGGCTAGGCAATTTCAAATTCCTATAACTGATGCTAAAGCCATCATCCAATCTTGTGCTGAGTGCCAGAAGTTGTCTGGTCACGGTGATGGGGCTGTGAACCCTAGAGGGCTGCATTCATTGCAGGTGTGGCAAACTGATGTAACTCATGTCTCTAGTTTTGGACGGATGTGTTATGTTCATGTTTCTGTTGACACATATTCTTTGATGACCTGGGCCACCGCACTTACTGGAGAAACGAGTCGTCATCTACGTACGCACTTTCGGCAGGCTTTTGCCGTATTGGGTGTACCAGCTCAAATAAAGACAGATAATGGGCCTTGTTTTATAGCGAAAGGAACCGAAACCTTTTTACAAACTTGGGGGGTTACACACATTACCGGAATACCTCATTCTCCCACGGGCCAAGCGATTATTGAGCGTACACACAAGGTTTTGAAGGATCTCTTGGAAAAACAAAAAGAGAGAGAGGTAGGAGAGTCTCCATCAAATAGACTCATGAAAGCTATATATGTAATGAATTTTTTGACCCTGCGAGGGGATTCTATTGTACCGCCTGTGGTACGGCATTTTCAAACAATGTGTGGAGGCCTTCAAAACCTTGACAAGGGATGGAAAGTGTGGGCAAAGAACATCGAGCGCCAACAATGGGAAGGTCCTTTTAAGGTAATAACATGGGGTCGAGGTTATGCTTGTGTTATTACAGATGATGGACCGAGGTGGATTCTGACAAAATGGACAAAACCCTTTGTTGATCCTGATTTGGAGTATAATGGTGACGGTGAACGTGGGAGCACGGACACCACCGTGGAACAGCCACAGCAAGAATGTTTGGGTAACTCTAGCTAAGGCTATTAATCAGACTTCTTTTTGTGTGTCATTGATGCTACTGGAACAACCTTTCCATACATGTCTGGTAGGCATTCCGTCGGGCAACGGAATAACTAACCTTCAGAATTTTCGCCGGACTATCAATGGCACCTCCAGGATCCGATGGTGTAATGAAATGAGCAACTGTTTGGATAATTGGGACAAATGGGATGATCGGTTGCCGGTTGCTGCCCATGAGCCAGAAGAGCTAAACATTTTAGGGAGTGTGGCGTTTCCAATGTGTATATATTTTAAGTTTTCTCAATGGTCAGATATATATAAGATGAATGGGACGGGGGTACAAGATGTGACTCCGGAAAATTTGATATTCCGGAATGCATCGCGATGGTGTAATGCTACAGTAATGCAGAACAATATAACCTATAGAGCTCCTGGGACGGTTCTTCCACGGAGGTTACCCCCAGGAATTTTTTTGGGGCTTAGAACCTTTAGCTGCGGGATGAGGACTCAGTGGTTGGCTTGTGTCTTTAATAAAGATGAGATTGTTGTTCTTATGTATTATTTTGGGAGCCATCTTAATCGTGCCATGTATAATCACCTGTGTTCAAAAACACTAGTGAGAATGGTGCAGCAGGTATTGATTGTTGAAAAACAAAAAGGGGGAATTGTGGGAGTATATCTGGCTGATGCCAGGTACGAGAAGATTGCAGAGGCTTTTGAACGACTGTGACGGGATGAGCTTAATTTACAAAGGAATGCGGACAGTTGATAATCAGAAGGAACACAGATGTGTAGTTGCAAAAACTGTGTTATAAGAGCCAATCACGACGAAGAGGTGTTGTTGCATGCTTTGCAGCTCTTAACGAATTGAATGTTATTGTTCGCGTGATATTGTATTGTTAACCAATCACATGCTTGGGCTGTGCGCGTGAACACGATTTATGTAACCACACTGTGTATAAATTAAGGAGATAGTGAGTAATAAATCGTCGTTTGTTATAACCTAACAAGCATCCGTCTGCTGCAATCTCCTCAAGCTGTAACCAGAGGTTCTGCTGGGAGACTCCCCTCCGGTCCCCGTCAGATACTTTCACTCAACTTTCCCAAGAAAGGGGGAACTTGCTGAGATTGTGCGGTCAAAATTGGGATCACTTGTGACCTTGTAGGTCTCGGGGGACATTCCCCTTTCCAGTGTCCTTCTTGTTTACAGTATGCACACTGATTCGGTCCCAGGGGCTGGTTTAATCCCACTGGTGACCCCAATCCAGTTCCTCTCCCTCGTCCCATTCTTCGACCACATCCCCTTCCTCGAGGAATAACTCCTCTGCCTCGTCCCATGCCAGCTCCTACTTCCAGAGCAGCTACTAACCTTGCATTCATTTTACTCTGTAGTTCATCTCTATTTCTATATGCCACCCAAGCAACTTCTAATAATTTTCCCCAATCTCGAGAATCTGCTCCTTGTAATTTTTGTAATTTCCTTCTGATATCATCAGAGGATTGTCCTATAAATAAAGGAGCCAATTGAGCTTTTCCTTCTTCAGACTCAGGATCCATATTAGTATATTTCCTAGCAGCATCTTTTAATCTGCTTAGAAATTCAGTGGGAGACTCTTTTTTATCTTTAACCTTTATAATGATTGGTTGTTTGATTATATCACCTTATCAATATTCTTATTTAAAAACAATCATTGGTCAATTTCATTTAGCTCTACTGATTGGAATCTTCGATACTCAAATTGAGATGGGAAAGGTAAGGGGGTTTCCCAGCAGCATAACTGGTGTCCATGATGGTTTCCTTAGTTTCTTAAAACAAAACATAGAAAACCCAGTAACTTTCTGGTGAGGTTTCTATGGTTAGCTATTTCAAACTTCAACAATATTAAGGTTCCTATGGTCACACATAAGACAGTTCCTAAAGTTTCTATGGCTACATTTCAAACTTAACAATCCTATACATTATGCTTCACAATTTTACTTCTTAATCAAACCTAACTCTTTTATGTGATTAAATTTTGATTTCTTTATCAGAATATTTGCAACAATGTCCTGTGAAACAATAAACCTGACTGTTGCTGCAACCTAGTGAGACCAAGGGAAACAGAAGAGAAAGGCTGAGAGAAATTTGGGAAGATAGATAGATAAATTTTTTTCATTTTTTCCACTAAATGAGATCTTGGGGCAATTGAAGCAAAAGAGACCTGTGCCAGTTTCTAAGCGGCATACTTCTTTTTGCTATTTCAAGATTACACTTAACGATGGTTGATTAAAAAAAAAAATAATCCCCTCCCCCAAAAAGCAAAAGTACTTAATTTTGTGCTCAATCAAGAGCTGCAGAGTAATTTCAAGTTTGGGCTTTTGGTCTGTCAAGAAAGATGATGCTTTTTTCTTCTGGGTGGAATGAAATTATGTGCGTGGGTGCCACCGAACACAGAAGTGGTTATTTGGAGCCGGCTCTGGACTTGGATCTGTGGGGAAGCACCCTTGGGACTGTGGTGAATGTCTGTGTGTGGGAGCTCTGGCAGAGCTATGCTGCAGATGGGCATTTATTCCAAGTTGTGCTTTCATTAAGAGTTTTGTTTAGAAAATATCTTAATAGCTTTGTATTTATTGAGTAATAGTGACACAGATATCTGTTCCAGGAAAAGCTCACCGGGATTAACTAAATAATTGGAATGGCAGAAAATGTCTTTTCTGTTATAAACCTCCAATATTAACTATGTAGCAGGCATGAGAAGGGAAAAAGGGTTGATAGAAAATCAGAAAAGTGCCTAAAAATCAGGGTCACTTTAGAGGCTTTTGTGATTTCCTGTAATGTGACATAAACCATCTATTGTGTTTTTGCTGGGAAATTTGTAGTTGAGTGTGGTGGAAAAAGTCTTAACTGCAAGGTTCAAGCAAATGATTTATTTGAACTTCATTTACAGATGTAACATGCCACTATTGCAGGTTGTATTGGGTCTGGCTGAGATGGAGTTAATTCTCCCCATAGCAGCCCTTGTAGTGCTGTGCTCTGTATTGGTAGCTAGAAAGGTGTCGATAACACACCAGTGTTTTGGCTACTGCTGAGCAGCGCTGGCACAGCATCAAGGCTGTCTCTCCAACATTTTTGCCCCCCCTCAACAACAGGCTGGGGCTGGGCAAGATCTTGGGAGGGGACATAGCCAAGACAGCTGACCTAAACTAACCAAACAGATATTCCATACCATATGACGTCAGCTCAGATATAAAAGCTAAGTAAAGGGAGACGGAAGGGGGGCATTTTTGTCTTCCAGAGCAACCACTACGCGTACTGTAGCCCTGCTTCCCAGGAAGTGGCTAGACATCGCCTGCTGATGGGAAGTAGAGAATAACATCAATTGTTTTTCTTTGCTTTTCGCACGCGACCTTTGCTTTCTCTTTATTAAACTGTCCTTATCTTGACCCACGAGCCTTTTGTTATATTTTCTCCCCCCTGTCCAGCTGAGGAGGGGGAGTGATAGAGTGGCTTTGGTGGGCACCTGGCACCCAGCCAGGGTCAACCCACCACACAGGTTTTACAGATACAATGGAGGAATGCACTATTGCAATTTTTTAAGGCAAGAGTAGTACATTATTACAACCACAAGTGATTCACAGACAACCACAAGCACACACGCATTTACAAACTTAAAGCATAAACAATATTCACTTACCCCTCCAGGTAAGGGCTTTCAATCCCAGGGAAGTTACCTCGACCGGCGTCCCGATCAAGGAGGGGAAGGGCTTCCTTCACAAGCTAACTGTATAGTTGGCAAAGTGACTCCCCCATTTCCAACCTGAATCTTAGAGTTTTTATCCCCTGACTTGTGGAATGGTGTGTATGACTATGTCTGAGTGGATTATGTATATCTGAGTGGATTTTCCCCTTATCTTTCTTTGTTTTGCTGGTCTGTGATTGTTTGAATACACAAGGTTGTCGTTTGAAGCTGAAACCCTCCACTTTTTTTTTTTTTTACCTTGCTTCCTCAGGCAACTGAATAGTGGTTGGATTGAGACTCAGGGCATACTATTTGTTAAGGGATTTCAAGGCTCAGTTCAGGTTTTGGTTCTTTGAATGGTGCAGCCACCACCCTGTTTAGTTTAGGGTTTATCAGACAACCCAGGGCTAAGCTGTCTACACAGCTCCCCCTGAGTCACCTCTGCAGAGAGACAGGGCCTCAAGGCAATCCAAAGCTGGGTCGCTTTTGTAAACCCCCATGAGTCGCCTGTGTGCACTAGACATGGTGAAACTCATTTGTGACCTATGAGCCGGACAATCCATACATTGAGGTCAATGTAGCAGACAATAAAAGTAGAGAAAACATATACAGGGTTGCTGCACTGGAATGAGAGTTGTGTTCCTTATTGAACTGGTCACAGAGGATGGTGCCTGTTCAAATTTACATAAAACAAATGCTAAAGCATCTACCAGACTGTATTCTAACATCTCTGTTGCTTCCTGTCAGTTTAATTTTGCATTATCAGAAAGCTTTTCTTTAGATATAAGCAGCTTTTGTTACTTGGACTCATCAACATGGGTCTCTGGCAATGGTTTTCCCTCCACTCCTTGCTGCGGGGTGGTGGCACTGAGCAGTGGTGCTTGCCACAGCCCCAATGCTGCTTTCCCAGCATGGTTCTGGCTCTGCTGTGCTTGGTGCAGACAGGGCTGGCGGTGGGGAGCTGGCTGGCTCTGGCACCTCTGGTATGGAGGGTAGTCAGCCTCCTCCTCCTAGCTCAGGTGTGCAGCCCCACTGAGAGCTAGTCTGCAGTCTGACCTGGGTTTTCCTGAGAAAATCAAGAAACCCTGGAGATCGTTCCTCCCTTCCATGCCCCCCCTTCAGGGTTTGGCCCTTTGATGGTGGCAATGCACGCAGAGAGCTGAGTATCTCCCAAGGTCATGTGTGTGATTTGCTAAAAAGTTTAGTGGAGGGAACACATACAGCAAGGACCAGTGAAGTGATGTGGTTTCATAGGGAGCCGAGTCAGGGACTGAACCTCAGTCCTAGGCCAGTGGTTTAACCACAAGGTCAATTCCTCATTCATTATAACTTCACTTAATAAAACTGAAATAAATACTTGAAATTGTTTCAGAGAATTTTTTTGCAGCTTTCCAGTCAGAATTAATTAGGTGCTATGAATAGAGTACCTGAACCATTAGAAATGATTCACTGCTTTCCTTCCTAAGGATGTAAATTAACACATGTTCTGTTTTGCTGACAAAGTGAATTCTGCTTTAGGAAACTCATGAAGCACAGCTAGTGTGAGTAGAGACAAATGCATGATGCTAACTTTCCGTCTGAAAACAGCAGCTTCAGTTAGCTCTTATTTTATATCATCTTCCCTCCCCTGTGACAGTCCTGAGTAACGAGGAACACATGCTGCTGGGAAGCTGAACCACACAAACCTCTTTCAACAGCATTTTGCCTCACATTTCCCCCTTCCCCAGCATGACTTAAGGCAGCAATTACGGAGTCACAATCACATAAACATTAGCAATAAAAACACTGTCCTCTCCAACCTCCTGGATGATATGGAGATAAAAACATTGATGGTCAGTCTACACCAGCCCACCTACGTTTTCTAACACTAGTAGAAAATTGAACAGAACTGGTAATGCAGGCACGGGGAGATGATGGAGACATGGTAAATTCAAGGCAATAGATGGTCTAAGCCCTGTGACCTGGTTCCCCACCTCAAACATTGTCTATATTATCTTCGTGGATTCTCCACAGTCTTCTCCCAGGCTGGTAATTTAGATATAAAGAAAGGAGAAAGCAAGAAAAGGAGAGAGAGAGAGAGAGAACATATACAAAACTTCAAACAGTACAAACTTTGAACAGTACAACAGTATAACAATTGCAAAGCCAACCATTAAGAACTAAAAATCCACATAACAACATGAGTCCAATGTTAACAACTAATTTTCCCCACCCCGTGAGTCCCAAGGACGTTAGGAGAGAGGTCAGCAACGATCCTCTGTTAAGCCAGTCTCTTGGTTGCATCACTTGGAAAAGTTCTCCAGTCTTGTCTGTAACTTCTCTCATCTTCTTTCGTGCTTCTTCTGAGGAGGTAGTTGCATTGTGTATGGTGAGACAGCATTCTCCGTCGGTGAAATTTAACATCCCATGTACCCCATGTTCTTTTAACAACATCACAAGATTCAAGGTTTCCTCCTCAGGGAAGAAGATAAATCTTTGAATAGAGAGGGGTTGTTTGGTTTTGGGTTTTTTTGGGTTTTTTTTTTTTTAGAGCCATGAAAGGTCCCCCAGAAGCGTTGTTCCAGGAGCAATTTGGTTTTCACAAGATTGGTGATATTTAGATTAATGAGGCCAAATTGGATTCCTTTATACAAACACCTCGATTGGTGTCATTCCAGAGGTGCATGAAACCTTGAATCAAATTGCAAGCTAAATCTGGAGAATCTTTTCCCTATCCTCCAGTGGAAAGGACCAGGATGAGGGAAAAGGCTCCCCAAAGCATCTTTCCCTATAATAACAGACAAAAATTACAAATAACAATAAACTGATAACACAAATAACAATTAATATAGTTAGGACTAACATGGGTCCTTTGCCGTCTTTCTCCATTTCTCTTTGGTTCTACAAAGTGCAAATATAAAACATACATAGATTAAAATGAGGGTATTATCCATCGCGTGTGGATTCGGTGGTCTTTTCCATGTGCATCAACAGCTACCCATGAATAGGTGTTCAGTGGAGTTTTAAGGGTTAGAGGCACTTCTCCCACTGTTGGGACGTCTACCAGAACGGGTTGTCCTTGGTAGTATAAGGGTTTTACTGGGTCTTTTGTTTCCCTTTCCCCCGGGAGTATGGAGGGGGGTTGGGGGCAAAATGCAGTGAGTTTGGGACATCCATTTACTCCCCAGTGACTGTTGACCTTCGCTATGGCATCGGGGAGCCGTGCAGGCCATCCAGAATTGTGGGGCCATGTCCCTGGGTTCCCAGGATGGGTGAGAAAGGTCTTTAAAATTTGAGGGAAATAGGGCCCCTTTGATTTTGTCCCAGCCTTTCACCAGACCTTCCAGGTTGGGAGTGGACAGCCCACCCATCACCTCCCTGGGAATTCCCTTTGAGATACCCTCTGTCCACAGTGCATATCTTTTATTATCGGGAGGCCGTGTCGGTCTGCCTGGAGGAGGGGATCGAGAATTGTGTGCAGACCTGGTTTTTGTTTCTCCATTCCCTTCCACCCTCCTAAGGTCTGCTTTGGATTTTGTCTCTCCCTGAGTGGTGAATCCCATCCATCTCCCATAATTAATCAATTCCTGTGTTACTTCTCCCCATGTCATCTCTGGGGGGCCCCTCCTTCTTCGGGGTCGGGGTACTCTCAAGCAATCTTGTAATTGCACCGCATACAATTTCAAGGCATCAGGCAGTCCCCTTATAAAAGGATGCCACCTTTCAGGGTCTGTCGCGTATTGCATGGGGGAGGGCTGTTGCAGAACCAGGAATCGATCGTGCATCAGCTGGAGACATGCGGCTTTTTGTACAGTCTCCAAAATGTGACCCACCGCAGGCATTTTAATTGAAAAGGGGTGTCCCCTTTCCATAGGGTCCAATCCACCTGCCCAATAGGCTACTCTTTGGGTCAGGGACCATGGCTCTCTATTGTCATTTGTAGTTAGGAAAACCCCCAGACCCCAATATCCCCTTGCCTCATCCTCACTTAGCAGGATACGGTCACCCCCACTAAGGGATACTCTCCACACATACTCAGTTTCTGTTTCTTGGGGTCCCTGGGAATACTCTTCCTGAATTTTGGCCAGATTGGTGGGGGAATAGGGGACGATGCAGGTGGTAACTTGTTGGGCTCCTCCTTGACCACCATCCACAGTCTCAGTCTTAATCAAAGGCCGCATCGTGGCTTCCCCTGTCCCAGGAGAAAATATTTTTCTTATACGTTCTAGGTCTTCAAAAGGGTATGATTTTGATTCCTTTTCCCCATCAGAGTCTGCACCCACATTTTCTGCAGTGATCTGGGAGCAGGTTTCATCTAATTGCTCTCTTAATACTCTTTCCCGCTCCAGAGCCTCAGTCAAAGCAGTATGTAGTCTCTGGTTAGTCACTCGCTCAGTGGTGAGTTGGTCGGAGAGGCTCCTTATCTCATTTTCCGATTGCTCCTGCAAAGCTTTCACCAAGTCTTGAAGGGATTTAATCATCTTCCCTTCTGCTTGTCGGGTCATGCATTTGTCCTGTTGTGCTGCCACCAAAGCGGCTCCTAAAACCACACAAACCAACACCTTCCCTTTTCCTTGCTTCAACCTTCGTTCTTTAGCCAAAACAAAAATTCTGTCTGCTTGTTAAAGAATTTTCAGTCATGGGTTTCTCTAGGTTTGCTTTATTCACAACTCAGAGTTGGGCCACCACCACAGTGAATGGCACACTTCCAAAAGTTTCTAAATCTTATATACCCTTTTACCACCCATTGTCCCAATCCAAAGTCTCTGTAATTTTCCAGCCGATTTTCTGTTCTCATATCGTTATCATTCATCATCTTATCTCATCCATTCTCCATTCTCATGTCTCGGTTCTTCTGAAGTTGGTGGTCATAGGCAGAAGGTCTTCGGTCACCATCATCACTTATCTTCTTACACTTCAAAGGTACCTTTGAATTTCTAAAAACTACTCAGGTTATTATATTAATTTATCTTGTTCTAAAGTTAATCACCTACTCCCATGTCTTAGGTCCAAGATGTATGATTCTTCCTCTGTTGATTCAGCTTGACTGGATTTTAAGTCAGCCACGAAGAGGGAGACACATAGAACAATTAAGCAGCTCATAGATATTTGTTTTATAAGCACCTGCATTCTATTAATCATATCTAAACCAATTTCTAATCATTAGTTATATGTTTAATATGAATAGTCTTAAAACAATGAGGCTTAAGGCCTAGTTCCTTTTACAATTCCCTCCTTTTGTTTTTCATCGCACTCCTGCGATCCTATTGATAACTCCACATTTCCTTTTCTATCTTCTGTATTATCCTAGAGCTACAACTTACACAGCATTGAAACAATACAATCACACATACTACTATGATTATAACAACAAGTACTATTACAATTAACTTTTTCATCCAAGTGGCCAAATTCGGAAACCAAGATGTTAACCAAGAAAAGGTGTCAGTAAATCCCCAGGATGTATCATCTCTTTGAATTTGTTGCATCGTGGCACTAACCTCCCAAATTTTTTGGACATCTGTCATTAATTCTCCTGATCAATCAGTATACATACAGCAGCTGGTATTTAAGACAGTACAAACTCCACCTTGTGAAGCCAGAATCATGTCTAAGGCCATTTGGTTTTGGATAGTCATTTTTGAAAGTTCAGTTACCTCTTTCTGTAGAGTGGAAAGTCCATGTGCAGTTGAATTTGCCAATTTTTCTATTTCCCCGGAAACATTTAAGACTGTCTTCTCCAATTCACTTACCTCCAGAGCCAGAATCAGCCATCTAACAAATGAATGGAATCCTGTTGACCTTTCAATCAAGGGATTTAGTGTTCTCTGAATTCGAGTTTAAAAAGTTCTATGCTATGTTGCACTTGAGACAGTTTTTGGGTGAATTTCCAAATCTGTAGACATAATTCCTAGGGTACAAATTCCTCCCCAATTTGGAGGCAGAGCTTTGTAAGCTTTGTTTCCGCATAACCAAAAAATACCCAAGTCCTCAGGTGTTCGCCAACTTAAATGCAATCCTGAGTTAATAGAAGTCATATTTTGGCATTGGGTCCAATTTCCCACAAATGAATGATTTTTGCATAAACTTTGGTTATCAACACTCAGGGGATAACACCTCTGTACACAGTGGACTTGTGAATAGTCTCCTGAATTTGATACTTTAATTTCCCAAATTTGTTCTTCATAAGATTCAGAGAAAGTAGTGTTAAACCAGTACTTTTTCCAATTTGCACTTCTAGGAATCGGAATTCCCACTAATTGAAATCCTTGATTCACTGTTTTTGGTAGAGCAACACAAATCCAACATTCACTTAAATTTAGATTATCAGTGAAAGATTTCATCAGTGACACATGCATATTATTGGTCCAGGCATTTTCTACTTGGTGAACATCCCTAGGTTTCCACACAAACTGTTTTGACACATTCAGAGATAGCATGTCATGACACGAATGGGGATAACCCATATGATGGTGCCAGAAATTTCCCCCAAGATCAAATTTCCATTTGATTATTACAATCCTGAATTTAAAAGTAAAACGATTGCTCGATAGATAGAATCGATGACAGCACCAATCTCCATTATTATAAATTTTCCACATTTGATGGTCAAAGCACCACGTCCCAATTCCCCATGTTGGTTCCTGATGGTGAATATGATATACAGGATAAGTTCTTGGAATGCCATATCCCCACCGCCGTTTAAGAAAGCCATGGTTGTTGGGCCAAGTATCCCACGAATTGTCAAATCTACTTCTAACATTGGCACAGAATTCGAGAGAATTGAACAGCGGATAAATAGGGTCTCTCTGTGAGGTCTTCGGATAACTACCCGAAAAAATGACCTGTCCAGGCTTTCCCTGTAGGCCTGTAATTTGGCCCGAAAGTTGAGAAGAACAATCACTATATATAATAACAGTTCTATTGGTACGGGCATCTCGAGAGCGCAATGTAAATTTTGTCCACAAGGTGTCACTCCAGGGTAAAATACAAACAAGTACAAAAAGGAATAATACTTTACAATTGTCCATTACGCTTCGGATTCTTTGCGGGCATGTGAATGATGAATCCAATTTTCTTTCCCCGATATCTTAATGGCGTAAAAAGAAGTTAGTAAGACAGTATAAGGTCCTTCCTATTTTGGTTCAAATCTGTTCTTTCTTTTGAAGTTCTTTATATAAACCTTGTCCCCTGGTTGTATATTGTGAACCTGAATTTCAGGGCTTATTCCCTGATAGCAATAAGCATGGTTACGCATTTGAAAGAAAGAATTTTGTAAATACAAGAGGTATTGTGTTACCTGTTCATCTCCATCCAGAAGGCTAGTTTTTGCTGGCACATATGTACCTGGAACAGCAAGTATTCTCCCAAAAAGGATCTCAGCTGGAGAAACTCCAATTGGTTGCCTCGGAGTATTTCTAATATCCCACAAAACCAAATTTAGAGCCTCAGGCCATTTCAAACCAGTCTGTTTACATACTTTCACTAACTTTTCTTTCAATGTTCTATTCATTCGTTCTACCTGTCCGGATGATTCAGGGTGATGGGGAGTGTGAAGTTTATTAAAAATTCCCAAAGAATTATAAATCTGTATCAGAACAGCAGCTGTAAAATGACTCCCTCGATCCAAATCAATTACTTCAGGAACCCCATACCTTGGAATGATCTCTTTCAATAAGGCTTTTACTACTGCCTTTGAGTCATTTTTCCTAGTCGGGAAAGCCTCTACCCATCCTGATAGCTGATCAACAATCACTAACATGTAAGAGTACCCCATTGTTTTTGGCATATCTGCATAATCAATTTGGAGTTTTTGAAAAGGAAAGGTGGCTGGTGGTCTTTTCCCACTGGGAGGTTTAATTCATACTGAAGCATATTGTCTGCAAAGCTTACATCCTTCACAAATTCTTTTCGCTGTTGCATAAATTCCCAGGGCTGCCCAGAGTCTCTGAATTCGGAGCGCTAGGCTCTCCGGTCCCCCATGGGTCCTTTCATGATGCCACCACGTTATCGGCAATAAATACCTTTTTGGAAGGAGAGGTTTGTTGTTCAGAATCCACTGCCCTTCTCGCCACTGGGCTCCCAGCTGAGTCCATTGCTGTTTTTCTTCCTCTGGGAGGTCTTCATACAGCTTATTTACGTCTGGGAGCTCCAATGTTATTTCATGTTGTGACAGAGACATAACGGGCACGACCTGTCATGCTGCTGCTCTAGCGGCTTGGTTGGCTAGAGAATTCCCTTTTGCGATCATGTCTTGTCTCTGTGTGTGTGCCTTTATATAAATCACAGATATCTCAGAGGGCAATTGGATTGCTTCTAAAAGCTCTTTGATCTGTTGTCCGTGAGCAACAGTCCTTCCCGCCGAAGTCAGAAAACCGCTTTCCTTCCATAAAGCCCCCGTAGCATGACATACACCAAAGGCATATTTAGAGTCTGTATAAATGTTAACTCTGACTCCAATCGCATACTTTGCAGCTTCGGTAAGAGCAACTATTTCTGCTCCTTGTGCACCCAAAAGTGCAGGCAAGGATCCTGCCAACAGTACCTGTGTTTCAGTGGTGACGGCGAAACCGGTACATCTTCGGCCTTCTTCATAGTAAGATGAGCCGTCCGTGAAGAGGTTCAAATCGGGGTTATCTAAAGGTTGATCTCTCAGGTCATCTCGCGGCTTGCTGGTTTCATTTACGAGATTAACACAATTGTGGTTATCTTTTTCTCCATCAGAAGGTAAAGGCATTAAAGTTGCAGGGTTTAGAGTGTTGCACCTTTCCAATTTCAAATTATCAGCCAATAAAAGAATTATTTCATATCTATGTGCTCGTTGCGGAGACAAAGCTTTCTCCGCATATTGCTTTAACAAAATTTCTACCTCGTGAGGTACACAAACAGTTAGTGGATGACCTAAAACAATTGTTCTGGTTTTCTCAACCATTTCAGCTGCAGCTGCTATTGCTCTGATACAAAAGGGAGTTCCTTTAGTCACTGGATCTAATGTAGAAGAAAAATAAGCAACAGGTCTCTCATGCGGTCCTAAAGCTTGTACTAACACTCCCTTTGCAACCCCTTTTGCTTCATCACAATATAATTTAAAAGGTTTTGAATAATCAGGAAGCCCTAACGCCGGGGCAGATAAGAGTGCAGCCTTTAAAGTACGAAAGGCTTTCTCCCTCTCAGTGCCCCAAGCCATTGGTTCTATTTCCTCATTTTGAGTTGCTTCATGCAAAGGTTTAGCTATTTCACTGAATCCCGGGATCCAAGGATGGCAAAATTCTACCTGTCCCAAAAATCCTCTCAACTGTTTTTTCATCACTGGTCTCGGTATTTCTTGAATTGCTCAGACTCTTTCAGGATCCACTTCCCATACTCCGGGCTTTAATATAAACCCCAAATATTTTACTTGCTGTTTGCAAAACTGCAATTTAGATGGAGATGCATGGTGTCCCTTCTTAACAAGTTGAATACACAGATATTCAGTATCTCGAATACAATCATTCTCAGTTTTACTTGCCAATAACAAATCATCAACATATTGCACCAGGACAGACTTTCTTGGAAAAACTAAGTCTTGTAAATCATTTTTCAGAATCTGGGAAAAAATCGTTGGTGAACTAGTAAAGCCTTGCAGTAACCTAGTCCAAGTAAGTTGCTTCCCTTGCCAAGTAAAAGTAAAAACTGGTTGGCTTTCTTCAGCAATTGGAATACTAAAGAAAGCTCCAGTAAGATCAAGCACTGTAAAATACTGCGCCCAGACTGGAATCTGGGTTAAAATCAAACTAGGATCTGGTACCACAGGGTGTGGGGCAATTACATGCTCATTTACTACTCGTAAATCTTGAACAAATCTGTATTCAGGATCTCCATCCTTATCTATCCTATGTTTACTCACTGGTAAAATTGGGGTATTATAGGGACTATGACACTCTCTCAAAATCCCTTTTTCCAAAAAATGCACAATTTGTTTTTCAATGCTGGGAATGGCCTCATTTATAATTGGATCTTGCCGAATTGAAGGAGGAGTCCCTCCTTTTGTTTTTATCACAACTGGTTCAGCAGATTTCAATAATCCTACTTCATCTCCTGATGTACTCCAAAGTTCTCTGGGAACTCCAGCTAATTCAGGTGGTATTTTTGAATCACTGTATTTTTGTTCTTTAAATTTGATTACTTCAGAACCCATTATAATTAATTGGATTCCTGTAGGTGCCAAAGAGATAAATGTACCAAATTCCTGCAAAAGGTCTCGTCCCAGCAGGGAAATGGGAGAGTTTGGAGAAATTACAAATCTTCCCCAAACTAATTTTCCATTCAAAACTACTGGCAGAGGAGTAGACAAATGTTTTATCTCTTCCCCTACCACCCCCTGTACCATCACAGTTTCATTTGACATCTGGGGGACTTCAAAATTTAACAAAGACAATGTCACTCCCGTATCTACTAGGAAAGTAACAAGAATACTGTTTACCTTTGCAGAAATCTGACCGCGCTCATCTACCTTGATTCCGACAGGTCCCATTGTTCCTTTTTTAGTTCCCAGAGAAGAGGAATACCATTCTTTACTGCGAATGAGGTCGTGGTGGTCTGGCAGGTGGGAATCCTCCTCGGGCTGCAACAGGTCTCAGTGGGCACTCTCTTTGCATATGTCCTAAATTTCCACAATAAAAACACTCTAAAGAGTTAGTGTATTGAGAAACAGGAGGGGCTCTACCTTGCACCCCTCTTCCCCTAAATCTTCCCCGAGTAAATCCCCGACCTCTCATTCGTGGGTTAAAATTCTGAGTAATTGCTGCAGCTAACAGTCCAATTTCTCTCTCCTCTTTCCGTTCTCGTTTTATTTTCTCCTCTTCCTGTTTTTGTTTTTCTTCAGCTCTTCCATCAAAACCAAAGGCAGCAATACTTAGAATTTTAGCTAATGTCTCACCCTGCCAGCCTGGCATATGTTTCTTAAAATATTTACTTATGTCTGGAGCAGATTGATCTACAAAAACACTAATAGCTAAAGGCTCCTGGAAATTGTCACGGGTCATGCCCCCATATTTCATCAAAATTGCTTTCAATCGTCCCCAGTAATCACTTGGATGTTCATCAGGTCTCTGCCTACATTCTAAAACCTTTTTCCAATTAGTTGCTCTCTCACCAGCTTGGCGAACTGCTTCTATTAATTGTTGAATGGCAGCTTGATGAGCCCTAGCTCCTTCTGTGGTTGTAAGATTCCATTCTGGATCTTGTTCAGGCCATGGGTTTAACCCCTGGCCTCTCTGAGCAATTTCTCTATCCTTTTGGAAAATCTTTTCTCTTTCCTCTGGCTGAAATAATTCTCGCAGCAGAGTCCTCATATCATTCCAATTGGGGGTATAATCAGTGACAATTCCCGATAACATTTGAGCACATTTTTCAGCATCATCACGCAGCCGAGGCATCTTTGATTGCCAGGCCACTAAATCACCTTGCTTCCAAGGTTCATGCCTCATTATTGCAGTTACTGCAGGAACTTCAGCAGGTGCACCCGGTCCTGCTCTCGGGTTTGGGATGTAGTCCAAACGCATTGGATACATGCCAGCACCTTTTGCGAAAAGCTCAGTTTCCTCAGCCTCAGGGGCCAAGGGAAGTAAACTTCTCCTCATTTTCAACAAGGGAGTTTTTCTCCTTTGTTGTGCCCAATTATACCAAATATACCAATAATCAATATCTTGACTTCCAGAGTCTTCCAAAATCATTCTCAAAAATTTTTGCTTATGGGGTTTAAATGTTCCCTTAGGAGGCCACTCATCCATTGGCCCTCCTCCTCTATTTCTCGTCAGGAATGGCCATTCCTCTTGGCACAATATTATCAATTTTCTTTTTTGTAATGTCTGTGCCAAAGGTATCTTTTTCCAATTTTCTAAAACCTCAGCAAGGGGCGTCCCCCTTTCAACGCTGGGTGCTAACCCCATCGTTCTTAATTAATTATTTGCAAGTTTAAACACAAGAGTTTCCCAGGATAATTTTTATCTGGAACTACCCGTGCCCAAGTCTCTTAGGTGAACTCACCTGATTAGCCAGCAATTGAGTATTGGTAACGGGTTTGTCCAGAGAAATATCCAGTTGCTCTCTTTCTCTCTTGTGTCCTAGAGTCCCATCTGGGGTGCCAATTCTGTTAAAGAATTTTCATTCATGGGTTTCTCTAGGTTTGCTTTATTCACAACTCAGAGTTGGGCCACCACCACAGTGAATGGCACACTTCCAAAAGTTTCCAAATCTTATATACCCTTTTACCACCCATTGTCCCAGTCCAAAGTCTCTGTAATTTTCCAGCCGATTTTCTGTTCTCATATCGTTATGATCCATCAACTTATCTCATCCATTCTCCATTCTCATGTCTCGGTTCTTCTGAAGTTGGTGGTCATAGGCAGAAGGTCTTCGGTCACCATCATCACTTATCTTCTTACCTTACTCCCATGTCTTAGGTCCAAGATGTATGATCCTTCCTCTGTTGATTCAGCTTGACTGGATTTTAAGCCAGCCATGAAGAAAGAGGGAGACACATAGAACAATTAAGCAGCTCATACATATTGTTTTATAAGCACCTGCATTCTATTCATCATATCTAAACCAATTTCTAATCATTAGTTATATGTGTGATATGAATAGTCTTAAAACAATGAGGCTTAAGGCCTAGTTCCTTTTACACTGCTACAGCTTGTGGATCATGCCAATTGTTACGGGCCCAAGTCATACCAAGGGGAGAGGGTCGAGCATTGTAGCCCTCTAATCCCTTCAGGAGAGGGGTACAGTCTACAGTCTGACCTCCCAGGGAGGCCATAATGAACACACAATTACAGGGATCAGATGCTTTTAGTAGTCCTCTGAGGACTATCTCTACACTTAGACCTCCCAGGGAGACCGCAACAAAATCAGGTTATTAAGTCCTCTGAGGACTATTTCCCCTCGTGCATGACTCCTCTTAGAGAGGGGCCACAGTAAGGACCTGGTCCCAATGATAGCTTTAGCAACACCGAGGGAATCCTGCCGACTACGCCAAAAAATGTCACGACCCAGACTGGACAGTCGTGTTTAATTCGAAATTCCCTCGGGCTAAATTAAGGTGAAATGATACCAAACGATCAGTGAAAGATTTTATTTATGACAGAAGCAAACTGAACTGGGGAGGCGTGGTAGTAGGTGGCAGGGTTTCTCACAACAGGAATTGGCGTAAGACTACTTCTGTAAACTGTGTAACCCAGGGTAACCATATACATCAATTCAGGGAATAAGGAGATCCCTCCCGTTGAGTCACGAGGTTCAGAGCAGACCCCCTTGCTTTCCAGACTCCTCCTCAGAGAGGGGCCCAGGGGTGGTGTTACCGAAATCCGGAATAAAACTCCTTAACAGCAATAAGAAGTTAAGAAGCAGGCACTCCTTTATTGCAGCGCTGGGCACACGGGGGATCGCTCCACCTATCGTGTGCACCTGTCTAGTCTAACTGTGCAGGTTAAATACACACCTGTTATACATATTCACTAAATTTCTGGGAAATGTTATACATAATCATTAACTTTCCAGTAAATCATTAGCATATGTAAATGTGTCTTTACACAGGCGCAGTGAAAGTCTCTGGTGGTCTTCAGAAGCCTTCTGGTGGTCTTCCATAGTCTTCCTCACTTGTCCGCTTCTTGACCTCTCTTAGGTGATTCTGCGCAGTACGATTCTCACCATCATCTATATTAGTTTACATAAAAATGCATACTATGTTCATTCTTGTATTTAACCTTTCTAATGATTGGTCCTTCAGTCACACCATCTTATTAATATTCTTATGTTAAAACAATCATTGGTTAATCTCACTTAACTCTACTGATTGGAATCCTCATCAATTAGATCGAGATGGGAAAGGTAAGGGGTTTCCAAGCAGCAAACTGGTGTCCATAATGGTTTCCTTAGTTTCTTAAAACAAAACACTACAAATCAACAAATCTTTAACAAAGTTTCTGTGGTTAACTGATTTTAAACAATACTCGAATTCTTATGGTTACACATAGTACATTTCCTAAAGTTCCCAAGTTCCTATGGCTACATTGCAAACTTCACACTCCTATATTTTATGATTTTACTTTTTAATCAAACCTGGCTCTTTTATATAATCAAATTTAATTTCTTTATCAGAGTATTAGCAACAGTGGCTGGACCCACTCTTAGTCTCAGACTTGGTCAATGGTTTATGTCTTGAAACGGATGAGGTGTAGGGATTGTGGAAAAGGAAAAGGAAAGAGAGAAGAAGACAGAGAGAGAGAAAGGAAGAGAGAAAGATTTCACCGGTCTTGGGTCCAGCATTGGTTCAGTCAGCCGAAGGGTCCAGTCAGCCAACGGGTCCAGTTCTGGTGGGCTTGGGCACCTGGGGCTTCAGTTTGTGTCTTTTTATCTTCCTTGCCCCTCCTTCAGGTGGGCACCCGAACTCATCAGGTTAATGAGCAGTTTGTGAGCCTTTGGGCTTGGGGGTCGTTTGTGGAGTAACTTCTCCTTCCCTGCAGACATGGCCATTGTTTGATCTTTGTATCAGAACAGCTTATCAGAACAGGGAGCTACGCTCCCTCCAGCACGCCCTCCCCCTCCTGTTGCTGATGTCTGAGCTAATGGGCTTTTCACCTTGGTTCCTTGCTGTGCAGGGTTTGTCTTTAAGCAGAACTTGCCCCACCACAACGTTTGAGACATTAACTCTTTCAGTCTCTCACACGACCCTCCTGCCTCCCCCCAGATACTGCCCAGGGGCAAATTGATTTTACAGAATTGCCTCGAAAAGAAGGATATTGATATATCCTAGTTCTAGTTGATACCTTTACTGGGTAGCCTGAAGCTTTCCCTTGTCGCACCAACAAAACAAGAGAAGTAGTTATCATCATTGTTATAATCTGTGTCGCTTTTAGCTGTCTTAAACGAGCTGTGACACAATCTATGTTCAAGTGAGACTACTAAAAGAATTAGTAACCTCAAACAGAAAGGGGGGAATTGATAGCATATTTCCATACATTCTGTAGGGTATGTCTAAATATTTTGATGGTTTTAATATTTTGTACCAGCCGTGGAAACTGGTTTGCTGCTAGGTGACTGTAAAAGTGAGATTTGGTAAATAATTATTAGAAATCTTATACTAACACTATTATTGAAACAATGGACAAAAGTATGGCCAAGCAATTAACTAGTAGAGGTAGTTACTCATAGGTTTTGCAGTTCTTTGCTCTTATGACTAGATGTTCCTGTACGCTAGATGAGAACAATGTTGAAACTGACCACATGTGATTGAAACTGCATTAAGCTTCAAGATCAAAGAACAAGGACAAGAACAAAGACTTCAAGGACAGCCAGCAAGAACTTCAAATGGGTCAGTGGTCGCAAAAGCAGCCCTTCGACTCAAATGAATTCTTCATTGTGCATGATTGGATGTAGGCAGTACTATGATAATGTTACAATAATTTTTATGTATATGTATACTAATCTGATTAATATGCAATTAGTTATTCTATGTAACCTGTTTGTGCTGAAGCTGTGGCATGCACGCTAGGTGGAATTATCCCCCATGCATCCAGCGCTGCAATAAAGAATGCCTGCTTTCTAAAACTCCAAAATGAGTCTTAGAGAGTTTCTTCGACCAGCTTTTCGGTATCACCATCTGGGTCGCTGTGGAAGAATGGCTAAACGAAAGAGGACACGTATACTTAAGCCTGAGCAATCCAGGCTTTAGCAGTAGTAACTTGACCTTGGCAGATAAGATTAGCTAGAAGGAAAACAACTAAAGAGGAATGCATGTCAGCGTTACAGCTTGCCTAAGGTGCGTGCACAAAGGAGAAGCACCAACCGTAGTGTTGCCTAAGGCTCGTGGACAAAGGCCATTATCCAATCAAGTAGCAGCTTCTGCCGCGTGTGACTATATAAACCCTGTAGTGTTTGAATAAAGTAGAGAACGATCATACTCATATTGAGATCGCGTCGTTACTCTGGGTTCGGCTCCCACTCCGACATCTGGTAGCAGAGGATGGTTTGCTTACCGATGTAGATAGTATTAGACACGCTACACTACAAAATAGAGCTGCCATAGATTTTTTATTGCTAGCGCATGGTCATGGGTGTGAAGATCTGGATGGAATGTGTTGCATGAATCTGTCAGATCATTCAGAGTCGATTCATAAAGCCCTTCAAACCATGAAGGAACAAGTAGGCAAGTTACAAGTTAGTGATGGCCTTGGATGGCTAAACAAATTACTTAGTGGATGGGGAATTACTGGCTGGTTACAAACCTTGGTCCTTGAAGGAGGTAGACTCTTGGTAATGATTCTGATTGTAATAATTGTCTTTAGCTGTATGTTTTCGTGTATTAAAACCCTCATAATGCGCATGGTCCATCAAACCTGGATTGCTCAAAAAGAAGAACGGGGAGTTGTGGAAGAATGGCTAAACGAAAGAGGACACGTATACTTAAGCCTGAGCAATCCAGGCTTTAGCAGTAGTAACTTGACCTTGGCAGATAAGATTAGCTAGAAGGAAAACAACTAAAGAGGAATGCATGTCAGCGTTACAGCTTGCCTAAGGTGCGTGCACAAAGGAGAAGCACCAACCGTAGTGTTGCCTAAGGCTCGTGGACAAAGGCCATTATCCAATCAAGTAGCAGCTTCTGCCGCGTGTGACTATATAAACCCTGTAGTGTTTGAATAAAGTAGAGAACGATCATACTCATATTGAGATCGCGTCGTTACTCTGGGTTCGGCTCCCACTCCGACAGGTCGCCAAAACTGTTGTCCCACAAGTGGGGTCGTTTACCCGGTGCACGAAACACCAATATACACACAGAGCAGAGGTATTTTATTCCAATTCATGTTTGCGCAAAGATGGGGGCTAGGTGGTAATCCACAAAGCTAGCACACCTCATGCCTAAACGGGCAAGCAATTTATGCAGTTTAGTTATACATATTCAATTTCTAAAGTTCTTCCCCAAAACTATTACTGGTAGTCGCTTATCTAGCACAGTTTCCATTGGGCTAAAGTTTCCCTGCTTCAAATTAAAGGTACAGTGTTCTTTTATTCTACAGCGCATGCTGAAGGGGGGGGGGGGTAAGTCTTTATGGTCTTGAATTGAGTTGGTGGTCCTGATCTCCCCTGCCGCCTTTACCTTTCCTCCAGTTACCGAAGATCTTTGCTGACTTCATGCCTATTAGCAATTATTCAACTTTCGGGGCCTCCTGGGGTAGGATGTTCCCTTCTTATCAGTCTTTTAGTTCTTCTTCAGGGGCACAGTTGTTAGCAAGGCATGCTTTGTGTATACAAAGGGTATCTTATTTCACAAGACCTTTGTGGTCTTCTTAAGTACATCACAGGCACAGGGAGATGATGGAGACATGGTGAATTCAAGGCAATAGAAGGTCTAAGCCCTGTGACCTGGTTCCCCACCTTCCTGCCTCCCCCCAGATACTGCCCAGGGGCTTAAAAAACAGGCCCCTGGGTGTGTGTTAAAAAAAAAAAAATGCTTAAAACCCCCTATATTTGGGCTATGTTCTGGCAGACTGTGCCTCACTGTATCTGGCTTTATGCTGGTATAAGATGTGTACAGCACATGAGTAAGTGCTTGGATCTGTGCTCAGGATCTTGACTGTGGAGCACTGCAGATGTATGGGCTTGAAATGATGTGGATGGTGGGCAAGTCCAGCCTTGCGAGCAAGTCTGGCCTGATGCTTAACTCATAGTACAGGCATATTCAGAAAGCTCTCCGTGCTGACAGAGATAAATGGATGCTGTAGGAAAGTGATAGAAAGCAGAGTTCAGACTACTCTCTGTAGGCAATATTCCTCTTCATGTTTTTTTTCCAGTTGTTTTAAAATTAAGCCATAAATTGAAGGCAGAATTCACATTGCACATTCATCTCCTCTTCTGCAGGCCCCTGGGGGACAACTGGTCTACTTGATCAGGATGCAGCTTGGAGGGTTTCTGACCACTGTTGAGCTGTTGTGTGTATGTATATGAAATGCTTGAACAGGCAGGTGTTTTCTTTTGTTGTCCTGGGATCTATCAGGCTTTTTTTTCCCATACTATTGTTGCCTCAAGCCTTCAAAAGACTAATTAACAAATAAGGTGGTGGTGACAGTTTACAGAAAAAAAACTAAAACATGAGAAGTGTGGTACGTTTGCTATTCAAGGACTGTAGATTATGTGTACTCAAGGTAAAGCTTATCTAGTTTAAGATTCTGCTTACAATAGAGGATGCTTAAAGAGTCACAGACTTGCTAATTAAGGACATACATCCTCCTTCCCACTGAGAAAGGAGAGGGTGACAAGAGAAACAAAGACCCTGGTGTCCTCAGATGATGCATGACCATAAAAGGACAAAAGGAGTAGGGTTATTCTTCCCCAAACGACCACTGAAGACCACCAGAGACCCCTGCGCAGGCATAGAAGACTCTGGGATGATTGCTCAAGAGAACAACACTGTCATGCTTGTTCAGCATAATGAATATGCAATAGTTAGGCAGAACATATGTATTAGATAGGCGTGGCGTTTTAACTGTAGTGTACAAATATGGACTGAAAACCTCAGTAGGTGTGCTCGATTTGTGGAAATCTTCCACCTTGCACCCTGCGCAGAATAAAGCAATGTCTCCTCTCTAAACATACTTTGTGTGTTTTGGGAGTTACTTTCTGATCAGGTAACACTATTACTTGTTAATAACCATGCTGGTATTCCTCAGGTCCTGTTTTGACAAGATGTATAATAGGGTGTGAGGGACGGAGAGACTGTGAGAGACTGGCAACCATTTTGTCTCAAACAACCAAGCAGGTAGTCGCAAGCAGTCGAAACAGGACGTGCCCTGTGGAGGTGGGGTAGTGAATTGTTTCTGGGAAGTTTGCTAGCGGTTGCGCTTTGGATGTTTTGTCACAGGTGCGGAGTTTTGCCACAGGCCCTTACCATGGCAGTTGTGTAAACAAGTTAAATGGAATAAGGGGGCATCAGCAACCCTCCTCCCCCCACACTCTCTTCTCAAGAACTTTCTAGGCAAAAGGCTCTCAGACTGATGTCAGATACAGAAAATCCTGTGGTAGACTAGAAAGTCCTGTTTTAAATTAAGTTAGTTAGCCAAGATCATTCTGATCTTTTCTATTCTTCCTGTTTAATGGTGCCTCACCTGGAGCACCAATTCTGATCCTTTCTATTCTTCCTGATTGATGGTGCAAACCTCTTGGCAGGAAAATGAACCATTGACCCGATACAGAGAGACTTAGCGGTCAAAGTGAGGAGGGGATACCTCCTCAAACAACCACCAAAGACCACCCGAGACCCCGCGCACGTGGAGAAGGCATCTGATGTGTCATGGTTACGTAATCCTATGCATATGCATTAGATAGTTTGAATATGTACTAGGTAGGAGTAGTTTAATAAATTAGATGCAATTGTCACTGTGTAAAAGGGACACACCTGATGAATCTGGTGTGCTTGATTTGTGGAAAGTCCACTGAGCACCCTGCGCAGAATAAAGCAACATCTCTCCTGAGTGTGTGAAATTGGTCTATTGCACACTGGGTAACAAATCTGCTTTTAGGACAACAAATCTATTTCAGTAAACCATGTAACCTGTGGTAACCATAAACATCAATTCAGGGAATAAGGAGATCCCTCCTGTTGAGTCACGAGGTTCAGAGCAGACCCCCTTGCTTTCCAGACTCGTCCTCAGAGAAGAGCCTAGGGGTGGCTGGATCCACTCCTAGTCCCAGACTTGGTCAACGGTTTTATGTCAATTCAGGGATGAGGTGTAGGGATTATGAAAAAGGAAAGAGAAAGACAGAGCAAGATAGTGTGAGAAAAAGGAAAAGAGAAAGATTTCACTGGTCCTGGGTCCAGTGTTGGTCAGTCAGCCTAGGGGTCCAGTCAGCCTAGGGGTCCAGTTCCAGTGGACACATGCACCTGGGGCTTCAATTCGTGCCCTTTTATAATCTCCTTGCCCCTCCTTTGGGTGGGCGCTTGAACTCAGGCTAATTAGGTGTCATGAGCGGTTTGTGCTTTCAGTGATAGCATATTTCCATACATTCTGTAGGGTATGTCTAAATATTTTGATGGTTTTAATATTTTGTACCAGCCGTGGAAACTGGTTTGCTGCTAGGTGACTGTAAAAGTGAGATTTGGTAAATAATTATTAGAACACTATGATTGAAACAATAGACAAAAGTATGGCCAAGCAATTAACTAGTAGAGGTAGTTACTCATAGGTTTTGCAGTTCTTTGCTCTTATGACTAGATGTTCCTGTACGCTAGATGAGAACAATGTTGAAACTGACCACATGTGATTGAAACTGCATTAAGCTTCAAGATCAAAGAACAAGGACAAGAACAAGGACTTCAAGGACAGCCAACAGAACCTCAAATGGGTCGGTGGTTGTAAAAGCAGCCCTTCGACTCAAATGAATTCTTCATTGTGCATGATTGGATGTAGGCAGTACTATGATAATGTTACAATAATTTTTATGTATATGTATACTAATCTGATTAATATGCAATTAGTTATTCTATGTAACCTGTTTGTGCTGAAGCTGTGGCATGCACGCTAGGTGGAATTATCCCCCATGCATCCAGTGCTGCAATAAAGAATGCCTGCTTTCTAAAACTCCCAAACGAGTCTTAGAGAGTATTTCTTTACAGGCCGTGAACTTCGGTATCATCAGAACCTTTGGGAAATGGGTCAGTGGGCTTGGAGGTCGTTTGGGGAGTAACTTCCCCTTCTCTGCAGACATGACCATTGTTTGATCTTTGGCCATACATGGTGAGCTGCCCTGCTCAGCATATCAGAACAGCATATCAGAACAGGGAGCTGTGCACCCTCTGGCACACCCTCCCCCTCCTGTTGCTGATCTGTGCTGATCGGCTTATTTTCACCTGTGGTTCCTTGCTATGCAGGGTTCATTGTTATGCAGAGTTCATTGTTAAGCAGAACTTGCCCCACCACAATGTTTGAGACATTAACTCTTTCAGTCTCTCACAGTAGGAATGTGGCTTTAGTGTTTTTTCTTAGTAAAGAGACAGATGAGCAAGACACAGCCTGTAAAAAGGAAGAAAAGGGGGATGGGTATAGAGGAGAGAGATAATGAGTTTTGAAAATTCCAGATGGGATCTAGTGATCTGGGCATATGGAAAAGTAAACTGGATTTGCTAGCTCTTAACAGGAATTACCTTCTCAGATAATATTTTTTTGAGCTGCTGTGACGGTCTGACAAATTATAGTCAATGTCTCAAATATTCATTAAAGAACTTTGGTGGAGAAAACGACCTCTGTAAAAACGCTGGAGTTTTGTAAACAGGTCATTGTGGCCAGAGGAGAGGGCCCCATGGACGGTGGGAACGCACTTCTCCAAAGCCCCAATTCCTTATCTTAAGTGACCAGGAGAAGGAACACAATATATGCCTTCCTGAAGGAAGAAGGCCCCACGGAAGTTGGGACTGTGCTTCTATCTTAAGCGGTCATGCCAGCAGGAAAGGAGAGGCAACTCCACAATGAACCCCCCCCCAAGCTCACTGACCGATTCCAGTGAACCCCAGGAGTGGGAACTGCGCATGTTGAGACCATCAACTAACACACTATAAAAGAAGGGAGAACGAGTTCTCAGTGTGCGCCCTCCAGAACTGGATCTCTACGCTGGCTGGACCAACGCTGGACCCAGGACTGGTGAAATCCTTTTCTTCTCTCTTTCTTTCTTTCTTTCTCTCTCTCCCTCTTTTCCTTCTCTCTTTTCCACAGTCCCTACACCTCATCCTTTTAAACATAAACTGTTGACCAAGTCTGAGACTAGGAGTGGATCTAGCTGCCCCTGGGCTCCTCTTTGAGAAGGAGTCCAGAAAGCAAGGGGGTCTGCTCTGAACCTCGTGACTCAACGGGAGGGATCTCCTTCTGACACAGTTTCATGTTCCTTTTTCCATTTCATTTTTCTACACCTCCCTTCTCTTCTCAAACAGCGGCTTAATGACATGTTGCAAGGTTCATATTGATAAGTTCACGTGTACTTGGACAAAGTTAGCTAGGTTGAATAAATGTTGATTGTTGTTTGAACTCCCCTGGTGTCATTTCACCTTAATTCTGACAAAGGAAATCCATGAACCTGAGTCGCTCCAACTTTGGGACGCGACAGCTGCTTCTCTTATATATGTGCTAGAATGAAATTTTAAGCAGTTATCTAGGGCTAAGACAAATGTGCTAAATAAACATGGTGATCTGAAATATGATGCTTCCAGCCTTAGTGCAATTCCTCTGGAGTTTCATGCTGAAGAGTTTCAGGTTTTTTTTCCAGGCATGGAAAATCCATCTGGAAGGAGAAATTTCAACCATTTCCATTAAAATTGAAGAGTTCTATGAAATCAGGTAAATTTTCCTGGAATTTCACTTTCACAAAGAAAGGAGAACAGTAGAAGAGTTAAACATTTTTCTGGTGAGATACTTGAATTATTTTTAAACATTCCAACATGTTCCCCTACCAACTGAACACTGAATATTGCAGCAAAATAAACATAAGTCAGAATAATAGTGGGATGCTTTGATTTTGTTAATTCCAGAATGTTCGGATGACTGGTAGCCAAATATTGTTGCAGAAACTGCCTTGGTCAAGAAGTGGTAACTTGAGGGGTGTGCTCCAGCCTGATGGGGGAGAGACAGGTCTTGCACAGCTCTATTTGGAAGCTTCCTCACTTCATGGTTTTTTCCCAACAAGAAGATCAAAGGAAAGAACCAAAGTTGTCCTAGCAAGCCAGGTTTTGAACCACAAAGTTAAGGAACTAAGCCTGATGGCGAGAAGATTCACAAACCTTCCACCAACTGGCTCCATCCAAAGAATGAGGTTCCACCTCCAGCTTCTCTCTGTTCCTCTGGCATTGTCCTGGGACATCCCCACTGCCTCCAATTGCTCATCTGAAGTGGTCAGCGGAGCACTGCAACACAGCTCTCAAAAATATTTCATTGGACGCAGCATGGACCTCCACTCTCACACGTCTGTTCCTGAAATGGTAGAGTCTGTGTGATGCCTTTTCTCTGCTGTGTGCAGAGCTTAATGCAGAAGAGCTGCACACAGTTTCTGCCACGTATATTGCTCAGCATGTTGCCATGCTCTGCTCAGAGCATTTCCCCAGAGAAGTGATGGGATTAGTGCGGACTGCCAAACCTGAAAAAAAAGAGTCACATAAGAGAACAGGATTAGTTGACAGTTGTGGCATGTCATTTCCACTTCTTCCTCATCTTTACTAACTGAACTGTTCATTTGCAACCACAAGCTCCTCCCTAAGAAGAATTTACAGCAAAGATGGTAAAAGAAAGCACCTTTCAGTTGATTCACTGGTTGCACAGAATCGGGTCCAGCCCATAGATCCCCATTAGAGAGAGGGCTGTGTAGAGCTGATGCAGTTACCATTTCATCACATCATTCATTTGAAGTGAGTGCATTTCAAGCCTAGAAGACAATGATCTAATTCTCCTGCACCGCTTTCCTTCTTTAGTTGGGTATTGTAGCTTCCATTTGCTTGCAAATGATTCCTGAAGACATTAAACAAGACAAAGCAGGTCTTCTATTTGCCTTCAAGCACTGAGGCTGAATTTATGATGTACCTTCATGTTATGTCTGCTATGTTCCACTAAGCTTGCAGTCCTGCCGATCAAGCAACTGCAGTTGTCTGACCAATTATTTCTTCATAAGCCTGTGCTGTCTGTTGTCTGTATCTGAGTTACTGGCCGAAAGTTTAATGCTGTTAATATTTTCTCATTTGTTCCACTTGAGATAAAGCAGAAATCTCCAGAGGTCTCTGGCTGCCTGCGACCTCACAGGTTAGCTGTAGCACCTTGCTTCTGGGAAGGCTGGCAGATTTGGAAGTCAGTGGGCATCTCCTGGGGTGCTTCCAGGCTCCATGAGCAGGGCTGGGCATCGTAAGCTCAGATTATTCCCCAGGGGAAGGAACAAGGAGGCTGTAGAGCAGGTCTGAAGACTGCATCCTTGATATATAGGAATGCAAGAGAAAGAGCTAACTGACTGCAAGCTGGAGCTGTTGGTTCCCTTTGCAGCAGCACTTCCACCCTGGTGTCCCAGGTGTTCAAACACGGGAACTCAAACCCGCACACCCTGTGGTGTGGACCACAACCCTCTGGCTGACTTACCACTTGTATTGGGTCTGGCTGACATGGAGTTAATTCTCCCCATAGCAGCCCTCCTAGTGCTGTGCTCTGCATTGGTAGCTAGAAAGGTGTTGATAACACACCAGTGTTTTGGCTACTGCTGAGCAGTGCTGGCACAGCATCAAGGCTGTCTCTCCAACATTTTTGCCCCCCCTCAACAACAGGCTGGGGCTGGGCAAGATCTTGGGAGAGGACATAGCCAGGACAGCTGACCCAAACTGACCAAAGGGATATCCTATACCATATGACGTCTGCTCAGCAATAAAAGCTAAGAGAAAGGGGGGGGGGGCATTCGTTATTACGGCGTTTGTCTTCCAGAGCAACCGCTATGCATACTGAAGCCCTACTTCCCAGGAAGTGGCTGAACATTGCCTGCTGATGGGAAGTCAAGAATAAATCCTTTATTTTCCTTTGCTTCCACGTGCAGCCTTTGCTTTTGCTTTATTAAACTCCCCGCCGCATCATGCTGAGGAGGGGAGTGATAGAGTGACTTGGGCACCTGGTGTCCAGCCAAGGTCAACCCATCACACCACTGCAGGCAAGAGGCAGGGTTGCTCTCTGTGGCAGCTAGAGCTGGTTGAGTTTTTATTGTTTGTTTCAGTGAAATCTTTTTCTTGAAAGAAAAAAAAAAGTGGGGAAAGTCTCTCTCTCTTGCCTAAAGAATACCCGTTTGAAGCTCTTCAGCTTCATAGAGGCTAAGCGGGATGATGGCTGTATCTGTTCTGCAGTATACCTTATAATTTTGGCACCATGTTTGCTGCAAGACAACCTGAAATCTGGATCCCTCAACAGTAACAGTGGCACCAGGGCTTCTTATCTGCATGTTGGGGTTTCCTTGCAAAGCCTGGAGCTTCTTACGCTTGTGTCTCACTAGGCACATGAGCACACCTGTCTCAGCATGGGTAAATCGGAGATCAGAGTGCTCACTCAAAGTGTGGGAGATCTGGATTTCAAACCCTTTTCTGAACGAGGAAGAGACAAGACTTAAACCTCAGCCTATTGTCTTTCTGATAATTATTTTAAACAAAGGATCAGACTGCATTATTCTGCCTTTTTCTCTCAGAAATGTTGTAGACCTAGTTTTCTTTTTGATATGGGATGAAAATATTTGACGTTTTAATGGAATAGGATTTTTGCCTGGCCACCCAAGGGAGGTGGTTCATGGTGTGTGTTTTAGGGTGGTTTCGAAGATTCCCGAGAAGGCGAACACACACACACTGACTATAAGGGAAAAAAGCAAGCATTTATTAACTACAGACATGCGTTATGCTAAGGGTATCTTGTAAAGCAAATTAACATACCGACCCGAGGACCATGAGGAAGATGGACCATCTGTACATTCTTGTGCCATCTTGCGCCGCGAGCTCAGCCCAGCAATCGGTAGGTGCCAGCTTTACGTGGGCGTCCCCATGGAGGCAACGGTGGCCTTGCCGTACACCAGCCCCATGCTCTTTGGAAAAATCCCGGTATTTATACATTTGCAGAGGAACGGGTTTCGGCACACGTGGCCAGCGGGTGCCAAAACACGCCTTGGTTGTAACATAGGGAGCCTATGACGCATGCGCTCGCTGGCCAGGCGTGCTGGACGAGCCATAGCCATCCTGTCTATTGGTTCATGGGCTTTGTACATGTGGCATATTGTCATAATACAGCAGTCACGCACCGACCATGCTCACAGCTGTACTGTGCAACAGCCAACAGCCCGCTGCCCGTCCTCCCCCAGTATTGCTCAGCTCTCTTATCTCCGTGGTCAGCATTCCAAGCAACAGGCAACAAACCATCCGTTTTCTGTGCTGACTGCATTTTTCTCGGCTATCTACTTCTCCCCCAGTGTTCATCCATGGACCAAAATTCCATCTTTTAACCCCTCCGTATACAGTGTGGCTTTGTGGATCATCTTCATGGTGAGAGAGAGCTACCAGGGCCTCATAGAGCTCCATGCCAGTTATTAACATTTCAGATAAAGATAAATCCTCCTCCATGCTTGTTACAGTTCTATCATCTCTCCTTTACAAGTGGAAATGATGTGGTCAGGGAAGGGGGTTGATGGTTAATGAAAGGCAGGGTAAGTCTCTGTAGTTTCTGCTTTCTAAAATAATTTTATTTTTCTTTCTCCTTGGTTTCATATTCTCCCTCCTCTGCAGCTCCTAAAGAGCTGAGCCTCTGTTTGGCAAACCCAGAAGGTACAGAAGATAAAAGTGTGCAGTGCACCTTTGGAAGGGACCCATGTGGCTTGCAGTTCCTCTTGAAGGCTGTCTCTTCTGAGACATCGATGAGGATGCAGTTATCAGATAATGATAAAGACAAATGGGGTCATAGCTGATATTGGCTTACAGAGAAAACATTATCAAGTGATCAAGTCATAATTCAAGTATGGAAATATATAAGTAAAACTTCATCAGTGCTCCCTATCTTGATGTGTGAGACTGAAAGAGTTAATGTCTCAAACGTTGTGGTGGGGCAAGTTCTGCATAACAATGAACCCTGCATAACAACGAACCCATGAAGTCAGTGGATCCATGTTCTGATATGCTGAGCAGGGCAGATCACCATGTATGGCCAAAGGTCAAACAATGGTCATGCCTGCAGGGGGGGAGAAGTTACTCCCCAAACGTCCCCCAAGTCCACCGACCCATTTCCAGAAGGTTCTGGAAGCACAAAATGCATGTGACACCTAATTAGCCTAATGAGTTTGAGTGCCTGCCCGAGGGAGGGGCAAGGAGACTATAAAAGGACACGAAATGAAGCCCCACATGTGCAAGCCCTCCAGAACTGGACCTCTAGACTGGCGGGACCAACGCTGGACCCAGGACCAGTGAAATCTTTCTCTTTTCTTTTCCTTTTTTTTTTTCTCTCTCTCTCTTTTTCATAATCCCTACACCTCATTCCTGTAGACATAAAACCATTGACCAAGTCTGGATCTAGCCACCCCTAGGCTCTTCTCTGAGAAGGAGTCTAGAAAGCAAAGGGGTCCACTCTGAACCTCATGACTCAACGGGAGGGCTCTCCTTATTTTCTTCCCTGAATTGAACCCCAAATAAGCAAGGCTTGTAGTATATGTTTGGTGACGCATGGTTAGCACGTTATATGGTTTACTGACGTAGTTTCATGCCAATTCTTGTTGTGAGCGAATAAAAGTTGAGTTTTGTGAGTTAAAGGATCCCTGGTGTCATTTCACCTTAATCCTGACCTGGGAATCAACGAACCTGAGTCGTCGTCCTGAGAAATTGGGATGTGACACTTGATTTCTCTTCACTTTTTCCCACTGTTTGATAAAGCTGATTAGTGAAACAAAGTTGATATGTCCTCTTCTTGTCTTCTTATATATTTGTTGAGGCTCACGTGATGATCTACGTCTTGGTGTGAGAAACTGAATTGTTATCTCGAGCTGTTTGTCTCAAAGATTGTTAGGTGTGAGAAACTGGACTGTCATCTCAAGCCATTCATCTCAAGGATTGTTTGATGTGAGAGACTGAACTGTGAACTATTTATCTCAAGCCATTTGTCTCTGGGATGGCTTGTTTAAGCAGGACACTCCTCTGTCCATAAGGACAATTACCAGGCCACTGAGGCATCCAGGGGAGGAGACAGGCTGGAGCTGGCGAAGCATGCAGGAATGTGGAGACTACCATTGTCATGGACACTGTAGTCCTTGAGATAAGATACTGGTTTCTGGTGTTGATGACGCGAAGGTCCTGTGATAGACAAAACCTGCAGCACGTGAACAGTGCGTGAACAGTATGTATGTGCATGCATCATCGAACCATGCCCTATTAAAAACCGTGGAGACAAGCCATGGTGTGCACCCACCACCGAAGAATTGAAGACTGAGGACCAACGGGATGCCGCTGGATCCACGGTGGTGACTATCCTTGCAACTCTATCCCGACTGCTTGCTTGATTTCTGCCTTTTCTTCCATTCTATCCTATTGCTACTATTTTCTACTTTTGATACTTTTAATACTAAAAACTCTTTTGGGTATATGGCATTTGACCTCGTTTGTGTCTTAATCTCATTCTTGGGATCATATCGAAACCTTCCCCGACATTGGATCGGGACATTTAAATTGGCTTCACGGACAGGATCCCTTGAGATGAGAGTGCCGTACTGTTTCCCAAATACGTGAGACCTCTCAGGAACATAAGGGGTGTGGGCTTGTGTTGTGTTTGAAACTTTACGTGCTGCCTTCCTGAGATGACTGCTTCCCCGCTTTGTGTAAGATGAATGATAGTAAAATTGCCCCTTTGGGGAAAGAAGTTTTGTTTGATGTTTTTAGAAAAACATAAAGCAAGACCCTCTGTGCCTGGGGTAGACTGGGTTCAGAGAGATTGGTATGTTTTGCAGAATGTGGCTGACCGAATGAGTGTTTTGCAGAAGGATGTGAGAGTAAGAATAGGGAAGGAAAAATCAATTGTTTGTGCAGGTTTTGGTGTTAGTTTGGCTGCTGCTGTAGAAGCTAGGGAGAGTGGCTGTGTGGCAAAATTCCAAATTATTGAATCCCTCCAAACCCTTGTTCAGTCCCTTCTGGGACAAGTGGCAGGATTAAAAGAACAACTTGAAGCAGAGAAGAACCAAGTGAAACATTTGCAAATTGCTCTTAAGGAGCAGCTCCTTGCAGATACTGTCTGTGAGGAAATTCCTCCAAGATCAGAAATTGGCTACCCCTTTAAGGACCTGCAGGCAGCAAAAGAGAGAGTGGAGAAGTTGGAGCTGCCTTCATTGCGACCCTTAGTCAAAACTGAATATATATGATGATGAGCAGGACCAGTTCCCCCAAGTTACTGATAGCATATGTCCATACATTTCATGTGGTTTGCTCAAACTTTTATGGTTTTAATATTTTGTACCTTCTATGAAAACTGGTTTGCTGCTAGGTGACTGTGCAAGTGAGAATTGATAAATGATCATATATTAACATTATGGTTGAAACAATAGACAAAGGGTAACCAGGGAGATAATTACAAAAGTGTAGTCAAGTGATTAACTAGTAATTATTCATAAGTTTTGCAGTTCTTTGCTCTTATGACTAGATGTTCCTGTACGCTAGATGAGAACAATGTTGAAACTGACCACATGTGATTGAAACTGCATTAAGCTTCAAGATCAAAGAACAAGGACAAGAATAAAGACTTCAAGGACAGCCAACAAGAACTTCAAATGGGTCGGTGGTTGCAAAAGCAGCCCTTCGACTCAAATGGATCCTTCATTGCGCATGATCGGATGTAGGCAGTACTATGATAATCAGTTACAATCATTTTTATGTATATGTATACTAATCTGATTAATATGCAATTAGTTATTTTATATAACCTGTTTGTGCTGAAGCTGTGGCATGCACGCTAGGTGGAACTATCCCCCATGCATCCAGTGCTGCAATAAAGAATGCCTGCTTTCTAAAACTCCAAAACGAGTCTTAGAAGGTTTTTCCGACTGGCTTTTCGGTATCATTACAACTAAAGAGGTCCCTTATACTGCCACTGAGTTGGCAAAACTAAAAAAGGAATTTGGCCGAACCCCTAAGGAGTCAGAAACGGAGTATGTGTGGAGAGTATCGTTGTCCGGGGTGGGGACCAGATTCTGTTAAGTGAATAGGAGGCGGAAGGGTATTGGGGACCGGGAGTGTTTTTAACTACTGGGGATTACCATGCCCCCTGGTCTTTAACCCAACGGACAGCCTATTGGGTGGGGGGTTTGAACCCCTTGGAGAGGGGGGATCCCCTCGCGATTACAGGGACTGTTGATCAATTAGTGGAGAGTGTGCAAAAGGCAGCTTGTCTGCAGATGATGTATGATTGAAAATTGGAGCCTACACAGGAGTCCCCGATGATGATGTCGGTGGATCCTGAGCAAATGACTCCCCCTATACAGGGACTCCCTGATTCTCTGAAGCCGATTGGTATACAATTACAAGGAAAGATACAGGCGATGCCCCAGAGCGAGAGTGTTGCGGCTGCTTTAGGAGGATTCACGCCTGATCGGCACCGCCGACCCCCAGATAAGAAAATGTGGACTTGGGGAGAAGTGGCCCAGGAATTAATTAATGACGGGCGCAAGTATGGTCCCGTTAACCCTCCAGCCACCAAAACGGACTCCAGGGGCTTGAGGCAGGCTGAAGTAAAAATAGTTCCGTGCCCTGGGAGTGATAAGAGAACACCCCTTGCTAAACCGCTGGGGGAGAGAGATATCCTGAACAAACATAATAGACTGTGAACACAGGGATACCAGAAGGGGATCCCGCGTGACTTAATGGATGGGATGCCAACAGACAAATTGGAAAAATTGGTAACAGGGTGGCCTGATAAATCAGCAAATAGAAAAGTGGATTTTGAGAATACTACTTCCAGCGCACCCTCCCTGATTGATTTATCAGAACCAAACGCCACCCAAAAGCCGGAGGGAAACTAGATCCTTTGCCTTTCGGTGGTGAGCGGGGGGGTGAAGGTTGGATGTATATCAGACAGCTCACTGAAAAGGGCTGGGGTGATTTACTAATTACAGGCATTTTGGGGCCAATACAAGTCCCGGTCACCTTTTTGGTAGATACCGGAGCTCAAATGTCAGCTATTAAAACCAAAGACACTGCTAACTCTGGAATTACACCCTCTAAACAGCGGCTTTTTGTGGCAGATTGTCATGGTTTAACCCCAGCCAGCAACTAAGCACCACGCAGCCGCTCACTCACTCCCCCCACACCCAGTGGGATGGGGGAGAAAATCGGGAAAAGAAGTAAAACTCGTGGGTTGAGATAAGAACAGTTTAATAGAACAGAAAAGAAGAAACTAATAATGATAATGATAACACTAATAAAATGACAACAGTAATAATAAAAGGATTGGAATATACAAATGATGCACAATGCAATTGCTCACCACCTGCCGATCGACACCCAGTTAGTCCCCGAGCAGCGATTCCCCCCCGCCCCCACTCCACCCAGTTTATATACTAGATGTGACGTCACATGGTATGGAATATGCCATTGGCCAGTTTGGGTCAGCTGCCCTGGCTGTGTCCTGTGCCAACTTCTTGTGCCCCTCCAGCTTTCTCGCTGGCTGGGCATGAGAAGCTGAAAAGTCCTTGAATTTAGACTAAACATTACTTAGCAACAACTGAAAACATCAGTGTGTTATCAACATTCTTCTCATATTGAACTCAAAACATAGCACTGTACCAGCTATTAGGAAGACAATTAACTCTATCCCAGCTGAAACCAGGACAGTATCCACCCCTTATTCTATACCATTGACATCATGCTCAGTTCCCATACCTTTAGTTCCATCCCGGTCAATCATCATCACCTTTTCCGTCCCTTTGAGACATATAAACAATGATATATATATATATATATATGTATATATGTATGCACACACAGAGATATCATTCCTTTAGTTTATGGGTCGTGTTCATAAAATGTTCATTGAGTTCATTTAGTTCCTGACTCTGGGCTCCATCTGTCATACCAGTCTTTCTGGGCAGGAGGGATGGTGCAAAGTCCTCTCAGTCGGTAGAGCAGGATTGGGCTTCAGTGCGGTGTGATGAGCAGGTGACATTGGACGCAGCAGGAGGATGGTGTGCACTGTTGGATTGCTGGAGTCAGTTCTGGTTCCATCACTACTGCGCTTCACTCAGTTTTATCACAGTTCATTCTTGCTTGATCTAAGTGATGCTTACTGTAGTACTATGGATATAGCATATAACAATTATAGTAATGATAACATACAGTAGCAGGGTTATATAGCAACTAATACCATACAGTTTAATTCTGGCTATTCTCACCTAAAATCAAATCCCCTTGAGGCACACATCGGACTTCCCCATCTTTTCGCATCACCCACCAAGTGCACCCAGGCCCTTGAGCAAAAGCAATCCCACAAATGGGTTTACCTTTGCCTGAGGCAGGAGTAACCCAGACTGTCTTCCCTAACATATTTTTTATGTGCACTACAGGGACTTTATCCCCTTCTACAGTACGTAAAAATTCTGACTGGGCAGGGCCACCCCGATTGGCAGATCCTCTGGTGTTGACTAACCAGGTGGCTTTTGCTAAATGTGTATCCCAATGGTTGAAAGTTCCACCCCCCATTGCTCTCAATGTAGTTTTTAACAGTCCATTGTATCGCTCAATTTTCCCAGAGGCTGGTGCATGATAGGGGATATGATACACCCACTCAATGCCATGCTCCGTGGCCCAGGTGTCTATGAGGTTGTTTCGGAAATGAGTCCCGTTGTCCGACTCGATTCTTTCTGGGGTGCCATGTTGTCACAAGACCTACTTTTCAAGGCCCAGGATAGTGTTCCAGGCGGTGGCATGGGGTAGAGAATATATTTCCAGCCATCCAGTGGTTGCTTCCACCATTGTAAGCACATAGCGCTTGCCTTGGCGAGTTTGTGGGAGTGTGATATAGTCAATCTGCCAGGCTTCCCCATATTGATATTTCAGCCATCGCCCTCCATACCACAGGGGCTTTAACCGCTTGGCTTGCTTAATTGCAGCACATGTTTCACGTTCATGGATAACCTGTGCAATAGTGTCCATGGTCAAGTCCACCCCTCGATCACGAGCCCATCTATATGTTGCATCTCTTCCCTGATGGCCTGAAGTATCATGGGCCCACTGAACCATAAATAATTCACCCTTATGTTGCCAGTCCAGATCCACCTGAGACACTTCAATCTTGGCAGCCTGATCCACCTGCTGGTTGTTTTGATGTTCTTCAGTGGCCCGACTCTTGGGTACATGAGCATCTACATGACATACTTTTACAGCCAGATTCTCTAGCCGGGATGCAATATCTTGCCACAGTGCGGCAGCCCAATGGGTTTACCTCTGCGCTGCCAGTTGCTCTGCTTCCATTGCTGTAACCACCCCCACAGGGCATTTGCCACCATCCATGAGTCAGTATAGAGATAGAGCACTGGCCACTTCTCTCTTTCAGCAATGTCTAACGCTAGCTGGATGGCTTTCACCTCTGCAAACTGACTCGATTCACCTTCTCCTTCAGCAGCTTCTGCGACTTGTCATGTAGGACTCCATACAGCAGCCTTCCACCTCCGATGCTTTCCCACAATGCGACAGGACCCATCAGTGAACAGGGCATATTGCCTCTCATTTTCTGGCAGTTTATTATACAGTGGGGCCTCTTCAGCATGCAGCACCTCCTCCTCTGGCGACATTCCAAAATCTTTGCCTTCTGGCCAGTCTGTGATCACTTCTAAAATTCCTGGGCGACTGGGGTTTCCTATGCGCGCCCATTGTGTGATCAGTGTGACCCACTTACTCCATGTGGCATCAGTTGCATGATGTGTAGAGGAGACCCTCCCTTTGAACATCCAGCCCAGCACTGGCAGTCGGGGTGCTAAGAGGAGCTGTGTTTCAGTACCAACCACTTCTGAGGCAGCTCAAACTCCTTCATATGCTGCCAATATCTCTTTCAGGTGGAGTATAGCGAGCCTCGGATCCTCTGTATCCCCGACTCCAAAACCCCAGGGGTTGGCCTTGGGTCTCCCCGGGTGCTTTCTGCCAGAGGCTCCAGGTAGGACCATTCTCCCCGGCTGCAGTATAAAGCACATTTTTAACATCTTGTCCTGCCCGGACTGGTCCAAGGGCTACTGCATGAACAATCTCCCATTTAATTTGTTCAAAGGCTTGTTGTTGCTCAGGGCCCCATTTCAAATCATTCTTGTTCCAGGTCACTTGATAGAGAGGGCTTACAATCAGACTGTAATTTGGAATATGCATTCTCCAAAAGCCCACAACACCTAAGAAAGCCTTTGTTTCCTTTTTATTAGTCAGTGGAGACATAGCTGCTATTTTGTTGATCACATCTATGGGGATCTGATGACGTCCATCTTGCCATTTTATTCCTAAAAACTGGATCTCCTGTGCAGGTCCCTTGACCTTACTTTCTTTTATGGCAAAACCAGCCTTCAAAAGGATTTGGATTATTTTCTTCCCTTTCTCAAAAACTTCTTCTCCTGTGTCACCCCATACGATGATGTCATCAATGTACTGCAGGTGTTCCAGAGCTTCACCTTTTTCCAGTGCAGCCTGGATCAGTCCATGGCAAATGGTGGGGCTGTGTTTCCACCCCTGGGGCAGTCGATTCCAAGTGTACTGGACACCCCTCCAAGTAAAGGCAAATTGTAGATGACACTCTGCTGCCAGAGGGATTGAGAAAAATGCATTAGTAATGTCCATTGTGGCATACCATTTGGCTGCCTTTGATTCCAGTTCGTATTGAAGTTCTAGCATATCTGGAACGGCAGCACTCAGCGGTGGCGTAACGTCATTCAGGCCACGATAGTCAACTGTTAGTCTCCACTCCCCATTAGACTTTCGCACTGGCCATATGGGACTATTAAAGGGTGAGCGAGTTTTGCTGATCACTCCTTGGCTCTCCAGTCAATGAATCAACTTGTGGATGGGAATTAGAGAGTCTCGGTTGGTGCGATATTGCTGCCGGTGCACCATCATGGTAGCAATTGGCACTTGTTGCTCTTCAACCCTCAGCAACCCCACAATCGAAGGGTCTTGAGAGAGACCAGGCAGGGTAGACAGCTGTTCAACGCCCTCTGTCTCCAATGCAGCTATACCAAAAGCCCATCGATACCCCTTTGGGTCCTTAAAATACCCTCTCCTGAGATAGTCTATGCCAAGGATACACGGAGCCTCTGGACCAGTCACAATGGGGTGTTTCTGCCATTCATTCCCAGTTAGGCTTACTTCAGCTTCCAGTACAGTTAACTCTTGGGATCCCCCTGTCACACCAGAAATACAAATGGGTTCTGCCCCTTTATAACTTGATGGCATTAGAGTACACTGTGCACAAGTGTCTACTAGAGCCTTATACTCCTGTGGGTCTAACGTGCCAGGCCATCGAATCCACACAGTCCAATAGACCCGGTTATCCCTTTCCTCCACCTGGCTGGAGGCAGGGCCCCTCTCATTCTGGTCAGAGTATCCAGTACTCACTTCTCGTAAAATTGGCTCAGAAGTCCCTTCAAGAGGATCAGAAATAAGATCAGCCCTTCTACTCTGTTTGGAAACTGGAGCGGCATTTTTCCTGGTAGAATCCCCTTTTGTGGTGTTTTTTCCTCGCAACTCACGTACCCGTGCATTTAGGACTGAGGTAGGTTTTCCATCCCATTTCCTCATGTCCTCTCCATGATCACATAGGTAAAACCACAGGGTACCTCGTGGTGTGTACCTTCTATATTCTCTCTCTTGGGCAGAGGAACACTCACTCCTAATAGCTGAGACATTGGTCCTTACAGGTGGGGAGTAGGACATATCCTCTTTGAATTGCTGGAAATCCTCAGTCAGCTTCTCCACAGCCGAAATGCAGGCTTGTAGGGAGGAGGAGAGATTTTCTTCGTATTGCCGGAGTTGGCGAGCCACTTCATCCACTGTCGGTGCCTCTTCTTCTTTCCAGGTCATTATTGCCAGTGAGTTGGCATAGGACGATGGTGCACTCCATACAAACTTCTGCCACATGGGTCATGTGCATAGGACTTCATCTGGATCTTTGGGTAATTGTGGGTTGTCTGGGTCATAATGAATCGTCTCTAGCATGGCTAATTCCCTCAGGTATTGGATACCTCTTTCCATGGTGGTCCACTTGCTTGATTGACATATAACATCTTCCTTAAAGGGGTACCTTTCCTTCACACTTGACAGGAGTCGCCTCCAGAGGCTGATGGCTTGTGTCCCTTTTCCAATTGCCTTGTCAATGCCACCTTCCCTGGCAAGCGATCCCAGCTGCTTGGCTTCCCTACCTTCTAATTCCAAGCTATTAGCGCCATTGTCCCAGCATCGGAGGAGCCAGGTGATAATATACTCACCTATACGGCGGCCGAAATCTTTTTGCATATCCCGCAGCTCACTCAAGGATAGGGACCGGGTTATTACCTCTGGTTCTGCCTCTTCCTCCTGTTCCCGTGATGACCCTGGCTCATCTTCCTCCTTTGCTAAGCGAACTGATTTTTTTGTATATTTCTTCTTCTGTACGGAGGCAACTGATACTGGTGCAGGTTGGTGCAGTACCATTCGCTGGGTTTTGGATAACCGCAGTGTCTGTTGCCAAGGTTTGGGTAGCCGCAGTGCTCATCGCCGGGGCTGGAGGGGCTGCAGTGCCCGTTGCTGAGGTTTGGGTAGTCGCAGTGCTCGTCGCTGGGGCTGGAGGGGCTGTGGCGCCTGTTGCTGAGGTTGGGGTGGCCGCAGTGCTCATCGTTTTGTTGTTAGATCCAGAGACCTTCTCTTCCCCTTGAGAGTACTGAGTGGTGTTGAACAGGGCTTGATAGGCATGGGCCAGGCCCCAGCACGTTGCAGTGATTTGTGTGTCCCTGGAATTGTCAGGATGACAGCACACCTTTTCCAAATATTTTACTAGTTCTTCCGGATTCTGCACTTGTTCAGGGGTGAATTTCCAAAACATTGGAGGTGCCCACTCTTCTAGGTACTTGCCCATACTACCCCACACACCCTGCCACTCATAATTATCCAGCCTCGGGGCAGATCTCTGGGTGATCTTCTAAAACAGTTGTTTAACCTTAAACAAGAGCTGAACCACATTCAGGAGCATGCTAATTCCCAGCAATAGGCCTAGGACCGTGCTGGTCTCAACATCCCAAGAGGATTCAAATTTTCCAAAATTCTCAAACACCATTGTAACTGGACTGAAGGAGAAAGGAGAGGGGAAGAAAGGTACCCCACTCATAGACTGGTTTTCCAAGGAGGAAAGGTAAATGGTGTAATTATTAATAGTTTCCCACAGATGGCTCCCGGAGTATAGAGGTGACAATGCTGAGTGCAAATACCGGATTAATCCCCCAACCAATGACTTTATCATACCATAAACCAGTGTTATACAATACATCAAAGCGAAAACCTTAATCCACCTCCCACGGACGATAAGCAGCAGAAGAGGAACTACATACAGCAAGCGAGGTGATACATAACAGAACTTTAAAAACCAGAGCAACAACTCTAAGAACACATAAATCAACATAGTGACCAGCGACTATTAGACCAACATAATGAATGCTTATAACAAGTTTGTTTTATCAAGCTCTGGCCAGGTTTGTTGTTATCTCAACCCTTCGTGCCCCACGTTGGGCACCAAAAAGGACTGTCGTGGTTTAACCCCAGCCAGCAACTAAGCACCACGCAGCCGCTCACTCACTCCCCCCACACCCAGTGGGATGGGGGAGAAAATCAGGAAAAGAAGTAAAATTCATGGGTTGAGATAAGAATGGTTTAATAGAACAGAAAAGAAGAAACTAATAATGATAATGATAACACTAATAAAATGACAACAGTAATAATAAAAGGATTGGAATGTACAAATGATGCACAGTGCAATTGCTCACCACCCGCTGATCAACACCCAGTTAGTCCCCGAGCAGCGATTCCCGCTGCCCCCACTGCCCCCAGTTTATATACTAGATGTGACGTCACATGGTATGGAATACCCCGTTGGCCAGTTTGGGTCAGCTGCCCCGGCTGTGTCCTGTGCCAGCTTCTTGTGCCCCTCCAGCTTTCTCACTGGCTGGGCATGAGAAGCTGAAAAGTCCTTGACTTTAGACTAAACATTACTTAGCAACAACTGAAAACATCAGTGTGTTATCAACATTCTTCTCATACTGAACTCAAAACATAGCACTGTACCAGCTACTAGGAAGACAATTAACTCTATCCCAGCCGAAAGCAGGACACAGATGCATTCGGCATTGTTCAGCCACAGGCATTAGCAATGGTCAGCCTGCGTTTGCCAGGAGAAGATAGTGCCACTACAGTGACAATGGTTGTGGGGGAGTTTCCACTTAACCTTTTAGGACTCGATGTTTTAAAGGGAAAGACCTGGATTGATAATAAAGGGAGACGGTGGTCATTTGGCTCTCTTACAATAGATATTCGGCTGTTACAAACCGCGCCGCTGCTTCCCCCTTCAAAGCTTACAAATGTTAAGCCCTACCCGATACCCTTGGGGGCCAGAGAGGGAATAGCGCCTGTGTTAGAGGACTTAAAGGGACAGGGTATCGTGATTCCGACCCATTCTCCTTTTAACTCCCCGGTGTGGCCGGTGTGAAAACCTAATGGCAAGTGGAGATTGACTGTAGATTATCGCAGACTTAATGCAAATACAGGTCCATTGACAGCTGCCGTACTGAATATTGCTGAGCTTATAGCTACAATCCAGGAACGAGCCCACCCGATTATGGCAACAGTGGATGTTAAAGATATGTTTTTTATGGTCCCCCTGCAAACAGAGGATCAAGACCGCTTTGCATTTACTTGGGAGGGTCAGCAATTTACTTTTACTCGACTCCCACAAGGATATAAGCATTCCCCCACTCTAGCTCACCATGCGTTAGCGCAGGAGCTAGAAGTAATTCAGACAGAGGAAGGGGTCAGTGTTTATCAGTACATTGATGACATTCTTGTGGGTGGGGATGAAACAGAAAAGGTTCAGAAAACTCAGGATAATATAATTTCTCACTTGGAAAGCTTGGGGCTGAAAATTCCACCAGAGAAAATACAAACACCCTCAAGCGAAGTAAAGTTTTTAGGAATTTGGTGGAAGGGAGGAATGACATGTATCCCCTGCGACACCCTTTCCTCATTGGATCAGATTAAAATGCCAGAGTCAAGAAAGGATTTGCAGCACATACTAGGATTACTTGTGTTTTGGAGGAAACATATCCCTGATTTTTCAGTTATTGCAAGACCCCTGTATGACTTGTTGCGAAAAGGGGCTCAGTGGGAATGGACTAAATCCCATGAAGAGGCATTGCAGTTGCTAGTTTTTGAAGCAACTGCCCATCAAGCTCTCGGTCCTGTTCACCCCGCAGACCCTGTCCATATTGAATGGGGATTTGCCAAGAGTGGGCTATCAATGCATTTATGGCAAAAGGGCCCCGAAGGACCCACTTGACCTATTGGGTTCTATTCTCGCAGTTTTAAGGATGCGGGAAAAAGATATGCTGCTTGGGAGAAAGGTTTGTTTGTAGTCAGTTTAGCCTTGAGAGAGGCTGAACGGACTATTTGACAGCAGCCTATAGTGCTTAGAGGCCTGTTTAAAGTAACCAAGACAGTTTTAGCAGGAACTCCGCCCCCTGATGGGATGGCTCAGAGAGCCTCTGTGCAGAAATGGTATGCCCAGATAGAGCATTATTGTGACATTTTTACAGTGTCTGAGGGGGCAGCAAAGATGTTAACCATTCAAGAGGAAACGAGCCCAGATAGAGAAGCGCCTGAACTTCCTCCTGTAATACAAGTGGCCCCCCCGTTTTCCGAACAATTGCAGAATGTTTGGTTTACTCATGCTTCCTCTAAACGAGAAGGAAAAACTTGGAAATATTGAGCTGTAGCGCTACGTGTAGATGCGGACAAACAAATAATCACCGAAGGGGAAGGTAGTGCTCAAGTAGGGGAATTAGTTGCAGTATGGAGTGTTTTCCAACATGAAGCTCAGTCTACCTCTCCTGTCTATATCTATACTGATTCCTATGCTGTATTTAAAGGCTGTACTGAATGGCTTCCGTTCTGGGAACAAAATGGGTAGGAGGTCAATAGGATACCTGTATGGCAGGAAGAAAAGTGGCAAGATATTCTAACCATTGCTAGACAAGGAAAATTTGCAGTAGCCTGGGTGGCTTCCCATCAACAGGATAGCACCCCTGTTAGCCAGTGGAATGGCAAAGCTGATGAATTAGCCTGATTAGCTCCCCTCCAGAACACCCCAATAGCAGAAGACTGGGAGTGATTGTTAGAATGGCTACATGTAAAGAGGAAACATTCGGGGATCAAAGATCTCTATTGTGAGGCCCAAGCTCGAGGTTGGCCAGTTACCAGGGAAGAATGTAAAACTTGTGTGTCCGCCTGTGAACAATGTCGTACCCGCTTAGAAAGACACCCCCTGGAAGGTGACCCCCTATACCTAAGGGAGGGGAAAGGGCTGTGGGAGGCTTGGCAAGTGGACTACATTGGCCCCTTTCCAAAAATCAGAAGGGAAGCATTATGTGTTAGTTGGAGTAGAGATAGCGTCAGGGTTAGTCCAGGCCGAAGCCTTTGCCAGAGCTACTGGGGAAAACACAGTGAAAGCTTTGAAAGAGTGGTTTGGCACTTTCCCCAAACCTCAGTTGATTCAGTCGGATAATGGTTCCCACTTTACTGCTAACATAGTCCAAGATTGGGCGACCCAGGAAGGGATCTCGTGGGTACGCCATACTCTGTATTATCCACAGGCAAACGGAATTGTGGAAAGAATGAATGGCCTACTGAAACGCTTCCTCAAACCACATAAGCCTGGATGGGCCGAATGGCTACGGGATGCGGTGACTAGTGTTAACAGTCGTTGGGAAGTGAATGGGTGCCCGAAAATTACAGCATTTTGCCCGAAGGCCCCAACCATTACGCCAGCCCCAGATGGCCCAGATCATCCCAGAAATCCATCACATTTTCCAGGCCAACCAGTCTTAGTTGAACTCCCCACAGTGGGAGCTGTACCTCTGGTACTGGAAACCCCGATGAATAAATATGCTTGGAAAGCAAAAGATGCTCATGGAAAAGAACATAAAATCAATACCAGGCGGATTATTCCATCCTTCTAATAACAATTTGCTTCCGGTTCCTTAGAACGAACCGAGTCTGTTTTTCTTTTCTTTTTCAGGTGAAGACTGTGGAGCCTGCCTGAAGGAATACATGAAGCTGTTGACTGTTTGTGTGGTTTTGTCAGTGATTGCTTTGTTAATATTTATAGGATGCTTGGCATACTACCACAGACGTTGTTTTGGTCGACCATTGTCACTGCCTTTAATATCTGGGGAAACTCCTGTGCCCCCCTCTTTGGCTCGGGGTGGCAAAATGAATTTATGGCTCTAGGCCAGCAAGTGGCCAACACTTTTAATCTGACTAATTGTTGGGTATGTGGTGGGCCCTTAGGTTTGGAAAGCTGGCCATGGACTGCTGTCCCTATTTCCCCGAAATGGTTAGTGAGTAATTACAGTGAGGTCAAAAATGATTCTTACTGGGGTGAAGACACACAGCCCTGGACAATACGATACCCAGTCCAAGGCGAATATTGTCTGAACCAAACACAGAAAGATGGTATCCCTGTGGGAAATAGCAAGTGCAACTGGACCTATACTTATGACAACCATTGCCTTACTGATGGTTGTAGACCGATTGATTGTTCAAACCATAGGGCAGCCGTGTCACTGCCAGAAGGGGACGACCAGGCATATTGTCGCCTCTTGAGTTCCAGATCTCCAAATTTTGCGCCTCGCTGGCCCGGATGGGCTTGGGTGAATCAAACAGGGCACAGGAAACAGTTTTCCCATTTTTGGTCTTCCACTAATCAGTCTAATAACCATCTTAATGTTACCTGCTTTTGGCACCGCGGTTCGGGTGCCTGGAAATGCAGACTCACTGATAAAACGTATTCTCATCTCCCTGATGGGACTCAAATTTGGTGGTCAAGTGATAATAAAGACCACTGTCAGGGACATTTGAGTATAGGTCCGGATGGACTTCCTATCTGTTGGGGCACCACGGAGGAAGTGGGAAAAACCGTGGACAGGTTGTTGATGAACGGCTCGTCAGATCATCCTCTAGGAGTAGGTAATTCAACATATTTCCAGTCACCACGGACACCTAACGGTTTGTTCGAAAATGGTGCACGAGCCTTAAAAGGTCACTATTGGGTGTGCGGCCAACGTGCCTACAAACTGCTACCAGCAAATTGGACTGGAGTGTGTTATGTGGGGGTAATTCACCCTTTGTTTTTTCTTCTCCCGGACGATGAAGGGGATGGACTGGGTGTTAAGGTATATGATGATCTCAATCGATATTGGTGATCCATTGATACCTCTATAGCAGGTGGGAGTGGTCAAACCTGGGGCAAAGACGAGTGGACCCCTCAATGTATCATACAACATTATGGACCTGCCACCTGGAACCCCAATGAGTGGGTTAGTGGTGCTCGAGAACCTATCTATAATCTAAATCACATCATCCGGTTACAAGCTGTCCTAGAGATCATTACTAATGAGACAGCCCGTGCCCTTGATCTATTGGCAGATCAAGCCACACAAACGCGAACAGCAATATTACAACATCGTATGGTTCTCGATTACCTGCTAGCCGAGGAAGGAGGTGTTTGTGGTAAACTAAATGATTCTAACTGTTGCTTAAAAATTGATGACAGTGGGAAAATTGTTAAGCAAATTACCGCGGGAATACGAAAGCTGGCCCATGTTCCTGTCCAGACATGGAAAGGCTGGGACATTGATATGTTTTCCTGGCTCCCTGGTGGTCTATGGGTTAAGCGAATCCTATTTTACTTGTTGTGTGGTTTTGCCATGTTGTTGTTTTTACCATGTATCATTCCATGTTTTATACAATTGATTCAACGTGTTGTAACTAATATGCAATTTGTAACTACTGTTTCACCTGACGGTGCTAAACAAATTCGCGCTGTACGTCGAACCATGCCGTTGGTAGTACAGATTGTATGAAATGCTCTTTTCTGGCTTTTCTATATAGCTATCTTTTTCCAAAACCACCACAGGTCCCGAAGCAATCTTTGAGCCACGGGGTGGTGTGAGAGACTGAATTGTTATCTCAAGCTGTTTGTCTCAAAGATTGTTAGGTGTGAGAAACTGGACTGTCATCTCAAGCCATTCATCTCAAGGATTGTTTGATGTGAGAGACTGAACTGTGAACTATTTATCTCAAGCCATTTGTCTCTGGGATGGCCTGTTTAAGCAGGACACTCCTCTGTCCATAAGGACAATTACCAGGCCACTGAGGCATCCAGGGGAGGAGACAGGCTGGAGCTGGCGAAGCATGCAGGAATGTGGAGACTACCATTGTCATGGAAACTGTAGTCTTTGAGATAAGGTACTGGTTTCTGGTGTTGACCACGCGAAGGTCCTGTGATAGACAAAACCTGCAGCGTGTGAACAGTGCATGAACAGTATGTATGTGCATGCATCATCGAACTATGCCCTATTAAAAACCGTGGAGACAAGCCATGGTGTGCACCCACCACCGAAGAATTGAAGACTGAGGACCAATGGGATGCCGCTGGATCCATGGTGGTGACTATCTTTGCAACTCTATCCCGACTGCTTGCTTGATTTCTACCTTTTCTTCCATTCTATCCTATCGCTACTATTTTCTACTTTTGATACTTTTGATAATAAAAACTCTTTTGGGTATACGGCATTTGACCTTGTTTGTGTCTTAATCTCGCTCTTGGGATCATATCGAAACCTTCCCCAACATTGGATCGGGACACTTGGTTAGAACTGATAGCTGTTGCGAAAGTACTAACGGGGACAATAGGAATAGCGGGAAAGGAATATGAAAGTCCTGAGTAATGAAAGGTTGGACTGAACTACGTTTCAGTTGCCAAGGGGGGGGGTGGGGGAAGAACAGGTTTGGATGTCCTTTTTTCTCCAGTGAAATGCAATGCCAGGCCAGGGAGGGATTGTGGTCCTCACTCCTTGGCAATGCCTTAGGTACTTCTACAGTAACCTTTCTGGCTGCTCCAGCAGCTTTTACAAAGCAAATCCTCTGTGTATAAGATGATAGTCATCAACCAGGGTAAACCAGCAGGATTGCCTCTATGCTTCAGTAAAGATGGCCCAATATAATTTAACATGGAAAAATGTAATAGTATAGAGGACTGGGTTAAACAATAGCAAAATGAGCCATGCTTTAAATGGAAACAGCCTCCATGACACTGCAAGGAAAATGGTCTGGCAGCCATAGTATATATAAACTTTTAACCATCAGCCAACGTCTGGCAGTAATTAGAAAAGTGCATGGGACACTGGGCTGCTCTGTGGGTTTGACGCTACATCCTGCCCCTCCTGCGACACAGCACCCAGCACCATGCAGGGCAAGTGTGTGGCTTCGCCTGAATTATGTATACTGTGCTGTTTTGCAGGTAGTTTGTAGCACTAGGTTCAGTTACTAGATGAGAATAGCAATCTGTGGTATGGTAGGTAATAAGAAAATTTGCTTTCAAAGGCCTGCATTTTCTCTGGTTGTCTTCCTAGTGTTGATGCACATTGTAGGTATTGGTGTGTAATGGTGAAGGAAATAACCCTTTGCAACAGTGCTTCCTCTACAAATCCAAGCTCAGGCTGTTTCTTTCCAAACAGGAACAGACAGGGTTGAGTGCATCTGAAGCAAGAGGGTAAAATTGTGTGGCAAAACACAGAACTGCACTGGATGTGAAGCAAACACTGAAACTAGAAGTCATGTATAATGTCTCTCCTCTGTGGCAGTGACTCAAGTGTTGTGGTTTAGGCCCAGCCAGCAACAAAACACCATGAGGCCGCTCGCTTGCTCACTCCTCCCTGCTCCTCCCCCCCCGCCGCCCCCTCCAGTGGGATGGGGAGAAGAATCAGAAAGGAGAAAAAAAAAAAAAAGGTAGAACCTTGTGGGTTGAGATAAGGACAGTTTACTGGGACAACACAAGGAGAGAAATTACAATAATGACAATAGTACGAATAAAAGAATATACAAAATGAGTGATGCACAATGCAATTGCTCACCACCCAGAACCTGACACTCCGCCACTTCCCCTGCTGCGATTCCACCATGACCCCCCAGCCCTCTCCCCATTTATATACTGAGCATGATGTCACATGGTATGGAATATCCCCTTGGCTAGTTCAGGTCAGCTGTCCTGGCTGTGCCCCCCTCCCAGCTTCCTGTGAAAATTAACTTCATCCCAGCCGAACCCAGGACACTCAAGTCAGGTTGTGACCATGGGTTGAGACCGCAAGGAACTTGCCATAAATTTCATTGAGCCTAAGAGGGCAGAACAGCCAGAACCAGAGCTGGAGGGCAATTGAAGCTTTCCTCCCCAGCGCACCTCACAGCTCCATCATCTCCGCTGTGATGGGAAAACTTCCTTGTCATTCTGGGAGAAGCATCTCCTCTTCGTCTTCAAACCCTGCAGAAAGCCACATCTCTCTCCCATGTGGATTTTGGCAACTAGCAAAAGCAACGTGACCTATTTCTCTCTCTCTCGGGGCAATCACTTAGTGTAGCAATGGCAAATTACCAGGTATCAATGCCATGGTGTCAGTGCTGTTATCAGAAAAACACTCTTTGCCTACAAAATCCTGAAGATTAGCTTCAGCTGGCCAGAGCTCTGACTGCTGAAGGCAAGGCTGCAGCAAAACCTGTTCTCCAATATCCCCTCGATTTTTCACGAAGCAGGAGGATGGTTGCATCTGCAGTAGTACTTCAGACGCTTACTCTTTTTCCTGAGCTGAATCTGAAGCAGTTTTTTTCCTCTGGAGGAGGATGTGCCACTTAACATCGCAGCTGATAACATCCTAGGAAAGATGAAGGTTAAAAGATACACAGTGAGATAATTTGGCATCTTTTGGTTTTACAGGAAAGCCCTGTGACTTAAAGACAGTTGGTGGTTCTATTTTCAATTTGGTTAACACCAGATATGTAATTTTTAAAAATGGCAAACTGGCTTCTCATGATCTGAACAGAGAAAGATTTTTTTTAAGGTTCACATATGAAAGAAAAACAGCCGTCAGCTATAACTCCTACCTGAGATATCAGGCTTCGCAAGTGTGACTGAGCACTGGGAACTTCAGGACACTCTGCAGTGACATACCTCACTCATTTTGGCAGCCAGCCTTCCCTTTTCATCAACTCCTGGGATTTCATTACAGCAGAAAATGTATTGTGAAGAGATGATGGGTAAAGATTATGCCATGCAACTCAAAGGTCCATCTTCCACTCAGTATAGCTTTTCCTCTCCTTTTCCAGGGACCGCTGATGGAATCATAGAATAATAGAATAATTTAAGTTGGAAAGGACCTTTAAGATCATCGAGTCCAACCATTAACCTAACACTGCCAAGTCCACCACTAAACCATGTCCCTAAGCACCACAGCTACATGTCTTTTAAATACCTCCAGGGATGGTGACTCAACTACTTCCCTGGGCAGCCTGTTCCAATGCTTGATAACCCTTTCAGTGAAGAATTTTTTCCTAATATACAATCTAAACCTCCCCTGGCACAACTTGAGGCCATTTCCTCTTGTCCTATCGCTTGTTACTTGGGAGAAGAGACTGATACCCACCTCGCTACTTCTTTTTAGGTAGTTGTAGAGAGTGATAAGGTCTCCCCTCAGCCTCCTTTTCTCCAGGCTAAACAACCCCAGTTCCCTCAGCCGCTCCTCATAAGACTTGTGCTCCAGGCCCCTCACCAACTTGGTTGCCCTTCTCTGGACATGCTCCAGCAACTCAATGTCTTTCTTGTAGTGAGTGGCCCAAAACTGAACACAGTATTTAAGGTGAGAATAGTGAAGCTCGTAAAAATCCATATTCCTGCATTTACTTGGAATGTCGGGTATTACTTCTGACTGCATCATAATTGTCTAATTTTAAGATATTTTTTGTTACTGAAGAAGGATAGAAAGCACCGTTCAGTACTGGATATGGAGCTGCTCAATGCCAATGGCAAAAGTTTCAGTTTTCATGTGTTCAACCCTACTGCTGGCTGTCTCCTCCCTTCCTTCTCTAATGACTTTCATCCCTTTGTCTGAAAGATGCATACTTACACATTTCTACCAGTCCAAGTATTTTCAAGTTTTGTCACATGCAGATCTCTTTCTTGGCAAACAAGGGTTCAAAATCAGGCACAAACTCTCTTTCCATACTCTTATTTGCCTTCTGACTGCAGGAGCAAGTCTGGGCTACACTTTCATAATTTTTCCTTTTGTGTAGGCTGCAAGAAAAAGAATGCAGAATGAGGCAGGGCAGCTGCAGTGGCCTCCGCACAGCCAGAACAATACTAATGCACTGGGTTTTGTCATCTCTCCAAGAGAGCATATGCTTTTCTTCATGAGCCACTGGACCTTTATCTCAATGGGAAGAAAACATTTATTTCTCTCGGTGTACGTGAGATTAGGTTACTTAATATTTCAAACATGCATGAATAATCCACTGACTCTCAGCATGCAGTTATTTTCTCAGATGCTGTGTGCTCCTGTCCTGGTTTCAGCTGGGATAGAGTTAATTGTCTTCCTAGTAGCTGGTATAGTGCTATGTTTTGGGTTCAGTATGAGAAGAATGTTGATAACACTGATGTTTTCAGTTGTTGCTAAGTAGTGTTTAGTCTAAAGTCAAGGATTTTTCAGCTTCTCATGCCCAGCCAGCAAGAAGGCTGGAGGGGCACAAGAAGTTGGGAGGGGACACAGCCAGGACAGCTGACCCAAAGTGGCCAATGGGGTATTCCATTCCATGTGATGTCACATCTAGTATATAAACTGGGGGGAGTGGGGGCAGGGGAATCACTGCTTGGGGACTAACTGGGTGTCAGTCAGTGGGTGGTGAGCAATTGCATTGTGCATCACTTGCATATTCCAATCCTTTTATTATTACTATTGTCATTTTATTAGTGTTACCATGTATTGGGTCTGGCTGAGATGGAGTTAATTCTCCCCATAGCAGCCCTCATAGTGCTGTGCTCTGTATTGGTAGCTAGAAAGGTGTCGATAACACACCAGTGTTTTGGCTACTGCTGAGCAGTGCTGGCACAGCATCAAGGCTGGCTCTCCAACATTTTTGCCCCCCCCTCAACAACAGGCTGGGGCTGGGCAAGATCTTGGGAGGGGACACAGCCAAGACAGCTGACCTAAACTAACCAAACAGATATTCCATACCATATGACGTCAGCTCAGATATAAAAGCTAAGTAAAGGAAGACGGAAGTGGGGGGGCATTTTTGTCTTCCAGAGCAACCACGACGCGTACTGTAGCCCTGCTTCCCAGGAAGTGGCTAGACATCACCTGCTGATGGGAAGTAGAGAATAATATCAATTGTTTTTCTTTGCTTTTCGCGCGCGACCTTTGCTTTCTCTTTATTAAACTGTCCTTATCTTGACCCACGAGCCTTTTGTTATATTTTCTCCCCCCTGTCCAGCTGAGGAGGGGGAGTGATAGAGCGGCTTTGGTGGGCACCTGGCACCCAGCCAGGGTCAACCCACCACAGTCCTTTTTGGCGCCCAACGTGGGGCAAGACAACGGCAGTTTTGCCTTAAGCGTGCCATAGCTAGTTATTAAGTGGCAAGCTCCTGTGCAGGTCACGGAGCTTGTTGGCTGCTTGCTTATCTCTATCTTGCTGAGTTTGGGAACATGGTAATGCAAACAATGGCTATGTGCTTTGCCCTGGCACTGATGGCTTTACTGTGCTGTGGGAGCTTTCTTGTGGGGAGAATGAAGGAATTTGGGAATATGCTGATACAAATAATGTCTATGTGCTTTGTCCTGGCACTGATGGCTTTGCTGTGTTGTGGGAGCTATCTTGTGGAGGAGATGAGGGAACACACCTCCCTCTCCCTACCGGGCATTGATGTGAATGGTTTTATTATGCAGGCTCCCGAGGTCCTTGTTCACCCTTATGTGAGCTGTTCAATACTAGTAATTAATACTGGTGGTATTTTATGGGTATTGTGGAATCTAGTCTCGTCCTGGTATAAGAGAAGACAAGTTTCGGGTGAGGCAATACTGAAATGTGCCCTCAAGCGACCGGTCCCTGGGTGGCAGGGTATATGGAAGGATTTGGGCAGATTCCTAGGACGGTTATCACCTCCCATAATCTGGGACTTTACACCCGAACAGGCAAGCAACCCTGGCAAACTGACGCACCACCTGATAGAAGGGTGCCTTGCCTACCCCGATGAAAACCAGCAGCTTCTCGCACTGTACTGGGGCCTGGCCTATGCCTACCGAGCCATAGTTCAACATTCTCAGAGGACCATGGTTGAGGCAGGGACCCAGACTGCATCTGAGGACACCAAGCTCGAGATAGGGACCCAAACAACAACAACAACTACAGTAATTGCCCCAGTAGTGAAAAAGAAACAGTGGACAAGGAGATCAACGGGTCCATATCATCGATTAGTAAGGGAAGAAGAAGAAGAAGAAGAGGAAAGGTTTAATCTAGAAGCTGGTCCTTTGACAAAGAAATTGGAGGAAGGAGTGAGAGAACTTAAACAGGAAGCGGAAACTACCCGGTCCCTGACGTCCTCAGAACTTCGGGACATGCGGAAAGACTACAGCCGCCAGCCAGGTGAGCGGATTGCTGCCTGGCTGCTCCGATGCTGGGATAATGGCGCCGACAGTCAGCAACTGGAAGGCAAGGAAGCCCAACAGCTGGGATCCCTCGCTAGAAACCGGGGAATTGAAAGAGGAATCGGAAAAGAGGCAGCAATTTGCAGTCTCTGGAGACGGCTCCTCTCAAGTGTGAGGGCAAGATATCCATTCAAGGAAGATCTTGTGAATGCCTCAGGAAAGTGGACTACTGCAGATGAAGGCATCCAGTACCTGAGAGAGTTAGCAGTGCTGGAAGTCATCTACAGTGATCTAGATGATGAGGAGGTCTCCAAAGATCCAGAGGATGTCCTGTGCACACGGGCCATGTGGAGAAAGGTGATTCAAGGTGCCCCAGCGTCGTATTCTAACAGCTTGGCAGCAATGTATTGCCCAGATATGGAAACACCAACTGTGGAGAAAGTATCATCTTGGCTCCAAAACTTTGAAGAAAACCTCTGTGTCTCCTCATCCCTACAGGACAGTGCCTTGGCTGTTAGGGACGCTCCAAGAAATCAGTCCTCTCCTGCCCCGGTCAGAGGGAAAGGGAGCCCAAGGCGTATGCCACGTGGTACACTCTGGTTCTTCCTGTGTGACCAAGGGGAGGACATGAGGAAGTGGGATGGTGAACCCACCTTTAAGCTGGAAGCCCGCGTGCGTGAACTGAGAGGGAAGACAGCTGTTAAGAAGGGGTCACCCAAGAAGAAGGCTGTCAGCGTCGTTGCTGTAGAGGCCCGAGAAAGCAATCAGCGATCCTCCAGGCACAGAAGACCTGAAACCACCTCCCTTGATTCTGGTGAGGGGACTTCTGGTCTGGCACCGCAAGGATCAGACAGTGAATACTCTGATGAGGAACAGCAATAGAGGGTCCCTGCCTTTGGCCAGGAGAAGGAAAGGGATGACCGGATATACTGGACTGTGTGGATTCGATGGCCTGGCACATCGGACCCACAGAGGTATAGGGCTTTGGTAGACACTGGTGCACAGTGTACGCTGGTGCCATCAGGGTACAGGGGCACAGAACCCATCTGGATCTCTGGAGTGACAGGGGGATGCCAAGAATTGACTATATTGGAGGCTGAGGTGAGCTTAACAGGGGACAAGTGGGAAAAGCACCCCATTGTGACCGGCCCAGAGGCCCCCTGTATCCTTGGCATAGACTACCTCCAGAGAGGGTACTTCAAGGACCCAAAGGGGTACCGATGGGCTTTTGGTATAGCCACTGTAAATACAGAGAAAATCAAACAGCTATCTACCCTGCCTGGTCTCTCGGAAGATCCCTTCATTGTGGGATTGCTGCGAGTTGAAGAACAGCAGGTGCCAATCGCTACCAGGACAGTGCACCGGTGGCAATACCGCACCAACCGAGACTCCCTGGCTCCCATCCATGAGCTGATTCATCAACTGGAGAGCCAAGGAGTTATCGGCAAGACTCATTCACCTTTTAATAGTCCTATATGGCCAGTGCAAAAGTCTGATGGAGGGTGGAGGTTAACAGTAGATTATCGCGGCCTGAACGAAGTGACACCACCACTGAGTGCTGCTGTACCAGACATGTTAGAGCTCCAATATGAACTGGCATCAAAAGCAGCCACGTGGTATGCTACAATTGATATTGCCAATGCGTTTTTCTCCATTCCTTTGGCAGCAGAGTGCAGGCCACAGTTTGCCTTCACGTGGAGAGGTGTCCAATACACCTGGAATCGACTGCCCCAGGGGTGGAAGCACAGCCCTACCATTTGTCATGGACTAATCCAAGCTGCACTGGAACAAGGCGATGCCCCTGAACATTTACAATACATAGATGACATCATCGTGTGGGGCAACGAGGCAGAAGAAGTGTTTGAGAAGGGAAAAAGAATAATTCAGATTCTTCTGAAAGCTGGTTTCGCCATAAAGAAAAGCAAGGTCAAGGGACCTGCACAGGAGATTCAGTTCTTGGGATACAAATTTAGCAGAAGCCACTTGGCTAGTTAACACCAGAGGATCTGCTAACCGTCCTGGTCCTGCCCAAACAAAACCCCTACATACTGTGGGAGGAGATAAGGTCCCCGTAGTGCACATGGGGAAGTGGCTGGGGAAGGCAGTGTGGATTTCTCCTCCCATGGGAAAAGGCAAACCCATTCGTGGGATTGTCTTTGCTCAGGGACCTGGGTGTACTTGGTGGGTAATGCGGAAGGATGGGGAGACCCAGTGTGTGCCTCAAGGACATTTAACCTTGGGGGAAAAATAATCTGTGATGTGAGTTGTATGTTGTAGGAAGCAATGTAGCAGGAATGACCTGAACTGCAGAGGAGTGAACTTCGCAAGGAACCAGACAAGTGCATCAGTGACCCAAACCAAGCCGGTGTGGTGCCCAACGATTGAACATACTGCTTCTCCTGTCCTGACCACTCAACTTGACGGATGGGGCCCAAGTCATAACCTGTGTGTGAACATCTGGAGGAGTGGAAGAAGCCCACGGAATCTCTATCTGTTAAAGGACAGGGAATAGTAATTAATAAGAATGTGTAAATCTGTATGTTGGGTGTAAAAGTGGTTTAAGTATGTAGTTTCAGTTGTAAGTGTTGGTAAGAAGGGATTTCAGTAATAAGAATTAAATGCAATGGTGTGGTTAGAAGATATGTGTATTAAATTATATGGGACCTGAGCATGACGCAAATGGTATGGAATAAGGGTTGGAGATTGTATTGGGTCTGGCTGAGATGGAGTTAATTCTCCCCATAGCAGCCCTCGTAGTGCTGTGCTCTGTATTGGTAGCTAGAAAGGTGTCGATAACACACCAGTGTTTTGGCTACTGCTGAGCAGTGCTGGCACAGCATCAAGGCTGGCTCTCCAACATTTTTGCCCCCCCCTCAACAACAGGCTGGGGCTGGGCAAGATCTTGGGAGGGGACACAGCCAAGACAGCTGACCTAAACTAACCAAACAGATATTCCATACCATATGACGTCAGCTCAGATATAAAAGCTAAGTAAAGGAAGACGGAAGGGGGGGGGCATTTTTGTCTTCCAGAGCAACCACGACGCGTACTGTAGCCCTGCTTCCCAGGAAGTGGCTAGACATCACCTGCTGATGGGAAGTAGAGAATAATATCAATTGTTTTTCTTTGCTTTTCGCGCGCGACCTTTGCTTTCTCTTTATTAAACTGTCCTTATCTTGACCCACGAGCCTTTTGTTATATTTTCTCCCCCCTGTCCAGCTGAGGAGGGGGAGTGATAGAGCGGCTTTGGTGGGCACCTGGCACCCAGCCAGGGTCAACCCACCACATACCATTATCATTATTAGTTTCTTCTGTTCTACTAAACCGTTTTTATCTCAATCCACGAGTTTTACTTTTTTTCCGATTCTCTCCCCTATCCCACTGGGTGGGGGAGAAGTGAGTGAGCAGCTGCATGGTGCTTAGTTGCTGGCTGGGGTTAAACTACGACAGCTCCCTGTGGGTTGTGGCTCTCCCCCGGGATAACACACTTCCATTTCAGACCTGAGAAAAAGCTTGTATGCTGAAAGCTGGTCTGGTTTTTTCCAACTGTTTTAGTAGGTCTAATTAATAAAAGATATTACCCTCTGTCCACAGACCCTTTTGCTTTACATTCTTAGACTGTTACACCCCATGGCTGCTAGCACTACCATTGCCAAGCTGGGGTAACTTGTTTGTACCATGACTGAGAGCTCAGGGACGTCACCCTACTGGGGTTATGGTTTTTCTGAAGAAGTCTTGAAGAAAACGGCTGATGTAGTGCCCGAAGTGCCTCTCCCCTTCCCCCTTTCTGGGCTTTTGGAAAGGTGGCACATTTCTGAGGTCATGCTGCATCCTTGTCTCAGGGCTTCTGGCCCCTGCTTGGACTGAGACATTTGTTTGTTTTCTCCTATCTGGCTCTCCACACCTGCAAGGCTGGAGGACTGGTGATTGTTCCCTGTTTTGCAGGTGCTTTCACTTCTTTTGGATGAAATATCATCAGGTGACAACCTGCATCTTGCTCTGTAATTCAGAGCATTTAGATATAAGCCAAACACAGGTACTATAGGTGCTTCAAGTGGATACTCTTCCATTTCAAAACTATTTTCCTTTATTCCATTAGACTGGGGATAGTGGAGGTGAGCTACTGTGTGGAGGTAGAGCAATTGGACGTTGTGGTTAAACCCCTTCTCCACTGCAGGCCGTCCGGCTCCATGGCACTATGTCATTTCGGTATTGCTAAGCCAAGTACACTAGGTTGAACATAAGTGAATTTGATATTTATGGTCACGTGTATTTTCTAGTAAAGCTATTTGTAGGGAAAAGATTAATTATGTAGGACACAGTCTGCTGGGATTTTCCAGCCATCATAATCAGATATATTTTAACTGCTCCAAGGTTCAATTTTTGTTATGCCACAAGTGTGGGCTCTTCCTCTGACTTGGCTGTATTTTTGACATATGGGACCAGTGGTATGAAAGTCCTGTCTTGCTGTTCATTTAAAGTTGATATAAAACATCTTAGTGCTTCTCTTGGGCTTTTTTCATCCCTGACTGACCTTCTCGTTATGTCAGCTAAACAAATACCATGGCTCCTCTGCATCAGCACCGGGATGGGAGGGCCATGGGCAAGCGGGGCCGTGGCAGGGATAGCAGAGGGATGGTGTCCTGGTTTTGGCTGGGATAGAATTAATTGTCTTCCTAGTAGCTGGTACAGTGCTATGTTTTGGGTTCAGTATGAGAAGAATGTTGATAACACATTGATGTTTTCAGTTGTTGCTAAGTAGTGTTTAGTCTCAAGTCAAGGATTTTTCAGTTTCTCATGCCCAGCCAGCAAGAAGGCTGGAGGGGCACAAGAAGTTGGGAGGGGACACAGCCAGGACAGCTGACCCAAAGTGGCCAATGGGGTATTCCGTACCATGTGACGTCACATCTAGTATATAAACTGGGGGGAGTTGGCCTGGGGGGGTGGATTGCTGCTTGGGAACTAACTGAGTGTTGGTTGGTGAGTAACTGCATTGTGCATTGCTTGTTTTGTATATTCCAATCCTTTTATTAGTATTGTCATTTTATTATTGTTATTATTATCATTATTAGTTTCTTCTTTTCTGTTCTATTAAACTGTTCTTATCTCAACCCATGAGTTTTACTTTTTTCCTTCTGATTCCCTCCCCCATCCCACTGGGTGGGGGAGAAGTGAGTGAGCGGCTGCATGGTGCTTAGTTGCTGGCTGGGGTTAAACCATGACAGATGGGAAGGGGATGGATGCTCATTTTGTCATGGTGCATGGTGGGAGGACAGGGGAGGAGGAGGCTGGGGGAGAGAGGTGGTAGGGTCAGGCTGAGAAAACATTTGTAAATGCTGACCCAGGGAAAATGCCAGTGCAGGACTTGATGGCTGCACTGGCAGATGAGCAGCACCCTCTGAGCACAAGCCCAGCTGACAGACCCTGCCTCCAGACATTTCCAAACCAGAGCAATGTGGCCGGACACCTGGTCTGGGGGTAGAGATGACTGCAGTGGCCACGTGGAGATGTCACAGCATGGGGGCTTCCTGCACCCTTGTCCTTCTGCCACGTGCTCTGGTTCACCCCCGCTGGTGTCTGTGCCCTTAGCCATAAAATGAGCGGATAAATATTGCTGCTTTCTGAGTTTTGAAGTGGAGTGAAGAAAGCAAAAGTGTGACATCGCTTGCATCCGGGCATATGTGCCGTCAGAGAGCACAGAGTGCAAATAAAAATAGTGAGGTGAGGGTGTAGGGAGCTGGAGGTTGAAGTGTTACAAGAGCTGTGCTGTGCTGCAAAATGTTCCTGCCACTGACAGCATTATTGAGTGATAACATCTTGGCACGCTACTTTTAGGTGCTGTTTCATCCCATTCCTCTTCTCTTTCCCTGTTTTAATTCCAGGATGGCTCTGGACAGAGAAGATGACAGAATTAGAGGCATGTAAGATACTTTATATCTAAATTAAGGAGATATGAAGGCTTGAAGTATGTTAAGCATTGAAAGGATCAATGTATTGCTTTAAGTTCCTGAGCATGTTTGAGACTTAGAGGGGAGAAAATGAAGGAAACATTGGCTGGATAGTTCAAGGTCAGTTCACGAGGGTGGAGCTCAGTCCCTGGCTCTCTGCGAGCTCCTTGTTTTGCAGTAGACATCTTTCTTCACTAGTGAAAGTTCCCAGCTTGCTTCCCGCTGCAGCACAGCTGGGACCTGTGCTGCAAGGTGGGGAAAGCCTTGGTCTGTGGCAGTCTGTTATATACCTGCTGGGTGTGTATGATCAGCAGAGCTATGGGCAGTGGGATGCTTACCTGGTCACGGTGACCCCCCCGCTGTGCTTGGGCAGGCTGATTGCTGCAAGCCGTGCCGCACCCGGGGGTCTCATCCTGATGGGGTAAATCATGCACCATGCTGGTGGTTTGCTCTCTCCTCACTAGGCACGGCAGGTAGCTCGCAGGTGCTGAATTATGCTAGCTGGAATATGGGGTGGTCCCAGAAGTGCATCTACGCTGGGAAATGTTTCTTACCAAAGCAGAGTTAACCTCTGGTGACTGCTGGGAGCTCCTATGCTGGGTCAGTGCAATGTCAGCAGCCCAGAACCCAGCAACATGCCTCCTCTTTCCTGCTGGCTTAAGATGGCCATTCTTTTAGGGCAGAGAGACCAAACCTTTCCTTTCTTCTTCTATTTATTTATTGTTTTAAATGGAGGAGTTTCTGCAAAAAAGTACATGGGCACTCATGTGACCCGTCTGTGTTCCTGTGCAGCACGGATCTTCTTATTTCCTGAATGACTTGCTCTGCACTCAAGTTAACTCACACCCTGGATTTTGTCCAAGTACATTTTGTTTCTTGATATGAGGCCAAGATTTGCTGAGTTGTGGTGCCATTTTCTTCTCTCTGCTCTCCTCCCTGTTTCTCTATTAACATTCTCATTACTGAGTATTACTGGCACTGTGTAACCAAAGGAGGGGAGAGCAAACCCCAGCCTCATGCCTGATTATGACAACAGCTGAAGTGAGCGTGCCGAAGCTGGGGTGAACGCCTTCTTTAATGAGCCTGTAGGTTGAGCTGTCCCGAGCTCAGCCCAGCATTGAAAGGTATGTCTGAAACCAGCTGAAGCAGAAAATATTTGAACTCTACACCCTGCCAAATAGCTTCTAGATGTGTAAGATGTAGCCTCGCTATGGACTCTGACTGTAGCTCTGCCAACATACGTCTGCCCATTTCTGGTGCACAGGGAACATGAAAGTAGATGTTTTACAACATCTGCTGCCTTTCCCTAGTTCTCCCTCCCTGCTTCTTGTGGTCCTTTTCCTATATTTCATCCTTCTATTAAAAAATAAAAAGGAAAAGCTACAAGTCCTTTTATTGATTTATTAAATCTTCCCTGCGTGTTTCATACCTTTTTGTGCTGGCAGTGTGGTAAAAAGACAGGGAAAGAGAGAGAGACCTTGTTCTTCTGCCTAGAGATCAAGCCCGTGCCTGGGTCCTTTAATGAATTCTGTATTGACTTGGGGCTCAGCTGGGCGCATTTCTTGCAGAATCAAATCATTAAATAGTATATGTATTGGGTTTGTGTGGCAAGGTTTTGGTAGCGGGGGGGGGGGCTGCTACAGGGGTGGCTTCTGTGAGAAGCTGCTAGAAGCTTCCCCTATGTCCGACAGAGCCAATACCAGCCGGCTCCAAGATGGACCCACCACTGGCCAAGGCTGAGCCAATCAGCGATGGTCTTAATGCCTCTGTGATAACATATTTAAGAAGGGAAAAAAGTTGCTGTACAACAACAACTGCAGCCGGAGAGACGAATGAGAATATGGGAGAGAAACAACCCTGCAGACACCAAGGTCAGTGAAGAAGGAGGGGGAGGAGGTGCTCCAGGCACCGGAGCAGATTCCTCTGCAGCCTGTGGTGAAGACCATGGTGAGGCAGGCTGTCCCCCTGCAGCCCATGGATGTCCACGGTGGAGCAGATATCCACATGCAGCCCGTGGAGGACCCCACGCTGCAGCAGGTGGATGCACCTGAAGGAGGCTGTGCCCCTGTGGGAAGCCCGTGCTGGAGCACGTTTTCTGGCAGGACCTGTGGACCCATGGAGAGAGAAGAGCCCACGCTGGAGCAGTGTGCTCCTGAAGGACTGCACGCCATGGAAGGGACCCATCCTGGAGCAGGGGAAGAGTGTGAGGAGTCCTCCCCCTGAGGAGGAAGGAGCGGCAGAGACAACGTGTGATGAACTGACTGCAACCCCCATTCTCCGTCCCCCTGTGCTACTGGAGGGGAGGAGGTAGAAAAAATTGGGAGTTAAGTTAAGCCCGGGAACAATGGAGGGGTGGAGGGAAGGTGTTTTAAGAATTGGTTTCGTTTCTCATTATCCTACTCTGATTTGATTGGTAATAAATTAAATTTATTCTCCCCAAGTTGAGTCTGTTTTGCCCGTGACAGTAATTGGTGAGTGATCTCTTCCTGTCCTTATCTCGACCCACGAACTGTTTGTTATATTTTTCTCTCCCCTGTCCAGCTGAGGAGGGGTAGTGATAGAGCGGCTTTGGTGGGCACCTGGTGTCCAGACAGGGTCAACCCACCACAGTATGAAATTCCACTGGAAAGGGGCTTTTGTAAAAAACCAGACATTTATCTTGCTGTCACAATAGGAATTACTGTCTTAATTCTGCAGTCACCTGGGCCTGAGGGGTGTCAGAGCAGAGCTGGCCAGAACAGGGGTGGGAGACAGCAGAGCTGCTGGGGATCAGGTTACATGAGAATGTGATATTAGCTCTTTTTTGCAAATAACGAAAATTTGCTTTTTAAGGTCTTCCATTTAAAGTATTGTTTTGGTTAAGAAAAAAGACAATAGAAGCCTTCTTTTTCTGCTGTCCCCAAACAAAATGGGGTAGATAATCCTATCTCTTAAGATTCGCTATGACTTCTTATCTCTGACTCCACAAGTGGTGGTTGTTTGCCGACCTTTGTTCCTACACCAAAAACTGTGTATACTTCAAGAAATAATCGTCTTTGGAGCCCATGGCTGTGTAGGTCTCTGTCCCAATCCAATGTCGGGGAAGGTTTCGATATGATCCCAAGAGCGAGATTAAGACACAAACAAGGTCAAATGCCGTATACCCAAAAGAGTTTTTATTATCAAAAGTAGAAAATAATAGCGATAGGATAGAATGGAAGAAAAGGTAGAAATCAAGCAAGCAGTCGGGATAGAGTTGCAAGGATAGTCACCACCATGGATCCAGCGGCGTCCCGTTGGTCCTCAGTCTTCAATTCTTCGGTGGTGGGTGCACACCATGGCTTGTCTCCACGGTTTTTAATAGGGCATAGTTCGATGATGCATGCACATACATACTGTTCATGCACTGTTCACACGCTGCAGGTTTTGTCTATCACAGGACCTTCGCGTGGTCAACACCAGAAACCAGTACCTTATCTCAAAGACTACAGTTTCCATGACAATGGTAGTCTCCACATTCCTGCATGCTTCGCCAGCTCCAGCCTGTCTCCTCCCCTGGATGCCTCAGTGGCCTGGTAATCGTCCTTATGGACAGAGGAGTGTCCTGCTTAAACAGGCCATCCCAGAGACAAATGGCTTGAGATAAATAGTTCACAGTTCAGTCTCTCACATCAAACAATCCTTGAGATGAATGGCTTGAGATGACAGTCCAGTCTCTCACAGCAAACAATCTTTGAGACAAACAGCTTGAGATAACAATTCAGTCTCTCACAGTCTCATCTGTTCTGGGAAGTTAATCAGACCCAGGCCTGGGATATATTTTGATGAGAGACCACCTGGTAATCACAGAAGCCATCTACATACGCCAGGGAGTTGTGGTCAAACTCTTGGCAAATTGTAGACCACAGGAATCTAATGAGTAGAAAGACTTCATTTGGCCCCATCATCACTGCTGAGTTGATTGATGGGGCTGAGATGCAGCCATACTTACATACCTATTTCTGTCTTCCTGCTGTGATGAGCTGGGAAAGGGTGTGGGGTATATAAAAAGCCTGTCAGTCAACTTGTAGGCCTTCTACGGATGAAACGTTGTCCTGGGTTCAGCTGGGATAGAGTTAATTTTTTACAGGAACCTGGGAGGTGAGGGGGGGGCACAGCTGGGACAGCTGACCTGAACTAGCCAAAGAGCTATTCCATACCATGTGACATCATGCTCAGTATATATATGGGGAGCAGGCTGGGGGGAGGTCTCTTGACTTTCGGTGGGGGAAGTGGTGGAGTGTCGGGTTCTGGGTGGTGAGCAGTTGCACTGTGTATCACTCGTTTTGTATATTCTTTTGTTAGTACCGTTGTTGTTGTTGTAATCTCTCTTTTTGTGTAGTCCCAGTAAACTGCCCTTATCTCAATCCTCGAGATCCCGGTTTTTTTTTTTTCTTTTCTCCCCTCTGATTCTCCTCCCCATCCCACCGGAGGGGGGCGGGAGGAGTGAGCGAGCGGCTGCGTGGTCCTTTGTTACCGGCTGGGCTGAAACCACGACAAACGTCAAACGGGGGATGTCTGTGTAGTAGTGTGTATTACGGAGCTGGGGGAGGGAGACAGGGAGACGCGGTGAGATGGTAAAAAAGATGTTGCCTCCTAATCTAATCTGCCTATAATGTAGACTGCCTGCTTTTGTCTTGGTTTGGAGCAGTCAATGCAGAAAGTTCACCCATTGCTACAGTGTTTGTGTAAAAGGAACTAGGCCTTAAGCCTCATTGTTTTAAGACTATTCATATTAGACATATAACTCATGATTAGAAATTGTTTCAGATATGATTAATAGAATGCAGGTGCTTATACAACAATATGTATGAGCTGCTTAATTGTTCTATGTGTCTCCCTCTCCGTGGCTGGCTTAAAATCCAGTCAAGCTGAATCAACAGAGGAAGGATCATACATCTTAGACCTAAGACATGAGAGTAAGTGATTAACTTTAGAACAAGATAAATTAATAGAATGACCTGAGTGATTTTTGGAAATTCAAAGGTATCTATCTTTGAAGTGTAAGAAGATAAGTGATGATGGTGACCGAAGACCTTCTGCCTATGACCACCAACTTCAGAAGAACCGAGACATGAGAATGGGTGAGATAAGATGATGAATGCTAACGATATGAGAACAGAGATTGGCTGGAAAATTACAAAGACTTTGGACTGGGACAATGGGTGGTAAAAAGGTATATAAGATTTGGAAACTTTTGGAAGTATGCCATTCACTGTGGTGGTGGCCCAACTCTGAGTTGTGAATAAAGCAAACCTAGAGAAACCCACGTTTGAAAATTCTTTAACAGTTTGCAATGAATCTCAGTGACACCTGGCCCTGAAGTAACTAATAATTTTGTTGGGGCAACAGCTCTGAGAGCTGTAATTCTTGCCAGCAGCTCCATTTAGCCAGGTGTGTAAGCACATTCCTGAGTTCAGGCACATAAGGAGTCTAACTAACATGCTTCACACTAAGCATGTGTGGAGGGACCTGCAAAACCACAGCTGTCCTGGTTTGGCAGCTAACCTTGTAGGGGTGGTCTCGCTCTCACATGCTGGTGATGTCTGTGGGGGTCTTTTCTTCCTTAAAGCACTGTCTGTAGCGGAAGCTTTGCCTTCTGCTCCTGTGAATGTATGGACCAGATCTTGCTATAAACCTAATTTATTCTAGCCTAAATTGAAAGCTGTTGAGATTTTATTCCTATCATCACTGTTTTATTGCTATGTTTTCTAAATGGTTTGCTTCTTAAGATGGCTTTTTTCCTGATAGCTAAGACAAAAGATTTCTATACCACAGTTAAAGATGACTGGGGAAAGACATGTGCCGTGAACAGGATATTGAGGAAAAAAGGTTTTAGGAATGAAAAAAATAATTTTAATTCCCCCCTCCCCCCTTCCTCCTGGAGTGTAATGGATAGAGGAAAAAAGAGGCACTGATATTGACTGCTGCTTCATCACTTGACATGATTCTATGATTTAGGTAACTGTATGTCAAAACTGAAAAGACCTGGATGAAAGAGCTTTGCTTTTACAGAGACCCACTCCTCAGTGGTTTAAATCTTAGTGACAATTTTATGTTGTGAAGCATCTGGAAGTCTCCTTGGACCTTTTCCAGCTCAGTGTCCCATGGAATTTCTGCCTTCGAGTGCCCCCAGTGAGCAACCTCCAACTTTGTGCCTACAGGACAAAACAAAGCATCTCAGGTTAAAACATCCTGGACTCCTGCTCCTGTAATCCCTGCCTAAGTATTATTTGGATGGGGAAGAGGATAGAGGAGTAACAACAGTGCCATTTCAATTGCAGAGGAGATGTCGTCTAATAAACAGTACCTCTGTTGTAATCATTTTGCATGTTAATGCCACCATCTCCTCCAGTGCCCTAATATCCCCAAGATAATCATGGTAACTACTGTAAGCACAGTCCAGATAGATTGTACAAAAGCTAGTAAAGTAAAAGACTTGCTTCAGTCTTTGTGACTGTCAGCTCTTCCCTTTACTCAATTAGTTTTGGATCTGACTTTTCTCATTCACAAGTCATCTCTTTGATCTACTGCTTCAAGTATGCCCTAAGCCACTTCTGTCTTCTTTCTCCAGTTTCTTAGGCTTATATTATTGCTCCCTGATGGCTCTGATCTCACATTTTGAGCTGCCTCAGGCCTTTCTGATATTCCCAGTGAAACTGCAACAATTCTCTCTCTTCAATCATTCTTGGGTGTAAATTTGATCTCTACATTAGTCTGCCAGCTGACTTCTCTGGAGACTTTTATACCCCACGGCTCAGGGTGTGTGTGCTGAGACTGAACATAGAGATAGTGTAAAAATGGGAGAATACAACTCATTTATATTTGAAGCAAAGCCTGTTTGCAATGCAGAGCTTTCAAGTGTTGTATATGAGTCCCAGACTTGGTCAATGGTTTATATCTAAAGGGATCATGAGTATAATAGCAGCCTCAAATTCATTTGCAGTTGAATAAAAATCATGACAGTAATTTAATTATAAATTTGAAAGTATTAACTTATAATATATCTTATAATATACTTGCTATAACATACTTAATAACTTATACTTGCTATAACTTATTATAGACTATTCAGGTTAGTACATGCACGTGCATAAAGACACTAAGAGAAATACATATAAGAGAATAAAAGAGAGTAAAAGAGGTATACCTGTTAAAAATTCCCCTCGCGGTCAGTGAAAATATTCACGTCGAATGCTTCGGCATTTGTCTCGACAGGCGAAGGGTCGAGCCTCAAGGAGCGGAGAGAATCAGCCCAGGTTGTGTCGGCTTTTGGCAACAGACCTCCGATTTTCACAAACAGGAAAGTTTGCGAGCTCCGAGAGACCTCCCACTCAGAGGGAGATGCTGGTCACAGCCCGCTGCGGTCCAAGAGAGCTCAAAGGGCCTCACTTAGTACCACTGTTTATAGGTTTGGGAGATGATTGACTTTTGTCATTAACAAATTGCTAGAATCCCAGCTGTGCTGGAAAATTCCGAGACTGTTGGAGAATAACTGAAAACATAGATACAGGATGCTCCAAGATTGTCAGGGGAGGATTGTAATGTCTCAAGGTTGTTATGAGAGAGAACTGGCTGCAGGTTGTTATGAGAACTGGCTATCTCTACTCCCGTCCCCCCGCCTTCGCCAGGCAGCAGGAGTCCTTGAGACGCACAGCATATCTCCCTGTCTTAGCTGTGTAAGAGTTCCTGGCACAGTCAAGGGTCGCTTAACTGCCTGACTCATTACATTTATGCTAAGGCCTAGCAAGCCTTCCCAAGTTCGTAAATCAGCTTGGAGAGGGGGAAAGAAATGCACCACCACAGAGTAGTATGGATAACTACTTTTTCAGAGGGTGGAGTGTCTGCATCCCATTCATCTTAGTCATTTGCATCATGGTCAGCTGGGGTCTGTGATATAACGTCTGTTTCCTTAATGTGTAGCTGAGACCACTTAAAATGGAATAAGTATTGTTGATCAGAGGTGGAGGGGAAATTCAAATTGTAACTGCTTAGCAGTAGTAATTTGTGACTGAGGAATGATCTGGCATGGAGGGCAAGAAGGCCCAACTGCAGAAGGAGTTAAACTGGCTGGAAGCACAGATGCCAGAGACAGAAAGACTCCTTGCAAGGGAGTGAAGTTTCCCTGGATGATAAGAAACAGCCTCAGCATTCTCTTGTAGCCATCCTGGAATGCTAGTGCTCAGGGGCCACCTTTGGGGGATGGACCCATGGCTGGGCTGAGGTGCCCCATGCAACTGCTCAGGGGATTGGTGCTGGTGCAAGTGTATATAAGGAATCTGCTTGTGATGCGTCTTTGCAGACTCCTTGTAGAACTGCTTATTGCAGTAGGACTCTGCCCAATGCATTGTTCATTAAATTTTTCTTTTATATTTAAGCACAAATGTGTGTTTAATTTGCCTCGAGGGGTACCATAAAAATTCCCCAACAGAGGATTTTAGTGCAAGCCTATGGATAATGAATCCATATTCTTCATTATTTTTATTATACTGTTATGTGTTATTATTATAAATAATAATTTACATTAAAATCTATGTTACTTTCATGATCAGTGCAGGTATTTGTGGTTCAGTTGTGGTGGCTGAGTGTATTGGCTTTGTGTGGCAAGGTTTTGGTAGCGGGGGGGGGGTTACAGGGGTGGCTTCTGTAAGAAGCTCCTGGAAGCTTCCCCTGTGTCCGACAGAGCCAATACCAGCCGGCTCTAAGTTGAACCCGCCGCCGGCCAAGGCCAAGCCAATCAGTGATAGTGGTAATGCCTCTGTGATAACATTTTTTAAGAAGGAAAAAAAGTTGGGACAGATGGAAACTGCAGCCGGAGAGAGAGTGAGAACATGTAAGAGAAACAATGCTGCAGACACCAAGGTCAGTGAAGAAGGAGGGGGAGGAGATGCTCCAGGCACCGGAGCAGAGATTCCCCTGCAGCCCCTGGTGTGACGGAAAAGGACTTAACTGACTTAACTGCAAGGTTCAAGCAAACGACTTGAACTTCACTTACAGACTTAACTGTAAGATTCAAGCAAATGATTTATTTGAACTTCACTTACAGACTTAACACGCCACTATTGCAGGTTTTACAGATACAATGGAGGAATGCACTATTGCAATTTTTTAAGGCAAGAGTAGTACATTATTACAACCACAAGCGATTCGCAGACAACCACAAGCACACACGCATTTACAAACTTAAAGCATAAACAATATTCACTTACCCCTCCAGGTAAGGGCTTTCAATCCCAGGGAAGTTACCTCGACTGGCATCCCGATCAAGGGGGGGAAGGGTTTCCCCACACAAGCCAACTGTATAGCTGGAGAAGTGACTGCCCCCATTTCCAACCTGAATCTTAGAGTTTTTATCCCCTGACTTGTGGAATGGTGTGTATGACTATGAGTGGATTATGATATACGCCTAAATGGATCTGAGTAGAGTTTCCCCTTATCTTTCCTTTGTTGGTCTGTGATTGTTTGAATACACAAAGTTGTAATTTGCAACTAAATAGTGGTAGGATTGAGACTCAGGGCATACTATTTGTTAAGGGATCTCAAGGCTCCTTTCAGGTTTTGGTTCTTTGAATGGTGCGGCCACTGCCCTGTTTAGTTTAGGGTTTATCAGACAACCCAGGGCTAAGCTGTCTCCACAGCTCCCCGTGAGTCGTCTCTGCAGAGAGACAGGGCCTCAAGGCAATCCAAGGCTGGGTCGCTTTTGTAACCCCCCATGAGTGGCCTGTGTGCACTAGACATGGTGAAACTTGTTTGTGAACTATGAGCCGGACAATCCACACACGTGGTGAAGACCATGGTGAGGCAGGTTGTCCCCCTGCAGTCCATGGAGGTCCATGGTGGAGCAGATATCCACCTGCAGCCCGTGGAGGACCCCATGCCGGAGCAGGTGGATGCCCAAAGGAGGCTGTGACCCTGTGGGAAGCCCGCGCCGGAGCAGGCTTCTGGCAGGACCTGCGGATCTGTGGAGAGAGGACCCAACGGAGCAGGTTTTCTGGCAGGACTTGTGACCCCGTGGGGGACCCACACTGGAGCAGTGTGCTCCTGAAGGACTGCATGCCATGGAAAGGACCCATGCTGGAGCAGTTCGTGAAGAACTGCAGCCCGTGGGAAGGACCCACATTGGAGAAGTTCATGGAGGACTGTCTCCCGTGGGAGGGACCCCACGCTGGAGCAGGGGAAGAGTGTGATGAGTCCTGCCCCTGAGGAGGATGAAGCGGCAGAAATAACATTTGATGAACTGACCGTAAACCCCATTCCCCATCCCCCTGTGCCACTGGGGGGGCTTAGGTAGAGAATCGGGGAGTGAAGTTGTGCCTGGGAAGAAGGGAGGGGGTGGAGGGAAGGTGTTCTGAGATTTGGTTTTATTTCTCATTACCTTTCTCTGCTTGATTTGTAATAAATCAAGTTAATTTTCCCCAAGCTGAGTCTGTTTTGCCCATGACAGTAATTGGTGAGTGATCTCTCCTGTCCTTATCTCGACCCACAAGCCCTTTGTTATATTTTCTCTCCCCTGTCCAGCTGAGGAGGGGGGAGTGATAGAACGGCTTTGGTGGGCACCTTGGCATCCAGCCAGGGTCAACCCACCACATTGAGGCATTCATGAGTAGCGATACCACTTTTTCAGTCCATACAAATCAGACTGAACATGGTTATTTTAGACCATGTGCTTTCTGTCTCTCCTGCTCTTTGCAGACAGCTGTGCAGGGTCCCTGGATCACACTCACCATGGGACTGTCTGCAGGAGAAGCAAGAGCTACAGGGAGGGCATGCTTATGCACCCAGTGTGGATTACTTTTCCCATGCAACTACCATACCTAGTCTTTCTAATCCTCATATTCCATAGCCCCACAGAGACTAATAAGCAGTGCAATATCCTAATTATGTAAAGGTGCAACTTGAACAGATCTGCTCTGGGCATTTATACTTTATATTGAAAGGAGAAATACATATTTCCTGAAACAGAAAGAAGAAAGAATCCTTGATAACTACTTACCAGCTATAACCACAGCAAACGAATCGTGCCCTTGCCTGGACTAGCATCTAACTTACCCTGAGAAGTTTTTACAAGCTCTTGAAGGGAATATGATAGCATGTTCCAGTCCAAGAGCAGAGCAGTGTGGCCCCTCAGATAGGTAAAATAACACTCAGCTAAAAAGAATGGAAGGATTTAATGTAAAAACAACAAATAAACTAGCTGTAAGGTGTTCTGTGGACTTGAAAACAAACAGAAAAAACACTCCAAAATAATCCACACTTCATCCTCCAAGCCTTGAAATGCAAAATGCAAATGAAGATTTCAGAACTTCAGCACAAGAATTTATAAATAGAAAAGCAGAGAGCAAATGAATTGCCAAGGATTTCAGAGGGGAACATGAAGGGTTTAGAGTGCAAATGAAAATAACCAGGGAGACCTCACTTCATACATAATCTACATAAATTGTTGAAAAAAATCAAAGAGAGAGGAGAAAGAATGGGCCATGATGTTTCTTCTTCTGAGCCTTGAGGAGCAGGAAAGAGGTGGACAGAGAAATAGCAAAGATAAGCAGTTTCTTAGGAGCAAAAGGATGAATCTTTTTAAATCTTGCTAATCTTTTTTCTTTTTTTTCTTTTTATTTTTAAGAACTACATATTGCAGCAATGGCTCAGTACTGCTCCAGTGGAAGACAATCGAAAAGTGATGTTTATTCATCTGTTCCCATCCTTTTCCTCAGTTCCCAAGCGTCATGCAAGAGGAGTGTGATACTTTGCTAAATCAGCAGAGACCCGATTTAAAAGATGGATTTACTTTTCCGTAGTATTACTTGCATGCCCTACCAGAACAGGAATGTATATATTTATGTATATTTTATGTGTAAATAGCCTTTTCCTCCATCTCGCTGAAGCTTTACCATACCTTCTCATCCTCAAGGGTTTTTAATCTATCAGTTACTGATAGACTCTTTTTCATTTTCTCTTCAGCCTTTACACTGGTGAGTGCCCATTTTTACAACCAGGACAAAGTCTGAAACAACAGTCTCGGGAGTCCTGCAGGCTCATTGCTGGGGTATCTTTGTAGCATAATTGTTGTGTTTTTCTGTAAATCCCTAGATGGGCTAGGCTTTTGTTTTGTGCAGAGTTGGAAACTCCAGTCAACTTCTTCAGAAATTTTGGAAACACTGGAAAAATATAACCTGTAAAGGAGAGAATTTACAGGGTTATGAATCAGGCATATGGAGACTGAGATTATGAATTAGGCTTGTTGGTATTACCCCTTTAGTTAACAAAAAATGTACTGGTTTCTTTAACAAAATAGAAAAAATACATACCAGGTACAGTTCTTAGTATATCCAAAAACTGTAACTCCAAGAAGTTATGCATTCAGAAAGCCCCATCTCTCTCCAATTTCCTCTCCAAAACTCCTTTACCTGACTTTGTGTCTCCAAAGTCCAAATTCTGCAAAACTAATATTCCAGCCTCTTCTTTTGCAACGAGTGGAAACTCTCAGGCAAAATGGCTTAGCTCTGACCTCTTTTGCAATGTAATGCCTCACAAGGCAGCTCTAAAAATGTTTTTTATTATATAGAAAGCAGTTTCATTGCCCAAGGACCGTGAGGAAGATGGACCATCTGTACATTCTTGTGCTGTCTTGCGCCGCAAGCTCAGCCCAGCAATCGGTAGGTGCCAGCTTTATGTGGGTGTCCCCACGGAGGTAAGGGTGGCCTTGCCGTACACCAGCCCAATGCTCTTCGGAAAAATCCCGGTATTTATACATTTGCAGAGGAACGGGTTTCGGCACACGTGGCCAGTGGGTGCCAAAACACACCTCGGTTGCAACATAGGCGCTGCACGAGCCATAGCCATCCTGTCTATTGGTTCATGGGCTTTGTACACGCAGCATATTGTCATAATCCAGCAGTCACGCATCGACCATGCTCACAGCTGTACTGTGCAACAGCCCACTGCCCGTCCTCCCCCAGTATTGCTCAGCTCTCTTATCTCCGTGGTCAGCATTCCAAGCAACGGGCAACAAACCATCCGTTTTCTGTGCTGACCGCGTTTTTCTCGGCTATCTACTTCTCCCCCAGTGTTCATCCATGGACGAGAATTCCATCTTTCAACCCCTCCATATACACTCCCTGATGCGAGATCTGTTTCGCGAGGGGTGACTTAAGTATGTGCAAAATTTGGTCTTTTCTGTTTTTTGGTCTTGACTGAGCATGGGGCAAAGAGCAGTGTCATCTCACATGAACAAGGACGCTGCTATCAATTTATTTCTCTCTGGTAGAAATGGGCAAGCTCAATCCTGACTGGGCTGTGTGTAGCAAGACTGGGGTGCGTAATGCCTCAGTGGGAGCTGGCTGCCCCCCCCCCAACTGTGGTGTGCTGCACCCTCTTTTTGGGATGTGTGCAAGGGGATGGGGAGGGAACCATACCATGGTAGGTTTTTTTAGGACAGAGGTTTACTTCTCAAAGAGGTTTACACACTTGAAGCTCTGCTAGCATGGAAGGGCAAAGGTCTGCTCTGGCACTCACAAAAACTTTTGAAAGTCCAAATAAAAGAACTGTGCTTTAGTTTGGGTCTCATCCTGAAGCAAGATTTGAGGGCAATATCTACAGGGAGGCAGAACTTTGTGTAGCCATTCTCAAAGGGCACCAAGTAAGACAGTTGAAATTTGTCAGGTGCGTGGTTTGCTGGCAAAATAAAGTCATTTTTGGTAAATTTGTGCAAATTTGAAAGTAATTGCAGAGTTGTTAAATATTTTTGAATGGAAGGGTTTGCGTGAAAAAGGATGAGATGTTAATTGCAGTGGTGCAAGCAGCCCTTGGTTGTGATATTTGCCTGCATTTAATTTAAAAAATGAGGCTTTCTACTTGGACCATTTGAAATGCTTCTGTCAATTGCCCATGATATTTTCCCAGTTCTTGCTTTGCTGAGAGAGCTGATGTTTTGGGGTTGGGTTTTTTTTGTTTTTTGTTTGGGTTTTGGTGGTTTTTTTGAGTTTGGTTTTTTTTTTTGAGTTAACACCACAAACTGACAAAATCAATTAATCATGACTCTGGTCCTAAGCAAACAATGACACCAGACTCCCAGGGACTTTCAGAAGGGCTGCGGAGGCCTGATCTTCGAGGCCTCATTTAAAATAAAAGTCGTTAATAGCTCTCATGAACAAAAAGCAAGGTTTTGTAGGCACTGACATAAATTTTCCCTGAAACCAGTTAACAGACTCTGTATGCAAAGTTTGCTGTTGACTCAGCACTTTCAACAGTTTTTAATGTGAGTTCTTGGAGCACTTACTCTCTCCAAGCTGTTGAATTAGTTAATCTTCTGAGAACAGCACATTTGCCTTCATTTTGAACTTCAGTCAAATTCTATGAAATGCTAATGGTATGCAGTGCAGAGGGCTTAAAAAAAAAGGCACCATAACAGCTGCGGAGCTTGTATTTCTTTAAAACATATTTCTTTAAAATAGCATTTGCCAGGTTCAATATCCAGGAAATATGGCCCAGCAATAATAGGTTTGTGAATACAGCTGGAAAGAAAAGATCTGTGAACCCGAGTTGGACAGAAAGGTCTGTAGCCTGCTGTTACAGCCTCTTATTCAATCATCTATTTTAGAGCAACTTGAATAGAAAGAGTTGAAGTGAAAATGTGGCAGGAGAACATCTGTGTTCATTTTATTCAATTGTCAGTTTTGGCTTCCTGGCAAAATATAATTTAAGTGTAATTTATCCAAACATTATTTTTACTATAAAGAATTATTTTCTTTATAATAAATCAAGATTAATCTATTTCTTTTCCAGAGCAACCCTGGATGTTAGTGAAACTCCTGTGACTTGAAAGAAGGCAAATTTGGTATGCCATTGTTTTTGTGGGGGTTTTGTTTGTTTGTTTGATTTTTTTTTTTTAAACTAAACCGCTCCAAATGTCAGTTCCCTGATTCATTAGTTATTTGGGAATGAAAGCTAATGCTATAATTATAGCTTCATTCCAAATTTTGATCACAGTGTCAGTGGGTGTTTCTAATAATTAAAGCTTGTTCAGCTGATTTGTGAACACCATGTTCATCGATATTTTAACTTTTTTTTGGTTCATAAATTGTTTGCAAGCAAGTTTATAGCCTTCTGGTTTCTGTGCTGTGATTATCAGGGAGAAAGGGAGGAAGAGGCTGAAATTAGCGGGGGATTTTCAGACCGCGGGCTGCCTGTGTGTCGCTTATCTTCCCTCTGCAGCCTTTGCAGGATGCGTGCATAACCAGTTAGTCTCGGTGCTGGGTGCCTGGAGGGGTAGCTGACCCTTCCTGAATGGGACCCTGCTGAAGTGCCAAAGCATGCTCACTAATGACGAGTAGCAAAGGTTTTTGTCAGTGTGAGAGATCCCATCTTTGCATGCTGTCGTGGTTTAACCCCAGCCAGCAACTAAGCACCACGCAGCCGCTCACCCACTCCAGTCTCTTCGGTGGAGTGCAGATTTTTCTCAACGTATGCTTGAATAGACAATGAAAGGAGGTGTGCTGGGGTGGGAGCGAGCAGCCACTCAGCACTGAGAGCACCCGCCAGCCTGCAGCATGGGTGTACAGCCTGCAGAAATGATTACCCTGTAAAGGCAAAGAAAACTGGCTTTGCTGTCATGCTTTTATCTAGCATAAGCTGTTGCTCTCTGATAGACATGTTATTAGAGGTGCACTGACATGCTGCAGCCTGGGCCAGCTGTGCACAGGTTTCGGGATGGGGTTCCCAATTGCTCCGAACTTGCGATGCCCTGCAGGTACGCAACAGGCAAAGGCAGCAGCCTTGTCTCTGTCTCCGAGCTGGGGGCGCAGGGTCTGCACACAGATTCACCTTTGCACGAATCCGGTGTCAACAAAATGAAATCCCAGTATCCCCAGCTACTGTCTTAATGAGACAAGCCTCAGTTTTGCAAAGGGAGGGAGCAGCTGTTTCAAACTTGTTTTCCAGAGGGTGCTTCTTCAGTGGAAAAGTGCCTCAGGAGAGAAGAGCTCAAGGTAAAAGTAGAAAACATGTAGGAATGATGAGCACAAAGAAATTTCCTCACAGTTTTGCAAAAGTTTCTGCCTTCTTCATTTATTGAAGAGGAGCAAATAGTTCAAAATGTGCTTCTCCCTGTGAGCTTTTCAAACTCTCACTTTCTTTTTTTTTTTTCTTGACCCTTGCTTCACATACTGCCTGCCTATCCTATTGTTCAGTGGAAAAATTCTATTAGAAGCATACCAATTACCTAGAAATTAAATCAGATACTGTCATGCTACTTTTCCACATTAATTATGCAGAATGGAATTAAAAGTACCTTAGAATAAGATCCTTACTGTTTTATGAACTCAAGACCATACCAGAAATATTCTACCTGGTGACCTTTATCTGCACATAATTATAGTCTGAGGCATTCTTAAATCATTTGCTAAGCTATTTCTAGTGTTATTCCATCTTACATATATATCTTACATACCTAGGGATTACTGCTGTGAGAAATGCACTCACGCTGAATTTCATGAATTTTACAAGTTTATTATAGAACAAAGGCAAACAGCACTGGGTGCGTGGTCAAAACCAGAGGCGCGCCGGTTATACCCGAACTCGCTTTTTTTATACACCGTGTTCGTGGCGTTTCCAAGGGGTTATTTTAATATTTCAGGTATCTATTAACATAACTCCACCCCAGACCACCCCCACTTGCGCGCGTCTCTTGTGGTTCGGGGGGGCCTTTGGGGATCTGCAAGGGATGAAGTCAGTAGTCTTCCTCTGGCTGCACTTTTCACCCTGTCATTTTCCTCCAGTCGCACTTTTCAATATTTTGATATTAAACTTCTGTTTTTCCTTTGTTCTTCTCGTATCTTTCATGCCAAATAATCTTTGACCCCCAAAGTACTGTTCTCATGCTAACAAATCACTCCTTATCTTCTTACTTGTGTTCTCAGTTTCTCTCGTCCTTGAGTCCATATGTCTGTTTTCCTGTGTTTTCACAAATCTATCTACACATCCTTTAATTACTTGAGTTGCAGGATGTCTTATCTCATCAGAGGCCTACAAACTATAAAATACAATTGACGTCTGGAATATACCTTATGCAGTAGTTGTTAGGCAAATTTCAGTGTTCTCGTTTTGTGAAAGCCACTATACATTTCACACTGCTCTATTTTAAGGGCACAGCAGCTAGACATATAAGCAATGCTGTTCTCCGATACTTCCAGCAAGCATTGTTATCTTTAATAAATCTGATTTTTAAAATAAAGTTTATAATTGCCTTGTTAGATAGTATAGAGATAGATTTATATTACTCTTTAATTTTTTTAATAAATTAAGAAGCATAACAAGAATGTGTCTGTATAGAAAAACAAACCATGCTCTCATGCTAAAGTTCACTGTATATTTTAAGCAATTTCATGATCCTATTAAATGATCACACTGCTGGAGTAAACTTTGTCCTGGTTTCAGCTGGGATAGAGTTAATTGTCTTCCTAGTAGCTGGTACAGTGCTATGTTTTGAGTTCAGTATGAGAAGAATGTTGATAACACACTGATGTTTTCAGTTGTTGCTAAGTAATGTTTAGTCTAAATTCAAGGACTTTTCAGCTTCTCAAGCCCAGCCAGTGAGAAAGCTGGAGGGGCACAAGAAGCTGGCACAGGACACAGCCAGGGCAGCTGACCCAAACTGGCTAACGGGGTATTCCATACCATGGGATGTCACATAAACTGGGGGCAGTGGGGGTGGGGGTTATCGCCGCTCGGGGACTAACGGGGTGTCGATCGGTGGGTGGTGAGCAATTGCACTGCACATCATTTGTACATTCCAATCCTTTTATCATTAGTGTTGTCATTTTATTAGTGTTATCATTGTCATTATTAGTTTCTTCTTTTCTGTTCTATTAAACCATTCTTATCTCAACCCACGAATTTTACTTCTTTTCCTGATTTTCTCCCCCATCCCACTGGGTGGGGGGAAGTGGGTGAGTGGCTGCGTGGTGCTTAGTTGCTGGCTGGGGTTAAACCACGACAGTCCTTTTTGGTGCCCAACGTGGGGCACGAAAGGTTGAGATAACGACAAACCTGGTCAGAGCTTGTTAAAACAAATTTGTTATAAGCGTTCATTATATTGGTCTAATAGTCGCTGGTCATTATGTTGATTTATGTGTTCTTAGAGTTGTTGCTCTGGTTTTTAAAGTTCTGTTATATATCACCTCGCTTGTTGTATGTAGTCCCTCTTCTGCTGCTTATCTTCCGTGGGAAGTGGAAAGCTGCTGTATGGAGTCCTACATGACAAGTCACAGAAACTGCTGAAGGAGAAGGTGAATCGAGTCAGTTTGCAGAGGTAAAAGCCATCCAGCTAGCGTTAGACATTGCTGAAAGAGAAAAGTGGCCAGTGCTCTATCTCTATACTGACTCATGGATGGTGGCAAATGCCCTGTGGGGGTGGCTGCAGCAATGGAAGCAGAGCAACTGGCAGCGCAGAGGTAAACCCATTTGGGCTGCTGCACTGTGGCAAGATATTGCATCCCAGCTAGAGAATCTGGTTGTAAAAGTACGTCATGTAGATGCTCATGTACCCAAGACTCAGGCCACTGAAGAACATCAAAACAACCAGCAGGTGGATCAGGCTGCCAAGATTGAAGTGGCTCAGGTGGACCTGGACTGGCAACAAAAGGGTGAATTATTTATGGTTCAGTGGGCCCATGATACTTCAGGCCATCAGGGAAGAGATGCAACATATAGATGGGCTCGTGATCGAGGGGTGGACTTGACCATGGACACTATCGAACAGGTTATCCATGAATGTGAAACATGTGCTGCAATTAAGCAAGCCAAGCGGTTAAAGCCCCTGTGGTATGGAGGGCGATGGCTGAAATATAAATATGGGGAAGCCTGGCAGATTGACTATATCACACTCCCACAAACCTGCCAAGGCAAGTGCTATGTGCTTACAATGGTGGAAGCAACCACCGGATGGCTGGAAACATATTCTGTGCCCCATGCCACCGCCCGGAACACTATCCTGGGCCTTGAAAAGCAGGTCTTGTGGCGACATGGCACCCCAGAAAGGATTGAGTCAGACAACGGGACTCATTTCCGAAACAACCTCATAGACACTTGGGCCAAAGAGCATGGCATTGGGTGGGTGTATCATATCCCCTATCATGCACCAGCCTCTGGGAAAATTGAGCGATACAATGGACTGTTAAAGACTACATTGAGAGCAATGGGGGGTGGAACTTTCAAACATTGGGATACACATTTAGCAAAAGCCACCTGGTTAGTCAACACCAGAGGATCTGCCAATCGGGGTGGCCCTGCCCAGTCAGAATTTTTACGTACTGTAGAAGGGGATAAAGTCCCTGTAGTGCACATAAAAAATATGTTAGGGAAGACAGTCTGGGTTACTCCTGCCTCAGGCAAAGGTAAACCCATTCGTGGGATTGCTTTTGCTCAAGGGCCTGGGTGCACTTGGTGGGTGATGCGAAAAGATGGGGAAGTCCGATGTGTGCCTCAAGGGGATTTGATTTTAGGTGAGAATAGCCAGAATTAAACTGTATGATATTAGTTGCTATATAACCCTGCTACTGTATGTTATCATTACTATAATTGTTATATGCTATATCCATAGTACTATAGTAAGCATCACTTAGATCAAGCAAGAATGAACTGTAATAAAACTGAGCGAAGCGCAGTAGTGATAGAACCAGAACTGACTCCAGCATGCAGCAATCCAACCGTGCACACCATCCTCCTGCCGCATCCAATGTCACCTGCTCGTCACACCGCACTGAAGCCCAATCCTACTCTACCGACTGAGAGGACTTTGCACCATCCCTCCTGCCCAGAAATACCGGTATGACAGATGGAGCCCAGACTCAGGAACTAAATGAACTCAACGAACATTTTATGAACATGACCCATAAACTAAAGGAATGATATCTCTGTGTGTGTATACACATATACATGTATATATATATATCACTGTTCATATGTCCCAAAGAGAGGGAAAGGTGATGATGATTGACCAGGATGTAACTAAAGGTATGGGAACTGAGCATGACGTCAATGGTATAGAATAAGGGGTGGATACTGTCCTGGTTTCAGCTGGGATAGAGTTAATTGTCTTCCTAGTAGCTGGTACAGTGCTATGTTTTGAGTTCAGTATGAGAAGAATGTTGATAACACACTGATGTTTTCAGTTGTTGCTAAGTAATGTTTAGTCTAAATTCAAGGACTTTTCAGCTTCTCAAGCCCAGCCAGTGAGAAAGCTGGAGGGGCACAAGAAGCTGGCACAGGACACAGCCAGGGCAGCTGACCCAAACTGGCTAACGGGGTATTCCATACCATGGGACGTCACATAAACAGGGGGCAGTGGGGGCGGGGGTTATTGCCGCTCGGGGACTAATGGGGTGTCGATCGGCGGGTGGTGAGCAATTGCACTGCGCGTCATTTGTACATTCCAATCCTTTTATCATTAGTGTTGTCATTTTATTAGTGTTATCATTGTCATTATTAGTTTCTTCTTTTCTGTTCTATTAAACCATTCTTATCTCAACCCACGAATTTTACTTCTTTTCCTGATTTTCTCCCCCATCCCACTGGGTGGGGGGGAGTGAGTGAGCGGCTGCGTGGTGCTTAGTTGCTGGCTGGGGTTAAACCACGACATGGAATTTAAACTGTGGACTTTTGCTGCATGTTATGTTCAGAAGAGAGTGAGTGGAAATAGTCACATACATGCCTCAGGTCAGCACAGTGGTTTCATTCAGCAAATAATCTGTACAACAAGTAACATTTCTAGGGAATGGGATGTTACTCCAGGAGCCTGAAATAAGCTACTTCTTACCTCAGGATTATAAACAGATGAACATGGATAGCAATATTGGTGGATAAAATTATTAGCATGTGATAGCTCTTTGTGAAGCAAGTCTGTGTCATTAGCCTTGTTTTTCAGGGTGTTTTGGGGGTTAGAAGTATGCTTTGCAAGCTAAGAGTAAAAAGTATTTTCAGCTGAAGCTGACCTGAGCTAGGTGTGCCATGAGGGCTGCATTAATCACACCCTCCAGGTCAGGCCAAAAGGGACCATCGAACTCCTGGTCTGACCTGCTGAATGTGGGCCACAGCTCCTAACAAAGTGGTTGTTGCATCTAGTTCATGACATAATGCTGATCAGAAGAAATTTGCCCCTGGTCTTGTATCGAGGTCCATCTGCCTCAGAATTAAGCTGTCAGCAAAATACAGGAAAAAGCACAGGAAGTAGAAAAACATCCTTAACAAACTGGGAAAAATTACCCTGAAACATTGAAACACTAAAACCCTTTCACAATATTATAGAAATTAAACACAAATAGCCCTTCTGCTCCATATTGTGTGTACCAAAAAAAATAAATTTCTTTCCCTCTGTGCTGCAGCAACTGTTCCAGTTATTTTGACATCTAGTAGTTGATGTGAAAGTATATGGTTTCTTTCTAGAGTTGGTAAATGCAGTAGCATGTTGCAAGCCAAAGAAGTTTTACAGAAATCATGTGAAAAAGCTTTTGGAGTGTTTTCACAGTATTTATTGAGATTGTATCACATAGTTTCCCTTCTTTAATTTTTTTTTCTCTCTGTTAATTATGAGCCAACAGGGACATGTGAGTTTCCTTTAGTGCTCTCTATAATTGAAGGAGTTTCTTTTTATTCTCATAAAACTAGGTTCATTAATGGAGCATAAAACAGTTTTAAGGCTATAATACACTCAGCTCTTTAGCTATCCTTCAGTAATCTCTATATCCCCACATGGATGAAGGAGGATGACTTCCTGTCATCCATAGTAATGTAATTAAATCCTGGAATATACTGATGAAAAGATCTTGTTTAAGAGCCAACTGCCTTTTTGAGACAGTGGTGGTGTCTTTTCAGAGTTGTTTTTGTCCCCTTGATTAGGCATCTGTACGTATCCTTCTTTGCAAGCATGCAAACCGGCTCTGAACATATTCTGTGCTTGGTTTTGCCTACAGGCTCTCAGATATGGCAGCAATAATGACTCCTTATATGAAGATGTGGGTCATGGCTGGAAAACTCCAGAGGGCTATGAACGGATTGAAAACAGCCTTACAATCCCAAATGACATGTACAAGGAAATTTGACTGCTCTGTGAACTGTGCTCCATCATTTTCCACAAACAGAGATCCTTATGTTTGAAAAATCTAAGTACAAATGAGTTCCTCCAGTCAAATCCTTTAGATTCATAACAAAGCAATTAAGCAAACAGACATCTTTTAATTCTTCTTCACTTTCCTCTCCCCTGTCTGTCCAGACTAAGAAATCTCCTTAAAGTCGAAATCCTGGCTGATAAGTGGATTAGGACTGGCAGATGTGTCTCTACCACTCTTCTTTTACTGACTTATTAGAAGTCAGTAAAGCCCCTCTTTCATTCTACCTTTCCACTTCCTAGCATTTTGTTGCTGGGACTGCTGCAGGTCTACAGGCAGGTAGTTACAGTAAGACATAGTCAAGGCCTTTGTAAGTACAAAAGAAGTAGCAGCTTCACTGTGATAACTCTCATCTTTCAGGTTTCATCAATACACTTATGAGTTTAGGAATTTATGTTCTCTTCTTCAATTAGCCCATCATTCTAATTTTTCAAATAATTTGCTTCCCTTGAATGTCTTCCTGTTTCCTCCTCATATGTTGTAATCCTAACCTTAAACTGCAACTTTCCTAACAAAATGAGTACCTTTTCTTCAAGAAAATGTGGAAGGTGCCAGCTAGCTAAATAAAATGATAGTAGCTTGGATGCATAGTATGATTAAATCCTGGGGTTTTGATCCAAACTAAGCAGGTATTAGTAGTAATAACAACAACAACAATAATAAACCTCAAAAGAAATGCAAACATTACCTTTCTAGTTTTCCAGTACCTCTCAGTTAGGACCGAAGGCAAGCGAGAGACCAGCAATGCATTGAAGTCAATACTGCATTTTCATTAACTGACATCAAGTGATGTATAGCTCAACCGTGAACTCTCTGCCTGTTACAGAGGCTCACACAATCAAATCCAATAGGTGTTAAAGCTCAGATTTATTCTTCAGTAAAACTTTAGTTAGAACTCCGGTAACATTTGTAAACCACAGGCTCAATGATGCAAGGGGAATTAGTACTACACAGCCGACTTAAGAATTCTTAAGATTTAAAATGATGACTCAAAATGCGCATATCACTCACCTAAAAGATGAGGGCTCTGAACCTCGAGGAGTTACCTAGGGCGGCGTCCCAACCCAAAGGGAGAGTCCCTGACTGCAGACCCGCTGCTCTGAGGAGGACTGATTCCGAAATGTCCTCCGGCAGGGCCCCATTTATACCCTTGTTGAATCTGATCTGTGGTCATTTTAATCCCCATTGGCCAAAAGACCAACATTTCCGTGTACCTGATGCATGTCAGATTGGTCAGTTCAGCTTTCAACCTACGGCCTCTAGGGTTTGGGTTTTTTTTTCCTCTCCTCCCTGTCCGGAGAAGTTTCGTTTCCTGTCGGGGGCGGGTGTACCTGCCACACTGCCACAGGATATTGTAGATGCCGAAGTTCATGTGTGGAGATTGGATATGTTAATGACAGAGAAATGCATTGGGGTTACCCAATATACAGGAACCATCCCCAGTTCATTGTGGTGCTCAGACACATGTAACCAGATGTTGAGACATTAGTTGGGTAAAGTATCCTATTGGCATGTCCTTATCTGCCATCCTTCCATGGGCACCTGCTTTTGGCCACTGTCAGAGAGAAGATATTGAGCCAGACAGACCTTTTGGTATAGCCCATTTCAGGTGGTCTCATACATTGTACTAGGCAAGCTAAATAGCAAGAGATGCTCTTTTATCCTTTTATTTCAGCAGGCAACTTTCTCTGGGTTCAGACTCTAGACAAAACACAGTGGGAAAGGTGTCTAGAGTCTGTTGCAGTGGGGCTGAAAGGAAGGAAGTGCTTTTGGTCTTAACCCCTGTTTGTTGTTGAGAAAACCTTGCTCTAGTAGGAGAAAGGGATGGCTTGAAGGCTTGTGCAGTGGCACCACTGGACGGCCACACCAATGAGCCGTCAGAGGGCACCTCCGATGCTGCTTGTCAGGGGCCTGGGACCAGCACAGGACCCTTCAAACCATACCCAGAGCTCTCAGGCAATACATGTGAAACAGTGTCCAAGGAACAGGCAGCATTCTTGCTCACCAGCAGCCTCCGCTAAAGTCATGAAGCAACAAATGATCCCGGGGGTGCAGAAGCTGAAGTGCTCACACACAGACATCTGCTGTATTGCCTGAGCTTAACTTTTAGGAGAACAGTCCTTAAATAGAAAATATCTGGTATCGGCTGTGCTGCAGGCCAGCTGAGATCCAGGCAGATAAAATAAACATCTGCTTGAAACAAGTTCCTGAAAACATACATGCAAGAAAGGTCATTTTTATGCCTGCCTGACTGATCAGAATACAAAGAAGGGGATGAAATGTTCTATCCACAGCCTCAATATAGTGTGATTAGTTTTTCATTTTTATTCAAGGCTCATGTATTGTGTTTCTTTGCCTCTCTTTCAGTGGCACATCATCCTCTATTATTCTCTTTTTACATTTCTTTGAATTTGAACAGTATCTCTCATTCAAAGGGCCCTGCTCTCCCTTAACTGCCATTTATCCTCGTAGATTTGGTTTGTTAGAGGCTATGCAGAGGCAATGAGCTCACTTTGCATTTTCAATATCAGTGAGCAGGAGGATTCAGGGGCTGTAGCTGTCCTCATTAGTAACACCTAATGCAACATGCAGTGCATGTCATGGATGGGAAGATGCTCCAGGGCTGCTCAGATACCTTGTCAGTGTGGTGCGGGGAGCGGGGTACACTGCTGAAATCCAGGGGCTTCAGAAATGCTGTAAATGGTGCATTTGTTAAGCAAGTTAAAGATTAAATCTTGTTAAACCATTGGGTTTATGTCCTTGAAATGCAGGACTTCTTTTCCTGTCATGTTTTAATGCAGTTTTACAAGTCCACAGCAAAACCTACAAGTCCCTAACATTTTGCTTTTCTTAATTACAGTATATTTCTTGTAGTTAAAGTGCTTGAAACATGTCTGCATCATCCTAGTACTGAACTCTCTAAGATATTATAGTGGACAGATTGCACTATGTCCGATCTGGTCACATACCAGAATTTCTGCTCAAAAATCACTCCTTGTCAGGATAGTTTTTGTTGTTCCTCTCTGGACTCCATTTTAGTGAGACTCTTTTTGGAGAGGTGGTGGCCTGAGCTGGTATTCAGAGATGTCTAAAGCCAGCCTGTTCATTTTACAGATGCTGCCCAAAGCCAAGCTGGCTTTTTTCCTCTCTGCCATGTTGTGAACTTAACATTTGACTTGTCAATAAATTATTCACAGGCTGTGAGGCCCTGTGGAACAGCTACAGACATCTACTCTTGACCCACTTTGTATAGAGGCCATTTAATTTCTGCAGAAGAGGGTTAAAGCATGCAAATCCTCTAGAAATGCAGGGAATCTCATTTTAAAGACTAAGTGGAAGTCTACTGATTCTTCCAATAATCCCCTCAACCTTTTAATTACCTTCATTGCTGTGAAGCAATATCTTATTGCAAGGTCACATTTATCTATTTTCAGCTCCCATCCGTGAATTTTAAGCCTAGGTAAGCCCTTCTCTTTTGTCTTTTCCCTATTCTTCCTGGAAGCACCTGGCTGTCAGTCCAGAAGACCAACCTGTTCTTGTTATTTGCTGTCCCACCAGTCTTTGTGACACCTGCATATTTACTTGGTAAGAATTTTATCCTGTCATTCTGGTCACCTGGATCATTGATAATGTCAACTAATGTCAGAACAAATACATTCTTTTGGGAATATCCATTTTCTCATAGCCCTACTTCTTGATATCTTTTCACTAGCATCACAGTTTGGAGAGTTATCAATGAACCACTTCTAAATCCATAGAAAGTACTTGCTTATTCCAGACAATGCAAGCTTTTTAGTCAAAATGTTGTGTGATAGTAAGAAAATTATTTACATCAACACAAACTAGTTAAAATATATTTTTTTTTTTTAAATAAAAGAATAAGTGTTTACAGAACCTATTCTCCATGAAACCACGCTGACTGGTATTCATTATACTGTTAGCCTCTAACTCTTTTTTTTGATCCTGAAAAATCTCTGTCAAACTAATGTCAGATTGGAAAACTACATTCTCCTTTTTGAAGCATTGGAATTACATTTGAATATATTGCACTTAAAAGTTGGGATTTTTCTAATATTTGTTTAAAAATCAGCCTTACTCATACAAAGACACCTTCAACTCTGGCTAAGGAATTTTGTCCAGCTGATTTGAAAATACTTAGTTTAATTGGAATCTCCATTGTTAGAGATGGGCCATTGTTAAATGAGGGGTGGGTTAAGACTTCTGAAGCTATAGCATAGATTTGCTCTCTTCATTTCCCTATTTTTCAGAGGTGTGTATCATCAACTTTATCTCAGTGGTAATGAGGAGCTTGAGAAAACTAATGAAAGAAACTATTACTGAAAACAGTCTTTTCATCAAAGCTGTAGTCATCCAAGCACATCCTTACACTAACCAGGCTTCTCAAGGAGATACAGCTCTGGAGGAGATCAGAAAAGGGACACTCCAGCCACATCCAGCATGCTCTTCTCCCAAGGTTCCCTAAATAAGGTCACAAAAAAGTGGTATAAAATGTAAGTCTGAAAATGTCACTGGCAACTTGTCTTAAATGTCCCTGACGTATCAGGAGGCTCTTAACCCAAAGGCACAGCAATCTACTCTCCTTTCACTGTCCCAAATTCATTCCTGGGGAAGAATTAATCTGTGTTGCATTGGGTTTGAGTGGCTGTCATGGTTTAACCCCAGCCAGCAACTAAGCACCACGCAGCCCCTCACTCACTTCCCCCCCACCCAGTGGGATGGGGGAGGGAAGCAGAAAAAAAAAGTAAAACTCGTGGGTTGAGATAAGAACGGTTTAATAGAACAGAAAAAGAAGAAACTAATAATGATAATGATAACACTAATAAAATGACAACAGTAATGATAAAAGGATTGGAATATACAAGTGATGCACAATGCAATTGCTCACCACCGGCTGACCAATGCCCAGTTAGTCCCTGAGCAGTGATCCCCCCCGCCCCCACTCCCCCCAGTTTATATACTAGGCATGATGTCACATGGTATGGAATATCCCTTTGGCCACTTTGGGTCAGCTGCCCTGGCTGTGTCCCCTCCCAACTTCTTGTGCCCCTCCAGCCTTCTTGCTGGCTGGGCATGAGAAGCTGAAAAATCCTTGACTTGAGACTAAACATTACTTAGCAACAACTGAAAACATCAGTGTTATCAACATTCTTCTCATACCAAACTCAAAAACATAGCTCTGTACCAGCTCCTAGGAAGACAATTAACTCTATCCCAGCTGAAACCAGGACAGTGGCAACGTTTTGGTAGTGGGGGGGGCTACAGGGGTGGCTTCTGTAAGAAGCTGCTAGAAGTTTCCCCTATGTCCAATAGAGCCAATGCCAGCTGGCTCCAAGATGGACCTGCTGCTGGCCAAGGCTGAGCCAATCAGCAACGGTGGTAGCGCCTCTGTGATAACATATTTAAGAAGGGAAAAATGCTGCTGCACAATAGCAACTGCAGCCAGAGAGACGAGTGAGACCATGTAAAAGAAACAGCCCTGCAGACACCAAGGTCAGTGAAGAAGGAAGGGGAAGAGGTGCTCCAGGTGCAAGAGCAAAGATTCCTCTGCAGCCTGTGGTGAAGACTATGGTGAGGCAGGCTGTCCCCCTGCAGCCCATGGAAGTTAATGGTGGAGCAGATATCCACCTGCAGCCCGTGGAGGACCCCATGCTGGAGCAGGTGGATGTGCCCAAAGGAGGCTGTGACCCTGTGGAGAGCCTGAGCTGGAGCAAGCTCCTGGCAGGACCTGGGACCCTGTGGAGAGAGAGGAGCCCATGCTGGAGCAGGTTTTCTGGCAGGACTTGTGACCCCATGGGGGGACCCAAGCTGGAGCAGTCTGTTCCTGAAGAACTGCAGCCCGTGGGAGAGACCCCACACTGGAGCAGGGGAAGAGTGTGAGGAGGAAGGAGTGGCAGAGGCAACGTGTGATGAACTGACCACAACCCCCATTCCCCCTCCCGCTGTGCCACTCAGGTGGAGGAGGTAGAGAAAATCAGGAGTGAAGTTGTGCCCAGAAAGAAGGGAGGGGTGGGGGGAAGGTGTTTTAATATTTGGTTTTATTTCTTATTATCCTACTCTGATTTTGATTGGCAATAAATTAAATTAATTTCCCCAAATCAAGTCTGTTTTGCCTGTGATGGGAATTGTCGAGTGATCTCTCCGTCTTTATCTCGACCCATGAGCCTTTTATTATATTTTCTCTCCCCTGTCTAGCTGAGGAGGGGGAGTGATAGAGTGGCTTGGTGGGCACCTGGCATCCAGTCAAGGTCAACCTACCACATGTGTGAATAAGTGATTTGGGGGAGGAAGGGGGTTATGGAGGTTCATTGCCTAAACTAAAAAGAAAAAAAAGGAAAATCCAGACAGCTTAGCTTTGTATTTCAGAACCATGTCATTTTTTTTTGTCCTAAGAACTGTCACATGAAAGTTGAAGTGTATTCCTTTCACATCGAGCTGTAATACAACTGCAACAGAGCACACTTTGCTTTTGAACAGCCACGTTGTTACGCTCATTCTGTGGCAGCTGATGCTCTGACATCCTTACTCCGTAGGGGCTCACCCCAGCAAAAACACTTACTCTGGTGATGGCTCTGATTATGTCTGCTCCTAGTTTGAGCAAAGCTGAATGTGCTTGTGCCTGAAGATCAGTTTTGGCAGCAGTGAGAATTCTTTTTTTTCCCTATTTTTTTCCCTGCTTTGTTGCAAGAATGTTGTTTCAACAAGTAGGTTTAGGCTCCACGTGTTTGTGCCGAAAACAGCGTTGATGACACAGGGATGTTTTCGTTATTGCTGAGCAGTGCTTACACAGAGTCAAGGCCTTTTCTGCTTCTCACCCCACCCCACCAGTGAGTGGGCTGGGGGTGCACAAGAAGTTGGGAGGGGACACAGCTGGGACAGCTGACCCCAAATGACCAAAGGGATATTCCAGACCATATGATGTCATAATCAGCATATAAAGCTGGGGGAAGAAGAAGGAAGGGGGGACATTTGGAGTGATGGTGTTTGTCTTCCCAAGTAACCGTTATGCATGACAGAGCCCTGCTTTCCTGGAGATGGCTGAACACCTGTCTGACAATGGGAAGTAGTGAATGAGTTCCTTGTTTTGCTTTGCTTGTGCACACGGCTTTTGCTTTACCTATTAAACTGTCTTTATCTCAACCCACAAGTTTTCTCACTTTTATCCTTCCAATTCTCTCCCCTGTCCCACTGTGGGGGGAGTGAGCAAGCGGCTGTGTGGTGCTTAGTTGCTGGCTGGGGTTAAACCATGACAGGAGTCTGCCACAGCTAGTTTAGCAGTTAAGTGCATTAGCCAATGTTATGAATTAATGACCAGTGGGTGACAGTTCAACACTTGATCAATATACTAAAGTATTAAAAAAAAAAAATTCCTAGGTTGGAAAGGTCTTCCTTTCTCAGTAGGGAGAGTGCTTAGGGCTATTTAGCCTTTCTCTCCTTCACAATATGGAGGCCAGACAAATTCTTTAAGGATTTTATGTGCTTTGCAATTGTTAATTCCTTTAACACGTTTTGGACTCATGCCTTTACCTACCTTATACATTTCTATAAGTATAACATACATCAGCTGTTGAGTATGAATTTGGCACTTTTTGTAGATGGAGATTACCTAATTTACAGTAAGCTGATAAATGTTTTAAAGAAGATTACCACCATGACAGACATGAGTGTAACTTAAGTTGGCAGTAATGTTTTGCAAGTTTCACAGAAAAAATAATTGGATTCCTGATTTGGTATCAAATCATCATTTTTTTTCACTGTGGGGGAGGGAAAGCCACTTAGGTTCACATTTCTGATGCAGTGCTAATGAGATAAAACCTTGAAACATTAAGGAATTCCCAAGATGGGATACATACATTTTATGAGGGTATTTATAATTCTTCCTCTTCCTCCACATGTGTGTTTATGTGTCCATCACAGTGATTTAATCTAGAGGTTCATTTATTCAGAACAATGTTCTAAGAAGCAGTTTAAGCTTACTGACAGGTAATAGCAGGGAGCCATACGGCAAAGCTTCTTCAATCATTTAAAGAAGACTTCAGGGGTGAAATTGCATCTTAGTGGAGATACTCAACTCTTTTTCTTATGTGTTTTCTTACTTTCTGTACTAAAATTTCTCTCTCCACCTACAGCAGATGGAGTCCGTGCAGGTTTAGGAGACTGAATTGATTTCTCTTCCACCTTGAAGCACTATGGACATAATAGACCTAATAAATTTAAAATTTTGCTTGATTTTTACCTATTTGTTTCTACAGATTGATTGCCTTCCATGTGAGTATAAAATTGTCTCTCTCCACCTCTGTAAAGAATTCTTTTGTTAAGGTATTTGATGATGATAAGCATGGAAGAAGCTATATAAATGTAAATTTTATAATATCATGTAGGTAGGTCAAATGTCTTTCAGCATAACATGATCAACAGTAACAAAAATCGTACAATAATTTGGAAAAAAAAAAGACAACTTTGGCACTTGCACAGCTATTAATGTCATGCTCGATATTACACACTAGGTTTCCTGACGTTAGGTTAATTAGTTCTTTTCTGGGGCCATCATTAAGCCATACCAAACAAGAAAAAGTTCCTCCCTTGTGGGTGATTTAAGAGACTCCAGAAGCACTGAGAAATGGCATAGGTTTTACTCTGCCAAGAGTGCTTTCTTTTTTTTTAATAGTTTTCTAGACTGTTAATACCATAATTCCACCAGACAAAATACTGAGAGGTAACCTGCCAGGTTACACCAGAGTGAGAATTGCACGTGTAGCTGCAACTCTTCCTTGGGACATCATGTAATGCTGTTTAGAAACAACTGGATATGTCACAATTAAATACTATATATTGCAGTGTATTGCCATCAATAAACTTAGTAAGTTTGATCGTATATATTTTTTTGTAACTCTAACAGTAAACAATGATGTAGTTTGCAGAAAATAAATTAATTTCACATAGAGTTATAAAATGGGATAGGACTAGGTCAGGACATGGAGCCATGAGGGACCTCATGTCTCCTTCTCCCCCTCTTTAGGCACAGGGACTGTCTTGTGAATATGCCATCTGGGTCTAATGCACAGCAGCCATCCCGCTCTCTGAGGAGCCTGGGCACCTCCACCAGGTGCACTGCACTTCATGTCCATAGCGATCTCCGCTAAAGATAATAAGAGGACTAACTGATGCTAAATTTGGTAGTTATGGGAATATCTGCCTCCTATTCCCACTGGAAAGGCAGGAAAGGGTTCCTCTGAGGAGAGGCAGGATTGAGCCATAAATGAGGAATGACAGGTTTCCACAGGATGCATGTTCTACAAGGCAAAAATGTCAGCCAGTGCATTCAGAGAAGCACAACCAGAACATGAAGCATATTATTGACCTAACTTTGATATTTCTGGTGGGTTGACCTTGGCTGGACACCAGGTACCCACCCAAAGCCGCTCTATCACTCCCCCTCCTCAGCTGGACAGGGGAGAGAAAATATAACAAAAAGCTCATGAGTCAAGATAAGGACAGGGAGATCACTTGCCAATTACCGTCACGGGCAAAACAGACTTGACTTGGGGAAAATAATTAATCTAATTTATTACCAGTCAAATCAGAGTAGGGTAATGAGAAATAAAACCAATTCTTAAAACACCTTCCCCCCACTCCTCCCTTCTTCTCAGGCTTAACTTTACTCCCGAGTTCCCTACCTCCGCCCCTCCAGTGGCGCAGGGGGAGGGGAATGGGGGTTGCAGTCAGTTCATCACACATTGTCTCTGCCGCTCCTTCCTCCTCAGAGGGAGGACTCCTCACACTCTTCCCCTGCTCCAGGATGGGGTCCTTCCCACAGGAGACAGTCCTCCACACACTTCTCCAACATGGGTCCTTCCCATGGACTGCAGTTCTTCATGAACTGCTCCAGTGTGGGTCCCCCACGTGCTCACAAGTCCTGCCAGAAAACCTGCTCCAGTGCAGGCTCTCCATGGGGTCACAGCCTCCTTTGGGTGCATACACCTGCTCTGGCCTGGTGTCCTCCACAGGCTGCAGGTGGATATCTGCTCCACCGTTAACCTCCATGGGCTGCAGGGGGACAGCTTGCCATCTCACCATGGTCTTCACCACAGGCTGCAGGGGAATCTCTGCTCCGGTGCCTGGAGCACCTCCTCCCCCTCCTTCTTCACTGACCTTGGTGTCTGCAGGGTTGTTTCTCTCCCATATTCTCACTCCTCCCTATGGCTGCAGTTGCTGTTGCGCAGCAACTTTTTTCCCTTCTTAAATATGTTATCACAGAGGCGCTACCACCATCGCTGATTGGCTCAGCTTTGGCCAGTGGCGGGTCCATCTTGGAGCCAGCTGGCATTGGCTCTATTGGACATAGGGGAAGCTTCTAGCAGCTTCTCACAGAAGCCACCCCTGTAGCCCCCCGCTACCAAAACCTTGCCACGCAACCCCAATACAATATTATGCTGTGCTTTCTAGCAGCACTAGTAAAAAAATTATTTTAGCAATCCCTTTCATCAACCTAGTCTTTCTCAGGGTATCCAGAAGCCTTTTTTTTTTTTAGTAAGAGGATGCTGTACAGCCTTAATCCATCTTTTTATTTTGAATTTCTGAAGTTTAGTGTCATCTCAGTGTCCTGTATCTGGTCCCCCTACCGTCAGCTGTGCTTCTGAATGCACTAGCTGACATTTTTGCCTTGTAGCACATGCATCCTGACACAGCTGCCATCAAGGGTGTTTGGGGGAGAAAAGAGAAATCACAAAACAGATTGACATCTGCTTTTCTAATGGCCCCTTCTACTGAAGATTTGATGAGTCCAGTGAGAGCTCTGCCCACAGTCCCCCACCACTGCGCTAGCACCCAGTTTCCCCAGCATCATGGACTTCAGCAATGCAGGTCACTTCACTTGAAGGTGGCCTGTGGTGACCAAAGCATGTGAGAGGGACCAAGCTTTAGGTCTTTCCCATTTGAATTACAGCTTTTCCAGAGGCTGGATGTGTCAGGAACAGTTTTACCATATACTTATGCAGGAGATCTAAGGTCTCTTTTTGGAAGGGAAAGTTCACGAGGAAGATAGATACAGGTCTAGTCTTGGTAGAGATTTTCAGCATCTGAGAGAGGGCTACGATGCCAAACTTACAGTTTCTTTGGACTTAACCCCTCTCAGACTGTGCTTTTGGGAAGTCATCCTGGCTGCTGAAGGGTAGATGCGAGGTGAAGGCGCCCATCTGGCCCAAGGGTAGCCAAGCAGAGACAGGGGATGCACCAGTCATGGTGCATGTTGAGCCGCATGGCCTCCTTAGCCAAGACATTGCCAATGGCTGTGTGGATCAGAAATATGAACAAACTGGTGTTTCATCCTTTTTTGATTGACACGTCATTAAGAATATCAGAGAGGTAGCAGAAATGCCAGCTACAGTAAACTTCATTGGGAATCAGCATTTTTGGATCTTTTGAGGGGCTGCTGGGCATTGAAAGGGGGAGAGGAAAATCAGCTCTTGCAGTTAATGGCAGATGTCATTAAGCCAATTTACTCAGGAGGAGTGAGGAATAGCAATGAAGAGGAGAGGACCATGGGAAGAGGAACCCGGCCACACCTCTGCTTCCCAAAATAGTGCTCTACACACGATGTTGTGCCTTGTGTGCCTCCCTCAGCATGGAGCAGCCCTGCTCCTGCAGCTCCCTGGCCCAACCTGGGTGTCCAGCCATGTTCATGTTGTCCTTCCTTCCTGAGAAGGATATAGTCTCCACCCTTGTAACAATTCTGGCTTTCTAAGCTTATGGTTTTTTTATTTTATGGAAAGCAAAAGGTATTGCACTTTGGTGACTATTGGGAAATGGATGGACACAAGCTGATAAGATGAAGGAGAAAACGGTCCCTTGTTATTTATAGTAGTAATCTCCAGCACATTTAAATGATAGTAAAATGCATGGTGGTTCTTTGGTGCCAGAATGATTCCCTTAATTTGCCAGATCTACCTCCTCTAAATAATTCGGCTTCATTTTTTTTTGGAGGGTACAATGCAGAATGACAGTTTGTTAGGGTCGCAGTTAGTGGGCTGCTTCCTCTGCTCTTCAGAACTGATTTTCTGGACAAAAAGGTCTTTGTTATCTATGGGTATATAGCCTTGATGAAAAAGTGCAGGAAGATTTACAAAGGCTAGCAGTTGATTAAATGTTTTAATTTAAACTGTCATTTATTTATTTCATGCACCAGTAAAAGCTTACTGCTGTTCAGTATGAATTGTTCTGTTAATAGCAATGGCAATAGTTTTCACTTATGCTAAAATATAGCCTTCTTACCTCCTTTTTTGTTACTTTTTTTTTTTTATGACTCTTTATAAAGGTTTTAAATGTAATAATTTAATAAAATGTCCTGGTAAAAACATGACTGGCCTGCAAATAGGTTTAGCTGCTGTAGTGTTGCCAATGGAGAAAATAAAGATTTCTGTTAAGAAATCAATGAAATGTTCCTTTAAATGTGAAAGAAACCAGTGTACCTCTGTTCCTTTCAGGCCACTCCAGGCAATCCTGTTCATAGACAGTGATGATAATACTATTGCTGGTGGGTGATGCCTCTCCTTACCAGAGCTGACTGCACTGAGGGCAGAGTGAGAGCTGACTTCTCCAGGCTGGAACTGCTAAGTTTTGCATGGTGAAAAAACATCCTCATAATATTTAACATTAAAACAGTCCCTTTTATTTAAGCACTCACAATGCTTTACAAGCCTTAGCTAATGAAGCATTACAACAACCTGCAGTGCACTGTAGGAAAGTGCTATATGGAATTATTAAATTGAAGCACTGCTAGTTGGCATGAAGCCCTGCAAGAGTCCTCCCTCTGCTCCACAATGCACAAGAAAGACCTGCTTAGATATCTGCTTGGCTACTGTCCATTATTAAAAGTAGACAGGCAGATCTTTCTGAAGATATGAAGGGGATGTTTCAGTTGTGGCACGTTTAATAATAACATTGAGATTATATTCCATGTTTGTAAAAATAAACTGACTTCTCATTAAGGCAATTATTGAAAGAGATGTTGTAACTGCACTCAGCGTTGCAGCCCTGCCCCTCCATGCAGACTCCTTGGGCCTCTGTTCAACTCCTCCTTGCAACTTTTGCTTCTCCTTCTGTATTTTTTGCAGGTTTCCAGAAGTGAAACAGAAAGGTTGAAAAAAAAATATTTCTTTAGTCTTTCCCCAAGTAAGTGTGAGTAGTGCGCTGGGTTAGGGCAGTATGGTGGGCAGTGAGAGTTTACCAGCATAATACAGGGCAGACCTGACAACACAATGGTGTGAAATTGTAGTTGAGTAGTCAGCATCAGCAGGGACCAGGTAACCATGCAGAAGGTAAGGACAACAAAAAAAAAGGTAATAGTCTAGCTGAAAAGTACACATCAAAAAAGAGCAGTACTGGTTGCTAAAAAATTCACTTGCCAGGCATTTCAGCGGTAAAAAAAGCGAATGTTTTAGAGCTGTTGTTACAAAAATTAAGCAAGTTGGGGCATAAAAAGGCTTAGGACTGCCTATTCCTCCTATAATGTTGACATGCTGGGCTCATGCAGCAGCAGAGGCAAGTATGTGCTCAAAGGCAAGAGCACAAGTTACTGACCCTGCAGAAGCCTGTGGGAAAGCTCTGGAGTGGGCTGGCCAGAGGGGCAGCCTCAAGTCCAGCAAACTTGGTCTGGCTCCTGTCACCCACCCTGACGGCCAACTGAAAAGGGGAAAAAGAGAAAAGGAAAAAAAAAAGCCACCTGAGCCTCATTAAATTACCCAGCAGCCCTTGGCAATAACAAATAATGAATTGAACAACCCCAGTTAGAGGATGCTTCTGTGCGCCCAGTGCAGTCGGTTCAGTCCCAGGCTCATTTTAATTCTGCTTGTTGGGGACAGTGCTGGGGCCCAACTGTGGCCTCGGCAGTGCTTTCAGCATCGATATGACCTCAGAGCAGAGCGTGTGTGGCAGTGGTGGTTGTGGTGATGGTAGTGGTGGTGGCAGTGGCAGCTGGTGCTGGGGCGCAACACGGCTTCTGGTTCCTAGGGACCTGCACACCACGGGACGACAGGTCTCATGCACCTGTGCACAAAAACAGATTGCCACTGCTGTTTTGTTGCCATAATATGTAATCCTCTGAGATTTGGCATGTGTTTTTGATCTGAACTTCCCTGCAGCAGGGGGGAGCCTCTGCAGCTAAACCCTGGACCCGAACTACGAAACGCAATCTTTCTCAAAACTCAATTCAGAGCCATGGGTTTTGCAGGGCTTGGTGAAACTCATCTCTGTGCTTTGACTCAGGTGCGCAGATGTGGGAGCCACCTAATTGGTTTGGATCTCGATGGAGATTTCCTCAGACCTTTTGGGGCAGGGCACCCCAACTTTAATGATAGATTGGTGGGCAAGTTCTCACGCTCTATTTTTAACAAACTGCCTGGGCTTGTTTTAAATACAATAATGCTGATGAGTTTTTTGTAGCGAGCAGTGTGTGAGTCACACAGTATGCTTTGCCATTTCTTATTCAGAGTTTCAAATAGGCATGCTGTTTACAGCTATCATTAGAAGGAATAATCCTTTGGGCATAATCTAACATGCAATTTCTTTATACTCTCTGTGAGCCTGGAATATCACAATCAAATTCCAAAATGGTCATAAACATTTGCTCATCTTATATTTATTTTATTAGGGCAGGACTCCAAGGAGCTTATTTTAATAGCTCTTCTTTTTTTGTGGTTTTGAATGAAACACATTTTTGAGAACCAAGCCAATGAATTCAAACGTTTGCTTTTTTATTATTATAGTTTTGCATATGACTCTGTAGTGTTTCAATGTAGTATCTAAATATTAGTGTACTATGTACTTTTTTGTAACAGCTCTTAAAAGGGCATGTTGTGGTTTAACCCCAGCCAGCAACTAAGCACCACGCAGCTGCTCACTCACTTCCCCCCCACCCAGTGGGATGGGGGAGGGAATTGGAAGGAAAAAGTAAAACTTGTGGGTTGAGATAAGAACAGTTTAATAGAACAGAAAAAGAAGAAACTAATAACAATAATAACACTAATAAAATGACAACAGTAATAATAAAAGGATTGGAATATACAAGTGATGCACAATGTAATTGCTCACCACCCGCCTACCAATGCCCAGTTAGTTCCAGAGTGGTGATCCCCCCACTCCCCCCAGTTTATATACTAGACGTGACATCACATGGTATGGAATACCCTGTTGGCCACTGTCGTGGTTTAACCCCAGCCAGCAACTAAGCACCACGCAGCCGCTCACTCACTCCCCCCCACCCAGTGGGATGGGGGAGAAAATCGGGAAAAGAAGTAAAATTCGTGGGTTGAGATAAGAACGGTTTAATAGAACAGAAAAGAAGAAACTAATAATGACAATGATAACACTAATAAAATGACAACAGTAATGATAAAAGGATTGGAATGTACAAATGACGCGCAGTGCAATTGCTCACCACCCGCCGATCGACACCCCATTAGTCCCCGAGCGGCAATAACCCCCGCCCCCACTGCCCCCAGTTTATGTGACGTCCCATGGTATGGAATACCCCGTTGGCCAGTTTGGGTCAGCTGCCCCGGCTGTGTCCTGTGCCAGCTTCTTGTGCCCCTCCAGCTTTCTCACCGGCTGGGCTTGAGAAGCTGAAAAGTCCTTGACTTTAGACTAAACATGACTTAGCAACAACTGAAAACATCAGTGTGTTATCAACATTCTTCTCATACTGAACTCAAAACATAGCACTGTACCAGCTACTAGGAAGACAATTAACTCTATCCCAGCTGAAACCAGGACAGTATCCACCCCTTATTCTATACCATTGACGTCATGCTCAGTTCCCATACCTTTAGTTACATCCTGGTCAATCATCATCACCTTTCCCTCTCTTTGGGACATATGAACAGTGATATATATATATATACATGTATATGTGTATACACACACAGAGATATCATTCCTTTAGTTTATGGGTCATGTTCATAAAATGTTCGTTGAGTTCATTTAGTTCCCGACTCTGGGCTCCATCTGTCATACCGGTATTTCTGGGCAGGAGGGATGGTGCAAAGTCCTCTCAGTCAGCAGAGCAGGATTGGGCTTCAGTGCGGTGTGACGAGCAGGTGACATTGGATGCGGCAGGAGGATGGTGTGCACGGTTGGATTGCTGCATGCTGGAGTCAGTTCTGGTTCTATCACTACTGCGCTTCGCTCAGTTTTATTACAGTTCATTCTTGCTTGATTTAAGTGATGCTTACTATAGTACTATGGATATAGCATATAACAATTATAGTAATGATAACATACAGTAGCAGGGTTATATAGCAACTAATATCATACAGTTTAATTCTGGCTATTCTCACCTAAAATCAAATCCCCTTGAGGCACACATCGGACTTCCCCATCTTTTCGCATCACCCACCAAGTGCACCCAGGCCCTTGAGCAAAAGCAATCCCACGAATGGGTTTACCTTTGCCTGAGGCAGGAGTAACCCAGACTGTCTTCCCTAACATATTTTTTATGTGCACTACAGGGACTTTATCCCCTTCTACAGTACGTAAAAATTCTGACTGGGCAGGGCCACCCCAATTGGCAGATCCTCTGGTGTTGACTAACCAGGTGGCTTTTGCTAAATGTGTATCCCAATGTTTGAAAGTTCCACCCCCCATTGCTCTCAATGTAGTCTTTAACAGTCCATTGTATTGTTTGATTTTCCCGGAGGCTGGTGCATGATAGGGGATATGATACACCCACCCAATGCCATGCTCTTTGGCCCAGGTGTCTATGAGGTTGTTTCGGAAATGAGTCCCGTTGTCTGAATTCTTTCTGGGGTGCCATGTCGCCACAAGACCTACTTTTCAAGGCCCAGGATAGTGTTCCAGGCGGTGGCATGGGGCACAGAATATGTTTCCAGCCATCCGGTGGTTGCTTCCACCATTGTAAGCACATAGCACTTGCCTTGGCGAGTTTGTGGGAGTGTGATATAGTCAATCTGCCAGGCTTCCCCATATTTATATTTCAGCCATCGCCCTCCATACCACAGGGGCTTTAACCGCTTGGCTTGCTGAATTGCAGCACATGTTTCACATTCATGGATAACCTGTGCGATAGTGTCCATGGTCAAGTCCACCCCTCGATCACGAGCCCATCTATATGTTGCATCTCTTCCCTGATGGCCTGAAGTATCATGGGCCCACTGAGCCATAAATAGCTCACCCTTATGTTGCCAGTCCAGGTCCACCTGGGCCACTTCCATCTTGGCAGCCTGATCCACCTGCTGGTTGTTTTGATGTTCTTCAGTGGCCTGACTCTTGGGTACATGAGCATCTACATGACATACTTTTACAACCAGATTCTCTAGCCGGGATGCAATATCTTGCCAGAGTGCAGCAGCCCAAATGGGTTTACCTCTGCGCTGCCAGTTGCTCTGCTTCCATTGCTGTAGCCACCCCCACAGGGCATTTGCCACCATCCATGAGTCAGTATAGAGATAGAGCACTGGCCACTTTTCTCTTTCAGCAATGTCTAACACTAGCTGGATGGCTTTCACCTCTGCAAACTGACTCGATTCACCTTCTCCTTCAGCAGTTTCTGCGACTTGTCGTGTAGGACTCCATACAGCAGCCTTCCACCTCCGATGCTTTCCCATAATACGGCAGGATCCATCAGTGAACAGGGCATATTGCCTCTCATTTTCTGGCAGTTTATTATACAGTGGGGCCTCTTCAGCACACATCACCTCCTCCTCTGGCGACATTCCAAAATCTTTGCCTTCTGGCCAGTCCATGATCACTTCCAAAATTCCTGGGCGACTGGGGTTTCCTATGCGAACTCGTTGTGTGATCAGTGCAATCCACTTACTCCATGTGGCATCAGTTGCATGATGTGTAGAGGAGACCCTCCCTTTGAACATCCAGCCCAGCACTGGCAGTCGGGGTGCTAAGAGGAGCTGTGTTTCAGTACCAACCACTTCTGAGGCAGCTCAAACTCCTTCATATGCTGCCAATATCTCTTTTTCAGTTGGAGTATAGCGGGCCTCGGATCCTCTGTATCCCCGACTCCAAAACCCCAGGGGTCAGCCTCGGGTCTCCCCGGGTGCTTTCTGCCAGAGGCTCCAGTTAGGGCCATTCTCCCTGGCTGCAGTATAAAGCACATTTTTAACATCTTGTCCTGCCTGGACTGGTCCAAGGGCTACTGCATGAACAATCTCCCGTTTAATTTGTTCAAAGGGTGTTGTTGCTCAGGGCCCCATTTCAAATCATTCTTCTTCTGGGTCACTTGATAGAGAGGGCTTACAATCAGACTGTAATTTGGAATATGCATTCTCCAGAAACCCACGACACCTAAGAAGGCCTGTGTTTCCTTTTTATTAGTCGGTGGAGACATAGCTGCTATTTTGTTGATCACGTCCATTGGGATCTGACGGCGTCCATCTTGCCATTTTATTCCTAAAAACTGGATCTCCTGTGCAGGTCCCTTGACCTTACTTTCTTTTATGGCAAAACCAGCCTTCAAAAGGATTTGGATTATTTTCTTCCCTTTCTCAAAAACTTCTTCTGCCATGTTGCCCCATATGATGATGTCATCAATGTACTGCAGGTGTTCTGGAGATTCACCTTTTTCCAGTGCAGTCTGGATCAGTCCATGGCAAATGGTGGGGCTGTGTTTCCACCCCTGGGGCAATTGATTCCAAGTGTACTGGACACCCCTCCAAGTAAAGGCAAATTGTGGACGACACTCTGCTGCCAGAGGGATTGAGAAAAATGCATTAGCAATGTCCATTGTGGCATACCACTTGGCTGCCTTTGACTCTAGTTCGTATTGAAGTTCTAGCATATCTGGAACGGCAGCACTCAGATGCAGAGTGACTTCATTCAGGCCACGATAGTCAACTGTTAGTCTCCACTCCCCATTAGACTTTCGCACTGGCCATATGGGACTATTAAAGGGTGAGCGAGTTTTGCTGATCACTCCTTGGCTCTCCAGTTGGCGAATCAACTTGTGGATGGGAATCAGAGAGTCTCGGTTGGTGCGATATTGCCGCCGGTGCACCGTCGTGGTAGCAATTGGCACTTGTTGCTCTTCAACCCTCAGCAACCCCACAATCGAAGGGTCTTGAGAGAGACCAGGCAGGGTAGACAGCTGTTCAATGCCCTCTGTCTCCAAGGCAGCTATACCAAAAGCCCATCGATACCCCTTTGGGTCCTTAAAATACCCCCTCCTGAGATAGTCTATGCCAAGGATACACGAAGCCTCTGGACCAGTCACAATGGGGTGTTTCTGCCATTCATTCCCAGTTAGGCTTACTTCAGCTTCCAGTACAGTTAACTCTTGGGATCCCCCTGTCACACCAGAAATACAGATGGGTTCTGCCCCTTTATAACTTGATGGCATTAGAGTATACTGCGTGCCAGTGTCTACTAGAGCCTTATACTCCTGTGGGTCTAATGTGCCAGGCCATCGAATCCTCACAGTCCAATAGACCCGGTTATCCCTTTCCTCCACCTGGCTGGAGGCAGGGCCCCTCTCATTCTGGTCAGAGTATCCGGTATTCACTTCTTGTAAAACTGGCTCAGAAGTCCCTTCAAGAGGATCAGAAATAAGATCAGCCCTTCTACTCTGTTTGGAAACTGGAGCGGCATTTTTCCTGGTAGAATCCCCTTTTGTGGTGTTTTTTCCTCGCAACTCATGTACCCGTGCATCTAGGACTGAGGTAGGTTTTCCATCCCATTTCCTCATGTCCTCTCCATGATCACATAGGTAAAACCACAGGGTACCTCGTGGTGTGTACCTTCTATATTCTCTCTCTTGGGCAGAGGAATGCTCACTCCTAATAGCTGAGACATTGGTCCTTACAGGTGGGGAGTAGGACATATCCTCTTTGAATTGCTGGAAATCCTCAGTCAGCTTCTCCACAGCCGAAATGCAGGCTTGTAGGGAGGAGGAGAGATTTTCTTCGTATTGCCGGAGTTGGCGAGCCACTTCATCCACTGTCGGTGCCTCTTCTTCTTTCCAGGTCATTATTGCCAGTGAGTTGGCATAGGATGATGGTGCGCTCCGTACAAACTTCCACCACATGGGTCATGTGCATTGGACTTCATCTGGATCTTTGGGTAATTGTGGGTTGTCCGGGTCATAATGAATCGTCTCTAGCACAGCTAATTCCCTCAGGTATTGGATACCTCTTTCCATGGTGGTCCACTTGCTTGATTTACATATAACATCTTCCTTAAAGGGGTACCTTTCCTTCACACTTGACAGGAGTCGCCTCCAGAGGCTGATGGCTTGTGTGCCTTTTCCAATTGCCTTGTCAATGCCACCTTCCCTGGCAAGCGATCCCAGCTGCTTGGCTTCCCTACCTTCTAATTCCAAGCTATTAGCGCCATTGTCCCAGCATCGGAGGAGCCAGGTGATAATATGCTCACCTATACGGCGGCCGAAATCTTTTCGCATATCCCGCAGCTCACTCAAGGATAGGGATCGGGTTATTACCTCTGGTTCTACCTCTTCCTCCTGTTCCCGTGATGACCCTGGTTCACCTTCATCCTTCGCTAAGCGAGCTGATTTTTTTGTATATTTCTTCTTCTGTACAGGGGTAACTGATACTGGTGCAGGTTGGTCCGCTGGTTCAGTTGCAGTACCTCTTGCCGGGTTTTGGATAACCACAGTGTCTGTCGCCAAGGTTTGGGTACCTGCCGTGCTCGTTGCTGGGGCTGGAGGGGCTGCAGTGCCCGTCGCTGAGGTTTGGGTAGCCGCAGTGCTCATCGTTTTGTTGTTAGGTCCAGAGACCTTCTCTTCCCCTTGAGTGGTGTTGAACAAGGCTCGATAGGCATGGGCGAGGCCCCAGCACATTGCAGTGATTTGTATCTCTCTGGAGATGCCGGGGTGACAGCACACCTTTTCCAAATATTTTACTAGTTCTTCTGGATTCTGCACTTGTTCAGGGGTGAATTTCCAAAACATTGGAGGTGCCCACTCTTCTAGGTACTTGCCCATACTACCCCACACACCCTGCCACTCATAATTATCCAGCCTCGGGGCAGATCTCTGGGTGATCTTCTAAAACAGTTGTTTAACCTTAAACAAGAGCTGAACCACATTCAGGAGCATGCTAATTCCCAGCAATAGGCCTAGGACCGTGCTGGTCTCAACATCCCAAGAGTATTCAAATTTTCCAAAATTCTCAAACACCATTGTAACTGGACTGAAGGAGAAAGGAGAGGGGAAGAAAGGTACCCCACTCATAGACTGGTTTTCCAAGGAGGAAAGGTAAATGGTGTAATTATTAATAGTTTCCCACAGATGGCTCCCGGAGTATAGAGGTGACAATGCTGAGTGCAAATACCGGATTAATCCCCCAACTGATGACTTTATCATACCATAAACCAGTGTTATACAATACATCAAAACGAAAACCTTAATCCACCTCCCACGGATGATAAGCAGCAGCACAGGGACTACATACAGCAAGTGAGGTGATATATAACAGAACTTTAAAAACCAGAGCAACAACTCTAAGAACACATAAATCAACATAGTGACCAGCGACTATTAGACCAATATAATGAATGCTTATAACAAATTTGTTTTAACAAGCTCTGACCAGGTTTGTCGTTATCTCAACCCTTCGTGCCCCACGTTGGGCACCAAAAAGGACTGTCGTGGTTTAACCCCAGCCAGCAACTAAGCACCACACAGCCGCTCACTCACTTCCCCCCACCCAGTGGGATGGGGGAGAAAATCAGGAAAAGAAGTAAAATTCGTGGGTTGAGATAAGAACGGTTTAATAGAACAGAAAATAAGAAACTAATAATGACAATGATAACACTAATAAAATGACAACAGTAATGATAAAAGGATTGGAATGTACAAATGACGCGCAGTGCAATTGCTCACCACCCGCCGATCGACACCCCATTAGTCCCCGAGTGGCGATAACCCCCGCCCCCACTGCCCCCAGTTTATGTGACGTCCCATGGTATGGAATACCCTGTTGGCCAGTTTGGGTCAGCTGCCCCGGCTGTGTCCTGTGCCAGCTTCTTGTGCCCCTCCAGCTTTCTCACTGGCTGGGCTTGAGAAGCTGAAAAGTCCTTGACTTTAGACTAAACATGACTTAGCAACAACTGAAAACATCAGTGTGTTATCAACATTCTTCTCATACTGAACTCAGAAACATAGCACTGTACCAGCTACTAGGAAGACAATTAACTCTATCCATCCCAGCTGAAACCAGGACAGTATCCACCCCTTATTCTATACCATTGATGACATGCTCAGTTCTCATACCTTCAGTTACATCCTGGTCAATCATCATCATCTTTTCTGTCCTTTGAGAGAGATATATATATATGTAAACACACACAGAGATATCATTCCTTTAGTTTATGGGTCATGTTCATAAAAAGTTCTTTGAGTTTCCGACTCTGGGCTCCATCTGTCATTCCAGTCTTACTGGACAGGAGGGATGGTGTGAAGTTGTCTCAGTCGGCAGAGCAGGATCAAGCTTCGGTACAGTGTGGCGAGCGGGTGACATTGGACGCAGCAGGAGGATGGTGTGCACTGTTATAGAATCATAGAATCATTTAGGTAGGAAAAGACCTTCAAGATCATCAAGTCCAGCCATCATCCATGCCCACTAAACCATGTTATGGAGCACCCGTCTACGTGCTTTTTGAAAACCTCTAGGGATGGTGACTCAACCACTTCCTGGGCAGCCTATTCCAATGTGTGACAACCCTCTCAGTAAAGAAGTTTTTCCTAATATCTAACCTAAATCTCCCTTGCCGCAACTTGAGGCCATTTCCTCTCGTCCTATCTCCAGCCACCTGACAGAAGAGACCAGCACCCACCTCACTACAACCCCCCTTCAGGTAGTTGTAGAGAGCTATGAGGTCTCCCCTCAGCCTCCTCTTCTCCAGACTAAACAGCCCCAGCTCCCTCAGCCACTCCTCATAAGACTTATGCTCCAGGCCCCTCACCAACTTGGTTGCCCTTCTCTGGACACACTCCAGCAACTCAATGTCTTTCCTGTAGTGAGGGGCCCAAAACTGAACACAGTACTCAAGGTGCGGCCTCACCAGTGCCGAATACAGGGGAACAATCACCTCCCTGCTCCTGCTGGCCACACTATTTCTGATACAGGCCAGGATGCCATTGGCCGCCTTGGCCACCTGGGCACACTGCTGGCTCATATTCAGCTGGCTGTCAACCAGCACCCCCAGGTCCTTCTCTGCCAGGCAGCTTTCCAGCCACTCTTCCCCAAGCCTGTAGCACTGCATGGGGTTGATGTGACCCAAGTGCAGGACCCAGCATTTGGCCTTGTTGAACTTCATACAATTGGCCTCAGCCCATCGATCCAGCCTGTCCAGATCCCCCTGTAGAGCCTCCCTACCCTCAAGCAGATCAAACCTGCCTCCCAACTTGGTGTCATCTGCAAACTTGCTGAGGGTGCACTCAATCCCCTCGTCTAGATGATTGATAAAGATATTAAACAGAATTGGCCCCAATACTGAGTCCTGGGGAACACCACTTGTGACCTGCCGCCAACTGGATTTCACCCCATTCACCACAACCCTCTGGGCTCGTCCATCCAGCCAGTTTTTCACCCAGCGAAGAGTACACTTGTCCAAGCCATGAGACACCAGCTTCTCAAGGAGTATGCCATGAGAGACAGTGTCAAAGGCCTTGCTGAAGTCAAGGTAGATAACATCCACTGCCTTCCCCTCATCCAATAGGTGGGTCACCTGGTCATAGAAGGAGATCAGGTTAGTCAAGCAGGACCTGCCTTTCGTAAACTCATGCTGACTGGGCCTGATCCCCTGGTTGTCCTGGACTTGCCATGTGAGTGCTCTCAAGACAAACCGTTCCATAATCTTCCCTGGTACCGAGGTCAGGCTGACAGGCCTGTAGTTCCCTGGATCCTCCCTCCGACCCTTCTTGTAAATGGGAGTCACATTGGCAAGCCTCCAGTCCTCTGGGACCTCCCCTGTTGACCAGGATCGCTGATAGATGATGGACAGTGGCTTGGCAAGGACCTCCACCAGTTCCCTCAGTACTCTTGGATGGATCCCATCTGGTCCCATAGATTTGTGAGTGTCCAGATGGCGTAGTAGGTCACTAATTATTTCCTCCTGGATTAAGAGGGGTATATTCTGCTCTTCATCCTCAGCTTCCAGCTCAGGGGGTGGAGTACCCTGAGGGTAACTGGTCTCCCTATTAAAGACTGAGGCAAAGAAGGCATTAAGTACCTCAGCCTTTTCCTCATCTCTGGTGGCTACATTCCCTTCTGTATCCATTAAAGGATAGACATTCTCCTTGGGATTCTTTTTACTGTTAACATATTTGTAAAAACATTTTTTGTTGTCCCTTACAATAGTGGCCAGATTTAGTTCTAGCTGAGCTTTTACCTTTCTAATTTCCTCTCTGTATGATCTAACAAGATCCCTGTACTCCTCCCAAGTTGCCCGCTCTTTCTTCCAAAGATGATAAACTCTCCTTTTTTTTTTTGACTCCCAGCAAAAGCTCCCTGTTAAGCTAGGCCGGTTGTTTTCCTCAGCGGTTCGACTTGCAGCACATGGGAATAGCCTGGTCCTGAGCCATCAAGATTTCCTTCTTAAAGAATGTCCATCCCTCCTGGACCCCTTTGCCCTTCAGGACCGTCTCCCAAGGGACTCTCTCCACCAGTGCCTTGAAGAGGCCAAAGTTTGCCCTCCGGAAGTCCATAGTGGTGGTCTTGCTGACCACCTTCCTTGCCTCACCAAGAATCAAGAATTCTATTATTTCATGGTTGCTAAGCCCAAGATGGCCTCCGACCACCACACCTCCCACCAGTCCTTCCCTGTTCGTAAACAATACATCGAGCAAGGCTCCTCCCCTGGTTGGCTCACCTACCAGCTGTGTCAGGAAGTTATCTTCCACACACTCCAGGAACCTCCTAGACTGCTTACTCTCTGCCATGTTGTATTTCCAGCAGATATCTGGAAAGTTAAAGTCCCCCACGAGAACAAGGGCACACGATTCTGAGACTCCTGCCAGCTGCTTGTAGAATGAGTCATCCCTCTCTTCAACCTGGTTGGGTGGTCTATAACAGACTCCCAGTACAATATCTGCCTTGTTGGCTTTCCCCCTCATCCTCACCCATAAGCACTCCACCTTGTCATCACAATCGTGTAGCTCTGTACAGTCAAAACATTCCCTAACATAAAGAGCCACCCCACCACCTCTTCTACCTCACCTATCCCTTCTGAAGAGCTTATAGCCATCCATTGCAGCACTCCAGTCATGGGAGTCATCCCACCATGTTTCCGTGATGGCGACTAAGTCATATCTATCCTGCTGCACAATGGCTTCCAGCTCCTCCTGTTTATTGCCCATGCTGTGTGCATTGGCATAGATGCATTTGAGCTGGCCTATCGAATCCACCCCTAACATTGGCGTGCTGCCCCCAGGCTCATCTCTGGTGCACCTGGTTTTATCCCTTACCCCCTTCAAACCTAGTTTAAAGCCCTCTCTATGAGCCCCGCCATCTCACGAGCGAGGATTCTTTTACCCCTTTGAGATAGCTGGATACCATCTGTCGCCAGCAAGCCCGGTGCCATGTAAACCTCCCCATGATCAAAAAAACCCAAAATTCCACCGATGGCACCAGCCTCTGAGCCATGTATTAACCAGGTGTGTTTTCCTGTTCCTTTCAGTATATTTCCCTGCCACTGAAGGGATTGAGGAAAACACTACCTGTGCTCCCGATCCTTCCACTAATCGTCCCAGTGCCCTGAAGTCCCTTTTGATTGCCTTTGGATTTCTCTCTGCAATCTCATCACTGCCAACCTGCACAACCAGCAATGGGTAATAATCAGAGGTCCGAACCAGACCAGGGAGTTCCCTGGTAATGTCTTTTACCCGGGCCCCAGGGAGGCAGCAGACTTCCCTGTGGGATGGGTCAGGTCTGCATATTGGGCCCTCTGTCCCCCTCAGAAGGGAGTCACCTATGACAATTACCCTCCTTTTTCTTTTTTCAGAGGCTGTGAGAATGCGTGGGGCTGCCCGACTGAGCCTAGGCACCTCCCTAGATAAGGATTCACCTACACCCTGATCATCATTGACCTGGTCCTCAAGTTCCAGAGCCCCTTACCTGTTGTGTAGGGGCAACTGGGAAGGTGAGGGAGACTGGGAGGGGATACACCTGCCCCCCTGAGCAGGGACCTGTATCCATTCCCCTCCACCACCTAGGTCCCCTCCTGCCTGGTGGCAAGAGGGCAGGGGAACCTCCGCTTCTTGCGGAGCCTCCATCTGCTGCCTCTGCCTCAGGGATGGTAGGGTGTGGCTCCACCAGTCTATCTATCTCCCTCTCACACTCCCTGATACTCCTCAACCTTTCCACTTCCTCCTTCAGCTCTGCCACCAGGCTGAGCAGATCATCCACCTGGTCACACCTCACACAAGAGGTGCCTCTGCTGCCCTCCGTCATCAGGGATAGACTCAGGCACTCCCTGCAGCCAGAGACCTGGACAGCTGCATGTTTACATGGGAGCTCTGTCCGTGTCGCCACATTTTTCCTAACAATAGCTTTCCCCCGGGTGGCAACCATACCTGGGTCTCCCTCTCGGCTGATGCCCACTGCTTGAGTAGCCTTCTCAAGCGAGGAAGAGGAAGAGGAAGAGGAAGAGGAAGAGGAAGAGGAAGAGGAAGAGGAAGAGGAAGAGGAAGAGGAAGAGGAAGAGGAAGAGGAAGAGGAAGAGGAAGAGGAAGAGGAAGAGGAAGAGGAAGAGGAAGAGGAAGAGGAAGAGGAAGAGGAAGAGGAAGAGGAAGAGGAAGAGGAAGAGGAAGAGGAAGAGGGGGACTGCGCCCTGCCTGCGCGAACTGATGGGCCACGTTCCTAGTCGCTGGCGCTCCTCAGGGCCGTTTAAATCTCCCGCGGTTGCCCCTGGCAACGCCCACGCCGCGTCAGCCTCTCTCGCGAGAGCCGCCAGCTCTGGACGGGTCCCTCCGCTCTTCCCCGGGGCTCCTGGGCCTCGGGAACCTCCCAGTCCGCCTCAATCTAGCGCTTAGCCGCCAACTTACCATTGCCTCTGCTGGCCTCACCGCTGACTGAATGGACTGTTGCATGCTGGAGTCAGCTCTGGTTCCATCACTACTGCGCTTCGCTCAGTTTTATCACAGTTCATTCTTGCTTGATCCAAGTGATTCTTACTGTAATACCATGGATATAGCATATAACAATTATAGTAACGATAACATACAATAGCAGGGTTCTATAGCAACTAATATCATACTGTTTAATTCGGGCTATTCTCATCTAAAATCAAATCCCCTTGAGGCTCACATCGGACTTCCCCATCTTTTTGCATCACCCACCAAGTGCACCCAGGTCCTTGAGCAAAAGCAATCCCTTGGATAGGTTTGTCTGCGTGTGGCAGGACTAACCCAGACTGTCTTCCTGTGGTGGGTTGACCCTGGCTGGGTGCCAGGTGCCCACCAAAGCTGCTCTATCACTCCCCCTCCTCAGCTGGACAAGGGGGAGAAAATATAACAAAAGGCTCGTGGGTCAAGATAAGGACAGTTTAATAAAGAGAAAGCAAAAGTCGCGCATGAAAGCAAAGAAAAACAAAAGATGTTATTCTCTACTTCCCATCAGCAGGCGATGTCTGGCCACTTCCTGGGAAGCAGGGCTACAGTACGCGTAGTGGTTGCTCTGGAAGACAAAAATGCCCCCCTTCCGTCTCCCTTTACTTAGCTTTTATATCTGAGCTGACGTCATATGGTATGGAATATCTGTTTGGTTAGTTTAGGTCAGCTGTCCTGGCCATGTCCCCTCCCAAGATCTTGCCCAGCCCCAGCCTGCTGTTGAGGGGGGACAAAAATGTTGGAGAGACAGCCTTGATGCTGTGCCAGTGCTGCTCAGCAGTAGCCAAAACACTGGTGTGTTATCAACACCTTTCTAGCTACCAATACAGAGCACAGCACTACGACAGCTGCTATGGGGACAATTAACTCCATCTCAGCCAGACCCAATACACTTACCTAGCATATTTTTTATGTGCACTACAGGGACTTTATCCCCTTCTACAGTACGTAAAAGTTCTGACTGGGCAGGGCCACCCCGATTGGCAGATCCTCTGGTGTTGACTAACCAGGTGGCTTTTGCTAAATGTGCATCCCAATGTTTGAAAGTTCCACCCCCCATTGCTCTCAACGTAGTTTTTAACAGTCCATTGTATTGTTTGATTTTCCCGGAGGCTGGTGCATGATAGGGGATGTGATACACCCACTCAATGCCATGCTCTTTGGCCCAGGTGTCTATGAGGTTGTTTCGGAAATGAGTCCCACTGTCTGACTCAATTCTTTCTTGGTGCTGTGTTGCCACAAGACTTGCTTTTCAAAGCCTAGGATAGTGTTTCAGGCAGTGGCATGGGGCACGGGATATGTTTCCAGCCATCCGGTGGTTGCTTCCACCATTGTAAGCACATGGCACTTGCCTTGGCGGGTTTGTGGTAGTGTGATATAGTCAATCTGCCAGGCTTCCCCATATTTATAGTTCAGCCATCGCCCTCCATACCACAGGGGCTTTAACCGCTTGGCTTGCTTAATTGCAGCACATGTTTCACATTCATGGATAACCTGTGCGATAGCGTCCATGGTCAAGTCCACCCCTCGATCGAGAGCCCATCTATATGTTGCATCTCTTCCCTGATGGCCTGAAGTATCATGGGCCCACTGAGCCATAAATAATTCATCCTTACGTTGCCAGTCCAGATCCACCTGAGACACTTCAGTCTTGGCAGCCTGATCCACCTGCTGGTTGTTTTGATGTTCTTCAGTGGCCTGACTCTTGGGTACATGAGCATCTACATGACATACTTTTACAACCAGATTCTCTAGACAGGGCGCAATATCTTGCCACAGTACAGCAGCCCAGGTGGGTTTGCCTCTGTGCTGCCAGTTGCTCTGCTTCCATTGCTATAACCACCCCCACAGGGCATTTGCCACCATCCATGAGTCAGTATAGAGATAGAGCACTGGCCACTTCTCTCTTTCAGCAATGTCTAACGCTAACTGGATGACTTTCACCTCTGCAAACTGACTCGATTCACCTTCTCCTTCAGCAGCTTCTGCGACTTGTCGTGTAGGACTCCATACAGCAGCCTTCCACCTCCGATGCTTTCCCACAATACGGCAGGATCCATCAGTGAACAGGGCATATTGCCTCTCATTTTCTGGCAGTTTATTATACAGTGGGGCCTCTTCAGCATGCAGCACCTCCTCCTCTGGTGACATTCCAAAATCTTTGCCTTCTAGCCAGTCCATGATCACTTCCAAAATTCCTGGGCGACTGGGGTTTCCTATGCGAGCCTGTTGTGTGATCAGTGCAGTCCGCTTACTCCATGTGGCATCAGTTGCATGATGTGTAGAGGAGACCCTCCCTTTGAACATCCAGCCCAGCACTGGCAGTCGGGGTGCTAAGAGGAGCTGTGTTTCAGTACCAACCACTTCTGAGGCAGCTCGAACTCCTTCATATGCTGCCAATATCTCTTTTTCAGTTGGAGTATAGCGGGCCTCGGATCCTCTGTATCCCCGACTCCAAAACCCCAGGGGTCAGCCTCGGGTCTCCCCGGGTGCTTTCTGCCAGAGGCTCCAGTTAGGGCCATTCTCCCTGGCTGCAGTATAAAGCACATTTTTAACATCTTGTCCTGCCTGGACTGGTCCAAGGGCTACTGCATGAACAATCTCCCGTTTAATTTGTTCAAAGGGTGTTGTTACTCAGGGCCCCATTTCAAATCATTCTTCTTCTGGGTCACTTGATAGAGAGGGCTTACAATCAGACTGTAATTTGGAATATGCATTCTCCAAAAACCCACAACACCTAAGAAAGCCTGTGTTTCCTTTTTGCTAGTTGGTGAAGACATAGTTGCTATTTTGTTGATCATGTCCATTGGGATCTGACGATGCCCGTCTTGCCATTTTATTCCTAAAAACTGGATCTCCTGTGCAGGTCCCTTGACCTTACTTTCTTTTATGACAAAACCAGCTTTCAGAAGGATTTGGATTATTTTCTTCCCTTTCTTGAAGACTTCTTCTGCCATGTTGCTCCATACAATGATGTCATCAATGTATTGCAGGTGTTCCGGAGCTTCACCCTTTTCCAGTACACTCTGGATCAGTCCATGGCAAATGGTGGGGCTGTGTTTCCACCCCTGGGGCAGTCAATTCCAAGTATACTGGACGCCTCTCCAAGTGAAAGAAAACTGTGGCCGGTACTCTGCTGCCAGAGGGATTCAGAAAAACGCATTAGCAATGTCCATTGTGGCATACCACTTGGCTGCCTTTGACTCTAGTTCATACTGAAGTTCTAGCATATCCGGAACAGCAGCACTCAGATGCAGAGTGACTTCATTCAGGCCACGATAGTCAACTGCTAGTCTCCACTCCCCATTAGACTTTCGCACTGGCCATATGGGACTATTAAATGGTGAGCGAGCTTTGCTGATCACTCCTTGGCTCTCCAGCTGACGAATCAACTTGTGTGTAGGACCCAGGGAGTCTCGGTTGGTGCGATATTGCCGCTGGTGCACCGTTGTGGTAGGAATTTGCACTTGTTGGGTAGCCAGAGGCTACTGCCAAAGGAATGGAGAAAAATGCATTAGCAATGTCCATTGTGGCATATCACTTGGCTGCCTTTGATTCCAGTTCATATTGAAGTTCTAACATATCTGGCACAGCAGCGCTCAGCAGTGGCATGACTTCATTCAGCCCACGATAATCTGTTAGTCTCCATTCCCCATTAGATTTCCGCACGGGCCATATGGGACTACTAAAGGGTGAGTGAGTCTTGCTGATCACTCCTTGGCTCTCCAATTGGCAAATCAGCTTATGGATGGGGATGAGGGAGTCTCGGTTGGTGCGATATCGATGCCGGTGCACCGTCGTGGTAGCAATTGGCACTTGTTGTTCTTCAACCCTCAGCAACCCCACAACCGAAGGGTCTTGAGAGAGACCAGGCAGGGTAGACAGCTGTTCAATTTCCTCCGTCTCCAATGCAGCTATACCAAAGGCCCAACGGTACCCTTTTGGGTCCTTGAAGTACCCCCTCCTGAGATAGTCTATACCAAGGATGCACAGGGCCTCTGGGCCAGTCACAGTGGGGTGTTTATGCCGCTCATTCCCGGTTAGACTCATTTCAGCTTCCAATACAGTTAGCTCTTGGGATCCCCCTGTCACACCAGAGATACAGATGGGTTCTGCCCCTTTATAACTTGATGGCATTAGGGTACATTGTGCACCAGTGTCTACTAGAGCCTTATATTCCTGTGGGTCTGATGTGCCAGGCCATTGAATCCACACTGTCCAGTAGACTCGGTTGTCCCTTTCCTCCACCTGGCTGGAGGCAGGGCCCCCCTAATCCTGGTTAGAGTATCCGTTACTCACTTTTCACAAATGTGAATCAGAAGTCCCTTCAAGAGGATCAGAAATGAGATCAGCCCTTCTACTCCATCTGGGGGACTGCTCACGGGAAACCAGAGCGGCATTTTTTCCAAGAAGAATCCTCTTTTCTGATTGCTTTTTCTCGCAACTCCCATACCCGTGCATCCAGGACTGAGGTAGGTTCTCCATCCCACTTCCTCATGTCCTCTCCATGGTCACGCAGGTAAAACCACAGGTTAGCCCGTCGTGTGTACTTTCTATCTCCTCTCTCTTGGGCAGAGGAATGCTTACTCCCAATAGCTGCGATGCGGGCCTGTACAGGTGGGGAGGAGGACATATCCACTTTGAATTGCTGGAACTCTCGGGACAATTCCTCTACAGCCGAGACACAGGCCCATAGGGAGGAAGAGAGACTTCCTTCGTATTGCCGGAGTTGGACAGCCAATTCGTCCACCGTTTGTCCATAGCCTTCTTTCCAGGACATCACTGCCAATGAGTTGGCATAGGTTGGTGGTGCACTTCGTAGAAACTTCCGCCACATCGGTTGTGTGCATTGGACTTCATCCGGATCTGTGGGTGACTGCGCATTTTCTGGATCATTATAAATCACCTCCAGCACAGCTAATTCCCTTAGGTACTGGATACCTCTCTCCATGGTGGTCCATTTGCCTTGGTGACATGTAACTTCATCCTTGAAGGGGTATCTTTCCTTTACACCTAACAGAAGTCGCCTCCAGAGGCTGAGGACTTGTGTTTTTCTCCCAATCGCCTTGTCAATGCCCCCTTCCCTAGACAGAGAGCCCAACTGTTTGGCTTCCTTACCCTCTAATTCCAAACTACTGGCCCCATTATCCCAGCATCGGAGCAGCCAGGTAACAATGTGCTCACCTGGGTGGCGGCTAAAATCTTTTCGCATGTCGTGCAACTCACTCAGGGATAGAGATTGGGTGATTATTTCAGGTTCTGCCTCTTCCTCCTGTTCTCATGATGACCCTGGTTCATTTTCATCTATCGCTAAGCGAACTGATTTCTTTGTGTGTTTCTTTTTCTGTACAGGGGCGACTGATACTGGCACAGGTTGGTTCTCTGGTTTAGCTGCAGTACCTGTTGCCAGGGTTGGGGTAGCCACACTGCCTGTTGCCAGGGTAGGGGTAGCCACACTGCCTGTCGCCCTGTTTTCCCCCTGAGGGTGCTGCCTAATATCAAGCAGTGTTTGGTAGATACTGGCCAGGGCCCAGCACAGTGCAGTGAGTTGTGCGTCTCTGGAATAGCCACAGCATTTTCCTTTCAAATATTCTACCACTTCATGAGGGTTCTGTAGTTGTTCGGGAGTGAACTTCCAAGCCACTGGAGGTGAGAAGTTCTCTAGATACCTGCCCATATCCTCCCACATGCCGTGCCACCCATGAATATCCAGCTTTGGGGCAGATCTCTGGGTGGTACTCTTAAAGAGCCTTTTTGTAGCCCTAAACAAGACCTGAAACACATTCAGGAGGCATAGCACTAACAGCACACTGGCTTGCGCATCCCAAGGATATTCAAAATTCTCAAAAGCTGTTGTAATTAGCCGGAAGGAGAGAAGGGAGGTGAACGGACGGGGGGAAGTATCCCCCCCTAACTTCCCCATGGGTTGGGTGTAATTACCAATAAAATCCGATAGAAGGTGCCCAAAGTATGGAAATGATATCACTGCCTCATACAGATACCAGCTTAACCTCATGACCAGTGATGTAGTCATTTCACAAGTCGACATTGCCCAGTATAGCAAAATGATAATCCCAATCCTTCTCCCAGAGGTGATAAATGTAACTACAGGCAATACATAGAGCATATAAGAACTTACAAAACGCCACCATGTAAACAAACGAACCAACATTGTAACTAGCATCTATTTATCTAATATAAGAAATGCGTTTCTAATACAAGAAATTTGTTTCAACACGCTCTGGCCAGATCCGTCGTTATCTCAACCCTTCGTGCCCCACGTTGGGCGCCAAAAAAGGACTGTTGTGGTTTCAGCCCAGCCGGTAACAAAGGACCACGCAGCCGCTCGCTCACTCCTCCCGCCCCCCTCCGGTGGGATGGGGAGGAGAATCAGAGGGGAGAAAAGAAAAAAAAAAAAAAAAACGGGACCTCGAGGGTTGAGATAAGGGCAGTTTACTGGGACTATACAAAAAGAGAGGTTACAACAACAACAACGGTACTAACAAAAGAATATACAAAAGGAGTGATGCACAGTGCAACTGCTCACCACCCGGAACCCGACGCTCCACCACTTCCCCCACCGAAAGTCGAGAGGGCTCCCCCCAGCCTGCTCCCCATATATATATATACTGAGCATGATGTCACATGGTATGGAATAGCTCCTTGGCTAGTTCAGGTCAGCTGTCCCGGCTGTGCCCCCCCCACCTCCCAGGTTCCTGTAAAAAAAATTAACTCTATCCCAGCTGAACCCAGGACACAAGTGATCCCAGCTGCTCGGCTTCCCTACCTTCTAATTCCAGGCTACTAGCCCCACTATCCCAGTATCAGAGAAGCCAGGTGATAATGTGCTCTCCTATACAATGGCCGAAATCTTTTCGCATATCCTGCAGCTCACTCCAGGATGGAGATTGGGTAATTACCTCTGGTTCTGCCTCTTCCTCCTGTTCCCATGATGACCCTGGTTCATCTTCATCCTTCACCAAGCCAACTGATTTTTTTGTATATTTCTTCTTCTGTATGGGGGCAACTGATACTGATGCGGGGGTTTGGAGTAGCCACAGTGCCTGTCACGTTGTTGTTAGATCCAGAGACCTTCTCTTCCCCTTGAGGATACTGAGTGGTATTAAACAGGGTTCAATAGGCATGAGCCAGGCCCCAGCACATTGCAGTAATTTGTGTCTCCCTGGAATTGTCGGGGTGATGACAGCATACTTTTTCCAAATGTTCTACTAGTTTTTCTGGATTTTGCACTTGTTCAAGGGTGAAGTTCCAAAACTCTGGAGGTGTTTTGGAACACCACCCTAGGCATTTGCCCATACTACCCCACACACCCTGGCACTCATAATTATCCAGCCTCAGGGCAGATCTCTGGGTGATCTTCTTAAATAGTTGTTTAACCCTAAACAAGACCTGAACCACATTCAGGAACATGCTAGTTCCTAGCAAGAGGACCATACTGGTCTCAACATCCCAAGGGTATTCAAATTTTCCAAAATTCTCAAACGCCATTGTAACTAGACTGGGGAAGAAAGGTGTCTCTCCCACAGATTGGGTCTCCGAGGAGGAAAGGTAAAGGGTGTAATTATTAATAGTTTCCCACAGATGGCTCCCGAAGTATAGAGGTGATGACAATGCTGAGTGCAAACACCGGATTAGTCCCACAACTGATAATTTTATCATAACATAAGCCAGTATTACACAATACATCAAAGTGAAAACCTTAATCCACCTCCCACGGATGATCAGCAGCAGCACAGGGACTATATACAGCAAGTGAGGTGATACATAACAGAACTCTAATATAGTGACCAGCGACTATTAGACCAATGTAATAAATGCTTGTAACAAATTCATTTTAACAAGCTCTGGTCAGGTTTGTCGTTATCTTAACCCTTCAAGCCCCACGTTGGGCTCCAAAAGGACTGTCGTGGTTTATCCCCAGCCAGCAACTAAGCACCACGCAGCCGCTCACTCACTTCCCCCCCCCCACCCAGTGGGATGGGGGAGAAAATCGGAAAAAAAAAGTAAAACTCGTGGGTTGAGATAAGAATGGTTTAATAGAACAGAAAAGAAGAAACTAATAATGATAATGATAACACTAATAAAATGACAATAATAATAAAAGGATTGGAATATACAAGTGATGCACAGTGCAATTGCTCACCACCCGCCAACCGATGCCCAGTTAGTCCCTGAGCGGCAATCCCCCCACCCCCACTCCCCCCAGTTTATATACTGGGCGTGACATCACATGGTATGGAATACCCCTTTGGCCACTTTGGGTCAGCTGCCCTGGCTGTGTCCCCTCCCAACTTCTTGTGCCCCTCCAGCCTTCTTGCTGGCTGGGCATGAGAAGCTGAAAAATCCTTGACTTTAGACTAAACATTACTTAGCAACAGCTGAAAACATCAGTGTTATCAACATTCTTCTCATACCAAAATCAAAAACATAGCACTGTACCAGCTCCTAGGAAGACAATTAACTCTATCCCAGATGAAACCAGGACAGGGCACTTTGCTTCAATGCTAGCAGTGTTTTCTGAGTTCTCCCTCTTTCTTATCTGTCTATATTTTCTATCTCCTTATTAATTACTGTACATTCATTCTGTCTTCATTGCTGCTAGGCATAATTCTTAAGGCACATTTGTTCTAGACTTAATTTTGTAGGAGGCCTTTCCTGCCTCTTAGCCATTGTCTTTGTTGTCTTCACCCCTTCTCCAGTGGGTGTGTATACACAATTACAAAACATGGTCTTTTGAGACTCAGTCACAATCCATAGATTTTGCAGGGCTGAAACATGGTCTCTCGAGACTCAGTCACAATGCAGAGATTTTGCATGGCTTTGATTAAGCCCTGTAGATGTGGACTATGGCTATATTCAGACCTGCATACTGAACGGCTGTCTCTGAAAAAGATCATCTTGATCATTTTTATATCAGTGCCATTACTTTTTTGCCCCGTCTTAAAAAACAAGGTATGTTTTGGAGCAGGATGAATAGTTTTCAGTATGTGCACTGAAGGTGACATATGCCAGCTGCTGAGGAGCCATTGCGGCTGCTTCCTTCCTTGGAAGTGAAACTCCCCTGGGAGCTGTCGCAGCAGCCTGCATGGGTTTTTACCTTCCACATGGGACGTTGCTGCTAGCTGAGCAGGTCAGCCACAGCTTCCTGTCACTTTCTGTGAAAAGGTGGCAGAATCTCCTACTTGATCAAAATAGATTGTGTCTTCCCACTATGTTCGGTAGTGTCCCGATTGGAAGGGCTTGAACCCAGCAGAAATGCACAAGGAAAGTTGTAGGAAACCACATCACTCTCCCTTGTGCTCTGTATCCAAAATCCAGCCATAATTGCACACTTTCTGCTTGTAGAACTTTATAATTTGTATGTTTTCAGAGGACAAATGGCATCTTGCTTGGCCATCTGGTAAGTACTCAGAAATACAGCTGGCTAAAGAGGAATATAACATTTGTATTGCTTTCTACATTTCTGTCCCTTGCCCTCATAGCAGTCCTTGCTGTGCTCTTTTCTGTGACTAAAATCTCTGAATGTGCCAAGTGACAGTGATTAGTTTGTAGACTAAATTGTCAAGGAAAGGCATCTTGAGCATCAGGCAGAGCAAAGTTGAGTTCTGTTATTTGCACCTGCTGGATACAACTATTATTTCCATTCACTTTCAACATTGTATTGAGATTGATTTAATATTCTGTTATAAACAGATATTGCTTCATAATAATCACTGCAAGCCTCACAGAATATGTCATTTTTTGACACTAAGTGAAAGATGCTGGTGCTGAGGCATCTCAGTGGAGTGGATGTGCATGCATCACTTCTGAGCACAGACCAGTTTTATCAACGTTGCACTTTGGAAGCTCTTCCTCTGGGTTTAGGGTCTAGAGCAAGCCTGTGTAGGCATAACCCCGAGCTGCGCTGGGTGAGGGTGGGGGAAAGGAAGAGAGAGAGGCAAACCTGGGGAAATGAGGTTTTCATTATTCAGCACGCCACATACCCCACTTACAACCTGGCTCAAGTCTTTGGGGCTTCAGCACTGTCATAGTTTAACTCCGGTAGGCAGCTAAGCACCACACAGCTGCTCGCTCACTCCTCCCTGGTGGGATGGGGGAGAGATTTGGAAGGATAAAAGTGAGAAAATTCGTGGGTTAAGATAAAGACAGTTTAATAGGTAAAGCAAAAGCTGTGTGCACAAGCAAAGCAAAACAAGGAATTCATTCACTACTTCCCATTGGCAGGCAGGTGTTCAGCCATCTCCAGGAAAGCAGGGCTCCATCATGCATAACGGTTACTTGGGAAGACAAACACCATCACTCCAAACATCCCCCTCTTCCTCCTTCTTTGCCCAGCTTTTAATGCTGAGCATGACATCATATGGTATGGGATATCCCTTTGGACAGTTGGGGTCAGCTGTCTGTGGCAGGTACACCCCCCCCCCCCCCCAACAGGAAACAAAACTTCTCCGGACAGGGAGGAGAGGAAAAAAAACAAACCCTAGAGGCCACAGGTTGAAAATTGAACTGACCAATCGAGATGTGCCAGGTACACTGAAGTGACCTTTTTGGCCAATAGGGATTAAAATGAACACAGATCAGATTCGACAAGGGTATAAATGGGGTCCTGCCGGAGGACATTTTGGAATCAGTCCTCCTCAGAGCAGCGGGTCTGCAGTCAGGGACTCCCCCTTGGGACGGGACGCCGCCCTAGGTAACTCCTCGAGGTTCAGAGCCCTCATCTTTTAGGTGAGTGATATGATTTTGAGTCATCATTTTAAACCTTAAGAATTCTTAAGTCAGCTGTGTAATACTAATTCCCCTTGCATCATTGAGCCTGTGGTTCACAAATGTTACCAGAGTTCTAACTAACTTTTTACTGAAGAATAAATCTGATTTTTAACACCTGATGGATTTGATTGTGTGAGCCTCTGTAACACTGTCCCAGCTGCATCCCCTCCCAACTTCTTGTGCACCCCCAGCCTACTCGCTGGTGAGGTGGTGTGAGAAGCAGAAAAGGCCTTGACTCTGTGTAAGCACTGCTCAGCAGTAACGAAAACATCCCTGTGTTATCAACACTGTTTTCAGCACAAGTCCAAAACATAGCCCCATACAAGCTACTATGAAGAAAATTAACTCTAGCCTGGCTAAAAACCAGCACAAGCACTCACCACAGCTGGAGCTGAAATGCTAAACCTTGTTGGGGTGAAGAACACCGCTCCTTTCTAAGCCAGTGTCTGACAAGAAAAGCCTTTTAGTGGCTTCAGGAAACAGTCCTCCTTAAAGAGGGCATATAAAGAGGATTTCAAGTGATGAAGGCAAGCAACAGAAAGGTGAAGAGGATCTAAGAGGTTTATTAAAGGAGAGATATGTGAGGGGATTTTGTGGGAAGAAGTGTCACCCCACTACTAGAGATATCTAAACTAAAACATGCCCCAGGAAATTTCTAGATGAGACACATATAAGCTGCTTAATTGCAGGACTGTACACAAGTTTCTGTTGATTATCATTTTAATTGGCAGCAATAGAAGAAAATCTTCTCAGCCATACAGTAAAACTCAGAGGAGATCCTGTGGAGATATCTTTGAACACATAACTGAAAGCATTTTGAAATTAGCTACTGTTGGTGTCTTGGATTTAAGTCTTTTCTTGCACATCTAAATTTAGTTACCAACTGCTCCTCTAACTACTTCTACACAGGTAATTTCTTCTAAAACTGTACTATGAGCAGCCCTTCTCAGGAAGCTCTGGTCTGCATTGTGCAGAATACCACCCAGAACTAGCGGGGGACTCACCTTCTTTTCCCTATGGGAAAGTGGAGGCAAGTGGAGGCAATGCCTTCAACACCAGAAAATAAGGCATGTCTCTCAACACCAGGGCAAACACTGGCTCTCTACACCACTGCTACTTCCACCAAAAAAAACCCAAACATTCCCCAGCTCTTCCGAGGCTCAGGAAATTGAGTTTTCTTTGAGGTACCCTAAGGTAGAGCCTGTGTCCAGGTGGCTGAGGACACAGCAGAAGGAGCAATGGTAGTTTCCATGGCCTGAGAAACCTCAGAGGAGGGCTTATCTTTTCCAGGCTAGGAAAGGAGAAAGACATCTGGGACTAGAGAGGGACTGTGGACATAGAATGGATTTAGAGCCATAATGAACATATGTCCTAACAAGGACACTTGGTGATGTATACTCAATGGCCTCTGATTCAGGGCCTGCGGTTGTGACTATCATTCAAATACAGATGGAAACACATTCCGGAAATGCATGGAAAGTATTTTGATTCCTAGTGAAATAGGGCTTCCCAGACTTGAACATACAGTTTCCAGGTGTCTTTGACTCTGATTGAATTGGATCTATCTTCTGAGTGACTGAATATGAGTGAGGATCCACCTTCAGCCTCTAGTGTTGAGCTGAATCAGGTGGGTACACTCAGGCATTCAACCAGAGCTACGTCCTTCCAGTTACCAGAAGCTCCTGAATTAAATGACGTGGTCACAACAGTTACTGATTCTGAGAGGTGTGATTATGGCTTCTTATGGGCATGGAGAAGACAACGCGCCCAGGAGGGACAGAGTACAAGTCATTTTTGTGCTTTCTCCAAAAAGCTGGTTCTTCGAACTTTTACAGATCTAGCGAATAGCTGTAAAGAAGGAAGCTGCCCTGTTCACAGTGCAAGCCAGCAAGCTCCTGCTGTCCCTGCCAATCCTGCATGTAAATGTATTTTTGTTTACCTGGCAAGGCTGGTGCAAAAGTGTGTCCCTGATCTTGTTGTTCAACCCCTGTTAAAAATGACAGCACTGGACAGCAGATTCCTCTCTGAATCTGTAACAAGGCAGTGGAACTGCAATACCTCCCTGGAGGAGCTGCTGGAGGCCCAGGGGAGGCGTGGCCTGAGCATGCAAGCAGGCAAGCTGTGCACTGCCCCTGCCTACATCCACAATGCCTGTGGTGGGTTGACCCTGGCTGGATGCCAGGTGCCCACCAAAGCCACTCTATCACTCCCCTCCTCAGCTGGACAGGGGAGAGAAAATATAATGAAAAGCTCATGGGTCGAGATAAGGACAGGGAGAGATCACTCACCAATTACCATCATGGGGAAAACAGACTTGACGTGGGGAAAAATTAATTTAATTTATTACCAATCAAATCAGAGTAGGATAATGAGAAATGAAACCAATTTTTAAAACACCTTCCCCCCACTCCTCCCTTCTTCCCAGGCACAGCTTCACTCCCAATTTTCTCTACCTCCTCCCCTCCAGCGGCACAGGGGGATGGGGAATGGGGTTTGCAGTCAGTTCATCACATGTTGTCTCTGCCGCTCCTTCCTCCTCAGGGGCAGGACTCCTCACACTCTTCCCCTGCTCCAGTGTGGGGTCCCTCCCACAGGAGACAGTCCTCCATGGACTTTTCCAGCGTGGGTCCTTCCCAGGGGCTACAGTTTTCACGAACTGCTCCAGCGTGGGTCCCTTCCACGGACTGCAGTCCTTCAGGAACAGACTGCTCCAGCTTGGGTCCCCCCATGGGGTCACAAGTCCTGCCAGAAAACCTGCTCCAGCGTGGGCTCCTCTCTCCACAGGTCCACAGGTCCTGCCAGGACCCTGCTCCAGCTCAGGCTTCCCACAGGGTCACAGCCTCCTTTGGCCACATCCACCTGCTCCAGCGTGTGTGGGAGCAGCTCGGAACACCTGGCATTTGTTTTCAAGTGTGAACCGTTAGAATTTGTTGTGCTGCATGTTTGCCAAGCCCTTGAAGAACTAGTTTTACAAGGTCTGGTTGGAGGATGGCCTTGTGTATGCCTGGGAAGATGTGGCTGAAGACAGTCACGAGTATGTGTATGGAATGTTTTTACCTTTAAGTGTTCTGAGGACTGGCAAACATCCCAGCTGGGCCAGATATGCGCTCCTGTGTTAGTAGTATTGGCTGTATGCCGTTAGTTCTTTCTAGATCTTTGTTGAAACATATATAAGTTTGATCCTTTAGTGAAATAAAGGGAATCTTGTATGGAGAGCTTGAGCGCTTAATTCAGTCGCGGCAGCGTGGGGTCCTCCACAGGCTGCAGGTGGATATCTGCTCCACCGTTAACCTCCATGGGCTGCAGGGGGACAGCTTGCCATCTCACCATGGTCTTCACCACAGGCTGCAGGGGAATCTCTGCTCCGGCGCCTGGAGCACCTCCTCCCCCTGCTTCTTCACTGACCTTGGTGTCTGCAGGGTTGTTTCTCTCCCATATTCTCACTCATCTCTCTGGCTGCTGTTGCACAGCAACTTTTTTTCCTTCTTAAATATGTTATCACAGAGGCACTACCACCATTGCTGATTGGCTTAGCCTTGGCCAGTGGTGGGTCCATCTTGGAGCCGGCTGGCATTGGCTCTGTCCAACATGGGGGAAGCTTCTAGCAGCTTCTCACAGAAGCCTGCACTGTAGCCCCCCTGTGAGAGACTGAACTGTCATCTCGAGCCATTCATCTCAAAGATTGTTTGCTGTGAGAGACTGAACTGCGAACTATTTATCTCAAGCCATTTGTCTCTGGGATGGCCTGTTTAAGCAGGACACTCCTCTGTCCATAAGGACGATTACCAGGCCACTGAGGCATCCAGGGGAGGAGACAGGCTGGAGCTGGCGAAGCATGCAGGAATGTGGAGACTACCATTGTCATGGACACTGTAGTCCTTGAGATAAGATACTGGTTTCTGGTGTTGACCACGCGAAGGTCCTGTGATAGACAAAACCTGCAGCGCGTGAACAGTATGTATGTGCATGCATCATCGAACTATGCCCTATAAAAAAATGTGGAGACAAGCCGTGGTGTGCACCCATCACCAAAGAATTGAAGACTGAGGACCAATGGGATGCCACTGGATCCATGGTGGTGTCTGTTCTTGCAACTCTATCCCAACTGCTTGCTTGATTTCTGCCTTTTTCTTCCATTCTATCCTATCTCTACTATTTTCTACTTTTGATACTTTTGATAATAAAAGCTGTTTTGGGTATATGGCATTTGACCTCATTTGTGTCTTAATCTCGCTCCTGGGATCATATCGAAACCTTCCCCGACATTGGATCGGGACACTGCCTTCTACCAAAACCTTGCCATTCAAACCCAATACATTCCAGCCCTCGCCTCTGTGCATCACAGATTTAAGAATTATCATTAAAATCCACATTCATCACAGTATTCACAGTCTTCACAAACTTGACTCACATCAACAAAAAAGAATTCCCCACACCAAAATTAAAATAACAATATCACAACACTGAACAAAATTGGACAATTTGCACACAATCCACCCTTCATCCCTTCAACACAATTACAACATAAATTCCCCACAATCATTCCGCTCTTCGCTCTCTAGCTGTGTTCAGTCCATGTTTTGTCAGTTACCTCTCCCAATTACTATCCTTATCTCGAATTCCTTATGACCCATGTTGGGCGCCAAAAAGGACTGTGGTGGGTTGACCCTGGCTGGGTGCCAGGTCCCCACCAAAGCTGCTCTATCACTCCCCCTCCTCAACTGGACAGGGGAGAGAAAATATAATGAAAGGCTTGTGGGTCAAGATAAGGACAGTTTAATAAAGAGAAAGCAAAGGTCGTGCACGAAAGCAAAGGAAAACAAATGATGTTATTCTCTACTTCCCATCAGCAGGCAATGTCTGGCCACTTCCTGGGAAGCAGGGCTTCAGTACATGTAGCAGTTGTTCCGGAAGACAAATGTCGTAATAAGGAATGCTCCCCCTCCTCCTCCTTTCTCTTAGCTTTTATTGCTGAGCAGACATCATATGGTATGGAATATCCCTTTGGTCAGTTTGGGTCAGCTGTCCTGGCTATGTCCCCTCCCAAGATCTTGCCCACCCCCAGCCTGCCAGTGAGGGGAGGGAAAATGTTGGAGCACTGCTCAGCAGTAGTCAAAACACTGGTGTGTTATCAACACCTTTCTAGCTACCAATACAGAGCACAGCACTACGACAGCTGCTATGGGGACAATTAACTCCATCTCAGCCAGACCCAATACACTGCTGCACTGTGCGCTCACACAGTGACACTACACCACCTCCACCATGTGGGTTTGGATGGGTGCACCAGAGTTGCCGGCCAGGTGGATCTGGTAGATATCCCATGCTTGAGTTGTTAACGACCAGAGGCCCTTGATGTCTTTACAGTGGAAAACCTATGACCACATATCGTGTTTACCAGCCAAGGGATCCAGAAACAGTTAAAATAATGTAACTGGAGCATGAAATCAGACAGAAGTGTCAGGACTAGAGAATGAAAACTGTGTGCTTATTAAATTGGTAGAAATTTTTTTTTTTTTGCCATTGTTGAGGAGAGAGAAATAACATGGCTGGTATGGGCTTGCTAGAAATATATTAACATTGTCTAATAGATGCTTGTTTGTTTTGGAAATGTTACACTGTCCCACTGCAAACATCTGCTGGTTGCATATCTCCCTGAAGGGCAGCCCAGCTTCTTCAGAAAGTGCTGGAAGAACCACTGGGGAAAATGCAGCTCACTCTTACAGAAAAAGTAGTGGCCTATAATCTTAATGTTGAGGGAATGTTCTCGCAGAGGGACTGCGTAAAGGTCAGAAACAAGCTCTCCTACTGAGCCATGGCAGCTGGTTTAGTCATTGGGACTGGCACTCTCTGCAACCACACTCTTTCCCATAAAGTGACCACAGCAGAAAAATAAAGCAAGATTACTCAAAGGAGACAGAAAGAAAAAAAGTGTTTTACATTCTTGCAAGTTGCAAGAAGGGTAGGAAAGATGGAAAAACATCATGGTTGACTGGCTTCCTAAGAGGTGGGTAATGGCATTGTGTGAGTGGGGGTTCAGGGTTGCCGAAGGCACCCCTGGCAGAAGCACTTCCCTGCAACCCATGGGCAAAGAGCTGCAACCCACACCCTCACAGCAGCCTGGGAAAGGGGTCCTGTACGCCTGTATGACCCATGGCAGGCAGAGCTGATGTTGTCCTAACCCTGTTCCTCTGCTTGAGAGCTGTAATGGCAGAAATTGAACCAGGAGGCTTCAGGTGGAAGGAGAAAAGCTGAGACTGAAGCTTGAGAGAAAGAGAATATAGAGCCAGGAAAGAAGGAGGGGGCAATACACATTCATTTTGTCATTTTGCTCATTCATTTTGTCATCTGTTCTCCATTCAACTGCTCTAGATCTATTTACCACCAAGCTTGTGTTAGACTGCTCTACATGTAGGCTCCACTGCTGATTGATTGTCTTACTGATGCCCAGAGAAACAGCTAGAATGTCACTGATGTACATATGGATTGTTTAAATAGGCTTATGGTTGAAGAGTGAACTAGGGTTGGGACTTGCAAAAAGAATAACAGGAATGAAGGGATTCATTCTCAATGGTGGGGTAGCCCCTCAGAGAAGGCAGTGGTCAGAAGTCAGTTCTCATGACTGAGGAGGTGCAGTCATGTCTTCCTAAAAATATGGCCACTAGGTGGGAAATGAAAGGTGTCAAAAAATTAACAATAGGTGAATAAATAAAGGGGAAAAAAATCCAGGGAAAGCTGGCTCAAATTGAGATCCTGTAAGAAGTAATGTGAGGGTTTCCCAGGAGTGGGTTTTGGGTAAATCCCAGGCTGGATATAGAGCCAAGCTAGACCACTGCTGACAAAGACCTGCAATGTTATATCTTTCCAGGATAAGGCATAAAATGGGCAGATGGCTGTGGCTTGCTTCCTTGTGGTCTGGTCTGGATCCATGAAAGGTTAGTCTAGTAAAACCAGCTGCAGGGAAAGTTGGCTTCTGGATCTCTTGGGGCAAATGGATTCACTGAGGGCTGTGAAGGAGGAGCAGAGCCTAACGGATGAAGAAGGAATGGAGTAACTGTGCAAGCTCTTCACCTCAGCCCCAAATTATTAGTGATTATTGGAAAAAATGAGATTTTCTTCTATCTGTTTTGTCTGATCTGCCTCATATTATATTTTATAAACACTAGAATACTATCTGGGGTCTAGCCTTCTGTTTTAATAGTTTGTCTGTAAGACAAAACATGCACACTCCTCCTTACTGAGCAAAAAGAGCATAACTAGCCCCTGGAGAGGAGACATCCCTCCTCTCTCTGGGGGAGCCTTGGTCTGCAGGGTCACCTCCCAGGTGCCAATGTGTCAGATCCATCTGGCATCCATGGATTTGGTACAGTAATCCCACAGAGGCAGATGAGAAGGAGGTCCTGTATTTGAAATGGCTTACCAAGAGGTTTGGTCTACAGACTGGGAGTGGATAGCTGGTCTGATAACACTCGCTGTGCATTTTTGCTTTCAGAATCCAAAGTCACTGGTTCAGGTATGGCCCAGGGCCACCCACTTGTTGGCAGAGTGGCGGAGTTGGCTTGGAAGACCGCAGTCCTTAAATAGCTAAGTTAATTGGGAAAAATAGTGGCAGTTTCCAGAATACATACCATATCCAGGGAAGACGGCTTATAACACCTCCTCTACGAAAAAGTTCAAGCAGAGCTTCATGCTTCATGCTTGAGTGCTTCCTAGGGAAGCTGAAGGCTCTTGTTACCTGGAGTACTGTTACACCTCTTAGCAATGGTTGCAGGGAAGGGGAAAGACTTCTTTTTTCAGGGTATGAGTGCTCACTCCCATTTCTGGCCCACAAGAAAATTGAGTCTTACGGGATCAGGAGGAAAATAATGGTTCCCACAAGTAATAGCTGGCCTGATGTTAAAGGATTTTTAGTCATGGGTTTCTCTAGGTTTGCTTTATTCACAACTCAGAGTTGGGCCACCACCACAGTGAATGGCACACTTCCAAAAGTTTCCAAATCTTATATACCCTTTTACCACCCATTGTCCCAGTCCAAAGTCTCTGTAATTTTCCAGCCGATTTTCTGTTCTCATATCGTTATCATTCATCATCTTATCTCATCCATTCTCCATTCTCATGTCTCGGTTCTTCTGAAGTTGGTGGTCATAGGCAGAAGGTCTTCGGTCACCATCATCACTTATCTTCTTACACTTCAGAGATACCTTTGAATTTCCAAAAATCACTCAGGTCATTCTATTAATTTATCTTGTTCTAAAGTTAATCACTTACTCTCATGTCTTAGGTCCAAGATGTATGATTCTTCCTCTGTTGATTCAGCTTGACTGGATTTTAAGTCAGCCACGAAGAGGGAGACACATAGAACAATTAAGCAGCTCATATATATTGTTTTATAAGCACCTGCATTCTATTAATCATATATAAAACAATTTCTAATCATTAGTTATATGTCTAATATGAATAGTCTTAAAACAATGAGGCTTAAGGCCTAGTTCCTTTTACACCTGATACATCTTTTTCAGGACATAAAGCGATCACTTGTCTAAAGCAAAGGTTACAGCAGAGCTGTTAGCTTAAAGCAGTTCAGCCCAACCACAACACGTGTCATCCTGACAAAGTGTGGGAAGAGCTTGGAATAAACCTGAGACTGTTGCCCTCGGGAAGGAAAGCTTTCGAAACGTGGCCACAGATATCATAGAACTGAGCAACACAGCTTCAGAGGGCATAGATAACTGTGCTGGCAGATGGTACTTGACATTATCATTGTCTGGTGCTGTCTCCAGGTAGGGCAGTGGCACGGTGTCTGCTCTCTGGCAGGTCAGGTTTCCCCTGGGAGGTCCTCACAGAACAGGCAGTTACTGCTCCATTCCCTCCTCCTGGCTTTTGAGGAAAACATGGGGGCATGCCCTTTGGGGCCTTCGATATAGTCCTCAGGCCAGTGGCCTAATGGAAAAATTTGAAAGGATGATTAAAATGAAGTTGAGGGCTTATACCACAACCTCCACAGAGCTGGAGCAAATGATTAATTCTGACAGTGTACAAAGCACAGGGCGCTCTGTTGTGCTGGTGTGTGGTAGGAGAGATATAGGTCCTAGGCTTGCAGAGAGCAAGATAAGAGTGAACACACATGGAAAGGGGAGTTGTACAGGAGTGTGCTGACTAAATGGAGCTTTTGGTATGTCCCCACCATCTGTGACGTGGCCTGGAAAGCTCCTTCCACCTAGTTTGTAGCCAGGTGGAGTGTGTTATCTTGCTGGAACATGCTGACCTCTGTTAAACGCATTTTGATTTTTTTATTACAGAGTTCCTTAGGGACACTTTCATGAACAGTGGTTCACCTTGTGTGGTTGCTGAGTGCTGAAAAACAACAAGTGGCAATTGATACCAAAACGGTGCACTGGCGGCAATATCGCACCAACTGAGACTCTCTGATTCCCATCCACAAGTTGATTCGCCAACTGGAGAGCCAAGGAGTGATCAGCAAAACTCACTCACCATTTAATAGTCCCATATGGCCAGTGCAAAAGTCTAATGGGGAGTGGAGACTAGCAGTTGACTATCGTGGCCTGAATGAAGTCACGCCACCGCTGAGCGCTGCTGTTCCGGATATACTAGAACTTCAATACGAACTGGAATCAAAGGCAGCCAAGTGGTATGCCACAATGGACATTGCTAATGCGTTTTTCTCAATCCCTCTGGCAGCAGAGTGCCGGCCACAATTTGCCTTTACTTGGAGAGGCGTCCAGTATACTTGGAATCGACTGCCCCAGGGGTGGAAACACAGCCCCACCATTTGCCATGGACTGATCCAGGCTGCACTGGAAAAAGGTGAAGCTCCAGAACACCTGCAGTACATTGATGACATCATCATATGGGGTGACACAGGAGAAGAAGTCTTTGAGAAAGGGAAGAAAATAATCCGAATCCTTTTGAAGGCTGGTTTTGCCATAAAAGAAAGTAAGGTCAAGGGACCTGCACAGGAGATCCAGTTTTTAGGAATAAAATGGCAAGATGGATGTCGTCAGATCCCAATGGACGTGATCAACAAAATAGCAGCTATGTCCCCACTGACTAATAAAAAGGAAACACAGGCTTTCTTAGGTGTTGTGGGTTTCTGGAGAATGCATATTCCAAATTACAGTCTGATTGTAAGCCCTCTCTGTCAAGTGACCCAGAAGAATAACAATTTTAGATGGGGCCCTGAGCAACAACAAGCCTTTGAACAAATTAAACAGGAGATTGTTCATGCAGTAGCCCTTGGACCAGTCCAGGCAGGACAAGATGTTAAAAATGTGCTCTATACTGCAGCTGGGGAGAATGGCAGAAAACACCTGGAGAGACCTGAGGCTGTCCCCTGGGGTTTTGGAGTCAGGGATACAGAGGATCCGAGGCTCACTATACTCCAACTGAAAAAGAGATATTGGCAGCATATGAAGGAGTTTGAGCTGCCTCAGAAGTGGTTGGTACTGAAGCGCAGCTCCTCTTAGCACCCCGACTGCCAGTGCTGGGCTGGATGTTCAAAGGGAGGGTCTCCTCTACACATCATGCAACTGATGCCATGTGGAGTAAGTGGGCCGCACTGATCACACAACAGGCTCGCATAGGAAACCCCAGTCGCCCAGGAATTTTGGAAGTGATCATGGACTGGCCAGAAGGCAAAGATTTTGGAATGTCGCCAGAGGAGGAGGTGCTGCATGCTAAAGAGGCCCCACTGTATAATAAACTGCCAGAAAATGAGAGGCAATATGCCCTGTTCACTGATGGGTCCTGCCATATTGTGTGAAAGCATCGGAGGTGGAAGGCTGCTGTATGGAGTCCTACACGACAAGTCACAGAAACTGCTGAGGGAGAAGGTGAATCAAGTCAGTTTGCAGAAGTGAAAGCCATCCAGCTAGTGTTAGACATTGCTGAAAGGGAGAAGTGGCCAGTGCTCTATGTCTATACTGACTCATGGATGGTGGCAAATGCTCTATGGGGGTGGTTACGGCAATGGAAGAAGAGCAACTGGCAGCGCAGAGGTAAACCCATCTGGGCTGCCGCGCTGTGGCAAGATATTGCTGTTCGGATGGAGAAGCTAGTGGTAAAAGTATGTCATGTAGATGCTCATGTACCCAAGACTCAGGCCACTGAAGAACATCAAAACAACCAGCAGGTGGATCAGGCTGCTAAGATTGAAGTGGCCCAGGTGGATCTGGACTGGCAACATAAGGGTGAGCTATTTATGGCCTGGTGGGCCCATGATACCTCAGGCCATCAGGGAAGAGATGCAATATATAGATGGGCTTGTGATCGAGGGGTGGACTTGACCATGGACACTATCGCACAGGTTATCCATGAATGTGAAACATGTGCTGCAATTAAGCAAGCCAAGCGGCTAAAACCCCTGTCGTATGGAGGGCAATGGCTGAAATATAAATATGGGGAGGCCTGGCAGATTGACTATATCACACTCCCACGAACCCGCCAAGGCAAGCGCCATGTGCTTACAATGGTGGAAGCAACCACCGGATGGCTGGAAACATATCCTGTGTCCCACGCCACTGCCCAGAACACTATCCTGGGCCTTGAAAAGCAGGTCTTGTGGCGACATGGCACCCCAGAAAGAATCGAGTCGGACAACGGGACTCACTTCCAAAGCAACCTCATAGACACCTGGGCCAAAGAGCATGGCATTGAGTGGGTATATCACATCCCCTATCACGCACCGGCCTCCGGAAAAATCGAACGATACAATGGACTGTTAAAGACTACATTGAGAGCAATGGGGGGTGGAACTTTCAAACATTGGGATACACATTTAACAAAAGCCACCTGGTTAGTTAAGACTAGAGGATCTGCCAATGGGGCTGGCCCCGCCCAACCAAGACTTCCACATACTGTAGAAGGAGGTAAAGTCCCTGTAGTGCGCATGAAGAGTATGTTAGGAAAGACAGTCTGGGTTAGTCCTGCCTCAAGCAGAGACAAACCCATCCAAGGGATTGCTTTTGCTCAAGGACCTGGGTACACTTGGTGGGTGATGCAGAAGGATGGGGAAGTTCGATGTGTACCTCAAGGAGATTTGATTTTGGGAGAGAATAGCCAGTGAATTAGGCTGTATGATGTTAACTGCTCAATAACCTGCCAATGTATGTCATTGTATCTATAGTGTCTATATGCCACATCAAGGGTATTACAGTAAGAATTACCCAAATGACTGAAGGATGGACTTTGAAACCGAGCCAAGTACAGCAGTGATAGAACTTGAACTGGCGCCCAGCAATTTCCTCAAGATCAGCATCTTTGACCTGCAGACCAAGGGCGTGGGTTGCACCAAATGTACCAGCCGCAAGCTCCAGAGGCAGCATGCAACAATCCAACACCTCACACCATCTCTCCTATCCTGAAGGACTGTTGCAACAGATGAAGCCCCAAAGTCATGGACTAAATAAAATTGATGGACACATTAGAGGGCTAGCCCATCGACTAAGGGAATACTATTTGTGTGTGTGGGGGGGTGTCCATATACATATATATATGTATACAAGACAAGGAAAGTGGTAGTGGTTAATTAGAAAATGTAAGATCTGGGCATGATGTAGATGGTATAGAATAAGGGGTGGATGTCCTGGGTTCAGCTTGGATAGAGTTAATTTTTACAGGAACCTGGGAGGTGAGGGCACAGCCGGGACAGCTGACCTGAACTAGCCAAGGAGCTATTCCATACCATGTGACATCATGCTCAATATATAAATGGGGAGCGGGCTGGGGGGAGCTCTCTCGACTTTCGGTGGGGGAAGTGGCGGAGCGTTGGGTTCCGGGAGGTGAGCAGTTGCACTGTGCATCACTTGCTTTTTTATATTCTTTTATTAGTACCGTTGTTGTTGTTGTAATCTCTCTTTTTGTGTAGTCCCAGTAAACTGCCCTTATCTCAACCCTCGAGGTTCCGGTTTTTTTTTCTTTTCTCCTTTCTGATTCTCCTCCCTATCCCACCGGAGGGGGCGGGAGGAGTGAGCGAGTGGCTGCATGGTCCTTTGTTACCGGCTGGGCTGAAACCACGACACTGGGTCAACCGTATAAACCTTCTCTGATTGAGGAGGCACCCGAATTTGTGGCAGGCTCAGATGTGCAAGGAGCATGGTTCACGGATGCATCTGCCCATCAAGTGGGATCAAAATGGCAATATAAAGCAGTGGCATTGGAGATTGGTACTAGGAAGAAAGTCGAGGAAGAGGGTGAAGGTAGTGCACAAGCAGGAGAACTATGGGCTTTATTACTGGCTGTAGAGAATGGTGCTACCATCGTCTATACTGACTCTTACGCAACCTTTAAGGGTGCTACAGAGTGGATATGTCAGTGGGAATCTAGTAAGTGGGAAGTAGGTCATGCGAAAGTGTGGAGGACAGAGGACTGGCAATGTCTCCTGGCAATGGGGAGGTCCTGACCTTTAAAGGCAGGATGGGTGAAGGGACATGCTTGGGATAGAACCCCAGCTGCAAAATGGAATCATCAGGTGGACCACCTGGCCCAAATCAGGATGGTCACTGGTGAGAAGGAAGATTGGGATGGACTAGCAGAATGGTTGCATATCAAGCGAGGCCACTCAGGGAAAGCAGATCTCTATTATGAATGCCGATCTCGGGGTTGGCCAGTGTCTATGAAAACCTGTGAAGCAATTTTCAAAGCTTGCCCGCAATGCCGAATAAGGCTTAAGGCTAATCACCCAAACCAAGCTCCGGCCCAGCATATCAGACAAGGCAAGGCTCTTTGGAGCACGTGGCAGGTTGATTACATTGGTCTTCTGAGACCATGTCATGGGAGTGGAAAGACTCACCACATCAGTGCCTGGTGGATAATACCGGACTTCTAACCCTGTGACCCGGTTTTAAGACCGAGGCCTAGTTTGTGCTTTCTTACAGGACCATGAAGGAATGAGTCATTCCAGTCCTTTTGCTGACAGTGATGACGGTGACAGGCGTGGATGGTGAAGATCTCGATGATAATGTCATGGCAAAATGATGGACATTAATATATCGCGAGTCCTTGAGCTCGCATGAGAGCAATGTAACAATTATAGTTGGAAGTTCAGATTGGATGGGGGAGGAGGTTATACTCATGTTGTTTATAGTTGGTCACCAGGTGCAGTAAATGCTATTTCAGTATGAAACACCAAATGTGACTATATCCTCCAACTAACCCATGGGATCATGGGGTGGAGTTGGAATGGTACTACACTACGCCCTGAAATTCCATGGGGGCAACTGTGTATGGTACTCGAGGAACATCGATAGAGCACCCTAGAACTGAGTTTACAGCTATCAACCTTAGCCAACGCTACATCTAACAATTTGGGGACACAAACAATCGGTTAAAATGACTATCAAATGTGGGCTGTATTGGGTTAGATGCCAAAGAAAGAGAAGGGTATATGTAAAGTTTTGAACATGTCGATGGATAACTGCTGTGTTCACTCCAAATGTGTCAATGTGGCTTCAAGACTGAATCAACGAGAGAATACGGCAAGAGACCCAGAGGCAATTGTTTCTGCGCTAGGGACCAACTGGTTGGGAAAAGTTTCAATATGTTCGGATTTTTCTTTCACGGGGTGGGCGACCAGCCTTCTCTAATCTTTAATAATGCTTGTAATTATGACTACTGTAATCTATATTGCAATAAGTTCTATCAAAAACTTGGTAGTGAAGCCTATACTAATGATTAAGTATACTCCTTTAAACTGTCCATACACCGGATATTCCTGTATTCAATATTCCACTTTAATTCTAGACCAGAAGGGAATGATGGCCCACAATGAGCGTCAAACTCGCCAAACTGCACCCCCTTTTAACTTTGGAGGCAAGAGGTGACTGTACCACCACTCCAAGGAAACCAGTTGAATCATGTCTGTGGTCACGGGGTGGATTGTGGCAGTACACTTCCCCCCCCCCCATCCCGCCAGCAGGAAACGAAACTTCTCCAGGAAGGGAGAAGGGGAAGGAAACCCTGGAGGCTGCAGGTTGAAATTTGAACTGGCCAATAGGATTAAATGACCACAGGTCAGATTTGACAGGGGTATAAACAGGGTCCTGCCAGAGGACATGTTGGCAGTCCTCCTCAGAGCAGTGGGTCTGCAGTCGGGGACTCCCCCTCGGGTCGGGGCACCGCCCGAGGTAACTCCTCGAGGGAGAGAGCCCTCAGCTTTTAGGTGAGTGATATGCGCATTTTGAGCCATCGCTTTAAATCTTGGGGATTCTTAAGTCGGCCGTGTAGTATTAATTCTCTTTACATCATTGAGCCTGTGGTTTTATAAAATGTTACTGGACTTCTAACTAACTTTTGCTGAAGAATAAATCTGAGTCTTAACACCTATTGCATTTGGTTAGTCGTGCTTCCGTAACAGCAACATAACCTGCAACCTTAGATATTAGCAACACCAGGAGAGCTTGGTATGCTGACTCTAAGAGAAACAACACGGAGGGTAGAGCAGAGTGGAGACACCACGGCCAGGCTCTGTGATATCCCTGCAGGGATGGGGAACTGGAACTACTGGAACAAGAATGGAAGGTCCTTGCATTGAGTCCGCTGAAGCAAGGAGGTGAAATAATGGGTGTTCTGTCAACGCTATGGCCTTACTTCTGATTTATATCATAAGTGCCCAGTTCTGGAGTAGTGACACACTAAATCATGTTCTCTGGGTGAACTTTGCTCATTATAATCTCATCATAATACCAAAACACACCTCCATCCCAAAAGCTATCTGCCTTCAAGCTGCGACCACCCCTCACTGAGCATGTGCCCTGAATTTTCTCTAGTTCATACCTTTAAAAGTAAAGCGAGGAGATTTTATACCAATCATAATAAAGGTATGTATGACTAGAGCCACTCAAGCTCCACCTAAAAATAAGAAAATAGTATGAAAGGGCTTAAGAGAGGAGGAATGTTAGGGAAGACACCATCATAGACAAGTCGGGAGGACATCGCTGACTTTTTGGATCAGTTGACGGGCTGAACCTCTCTTTCCCCCCATAGGGATGCCTATTGGGTAAGATTCGAACACTCAGCTATAGCGAGTGCTTCCCTGGGAAACTTAGAAATCTCTATAGAGTTTTTTCCATAATTGAGGGTGCTTGTAGTCAACTGTATTATTGTTTGCACGTGCTTTGCAGACAGTGTGTTTATCACCGGCAATCCAAAAGAACCTGTACTCCTGTTGCTTTAATAAACTGTAATATTCATTAAAATCTAGCCATGATAGTTCGTTGAATGCGACCAAACTCCTTAAGTCTGGCCATGATAGTTCATTGAACACGACTAAATTGAAAGTACAGTACACTATTAGTGCATCTGTAATCATGATAGTTCAATATATTGAATGCGACTGGACTTATAGTGGGGCATCACTCAGAATCTAAGCCTAGCCACCCCCAGCCCCTCTGATATCTGAGGACAAGCTGGAATGCAAGGGGGTTTATTTTCTGCCAAACTTCTTTACACTTTAACTCAACAAATGGGGAGATGACACAGGTACAGCTGAGGCATTGAGCTCATTGAATGATAATCTGAGAGAAAGTTGATGCCTGTTTTTGTCTCTCTCCCTGATTTCAGCACTCTCCTTTATCACAGCAATATCCTTGCCTTAATATTCTCTTTCTCTGCCTTTCATCACTTTCCCCTGAAGGTAGAAATGCTAGGCTAACACGCTGACCCTGTGCCCTAATAGTCCTGAATAGCTCCTTGTGTGGTGAAGGTCCTTTGCCATCTCCTCAGCAGTCTCATCAGCTTTCCTTGATGATGGTCTGAGTCACTGTCATCATTTTGGTTTCCTTCAGCAGAGGAGGAAAATGTTGCTGCTTTTGTGTCTGCCAGCTCCCCATTTTTGGTCAGGACATGGATCCACATTGGGTTAGTTTAGTTGCTGAGCTGGCTCTGCTTTGGGGAGCAGTTCCCACGGAGCCAGCTATGAGCATGAGTGCAACCATGGCAGCTGGGACAGGAGCCTGCGGGAAGGCCACTTCCTGCATCACCAGAGGTGAGACATGCTCCTTGAAGTGGGTCACAACCAGAAGAGCGTGGGGTGCCATGGCATAGGGAAACGGTTTTATCTTCCTTCAGATCTCCAGAGGGATATGGATGGTTGTCCCCGGGCAGAGCCATGTGAGTTGCCTGGTTGAGCGCTGTGGAGCATCCTGGGTGCACACCCAGTCTGCTGGCCATGGTCTCCTGCTTGGTGGCTGGTGTGGACAGGGTGCCCCTTCTCCACCTGTGGTTGGCCAGAAACTCTTGGACTTCATCTATCCTTCCTTATTGCTCCAGTGGCAGGTGAGATAAGTCACAGACTGTTTTCAGTGGAGCTAGTTATGTTTCAGCTCCTATCGGGCTACTTTGGGTGTTTACATAGAATAAGATATAACTCATCAATATTTAAAACTATTACTATTTCTGAGGGAGTGGCTCTATTACATGGCAATGAATACTGATGTTGCTATCACCCTGGTGACGGTAGCTCCAGGATCCAGCACTGCTGCTTGTCAGCAGCTTGCTCTCATCTGAGGGGTCAGCAGAAACACCTGTAGTTGTGAGTGGCTTCATGTCCTGTTGTCACAGCAGTTCTGGATTTCCCTGTCGGTGGTACTGTGATTATTCATACAGTGATTAAGCAGCTAATGGGGAAGTTTGGTCTTCTGGTTAAGCCCTGGACTGGAGGGTCAGGTTGGTGTCTGCACCACATGCGAGTCCTGTGACCTCAGGAAAGCTACTTACGACCTACATCTCCATTTTCCCACTGAGAGTATTATTTTTATTTTACCTCACTGGCGTGTTGAGCGTATTCTTTAAGCAGATGGCATTATGACAATGCAAACATTGTTGGAGGATCCTTATGAATACAGGACTCATCACAGCTGTTTAGACTTCATCTCTTCTCTGTGGTGGGCTGACTCCAAAACTAAGTGTAGTTATTGTCCTTATTAAGCATTGTACCCTAACTGCTTTTTGTCTAGCACTGAATAAAAAGGCTTAGCAAGATGTAAACAACAGCAGGATTTTTTTTCCAAAGACCACATTCAAAAAAAATGATGCACTGAAATTTTAAGAAGAGTTTGTTTATACTCCAGCTTAGGTGATGGCAAGGGGAATGGCTCAGTCCCTCTGTTCCCCAAGGCCCAGCTGGCATTCCCTGTCCCTTGATGACACCCAGCTCTCACATGTTCCCTCTCCCACCTCTGCCCTGCGGGGCCCCAGGAGAAGGGGTTGCCCAATCCTCCCTTCCTGCTCTCGCATATCCATCTGTAAAGAACTGCAGCTAGCATGGCACTAGGAGAGAGCAAGGCAAGCGCATGCGCTGCGCAATGCTCCCATGCTCTGACCGCTACCATACTGTCCCGATCCAATGTCGGGGAAGGTTTTGATATGATCCCAAGAGTGAGATTAAGACACTGTCCTGGTTTCAGCTGGGATGGAGTTAATTGTCTTCCTAGGAGCTGGTACAGTGCTATGTTTTTGAGTTTGGTATGAGAAGAATGTTGATAACACACTGATGTTTTCAGCTGTTGCTAAGTAATGTTTAGTCTCAAGTCAAGGATTTTTCAGCTTCTCATGCCCAGCCAGCAAGAAAGCTGGAGGGGCACAAGAAATTGAGAGGGGACACAGCCAGGGCAGCTGACCCAAAGTGGCCAACGGGGTATTCCATACCATGGGACGTCATGTCTAGTATATAAACCGGGGGGAGTGGGGGCATCGCCGCTCGGGGACTAACTGGGTGTCGATTGGTGGGTGGTGAGCAATTGCACTGTGCATCATTTGTATATTCCAATCCTTTTATCATTAATGCTGTCATTTTATTAGTGTTATCATTATTATTTTCTTCTTTTCTGTTCTACTAAACCGTTCTTATCTCAATCCACGAGTTTTACTTTTTTTTCTGATTCTCTCCCCCATCCCACTGGGTGTGGGGGGAGTGAGTGAGCGGATGCATGGTGCTTAGTTTCTGGCTCGGGTTAAACCATGACACATGTCCACTTGGAGAGTTGCTAAGTTTATGGTGGTGTTTTACTATTCCAACAACACTATGAAATTTTCCTCCTGTACATTTTAATTTGCATCCTACTACCTATAATACACAGTGTTCAGTTTACCTTGCTATCTTTTTTTACTAGGCTGTGTAAGAGGTAGGACCTGATATACCCAGAACCTCTGTCACTTGTGAGGGATCCTCTTATTTAACTGTGTTTATCACTAGCTTTAAATAAACCTGTGAATGACATGAAACATGGCAATACAGCTCCACCACCAACTCAGCCATATGTAGTTTTCAAGTGGAACAGATCCCAGGACTTGATTTTAAAACACCTGGCTGGCTTTGGCTTGATGCTCACCCACTGTGGCTGGAGCAGCAAGTCTCAAACAAGTTCAGGGTCAGCTGGGAGTTTATCATCCCCCCAGTCACAGTCTTCCAACACAGGACTCCGGGGGTCCCAGTTCTTATATTCCTTTAGTGAGGAGCAGGTGAGCATTGCAAGTCCTCTATTTCATTCCTTTATTATCTTTTGTGGCTTGCTTTTTTTCTTCAGTAATATCATCAGCCCCCCTAAAGCTTGTACCCAGCTTAAAATAAAGATATTGGCTTGCAGACTGGTAGTCTAGTCACTTTTCTTCTGAGATGTTGCAAGTTGCTCTTAAGAGAATGCCTTTGAGCTGTTCTCCTCTTCGTCCATGTGTTACACCTTGTGCTAGCACAGTCCAGCTTTGCAAATTCAACATTTGTGACTTTGCATTGCCTTGGCTTCTTTTGTTCCCAGGCTGGCAGGCTTGTACATGGGGATCCCTCTGGCCTTTTGAGCTCTGCTTTCTTGGCCTTGCCAGGACACTCTAATGATGCAGAGAAACCTCACTAATACAAAACCTGGGAATATATCACTTTTTGGACCACTGAAACTTATAGTTCATGCAACGACACTGTGAAGGTTTGTGGAATGATTGCTGGAGGTGACTTATTGATATGTCCACCTCTTAAGGGAAGGTAAACCTCCAGGGTGGAATGTGGTGGGTATACACAAAATCTGTTCCATAATAATTCCCTAAGCAACATAACCTGCAACCTTAGATGTTAGCAACACCAGGAGAGCTTGGTATGCTGACTCTAAGAGAAACAACACGGAGGGTGGAGCGGAAACACCGTGGGCAGGCTTTGTGATATCACTGCAGGGATGGGGAACTGGAACTACTGGAACAAGAATGGAAGGTCCCTGCATTGAGTTCACTGAAGCAAGGAGGTGAAATAATGGGGTTCTGTCAATGCTATGGCCTTACTTCTGATTTATATCATAAGTGCCCAGTTCTGGAGTAGTGACACGCTGAATCATGTCCTCTGGGTGAACTTTGCTCATTATAATCTCATTATAATACCAAAACACACCTCCATCCCAAAAGCTACCTGCCTTCAAGGTGTGACCAGCCCTCACTGAGCATGCACTCTGAATTTTCTCTAGCATATACCTTTAAAAGTAAAGTGAGAGAACTTTATACAAATCAAAGTAAAGGTATGTATGACTGGAGTCACTCAAGCTCCACCTAAAAAATAAGAAAATATAAAAGGGCTTAAGAGAAGAGGAATGCTAGGGAAGACACCATCATAGACAAGCCGGGAGGACATCGCTGACTTCTGGGATCAGTCGACAGGCTGAACATCTCTTCCCCCCCATAGGGATGCCTATTGGGTAAGATTCGAACACTCAGCTATAGCGAGTGCTTCTCCAGGAAACTTAGAAATCTCTATAGATTTTTTCCATAATTGAGGGTGCTTGTAGTTGACTGTATTATTGTTTGCTGTTACGGAGGCACACACAATCAAATCCAACAGATTTCAAAAATCAGATTTATTCTTCAGTAAAAGTTAGTTAGAACTCCAGTAACAGTAGTGAACTACAGGCTCAATGATGTAAGGGGAATTAGTACTACACAGCCGACTTAAGAATTCTTAAGATTTAAAATGATGACTCAAAATGCGCATATCACTCACCTAAAAGATGAGGGCTCTGAACCTCAAGGAGTTACCTAGGGCGGCATCCCGACCCAAGGGGGAGTCCCTGACTGCAGACTCGCTGCTCCAAAGAGGAGGAGGACTGATTCCAAAATGTCCTCTGGTGGGACCCCATTTATACCCTTGTCGAATCTGGTCTGTGGTCATTTAATCCCTATTGGCCAAAAGGTCACTTCAGTGTACCTGGCACATCTCAATTGGCCAGTTCAATTTTCAACCTGCGGCCTCTAGGGTTTGGGGTTTTTTCCCCCTCCTCCCTGCCTGGAGGAATTTCGTTTCCTGTTTGGAATGGGGGTGTACTGCCACACAATCCACCTCGTGACCACAGTCACAATTCGACTGGTTTCCTTGGAGTGGTGGTACAGTCACCTCTTGCCTCCAAAGTTAAAAGGGAGCGCAGTCTGATGAATTTGACGCTCATTGTGAGTCATCATTCCATTCTGGTCTAGAATTAAAGTGGAATATCTGACACAGGAATATTCAGCGCATGAACAGGTTTTAAGGGAGTATACTTAACCATTAGTACAGACTTCACTACCAAGCGTTTGATACAACTTATTGCAATACAGATGACAATAATCATAACTACAAGCATTATTCAAGATTGGAGAAGGCTGGTCATCCACCCCGTGAAAGAAAAACCAAACATATCAAAACCTTTCCCAACCAGTTGGTCCCTGGTGCAGAAGCAATTGCCTCTGAGTCTCTTGCCACTTTCTTTTATTGATTCGATCTTGAAGCTACATTGACACATTTGGAGTGAACACAGCAGTTGTCCATCGACAGGTTCAAAACTCCACATACACCCTTCTCTTTCAGTAGCATCAAATCCAATATGGCTCAATTTTGGATAGTCATTTTACTGGTATGTTGTAACTGATTGTTCAAGAGTCCCCAAACTGTCACATGTAACATTGGCTAAGGTTGATTGATAGTTGTAAACTCAGTTCTGGAATGCTCTATTGGTGTTCCCTTGGCTACCATACGCAGTCGCCCCCATGGAATTTCAGGGCATGGTGTAGTACCATTCCAACTCCACCCCATGATCTCATGGGTTAGTTGGAGGACATAGTCACATCTGGTGTTCCATACCGAACTAGCATTTATCGCACCTGGTGACCAACTATAAACAACATGAGTATAACCTCCTCCCCCACCCAATCTGAACCTCCAACTATAATTGTTACATTGCTCCCATCTGAGTTCAAGGGCTCATGATATATTGATGTCCATCATTTTTGCCATGACATTGTCATCCAGATCTTCACCATCCACACCTGCCACCATCATCACTACCAGTAGAAGCACTGGAATGGCTCGTTTCTTCATTGTCCTGTAAGAAAGCACAAAACTAGGCCTCGGTCTTAAAACCGGGTCACAGGGTTAGAAGTCCGGGATTATCCACCGGGCACTGATGCGGTGAGTCTTTCTGCTCCCATCTAAGGCTTCCCAGGCATACAAGCCTCTGGTTTTGCTAAGGTCATAGGAACAATATCAATGGAGGGCAGTTTCACCATGACAGGTTGGCCCACGTACGTCCCCAGTGGGAACTGGTGTCTCTGATCCTCTGGTATAGAGTCATTGCCCCTTAATGGTCCCGTACAACAAAATGCTCGAATTTTTGGACTACCATAATTTCCCCATCGGTTATTAATAGTAAAAACTGCCTGTGGTAATCCTGTGTCCCAGTTACGGCGTGAGACATCAGCATGTCTTTTGATCAAGCCATTGGTTCGCTCAACTATACCATTAGCTTGGGGGTAATATGGTGTGTGAAACACCCATTTGATGCATTCCCCTCGCGCCCAGTCTTGTACCACTGTGGCTGTGAAATGCGACCCATTATCACTTTGAATACATTCAGGAATAGGTAGAATACCAAACCATTCTCACAAAACCTGGACTGTCTGGTCTCCAGTGGCTGTGCCAACAGCCGTTGCAATAGACAATCCTGATACTACTTTCACTCCTACTAAAATATATTTCCTCCCATGGGGTGGTTTCAAAGGACCAATGTAATCAACCTGCCACGTGCTCCAAAGAGCCTTGCCTTGTCTGATATGCTGGGCCGGGGCTTGATTTGGGTGATTAGCCTTAAGCCTTATTCGGCATTGCGGGCAAGCTTTGAAAATTGCTTCACAGGTTTTCATAGACACTGGCCAACCCCAAGATCGGGTTTCATAATAGAGATCTGCTTTCCCTGAGTGGCCTCGCTTGATATGCAACCATTCTGCTAGTCCATCCCAATCTTCCTTCTCACCAGTGACCATCCTGATTTGGGCCAGGTGGTCCACCTGCTGATTCCATTTCGCAGCTGGGGTTCTATCCCAAGCATGTCCCTTCACCCATCCCACCTTTAAAGGTCGGGACCTCCCCATTGCCAGGAGACATTGCCAGTCCTCTGTCCTCCACACTTTCGCATGACCTACTTCCCACTTACTAGATTCCCACTGACATATCCACTCTGTAGCACCCTTAAAGGTTGCGTAAGAGTCAGTATAGACGATGGTAGCACCATTCTCTACAGCCAGTAATAAAGCCCATAGTTCTCCTACTTGTGCACTACCTTCACCCTCTTCCTTGACTTTCTTCCCAGTACCAATTTCCAATGCCACTGCTTTATATTGCCATTTTGATCCCACTTGATGGGCAGATGCATCCGTGAACCACACTCCTTGCATATCTGAGCCTGCCACAAATTCGGGTGCCTCCTCAATCAGAGAAGGTTTATAATGTCAACGCAACAAGGCTGGATCGGGTTTCACAGGTTGCTGTAGTTTGAAAACCTTAGTCGGACCTTCCTTTAGTGGGAGCAATTGGCTTATCCCTTCTAAGTATGCATACCATTTCCTAACTGTGGCCTTTTGGGCTACTCCATCTGGAGGAGGTGACCCATTGAGGATTGAGTTTAAGAGAGGGAAAGGACCCTGTACTATAACATCCTGTGAGGTACGCAGCTTAACCTCTCTAGTGAGGGACAGGACCCCCTTTTCCCAATCTGAATATCGTTGCTCAGTCTCCTTAAATGAAGTGGAAGAGAATAATAAAGGCCTGGCTGGTCCTTGCGGTCCCTTTTGAAATGCCACAGTATGAGACATGTTCAGCGAATCCCCATTCCACCCTTAATGGATCTCGTGGGTGCAACGAGCCTAGTCTCTGATAAGCCTTAAGCTCATCTTTCAGAGTGTTAAGGACTTCCCTATGTTGCAAAGTCCAATCCCATTTGCTATTCTTTCGGAGCAAGTCATAGAGAGGGCAGGCAATCACTGAAAACCCTGGTATATGTTTTCTCCAGTAGCCCAAAGTACCTAACAGCTGTTGTAATTCCATTTTATTGCCTGGAGTCTGTCCCTTTTCAATAGCTGATAGAGTGTCGTCGGGTACCGCAACTGCTCCAGCTATCCACCATGCCCCCAGGAATTTAATTTCTTGTCCAGGACCTTGACATTTAGAAGATGGAATGTCTAGGCCATTCTTGACTAACAGATTCCAGATGGCATCAGCCACTTGCCCTACCTGTTCCTTGTTATCCCCACCGACTAGGATATCATCTATATATGGATATATGTGAACACCTGATGGCACTTCCACAGCATCAAGGAGCTTGGCTAAAGCATTGTGAGCAATAGCAGGGGAATGCCTATATCCCTGGGGAAGTCGATTAGAAGTGTATTGTGTCCCCTCCCAAGTGAAGGTGAACTGAGGTTTGTGCTCTTCCCTTAGGGGAACCATAAAAAACGTATTCTTGACATCTAAAGCAGCCATCCATGGGTGGACTGCAGCCTGTATTGCTGTTACTATTGAGGTTATACTTGGAACAGCAGCAGTTAATGGTGGGGTATTGTGATGGAAAAGGACTTAACTGCAAGGTTCAAGCAAATGACTTATTTGAACTTCACTTACAGACTTAACACGCCACTATTGCAGGTTTTACAGATACAATGGAGGAATGCACTATTGCAATTTTTTAAGGCAAGAGTAGTACACTATTACAACCACAAGCGATTCACACACAACCACAAGCACACATGCGTTTACAAACTTAAAGCATAAACAATATTCACTTACCCCTCCAGGTAAGGGCTTTCAGTCCCAGGGAAGTTACCTCGACCGGCGTCCCGATCAAGGGGGGGAAGGGTTTCCTTCACAAGCCAACTGTATAGTTGGAGAAGTGACCCCCCCATTTCCAACCTGAATCTTAGAGTTTTTATCCCCTGACTTGTGGAATGGTGTGTATGACTATGTCTGAGTGGATTATGATATATGCCTAAATGGATTACGTATATCTGAGTGGAGTTTCCCCTTATCTTTCCTTTGTTGGTCTGTGATTGTTTGAATACACAAGGTTGTCATTTGAAACTGAAGCTGAAACCCTCCAGGTTGTGGGTTTTTTTTTTTACCTTGCTTCCTCAGGCAACTGAATAGTGGTTGGATTGAGACTCAGGGCATACTATTTGTTAAGGGATTTCAAGGCTCAGTTCAGGTTTTGGTTCTTTGAATGGCACAGCCACCGCCCTGTTTAGTTTAGGGTTTATCAGACAACCCAGGGCTAAGCTGTCTATACAGCTCCCCCTGAGTCATCTCTGCAGAGAGACAGGGCCTCAAGGCAATCCAAGGCTGGGTCGCTTTTGTATCCCCCATGAGTCGCCTGTGTGCACTAGACATAGAATCATAGAATCATTTAGGTTGGAAGAGACCTTTAAGATCATCGAGTCCAACCATCATCCATGCCCACTAAACCATGTTATGGAGCACCCCGTCTACGTGCTTTTTGAAAACCTCTAGGGATTGTGACTCAACCACTTCCTGGGCAGCCTATTCCAATGTGTGACAACCCTCTCAGTAAAGAAATTTTTCCTAATATCTAACCTAAATCTCCCTTGCCTCAACTTGAGGCCATTTCCTCTCGTCCTATCTCCAGCCACCTGACAGAAGAGACCAGCACTCACCTCACTACAGCCCCCCTTCAGGTAGTTGTAGAGAGCTATGAGGTCTCCCCTCAGCCTCCTCTTCTCTAGACTAAACAGCCCCAGCTCCCTCAGCCACTCCTCATAAGACTTATGCTCCAGGCCCCTCACCAACTTGGTTGCCCTTCTCTGGACATGCTGCAGCACCTCAATGTCTTTCCTGTAGTGAGGGGCCCAAAACTGAACACAGTACTCAAGGTGCGGCCTCACCAGTGCCGAGTACAGGGGAACAATCACTTCCCTGCTCCTGCTGGCCACACTATTTCTGATACAGGCCAGGATGCCATTGGCCTTCCTGGCCACCTGGGCACACTGCTGGCTCATATTCAGCTGGCTGTCAACCAGCACCCCCAGGTCTTTCTCTGCTGGGCAGCTTTCCAGCCACTCTTCCCCAAGCCTGTAGTGCTGCATGGGGTTGTTGTGACCCAAGTGCAGTACCCGGCACTTGGCCTTGTTGAACTTCATGCAATTGGCCTCGGCCCATTGATCCAGCCTGTCCAGATCCCTCTGTAGAGCCTTCCTACCCTCAAGCAGATCAAACCTGCCTCCCAACTTGGTGTCATCTGCAAACTTGCTGAGGGTGCACTCAATCCCCTCGTCCAGATCATCAATAAAGATATTGAACAGAACGGGGCCCAACACCGAGCCCTGGGGAACACCGCTTGTGACCCTCCGCCAACTGGATTTCACCCCATTCACCGCAACCCTCTGGGCTCGTCCATCCAGCCAGTTTTTCACCCAGCAAAGAGTACACTTGTCCAAGCCGTGAGACACCAGCTTCTCGAGGAGTATGCCATGAGAGACAGTGTCAAAGGCCTTGCTGAAGTCAAGGTAGATAACATCCACTGCCTTTCCCTCATCCAATAGGTGGGTCACCTAGTCATAGAAGGAGATCAGGTTGGTCAAGCAGGACCTGCCTTTCGTAAACCCGTGCTGACTGGGCCTGATCCCCTGCTTGTCCTGGACTTGCCTTGTGAGTGCTCCCAAGACAAACCGTTCCATAATTTTCCCCGGTACCGAGGTCAGGCTGACAGGCCTGTAGTTCTCTGGATCCTCCCTCCGACCCTTCTTGTAAATGGGAGTCACATTGGCAAGCCTCCAGTCCTCTGGGACCTCCCCTGTTGACCAGGATCGCTGATAGATGATGGACAGTGGCTTGGCAAGGACCTCCACCAGTTCCCTCAGTACTCTCGGATGGATCCCATCTGGTCCCATTGATTTGTGGGTGTCCAAATGGCGTAGTAGGTCACTAACTACTTCTTCCTGGATTAAGGGGGGTATAATCTGTTCTTCATCCTCACCATCCAGCTCAGGGGGTGGAGTACCCTGAGGGTAACTGGTCTCCCTATTAAAGACTGAGGCAAAGAAGGCATTAAGTACCTCAGCCTTTTCCTCATCTCTGGTGGCTACGTTCCCTTCTGTGTCCATTAAAGGATAGACATTCTCCCTGGGATTTTTTTTACTGCTAACATATTTGTAGAAACATTTTTTGTTGTCCCTTACAATAATGGCCAGATTTAGTTCTAGTTGAGCTTTTACCTTTCTAATTTTTCTCTCTGTATGATCTAACAAGATCCCTGTACTCCTCCCAAGTTGCCCACCCTTTCTTCCAGAGGTGATAAACTCTCCTTTTTTTTTTTTGACTCCCAGCAAAAGCTCCCTGTTAAGCCAGGCCGGTCGTTTTCCTCAGCGGTTCGACTTGCGGCACATGGGAATAGCCTGGTCCTGAGCCATTAAGATTTCCTTCTTAAAGAATGTCCATCCCTCCTGGTCCCCTTTGCCCTTCAGGACCGTCTCCCAAGGGACTCTCTCAACCAGTGCCTTGAAGAGGCCAAAGTTTGCCCTCCGGAAGTCCATAGTGGTGGTCTTGCTGACCACCTTCCTTGCCTCACCAAGAATCAAGAATTCTATTATTTCATGGTTGCTAAGCCCAAGATGGCCTCCGACCACCACACCTCCCACCAGTCCTTCCCTGTTCATAAACAATAGATCAAGCAAGGCTCCTCCCCTGGTCGGCTCACCTACCAGCTGTGTCAGGAAGTCATCTTCCACACACTCCAGGAACCGCTTAGATTGTTTACTCACTGCTGTGTTGTATTTCCAGCAGATATCTGGAAAGTTAAAGTCCCCCACAAGAACAAGGGCACACGATTCTGAGACTACTGCCAGCCGCTTGTAGAAAGATTCATCCCTCTCTTCAACCTGGTTGGGTGGTCTATAACAGACTCCCAGTACAATATCTGCCTTGTTGGCTTTCCCCCTCATCCTCACCCATAAGCACTCCACCTTGTCATCACAATCGTGTAGCTCTGTACAGTCAAAACATTCCCTAACATAAAGAGCCACCCCACCACCTCTTCTACCTCACCTATCCCTTCTGAAGAGCTTATAGCCATCCATTGCAGCACTCCAGTCATGGGAGTCATCCCACCATGTTTCCGTGATGGCGACTAAGTCATATCTATCCTGCTGCACAATGGCTTCCAGCTCCTCCTGTTTATTGCCCATGCTGTGTGCATTGGCATAGATGCATTTGAGCTGGCCTATCGAATCCACCCCTAACATCGGCATGCTGCCCCCAGGCTCCTTTCTGGTGTACCTAGTCTTGTCCCTTACCCCCTTCAAACCTAGTTTAAAGCCCTCTCTATGAGCCCCGCCATCTCATGAGCGAGGATTCTTTTACCCCTTTGAGATAGCTGGATACCATCTGTCGCTAGCAAGCCCGGTGCCATGTAAACCTCCCCATGATCAAAAAACCCAAAATTCCACCGATGGCACCAGCCTCTGAGCCATGTATTAACCAGGTGTGTTTTCCTGTTCCTTTCAGTATATTTCCCTGCCACTGAAGGGATTGAGGAAAACACTACCTGTGCTCCCGATCCTTCCACTAATCGTCCCAGTGCCCTGAAGTCCCTTTTGATTGCCTTTGGATTTCTCTCTGCAATCTCATCACTGCCAACCTGCACAACCAGCAATGGGTAATAATCAGAGGTCCGAACCAGACCAGGGAGTTCCCTGGTAATGTCTTTTACCCGGGCCCCAGGGAGGCAGCAGACTTCCCTGTGGGATGGGTCAGGTCTGCATATTGGGCCCTCTGTCCCCCTCAGAAGGGAGTCACCTATGACAATTACCCTCCTTTTTCTTTTTTCAGAGGATGTGAGAATGCGTGGGGCTGCCCGACTGAGCCTAGGCACCTCCCTAGATAAGGATTCACCTACACCCTGATCATCATTGACCTGGTCCTCAAGTTCCAGAGCCCCTTACCTGTTGTGTAGGGGCAACTGGGAAGGTGAGGGAGACTGGGAGGGGATACACCTGCCCCCCTGAGCAGGGACCTGTATCCATTCCCCTCCACCACCTAGGTCCCCTCCTGCCTGGTGGCAAGAGGGCAGGGGAACCTCCGCTTCTTGCGGAGCCTCCATCTGCTGCCTCTGCCTCAGGGATGGTAGGGTGTGGCTCCACCAGTCTATCTATCTCCCTCTCACACTCCCTGATACTCCTCAACCTTTCCACTTCCTCCTTCAGCTCTGCCACCAGGCTGAGCAGATCATCCACCTGGTCACACCTCACACAAGAGGTGCCTCTGCTGCCCTCCGTCATCAGGGATAGACTCAGGCACTCCCTGCAGCCAGAGACCTGGACAGCTGCATGTTTACATGGGAGCTCTGTCCGTGTCGCCACATTTTTCCTAACAATAGCTTTCCCCCGGGTGGCAACCATACCTGGGTCTCCCTCTGGGCCGACGCCCCCGCTTGAGTAGCCTTCTTGAGCTCAGAAGAGGAAGAGGAGGGCTGCACTCCCTGTCTGCGCGAACTGCCGTGCCACGCCCTTTCTGCCGCGCCACGCCCTTTCTGCCACGCCACGCCCTTTCTGACACGCCACGCCCTGTTTGCCCGTCCTGGTCGCTGAGCTCCTGGTCGCTGGCGCTCCTTCGGGCCGTTTAAATCTCCCGCGGTTGTCCCTGGCAATGCCCACGCCGCGTCAGCCTCTCTCTCGAGAGCTGCCGGCTCTGGACGGGTCCCCCCGCTCTTCCCCGGGGCTCCTGGGCCCCAGGAACTCCCCAGTCCGCCTCAATCTAGCGCTTAGCCGCCGACCCACCGTCGCCTCTGCTGGCCTCGCCGCTGACTGAATCAGCGGTGAAACTGAAACAAACAGCTGAAACATGCTGAAACTCGTTTGTGAACTATGAGCCGGACAATCCACACAATCCACCCCGTGACCTGAGTCACAATTCAACCACATGTATGTCATCATTGACTGGTGTATTGGTATAAGTTTTGTCTGTGTGTTTTAGTAGAGTTATGTATTCCTCAATTTCTGGGTGAGCCCTTACCCGAGAGAGAGATTTTACAATCATTCTTTTTACACAACTAACGGCGATGCATACTACAATAATAGAAATTATAATAACAATCAGTGTTTGTAACAAGTTAACAATCCATCCAGAAAATACCCATCCTATCCTACCAAAAATATTTCCCAACCAGGTGTCCTTCATTTGGTCCTGCAGTTCATGAGTAACTTCGACTATCTTCTTCATCTTCTGGAGGTTTTCCCGAAGAGGTAGTGACACATTAGGAATTGTGACACAGCATTCTTCTTGTTCATGGTTTGCTTTCAAGTATCCGCACACCCCTTGTTCTTTGAGTAATATCATATCCAGTGCAAGTCGATTCTGAAGTGCAACTTTCAAGGCAGTTTGTACTTGTGTATTGAGCAATTCAAAATTGTCTTTAGTGAGGTCTGCCAAAGCTTCCACTTGTGCAGTTAAATTGGACAGCACAATTCTAGTTTTAAGGTGACCTATTCCTAGCCCAAAGAATCCTTTGGCCCATACCGCTAATTTCTGGGATACAGTACAATTGGTGTTGTCTGTACTTCGTTTGGTACGGGGGTGCCACAGTCCTTGAGAGATAAATTTCTCAGAGTAATAAGAAGGACATAATGATGGTACTCCCAAAGTACACTGCAGACCAAGATGTATAGGTCTTAACATATCTGTAATAGTCCCATCTGAGCATATCCAAGTTAACTGACGTGCAGCATATATAGGTGAGTCATCACAATTACCCATGGTTTGAGGAACGCGACAGGAGGATTTCTCAGAATATTTTAAGTCTTTATAGCTTATGCTAGTATTGCATCCCATCACTGGGGGATATGGCCTGGTGTAATTTTGACACAAGCAGGCAGCACTGATTAAATGCCGTAATGAAGGAATTAACCACAGCCAACTATTTTCTAGATCCCCACCAGTGGTACAATTTATAATATTTGTACAATTCCACAGGGGTGGTTTTTTCACATTGGGTTGTGTTGAGAACCTTTGTCGAGACCGCCAGGGATAGCACTCCTTCCTGTCATCTTTTCTCTCCTCATGGGCTTGAGACCATAAACAATTAGCAGGTGGTCCTTCCATCACATTGAACCACATACATGAATTACCAGGTGTTGAAGGAAACTCAAAGCACCACTGGGTGTTTACCGGTTCCACATACCTCAGGACTAAGTGTTTTCCCCAATATGGCTCATCCCCATACCGTGTATCTGCCCAAGGGTGTTTGGAACATGGCTGTTGGGAGGATTGGGGCTGTTTGCCCCTACATCCTAAAGTCTTATTGTCCCGACAAAGTGGGGCATAGGAACAATTTAGGCTCCAAACGGAAGTTCGATTTAACATATTGTTAAATGGCCACTTCCATTCAAATTCACCCCAAATGATAGACTTATTTTGATTCCAGAGCCAATCTAAATTCTTACCTATATCCACGGGGAGAGCTGTTATGGGGATCCCCTGAGTGGGAGTATGTGGTAAAGGCAAACAGGTAGTCACATGAGAAAAGTTAAGCATGCGAGCAAAACCTTGTATCATCTTATAGATCATATTGTCTTGTTTGGTATGATTCACAATTGGGGAACCATCAATGTGTTGCTCAAAAGCCCGAGGCTGTCTATTCCATATCCTAGATTGTTTACTTATGCATATGGTTATTATAGGACTAACAACAATTATTACAAAAAACCTTACAATTACAGCCATAGCATAGCGCTATTAAAACTTATATTAACAAACAATTATCCCTACCAAAACAAACATATGAAAATCAAAAGATAAAACTCCTGATCCACGCTCCAGGTCTGTGTAGCTTGTCAATTCCTCTAAGGTACAGTTCACATCAGTTTGGATCGACGTCTGTGAGGTCTCCACCCCGTGTCTTCCCAGTTGTCCCTTATCCTTCTTCAACTGGAACAGTCCTATAATTTAAAGAGAAAAGAGCTGCTTGAACATATACATGCTCGACGATAAATTGGTTAGAAATCTGATATAATCCACCTGCTACTTATCCGATGTATGCGACTGGAGCTATCTTTTGCTTCCCATGCATACAGCCCCCTCGGGTTGGTCAGTATCAGGGGTACAACTCCAATTTGAGGTAACTTGACCATTACAGGTTGGCCAGAATGCAATTGTGTGGGGAATTTCCCAATTTCACATGGTTTCTTGGAGATTAAATCTCCAGTATCAATTAGAAAATTTACAGGTATTCGTCTGGGGCCAGTGGCTAAAATAATATATGGATCAATATGCTGGTTAGGCCATTCTAAGCTGGATATTACGTGAGTGGGTCGGCCTGAAATTCCCCCCGCGCTTCCTAGTTTTTTAGATCAATCAAATCCTTCCTTAAGCCTGAGTAAGGGTTGGCAGGAGCAGAGGGTTTACTCTCCTGCATTTTGGCAATATCAGTACATTCCATAGCCTTGCTAATAGGCTGCTCCACCAGGTTTATCATTGTACGAATATTTTCTGTGGACTGCCCATGTAACACTGAGCGGGGTATTCCTAATGCTAATGCCTTTTTCCATAGTTCATTGCACTGAGAGTCAAAACGAGAATAGATTTTTCGAGGGGGACGGGAGTTATTCTCCTCAAAAAATCGTGCCAGTCGGACTCGGCACTGTGAATCTGAACCTTCCTCTAACCAGCCCATCTCTCTACCATAAATCACTATTTCTTGTAATAATTCCCCCCATGTTAAAACAGGCTGTTGTTGCTGGTTGGGGTTGCAAGTATTATGATCAATTGCCTGTATAATTTTTTCTTTTAGGTTTTGCACATAAATTTTCAAGACGTCAGGGAGACCTCTAATTAATGGTTTAAGGTGGACCGGATCAACCGGAGCAGCAAGGGGAATACCCTGCTCCCTGTGCTTGTACATAGCTTGTATACAGGCAGCCTTTTGCACTGATTCAGCCAGCCTAGATAATCCAGCCGTTTTAATAGTCAGAGGTTCACCTCGTTCTCTAGAATCTAGTCCCCCTGCCCAATAGGCAACTCTGAGCATCAAGGGCTGGTTCCCCACGGGACCCTGATCAAGGAACACACCAGGACCCCAATATCCCCTAGCTTCCTCCTCGCTCAGCAAGACTCAATCCCCTCCATTCAGTGACACATGCCATAAATATTCAGTTTCACTTTCCCCCAGCTTGCATGAAAATTTCTCTTGCATTTGTGCGAGCTCAGGTCCCAACCACGGGGTGGTTAGGGTTGAAGTTAAGTTTCGATTGTTCTTGGCCCTCGACTGTACCTCTGTTTTAATGAGGGGTCGAATTTCAATATTACTTGCCCCATCGGATTCATCATCTGGGTCACCCCAGATATCCCCGTCCCAAGTGTCAGGATCAGCACACATAACTAGATTCCTGACTTGGGCGGGAGAGGGAGTTGGAGCACTTGATAACAACAATTTTAATTTTTCTAGTAATTTTCTGTTCTTCTCCCTTTCAGAATTTAATTCATCTTTCAAAAACACATTTTCAACCTCCAATTGTCCATTATGAACACTCAAGGCCGCACTTATCTTTCGTTCTGCCTCTAAAGCAGTTTTGGTCACTTCCACTTCAGTTTCTAATGCCCTGGATTTTGTAGCTTCAATGAGATCGGCTGCACCCATTATTTTTGCCGTCTCAGATTTCAGTGCCTCCTCCTGTGCACAAGTTAGACATGCTCCAAAAATAGTGCACAGGATACCTTTACCTTTCCCATTTTTCCTTTTCTTTTGTTCCTTCCTACACTGCTCTACCCATGCCACCACTTTCTCTTTACTTCTCCACAACTTCTTCACCTTCTCCTTGTCTGCAGGAGAAGGTTTACAACCATGTTTCTGCAATAGTTCCTCCATTGTATCCTGCCGACTATGCCAAATTAATGTGGTGGAAAAAGACTTAACTGCAAGGTTCAAGCAAATGATTTATTTGAACTTCACTTACAGACTTAACATGCCACTATTGCAGGTTTTACAGATACAATGGAGGAATGCACTATTGCAATTTTTTAAGGCAAGAGTAGTACACTATTACAACCACAAGCGATTCACACACAACCACAAGCACACATGCGTTTACAAACTTAAAGCATAAACAATATTCACTTACCCCTCCAGGTAAGGGCTTTCAATCCCAGGGAAGTTACCTCGACCGGCGTCCCGATCAAGGGGGGGAAGGGTTTCCTTCACAAGCCAACTGTATAGTTGGAGAAGTGACCCCCCCATTTCCAACCTGAATCTTAGAGTTTTTATCCCCTGACTTGTGGAATGGTGTGTATGACTATGTCTGAGTGGATTATGATATATGCCTAAATGGATTACGTATATCTGAGTGGAGTTTCCCCTTATCTTTCCTTTGTTGGTCTGTGATTGTTTGAATACACAAGGTTGTCATTTGAAACTGAAGCTGAAACCCTCCAGGTTGTGGGTTTTTTTTTTACCTTGCTTCCTCAGGCAACTGAATAGTGGTTGGATTGAGACTCAGGGCATACTATTTGTTAAGGGATTTCAAGGCTCAGTTCAGGTTTTGGTTCTTTGAATGGCACAGCCACCGCCCTGTTTAGTTTAGGGTTTATCAGACAACCCAGGGCTAAGCTGTCTACACAGCTCCCCCTGAGTCATCTCTGCAGAGAGACAGGGCCTCAAGGCAATCCAAGGCTGGGTTGCTTTTGTAACCCCCCATGAGTCGCCTGTGTGCACTAGACATGGTGAAACTCGTTTGTGAACTATGAGCTGGACAATCCACACAGGTATTACTGTTCAATCTCCTATAATCAATTGTTATTTGCCACCTCCCATCTGGTTTATGGACTGGCCAAACAGGAGAATTATAAGGGGAATGCGTGCAACTTATGATCTCTCTTTTCTCCAGATTGTTAATTATTTCTGAAATGCCCTGTTTGGCAGCTGCTGGCAACAGGTATTGAGAGACATGGGTTACTTTAGATTTCAATAGTGCAGGAGCAACCTGCAAGGTTCTCACATGGGTGGCCTCTGCCCCTCTGCCCCCAAAGCTCCACACCCTGCCATTGGGTAGGTACCACTGTTTGCCTGCCAGCACATCAAATCCCAGTATATTTCCCTCCTAGGGGCTTAAAGCCACTTCCACAGCCATCATTGTCTTTTCCCCAGGTAGCCAGAATTGAGTTCGAGCTATGGGGCATTTTTCTGTTGCCCCTGTTACTCCTCTAATGTTTATAGCCTTTCTCGATGGTTTAATTCCCAGGTCACTAGCTTGTCATTCGTTTAAAACACTAATTTGGGCTCCTGTATCAATTAAGAATTCTAAAATTATCTGTCTTGGACCCACAGGAATGTGTATATAAGGCTCTTTATCGGCAGACCATCGGCAGGTATCCACCATGCGGACTGGGTGGCCTGAACCCCAAACCGCAGCTTCTAGTTTTAGCCCTTCCAGTTCCTCCCGCAGTGCCGCAAAAGGGTCCCGTTTCTCTTCCCGAGGGGGCGGGGTTGCTGGCGCTTCCCTTTGGTCCTTAGTTTTCCCCTCCAGCAATTCCACCAGCTTCCGGATGTCGTCAGTGGACTTCCCGTGCAGCACGGCTCGGGCTGCCCCCAGTGCCAGTGCCTTCCGCCAGAGAGCGTTCCTTCCGGGATCGTAGTTCCGACCTGACCGACCCCGAGATCAAGACCGCTCGGGGCGGGGTTTACAACTGGCTGGGCGGACCTTCCTGCAGCCCTCCATGCCACCGCTCGGCTCCGCCCATCCCATCTCATCTCGCGCCCATGAACTACTACGCTGTGCTGTACTTCCGCCCAAGTCATCACGTGCGCGCGCAGCCTCTGGGGAATTCTGCTGATTGCGCTCAATGGCCCCCTGGATTCTTTCTCTGAGGGACTGGACATGTATCTTTAAAGCATCCGGCAGACCTCTAATAAGGGGTCTGAGGTGGCGGGGGTCCACCGGTGCAGTCATCGGTATCCCTTGCTGCCCTCTATCATACATGGCCTGAACACAGGCTGCTTTTTGCACTCCCTCCGTTAACTCCGACAGTCCCTTTTCCCGGATAGTAACAGGTTCTTGATAGCATATGTCCATACATTTCATGTGGTTTGCTCAAACTTTTATGGTTTTAATATTTTGTACCTTCTATGAAAACTGGTTTGCTGCTAGGTGACTGTGCAAGTGAGATTTGATAAATGATCATATATTAACATTATGGTTGAAACAATAGACAAAGGGTAGCCGGGGAGATAATTATAAAGTCTAGTCAAGTGATTAACTAGTAATTATTCATAAGTTTTGCAGTTCTTTGCTCTTATGACTAGATGTTCCTGTACGCTAGATGAGAACAATGTTCCGATTTTCTCCCCCATCCCACTGGGTGGGGGGGGAAATGAGTGAGTGGCTGCATGGTGCTTAGTTGCTGGCTGGGGTTAAACCACGACACAATGGAAGGCTTCCTAGATGCCTCATGTTTTGCTTCTTTTCATTCCCAATGTGCCCCAACCTTGGCAGGGCAGAGAAATTAAAAAAATCAAACTGATATCCAGGCCTATTGGAACAAAGAACCAGGCATCTTAGCAAACACAAGAGCTCAGCCCAGAAAGTGTTCCCAGGGCACGCCTAACTTGCATCAAAAGGATTAATGTTCTCATAAAAAAGAGTTAATTTCAGCCCCAGCTAGATATCATCTACCTGCTCTGCATGTCTTGTCCCTCTAATGTTTTCCTCCCATTTTTCCGAAGAGGCTCAGAAGAAAGGCACAGGCTAGAATCACGCTAACTGCACTGAAGCAAGCCATGCCATCATCTATCCTGGACTACTTGTGCTAGATAATTCCCTCAAAGCCAGCTATGAATGCTGAATCCACCATTGAGGAGGTGGGTCTGCAGCTGAGGTGTAACACAGGGGCTCTAGGAGGCACAGTGGGTGGGAAGGCACGTGGCACTGCTGTCTCCCCCCTTGGTTGGGAGACTCAAAAGATAACCAAGCAAGTAGCAGTAACATTAGGAGAACTGGAAAAGTATTGTGCATGAAGGAGGCATGCAATAAGGAGAGGCTGAGACCATGGTTTTGTGTCCTGGAAGTCTTTCAACTTTCCACACTTCAGCAGTACAGAACACCAAAACCCCACAGGTGTTTGCTTCACACATGTGAAAATGTGGAGTCTGAGGAGCTCAGAGATCACTGCAGGGCTGTAAAAGAGCTTGTCCCCGATGTGCACATTTGAATTCTTATTATATTAATATTCTTTCTTAATATTGTCAGAAAAGCCAAATTTTTCCCATGAGAAATTCTGAATCTTTTTCTTTACTGAAAATCTGACAGGGCTCCTGCTGACAGAAAGGTTAATAAAGGAAGTGAGCTAGCCAAAGGGCTCTGATAATGTTTATTATAATTTTTTTGTCCACCATACAGACTTGTTGTCGTGGTTTAACCCCAGCCAGCAACTAAGCACCACGCAGCCACTCACTCACTCCCCCCACACCCGGTGGGATGGGGGAGAAAATCGGGAAAAGAAGTAAAATTCGTGGGTTGAGATAAGAACGGTTTAATAGAACAGAAAAGAAGAAATGAATAATGATAATGATAACACTAATAAAATGACAACAGTAATGATAAAAGGATTGGAATGTACAAATGACGCGCAGTGCAATTGCTCACCACCCGCCAATCAACACCCAGCTAGTCCCCAAGTGGCAATAACCCCCGCCCCCACTTCCCCCCAGTTTATGTGACGTCCCATGGTATGGAATACTCCGTCGGCCACTTTGGGTCAGCTGTCCTGGCTGTGTCCTGTGCCAACTTCTTTTGCCCCTCCTTCTTTCTCACTGGCTGGGCTTGAGAAGCTGAAAAGTCCTTGACTTTAGACTAAACATTACTTAGCAACAACTGAAAACATTCAGTGTTATAAACATTCTTCTCATACCTAACTCAAAAACATAGCACTGTACCAGCTACTAGGAAGACAATTAACTCTATCCCAGCTGAAACCAGGATGTGCACAAAAGATCCTCCCCAGGTTGCTCTGTGAGGTTGAGGCAATCTTATTCCGTATCAAGGCCTGATGATAGGATCTAAAAGCAATCAGCCTTTACAAACATATGTAGGCACGAAGAGAGTCTTTAGATCGCTATTGAGCCATGACAATGATCAGTCTGAACTTGGAGGTCTTTAGGTATTTCTGCAGCATAACTATGGGTTGCATTACCTTCCCCGACGCAGTTTCCAGAGCAAAGACAGCTCTCTGGAAGAGGCAAAGGTTTCCTCCAGCAGCCTCTGCAAGTCCTCATTTCTTCCAGACAGGCAACACACAGCTCCTCTGGCTTCCCCCCTCCCCAGCGCCCTGCTATCCTGAGCCATGTTTGCTTTCTTCTTGGCACAGGTACAGCGTGCCCTCGATGGCACTGGGGGACAGTTGTGCAAGCCTGCTAACTAAGGCATGGCAAGCTGTGCCTGGGGCCAGTGTGTTGGGAAACTCCATCCCTGGCCACAGGTGCAGCACAGACAGCATGCTCCGGTCGTGGGAAGAGCAGCTGTCATAGCCTCACAAGAGTCACAACAGCAGCCGGCAGCCGGTCTGCCAACACCCCACTTCAGTGTCAGGCTTGCCATTTTCTGTGCCATGTGGGAATGGAGGGGGCGAGGTGGCCAAGCTCCACTGGTGGTGACATCAGTTCAGTATACAGGCTTTGAGGGGAGAGCAGAAAATGCTTCAGCAAACAGAGATTATGTACAGATCAGCAGAACAAATGAAGAAACAAAAGAGCATAGACATAAGGACTTACATTCTCTCAGGGAGCCAAGAGATGAATGTAGAGGGGAAGCAGAGGGAAAGCCCGAGAGCCCATAGGATGCCTCAGCCAAAGCAAAGCAGAAGAAAAGGAGCTTTGGGGAAGCCACCAACTTGTCTTGAGCATGGTCAAGCTCCCGATTCAAACCACAGCGTGTAAAGAGGGAGCTCTTGGGGAGCTTGTTTAAGCTTTGGTTGTAGTGTGCCAGAAAAACAGAACCTGTGGCCCTTGGTAAAGGGAGGGGGTCGCAGAGTGACAGTCCAAAACCCAACAGAGCCACTGTGTCTGACCTATCTTGTGTGAATCTCTAGTGCTCCCCACTAGCTCCCTCTGGCAAGATGATTTGACCAGAATGGATGTGTGATGATGAGTGCTTGCATTTCTTCTTAACTGTGGGGAATCCAGATGGGGATGGTAATAGCTTGAGCTTTAAGGGTGTTTTAAAATATCTATATTTTTACAATGTGTACAAGGAGCTGTTGATGTGAAAGCCCTTGACTTTTTAACATTAAAACTAAACTTTAAGATTCAGCATAATATATATGTGTGTGTGTGTTCTTAAGGTTTCTGATGCTAAAACACACGGAAAATTAATAGACTTTCACTGAAGAGTTCAAAACTGAGTCTCTCAGGAAGAAAGGCTGTGAGAGACTGAAAGAGTTAATGTCTCAAACATTGTGGTGGGGCAAGTTCTGCATAACAACGAACTCTGCATAACAAAGAACCCTGCATAGCAAGGAACCACAGGTGAAAATAAGCTGATCAGCACAGGACAGGGAGGGCATGCCAGAGGGTGCAAAGCTCTGTGTTCTGATATGCTGTTCTGATATGCTGAGCAGGACAGCTCACCATGCATGGCCAAAGATCAAACAATGGTCATGTCTGCAGGGAAGGAGAAGTTACTCCCCAAACAACCCCCAAGCCCAACGACCCATTTCCAGAAGGTTCTGAAAGCACAAACCATGCATGACACTTAATTAGCCTAATGAGTTCAAGTGCCCACCTGAAGGAAGGGTAAGGATGATAAAAGGACACAAACTGAAGCCCCATGTGCGCATGCCCACCGGAACTGGACCTCTAGGCTGACTGGACCAATGCTGGACCCAGGACTGGTGAAATCTTTCTCTTTTCCTTTCTCTCTCTCTGTCTCTTTCTTTCTCTTTCCTTTTCCATAATCCCTACACCTCATCCCTGAATTGACATAAAACCGTTGACCAAGTCTGGGACTAGGAGTGGATCTAGCCACCCCTAGGCCCTTCTCTGAGGAGGAGTCTAGAAAGCAAGGGGGTCTGCTCTGAACCTTGTGACTCAACGGGAGGGATCTCCTTATTTTCTTCCCTGAATTGATGTATATGGTTACTACGGGTTACATGGTTTACTGAGGTAGTTCCATGCCAATTCCTGTTGTGAGAAACCATGCCACTTAGTACCACGCCTCCCCAGTTCAGTTTGCTTCTGCCATGAATAAAATGTTTAACTGATCGTTTGGTGTTGCTTCACCTTAATTTAGCCTGAGGGAATTCCGAACTCAACACGACTCCCTGGTCTGTCCAGCCCTGGTCGTGACAAAGGCAAATGTTCTTTGCTTCCTCTCATTTTCACAGTTGTTGCTTTATTTCATGTTGCTCTTGGCATTTTAGCTGGTGATCAAAACATCCAAACCGCATTCCTGATTCTTTATTCAGTTCCACAGTTTTTATGTGCACTACATCATCCTCTGCTCTGAATTTGCCCAGTACAGAGCTCTGGATAGGAGATTTCCTTGTGAGCTTTCTTTTATACCGCTAAGCTTGGAAGCAAAGACATTCCTGGGCATGCAAATCCTCACAGAAATGTGTGACTGGTGGAAGAGAAAGACAGAAGGAAGTCCTAAGTCCATAGAGGAAGGAGCTGTAGTTACCACCTTCTGCAAGCCTTTTCCTCATCCCTTGGTAGGGTATTTAAAGGAACAACAAGGGCAGAAGAAACTCAAGGGAAGGGAGCAGCGACATGGAAAAAGCAGGTTCAAGAGCAGCAGAGCTTTTGGTAGAATTAGGAAGCTCAGACTGACATCTGCAGCCTTCAGCATGCCAGAAGCTATCTTCCTACCTACAGCTGTGTGTGCGCCACTGTGAGTGTATAATGCCTGGGAAACACAGTGAGTGTTTGCGTTTTTTCCAATTTTCTACTTGGTCCAGCCCATTGAATGCTTTCCCTATCCTTTCCAGCTCTGCATTCCTGCCTGGGGCTGGGGAACACGCTCTCACATTGATAGCATATGTCCATACATTTCATGTGGTTTGCTCAAACTTTTATGGTTTTAATATTTTGTACCAGCCATGGAAACTGGTTTGCTGCTAGGTGACTGTAAAAGTGAGATTTGGTAAATAATTATTAGAAATCTTATACTAACACTATGATTGAAACAATGGACAAAAGTATAGCCAAGCAATTAACTAGTAGAGGTAGTTACTCATAGGTTTTGCAGTTCTTTGCTCTTATGACTAGATGTTCCTGTACGCTAGATGAGAACAATGTTGAAACTGACCACATGTGATTGAAACTGCGTTAAGCTTCAAGATCAAAGAACAAGGACAAGAACAAAGACTTCAAGGACAGCCAGCAAGAACTTCAAATGGGTCAGTGGTCGCAAAAGCAGCCCTTCGACTCAAATGGATCCTTCATTGCGCATGATTGGATGTAGGCAGTACTATGATAATCAGCTGCAATCATTTTTATGTATATGTATACTAATCTGATTAATATGCAATTAGTTATCCTATATAACCTGTTTGTGCTACAGCTGTGGTATGCATGCTAGGTGGAACTATCCCCCGTGCATCCAGCGCTGCAATAAAGAATGCCTGCTTTCTAAAACTCCAAAATGAGTCTTAGAGAGTTTCTTCGACCGGCTTTTCGGTATCAACATTGGCTTTGGGAAAAGAAGAAAGAGGCGAGGGGAACCTGGTCCCAAATTCAGCATTGTCCCTTTGTATGTCATAGGTGGAGAAGGATATAATTTCAATGAGCTGCTCTTTTCACATACTTTTTGTTTTTCCCTTTTCCTATCTTGCTTTCTGGCTGAACCAGGTCCAGATCTTCAGCTAAAGCGAATCCACAGAGCTCTCTGACTGTGGCAAAGCTACCAAAATGCCTATTTGTATCACCAGGCTCTTAATTATCACCTTCCCCTGCTGTGTTTCTCCAAGATATGCAGATTGCACTCTGCAGAGTCACAGTGCATGGGAAAGCACCACTGGGGATCCTCCATGCAGGATCTGTGTGGGGCATTTGCAGGCAATCACTGCAGTGTTTTTTGTTTAACTGCAGTCTGACCTGGAGCCTATAATTATGTTGTTTTAATATAACAATATATAAAGAATATTATATAACAACAGTGCAACAATGTGTAGGCAAAGCAACAACAGAGAAAAGACCGTATAAGGAGGGGTGAGAGGTCAATGTGCCAGGGCTGTGGGGTTTGAGGAGATGAATGCATGGACAATGGTCAGTCCCATTCACCTGCTGCAAGTGCCTGCTCCTGCTCAGCGCAGCCACAAAGCCACTGCTGGGACCCACCAGTGCTCAGGACCTTGACGCAGACTGAGTTGATGGCAGATGAGTCCAAAAAAGGCCACAGTGGCAGTGCCAGCGATGTGTCTGTCTGCTCAGGGAGCACTGATGCCACACTGAGCCCCCTGTCCTACGGCTGAAGGGCGGTGGAGCAGCCAAGGTGGGCACAAAGCATACTGGTGCCAGCGGCTGACGGGCTCCAGTCTGCTCCAGGAGGTGCCTTTTTACCTCTCAATGTCTGAAAAATTTGCAGTCAGTGGATGTTCTTTTTAGGTTTTGCCCCAAGGGGTTTCTCCTCAAATCAACATCAGAGGCTGCTAATTCATCTTCATTCCTCTTAGATTCAACAAGATGAATTTATTGCTCACAGTCTGTGATGCAGATAGATACAATTTGAAAAATTACATTATTATCATTCTTGTCTTTTTTACAAGGCTTCTGGCATATTTTATTTTATTTTATTTTACTTTATTTTACTTTCATTTCTATTATTTAATCTTATTTTATTTTATTTTTTGCCTGTGCATACTGTTACTCTGCATTGAATACAGCAAGGACCCTGGCTGGCTTTCCATTTTTCTGTCTCTTCCTTTTAGCAGATGGACAGTGCTCAGCAGGAAGCTCTGACCAGTATAATCACTGCTGCAGATGGAAGGGTGTCCACCAAAAGGGATCAAAGAGAGAATTCCTGTCATGGCAACTGTTAGCACAGGAAGTCTGGACGACAGCTGAGATGGCGGAGTATTTTGAAACCAGATTTGGAGAGATGCAGCTTTGGACATCGATGCCTATGTCTGGGTGCTAATTATGGGGAGGAAGGACTAGCCGGAGGGTGCCGACCACATATAGGCCACAGAGCGGTTCTGCTGGTTTCATCTGGTCTGTGAGGGCATCTCTCGTTGCAAGGTTGGGTTTGGTTCTTAACTATTAAAACATCCCAGGAAGATCTTTCCTGACACAGTGTTTTCCAGCATCTTTCTGGACATCCAGAATCTCTCTCCTCAGCTTTACCTTCCCCTCTTCTCAAGAAAGAAATGGAAAACCCAAAAGCTATCACAGTGCAAACCTAACCTTCCCTGACAAGCCATGTCTTTCTTGCTGTCTGAGCCGCTGTCTATTATGGTTTACATTAAGTCTATACATTAATCCACTTACTCAGATCTTTGTGTACAAGATATTGATGTTTGATGTTATTATCCCAGTTTCCTGCTTGCATCAAGGCCATTCAATTAAAATTATTGTTATTGCAGACATCTTAAAGCCTGATCTTACAGAAAAGAGGGGACATCATACATAGCTGTAAGCAGATGCCATAGCCTGAAATGGTAACTAGCAGGTAAAGTGTTTCTTGTAGAAACTGTACCCTTTCAGTGTGCTGAAAGGTAGCACAAAATGCACACTGCCCACATATTTGCACAAGACAGGCCTCCAAATCTCCATCCAAATCCAGGTCAAAGGTGAATCTCACAAATCTAAATCCAAAGTCAGATTTACACAATTCTAAATTTAATTCACTATACCAGCAAATGCTCTCAAGAGCTCAGACATCTTGAATGCACTGCTGTAGATTTGAACTCTAGGGCATGAGACTGCTTTTCCCACACAGCTCTGTAGCAACAGTAACAGTAAATTGCAAGTGTGTGATGAAGCTGTGTATCTTTGCCATTTTTTTAAACAATCAATCAAGTTACTCTTTCTGAGGGAGAGGCTTTGCGATGCTGGTGATCGGAGCAAAGGGATTCACATTTATCTGACTGTGTAACAATCTATAAATGTGGTAGAGAGAGCTCAATAAAAGCTGTCACGCCCAAACCAGAAGGAGGATACCTCTAGCACCTGGGAAGTTTGGGTAAGCAAGGTACAGCACAGAAACCAAATGTATGTGGAGCTTTTGCCAGACAGACAAACACTGGAAGAGAAATCCTTTATGCCTTATCCAGTTCTTGTGTTCCTCCGCTATTTGGTTAAGGGTTTTTGACTCCAAGAGCTTCTGCTGTTACAAAGCTGCAAGATTTTTTCTTTTTAATTTTTTTCAATATACCTCAAAAATGGAAAAGCTGTGAAAGCCACACAGGAATATGCATGATGAGAGGGCTAGATGATTCAGGAAATTAATGACAGGTTATGGAGCCTTTCACCCTGTAGGTCACTGGCTTAAATACAGCTCATTGCTATCCAGCTATTAAACTTTGCCTTGAATTTTCACAAGTGAAAACCAAGGATCTGGCAGTGCTATGTAGTACCAGTTACACTTTGCTGAGCTTACTATTCCTCTGCCCATGTACAAAGGTGACAGGACCCCAACTAGGATGATCCCAGCTGCAGACAGAAGTGTAACACAGAGAGGAGGATCCTAGTGTGCATTTTTGGCATGGGAAAGATGAGAAAAAGATCATGTATAAAAAACTCTGAACTGCTCAACAAGCAGAAAGTCCAGAGCTCAGACACTGGGGGATATTGCTATGGAGATCTGTTATAGCAAAGGAATCACAGTCTCTTGGGGTAGCACAGAAATGTCACCTTATTTTTTCCATCGAGTGCTGTATTCAGTAGGGATGGTCAAAAGCAGATCTCCTTATGCATGACAGTTTTGATACTGCATCTGGACAAGAAGTCAAATTATCAAAATTCTTAATGGAATTGGAAGCACCAAAATAGCTGGTGCCAAAATAGCAAAGTATTTTGTTTAAACTTTTCAAGCTAAATGAAATGATTCAGAATATGTGAGCCAAAACATCTCTGCTTTCTTTTAAAATTTCTTTTAAACTGTGGTCTCAAGCAAGTGAGCCCTGACTCTTCCGCATTATCACGCATGATCCTTCCTGAAGGCTGAAAACTGTCTTAGCATAAGCCTGGCCACAGAAAAAAGGCAGTGCAAGGTGCACCTTGGCCCTTGCCATTACCTTGTTCCCCAGTCATCCCCCAAAAGTGGAAAAGCCATCCCAAGCCTCCCCTCCTCTCACACCAGCTCTAGCACCTGCGGTACAGAAGAGATACAGCTTTGACTTTGGCCTCTGCCAGTATTTCTGTAATGATGGGTCCTCAGGAAATTGGACCTACCTTGCAACAACTTTAGAAGACAAGCACTCCCTTCTGATGAAATATTAAAATTACCAGGACATCATTGCCTAGATGGGAGCAGTTGCATTACCCCTTTACAAGGCATAAAATGATTTTATTGATCCAGTCTCAAGCAAAGAGGTACCATTTTGACATATTTACTCCCAGTCAGGGAGCATGTGAGGAAAATCTCACAAGAAACCTGCTCCCTCTCTGCTCTGGGTGGGTAGGATGGGTGGCTTCCCTTGAAGGTGCTCTGAGTGCAGAAAAAATAATTTTATCATGAAAATCAGATATCCTTTGCCCATGATCTCTGAACTACTGAACATAGGACATGTTGCTGAAATCTTTAAATAACTGGATTAGAAGGAGATAGAAATTTGGTAAGAATAAGGCTAGGAAAAAATGGAAAACAAGTTTCTAGATGTTGCCTCACTCTTGCACTGGGATATACATATAATTGGTCCTGAGAAAATCTGTTGTGTTCATTGTGTGTTGCTAGAAGATATTGTGCTATATGAGTCATGGGAGAGTGGATAATAAACACAGTGGATTTTCCTACTATTTCTGGTCAACATCTTACTGATACTGCAGCTTATAATTAAGAACACTACCATTTTATCCTGCAAGAAGCTTGCTTGAACTCCTGTCCCTCTAAGTATGTTTTCTTGATAATTTCCAATTATATGTTCTTGATAACTGCCTGATTCCATTATTCTTCTTCAGTGAAGCGTTTGTAATTTTCTTTTCTTCTTATCTTGAAAGGACCAAGGAAATTTGCAACTGTATTTTGTTTTTTATAAGGTGAAACATTACTGTCTACAGCAAAAATAGTCAGTTGTAATCATCTTTGCTATTTTATGTGAGTTTTTGTTCTTTCATTCACTTCAGACTTCTCCCTTATTTGTTGATTTTGCTGCTCTCAGACTTCAGAAGAACTATGTTTCTTTAAATATTTGTATTAGAGTAAATATTTGAATTCAAATCGTAAGAGGAAAGAAACAGAGAAATGAAAAGACTAAATAAATGCCTCCAAAGGGCAAGTGAGCAGCCTTGAGAGACTTGAAGTACTGTGGTTTCTGTGTTTAGATGAGGCACTGCATGCCCAGCAGTTTGTAAACAGTGCAGATTTTTCATTCACAATTCAACAGGCAAATAGGTAACAGATGACAAGCTCTGAAATTTGGACTAATGAAAATTAACCAGTCGCCAAGAGCCTTTGTAAGGAGAAGATGATAACTTTCAGAGGACTTCTTGGTCACGCTTTATTGATTAAAGTAACAAACATAATCGTTCACAGACTTCTTGACTTAACGCAAAATTTGGTAAAAAAACTCATTTTGGAGTACAAAACTGACTTCACCTCTGCAGCTGCTGAGCGCAGACAGCCTGTTGCAGCTTGCGGCCATGCTCTCAAGTATCCTTATTCTGCAGAAAAGCTTCTCAGCCTGGGTACTGGCAGGGTGAGGTGTTGTTTTGCCATGTGGCCTTACAGCTATTTTAGGCTGCGGGAGCAAACTGAAGCCATAGGAATGAGCACTGCCATAAAAGAAATCAAACAACTCAGCACTGCAGATGCTGACTCTTCAACTCCTATCACTTTTCTCCCTTGTGAGTGTCACTGAGGAGGAGCAGGGATGTCCGTGAGGTCCTGGGACCCCATCCAGCTGTTGCGGAGGAGCCACAGGCTTAGTTCCCAAGGGCCACAGGGGGCAGAGAGAGAAACTGAAGTGCAGCAGTGGAAGGGCTGGGGATGGAAAAGAGAGGTGAGGGGTGGATCAGCTCTGGGACAAAAGGACGCTTGACCCAGGGACTGCCCTGCTACATGGTTGGGAGAGACGTTTCCCCTTTTCTAGCACTCTGCTTGCTCGCTCTCCCCATCCCCTCATGCTAAATTTATTTCCATTAAGCTCACACTCAGCTCCAGGAGGACTGGGCAGTGGGTGGATGAGGGCTCTGGACAGGAGCTGGCAGCTCTGGTGTCTTCTGCGTGGACACACACATTGGCCTTCTGCCCCGTGGGGCTGAGGAGCACCACTGGCAGAGCATTTTCCTCTGTGCCACTTCTGATTTTGGTCGACAAACATCTATCCCAAATCTCCACAGAAGCCTCTGTAAGTACCATCTGGCCAGCCTGATATTTTTAACCAAAGCCCAAGGATTTCTATCACAAGACATTTTAGGATCATACTAAAGAATTTTTCTTTCTTTAATTTTTAGTATTCTTTAAGAAACAATTCAAGCACAACACTGATGTCCTAAATAAGCATCAGATTACTGACCCATTGCCCCCAAAACTTCCAGAAGCTCCTAAATCATGTCTCAAAGAACCGGTACCCCCAAGCATGATGGAGAAGGATGCATGGGAGATGCAGTCAGCTCCGAACATGAGAGACAACCCTGCCTGTGACCACCAACATCTGTAATAATAGCCTACAGACTGCACTGCAGATCAGTTCCTGCTTCAGTCTGTTGCTAGCTACACCTCAGTTTTACACCAAATCATTCCAGAAACTATCTACTCTTTCACTGATTTGGGGTTATTTCACTATTTCCAATCACACTCCATGGCTATGTGAAAGAAAACAAGGTACAAAGTAGCATAAATAGATGTTCAGTTCACCAAAGGAAAATTTTAACCTAAACAATCCTGATTATTATTTTAAAAACCAGATAACCTTTTCTGGATCAGTAGCCCTTGTCCTTATGGGAGATTTCAAGTTCCCAGACATCAACTGGGAATATCATACTGCTGTAACGAGCAGGTCTTGGAAATTCTTGAAGTTTGTAGGAGATGATAACTTCTTGCCACAGGTACTCAATGAGCCAACTAGGAAAGATGCCCTCCTAGACTTGACATTTGTGAATAGAGAAGGACTTGTGGGAGATGTGATGGTAGGTAGCTGTCTTGGCCACAGTGATCATGAAATGGTTGAGTTTAAAATTTTCAGTGTAATGAGAAAAAAGGACAGCAGAGTTGCTACCCTGGACTTCAGGAGAGCAAACTTTAAGCTATTCAGGGAGCTATTTAGCAGAGTACCCTGGGAATCTGCTTTTGAGGGCTTAGGAGTCCATGAGTGCTGGTCAGTCTTTAAGAACCACCTTTCAGAAAGAAGTGCAGGAGCAGGCAATCCCATAGTGTCGAAAAATCAAGCAAGCAGGGCAGAAGACCAGCTTGGCTGAACAGGGAACTCCTCATGGAACTCAAGAGGAAAAAGAAATTGTATGATCTCTGGAAGCGAGGTCAGGCTTTGCAGGAAGAGTACAGAGCTGTGGTTCATTTATGCAGGGAGAAGACATGAAAGGCCAAAGCTCAATTAGAGTTGAAACTGGCCAGTGTTGTTTCAGATAACAAGAAGGGCTTTTTTAAGTATGTTAATAGCAAGAGGAGGTCTAAAGAAAACATTGGACTGATATTTGTTGAAGATGGCCACCTGACTAATAGGGATGAAGAAAAAGCAGAGGCATTCAATGCATTTTTTGCCTCAGTCTTTAATAATACTTATAGACCTTGGGCTGCCCGGTCCCCTGAGTCAGACGACCATGAGTGTGGGAACAGTGACTTTCCATTTGTGGACACTGAAATTGTAAGGGACCAGATGTATCAGCTGAATGTTCACAAGTCCATGGGGCCTGATGGGATTCATCCCAGAGTACTGAAGGAGCTAGCAGATGTTATGGCAGGACCCCTCTCGATCATCTACCAAAGGTCTTGGGAGTCTGGGGAGGTCCCCGCTGACTGGAAGCTAGCCAATGTTATTCCAATTTACAAAAAAAGGCATGAGGGAAGACCCAGGGAACAATAGACCTGTTAGTATAACCTCAGTACCTGGAAAAATTATAGAGAAGATTATACTGGGTACTATTGAAAGTCATTTAAAGAACAATGCAATCATCAGGTACAGTCAACATGGGTTCACAAAGGGAAAGTCCCGTTTAATTTGATAGCCTTCTATGACAAGGTCACCCACCTAATGGATGAAGGGAAGGTGGTGGATGTAGTTTTTCTGGATTTTAGTGAGACTTTTGATACTGTCCCTCACAGCATCCTTCTGGACAAGTTGTCCAACTGTGGGATGAGCAGATTCATGGTGTGCTGGGTGAAGAACTGGCTGAAGAGCAGAGCTCAAAGGGTTGTAGTGAATGGGGCTACATCTGGCTGGCGACTGGTCACCAGCAGTGTTCCTCAGGGTTCAATTCTAGGGCCAGTTCTGTTCAATATATTTATCAATGATCTGGATGCAAGAGTTGAATGCACCCTTAGCAAATTTGCTGATGATACCAAACTGGGAGGTGCTGTTGACTGCCTTGAGGGACACGAGGCCTTGCAGAGGGATCTAGGTAGATTGGAGCATTGGGCTATGATTAATGGGATGAAATTTAACAAGTCAAAATGCCGGATTCTGTACCTAGGACGGAGTAATGCCAGGCACAAGCATAAGTTGGGAGAGGAGTGGCTGGAGAGCAGCCCTGCAGAAAGGGATCTGGGGGTGCTGGTCAACAGCAGGCTCAATATGAGTCAGCAGCGTGCCCTGGCAGCCAAGAGGGCAAACCGCATCCTGGGGTGCATCAAACACAGTATAACCAGCCAGTCAAGAGAGGTGATTATCCCGCTGTATTCAGCGTTGGTGGAGCCTCACCTTGAGTACTGTGTGTAGTTCTGGGCCCCACAATTTAAGAAGGATGTTCAGGTCCTTGAATGTGTCCAGAGGAGGGCAACAAAGCTGGTGAAAGGGCTGGAAGGAATGTCCTATGAGGAGCAGCTAAGGACTTTGGGTTTGTCTAGTTTGGAGAAAAGGAGGCTGAGGGGCGACCTCATTGCTCTCTACAGCTTCCTGAGGAGGTGTCATGGTTTAAGCCCAGCTGGCAACAAAGCACCACAAGGCCACTCACTCACGCCTCCCCCCCCGGTGGGATGTGCAGGAGAAAATATAATGAAAAGCTTGTGGGTCGAGACAAGGACAGGGAGAGATCACTCACCAATTATGGTCACGGGCAAAAGACAGGCTCAACTTGGGGAAGAAACAAAATCAATTTAATGTACTACAAATCAAATAAAAAACAAGGATACTGAGAAGTAAAACCAAATCTTAAAACACCTTCCCCCCACCCCTCCCTCCTTCCCGGCTCAACTCCACTCCCAGTTTTCTCTGCTTCCTCCCCCCAAGCAGCACAGGGGGATTGTAAATGGGGGTTGCAGTCAGTTCATCACACATTGTCTCTGCCACTCCTTCCTCCTCAGGGGGAGGACTCCTCACTCTTCTCCTGCTCCAGCGTGGGGTCCCCCCCACAGGAGACAGTCCTTCACAAACTTCTCTGGTGTGGGTCCTTCCCACGGGCTGCAGTCCTTCACAAACTTCTTGGGCATGGGTCCTTTCCGTGGACCGATCTTCAGTCAGAGACTGCCCCAGTGCAGGCTTTCCCATGGAGTCACAGCCATCTTCGGGGGCATCTCACTGCTCCGGCATTGGGTCCTCCATGGGCTACAAGTGGGCATCTGCTCCACTGTTCACCTCCATGGGCTGCAGGGGGACAGCCTGCCATCTCACCACGGGCTGCAGGGGCATCACCTCCTCTGGCGCATCTCCTCCCCCTCCTTCTTCACTGACCTTCCTGTCTGCATAGGTGTTTCTCTCACATTCCATTCCCCTCTCCACTGCAGGTTTCCCCTTCTTAAATATGTTATCCCAGAGGCACTACCACCATCGCTGATTGGGTCAGCCTTGGCCAGAGGTGGGTCTGACTAGGAGCTGGGGGAGCTTCTAGCAGCTTCTTACAGGAGCCACCCCTGTAGCCCCTCCCCTGCTACCAAAAACCCTGCCACACAAACCCAGAACACCCACACTGAGTAATCACAAACCATTTTGAGGTAACAAAACCTTCCTGGGGGAAAATACAACAGAGCTGTTGTCAGTTGCAATTGCTTACCATAGCTAGAGCTTTGCTCCTAGGGGAATGGGAACAGGACCTGAAGTATCATGGTGGGCATCAATGATGCAAATGCAATTAATACTTCTGCCTGGTCTATAATGACTCTGCTCCCCTAATGCAGTAGAGTGGCTAGAAGAGCAACCTCTCTAATGGCACATAAACATTTTCCAAGTGGCTGTCCTATTAAGGTTATGCAAGACCCAGGGCAGTCCTCTGCAACATGATGTCAGCTCTGGCTCCTGACCTGACACACAGTTACATAACAGGAGAAGACAAGGGGAGAAAATGGAGATGCTCTGGAGCTGTCAATTTTTTGAAATACAGTTTAAGCACATAGTTTCTATTGCAGTTACTAGCAAAATGTCAGATGGGTAAACAGCAGTGGGGAGAGTTAAGGTTGATCTAAGACATGCTGGTTTTTTTCCTTTTCTTTATATTATTCTTTATTCTTCTTTTCATGCATCTGTTCTGATTTTCCCTCTCAGAATCTTGGCAGGGGTGCAGAAAGAAGCTCAGAAGTACGTAGCTGTGGTGGGTTGACCCAGGCTGAACACCAGGTGCCCACCAAAGCCGTTCTATCACTCCCCCCTCCTCAGCTGGACAGGGGAGAGAAAATATAACAAAGGGCTTGTGGGTCGAGATAAGGACAGGAGAGATCACTCACCAGTTACCGTCACAGGCAAAACAGACTCAGCTTGGGGAAAATTAACTTGATTTATTACAAATCAACCAGAGAAGGGTAGTGAGAAATAAAACCAAATCTCAGAACACCTTCCCTCCACCCCCTCCCTTCTTCCCGGGCACAACTTCACTCCCGGATTCTCTACCTAACCCCCCCAGTGGCACAGGGGGACGGGGAATGGGGTTTACGGTCAGTTCATCACACGTTATTTCTGCCGCTTCATCCTCCTCAGGGGCAGGACTCATCACACTCTTCCCCTGCTCCAGCATGGGGTCCCTCCCACGGGAGACAGTCCTCCACGAACTTCTCCACGTGGGTCCTTCCCACGGGCCGCAGTTCTTCACGAACTGCTCCAGCATGGGTCCTTTCCATGGCGTGCAGTCCTTCAGGAGCACACTGCTCCAGCGAGGGTCCCCCACGGGGTCACAAGTCCTGCCAGAAAACCTGCTCCGTGGGCTCCTCTCTCCACAGATCCGCAGGTCCTGCCAGGAGCCTGCTCCAGCGCGGGCTTCCCACGGGGTCACAGCCTCCTTTGGGCACCCACCTGCTCCGGCGTGGGGTCTTCCATGGGCTGCAGGTGGATATCTGCCCCACCATGGACCTCCATGGGCTGCAGGGGGACAACCTGCCTCACCATGGTCTTCACCATGGGCTGCAGGGGAATCTCTGCTCCGGCGCCTGGATCACCTCCTCCCCCTCCTTCTTCACTGACCTTGGTGTCTGCAGCATTGTTTCTCTTACATGTTCTCACTCTCTCTCCGGCTGCCGTTTCTTTCTGTCTCTCCCAACTTTTTTTCCTTCTTAAAAATGTTATCACAGAGGGGTTACCACTATCGCTGATTGGCTCGGCCTTGGCCGGCGGCGCGTCCAACTTAGAGCCAGCTGGTATTGGCTCTGTCGGACACAGGGGAAGCTTCCAGCAGCTTCTTACAGAAGCCACCCCTGTAACCCCCCCACCTCCAAAACCTTGCCACGCAAAGCCACTACAGTAGCTTATGACTAAGTAATGCTCTACTGAAGGCAGGGAATCTCTTTTTTTCAGTTTTTCATGGTTTTATTTTACTTTGTGCATGAGCTGTTAGCTTAGAAGCCCTCCTGATATTTAGCATTCCTTCCATACTTGTTAATTCATGCTTGTCACAAAAAGCACATGGTGGGGATTTGGGGCCAGCATTGGTGGAGATGTGCTCATTATCACAAGCAGGGAAGGGAAGTGTTGCACAGCCCAAGAAAAGAGAACAAAGGAATCAAAACAAACCTTTTTCCTCACTGCCCACGTAAGCCCATTTCAGTGTAGCAATGAGTGCTGAACAGATGTGGAAGTGTGTCTGAGATGGAGGAGACCTTCAGGTGCCACCCTCACAGGATAGGTTGTGTGTCACGACCCAGACTGGACAGACCAGGGAGTCGTGTTTAATTCAAAATTCCCTCGGGCTAAATTAAGGTGAAACAACACCAAACGATCAGTTAAAGATTTTATTTATGACAGAAGCAAACTGAACTGGGGAGGCGTGGTAGTAGGTGGCAGGGTTTCTCACAACAGGAATTGGCATAAGACTACTTCTGTAAACCGTGTAACCCAGGGTAACCATATACATCAATTCAGGGAATAAGGAGATCCCTCCCGTTGAGTCACAAGGTTCAGAGCAGACCCCCTTGCTTTCTAGACTCCTCCTCAGAGAAGGGTCTAGGGGCGGCTGGATCTACTCTTAGTCTCAGACTTGGTCAATGGTTTATGTCTTGAAACGGATGAGGTGTAGGGATTGTGGAAAAGGAAAAGGAAAGAGAGAAGAAGACAGAGAGAGAAAGGAAGAGAGAAAGATTTCACCGGTCCTGGGTCCAGCATTGGTTCAGTCAGCCGAGGTGTCCAGTCAGCCAACGGGTCCAGTTCTGGTGGGCTTGCCCACCCAGGGCTTCAGTTTGTGTCCTTTTATCATCCTTGCCCCTCCTTCGGGTGGGCACCCAAACTCATCAGGCTAATGAGCAGTTTGTGAGCCTTTGGGCTTGGGGGTCGTTTGTGGAGTAGCTTCTCCTTCCCTGCAGACATGGCCATTGTTTGATCTTTGTATCAGAACAGCTTATCAGAACAGGGAGCTTTGCACCCTCCAGCACACCCTGCCCCTCCTGTTGCTGATGTCTGAGCTGATGGGCTTTTCACCTTGGTTCCTTGCTGTGCAGGGTTTGTCTTTAAGCAGAACTTGCCCCACCACAATGTTTGAGACATTAACTCTTTCAGTCTCTCACAGTTGTGCTGCTCTTTCTTCCCAATGCTGTTTGGAGACATCAGGGCTACCAGCCAAGTGAAATGGTTGTCTTTCCCACCTCACACATTAGTCAGCCTTTTTGAAGGCATTTTTGTCCTCCCTCAACTTAAAATCATGTAGGTGGCCCTGGCTGAGGAGGGAATTGCCCAGGATGAGTAGGGCTTGTCGGGGCACAGATAAAGCCTTGCAGAAGGATGTCTTGCAGCCGCTCATAGGGCCAAGGGTGTGTGGAGAAATGATGGACTCTCTTTGCTGATGTTGGTGAGTGAGGAGCAGCTCTCTGAGCAGCGAGCGCAAGCCCTGTCCACCATGCGGGTGGGCACGAGGGCACTGGCCTCACCACCAGGTCTCCACATCGCAAGCCAGGCAGGGGAGTGGGCTGGCAGCACAACCACAGGCAGGAGAACCAGGGCCCACAACACATGCCATCTGAGCATGGGCAAAGACAGAGAGAAAAAGGGGTAGCATGCTCTTGGACTAGGGTCCAGCTCTTGGACTCAATACCTGAAGGGAAGGTCTCAGCCCAACCGAGCTCTCTGGGAAACTCATGATAGCCGAGAGCCACATGGAGCCCAGAGCTACCCTGTTCCTCCCCAAAATGCTCCTAGCCTGTTACTGAATTCCTTTATTTTTCCATCAGCCTGTGTAAAGAGCTTGACTGTTCACTCAGTTGCTCGATCAGGAATGTGCATTTGGCTGATGTGTGGAAGTCCTGTCTACTCATACATATAGCTGCACTATCCTCATGCCCAGATTAGGACTTGTCAGAATAAAGCTGTGAAACTTCTCAGACAAAACCAATATTGGTAATGAAGGTTTGAATTGTAAGCACTGATAAAGTTCAGTTTGAACTAAATCTTTTGTCCACAAATATTTCCTACATTTTTCTGTCTTTTATCTCTGATACATGCCAGCTTGCATGAATTTCTTTTGGTGATGTCTTAGGAGAAGGCACCACAGGAAAACCACTCAGCCAAAGATTTCCCTGTAGATTAAGAAAGTCAGCCCTTGCAATCCAACTACCTATTCCAAACTGCATGTGTCTGAACTTGTGCATGTCTATGAAAAAAATTAAGCTTTTCTATTCCCTCTCTAGTCCTCACAATTCACTTGGAACCAGCAGTATCATTCAGGCAAAACAGACCTTCTCAGAGAAAATCAGTTTGCTTTCTCCTGCTGTGTTAAAAGGAACTGGATTTCTATGAAGTAATAGAAATTCCTTGCATTAAAAAAAAAAAAAATCCATTCCACATGAATGTTAATGCTATCTCCAAATGATGTGTGTGTGCAGAGTGCCTTTAAAAGAAGCCCTTCACAAAATCCATTTGCATCAGGGGATGCAACTGGTGGACTTCCATCTGAATGTTGCTATTGTTCTAGTCTCTGTCACATTTCCTTTTCCAGTCAGTCTCAGATGTAACTTCCCAACCACAAGAAATTGTTTTGAGTTGTCGGCAGTCTAATTCATCTAGATTGCCTTTGTTTACAGGAAGATTTTAGTGTCCAATGAGAGGAAGGGATTTTACTGCCAGCTCTTAGTCACTGCAGGGCAAAATGCAGGCAGGAGAGTAGATTTCCACAGGTCAAGATCCATAGGAGAACTTTTTGTTCAGGTTACTGGCTGCAGCCTAGCAATAACTAGGCATGAAGTATCTATGCTGTGCTTGGAAAGAGCAGGGCTCAAGTAATTTGGTGCTAAACTGATCTGCATTTGTATCCCATTTCTTCAAACTTCATGAGCAGAAACCTCTGTCTACCCTCCTGCCCCATGGCAGGCTGAGCCCCGCCTACATCTGTCACTCCTGGCACTAGTTTGTCTAACCTGTTCTTTAAGACCTCTGAGCCACAGCTCCCCTCGGCAAGCTATTCCAGCTTTTGTCTGTCCTCACAGTCTCCACTTTCTAACCTAAATGTCTTTTAGGCAGTCTCTGATCCTCAGCTTGCATGAAACGAGATGAGCTCTGCTGACATCAGTGAAGTTTAAAAACTCAGTCCTTTCACTTCCCTCTTAATTTTTCTCTGTTCCTACTCTTTATCTTTTGATAGATTCATGATGTTCCTTCCACTCACTTTAACATCTAAACAGTGTGAAAGTGCTGATGCTCACTCCTACATACCATCATCAGCATTCAGCTCTCTTATTCTGTTCATATCTCTAAAACTTTCAGATCCTCATCTTCACACATGCCCACTACAGCATTCTGTGGGGGATCTAAGAAACACATCAGACATATAAAGAAGTTTCTGAGATCATCTTCCAGCCTTGTCTTTCTGAGCAAATAAACCTTCTCTTTATGACCCTGTGGTAGGTTGACCCTAGCTGGGTGCCAGGTGCCCACCAAAGCTGCTCGATCACTCCCCCTCCTGATGATTTAGCTGATGTTAGCTTCGAGAAGCCCTGGCAGAAAAAAAGAAATAAAGCTCTCTCTGGCTGGTGCCTGCTATTCAAAGACTAATGCTTGACATGTTAACACAGGTAGCAGGAGTGTTATGAAAGAGCCTTATGTGCAGTTAGATGGATTTGGCTGAATTCAGGTGGTGTGTAGGGACTGCAAGTTACTTGCTGGTAAGAAGACAAGAATCAAAGGAGTTTGATCCTCAGTTTATACAGTCACGTGAGACAGCCAGGGTAAACTTGGTCATTTCAAATATACCTTTGAGTTTGGCCCACTATGTTAATTTACTTTGGCTCTTTTCTCAGCATGGTTTGAAGACTCATCATGTTTTGTAGCAGTACTTTGTGATGGATTACACTGAGAAAGTCAGAGAACTTGGAATAACACCTTGAAGTTCCTCTCGGGGCTTTTTTCTTAATGCTTTCCATCCTCTGCTCTTCAATTGTACAAGCAACTTGCGCAGACCTTTAAAGAAGCAATTACACTATTGTTTAGCAAAATCACAATGTCAGAAGTAATAAGCTAAACAATACCACCTCCTCATTCCAGTGGAATATGCATTTATGCCATTTCAAATTTCCAACTTTTAATTTTCCTTTTTTGTAGTGTTACAAAGCTTTGGAAACTCCACTGCAGCTTCTTAGGCCCATGCGCTGCAGAAAGCTTTTGCAATAAAACAACTTCACTTGGCAGTAGGTTCATTTTCCTATAAATTAATCAGAGCACTCACCAAAATGAGACCAGTTCAGGAATGTCCCCTCACTCACCCTGTTGTCACACAGAGCATAAACCTTATCACTCCTTGTCATGCCAACTGCCTGCATGCCCATCACTCTTTCTAATGAGCTCCTGGGTGAAAAAGACACTTTATGGTTATTACCCATGAAATCAGAGTCCCAGATCCTCCATGGTATGAAGAAATGGACTGAATCCTCACTGTGGGCTCTACTGATTGCTGTGGCACACAATGAGACTTAGAGTGTTTGGTTTAGACCTTCTTAGGTTTGCAAATGTTTCAAGAAAATGTGGTACAAATTTCCTGTTGTTCTTTCATGGCTTCTGCACTTGCATTCATCTAATTTTTAAGGACCAGCTACATAGTTGAAAATATTAAGCTGTTGAGTAATACAAGTACAAAGTTATCTGCAGGTTAGGTCAAAGCTCCTCCAAAAGGATCACATTAGGGAACAAAGTGACAGGCAGGCACCATGGAGGAGGTGAAAACAGGCAAATCAGAATCACCAGCTTTGTCTTCTTAAAGCTTCTCATCCCAAGATATGCAAGCGCATCTGGTCTGTGTTTGGGTATTGGAGTACTGCCTACAGAGATGAGCAGGTACACCTTAAAATGCATTAAAGAACAGGGACCAGTGAAATGTTATAAACAGTTTTTAAGTGATGTATGGATCTTAGACCTAAAGCAGGGGACATTTTCATTTCCTCTTTTCTTGTCTATCCATCTCTTTTTTCAACTCGCACTTTCCATGGAAACTAGACCTTGTTGAGATTTAAGCACTGACAGAAATAATCTTGATTTCACAGAAGGCAGAAGATGCTCTATTATGCCAGTTCTGACTGACACCATAGCCTTTTTTTTGGAGGAGGAAATTACAATGAATGCAAAGTCTTGTTCACCCTTGTGCAGGGCTCAGCTCTGCTTGTGCTCTTGGCCTTTTCCTGGGAGGAGAAAGACAGGCCACTGCTTTTGACCTTTCCGATGCACCAGGAGGAAGAGAGGCAGTTTAATATGATAAAGAACCCTGAAGGTAATAGCTGCTACCTCCAGTCGTAGTGGGACAATGAAGAGAAGGAGGAAGCAGTTGAGTTACCTCCTAAGATCTGGGGTGGTTTAGGAGCAACAAACCAGATGAGAAGTTATTGAGGCCTGGGGAAAGAGGACAGGACTGGAGAGGTGTCCAGGAGAGGAAAATGTTCCTTTGCTGTGTGGCACAAGTTTTGATGCTACAGATCTGTGACTTGCTTGAAGTACAGCCTTTCTGTATTCTTCTGTCAGACTGTTGGTCCTGGGCTTGAATGGGAGGAATTACTGCAAATCTTGACAATCAACAGTCTCACTGCTCAGATACTTTGATGTGCTTGGGCTGTGACTTCTAATGCTTGAAAAGCTGCTGCCTTCACTCCTGGAGCCAGACAATGTTATTGCAGAGGTGGGAGAGGAACACTCTGGTGTAGTACATGCAAAGAAAGAGGATATTATTCATTGCTGCTATGAAGCAGAGACATTACTGAGAAAAGAGTGGTAGAGACTGTGAGCTACTCCATTCCCCTGAGTCTTAGGGCAGGAAGTAATTCAATGATGACAGAATAGTAGAATAATTTCTGCCCTTTGTTACTATCACAGAATGTTTTGAAGAGATGAAGAAGACGATTAAAACCAGAATGGATTTCCCTTATTTCACCCCCAGAACTGAAATGCTTATAAAATATAGAGAATATGCCTATCAAACATTGATTGCCCTCCCCCCGTCATCTTTCTCTACCACATTTCATATTTGTTTATAAGAACAGATTGTCCTTGTGAGATGTCTCTGAACCTGGAAATGCCTAAGAAACACACTGCTCAGTTATACAAGTGACAGTCATGAACAACAAAGCTGGCTGGATACATTACACATCCAGTTTATCCAAAATGTAATTCAAGACAGGCCATTTATTCAGTTCAACTACATGTAAAACAGAGCCACTCTGTGCAGGAATGCGCAGGATCAGGAAGAAGGCCTTAAGCTGTGTTCATTCATGTTTGCACATGCCTTCTCCACTTGTAGGGAAATACAATATGCTGGGGATTTTCTTGGCCAACTGCTTTAAGTTGCTTCAATTTACTATCTGCTAGATAAACACAATAAATCACAAGCTCTTTTAAAGGCAGAGCAAGCCAATTTCTCTGATAAGCAAACCAGCCTCTGCAAAGTTATTTCCTTTTGATTCAGTCTTGTTTGCACATTGAAAAAGCAAATCATGTGGCACTGTATTGGCTTTGTGTGGCAAGGTTTTGGTAGCGGGGGGGGGGTTACAGGGGTGGCTTCTGTAAGAAGCTGCTGGAAGCTTCCCCTGTGTCCGACAGAGCCAATACCAGCTGGCTCTAAGTTGGACCCGCCGCCGGCCAAGGCCGAGCCAATCAGCGATAGTGGTAACGCCTCTGTGATAACATTTTTAAGAAGGAAAAAAGTTGCTGGGACACAGAAACGGCAGCCAGAGAGAGGAGTGAGAACATGTAAGAGAAACAACGCTGCAGACACCAAGGTCAGTGAAGAAGGAGGGGGAGGAGGTGCTCCAGGCGCCAGAGCAGAGATTCCCCTGCAGCCCGTGGTGAAGACCATGGTGAGGCAGGTTGTCCCCCTGCAGCCCATGGAGGTCCATGGTGGAGCAGATATCCACCTGCAGCCTGTGGAGGACCCCACGCCGGAGCAGGTGGATGCCCGAAGGAGGCTGTGACCCCGTGGGAAGCCCGCACTGGAGCAGGCTCCTGGCAGGACCTGCGGATCTGTGGAGAGAGGAGCCCACGGAGCAGGTTTTCTGGCAGGACTTGTGACCCCATGGGGGACCCTCGCTGGAGCAGTGTGCTCCTGAAGGACTGCACGCTGTGGAAGGGACCATGCTGGAGCAGTTCGTGAAGAACTGCAGCCCGTGGGAAGGACCCACACTGGAGAAGTTCATGGAGGACTGTCTCCTGTGGGAGGGACCCCATGCTGGAGCAGGGGAAGAGTGTGAGGAGTCCTGTCCCTGAGGAGGATGAAGTGGCAGAAATAACGTGTGATGAACTGACCGTAAACCCCATTCCCCGTCCCCCTGCGCCGCTGGAGGGGTTAGGTAGAGAATCCAGGAGTGAAGTTGTGCCTGGGAAGAAGGGAGGGGGTGGAGGGAAGGTGTTCTGAGATTTGGTTTTATTTCTCATTACCCTTCTCTGGTTGCTTGGTAATAAATCAAGTTAATTTTCCCCAAGCTGAGTCTGTTTTGCCTGTGACAGTAATTGGTGAGTGATCTCTCCTGTCCTTATCTCAACCCACAAGCCCTTTGTTATATTTTCTCTCCCCTGTCCAGCTGAGGAGGGGGAGTGATAGAACAGCTTTGGTGGGCACCTGCCATCCAGCCAGGGTCAACCCACCACAAGCATGTACCAGCATATTGGTCCTGCCAGGAGCCTGCTCCAGCGCGGGCTTCCCACGGGGTCACAGCCTCCTTCGGGCATCCACCTGCTCCAGCGTGTGGTCCTCCACAGGCTGCAGGTGGATATCTGCTCCACCATGGACCTCCATGGGCTGCAGGGGGACAACCTGCCTCACCATGGTCTTCACCATGGGCCGCAGGGGAATCTCTGGTCCGGCTCCTGGAGCATCTCCTCCCCCTCCTTCTTCACTGACCTTGGTGTCTGCAGCGTTGTTTCTCTTACATGTTCTCACTCTCTCTCCAGCTGCCGTTTCTGTCTCTCCCAACTTTTTTTCCTTCTTAAAAATGTTATCACAGAGGCGTTACCACTATCACTGATTGGCTCGGCCTTGGCCGGCGGCGGGTCCAACTTAGAGCCAGCTGGTATTGGCTCTGTCGGACACAGGGGAAGCTTCCAGCAGCTTCTTACAGAAGCCACCCCTGTAAACCCCCCCCGCTACCAAAACCTTGCCACACAAAGCCAATACAGCCAGGTACTGGCTCCTCTGCAACTGAAGAACTTACTTAGGCTAATAATTAATGAGAATTAAGCCATGCAGAAGGCATAAAACCCCACATTAGAAAGCTGGTTTATGACACCATTCATTAAGCAATTGCTCAACATCAAAGAGACAGCCCAATGTGGAACTGCCATTACCTGGTTTTATTATACTGAAGGATTTTACAGAGTGTGTACACCCTGCTGGGAAATGTGACTTCTGAATAGCTTCTTCACCCTCCAAGGGTGTTACCACTCAGGTTTCTGGAAATGAGTCTTGCATTCAGAGCACCTCCAGAAAGACTTTGACTTATGCATTTACACAGGAAATAAGGGGGGTTCGCATAGGAGAGGAAGAGTCATCCTGCACTCACACATGATTTTGGAGGGAAAAAATATCCCATCAGTTCCCTTTAGTGTTGAGTTCCTTAATATGCTGTGGTGGGTTGACCCTGGCTGGGTGCCAGGTGCCCACCAAAGCCGCTCTATCAGTCCCCCTCCTCAGCTGGACAGGGGGGAGAAAATATAACAAAAGGCTCATGGGTCAAGATAAGGACAGTTTAATAAAGTGAAAGCAAAGGTCGCGCACGAAAGCAAAGGAAAACAAAAGATGTTATTCTCTAATTCCCATCAGCAGGCGATGTCTAGCCACTTCCTGGGAAGCAGGGCTTCAATACGCATAGTGGTTGCTCTGGAAGACAAAAATGCCCCCCTTCCGTCTTCCTTTACTTAGCTTTTATATCTGAGCTGACGTCATATGGTATGGAATATCTGTTTGGTTAGTTTAGGTCAGCTGTCCTGGCTATGTCCCCTCCCAAGATCTTGCCCAGCCCCAGCCTGTTGTTGAGGGGGGGCAAAAATGTTGGAGAGCCAGCCTTGATGCTGTGCCAGCACTGCTCAGCAGTAGCCAAAACACTGGTGTGTTATCAACACCTTTCTAGCTACCAATGCAGAGCACAGCACTACGAGGGCCGCTATGGGGACAATTAACTCCATCTCAGCCAGACCCAATACATATGCTGATACTCATATTCATTTTCATACTCCTACCATGATATCTTGGATTCTTTCCTAGAGGCAGCGTGAGAGCCAAGGAAGAACTCGCTCACCACCATCATCCACTAAAAAGGAAGAACTAGAGAAAAAGGTACTGTGGTGTTTGAGCCACTTGTGAGCTCAGTGGAGAATTGCTGCTCTCCTGGGAGGAAGGGACATGGCACAACAGCAACACTGGCCATGCACAAAATACACTAAATCATTTAAATCCATATGTATATGTATAGACATATGCTACAAAACATGAGCTACAGCTAAAGAGACTTAGAGGTAGAAGCAGAGGAACAAACTATGAGGAAGGAGAACAGGGAAAGGAAAACTTTGGAAGGGGCAGAAAGGCCTCACTTAGGCTATTTGAGCATATATAAAAATGTCTCATTTTGCCACTTTGCTGGAGGGAGGAGGAGAAGAAGGCAAGTATTATATTATTCAGTCAATAACAGTTGCAAACATGAAACAGATTAAAAGAATGAGTCATTCCCATTCTCATGGTCAACTACCAAAGTCTGCTGAGGCAGCTGATACTAAAAGTTTTGTCAGTGCAACATCATGATCCATAGTCCTTAGGGTAACACGAGTTATGAGCAGTCAGACCTCATGCCTCAGGGTACAAGCTGATCACGTGCAGGAGTCGGAAAGGAATTTCCTTCCCTCACTCAACCGAAGGGTGGGGGGTGATGGCAGTGCCGCTGCCTCGCTGCCCTCCCTGTGCCAGGGCAGGGGAATTTGTGGCCCCATTGCAAAACCCCAGCACTGCAAAGAAGTAGCAGCACCACTGCCCATCCTGTTCTTTGTAGAAGAGGGGGATGGGAGAGAGATGGAGCACAATCCTAACTCAGCTTTGAGCCCTTATCTTCCTATATTTGGATGCTTTTGAGTGTTTATGTTTTATGTTTTCCAGAGCAAGAGGAGGGGAGGAGTGGGCAGGAACCAGGATTTGTCTTCTCATCTTTTTTTGCCTCCCGTCAGTAAATACAGGGGCTTTTGGGCCAGCTTCTCAATGGGAACAGGAATCAAGACAGACCTCTCAAAATATTTCCCTGTGGTCACTTGGGTATTTACAGGGTCTTGGTTCCTTGAAAGAGCACACAGGCAATTTCACCTCTCAGAAAAATCCCAGCTGTGACTTCTCTGCACCTCTCATGAAGGAGCAGCTCCACTCAGTCATGTCTATTCAAGAGTAGCTACTTGCAGCACACTTCCCCTTCCCTCCCCTGCCTCTGAGGTTGCTTCTAGCTCACAGCCTGGCTCGGGTCCTCTTTGTGCAGATGCTCTGGATCAGAGGAACCGAAGAAAGACTGGATAACACAGACAATGCAAAGACAGTGTTTGCACATCCACGGTATCTTTACCAGCTAGGAGGTCTGGTTGCTCATTGGCAGCTTTAACTCCTTGCACAGTTTCATCATGGGTGCTTTTGCACTGAGGAACTTTGAAGTGAAAGGCAGTAACACTTTTGACCAAGGCATATTGCAACACCATCTCCCTTAAATAGCCACAAGCCCTTATCATTCCCATCCCTCTATTTTATTCTAATGAGACTTTACCCTGTACTCCTTTTGCACATTTTGGCAGAGAGGGGATCTGTTAATTAGCCAGACTTTGCATTTTTAGTGGAAGTCTTCTGCAAAAGTCTTTTTCTAAATCTGACCTGCTGAGTGATTCATGAGATCCATATTAATACATGGCACAGTACAGCTCCATTGGTTAGCATCCTAAATCTGCCAGATGGCTCAGGAAAAAGATAAGCAGCAGGAGAAAATTCACTCTCAAAAATAGCATTGTGACAACAGCATTCATTAGCCTGAAGTTCACAACATAAATCTACTATGCTATGGCATTTTTTAGTACACTGCACTCTCAACCAGGATGCAGGGGAAGATCAAATTTAGAGAAGAAGGGCTTCTATTTGAAGTTCAGTTAAAAAAATATAGTGTACCCTTGGGAGTTATGTTCCTGTAATAATTTTAGAAACAAGAGTAGAATAAAAAATTTACTAGCATTCTCAGGTGACAGGCAGTGTAGTCAGGTGGACATCCCTGAATATAACATGCTGTTTCAAATACAGACTTCCAAGAAAAACAGGGCCTGGGACCATTTATTATACAGCACTAAGAACATTGGAGATGTGTGAAAAACTAAATTTTCATATGTAGGCCATCTGGCTCGAATTGCATGACAGCTCACATCAATAGTTTTGTGTACTCGCTGGTTGTCTCCTGGTTTCCAAGTAATGAGTATCTCTGTGGCCAAATTTTCAAATCTCTGCTTCCAACAAGGTACATGAATAAGTGCCTATTCAGATGTGCTCTGCCCATAACAGCTTCCAGTCTGACATGCCTGGACAGATTTTTAAAAGCATTTGGCAATAATATTCCATCTATAGCCCAAAGAGAACTGGGTGAGATATTGTGGCCAAAACATTTCTGGTAAAAAATGTGCAATATCTCCAACATTTAAAATTCATTTCAAAGAAGCTAATTTGTTTATATCACAATCCAGGGAAGAAGGAATTGAGCATGGAAAGACAAATAAAAAAGGATGATTACATTTGTTTTGCCTGCAGAAGGGATTTATTTTTCTGTTCATTGATATTTTACTGGGAAATTCCATTCAATATTTTGTTTAATTCTGAAAAATTTTCACATAGAAAATGCAATATTGTGTGAAATATTAGCAACACATTAGCTCTTGTGAATTTAAACTGCAACAAAAATATTTTCTGCAATCTTTCAGCTTGTTGAAGATGTTGAAAAAATATATTTGTTGTTGACCTAGGCTGATTTTTTTCCCAGCTGTTGGAAGAACTACCACAAACCAGAAAATCAGTTATTCACATGGCTTGAATACTGTTTTGTTTGTTTTTTTAAACCTATCTACACTTTTAGATGACTTTATGATGAGACAGAGAAAATTTAGTCCTATGCATGTCCCTGAAAATACAGTTCACTGGAAGAGCTGGGGAGAAAAAACTTTCCACCCCTGCAGGTGATTATCTCTCAGGAAACATGAGGACAGACTGTCATTTTTACTCAAATAATGAAAGTATAATGAAGATGCTACTTAAAGATGTCCTGTTCTTCCTACTGTATTTAAATTTGTTTAAGGAAAGGAGACAGGGTGGGTTTGCATGTTGCACTTGTCATATTATGCAACAAGATACATGACACTGCATTAGTCATAAGAAAATTTTTTTCCATGTATATTCTCTTTTCAGGAGGAGAGAGTAGCAATGTAATGAAGATTGTTTCAGTAACAGAAATGTGATGTTGAACATAGGAAAAAATATTTTGTAGTGCATTATAATCATTAAACTTATGTTAATTCTAGTAACACTTCTGACAATTATTTTTCCAGATATTGAATCTGGCCTAGGTGCACGTCTAATTTTGTAGTAGATAGTTTACTCTTTGGATATAATCTGGAAATCTACCTTGGACTCTTTTGATCATTTCAAAATTATCAATTTCAAAATTATTATTTTTCAAATATCTCTTCAGAAAAAAAAATCTGGATTTCTTTTGAAAATATTTTTTCTTGGCAATTTTGGGGTTTTCTTGCATGGAAATTCCAGCTTTCAGTTGCCATCATCATTCTGCTATCTGTGCTTTAGTCCCCGTTTATGGGGACAAAGGCACTTTTCTATCCCACAGGGATAGTTCTTTTGTGAGCATAAACACATACCGGGTTGTGAAATAGTCAGGTAAAAGACAGGACTGGAGTGTCACGGCTACCACAGATCATCTCATCTCATCTCATCTCATCTCATCTCATCTCATCTCATCTCATCTCATCTCATCTCATCTCATGTCTAGTAAAAGCATACACTGTATTATGAGTAAGAAGAGGCACATTTGAAAGAAAATTATATAAAAAGGAAAAATAATAGTAGAGCTGCAAAAAGAGGAAACAGCAATGTAACAGCTTGAGTCTCCAGCTTTTAATAACCTTCAGGATTAAGCAGAAAATCCAATATGAAAAATAGACATAACCAGTCTCAGAAATCTGTTGGATCTACACACATGCCAACATCTTTAACTAAAATTAGACTTCAGCTTTTGTTGAAAGTACACGTTTGAGTGCTAGTTGAAAATCCTGCTGAAAGACAATTTTGCTGATTTTTTAGAAAAGTTGGGCATCTTCAAGGTCACATGATTTTCATTGGGAAATGTGGCTTCCCAGCACATTTGAAAAGCTAAACAGGCTGAGTATGGAGGTAAGAAACTCGTTAGAAATCAAGGGGGTTATTTATTGTCCTGGTTTTGGCTGGGATAGAGTTAATTTTCTTTCTAGTAGCTGGTATAGTGTTATGTTTTGGGTTCAGTATGAGAAGAATGTGGTAACACACTGATGTTTTCAGTTGTTGCTAAGTAGTGTTTAGACTAAGTAAGTCAAGGATTTTTCAGATTCTCATGCCCAGACAGCAAGAAGGCTAGAGGGGCACAAGAAGTTGGGAGGGGACACAGCCAGGACAGCTGACCCAAAGTGGCCAAAGGGATATTCCATTCCATGTGACATCATGCCTAGTATATAAACTGGGGGTAGTTGGCCTGGGGGGATCACTGCTCGGGACCTAACTGGGCATCAGTTGGCGAGTGGTGAGCAACTGCATTGTGCATCACTTGTTTTGTATATTCCAATCCTTTTATTATTACTGTTGACATTTTATTATTGTTATTATTATCATTATTAGTTTCTTCCTTTCTGTTCTATTAAACTGTTCTTATCTCAACCCACGAGTTTTATGTTTTTTTCTCAATTGTCTCCCCCATCCCACTGGGTGGTTGGGAGTGAGTGAGTGGCTGCGTGGTGCTTAGTTGCTGGCTGGGGTTAAACCATGACATTTATAAAAGTCTTTCCATTGAAATAGGCAGTTGAAAGGAAAAGTGGCAGTCATGCTACACAACAGCGAGAGGTAAAATCTGATCAACTTACCAGTAAAACCAAACCTACATAGACATACCATGTGGAATGATTGCTGGAGGTGACTTATTGATATGTCCCCCCCCTTGTGGGTATGCAAGAAATCTGTTCCATAATAATTCCCTAAGCAACATAACCTGCAACCTTAGATGTTAGCAACACCAGGGGAGCTTGGTATGCTGACTCTAAGAGAAGCAACATGGAGGGTGCAGTGGAGTGGAAGCACCGTGGCCAGGCTCTGTGATATAACTGCGGGGATGGGGAACTGGAACTACTGGAACAAGAATAGAAGGTCCCTGCATTGAATCCACTGAAGCAAGGAGGTGAAATAATGGGTGTTCTGTCAACGCTATTGCCTTACTTCTGATTTATATCATAAGTGCCCAGTTCTGGAGTACTGACATGGAACTTTACTCATTATAATCTCATTATAATACCAAAACACACCTCCATCCCAAAAACTACCTGCCTCCAAGGTGCGACCACCCCTCACTGAGCATGCACTCTGAATTTTCTCTAGCATATACCTTTAAAAGTAAAGCGAGGAGATTTTATACCAATCATAATAAAGGTATGTATGACTAGAGCCACTCAAGCTCCACCTAAAAGTAAGAAAATAGTATAAAAGGGCTTAAGAGAGGAGGAATGCTAGGGAAGACACTATCATAGACAAGTCGGGAGCACATCGCTGACTTCTGGGATCAGTTGACGGGCTGAACCTCTCTTCCCCCCCCATAGGGATGCCTATTGGGTGAGATTCGAACCCTCGGTTATACCGAGGGCTTCCCTGGGAAACTTAGAAATCTCTATAGAGTTTTTCCATAACTGAGGGTGCTTGTAGTTGACTGTATTATTGTTTGCATGTGCTTTGCAGACAGTGTATTTATCACCAGCAATCCAAAAGAACCTGTGTTGCAATTGAAAACGGACTCCGAAGCTGGTTGCAAATGAAATCCCTTTATTGAACAAAACGAGTCCTTTTATCTGCTAGCTGTGGCCGATGCAACAGCCAGCAAGCATAGGCAGAAACTTTCCAAAATTTTCCACTCAGCAGCAACTATCTTATCTCTACACAATTCTTGGCTCCGTGTTCTTTCAGCATGATTACTTCGCCGGGAACCTCACTGTTCCCATGGCTTTCTGCCAACCAGAGCAATAATATCATTGTTTCCACAGGTGGTCACTGAGTCAAGTGTTCCCACAAACCTGTACTCCTGTTGCTTTAATAAACTATACTGTTCATTAGTCTAGCCGCGATAGTTCGTTGAACGCGACCAAACTCCTTAAGTCCAGCTGTGATAGTTCATTGAATGCGACTAAATTGAAAGTACAGTGTGCTATTAGTGCATCTGTAATCATGATATTTCAATATATTGAACGTGACTGGACATATAGTGCTGAATTGGGCATCACCCAGAATCTAAGCCTATCCACCCCCAGCCCCTCTGATATCTGAGGACAAGCTGGAATGCAAGGGGGTTTATTTTCTGCCAAACTTCATTATGCTTTAAGGCAACACCATCAAGGGAATTACATCTGTCCAAAACCAGAAGGCAACAGGTAGACCATCTGAGTTTGGGCAGGTACAGTAAGCATTAGAAGAGACACTAGCTAGTTACTCTGTAGTTCTTTGACTGTGAATAGTCTGAATGAGGTTTATTCAAGATGTGCTGGAAATAATCTCCCTGTGAACCAACAACTTTGCCTGAGAAAGGGACCACAAAGTACAAAAGACACACAGAAAGCAAGAGCAAACACACAGATGGTGTACCATCATACAAACCAACCATACTTGAAAATCAACTTATGTGTGATAGAATTTTGCTTTTACAAAGGAGAATTCGCGTGTGGAGTGGGCAAGGTAAAAAGTACACATTCTGGAAAAAGTGTGGAGGTCAGGACTCGGAAGCAAAACAGGGTGTAAACCAATCTGATGTTGTGAATACAGCCCAGCCAGGCTCTGTCTCCAAAAAAAGTGGCAGCACCTGAGCACTGTTCCAGAAAACACAGCTAGGTGTGAAGGTTTTGTTTGCATTTTCCCAACGCTAGCAGCTTCCCCTCTGTACGACATTTGAAAATTAAGGCAGAAAAGAAAAAAAAAAGGGGGGGTGTAGATAGATAGAAAGAGAGAAAGAAAAACCTAAAGAGAAAAAGCAGAAAAGCTTTGCAAGAAAGCAAAGTCAAGACTACACATGCTGCCTGGCTAAAAGAGAACTTGCTTTCCAAAAGCAAGGGTAAAACAAGGTGTTAAAACATGCACAGATGAACAGAGCAAGCAAAGGTCCCATGGCAAGCACAAAGCGAAATGCATTGCCAGTACATCCTGCCTTCTCTTCAGGGGCTTTCAAGGACACCAGAAAAGAGAACAAGCTAGTTCACTGAGGAAGAAAAAATTCCACCAACCCCCCATTGATCTAGGAAGACTACCCGTGGCAAAATGCCTCTGAATCATACCAGTCGGTATGAAACCTGTCCAAAGCAGGGTACCTCAGCCCCACTACTGCCATTGCCAGGCAAGGAGCCTTTTCTATGTGGTCAAAACATGGGGACCTTAATGGGTTTCACACCTGTCATGGAAATGGTACCTTCCAGGGCATAGTATTAGGGAGGTCCTTGCACAGCTCTGCCACTGGATCTGTAAAGCAGGGAATGGAGGACATTTCTGGAATGACAGCAAGGACTGGCTTACGCTAATCTTCATGGCTACAACTTCGGAGATTTTTCACTAAGCTCTTCCTTCTTCTCTTTTGCCATCTGAGCTGTTTATGAACCTGTCCCAAAATAAGCCCTGACTGAACTCCACTGCTTCTTTCCCCTGCATTACAGTGTGATCCCAGTCCAGGAGAAATTCCCTGCCTGAGCATGGGACTGCTGTTCCGCAGATGAATGAAATGGGTCACATGCCTTGAATACTGCCCACGTCTTCAGGGCTTGTCCTTGTCAGATGTACAGAAGACAGGGATTTGACTGTTCCTGTTTCAATAGCTGCCTGCAGACAGGCTCCTAACAGATCTAGCTGAGCTGGTGATACACAAAGTGACCAGGATGCCACCTTGCAGACTGGTATTAGCTAAGCCATTGCCAGCCACCTTCTTCATGACACTTCCCAGCAATGAGGTAATTAAGACAGGCTTTTCCCACATGTAGGGTCAGGGTCTGCGAGATCTGAGATAGGTAGTGTCACGACCCAGACTGGACAGACCAGGGAGTCGTGTTTAATTCAAAATTCCCTCGGGCTAAATTAAGGTGAAACAACACCAAACGATCAGTTAAAGATTTTATTTATGACAGAAGCAAACTGAACTGGGGAGGCGTGGTAGTAGGTGGCAGGGTTTCTCACAACAGGAATTGGCATAAGACTACTTCTGTAAACTGTGTAACCCAGGGTAACTATATACATCAATTCAGGGAATAAGGAGATCCCTCCCATTGAGTCACAAGGTTCAGAGCAGACCCCCTTGCTTTCTAGACTCCTCCTCAGAGAGGGGCCCACTGGATCTACTCTTAGTCTCAGACTTGGTCAATGGTTTATGTCTTGAAATGGATGAGGTGTAGGGATTGTGGAAAAGGAAAAGGAAAGAGAGAAGAAGACAGAGAGAGAAAAAGGAAGAGAGAAAGATTTCACCGGTCCTGGGTCCAGCATTGGTTCAGTCAGCCGAGGTGTCCAGTCAGCCGAGGGGTCCAGTTCCGGTGGGCTTGCGCGCACCCAGGGCTTCAGTTTGTGTCCTTTTATCATCCTTGCCCCTCCTTCAGGCGGGCACCCAAACTCATCAGGTTAATGAGCAGTTTGTGAGCCTTTGGGCTTGGGGGTCGTTTGTGGAGTAGCTTCTCCTTCCCTGCAGACATGGCCATTGTTTGATCTTTGTATCAGAACAGCTTATCAGAACAGGGAGCTTTGCACCCTCCAGCACACCCTGCCCCTCCTGTTGCTGATGTCTGAGCTGATGGGCTTTTCACCTTGGTTCCTTGCTGTGCAGGGTTTGTCTTTAAGCAGAACTTGCCCCACCACAATGTTTGAGACATTAACTCTTTCAGTCTCTCACAGATGCCCAAAGGAGGCTGTGACCCCGTGGGAAGCCCGCGCTGGAGCAGGCTCCTGGCAGGACCTGTGGCCCCGTGCAGAGAGAAGCCCACACTGGAGCAGGTTTCCTGGCAGGACTTGTGACCCCGTGGGGGGACCCATACTGGAGCAGTTCGTGAAGAACTGCAGCCCATGGGAGGGATCCTCGTTGGAGAAGTTCATGGAGAACTGTCTCCCGTGGGAGGGACCCCACGCTGGAGCAGGGGAAGAGTGTGAGGAGTCCTCCCCCTGAGGAGGAAGGAGCGGCAGAGACAATGTGTGATGAACTGACTGCAACCCCCATTGCCTGTCCCCCTGCACCACTCGGGGGGAGGAGGTAGAGAAATCGGGAGTAAAGTTGAGCCCGGGAAGAAGGGAGGGGTGGGGGGAAGGTGTTTTAAGATTTGGGTTTTTTTTCTCATTATCCTACTTTGATTTGATTGGCAATAAATTAAATTAATTTTTCCCCAAGTCAAGTCTGTTTCACCCATGACAGTAACTGGCAATCTCCCTGTCCTTATCTCGACCCACGAGCCTTTTTGTTATATTTTCTCTCCCCTGTCCAGCTCAGGAGGGGAGTGATAGAGCAGCTTTGGTGGGCACCTGGTGTCCAGCCATGGTCAACCCACCACAGTGAGTAAGAAAAAACTTCCTTATTACCCTAAGGCACATTTAGCCTATGCTATATATAATTTGACAGTTGTTTCTTCTGCAAGTTATAAAAACAACTTCCAGTTCACATTGTCTTTATTTCCTGTCACAGCTATCTGTCATTTGTGGAAGCTACTGTTTCTCTGCAAGTTGTCTGGCTACTTATTTTGGACACTTGTCAGGCTTGGCTATATTTTCTAATTTTGTAAATCTCCTTTCCACCCTTCCTCCTCTCCTTTCTCCCCTGTAGCATTTACATCTATCCCTCTGACTAGTCCACCAGTCTTCCCCTTTCATTTCCAGATCAGTATGAAAATCCCCATCCATCCGTGCATTTAAACCCTCCAAACACTTGCTTTCCTTACACACTGGGCTTCGTTATGCTCACCCTCACCCCGCTCCTCCTGCTCATGCAGTACCAGCCCCCTCTCTGTGCCACAGCACAATCTCCCCTTGTTGGAGCAGCCACTGCCTGCTTGGCCGCTGGAGCCATCTGGACCCACAGCCCTCTGCTCTGCTGAGTCCTGCAGCGCTCAGCTCTAGGAGCCTATCTGCACACCCTTCCCTTAACAATTTCTTTTCCCCCTCCCCTGTCTTTCAGGCTGTAAATCAGGGATTATTATTGTGCTCTGGGAAGCATTTTAGAAAGCAAGCTGAATCGGGTGCTCTACAGATTGAGATAATGTATTTTATTGTCTTAAGAAGTGTTTGGCAGGCAGGTACTACATTGTATACCATGGTAACATGTCGTGGTTGAGACGGACAAACGACACGTATGCATTCTTATAGTACAAGCAAAGAAGTTTTTTTATTACTCCAAGCCAGCAAATTTATACCCATTATACTTGTTACCTTGTACATGTGTCTGTCCCTTATTGGTCAAAAGTTGTCAGAAGTTGTTTTTCTCACCCCTCATTGGGTGACTTTTTCAAGTTCCTTATCACAACTGCAACTGGTCAACACATTCCTTAAACTTAGTTTCTCAGGCATGCTTCTCATTCTTTCTTGTTCTCTCAAGGGTACACTGTAATCTTGTCAAGGTCAATATCCTCCCCAGGCCCCTCGGTCCAGCCGAGGTCCTCCACAGTAACAGCTGATGGAAGGGATGATGTTATAAATACATGCACCACACAAAAGTCACTTAAAAAGTTGGTATTTGCAAGGGTTACTTCATGGTGCTATATAAGACATTATGATTTACTTCCTTTTATTATTTCCTTCTTTTATATACTCCAGCTTTGCAAAGAGGAAATAAAAAATGGCAGCTTCTCAAATTTGGCTTAATTTTGGCAAAAGTCAGATTTATAATGGTGATTATTGTATGCAGGTGGTTTCCTTCAGTAAGGGCTCAGAGTGCCTTTTGTTTTTCAGTAGATAGTGTGAGGTAAATCCCTAAGAATACAACAAAAGGAAATAAAAATGAAGGGAGAAGATAAAAGCAAGTGTCACACAGACTTAGAGAAACAGATTTACTGCCATAAACAAAGCAGCAAAATCCTGTTAGTTTCCATGGGAGGTGCCAGCAATAAAATAAGAGCTCAGCTTGTCATTTTGCTGTTAGGGTTTTTTTTAAGGTGCATTGTTCAAGGAGCTACTTCAGTCTGTTTTCCTGCAGGTCTGTGTCTTTTGTCTCCTAAATCTTTACCTACTACCAGAGTAAAGCAGCTCCCCTCAGACTTGTGTGCATCCTCACCAGGTAAGAGCATGTTCAGTGCTTGGTCCAATCTGACCCTAGCCACACGTCGATGTATACCAGTCAGAGTGGCACTGGAGGATCACTGCTCCATTAACAGGCTACTTCCAAATGCTTGAGGGTGACTTCTTATGTTTTAACTCTAGGCTGAATCACTGATTTTGGTCTCTTTTCTATCATCTGGCTACTCACTTTCATAAAACTTACAAGAATTTATTTATCTTTAAGATTTCCATTTCTCTTCCAAATACGGCTGCAACTGATCAATGGGCTTAAAACTTACTAGCAGGGAACTGGCAGGAAAATGGATAGAAAGACAGTTAAAAAGATCCCCTAGGCCTTGCTCTGGGAGGAGGCCGTGCTGCTGCACCAATGGCACCACCACTTCACGCTTATTTTAGTGCTCCTCACTGAGCAGGTCTGATACCCCAGCAGGTGGGCCCAGCAGTTGTACTCTCCAGGTACAGCCAGAGTATGTGTGAAGAAAGGAAGGCAGATGATCTTCAGTTCATGCAGTGAAGCGAGATACTCGAAACCACATCTGGATCTTGGCTGTAGGGCTAGATCTGAAAAACAACTTGCATTTTTAAAAAGATGTAGAAGGACTTTTCTCCCATACTGCAGTCCAAAGCCTGCCTGGTCAGTTTAAACTCACCAGGACCCTCTTGACCAAGCTGCCATATGCACAGACACCAACAGATCTATCTACAGGGCATGTCTCAGTCTAACTGACCTGAATATCGATGGCTACATCTGTTCTAGGAAAGCTTCCCAATTTTGGGACAATGACGGATGACCCAGTCATGTCCCTTTGCAGTATTGGGGTGAGACCTGGTCACCCCTGAGCCTCCAAAAGGGAATCGGCATGTGTGTCACAGCTGGGAGATACAGTACTCCTCAGCTAGGTGCCTAGAGATGGGATTTGAGTCCCTCTCCAGGAACACAGTGTGGCGAATAAGCTGAAGACACTATGTGCTTCCTTGGATCTGCATTTTGACCCCTCTGTTCCTCATATCACCCTTTACAAAATACAGACGGTAATAATGCTTCTGACTTGCCATTTCTTTCTCACCCAGAAAGCAGCAGGGACTGTCTCTAAGCCTGTGTTTTGACTGTGCCCAGCACAACTGTACCTTGACATTGTTTTGGACTTTTGCATGCTACTTGAATAAAAAAGCATAGTAATATTACACGTTGCTAGTGGCAGAAGAGTATCCGTATATGTGATGTGCAGTGATTCAAAACCTAGTTCCAGCTTTGAAATTCATTGGTGTAGCTGTGTCTTGTACAATTTCCAAACAGCACTTTTATGACATTGGAGACTGGTAAGAAGGAGGGGAGGAGGCTTGCCAAGGTAAAGTGGGATAAACCTTATTAATATTGCTGAAAGGCCAGGCAGACTCCCTGTTGGACTCTTTCAGTTACAGTCAAGGAAATTCTGCTGAGCTAGGTAAATCACTAGCAACAAGGATATTTCTTCTTCCTTAAGAAACGGTTCATACATGTGACAAAGCACCAGGAAGCAGACAGTGATACCACATGGGAGTCAATACAACACGTGTGCAGCCTGCTTGCCACTTATTTGCAGCTTGAGTACATATAGTAATCATAGCTTGTGTGTGCTTGGTCTTCTTCCAGGAACCTCTAGAGGGCAACAGAATTAGATCTCCAGTGAGTTAAACCCACCAACTTCAGCCAATATTTTGTGAGACTGTTGGGCTGATGCAGTGTATTGGGTCTGGCTGAGATGGAGTTAATTCTCCCCATAGCAGCCCTCGTAGTGCTGTGCTCTGTATTGGTAGCTAGAAAGGTATCGATAACACACCAGTGTTTTGGCTACTGCTGAGCAGTGCTGGCACAGCATCAAGGCTGTCTCTCCAACATTTTTTGCCCCCCCCTCAACAACAGGCTGGGGCTGGGCAAGATCTTGGGAGGGGACATAGCCAAGACAGCTGACCTAACCCAACCAAACAGATATTCCATACCATATGACGTCAGCTCAGATATAAAAGCTAAGTAAAGGAAGACGGAAGGGGGGCATTTTTGTCTTCCAGAGCAACCACTACGCGTACTGTAGCCCTGCTTCCCAGGAAGTGGCTAGACATCGCCTGCTGATGGGAAGTAGAGAATAACATCATTTGTTTTTCTTTGCTTTTCGCGCGCGACCTTTGCTTTCTCTTTATTAAACTGTCCTTATCTTGACCCACGAGCCTTTTGTTATATTTTCTCCCCCCTGTCCAGCTGAGGAGGGAGAGTGATAGAGCGGCTTTGGTGGGCACCTGGCACCCAGCCAGGGTCAACCCACCACAGTCCTTTCTGGTGCCCAATGTGGGGCAAGACAACGGCAGTTTTGCATTAAGCGTGCCATAGCAAGTTATTAAGTGGCAAGCTCCTGTGCAGGTCACGGAGGTTGTTGGCTGCTTGCTTATCTCTATCTTGCTGAGTTTGGGAACATGGTAATGCAAACAATGGCTATGTGCTTTGCCCTGGCACTGATGGCTTTACTGTGCTGGGGGAGCTATCTTGTGGGGAGAATGAGGGAACACATCTCCCTCTCCCTACCGGGCATTGATGTGAATGGTTTTATTATGCAGGCTCCCGAGGGCCTTGTTCACCCTTATGTGAGCTGTTCAATACTAGTAATTAATACTGGTGGTATTTTATGGGTATTGTGGAATCTGGTCTCGTCCTGGTATAAGAGAAGACAAGTTTCGGGTGAGGCAATACTGAAATGTGCCCTCAAGCGACCGGTCCCTGGGTGGCAAGGTATATGGAAGGATTTGGGCAGATTCCTAGGACGGTTATCACCTCCCATAATCTGGGACTTTACACCTGAACAGGCAAGCAACCCTGGCAAACTGACGCACCACCTGATAGAAGGGTGCCTTGCCTACCCCGATGAAAACCAGCAGCTTCTCGCACTGTACTGGGGCCTGGCCTATGCCTACCGAGCCATAGTTCAACATTCTCAGAGGACCATGGTTGAGGCAGGGACCCAGACTGCATCTGAGGACACCAAGCTCGAGATAGGGACCCAAACAACAACAACTACAGTAATTGCCCCAGTAGTGAAAAAGAAACAGTGGACAAGGAGATCAACGGGTCCATATCATCGATTATTAAGGGAAGAAGAAGAAGAAGAGGAAAGGTTTAATCTAGAAGCTGGTCCTTTGACAAAGAAATTGGAGGAAGGAGTGAGAGAACTTAAACAGGAAGGGGAAACTACCCGGTCCCTGACGTCCTCAGAACTTCGGGACATGCGGAAAGACTACAGCCGCCAGCCAGGTGAGCGGATTGCTGCCTGGCTGCTCCGATGCTGGGATAATGGCGCCGACAGTCAGCAACTGGAAGGCAAGGAAGCCCAACAGCTGGGATCCCTCGCTAGAAACCGGGGAATTGAAAGAGGAATCGGAAAAGAGGCAGCAATTTGCAGTCTCTGGAGACGGCTCCTCTCAAGTGTGAGGGCAAGATATCCATTCAAGGAAGATCTTGTGAATGCCTCAGGAAAGTGGACTACTGCAGATGAAGGCATCCAGTACCTGAGAGAGTTAGCAGTGGTGGAAGTCATCTACAGTGATCTAGATGATGAGGAGGTCTCCAAAGATCCAGAGGATGTCCTGTGCACACGGGCCATGTGGAGAAAGGTGATTCAAGGTGCCCCAGCGTCGTATTCTAACAGCTTGGCAGCAATGTATTGCCCAGATATGGAAACACCAACTGTGGAGAAAGTATCATCTTGGCTCCAAAACTTTGAAGAAAATCTCTGTCTCCTCATCCCTACAGGACAGTGCCTTGGCTGTTAGGGACGCTCCAAGAAATCAGTCCTCTCCTGCCCCGGTCAGAGGGAAAGGGAGCCCCAGGCGTATGCCACGTGGTGCACTCTGGTTCATCCTGTGTGACCAAGGGGAAGACATGAGGAAGTGGGATGGTGAACCCACCTTTAAGCTGGAAGCCCGTGTGCGTGAACTGAGAGGGAAGACAGCTGTTAAGAAGGGGTCACCCAAGAAGAAGGCTGTCAGCGTCGTTGCTGTAGAGGCCCGAGAAAGCAATCAGCGATCCTCCAGGCATAGAAGACCTGAAACCACCTCCCTTGATTCTGGTGAGGGGACTTCTGGTCTGGCACCACAAGGGTCAGACAGTGAATACTCTGATGAGGAACAGCAATAGAGGGTCCCTGCCTTCGGCCAGGAGAAGGAAAGGGATGACCGGATATACTGGACTGTGTGGATTCAATGGCCTGGCACATCAGACCCACAGAAGTATAAGGCTTTGGTAGACACTGGTGCACAGTGTATGCTGGTGCCATCAGGGTACAGGGGCACAGAACCCATCTGGATCTCTGGAGTGACAGGGGGATGCCAAGAATTGACTATATTGGAGGCTGAGGTGAGCTTAACAGGGGACAAGTGGGAAAAGCACCCCATTGTGACCGGCCCAGAGGCCCCCTGTATCCTTGGCATAGACTACCTCAAGAGAGGGTACTTCAAGGACCCAAAGGGGTACCGATGGCCTTTTGGTATAGCCACTGTAAATACAGAGAAGATCAAACAGCTATCTACCCTGCCTGGTCTCTCGGAAGATCCCTTCATTGTGGGATTGCTGCGAGTTGAAGAGCAGCAGGTGCCAATCGCTACCAGGACGGTGCACCGGCGGCAATACTGCACCAACCGAGACTCCCTGGCTTCCATCCGTGAGCTGATTCATCAACTGGAGAGCCAAGGAGTTATCGGCAAGACTCATTCACCTTTTAATAGTCCTATATGGCCAGTGCAAAAGTCTGATGGAGGGTGGAGGTTAACAGTAGATTATCGCAGCCTGAACAAAGTGACACCACCACTGAGTGCTGCTGTACCAGACATGTTAGAGCTCCAATATGAACTGGCATCAAAAGCAGCCACGTGGTATGCTACAATTGATATTGCCAATGCGTTTTTCTCCATTCCTTTGGCAGCAGAGTGCAGGCCACAGTTTGCCTTCACGTGGAGAGGTGTCCAATACACCTGGAATCGACTGCCCCAGGGGTGGAAGCACAGCCCTACCATTTGTCATGGACTAATCCAAGCTGCACTGGAACAAGGCGATGCCCCTGAACATTTACAATACATAGATGACATCATCGTGTGGGGCAACGAGGCAGAAGAAGTGTTTGAGAAGGGAAAAAGAATAATTCAGATTCTTCTGAAAGCTGGTTTCGCCATAAAGAAAAGCAAGGTCAAGGGACCTGCACAGGAGATTCAGTTCTTGGGAATAAAATGGCAGGATGGACGCCGTCATGTGCCTATGGATGTGGTTAACAAGATAGCAACTATGTCTCCACCAGCTAACCAGAAAGAAACACAAGCTTTCCTAGGCCTCGTGGGGTTCTGGAGAATGCATATTCCAGGTTATAGTCAGCTTGTGAGCCCTCTCTATCGAGTAACCCAGAAAAAGAACTATTTTGGATGGGGCCCTGAGCAACAACAAGCCTTTGAGCATATCAGACAGGAAATAGCTCGTGCAGTAGCTCTTGGGCCTGTCCGGACAGGACCAGATGTACAAAATGTACTCTACACTGCAGCTGGGGAGCATGGTCTCACCTGGAGCCTCTGGCAGAAAACACCAGGAGAAACCCAAGGTCGACCATTAGGGTTTTGGAGCCGGGGGTACCGAGGATCAGAAGCCCACTACACCCCGACTGAAAAAGAGATACTAGCAGCATATGAGGGGGTTCGAGCCGCTTCAGAAGTTGTTGGTACAGAAGCATATCTCCTCTTGGCACCACGATTGCCCGTACTACACTGGATGTTCAAAGGAAACATCCCCTCTACACATCATGCAACCAGCGCTACATGGAGTAAGTGGATAGCATTGATCATGCAACGAGCTCGACTGGGGAAATCCAACCACCCGGGAATTCTGGAAGAGATCATGGACTGGCCAGAAGGCAGAGATTTTGGAGCATCGCCTGAGGAGGTGGCTCGTGCCCAAGAAGCACCACCATATAATGAGTTATCAGAAGATGAAAGGTGTTATGCTTTGTTTACTGATGGATCCTGTCGTGTGGTAGGGAACCATCGGAAGTGGAAAGCTGCTGTGTGGAGTCCCACACGACAAGTCGTTGAGGCCACTGAAGGAGAAGGCGAGTCAAGTCAGTTTGCAGAAGTGAAAGCCATCCAACTAGCCCTAGATATTGCTGAACGAGAAAAGTGGCTGGTACTCTATCTCTATACCGACTCCTGGATGGTGGCTAATGCCCTATGGGGGTGGCTACAGCAGTGGAAGAAGACCAATTGGCAACGCAGGGGTAAACCCATCTGGGCAGCTGCATTGTGGCAGGACATTGCTGCCCATGTAGAACACATGGCTCTAAAGGTACGTCATGTAGATGCTCACATGCCCAAAAGCCGTGCCACTGAAGAACATCGAAACAATGAACAGGTAGACAAAGCTGCCAAAATAGAAGTAGTTCAGGTGGACCTGGAGTGGGAGCGTAAGGGTGAGCTATTTATAGCTCGATGGGCCCATGAGACATCGGGACATCTAGGGAGAGATGCAACATATAGATGGGCTCGTGATCGAGGGGTGGACCTGACCATGGAGGCCATCACACAGGTCACTCATGAATGTGAAACACGTGCTGCAATCAAGCGAGCCACCAGAGTAAAGTCTCCCTGGAACAGAGGGCGGTGGCTGGGTTTTCGATATGGCGAGGCCTGGCAAATTGACTACATCGGACCACTGCCACGAACACGCCAAGGCAAGCGCTACATACTCACCATGGTGGAAGCAACTACTGGTTGGCTAGAAACATATCCTGTAAACCATGCCACTGCCCGAAATACCATCTTAGGCCTTGAAAGGCAAATTTTATGGCGACATGGTACCCCAGAAAGAATTGAATCAGACAATGGGACTCATTTCCGAAATAACCTCGTAAGCTCCTGGGCAAAGAAACACGGCATTGAGTGGGTGTACCACATACCCTATCACCCACAAGCATCTGGAAAAATTGAGAGATATAATGGACTGCTAAAGACTATGTTGAGAGCGCTGGGCAATGGGGCATGGAAGCATTGGGATACAAATTTAGCAGAAGCCACTTGGCTAGTTAACACCAGAGGATCTGCTAACCGTCCTGGTCCTGCCCAAACAAAACCCCTACATACCGTGGGAGGAGATAAGGTCCCTGTAGTGCACATGGGGAAGTGGCTGGGGAAGGCAGTGTGGATTTCTCCTCCCATGGGAAAAGGCAAACCCATTCGTGGGATTGTCTTTGCTCAGGGACCTGGGTGTACTTGGTGGGTAATGCGGAAGGATGGGGAGACCCAGTGTGTGCCTCAAGGACATTTAACCTTGGGGGAAAAATAATCTGTGATGTGAGTTGTATGTTGTAGGAAGCAATGTAGCAGGAATGACCTGAACTGCAGAGGAGTGAACTTCGCAAGGAACCAGACAAGTGCATCAGTGACCCAAACCAAGCCGCTGTTGGTGCCCAACGATCGAACATGCTGCTTCTCCTGTCCTGACCACTCATCTTGACGGATGGGGCCCAAGTCAGAGCCTGTGTGTGAACATCTGGAGGAGTGGAAGAAGCCCATGGAATATCTATCTCTTAAAGGACAGGGAATAGTAATTAATAAGAATGTATAAATCTGTATGTTGGGTATAAAGGTGGTTTAAGTATGTAGTTTCAGTTGTAAGTGTTGGTAAGAAGGGATTTCAGTAATAAGAATTAAATGCAATGGTGTGGTTAGAAGATATGTGTATTAAATTATGTGGGACCTGAGCATGACGCAAGTGGTATGGAATAAGGGTTGGAGATTGTATTGGGTCTGACTGAGATGGAGTTAATTCTCCCCATAGCAGCCCTCATAGTGCTGTGCTCTGTATTGGTAGCTAGAAAGGTGTCGATAACACACCAGTGTTTTGGCTACTGCTGAGCAGTGCTGGCACAGCATCAAGGCTGTCTCTCCAACATTTTTTGCCCCCCCCTCAACAACAGGCTGGGGCTGGGCAAGATCTTGGGAGGGGACATAGCCAAGACAGCTGACCTAAACTAACCAAACAGATATTCCATACCATATGACGTCAGCTCAGATATAAAAGCTAAGTAAAGGAAGACGGAAGGGGGGCATTTTTGTCTTCCAGAGCAACCACTACGCGTACTGTAGCCCTGCTTCCCAGGAAGTGGCCAGACATCGCCTGCTGATGGGAAGTAGAGAATAATATCAATTGTTTTTCTTTGCTTTTCACGCGCGACCTTTGCTTTCTCTTTATTAAACTGTCCTTATCTTGACCGACGAGCCTTTTGTTATATTTTCTCCCCCCTGTCCAGCTGAGGAGGGGGAGTGATAGAGCGGCTTTGGTGGGCACCTGGCACCCAGCCAGGGTCAACCCACCACATGCAGTTTATATCCAAACTAAATCCTGTCAGTAACCTGGACAGAAGTTTAGCATGTCACGTAAGTGGTTTGCGTGATGTCTGCACAAAGGCAAGAATGGGTTTCTCATTTATTTGGAGGGAAAGCTCATGAAATGTTCTATTTCCTATCAGTATTGCCTTTTATGGGTGATTTTCAATGACAGTCTCAGGCTCTCTGTTATGCTGATGATTAGTGTGTGAGTAACAAGCCCTTTAAGAGATTAGAGCATTCATTTGAAGCCATAGCTGCAAGTGTGAAAGCTAGCAGACTGATAGAAAGGAGACACAGAGATCTCTCACAGTTCCTTATGTTATTTTCCCTGTAATTATAATAAAGACTCATCCTAGTTAATAAGTTTTGAGTCAAACTTCCCTTTAGCCATAATGAAAGAACACTGCCATTAATTAGCTACGCATGTGTCCTGGTTTTGGCTGGGATAGAGTTAATTTTCTTTCTAATATCTGGTATAGTGTTATGTTTTAGCTTTAGTATGAGAAGAACGTGGATAACACACTGATGTTTTCAATTGTTACGAAGTAGTGTTTAGTCTAAAGTCAAGGATTTTTCAGCTTCTCATGCCCAGACAGCAAGAAGGCTGGAGGGGTACAAGAAGTTGGGAGGGGACACAGCCAGGACAGCTGACCCAAAGTGGCCAACAGGGTATTCCATACCATGTGGCGTCATGCCTAGTATATAAACTGGGGGTAGTTGGCCTGGGAGGGATTGCTGCTCAGGGACTAACTGGGCATCGGTCAGCAAGTGGTGAGCAATTGCATTGTGCATCACTTGGTTTGTATATTCCAATCCTTTTATTATTATTATTGTCATTTTATTATTGTTATTATTATCATTATTAGGTTTCTTCCTTTCTGTTCTATTAAACTGTTCTTATCTCAGCCCATGAATTTTACTTTTTTTTTCTCGATTGTCTCCCCTATCCCACTGGGTGATTGGGAGTGAGTGAGCGGCTGCGTGGTGCTTAGTTGCTGGCTGGGGTTAAACCACGACAGCATGTAACTGCCAGTGAAACCCTGGAAATTACAGATGAAATAAGAAGTGACCCTATCTGAGTGCAGCTTTATTTTACTCTCCTGCAATGTAAATGCATTTTACAAATATGTTCCTGTATAATGCAAGTTTTACTTGTAAGGACTTTTGATGTAATCAAACTTATATTCAAAGCAGATTCAAAAGGCTCCTAGTAGACAAGCTGAGAAAATACAAGCAAGATTAAACCAGAAAGTATATACATCATCGAAAATAATTTGAGGAAATGAAATGAGCTGTGCTATGAAAACTAAAACTAAGCAAGCTTTGTTTTCTAAGGATTTGTATGCGTTGCCCCATAACCTTCCCCTCAAGCAGTTTCCTTGAAATAACCCCAGCTCCCTATAACCCACTTCTCTTCTGCCTTGTCCTCCACGCCATGAAGGGCAGCAGGTGTTGTAACCCAGACAGACACTGCCAAAATCAATATATAACAGCTAAGTTCTGCCTACCATTCCCTCCATGGAGTACTCATTTGATTCTCTCTCTTCTACCCAGGCACTGAATTTCAAAAAACTTGTAGGACTGCCCTTGCTCACTTTCCAGATGTCTCCTTCTGTACTGCACCTGCTTGAAATCTGTGAACAGTTATTGGAGGGAGAGGGGGACAAATGCCAGCAAAAATAGATAGGCAAGCATATGGTCAATGAGACTAGATAAGTTTTCTTCCAATATAAAGTCTGGCTAAAACCAAGCAAAAGTTAGGTTATTTATGAGTCAGCATGGGGGATGCACTTCCTGAGGTGAGAGAGATGTTCTTGAACCACATGGAGAACAAGATCAGTATTGCTGCTTAGCTCATTATTTTATCCCTCACTGTATGCCGACCCCTCTTGTTTTCCTTTCCCTGACCTGCCACTTGGAAAACGAGCCACAAACTTTGGACATTGATTATAGGATTGTCGTGGTTTAACCCCAGCCAGCAACTAAGCACCACGCAGCCGCTCACTCACTTCCCCGCCCACCCAGTGGGATGGAGGAGAAAATCAGGAAAAGAAGCAAAACTCGTGGGTTGAGATAAGAACAGTTTAATAGAACAGAAAAGAAGAAACTAATAATGATAATGATAACACTAATAAAATGAAAACAGCAATAATAAAAGGATTGGAATATACAAATGATGCACAGTGCAATTGCTCACCACCCACCGATCGATGCCCAGTTAGTCCCTGAGTGGTGATCCCCCCGCCCCCACTCCCCCCAGTTTATATACTAGATGTGACATCACATGGTATGGAATACCCTGTTGGCCACTTTGGGTCAGCTGCCCTGGCTGTGTCCCCTCCCAACTTCTTGTGCCTGTGAGAGACTGAAGGAGTTAATGTCTCAAGCATTGTGGTGGGGCAAGTTCTGCTTAACGACTAACTCTGCATAACAAGGAACTCTGCCTAGCAAGGAACCCTGCCTAGCAAGGAACCATAGGTGAAAAGAAGCCCATCAGCAACAGGAGGGGGAGGGTGTGCTGGAGGGTGCACAGCTCCCTGTTCTGATATGCTGTTCTGATATGCTGAACAGGGCAGCTCACCATGTATGGCAAAAGATCACATCTGCAGGGAAGGGGAAGCTACTCCCCAAACGACCCCCAAGCCCATGGGCCCAAGTGCTACCTAATTAGCCTAATGAGTTCGAGTGCCCGCCCGAAGGAGGGGCAAGGATGATAAAAGGACACAAACTGAAGCCCCATGTGTGCAAGACTATCGGAACTGGACCCCTTGGCTGACTGGACCAATGCTGCATCCAGGACTGGTGAAATCTTTCTCTTCTCTCTCTCTCTTTTCCTTTTCCGTAATCCCTACACCTCATCCCTTTAGACATAAACCGTTGACCAAGTCTGGGACTAGGAGTGGGTTCAGCCGCCCCTAGGCTCCTCGCTGAGAAGGAGTCTAGAAAGCAAGGGGGTCCACTCTGAACCTCGTGACTCAATGGGAGGACTCTCCTTATTGTCTTCCCTGAACTGATTCCCAAATAAGCAAGGCCTGTAGTATATGTTTGGTGATGTATGGTTAGCACATGTTACACAGTTTACTGACATGGTTTCATGCCAATTTTTGTTGTGAGCATACCAATTTTGGTGGTGAGCATGCCAATTCTTGTTGTGAGCGAATAAAAGTTGAGTTTTGTGAGTTAAAGGATCCCTAGTGTCGTTTCACCTTAATCCTGACCTGGGAATCGGCAAACCTGAGTCATCGTCCTGAGAAATTGGGACATGACAGTGCCCCTTCAGCCTTCTTGCTGGCTGGGCATGAGAAGCTGAAAAATCCTTGACTTTAGACTAAACATTACTTAGCAACAACTGAAAACATCAGTGTTATCAACATTCTTCTCATAGCAAACTCAAAAACATAGCACTGTACCAGCTACTAGGAAGACAATTAACTCTATCCCAGCTGAAACCAGGACAAGGATCATTCAAGAACTTTGATTGTAATGTAGCTTTTGAGGTTAGTGAGAAAAGAAGCAGGGCTATCTCCATATCTTTAACAGCTACAATAGTCTAACAACTTGCTGTTAATAATAGACTTTAATTTATAGGCTTAGTTACCTTATCAGAGTATTTCTGATGTGTATTTGCACTTCTTACGTGCTACTTCAGCTGTTGTAGTCTCAAGTTAAAGATGGGCCAGAAGCATTGCATTCCTGAGAAATAGCCCCTGTGATATTTTGCAGTCAGGGTATGTGCACTGTGAGGCATGCTCCATAGTGAAGTGACAAGCATATAACAAGCTGGTTGTCTGGCTGCTACATACCACAGATCAGTTGTCATGCCTCGGTCAAAACAAGAAAGCGTGAAATAATTTTCCCTTTACTGAGAAATACAGCACATCATAATAAAACACAGGTTTCTCTCTGCTCTTACAGAAACAACTTCCATTATACAGTTTTTCTTAGGAAACTGTCTGAACAATCAGATAAAATGAAGAATATTTGCTGTATCTTGTGTCCATAATTTGTCTTGAGTTACATGAATTAAGAATATCACTTGTGTTTCTTCTGTCATAAGATAAAAATAACCACAGATTAATGCAAACCATTCATTTTTATAGACTCCGTGGTCAAGAGAGTTTCATCAATGTCACTGTATGCTGTAATTTGCATCTGGATATATTTCAGCTGAAATAGGGCTAAAATCACAAGTAACTACGCAACTCTCCCTCATATTCTGGGGGTTTGTGCTATTCCAGTACATATATAGAAAGTGTTTGGCTTCTGAATGATGCTAGTAGGATTACAATTGTAACAGAAAGACAACTAACACCTTTTTGGATTTCTTGAATGTGGCATTTCCTGATCTCCCTTCAGAAACACTCAATACTCTTTGCACATTTTGCCCAGATTTTTAGAAATGTTAATTAGGTGCGTAACCAATCTGCGGGAGAATTCTCAAAGGTCACTTAAAGAACAAGCTTTGATGGGAACAAAAAATGTACAGTACTAAAGAGGTTGATCACATCAATTCTAAAAAGAAGTCCAAAATTTTCTCTTCATCTCTGCCCCATCCCACTTGGTGGGCTCGGGGGAGGTGATCTTTTAGATAGTCCGTTGCCGCACACAGGAGCCACGACAATGACTCAGGAGGGACAGGGAAAATTTCAACACCCTGTTTCACTCAGCGAATCCCAGAGCAGGAGTCACAACAATGGCTCCCAAACGCTTGAAATATGTTTTATTTAATGCTGACTTATAACACAAGTGTGGCTAAATTTGGCGTAGCAGATATTTCAAATAAAAAACTTAACACCTAACAGCCGTAGCAAAATATTCCTAACAACAAGGTAGGAGGAAGAGAAAAGAGAGAGAGAGAAGAAAGAGAAAAAAGGAGAGGTAAGTATCACCACTCTTGGATCCAGTGAAGAAAGAGTCTCGGTAGCGAGCGTTGTGGGGTTTTCTTGAAAGTTCTTGAGGAGGGACTGGGGGGGATGGGGGACACTGATGCCCCCTTATCCCATTTAACTTGTTTACACAACTGCCATGGTAAGGGCCCGTGGCAAAACCCCGAACCTGCAACAAAACGTCCAAAGCACAACCGCCAGAAAACTTCCCAAAAAGACAATCACCAGAAAGCCTCTTCGAGGCACAACCGCTGGAAAGCCTCCCAGAAACAGTTCACTACTCCACCTCCGCAGGGCACGTCCTGTTTTGGCTGCTTGCGGCTACCTGCTTGGTTGTTTGAGACAAAATGGTTGCCAGTCTCTCACAGTCTTTCAGTCCCTCACAATCTCATAGAAGCACAAGCATTTTGCTTCTCTTGGTACATCGTACATGAATTGTAAGATCAGAACAAAACACTGTCCGAGATGAATCTGCAACAGGGAAAAATTTAAACAAATTTTTCACAAGCAAACAAAAAAAAAGAAGAATCCAGAGGCCAATTTACAGCTCACTGAATTAGTTCTATATATAATTTGTGACCCACTTTTTATACTAAGTCTGGCATAACAGGCTTAAAAATATTTTTTTTGGTTAGTATTGTGCCACAGTTTTCATGTGTATTCTTCTTGTGGTCAGACCCTCTGCTGCTATCTGCCCCTTGAAGGAATAAGATTACGAGTCTGAGGTACAAAGTGAAGTTTATTGGGATAAGGCACTTATTAAGTGGATAACAATTACACCACCCTGCAAGTGGGGACTATTCTGCTTCTATTCCAAAATTCCTTATAATCTACCTAATAGGAATCACTCAATTCCCAGGAAAGTATCCTTACCTGGCATCCTAAGTAAGGGGAGATCACCAAGGCGTGGGCCAGCCATTCCTCAGGAGCGCTTGAATCGGGCTCTCAGGGAGCTTTTTATATAACCTTCCCTGGTGGTTTCTGTGATCACCGCCTAGCGGTATCATTTCACTGTTGCTGGGCAAACTTGGGCCCAGTGGAATGAAAGGTCAGATCCCTGACCAAAGCACTGCCACTCGGTCTGGATCGTCTCCCCACAATCTACCCCTTGACCACAGAAATCACTACCAAAAAGGGGACATTTAAGGTCTGTGGAGTGCTGGTGGGAGCGGCTCTTGCCTCCACGCATATTGTCATGGTTTAACCCCAGCCAGCAACTAAGCACCACGCAGCTGCTCACTCACTCCCCCCCACCCAGTGGGATGGGGGAGAAAATCAGGAAAAGAAGTAAAACTCGTGGGTTGAAATAAGAACGATTTAATAGAACAGAAAAGAAGAAACTAATAATGATAATGATAACACTAATAAAATGACAACAGTAATAATAAAAGGATTGGAATGTACAAATGATGTGCAGTACAACTGCTCACCACCCACCGATCGATGCCCAGTTAGTCCCCGAGCAGCGATCCCCCCACCCCCAGTCCCCCCAGTTTATAAACTAGATGTGACGTCCCATGGTATGGAATACCCTGTTGGCCACTTTGGGTCAGCTGCCCTGGCTGTGTCCTGTGCCAACTTCTTGTGCCCCTCCAGCTTTCTTGTTGGCTGGGCATAAGAAGCTGTAAAATCCTTGACTTTAGACTAAACATTACTTAGCAGCAACTGAAAACATCAGTGTTATCAACATTCTTCTCATACTGAACTCAAAACATAGCACTGTACCAGCTACTAGGAAGACAATTAACTCTATCCCAGCTGAAACCAGGACACTAGGGTGCAGGTGACTGGCTGATAGGTGTTTTCCCAGGTTTCATTTTTCCACCAATTAAAGTTGGGATAGGCATATTCATCACTACACAGCCATACCATACCTGGGGGTGTCCGTACCACCATGGAAGCATTCTTTCCTCACATGAATAAAGCTTGATGTATGGTATGAGACCAGAGGGCCCGCTTATCTTGAGGTGGGTCAGTGAGTTAAACTCTTGGACCTCAGAGTAATTCACTGTGTGGGCTCGCAGATTTCATTTTCCTCCTAAGTGGATATACAAGGAAACATCTTCTATTTGAAACCAAGGAATTTGAAATGAGTGTGGGAGTTGCAGTTTTACTGCTTCTAGATTGAACTAATCAGTGTCCCACAGAGTAATGCTGCATGTTTCGCCCGGGTCTGTCATGTCACAATCTTGCATTGTATGGGAAACAGAGATGTTAGGCTTTGATAATGTATTGGGTTTGAGTGGCAAGGTTTTGGTAGTGGGGGGGCAACAGGGGTGGCTTTTCTGAGAAGCTGCTAGAAGCTTCCCCTATGTCCGACAGAGCCAATGCCAGCCGGCTCCAAGATGGACCTGCCACTGGCCAAGGCCAAGCCAGTCAGTGACAGTGGTAGCGCCTCTGTGATAACATATTTAAGAAGGGGGAAAAAAACCCTGTGCAACAGAAACGGCAGCTGGAGAGAGGAGTGAGAACATGTGGGAGAAACAACTCTGCAGACACCAAGGTCAGTGAAGAAGGAGGGGGAGGAGGTGCTCCAGGCACCAGAGCAGAGATTCCCCTGCAGCCCGTGGTGAAGACCATGGTGAGGCAGGCTGTCCCCCTGCAGCCCATGAAGGTCCATAGTGGGACAGATATCCACCTGCAGCCCGTGGAGGACCCCACGCCAGAGCAGGTGGATGCCCGAAGGAGGCTGTGACCCTGTGGGAAGCCCGCGCTGGAGCAGGCTCCTGGCACGACTTGTGAGCCCATGGGGGACCCACGCTGGAGCAGTCTGTTCCTGAAGGACTGCACCCCATGGAAGGGACCCAAGCTGGAGCAGCTCGTGAAGAACTGCAGCCCGTGGGAAGGACCCTCGTTGGAGAAGTTCATGGAGAACTGTCTCCCGTGGGAGGGACCCCATGCTAGAGCAGAGGAAGAGTGTGAGGAGTCCTCCCCCTGAGGAGGAAGAAGCGGCAGAGACAATGTGTGATGAACTGACTGCAACCCCCATTCCCCATCCCCCTGTGCCACTCGGGGGGAGGAGGTAGAGAAATTGGGAGTAAAGTTAAGCCTGGGAAGAAGGAAGGGGTGGAGGGAAGGTATTCTGAGATTTGGGGTTTTTTTCTCATTACCCTACTCTGATTTGATTGGTAATAAATTAAATTAGTTTTCCCGAAGTCGAGTCTGTTTCACCCATGATGGTAATTGGTGAGTGATCTCTCCCTGTCCTTTTCTTGACCCATGAGCCTTTTTTTTGTTATATTTTCTCTCCCCTGTCCAGCTGAGGGAGAGAGTGATAGAGCAGCTTTGGTGGGCACCTGGTGTCCAGCCAGGGTCAACGCACCACAGATGCATTAAAGTAGGTTATATTAAATCCACTACTTGGGGTGGTCCAATCCCAATCCCAAGTAGGGGTGGTGGTGTTGTTGGTCCAGCCATCTACCCCTTCCAGGCAGCTTTCACTGTCATTTAGGCTCAGGCACATGGGACCTGAAGCTAGAGGTATACAACACACCTGGATGCCTTCAGTGATATTGAGGGGAACTGCTGTATTGAAAATGTTTGCTATTAATTCTGATATGTCAATGCCTGACCCTTAAAGGCTTAAAGACGAGCTCTCAGCTGACGTAGGAGTGGCAATACAGGAAGGAAATGGACCATCATTCATGCCTACATCTCACGCAAAATCTATTACCATTTGCAAGACTATATTACTTCTAAGCCCTCCCCAAGTGGGAGCATCTGTCTGTGGGGCTGCTCTAATGGCTATCAGGAAAAAGAGGTCAAGCCACTTCATATTGATGTGGTTCAGGCACCTGTGACGCCACTCAAAATGCAACTGGTCTGCCACATGCTACCAGCAGCAATCCTACACCAAGCCCTCCCAGAACAGAACCTGGTATAGCCTGCTGCTGGGGTAGTGTCATTTACTGCCTCCATCTTAGAGGTATGGTGCTGCATGCTGAACAGCTGCACCAAAAATTCAAATCACCTTCATGAACCCGTACCAACCTGGTCCCTAGGGGCAAACCTCTCCACTCCCTCCAATAAGTTAGTTAACAACACCCAGTGTTCCAGCCCTCTGGCAACGGGGACTCAGCGGAATACAAGGACTGTGTATCATACAAGTGAACCAAATTATGCCCTTCTGAGTCATGAATTGATCCATGACATTCTTGCAGAACAGAAAAGAAAACGGTCTTGGTGGGGAAAGGCTGGACAGTTACCACTGGATCCACTTGTGGGGAATTTTGAGGGTCTTGCCATCAGGAGTCTGAATGCTCCAGACATTATTATGCACACTCAAAAGGAGGCCTTGTTTAAGTCTCTCGGAGTGGTTAAAAGATATTGCTTGCCCAATCTGCAGGTCTCAAGGCACTCCCGGGGGGAGTCAACAGGTTCAGCAAGGGTAGTCCAGGCAGAAAAGCCTTGCCAATCGGTTGACCATGTGTGCCCCAGAGGAAATTTATTTTGGCCAGGACTGTCCACAAGTGGCTTCCCCAATCAGGCTTGTGGAGCTTTAGTGCCTGTTTTAGGAGGCCATTGGTGTGTTCAACAATTCCATTTGCCTGAGGGTAATATGAGACATATTGTCCAATTGGATCTCTAGCAGCATAGGATAGGCTGAAAAGCATCATTCCAACCTGTTGACTGTATTTTTGCTGGTGGCAGCTCTGGAAGGGTGCACAAAGGCAGAGCCTGAGATGATTTCTAATACCAATATCCATTTCCACCCTGCCCTTGCAGTGGGGAGGGGTCCGCTATAGTCTATTTGCCAAGTGGACCACAGGCCTTCAGTGCTTTCTTGCAAGTGAAGAGCAGGCTACTGCTGAGGCTTTAGGTGTGTTTGTCAGGCCACACACTCGGGACAAGGGGTGACCACCTCCTGAGCTAGCCTCTTAGTGCATGGCCACCCCTTGCCATGCATAACCCTTAGGAGCGCTGAGATCCCTCCGTGCCCAGTTTGTGTGTATTCGCATTCTGCCAGGGTACACAATTCGGGATTGGATGTCTGTACTAGGGCAATTTTAGCTATTTGGTCAACAACTTAATTATATTGGGCTGAAGGACTGGGAGAAGGGTCATGTCCTTTAACCTACCTAATTTGAATCTTCTGTTGTCATGCTTGTTGCAACAAATATTGCCAATCATCTCCCTTGCACCAGGCATCCTTTCTGTTTTGTATCCAATTGTTAGCCTCCCATAATCCTACCCAATGTAGTGCAGCTTGTGCTACTGCGTATAACTCTGTATATATGCTCTGTGCACCCGCTTTTATGGCTATCACAGCGCAGAGTTCCCTCACCTGAGCACTCCCTTCTCCTTCTTCTACTTTCCAGACATTTGTGCATACTTCTCAGGCTGCAGCTCTATACCGCGATTTCCCTGCCTCAAATTTTGCAGGGGCATCAGTAAAACACACCCCATCTGTATTTGCAAGGGTAAATTCTGGGGCTTGGGAAAAAGGGGAAGGATATGTGGGGCCCTCTATATTTGGTTGTCCTGGTTTTGGCTGAGATATAGAGTTAATTTTCTTTCTAGTACCTGGTATAGTGTTATGTTTTGGCTTTAGTATGAGAAGAACATGGATAACACGCTGATGTTTTCAGTTGTTATGAAGTAATGTTTAGTCTAAAGTCAAGGATTTTTCAGCTTCTCATGCCCAGCCAGCAAGAAGGCTGAAGGGGCACAAGAAGTTGGGAGGGGACACAGCCAGGACAGCTGACCCAAACTGGCCAACGGGGTATTCCATACCATGTGACATCATGCCTAGTATATAAACTGGGGGGAGTTGGCCTGGGGAGGATCGCTGCTCGGGAACTAACTGGGCATCGGTCGGTGAGTGGTGAGCAATTGCACTGTGCATCACTTCTTTGGTATATTCCAATTCTTTTATTATTATTATCATAATTTTATTATTGTTATTATTAACATTATTAGTTTCTTCCTTTCTGTTCCATTAAACTGTTCTTATCTCAACCCATGAATTTTACCATTTTCCTTCTGATTCTCTCTCCTATCCCACTGGATGGGGGGGAAGTGAGTGAGCAGCTGCGTGGGGCTTAGTTGCTGGCTGGGGTTAAACCACGACATTGGTATATTTACTTCCAGTGGATTTCTTATAATTTGCTTGGGACCTTCGCGGGATTGTCTTTGCTCAAGGACCTGGGTGTACTTGGTGGGTAATGCGGAAGGATGGGGAGACCCAGTGTGTGCCTCAAGGACATTTAACCTTGGGGGAAAAATAATCTGTGATGCAAGTTGTATGTTGTAGGAAGTAATGTAGCAGGAATGACCTGAACTGCAGAGGAGTGAACTTTGCAAGGAACCAGACAAGTGCATCAGTGACCCAAACCAAGCCGCTGTTGGTGCCCAACGATCGAACATACTGCTTCTCCTGTCCTGACCACTCATCTTGATGGATGGGGCCCAAGTCAGAGCCTGTGTGTGAACATCTGGAGGAGTGGAAGAAGCCCATGGAATATCTATCTCTTAAAGGACAGGGGAGAGTAATTAATAAGAATGTATAAATCTGTATGTTGGGTATAAAGGTGGTTTAACTATGTAGTTTCAGTTGTAAGTGTTGGTAAGAAGGGATTTCAGTAATGAGAATTAAACACAATGGCATGGTTAGAAGATATGTGTATTAAATTATGTGGGACCCAAGCATGACGCAAATGGTATGGAATAAGGGGTGGAGATTGTATTGGGTCTGGCTGAGATGGAGTTAATTCTCCCCATAGCAGCCCTCGTAGTGCTGTGCTCTGCATTGGTAGCTAGAAAGGTGTTGATAACACACCAGTGTTTTGGCTACTGCTGAGCAGTGCTGGCACAGCATCAAGGCTCTCTCCAACATTTTTGCCCCCCCTCAACAACAGGCTGGGGCTGGGCAAGATCTTGGGAGGGGACATAGCCAGGACAGCTGACATAAACTAACCCAAAAGATATTCCATACCATGACGTCAGCTCAGATATAAAAGCTAAGTAAAGGAAGACGGAAGGGGGGCATTTTTGTCTTCCAGAGCAACCACTACGCGTACTGTAGCCCTGCTTCCCAGGAAGTGGCTAGACATCGCCTGCTGATGGGAAGTAGAGAATAACATCATTTGTTTTTCTTTGCTTTCGTGCGCGACCTTTGCTTTCACTTTATTAAACTGTCCTTATCTTGACCCATGAGCCTTTTGTTATATTTTCTCTCCCCTGTCCAGCTGAGGAGGGGGAGTGATAGAGCAGCTTTGGTGGGTACCTGGCACCCAGCCAGGGTCAACCTACCACAGATCCTCCATGGGCTGCAGGGGAATCTCTGCTCCTGTGCCTGGAGCACCTCCTCCCCCTCCTTCTTCACTGACCTTGGTGTCTGCAGAGTTGTTTCTCCCACATGTTCTCACTCCTCTCTCCGGCTGCAGCTTCTGTTGCACAGGGTTTTTTTCCCCTTCTTAAATATGTTATCACAGAGGCGCTACCACCGTCGCTGATTGGCTTGGCCTTGGCCAGTGGCAGGTCCATCTTGGAGCCGGCTGGCATTGGCTCTGTCGGACATAGGGGAAGCTTCTAGCAGCTTCTCACAGAAGCCACCTGTGTTGCCCCCCCCACTACCAAAACCTTGCCACACAAACCCAATACATTGAGACTTCACAAAACCCTGTTATAAATCTCTGTCATTTTAAGTGTGTCACAGGCTGTGCTGTTCCTTCTAGTGGGGGTGCATGCAAAATGTAAATCAGTACCATAAATGGTCTTCTTAAACTTATGTGTTTTCCTCGCAATACCAAGTCCTGCTATTTGAGTACAGAATACATAGACAAACACACCTTTTTCCAGCGGGGTATATCATTGTTCTCCCCCCTTATACGCTCGCAAGCCAAACCCCACTGGCCTCTTCCCGCCTTCACTCTGCTGATAGATTTCCCAACTTAGAGCAGAGTGACTGAACCTGCAGACTATTTCAAATGGGGAATTAGGGTCAACAGGCCTCAAAGTCTAATAGAGTGACAGCTCAGAGATGAGTTTGCACAGGGCGGCTTCATGACCGGGGGGCCATTCCCATGACACCCCTTTTCTCAACAGGTTATACAGGGGTTTGGCTAGGTCGCTAAATCCAAGTACATGTTTATACCACTAAAATAGTGAGCCCATAATTTTTTGAAGGTCAGCCTTATCTTTAGGTGAGGGTAGTGTAAATAACAATTTTAAATCATCCTCAGGTATATCTCGTTGCCCCCCTTCCCATCGCATTCCTAAAAAGGTAACAGTGTGAGAGGGTCCCTGTTGTTTGCTATCAGGGACATCTAAATCAAGTTTCGTCAGCGTTTGTAGAACTGAATACATAGCAGTGTGGACTTCTGCATGAGTTTCTCCACCAGTAAGTATATCATCAATATACTGATGATACATTACTCCAGAGGGAAGTTTAATCTTTGCTAGTTCAGCGGCAAGGGCGGCATGAGCAATCATGGGGCTATGCTTAAATCCTTGAGGCAAATGGGTAAAAGTATACTGCATGCCCTGCTAAGTAAAGGCAAACCACTGTTGGTCCTCTGGGTGGAGTGGTACCATAAAAAAACATGTCTTTAACATCTAGGGCCACCGGCCAAGTATGGTTTTGTTGGAAGCTATGTCCCATGGCAAGGCTGCATAGCTATGCAGAGACCTGTGTAAACGCTCGGTTAACATTAAAGATACAACCTTCCTTCTTAGTAATACAGCTGAGAGAGAATGAGTTTCTCTTTGCCTTCTCCCTAAACCTGGTCTCATCCTACACTGTAGTAAAAAGCTGTGTGATAGGGTATTGTAATTTCAATGCAGTACAGTCTGCCACATAAATGTAAGTGGGGCAGGGAGGACCCACAAGACATGCTATGATTCAAAACCAAACCTTTGGAGACATTCAAGGAGCAGGTCAGTGGTGATTAGGTGATCAAGGTTGTTCTCCATCATTTTCTCTTAGCCTCGGACTTCAACCTTCAATATCTCAGATGATATCCATTTGACTTGCCTTATGTACTTTACAACAGAGATCAAGTTGCATATTCCATGACCCAAGCCATGAGTCTAAGTATATTAAACCCATCACCCTTAATTAGTTAATTACCTCACCCATCAGAAGAGGAAAGAGTTACAGAGTGGAATGAAGTTAACTGGTGCTGATATGGCAATAGTTATAATTTTGCATCTCTAAAACATTCAACTAACATGATGATGAATGCAGAGAAGTGGTTTATGAATATTCCATATTTTACAACTTCAAAAAATACATATAGTGTAATACTGCTTCTAGTATAGAAGTAACCATTACCAAAATGTATGAACAATTCCCAAGCCTACAGTGCCAACACGCCATAGGAAAGCAAAGCTGAGAGTAAATACAATACAGCTTGCATCAGGAAAGTTTCAGTCTCGTTTTATTTGCTTTATTAGAATTAATAGAAAATCTAATCAAACAGATTTTAAAAGAGCGAAACAGATCACAAATACGCAGAGTTTCTGTTCCTTGTTAATCTGAATACGTTTTCATAGTTACATTCAGACGACAAGTAGCTTTGATTTTCCCCTGATAAGCAAATGGCCATCTGTCGTGGTTTCAGCCCAGCCGGTAATGAAGGACCACGAGGCTGCTCACTCACTCCTCCCTGCCCCCTCCGGTGGGATGGGGAGGAGAATCAGAAAGGAGAGAGAAAAAAAAAATAGAACCTCGTGGGTTGAAATAAGGACAGTTTACTGGGACAACACAAGGAGAGAAGTTACAACAACAACAATGGTACTAATAAAAGAATATACAAAACGAGTGATGCACAGTGCAACTGCTCACCACCCAGAACCCAACGCTCTGCACTTCCCCCACCGAAAGCCTCCCTTAGCCCGCTCCCCATTTATATACTGAGCATGATGTCACATGGTATGGAATAGCTCCTTGGCTAGTTCAGGTCAGCTGTCCCGGCTGTGCTCCCTCCCAGCTTCCTGTGAAAATTAACTCTATCCCAACCAAACCCAGGACACCATCTCTTGGAAAGAACACATTTTGTGAGATGAATAGCTCATGTGCATATCTTATCTACTTTGAATTGATTCAGTGTGGTTTCTCCAAAGCAGATTTAAAGCTGAGAAAATGTTAAGCTGACCCAGTTGTACAAACCAGAAGTAATTAATTTTGATCAACAAAGTCTCAGCAAAGTAAGAGATGTTAAATGAAATACGTTGAGCCTCTTCCATCTATTTTGAAAAAGTGAACTGAGTCACCCTGATAGAAGCAGAGTATTTATTTTCAACACTGTAGAAACAGAGTTGTTTGAACATCTCTGTGTTATGAACATGGGTGGAGCTATCCTCAATGTGTATCTAGCTTTAATGCATTAAGGAACTTTCATTCATATTCATCAACAAAAAGAATGTAGCTATCAATGAGAAATCCCCAGCAGAACAGGGAGAAAGCTGATCAAAACCAGACTTATTTCCCTTAAAACTAAGCAAGGAACAATGGTAACCTGCTCAGAATGGCTCTGAAAGGATGAAGCATATGACAAAAATCCAAATTTTGTTCCAAATAAGTAACATTTTATGCCATGTGAACTCTAAACTATATTAAGTAGTGACTTAATACAAATAAAACTGATCTATGGAGAGTTATGTAAACATCACACTACAATCAGCCATCATCATTTTCCATTGTAAGTGTTCATAGGAATATTCATTCTTACTACACTGGCTGGAGGCCAGGTACCAAAAGTTATACAAATGCATTCAAGACAAGGAAATCCTAAACTATTACTTCTCAGTAGTGCCCATTCCCACTGAACTTGATGACACCAGGACTTTGGCTCCATAGCAATGAGGCCAGATACATAATGATCACTACCAACCCTCATTTTCCTTAGAAAAGACTGCTTCCTACATCTTTCCTAGCAGTAGCACAGGGTTAGCACATCAGGGCAGTTTGGACTTTGCAAACTTTCTATAATCCAAATTTTTGTTACAGTCACATGAAAAAACACTAGATATTGATCAGGAAAAAAAGAACCTTCTTTCTCACATATCCTCCATCCCTTCTCCATTTTGTCAAGTAGTAGAAAGACATTTTACACCCTTTCCTTTTGTTTGCTTTGCCTGAGCAGACACAGACCTCTGTGTCCTATGGTCCTCTGACCAACCCATTTCTTCAAGGATGTCCAGGCTCTACCATCTCTGCAGTTTGGACCATATTTAAGTCCAGGAAATTATTTCCTGTGGCAATGCTGGATTTGAACCAGACTTAAGCAGCACATACTTGCCCATCACTGACAGCCTCTCCTTAGTGTTGGCAACTACTGCTGCCAATTCCCTCCCAAATTATTTGCTACCCTGCATTTCCCTCTCCTTTTCTATGTTTGCTGCCAAGATAATACTCCTTTGTTTCCAGTCTTCCCTCTCTTGCACTTCTGTCCTTCATCCTGTCCCAGTGTTGCTGCCTTTCCTTTTCCCACACAACTGAATACCTTCTTTAATTTCTTCACTGGCTTTCTTTTTTCTCTTTTCTATACGTTTGAAGCATCCTCTCCACCTGCACAGTTCTGTCTCTTCACGTCCTATTTCCCTTCATGGTTAGTAGAATGTTTTATCTGTTACAAAGCACCACAAACACTCAGGCTGCCATATAAATGTGGCAGTACACTCCCCCCAGCAGGAAACTAAACTTCTCCAGGCAGGGAGAAGAGAAAAAAACCCCAAACTCTAGAGGCTGCAGGTTGAAAATTGAACTGGCCAATTGAGACGTGCCAGGTACACTGAAGTGACCTTTTGGCCAATAGGGATTAAAATGACCACAGATCAGATTCGACAAGGGTATAAATGGGGCCCCACCAGAGGACATGTTGGAATCAGTCCTCCTCGGAGCAGTGGGTCTGCAGTCAGGGACTCCCCCTTGGGTCAGGGCACCACCCGAGGTAACTCCTCAAGGGAGAGAGCCCTCAGCTTTTAGGTGAGTGATATGCGCATTTTGAGTCATCACTTTTAAATCTTAAGGATTCTTAAGTCGGCTGTGTAGTACTAATTCCCCTTACATCATTGAGCCTGTGGTTCACTAATGTTATCGGAGTTCTAACTAACTTTTTACTGAAGAATAAATCTGAGCTTTAATACCTGTTGGATTTGATTGTGCATGCCTCTGTAACATTTTAAATTGGCATAGTCGGCAGGATGGTGTTAATAGAGGAATTATGACGGAGGCACAACTGTAGCCCTTCTCCCCCAGGTATGGAATGGGCGAAGGAGAAGTGGTCCGACCCGGCAGCGGTCGTGGAGAGAGTAGAACTATGCCACGGAAGTAGTCGAGACGGCAAAGGCAGTGTGTGTGCCCTCCTAGGCGCCTGCTTGATTCAGGCACAAAACCAAAAGAGTGATTCTGCTAAAAAGCAAGGGGAAATAGATTGTCTGAAGGTGGAATTGAGATGAGAAAAGGAGCAGACGCATTCATTGGAACGAAAGATTGAAATTATGCTGGCACAAGCAAAAAAGCCCCCCAGTAGTACCCAAATCCAAAAGTTAATCACAGGTACAGACCCTGAGGATTGGGATGGGGACATCTGGGGAGACTCTGATGAAAACAGCTCTGAAGAGGTAGAGGAACTGGAAGAAAGGGACATGCCACCCCTTATTAAAACAGAAAGGCACATGGGTCCGCACGGTGGGAGCCCCTGAACCACTATTCGCACAACCCCTTGGTTGGTGTAAAAGGAACTAGGCCTTAAGCCTTATTGTTTCTAAGACTATTCGTATCAGACATATAACTAATGATTAGAGATTGCTTTAGATGTGATTAATAGAATACAGGTGCTTATAAAACAATATGCATAAGCTGCTTAGTTGTCCTATGTGTAGCCCCCACCATGGCTGGCTAAAAACCCAGTCAAGCTGAATCAACAGAAGAAGGATCATACATCTTAGCCCTAAGACATGGGAGTAAGTGATTAACTTTAGAACAAGATAAATTAATAGAATAGCCTGAGTGATTTTTCAGAAATTCAAAGGTGATCTTTGATGTGTAAGAAGATAAGTGATTGTGGTGACCCAAGACCTTCTCCCTACGACCACTAACTTCAGAAGAACCGGGACATGAGAATTGATGAGATAAATTGATGAATGATAATGACATGGGAACTGAGATCGACTGGAAAATTACAAAGACTTTGGACTGAGATAATGGGTGGTAAAAGGTATATAAGACTGAGAAATTTTTGGAAGTTTGCCATTCACTGTGGTGGTGGCCCAACTCTGAATTGTTAATAAAGCAAACCTAGAGAAACCCATGACTGAAAATCCTTTAACAGTCGGGACCCGAACTCAGCGAGTTACAAGCTAAGTTTTTGCGCAAGCTGGGCGAAACCAAAACTGAGCATTTGTGGAGTTTCTTTAACGGGGGGGGATCGGATACTGTTGAGTGATGACGAAGCGAGAGGTTACTGGGGACCGGGAATGTTTCTGAGTGATGGACTGGCAGGTGATCAGTCGATAACGTCCCGAGTAGCCTACTGGGCTGGGGGTGTGGACCCCAAGGAGAGAGGAGAACCTGTTACTATCCGGGTAAAAGGACTGTTGGAGTTAATGAAGGGCAGCAGGAAGTTCCGGCCAGCCAGTTGTAAACCCCGCCCCGAGCAGTCTCGATTTCGCGGGTGGGCGAACCGGAATTACGATCCCGAAAGGAACGATCTCTGGCGGAAGGCACTGGGGGCACCCCGAGCCAGGCTGGACGGGCAGTCCACTGACGACATCCGGAAGTTGGTGGAATTGCTAGAGGGGAAAGCTAGAGACCAAAGGGAAGCGCCAGCAACCCCATCCCCTCGGGAAGAGAAACAGGACCCTTTCACAGCACTGCGAGAGGAACTGGAAGGGCTAAAAAACTAGAAGCTGCGGTTTGGGGTTCAGGCCGCCCAATCCGCATGGTAAATACTTGCCAATGGTCTGCCGATAAAGAGCCTTATATACACATTCCCCCACTATTGCTCACAATGCTTTAGCCAAGCTCCTCGATGCTGTGGAAGTACCATCAGGCGTTCACATATATCAATATATAGATGATATCCTAGTCGGTGGGGATAAAAAGGAACAGGTAGGGTAAGTGGCTGATGCCATCTGGAATCTGTTAGTCAAGAATGGGCTAGATGTTCCATCTTCTAAATGTCAAGGTCCTGGACAAGAAATTAAATTCCTGGGGGCATGGTGGATAGCTGGAGCAGTTGCGGTACCTGATGACACTCTATCAGCTATTGAAAAGGGACAGACTCCAGGCAATAAAACTGAATTACAACAGCTGTTAGGTACTTTGGGCTACTGGAGAAAACATATACCAGGGTTTTCAGTGATTGCCCGCCGTCTCTATGACTTGCTCCAAAAGAATAGGAAATGGGATTGGACTTTGCAACATACGGAAGCCCTTAACACTCTTAAAGACGAGCTTAAGGCTTATCAGAGACACCAGTTCCCACTGGGGACATACGTGGGCCAACCTGTCATGGTGAAACTGCCCTCCATTGATATTGTTCCTATGACCTTAGCAAAACCCAGAGGCTTGTATGCCTGGGAAGCCTTAGATGGGAGCAGAAAGACTCACCGCATCAGTGCCTGGTGGATAATCCCAAACTTCTAACCCTGTGACCCGGTTTTAAGACCGAGACCTAGTTTGTGCTTTCTTACAGGACAATGAAGAAACGAGCCATTCCAGTGCTTCTACTGGCAGTGATGATGGTGGCAGGTGTGGATGGTGAAGATCTGGATGATAATGTCATGGCAAAAATGATGGACATCAATATATCATGAGCCCTTGAACTCACATGGGAGCAATGTAACAATTATAGTTGGAGGTTCAGATTGGGTGGGGGAGGAAGTTATACTCATGTTGTTTGTAGTTGGTCACCAGGTGCAGTAAATGCTAATTCAGTATGAAACACCAGATGTGACTATGTCCTCCAACTAACCCATGGGATCACGGGGTGGAGTTGGAATGGTACTACACCATGCCCTGAAATTCCATGGGGGCGACTGCGTATGGTAGCCAAGGGAACACCAATAGAGCATTCCAGAACTGAGTTTACAACTATCAACCTTAGCCAATGTTACATGTGACAGTTTGGGGACTCTTGAACAATCAGTTACAACATACCAGTAAAATGACTATCCAAAATTGAGCCATATTGGATTTGATGCTACTGAAAGAGAAGGGTGTATGTGGAGTTTTGAACCTGTCGATGGACAACTGCTGTGTTCACTCCAAATGTGTCAATGTAGCTTCAAGATCGAATCAATAAAAGAAAGTGGCAAGAGACTCAGAGGCAATTGCTTCTGCACCAGGGACTAATTGGCTGGGAAAGGTTTTGATATGTTTGGTTTTTCTTTCACAGGGTGGATGACCAGCCTTCTCCAATCTTGAATAATGCTTGTAGTTATGATTATTGTCATCTGTATTGCAATAAGTTGTATCAAACGCTTGGTAGTGAAGTCTGTACTAATGGTTAAGTATACTCCCTTAAAACTTGTTCGTGCGCTGGATATTCCTGTATTCGATATTCCACTTTAATTCTAGACCAGAATGGAATGATGACCCACAGTGAGCGTCAAATTCATCAGACTGCGCTCCCTTTTAACTTTGGAGGCAAGAGGTGACTGTACCACTGCTCCAAGGAAACCAGTCGAATCGTGACTGTGGTCATGGGGTGGATTGTGTGGCAGTACACTCCCCCCAGCAGGAAATGAAACTTCTCCAGGCAGGGAGAAGAGAAAAAAAAACCCAAACCCTAGAGGCTGCAGGTTGAAAATTGAACTGACCAATTGAGACGTGCCAGGTACACTGAAGTGACCTTTTTGGCCAATAGAGATTAAATGACCACAGATCAGATTCAACAAGGGTATAAATGGGGCCCCACCAGAGGACATGTTGGAATCAGTCCTCCTCAGAGCAGTGGGTCTGCAGTCAGGGACTCCCCCTTGGGTCAGGGCACCACCCGAGGTAACTCCTTGAGGTTGAGAGCCTTCATCTTTTAGGTGAGTGATATGCGCATTTTGAGTCATCATTTTAAATCTTAAGGATTCTTAAGTCGGCTGTGTAGTACTAATTCCCCTTACATCATTGAGCCTGTGGTTCACTAATGTTATCGGAGTTCTAACTAACTTTTTACTGAAGAATAAATCTGAGCTTTAATACCTGTTGGATTTGATTGTGCGTGCCTCTGTAACATTTTAAATTGGCATAGTCGGCAGGATGGTGTTAATAGAGGAATTATGACGGAGGCACAACTGTAGCCCTTCTCCCCCAGGTATGGAATGGGCGAAGGAGAAGTGGTCCGACCCGGCAGCGGTCGTGGAGAGAGTAGAACTATGCCACGGAAGTAGTCGAGACGGCAAAGGCAGTGTGTGTGCCCTCCTAGGCGCCTGCTTGATTCAGGCACAAAACCAAAAGAGTGATTCTGCTAAAAAGCAAGGGGAAATAGATTGTCTGAAGGTGGAATTGAGATGAGAAAAGGAGCAGACGCATTCATTGGAACGAAAGATTGAAATTATGCTGGCACAAGCAAAAAAGCCCCCCAGTAGTACCCAAATCCAAAAGTTAATCACAGGTACAGACCCTGAGGATTGGGATGGGGACATCTGGGGAGACTCTGATGAAAACAGCTCTGAAGAGGTAGAGGAACTGGAAGAAAGGGACATGCCACCCCTTATTAAAACAGAAAGGCACATGGGTCCGCACGGTGGGAGCCCCTGAACCACTATTCGCACAACCCCTTGGTTGGTGTAAAAGGAACTAGGCCTTAAGCCTTATTGTTTCTAAGACTATTCGTATCAGACATATAACTAATGATTAGAGATTGCTTTAGATGTGATTAATAGAATACAGGTGCTTATAAAACAATATGCATAAGCTGCTTAGTTGTCCTATGTGTAGCCCCCACCATGGCTGGCTAAAAACCCAGTCAAGCTGAATCAACAGAAGAAGGATCATACATCTTAGACCTAAGACATGGGAGTAAGTGATTAACTTTAGAACAAGATAAATTAATAGAATAGCCTGAGTGATTTTTCAGAAATTCAAAGGTGATCTTTGATGTGTAAGAAGATAAGTGATTGTGGTGACCCAAGACCTTCTCCCTACGACCACTAACTTCAGAAGAACCGGGACATGAGAATTGATGAGATAAATTGATGAATGATAATGACATGGGAACTGAGATCGACTGGAAAATTACAAAGACTTTGGACTGAGATAATGGGTGGTAAAAGGTATATAAGACTGAGAAATTTTTGGAAGTTTGCCATTCACTGTGGTGGTGGCCCAACTCTGAATTGTTAATAAAGCAAACCTAGAGAAACCCATGACTGAAAATCCTTTAACAGTCGGGACCCGAACTCAGCGAGTTACAAGCTAAGTTTTTGCGCAAGCTGGGCGAAACCAAAACTGAGCATTTGTGGAGTTTCTTTAACGGGGGGGGATCGGATACTGTTGAGTGATGACGAAGCGAGAGGTTACTGGGGACCGGGAATGTTTCTGAGTGATGGACTGGCAGGTGATCAGTCGATAACGTCCCGAGTAGCCTACTGGGCTGGGGGTGTGGACCCCAAGGAGAGAGGAGAACCTGTTACTATCCGGGTAAAAGGACTGTTGGAGTTAATGAAGGGCAGCAGGAAGTTCCGGCCAGCCAGTTGTAAACCCCGCCCCGAGCAGTCTCGATTTCGCGGGTGGGCGAACCGGAATTACGATCCCGAAAGGAACGATCTCTGGCGGAAGGCACTGGGGGCACCCCGAGCCAGGCTGGACGGGCAGTCCACTGACGACATCCGGAAGTTGGTGGAATTGCTAGAGGGGAAAGCTAGAGACCAAAGGGAAGCGCCAGCAACCCCATCCCCTCGGGAAGAGAAACAGGACCCTTTCACAGCACTGCGAGAGGAACTGGAAGGGCTAAAAAACTAGAAGCTGCGGTTTGGGGTTCAGGCCGCCCAATCCGCATGGTAAATACTTGCCAATGGTCTGCCGATAAAGAGCCTTATATACACATTCCCCCACTATTGCTCACAATGCTTTAGCCAAGCTCCTCGATGCTGTGGAAGTACCATCAGGCGTTCACATATATCAATATATAGATGATATCCTAGTCGGTGGGGATAAAAAGGAACAGGTAGGGTAAGTGGCTGATGCCATCTGGAATCTGTTAGTCAAGAATGGGCTAGATGTTCCATCTTCTAAATGTCAAGGTCCTGGACAAGAAATTAAATTCCTGGGGGCATGGTGGATAGCTGGAGCAGTTGCGGTACCTGATGACACTCTATCAGCTATTGAAAAGGGACAGACTCCAGGCAATAAAACTGAATTACAACAGCTGTTAGGTACTTTGGGCTACTGGAGAAAACATATACCAGGGTTTTCAGTGATTGCCCGCCGTCTCTATGACTTGCTCCAAAAGAATAGGAAATGGGATTGGACTTTGCAACATACGGAAGCCCTTAACACTCTTAAAGACGAGCTTAAGGCTTATCAGAGACACCAGTTCCCACTGGGGACATACGTGGGCCAACCTGTCATGGTGAAACTGCCCTCCATTGATATTGTTCCTATGACCTTAGCAAAACCCAGAGGCTTGTATGCCTGGGAAGCCTTAGATGGGAGCAGAAAGACTCACCGCATCAGTGCCTGGTGGATAATCCCAAACTTCTAACCCTGTGACCCGGTTTTAAGACCGAGACCTAGTTTGTGCTTTCTTACAGGACAATGAAGAAACGAGCCATTCCAGTGCTTCTACTGGCAGTGATGATGGTGGCAGGTGTGGATGGTGAAGATCTGGATGATAATGTCATGGCAAAAATGATGGACATCAATATATCATGAGCCCTTGAACTCACATGGGAGCAATGTAACAATTATAGTTGGAGGTTCAGATTGGGTGGGGGAGGAAGTTATACTCATGTTGTTTGTAGTTGGTCACCAGGTGCAGTAAATGCTAATTCAGTATGAAACACCAGATGTGACTATGTCCTCCAACTAACCCATGGGATCACGGGGTGGAGTTGGAATGGTACTACACCATGCCCTGAAATTCCATGGGGGCGACTGCGTATGGTAGCCAAGGGAACACCAATAGAGCATTCCAGAACTGAGTTTACAACTATCAACCTTAGCCAATGTTACATGTGACAGTTTGGGGACTCTTGAACAATCAGTTACAACATACCAGTAAAATGACTATCCAAAATTGAGCCATATTGGATTTGATGCTACTGAAAGAGAAGGGTGTATGTGGAGTTTTGAACCTGTCGATGGACAACTGCTGTGTTCACTCCAAATGTGTCAATGTAGCTTCAAGATCGAATCAATAAAAGAAAGTGGCAAGAGACTCAGAGGCAATTGCTTCTGCACCAGGGACTAATTGGCTGGGAAAGGTTTTGATATGTTTGGTTTTTCTTTCACAGGGTGGATGACCAGCCTTCTCCAATCTTGAATAATGCTTGTAGTTATGATTATTGTCATCTGTATTGCAATAAGTTGTATCAAACGCTTGGTAGTGAAGTCTGTACTAATGGTTAAGTATACTCCCTTAAAACTTGTTCGTGCGCTGGATATTCCTGTATTCGATATTCCACTTTAATTCTAGACCAGAATGGAATGATGACCCACAGTGAGCGTCAAATTCATCAGACTGCGCTCCCTTTTAACTTTGGAGGCAAGAGGTGACTGTACCACTGCTCCAAGGAAACCAGTCGAATCGTGACTGTGGTCATGGGGTGGATTGTGTGGCAGTACACTCCCCCCAGCAGGAAATGAAACTTCTCCAGGCAGGGAGAAGAGAAAAAAAAACCCAAACCCTAGAGGCTGCAGGTTGAAAATTGAACTGACCAATTGAGACGTGCCAGGTACACTGAAGTGACCTTTTTGGCCAATAGAGATTAAATGACCACAGATCAGATTCAACAAGGGTATAAATGGGGCCCCACCAGAGGACATGTTGGAATCAGTCCTCCTCAGAGCAGTGGGTCTGCAGTCAGGGACTCCCCCTTGGGTCAGGGCACCACCCGAGGTAACTCCTTGAGGTTGAGAGCCTTCATCTTTTAGGTGAGTGATATGCGCATTTTGAGTCATCATTTTAAATCTTAAGGATTCTTAAGTCGGCTGTGTAGTACTAATTCCCCTTACATCATTGAGCCTGTGGTTCACTAATGTTATCGGAGTTGTTCTAACTAACTTTTTACTGAAGAATAAATCTGAGCTTTAATACCTGTTGGATTTGATTGTGCGTGCCTCTATAACAATAAATTACACAACGTGCCAATGGAAATAAAGAAAAGAAAATACTGCCACCCAAATACTCACTGCTCACCTGCCAGAGCTTTCCTTGTTCTTTTAGAGATGCCTCAGATGCTGATTCCCATTTATACCCACTTGACTGATCTGCTGGCACTGCCAAAATGGTGTAATGTGGTTTAGACATAAATCTGAGTCAGGCTGTAATTCTGCACTGCAACGCTCTCTCTGAACAGAGTCCTATTCACTTGAGGGCATTTAGGATTGGTGGAAGGGTTATCCACAGAAACAGCAGTGCCACACCAGGCCCCTGGTGTCACAGCTGCATTTGCATGGACAGGATGGCTGTGTCTGGTCTGGGCCAGGAGCTGTTCCCCTGCACGCTCTCATAAGCTGTCTTCCCCGTCTTGGTGATGGTGTGGTGGTGTGCTCCCCCCAACCTGACCTTTATTTCCCATAATCCTGCTCAAGTGATAACCACCAGTGGCAGTCATAATGGATGCATCTGGTTGTGATGGCTGCATCTGGCTCAAAGTGGATTTGGGGGAGACAGATAACAACACAATAGCCAAGGACCAATTTGAACAGTGTGCCCACCTAACCACAGTGCTGGTCAATGTCTGACTCAAGCCAAATTTGGAAGAAGCTAACATCTGTAGTCAGTATGCAAATATGACTGTGAGTCAATTATCTTACTCCATAAGTAGTGGACAGCCCAGGGCCCATTGAGCTCTCCTGCACGGCAGCGGGCTGCACACCAGGATCTCCCCTTGAGTAGGGATGCCTCTCAAGGCTACTCCTCGAGGTTGAGAGATTCCTTGCTGCAACAGATTCTCAGTACGTGATTAATAGCATGCTAAACTTTGAAATCTTAGCTAAGTGATATAAAGGATTGATTGTGCACATATAATCCTTTAGACACAAACCATTGACCAAGTCTGGGACTAGGAGTGGATCCAACCACACCTAAACTCCCCTCTGAGAAGGAGTTTAGAATGCAAGGGGGTCCTTTCTGAACCTCATGACTCAATGGGAGGGTCTCCCTGACAGTTTTGTCTGACCCTGTCCTCTATGCAGTAAATATCAAGTGAACCTTGCCATCAAATCTTGTTAAACCACTGTCGCATTTACTATCAAACTTTGTTAAATCGCTGGTTTATATCAATAAACATATTGCTACTTCTCTCTTATGAGTGAAGTGCATCACTCCATCCACGACAGATGGCAAAACTGTATTTCAGCCACCATACAGCAGCATATGGCAGTAACAAGTGGCAGCTCCTCATACACATGGATCTTTTTGTTTTCTATCTTCCAGCTCACTGCCATAGATAATTGTCCCTGTCCCTGCATCCCCATTTTAACTCTTAACATTTCCTCAGAGAAAAGTACTCATGCCTCCATCCTTCCAGTGCTCAGCAGCACTGTGTAGCAGTGTAGCACCTGTGTAGCACCTTCCCACAGTGTAGCAACAAAACACACTTGCATAAGATAAAACACTTCAGCAGATAGAGCTAGTAACACTCCAAAACCTGACCAACAGAACCCCAACCAAACAGTACATGGCTCTGATCGATAAAAACATGCTTGCATTTTATATTCTCTTTGAAATGTATCAAAAAAACTCTCAAAAGCAAACATGCCATACAAAAATAGTATACATTTTTGCTATACATCCTATTTTAATGCTATTGAAAATCATCCCAGCTTAACAACTCATTTCACAGGGTATAGATAGCAGGAATAGATCTTTGCCATAGGATTGCTTCTGAGGCCAGCTTTGTAAGCTTCAGAAAAGGATTAGACATTCAAATGGGAAATAAGGGCCTCCACAGCTGAGATATCAAGGAATTCAAATTAATAATGCCCTAGAAATAACAGTCCCAGGGAGTCCAGGAATGGAAGCTTTCTCTGAGCTTTGTGCTTGGCATGCCCCTTCTGATTTGGCATGCAATGCCATGCCTTATCCTTTCCTAATTCAAGCTCCTCTTCCAGACCTGTTTTCTTTCTATGCAGCTGCTTATTATTTACCTGACTCAGAGACTCATTTACTTGGTTCCAAAATAAAACAAATCCACTGTATCTTAAAGTGTGTGTTGCATCATAACACAAGGGGAGAATTGTCATGGTTTTACCATAATGTGCAAAAATCTTATTTTACAAGCACTGCTTTGTCTTTTTTTTTATTTAAGTTTGTGCTGTCCACAACTATCTTGTTATTCCTTCCCATGGCCATTTGGAGCATGCAGATTTACAGGATATGCATCATGTATTTTTATCTCGAGAGACTTCTAGAAAGCTCTTGTGTCCCTGTGATTACTAATAACTAAAGGTCGTCGTATAGCCAGCCCATCTTCCTGCAAATGAATCTCTTTCACACCTACTGTTGTCCTGTCCATTTCAGAACACATTGTGAATCCTAAAAATAACCAGAAATAAATGTCACCAGAATAGAGGCATTTACCTTATCTTTAGGAAACCTATCTGTTGGTGCAGTAAAGCTTGCTGTCAGATTTTTACTACAATTTAACCCTGCATTTTACTATCTTATTCAAGCCATTATTTCTAGATCGTTAAAAACCTATGCTAAATAATTCTTTATGCAATTGCAAAAGTCTGGAGTATAGATCAGCCATTCTTGTGAACCTGTAATTACTGAGATTTGCCCTGCAGAAGTTACTACTTCTACTCTAGGGTAGAGACTGCCGTTGCAGCTCTACCAGAACTGGCTAGATGCAGGCTATTGCTTGAACTCTCAGCTGCTAGTTATCACTGCTCAGCTGAAGCAGTTAATGTAAGCACTTCTTTCCCATTTCAGTCCAAAGTCAAAGAGATTAACTTACCCACAACTGGGAGGCGGTGTGAATTAACCTGATTGCCTTGCCCCAAAATGGATTAGGCTCTCTCACAAGATCAGATGTAGAGACTAGGCAGTATAAGAAGGTTGTCTCTCCCCTTCTGCTCTCTGCCTCTTAGCTGTTAGCTGCTGCATCATGGCTTGAGTCTCCGCACGATTTGCATAGACTCCATCTGCCATCTAGATGGCACCCAGGAGCTCACGCTTGCCCAGCAGGGTGGTCTCTCTCCTAGCCCTTGGCTCCAAGAAAGTCTCAGCAATTGGAAAGGGTGAGTGTCAGAGAAGTGTCAAAGCCATGCATGGCTGATGAGTTAGAAATCCAGGTTGGATGCAAGCTGTGCTTAACTAATGAGGTGAATAAACTTCATAGGGAATATTGTTGCCTATGCACACTGAGCTCTTTTAATCTTTCCTTGTAAAAGCTCTGCAAAAATGTGACTTTACCATAACACCCATAGAAATGTCTAATTTCAGTATTCATCAAACAGCAAGCTAAGACTTCCAGAGGGTTCATGATAGCTTCCCAGCAGTAGACTAGGAACATTTCAGTGTTCAAAATAAATAGCAGCTTAACACTAAGTTACATGCAAACATAGCAGTGCTGTGGAAGTGCCACCATTTTTATCCATATTACAGTCAAGGGAGATGCTGATACCTGTCTACATTGCGTGGTGGAACAGAGTGCAGAAATTTTCAAACTAACATCAAACACGATAACTGTGAAGGGAGAGCTGCACGGTCACTTCAGCATGTTAGGCCAAACACAGAAAATACACCTGTTTCCAGGATTGCTTTTGGTAACTGAACTGGTGTCTATTCTCAGCACTGAACTGCCATGTATCTATAGCAGTTCCGTTGGGGCTCATGGAGCAATTGCTTGTGCAGCTTTCATTGCACTGGATAGACATGCCCCAAACATCTCTTGTAGTAACCGCTGGTAAGTGTGGATATTTTAGTGAAGATTGGTGTGCCCCCTGCATTCAAGAGTATACGCCTATAGCAGTTGCATCAACAAAAATGACATTACATTCCATGAGACTGTCAATGTGCTGTAGCAGCCACCACTGTCACAACCCTGTCCCCCATGATGCCACTAGCACTCCCCCAGTGATACCACACCTTGGCTTAAATGCTATTCCTGCTGGGTGACAAAAGTTCCATTTACTCCGATGGATTCAGAGTTAGATTTGTGCTGAGAACTAACCCAAATTCACAAGCTCCTAATTTCCACCTGCCACTGCTGAAATGGAGGGCTCTGCTGGAGTCAGAAGCAGGATGTCTACTGCTCTTACCAAGGTTTGCTTGCCTTGTGTTTCCAATGGAGTCGGAGAAAGGGTTGCTCACATAGTTAAGAGCCGTGCTGTGTTGCAGAGAGGTTAGTTATCCCTCTGAATTATCCCAGGTTTACTGGGTCCTGAAAGATACTCTGTACCCCACTGATGCCAGCATTACTAAATTCATCTCAGTATTCACTCTAGTGGGAATGTAGCAAGTTACATGGTAATATTGTCAGCCATCTAGACATGAATAATGACGTTTCAATCACCACATCTTAACTTCCTGAGCTAAGACATTTCATAAAAAGTATTAAAAAAACCAAAAGATGGCTTGTTCCTTGTTTTCTCTACAGACTTTAATTTTTACTAAGGGTTCCTGGAATTTGCTAGAAAGACCCAAGGCCCAGCCCTCACAGAACAAGTCATCTAGGAAGGATAAATCTCTGAATCTGCTTCTGTGTTTGAGGAAGTGTAGGGACTCCTCCATCAGTCTGTTGCTGCGGGACACTTAGGACTACAGCCCTGTCCTGGTTTCATCTGGAATAAAGTTAATTTTCTTCCTAGTAGCTGGTATAGTGCTGTGGTTTGGATTTAGGATGAGAATAATGTTGATAACACACTGATGTTGTAGTTGTTGCTAAGCAGTGCTTAGACTAAGTCAAGGACTTTTCAGCTTTTCATACTGCTCTGCCAGCAGAGGCTGGGAGTGCACAAGAAACTGGGAGGGGACACAGCCAGGACAGCTGGCCCAAAGGAGCCAAAGGGGTATTCCATACCATATTACATCATACCCAGTATATAAACTGGGGGCAGTTGGCTGGAGGGCACTGCGGCTCAGGGATTAGCTGGGCATCGGTCAGTGGGTGGTAAGCAATTGTATTGTGCATCACTTGTTTCGTATATTCTCTTAGTAGTAGTAGTATTTTCCCTTCCTTTTCTGTCCTATTAAACTGTCTTTATCTCAACCCACGAGTTTTACTTTTTTTTTTTTTCCCCAATTTTCTCCCCCATCCCACTGGGTGGGGGGGGAGTGAGTGAGCAGCTGCATGGTGCTTAGTTGCTGGCTGGGGTTAAACCACAACAAGCCCCATTGCTGTTCAGGTAGAACAGTCTGGCATCATTGGGCACTAAGGATTGTTTCTCTTTCTCTTCAAGGAAAAATCCTTGCCTGATTCCTCATGAGTAAGTACCATCTGTCCTTTCCCCCACCCTAATGCCACAGCCCTGTGCTGTGTCAAGTAGAGCACTTTGCTCAGTTGCCTCTTCACAGCAAGAGCATCAATATCATTAAAAGGTCTGCAATGGCATTTTAAGCTCAACACCAGACTGACAAACTATACCCCAAATTAAAAACATGCACAGACTTCACCATATGCCAACAGGTGGAAGATTTTACTGTTTCCAGACCTTCCTCACGATGAAGAATAATTATGATTACATGGCAGAGATACAGCAGCACAAAGAGACACTACATCTGTGAGATTCACAGCAGTAGAGTTAGCAGAGGCACAGCCTAGATAAAGGGATTAGCAAGGCAAGACAGACAGATACATGCCTTGGGAGTGCACACGTGTGTGTGTGCTCATTAGGTGTCAAAATAGATAATTAAGGATTACACTGTATTAAGAAGATCAAGCAGGACTTAGGGCACATTCACATGCCAGCTGCATTAGTAAATCAATCACAGCACCTACAAAGTACTTCCCCCCCCCCCCCGCCATTTCCCTGTTGTTTAGTTAACTGAAAAGCCTCAATGCCAGAAATAGAAGCTTAGGCAAAATAATTTATCTCAGTACATTTCTAAATTTCATAGAAGTATTCAAGACTATTACAGTGTATTAATACAGAACCACATAAGACAGTGCTATGCATTTTCCCTCTTCCATTTCCTAAAAGCCAGCATGATAAAACTTTCCTTCCTTCCTTTCTTCTGTCCTGGGACAGGTTTTTTCCTATTAATAGTTGTATGGCCACAATAGGGCCAGGGGGAGGGAATCAATGGGACTGAGGGGTCAGGTATCCCTCATGGCAACTGGAATCACTAACCATGCAAAGCAAATTCCCGAGAGAGGGACAGGAATATGCTTACTTTTTTGATACATACACCAAATGGCAGCTATGACAGGGCACCACTCAAAAATCTTCGTTCTCTGTTTCATTTTTGCTATTCTTTGAGTATGATTGTACATTGCACAGACTGTGTATTGGAACTGAATAACAGTTCTCAGGTTTTTCTCCAGTTCTGTTTTAGAAAAGTCTCCTTTATGATAAACTACACTCTTGCATCATCTTTGTTATATTCTCCTCTTATAATTAGGAGCAAGGTGATCAAACCAAGGCTGTCTCTATAAGGATATTAATATCATACAACAAAATAACTGCTGTATTGTGGCCAAACCAAATATTTGTAAATAGTTTGCATCTCCCTAATTTCAATGTATTTAAACATATCCTACTATTGTGTTCAGCTATATTTCAGTGGTCGTGCGATAGAAACAGCAATGGTCAGAGACAGTGCCTGTGTGGAGAAAGAACAGGCAGTTTGAATAAAATCAAATGAGATCATCATCCAGTAAAGCTCTGCACTGAATCTTGGAGCACAATTCTTTGTGCTTTCTCATACCACTTTAAAAACGCATGATGGTGTTATTTGGTATATATAGTGTGTGTTCTCAGCTAAACACCCATAAAGCTTTCACATTACCCTATTATGCATTTCTTATGCACTCTTTCTTTGACTGAGAAGCGTGCAGTGTTCATACCAGTTGGGAGTGTATGGCTGTTGGTGCCACTAGCACAAAGCAATCTCATTAACTTTTCATGCTCATTGAGAGCTGCTCTACGCCTGCATATTTTCTCTAACGTGAACAAATCTAGTAGTTCTGATTTTAATCAGAAATATAACAAGAAGGGACAAGCTTTTTTCCTCCTGAAACAAGAGGCGAGCAAATATAGCCTCTCAAGAGTCTGTGGGGATATACAAGAAGGTTGCTACTCCTCTGTGGGCCCATCTTATGCCTGACATGGTGTAATCCACAGAGCTGATTCTATGAGATTAATTCAGCATTTGTACTCTTTCATTTACACAGATAAAAACTGAGAATGACTCCACTGGAGAAATGTAGTTACAGTGGTGTAATTAAGAGAAGAACTATGCCCTTGGCCTCCACACTGACCTGTATCTCCAGTGGGAAAAAGTGCTGGACTGAACCGTCATGCCAAACTCCTTATCATTGTTTCTAATTTACAGCTGTTGTTCCCCATCATACCACTGAAAAAAAGGCAAAGCAGGTCAGTTGAAAGCTTTCACACTATTAGCACGAGGCTGCATGCAAGTTGCCATTCCTGTTTGCACACTAATGGGAAAATTGCATGCTTCCCCTTCCTGATGGGAAACACAGGGCCGTACCCTAGCAATGGCAAAAGTGAATGCAAACCTTCCCCACGGCAGAGAAGGTTTTTGCTGTCTGCCCGTGGCAGAGACTGCATGCTGATAGTCTGCAGCATGGGGGAGGCACCCAACGTACCCCCATCACAATGGCTTCATGCAGTTGTGGCAGCCGAGGGAGGCAGGGCCTTTGCACGCAGCCTTTTTAAAATGTCACTGAGTAGGTGTTACGGATGCACGACTAACCAAATCCAAGAGGTGTCAAAACTCAGATTTCTTCTTCAGTAAAAGTTAGTTAAAAGTCCGGTAACATTTTATAAAACCACAGGCTCAATGATATAAAGAGAATTAATACTACATGGCCAACTTAAGAATCCCCAAGATTTAAAGTGATGGCTCAAAACGCACATATCACTCACCTAAAAGCTGAGGGCTCTCTCCCTCGAGGAGTTACCTCGGGCGGTGCCCCGACCCGAAGGGGAGTCCCCGACTGCAGACACCCTGCTCTGAGGAGGACTGCCAACATGTCCTCCGGTGGGACCCCATTTATACCCCTGTCGAATCTGACCTGTGGTCATTTAATTCTATTGGCTAGGAGGGTCACCTCCGTGTACCTGGCGCATCTCGATTGGCCAGTTCAAATTTCAACCTGCAGCCTCCAGGGTTTCCTTCCCCTTCTCCCTTCCTGGAGAAGTTTTGTTTCCTGCTGGCAGGATGGGGGGGGGGGGGGGAAATGTACTGCCACAATCCACCCCGTGACCACAGTCATGATTCGACTGGTTTCCTTGGAGTGGTGGTACAGTCACCTCTTGCCTCCAAAGTTAAAAGGGGGTGCAGTTTGGTGAATTTGACACTCATTGTGGGTCATCATTCCCTTCTGGTCTAGAACTAAAGTGGAATATCGAATACAGGAATATCCAGTGTACGGACAGTTTAAAGGAGTATACTTAATTGTTAGTATAGGCTTCACTACCAAGTGTTTGATAGAACTTATTGCAATATAGATTACAGTAGTCATAATTACAAGCATTATTAAAGATTAGAGAAGGCTGGTCGCCCACCCCGTGAAAGAACAATCTGAACATATTGAAACTTTTCCCAACCAGTTGGTCCCTAGTGCAGAAGCAATTGCCTCTGAGTCTCTTGCCGTATTCTCTCGTTGATTCAGTCTTGAAGCCACATTGACACATTTGGAGTGAACATAGCAGTTGTCCATCGACATGTTCAAAACTTTACATATACCCTTCTCTTTCTTTGGCATCTAACCCAATACAGCCCACTTTTGATAGTCATTTTAACCGACTGTTTGAGTCCCCAAATTGTTAGATGTAGCGTTGGCTAAGGTTGATAGCTGTAAACTCAGTTCTAGGGTGCTCTATCGATGTTCCTCGAGTACCATACACAGTTGCCCCCATGGAATTTCAGGGCGTAGTGTAGTACCATTCCAACTCCACCCCGTGATCTCATGGGTTAGTTGGAGGATATAGTCACATCTGGTGACCAACTATAAACAACATGAGTATAACCTCCTCCCCCATCCAATCTGAACCTCCAACTATAATTGTTACATTGCTCTCATGCGAGCTCAAGGACTCGCGATATATTAATGTTCATCATTTTTGCCATCACATTATCATCCAGATCTTCACCATCCACGCCTGTCACCATCATCACTGTCAGCAAAAGGACTGGAATGACTCATTCCTTCATGGTCCTGTAAGAAAGCACAAACTAGGCCTCGGTCTTAAAACCGGGTCACAGGGTTAGAAGTCCGGTATTATCCACCAGGCACTGATGTGGTGAGTCTTTCCACTCCCATGAGATGGTCTCAGAAGACCAATGTAATCAACCTGCCACGTGCTCCAAAGAGCCTTGCCTTGTCTGATATGCTGGGCTGGAGCTCGGTTTGGGTGATTAGCCTTAAGCCTTATTCGGCATTGCGGGCAAGCTGTAAGAATTGCTTCACAGGTTTTCATAGACACTGGCCAACCCCAAGATCAGCATTCACAATAGAGATCTGCTTTCCCTGAGTGGCCTCACTTGATATGCAACCATTCTGCTAGTCTATCCCAATCTTCCTTCTCACCAGTGACCATCCTGATTTGGGCCAGGTGGTCCACCTGCTGATTCCATTTCGCAGCTGGGGTTCCATCCCAAGCATGTCCCTTCACCCATCCCACCTTTAAAGGTTGGGATCTCCCTATTGCCAGGAGACATTGCCAGTCCTCTGTCCTCCACACTTTCGCATGACCTACTTCCCACTTACTAGATTCCCACTGACATATCCACTCTGTAGCACCCTTAAAGGTTGCGTAAGAGTCAGTATAGACAATGGTAGCACCATTCTCTACAGCCAGTAATAAAGCCCGTAGTTCTCCTGCTTGTGCACTACCTTCACCCTCTTCCTCAACTTTCTTCCCAGTACCAATCTCCAATGCCACTGCTTTATATTGCCATTTTGATCTCACTTGACGGGCAGAAGCATCCATGAACCACACTCCTTGCACATCTGAGCCTGCCACAAATTCGGGTGCCTCCTCAGTCGGAGAAGGTTTATACGGTTGACCCAGCAAGGTTGGGTCAGGGTTTACAGGTTGCTGTAGTTTGAAAACCTTAGTTGGACCCTCCTTTAGTGGGAGCAATTGGCTTATCCCTTCTAGGTATGCATACCATTTCCTAACTGTGGCCTTTTGGGCTACTCCCTCCGGAGGAGGTGACCCATTGAGGATTGAGTTTAAGAGAGGGAAAGGACCCTGTACTATAACATCCTGTGAAGTACGCAGCTTTTCAGCCTCTTTAACTGCTCTAGTGAGGGAAAGAATCCCTTTCTCCCAATCTGAATATCATCGCTCCGTCTCTTTAAATGCAGTGGAGGAGAATAATAATGGTCTAGCTGGTCCCTGTGGCCCCTTTTGAAACACGCCACAGTATGAGGCATGTTCAGCAAAACCCCATTCCACCCTTAATGGATCTCGTGGGTGCAACGAGCCTAGTCTCTGATAAGCCTTAAGCTCATCTTTCAGAGTGTTAAGGGCTTCCTTATGTTGCAGAGTCCAGTCCCATTTTCTGTTTTTTCGGAGCAAGTCATAAAGAGGGTGGGCAATCACTGCAAACCCTGGTATATGTTTTCTCCAGTAGCCCAAAGTACCTAACAGCTTTTGTAATTCCATTTTATTGCCTGGAGTCTGTCCCTTTTCAATAGCTGATAGAGTGTCATCAGGTACCGCAACTGCTCCAGCTATCCACCATGCCCCCAGGAATTTGACTTCTTGTCCTGGACCTTGGCATTTAGAAGATGGAATGTCTAGCCCATTCTTGACTAACAGATTCCAGATGGCATCAGCCACTTACCCTACCTGTTCCTTGTTGTCCCCACCAACTAGGATATCATCTATGTATTGATATATGTGGACACCTGGTGGTACCTCCACAGCATCAAGGAGCTTGGCTAAAGCATCGTGAGCAATAGTGGGGGAGTGCTTGTATCCCTGGAGAAGTCAATTAAAAGTGTATTGGGTCCCTTCCCAAGTGAAGGCAAACTGGGGTTTGTCCTCTTCCCTTAGGGGAACCATAAAAAACATATCCTTGACATCTAAAGCAGCCATCCATGGGTGGGCTGCAGCCTGTATTGCTGTTATCACTGAGGTAATACTTGGGACAGCAGAAGTTAATGGTGGGGTATTATTGTTCAATCTTCTATAATCAATTGTTAGTTGCCACCTTCCATCTGATTTACGGACTGGCCAAACAGGGGAATTGTAAGGAGAATGTGTGCATCTGATGATCTCTTTTCTCCAGATCATTAATTACTTCCAAAATGCCCCGTTTGGCCGCGGCTGGAAGTGGGTATTGAGGGACACAGGTTACCTTAGATTGCGGTAGCGCAGGAGCAACCTGCAATGTTCTCACATGAATAGCCTCTGCCTCCCTGCCCCCAAAGCTCCACTCCCTGCCATTGGGTAGGTCCCATTGTCTGCCTGCCAGCACATCAAATCCCAATATATTTCCCTCATAGGGGCTTAAAGCCACCTCCACAGCTGTCATTCTTTTTTCCCCCCAGTAGCCAAAGTTGAGTTCGAGCTATGGGGCATTTTTCTGTCGCCCCTGTTACTCCTCTAATGTTTATAGCCTTTCTTGATGGCTTAATTCCCAGCTCACTAGCTTGTTGTTCGTTTAAAACACTAATTTGGGCTCCTGTATCGATTCAGAATTCCAAACTTATCTGTTTTGGGCCCACAGGAATGTGTATATAAGGCTCTTTATCGGCAGACCATTGGCAAGTATTTACCATGCGGATTGGGCAGCCTGAACCCCAAACCGCAGCTCCTAGTTTTAGCCCTTCCAGTTCCTCTCGCAGTGCCGCGAAAGGGTCCCGTTTCTCTTCCTGAGGGGGCGGGGTTGCTGGCGCTTCCCTTTGGTCTCCAGCTTTCCCCTCCAGCAATTCCACCAGCTTCCGGATGTCGTCAGTGGACTGCCCCTGCAGCTCGGCCCGGGCTGCCCCCAGTGCCGGTGCCTTCCGCCAGAGAGCGTTCCTTCCGGCATCGTAATTCCGGTCCGCCCGCCCGCGAGTTCGAGACCGCTCGGGGCGGGGTTTACAACTGGCAGCCCAGACCTTCCTGCCGCCTTCCGTGCCACCGCTCGGCTCCGCCCATCCCATCCCATCTCGCGCCCGTAAACTACTGTGCTGTACTTCCGCCCAAGTCATCACATGCGCGGGCAGCTTCTGGGGGTTCTGCTGGTTGCACTCAGTGACCCCCAGGATTCTTTCTCTGAGGGTGAGGGACTGGACGTGTATCTTTAAAACATCCAGCAGGTCTCTAATAAAGGGTCTAAGGTGGCAGGGATCCACCGGGGCAGTCATCGGTATCCCTTGCTGCCCTCTATCATACATGGCCTGAACACAGGCGGTTTTTTGCACTCCCTCCGTTAACTCCGACAGTCCCTTTACCCGGATAGTAACAGATTCTCCTCCCTCCTTGGGGTCCACACCCCCAGCCCAGTAGGCTACTCGGGACGTTATCGACCGATCACCCGCTGGTCCAGCACTCAGAAACACTCCCAGTCCCCAATAATTTCTTGCTTCATCATCACTCAACAGTATCCGATCCTCCCCCGTTAGAGAAACTCTCCACAAATACTCAGTTTCGGTTTCACCCGGCTTGCGCGAAAACTTAGCTTGCAACTAGCCGAGCTCGGGTCCCGACCAAGGGGCCATGCAAACAGCGCTCCGGGGGCTCCCACCGTGCGGACCCGCGTGCCCTTCTGTTTCAATAAGGGGCCGCACGTCCCTTTCCTCCAATTCCACCTTCAGATAATCTATTTCCCCTCGCCTTTTAGCAGAATCACTCTTTCGGTTCTGTGCTTGAATCAAGCAGGCGCCCAGGAGGGCACACACACTGCCTTTGCCATCTCTTCTACTTCCGCGGCATAGTTCTACTCTCTCCACGACCGCTGCCGGGTCGGACCACTTCTCCTTCGCCCATTCCAGACCTGGGGGAGAAGGGCTGCAGCCGTGCCTCCGTAAGAATTCCTCTATTAACACCATCCTGCCGACTACACCAATTTAAAATGTTACAGATGCACGACTAACCAAATGCAATAGGTGTTAAGACTCAGATTTATTCTTCAGCAAAAGTTAGTTAGAAGTTCGGTAACATTTTATAAAACCACAGGCTCAATGATGTAAAGAGAATTAATACTACACGGCCAACTTAAGAACTCCCAAGATTTAAAGCGATGGCTCCAAAACGCGTGTATCACTCACCTAAAAGCTGAGGGCTCTCTCCCTCGAGGAGTTACCTCGGGCGGTGCCCCGACCCGAAGGGGAGTCCCCGACTGCAGACCCCCTGCTCTGAGGAGGACTGCTAATGTGTCCTCCGGCGAGACCCCTGTCGAATGTGACCTGTGGTCATTTAATTCTATTGGCTAGGAGGGTCACCTCGGTGTACCTGGCGCATCTCGATTGGCCAGTTCAAATTTCAACCTGCGGCCTCCAGGGTTTCCTTCCCCTTCTCCCTTCCTGGAGAATTTTGTTTCCTGCTGGCGGGATGGGGGGAGGGGGGGAATGTACTGCCACAGTAGGTTTCAACTGAAGTGCACAAAAATAATCTAATTCCACTCCTACTCTAAGCCGATAGCATATATTGTTCTTTCTCTTCATCTATTTCCCCTGAAAGCTTTCTGCACCCAATTGCATTAATAAACACTGAACTGATGATAACACATATTAGATCAATATGGATGTATGTAGAATTAGTTCATTCTAATGGAGAGCAGGCCCAGCTGCTCCAAGAGCACTCTGCCAGATGAGAGGCAGCAGGCTGAGCCCTCATCCCTCACTTACATTTTTCTTATACAATATGCATAAGGATGAAATCCAGCATGCTAGTGTGAAATGTATATTGGCTTTTGCAAAACGAGAACACTGAAATTTGCTTAACTACTGCATAAGGTATATTCCAGACGTCAATTGTATTTTATAGTTTGTAGGCCTCTGATGAGATAAGACATCCTGCAACTCAAGTAATTAAAGGATGTGTAGATAGATTTGTGAAAACACAGGAAAACAGACATATGGACTCAAGGACGAGAGAAACTGAGAACACAAGTAAGAAGATAAGGAGTGATTTGTTAGCATGAGAACAGTACTTTGGGGGTCAAAGATTATTTGGCATGAAAGATACGAGAAGAACAAAGGAAAAACAGAAGTTTAATATCAAAATATTGAAAAGTGCGACTGGAGGAAAACGACAGGGTGAAAAGTGCAGCCAGAGGAAGACTACTGACTTCATCCCTTGCAGATCCCCAGAGGCCCCCCCCGAACCACAAGAGACGCGTGCAAGTGGGGGTGGTCTGGGGTGGAGTTATGTTAATAGATACCTGAAATATTAAAATAACCCCTTGGAAACACCACGAACACGGTGTATAAAAAAAGCGAGTTCGGGTATAACCAGCGCACCTCTGGTTTTGACCACGCGCCCAGCGCTGTTTGCCTTTGTTCTATAATAAACTTGTAAAATTCATGAAATTCAGCGTGAGTGCATTTCTCACACTAGCAATGCATTTTGCAGAGACAGACACTTGCTCTGAATGTGAGTTTAAAACATGAGTACCTTGTACGCTAAAGTACCAATACTTGGCCTCTATCTGCAGTCATTAAGACCTCTAACAGCTAAGTAGGAGCTCCTCTTTATTAGCAAGGAAGAGGGACAATTTGGGAAGAGGAGACAAAGATATGTTCATACACTCTGTGTGGGAAAGTAACAGGTCTTCAAGACTGGGAGAAGGGCAAGAGTGAAGCCAAAGGGGTCTGTCCTTGGACAGATTCACTGTTACATCCTGTCTACTGCCCCTCAGTGAGGTGACGTGGATAGGACAAACTGGAAAGAGCAAGGGAGTCCCAGAGGGTCAGCTATTGAACAAAGAGATGGTCTAGACAGAGGCATCTTAGAGCAGAGCCATTAGGAGCAGGCAGGGGTTGAAGACCAGGTCTGAGGTGAACCTTGTTGCTTCATGATATTTCTATGCCAGTATATCAACCTCCCAGACAGCAGGCCAAGTTTTGATATTAAAGGCTATGAGCTTTATTTCTGAGCAAGCTGGAAAAGGCATGTTCCTGGACTTCATCTCAGATTTACACTAAAAACTCCAGGAAGATATCTTGTGCTGATGGTATGATATAATTCATTAATAATAAAAAAGATATAAAGTCTGAAACTGTTACCCAGAAACACCACAAATGTGTCAGGTATTATGGCATGTAAAGCTTCTGTTATGTTGGTACAGCCACCTCCTCATATTTTACAGTAGCAGTACTGAGAAGAAGCAGGTAGCTTCTTGGAGCACTACAGGCCCCCACAAGCTAAGGGACCTTAGGGGACAGTGGAAGTAATGCATCTCTGTTGCCCTGACCATGGTCCCACCATAAACTGCACAGACTGTGAATGAAGGGCATGCCAGTGTTTGGGATCTCCACCCTGTCTAAGCTCTCAGCAGTGCAGACCAAATAGGAAGTTGATATGGACTACAAGGGCTAGCAGGAGTTCATCACCTATTCAGGCCCTGAACTATGATCTTACAAAACTAAGCAATGAAATTTGAAAGTCTTGGTTACTCTGATGAAAGGTTAATTACCATGATAATATTTCAGTTCCCATATGGTCTATTATTGAAACTAACCCAGACAGAGTTTTCCTGATGTGAAGAATGAGATTATGAACTGCATACTAGTGTATGAGTAGATACTTCTAGCAGAGGCATGCATACTGGCTGTCAAGACAAACAGCAAAACACTCCTGCCTGTCTGGAATGAGAACCACAGCCCATGCAGTATTAAGTGGCCAGTATGAGACTCAAATTTGGTTCTAAAAAAGCCTGTGCTAAGGAAGTGTTGTGGTTTAACCCCAGCCAGCAACTAAGCTGCACACAGCAGCTCGCTCACTCCCGCCATGGAATTGGAAGAGTAAAAGTGAGAAAACTCGTGGGTTGAGATAAAGACAATTTAATAAGTAAAGCAAAAGCTGCACATGCAAGCAAAGCAAAACAAGGAATTCATTCACTACTTCCCATTGGCAGGCAGGTGTTCAGCCATCTCCAGGAAAGCAGGGCTCCATCATGCATAACAGTTACTTGGGAAGACAAAATGCCATCACTCCAAACGTCCCCCCATCCTTCTTCTTCCCCCAGCTTTATATACTGAGCATGATGTCATATGGTATAGAATGCCCCTTTGGTCAGTTGGGGTCAGCTGTCCCAGCTGTGTCCCCTCACAGCTTCTTGTGTCCCTCCAGTCTACTTGCTGGTGGGGTGGTGTGAGAAGCAGAAAAGGCCTTGACTCTGTGTAAGCACTGCTCAGCAGTAATGAAAACATCCCTGTGTTATCAACACTGTTTTCAGCACAAATCCAGAACACAGCCCCATACTAGCTACTATGAAGAAAATTAACTCTACCTCAGCCAAAACCAGCACAGGAAGAATGAGAGGGCTGGGATTTTTCATTTAAAAATAGATCTTTTCCCCATTTGTAGGTTGGTCTCATTTTGCAGCAGCTATATTCTGCACCAACATGTGGTAGACCAAAGATTAAGTCTCAAATTCCCAGACACTAGGTTAGAAGAGGCCAAGAATGTCACAGAAGTGACAAGCTTAGTGTCATGAGATGGGGATTTGGTTGCCATACTTTTCAGCACCTCTTGTTATTCGAACCTTCCAAGAACCTTGACATTCATAACAGAAGTGGCTAATTCCCAATTCTCTCTTTCCTAGCAATCAGCTCTCAGTGGGAGGCATAGCTAAAAAGAGCCATGTAGCTTTTTTACAAATGGCTGTGGCTTACACCCTCCCACTGGCAATATTAATGCCACCTTTTGCTTTTTATAAAGTGGTCAAGACTTCATCAGATTGCACAGACTTGGAAACAGTAAAATATAAAAATAAATACTACAGTTATCAGCCAGAGTTCAAATATGTGCCAGGTAGTCATTCAAGTGCTTTATGAAATGAACACTTTGTTTTAAAATCTCTTGTAGCATACATGTTTGAACTGCTTTTGACTGCAGAGAAAATGATATGTGTGTTTTTAAGGTCAAAATCTTGCCTGAAGTTGGCAAATACAAACTAGGTGCATAAAAATATAAGAAAGATCAAAGGGATACAGCTACACTATAGTGTGAAGGCCATTTCTAGGACATCCTGCAGCCCATATACCCTCTCCAGACATTCAATCAGAATCCCAGCCTAAATTATGGGCATAGGCTGCTCTCAGAAGGATGTGGCACTGCTGGTGTCTGAGCTCACCTAGTGGCTTAGTACATTGCAATTACATTTTTAGGTGCTTACTCAAAGTTCATGTTGCTTGCAAGATATCACAGTGTACAGGACTGTATGTGTCCACAAGGACACATGTGGACATGGGGATCATGTTGTTCTTCTGGATGTTCCTGGGAGCACTCCATAATGGCAGGGAAGGCACAGCCCTCTAGGATTGTTTCAGGCTTTTTTAAGATATCATTAAAACAAGAGTCTATTTCTCGATATCCATCTTGCTCTTTAATCCACATACTTCAACCTTAGCTCAAAAATTCTAAACTTCAACTTTTTTTGCTGTTCATATGTGCCCTGGGTTCAGCTGGGATACAGTTATTTTTTTACAGGAACCTGGGAGGTGAGGGGGGGGCACAGCCGGGACAGCTGACCTGAACTAGCCAAGGAGCTATTCCATACCATGTGACATCATGCTCAGTATATAAATGGGGAGCAGGTTGGGGGGGAGCTCTCTCGACTTTCGGTGGGGGAAGTGGTGGAGTGTCGGGTTCAGGGTGGTGAGCAGTTGCACTGTGCATCACTCCTTTTATATATTCTTTTGTTAGTACCGTTGTTGTTGTTGTAACCTCTCTTTTTGTGTAGACCCAGTAAACTGCCCTTATCTCAACCCTCGAGGTCCCGTTTTTTTTTTTTCCTTTTCTCCCCTCTGATTCTCCTCCCCATCCCACCGGAGGGGGGCGGGAGGAGTGAGGGGGCGGCTGCGTGGTCCTTTGTTACCGGCTGGGCTGAAACCACAACAGTCCTTTTTTGGTGCCCAACGTGGGGCATGAAGGGTTGAGATAACGACGGATCTGGCCAGAGCGTGTTGAAACAAATTTCTTGTATTAGAAATGCATTTCTTATATTAGATAAATAGATGCTAGTTACAATGTTGGTTCATTTGTTTACATGGTGGTGTTTTGTAAGTTCTTATATGCTCTATGTATTGCCTGTAGTTACATTTATCACCTCTGGGAGAAGGATTGGGATTATCATTTTGCTATACTGGGCAATGTCGACTTGTGAAATGACTACATCACTGGTCATGAGGTTAAGCTGGTATCTGTATGAGGCAGTGATATCATTTCCATACTTTGGGCACCTTCTATCGGATTTTATTGGTAATTACACCCAACCCATGGGGAAGTCAGGGGGGGATACTTCCCCCCATCCGTTCACCTCCCTTCTCTCCTTCCAGCTAATTACAACAGCTTTTGAGAATTTTGAATATCCTTGGGATGCGCAAGCCAGTGTGCTGTTAGTGCTATGCCTCCTGAATGTGTTTCAGGTCTTGTTTAGGGCTACAAAAAGGCTCTGTAAGAGTACCACCCAGAGATCTGCCCCAAAGCTGGATATTCATGGGTGGCACGGCATGTGGGAGGATATGGGCAGGTATCTAGAGAACTTCTCACCTCCAGTGGCTTGGAAGTTCACTCCCAAACAACTACAGAACCCTCATGAAGTGGTAGAATATTTGAAAGGAAAATGCTGTGGCTATTCCAGAGACGCACAACTCACTGCACTGTGCTGGGCCCTGGCCAGTATCTACCAAACACTGCTTGATATTAGGCAGCACCCTCGGGGGAAAAGAGGGAAAACAGGGCGACAGGCACCGTGGCTACCCCTACCCTGGCAACAGGCAGCGTGGTTACCCCAACCCTGGCGACAGGTACTGCAGCTAAACCAGAGAACCAACCTGTGCCAGTATCAGTCGCCCCTGTACAGAAAAAGAAACACACAAAGAAATCAGCTCGCTTAGCGATAGATGAAAATGAACCAGGGTCATCGCGAGAACAGGAGGAAGAGGCAGAACCCAAAATAATCACCTGATCTCTATCCCTGAGTGAGTTGAGTGACATGCGAAAAGATTTTAGCCGCCACCCAGGTGAGCACATTATTACCTGGCTGCTCCGATGCTGGGATAATGGGGCCAGTAGTTTGGAATTAGAGGGTAAGGAAGCCAAACAGTTGGGCTCTCTGTCTAGGGAAGGGGGCATTGACAAGGCAATTGGGAGAAAAACACAAGTCCTTAGCCTCTGGAGGCGACTTCTGTTAGGTGTAAAGGAAAGATACCCCTTCAAGGATGAAGTTACATGTCACCAAGGCAAATGGACCACCATGGAGAGAGGTATCCAGTACCTGAGAGAATTAGCTGTGCTGGAGGTGATTTATAATGATCCAGAAAATGGGCAGTCACCCACAGATCCGGATGAAGTCCAATGCACACAACCGATGTGGCGGAAGTTTCTACGAAGTGCACCACCAACCTATGCCAACTCATTGGCAGTGATGTCCTGGAAAGAAGGCTATGGACAAACGGTGGACGAATTGGCTGTCCAACTCCGGCAATACGAAGGAAGTCTCTCTTCCTCCCTACAGGCCTGTGTCTCGGCTGTAGAGGAATTGTCCCGAGAGTTCCAGCAATTCAAAGTGGATATGTCCTCCTCCCCACCTGTACAGGCCCGCATCGCGGCTATTGGGAGTAAGCATTCCTCTCTCCAAGAGAGAGGAGAGAGAAGGTACACACGACGGCCTAACCTGTGGTTTTACCTGCGTGACCACGGAGAGGACATGAGGAAGTGGGATGGAGAACCTACCTCAGTCCTGGATGCACGGGTACGGGAGTTGCGAGAAAAAGCAATCAGAAAAGAGGATTCTTCTTGGAAAAATGCCGCTCTGGTTTCCCATGAGCAGTCCCCCAGATGGAGTAGAAGGGCTGATCTCATTTCTGATCCTCTTGAAGGGACTTCTGATTCACATTTGCGAAAAGTGAGTAACGGATACTCTAACCAGGATTAGGGGGGCCCTGCCTCCAGCCAGGTGGAGGAAAGGGACAACCGAGTCTACTGGACAGTGTGGATTCGATGGCCTGGCACATCAGACCCACAGGAATATAAGGCTGTAGTAGACACTAGTGCACAATGTACCCTAATGCCATCAAGTTATAAAGGGGCAGAACCCATCTGTATCTCTGGTGTGACAGGGGGATCCCAAGAGCTAACTGTATTGGAAGCTGAAATGAGTCTAACCGGGAATGAGTGGCATAAACACCCCATTGTGACTGGCCCAGAGACCCCATGCATCCTTGGTATGGACTATCTCAGGAGGGGGTACTTCAAGGACCCAAAAGGGTACCGTTGGGCCTTTGGTATAGCTGCCTTGGAGACGGAGGAAATTGAACAGCTGTCTACCCTGCCTGGTCTCTCTCAAGACCCTTCGGTTGTGGGGTTGCTGAGGGTTGAAGAACAACAGGTGCCAATTGCTATCACGACGGTGCACCGGCGGCAATATCGCACCAACCGAGACTCCCTGATCCCCATCCATAAGCTGATTTGCCAATTGGAGAGCCAAGGAGTGATCAGCAAGACTCACTCACCCTTTAATAGTCCCATATGGCCCGTGTGGAAATCTAATGGGGAATGGAGACTAACAGTAGATTATTGTGGGCTGAATGAAGTCACGCCACCGCTGAGTGCTGCTGTGCCAGATATGCTAGAACTTCAATATGAACTGGAATCAAAGGCAGCCAAGTGGTATGCCACCAATGACATTGCTAATGCATTTTTCTCCATTCCTTTGGCAGTGGAGTGCAGGCCACAGTTTGCTTTCACTTGGAGGGGCGTCCAGTACACCTGGAATCGACTGCCCCAGGGGTGGAAACACAGCCCCACCATTTGCCATGGACTGATCCAGGCTGCACTGGAAAAAGGTGAAGCTCCAGAACACCTGCAGTACATTGATGACATCATTGTATGGGGCAACATGGCAGAAGAAGTCTTTGAGAAAGGGAAGAAAATAATCCAAATCCTTTTGAAGGCTGGTTTTGCCATAAAAGAAAGTAAGGTCAAGGGACCTGCACAGGAGATCCAGTTTTTAGGAATAAAATGGCAAGACGGGCGTTGTCAGATCCCTATGGATGTGATCAACAAAATAGCAGCTATGTCCCCACTGACCAATAAAAAGGAAACACAGGCTTTCTTAGGTGTTGTGGGTTTTTGGAGAATGCATATTCCAAATTACAGTCAAATTGTAAGTCCTCTCTACCAAGTTACCCGGAAGAAGAACAACCTTAAATGGGGGCCTGAACAACGACAAGCCTTTGAACAAATTAAGCGGGAGATTGTTCATGCAGTGGCCCTTGGGCCAGTCCGGGCAGGACACGATGTTAAAAATGTGCTCTACACTGCAGCCGGGGAGAATGGCCCTACCTGGAGCCTCTGGCAGAAAGCACCTGGGGAGACCCGAGGCCGACCCCTGGGGTTTTGGAGTCGGGGATACAGAGGATCCGAGGCCCGCTATACTCCAAGAAAGAGATATTGGCAGCATATGAAGGAGTTTGAGCTGCCTCAGAAGTGGTTGGTACTGAAACACAGCTCCTCTTAGCACCCCGACTGCCAGTGCTGGGCTGGATGTTCAAAGGGAAAGTCTCCTCTACACATCATGCAACTGATGCCACATGGAGTAAGTGGGCCGCACTGATCACGCAACAGGCTTGCATAGGAAACCCCAGCCGCCCAGGAATTTTGGAAGTGATCATGGACTGGCCAGAAGGCAAAGATTTTGGAATGTTGCCAGAGGAGGAGGTGAGATGTGCTGAAGAGGCCCCGCTGTATAATAAACTGCCAGAAAATGAGAGGCAATATGCCCTGTTCACTGATGGGTCCTGTCGCATTCTGGGAAAGCATCGGAGGTGGAAGGCTGCTGTATGGAGTCCTACACAACAAGTCGCAGAAACTGCAGAAGGAGAAGGTGAATCAAGTCAATTTGCAGAGGTGAAAGCCATCCAGCTAGCGTTAGACATTGCTGAAAGAGAAAAGTGGCCAGTGCTCTATCTCTATACTGACTCATGGATGGTGGCAAATGCCCTGTGGGGGTGGCTACAACAATGCAAGAAGAGCAACTGGCAGCGCAGAGGTAAACCCATCTGGGCTGCTGCACTGTGGCAAGATATTGCTGTTCGGCTAGAGAAGCTAGTGGTAAAAGTACATCATGTAGATGCTCATGTACCCAAGAGTCAGGCCACTGAAGAACATCAAAACAACCAACAGGTGGATCAGGCTGCCAAGATTGAAGTGTCTCAGGTGGATCTGGACTGGCAACATAAGGGTGAGCTATTTATGGCTCAGTGGGCCCATGATACTTCAGGCCATCAGGGAAGAGATGCAACATATAGATGGGCTCGTGATCGAGGGGTGGACTTGACCATGGACACTATTGCACAGGTTATCCATGAATGTGAAACATGTGCTGCAATTAAGCAAGCCAAGCGGCTAAAACCCCTGTGGTATGGAGGGCAATGGCTGAAATATAAACAAGGGGAGGCCTGGCAGATTGACTATATCACACTCCCACAAACCCGCCAAGGCAAGTGCCATGTGCTTACAATGGTGGAAGCAACCAGCGGATGGCTGGAAACATATCCTGTGTCCCACGCCACTGCCCAGAACACTATCCTGGGCCTTGAAGAGAAAGTTTTATGGCGACACGGCACCCCAGAAAGAATCGAGTCGGACAATGGGACTCACTTCTGAAACAACCTCATAGACACCTGGGCCAAAGAGCATGGCATTGAGTGGGTATATCACATCCCCTATCACGCACCGGCCTCCGGAAAAATCGAACGATACAATGGACTGCTGAAAACTACATTGAGAGCAATGGGGGGTGGAACTTTCAAGCATTGGGATACACATTTAACAAAAGCCACCTGGTTAGTTAAGACTAGAGGATCTGCCAATGGGGCTGGCCCCGCCCAACCAAGACTTCCACATACTGTAGAAGGAGGTAAAGTCCCTGTAGTGCGCATGAAGAGTATGTTAGGAAAGACAGTCTGGGTTAGTCCTGCCTCAAGCAGAGACAAACCCATCCAAGGGATTGCTTTTGCTCAAGGACCTGGGTACACTTGATGGGTGATGCAGAAGGATGGGGAAGTTCGATGTGTACCTCAAGGAGATTTGATTTTGGGAGAGAATAGCCAGTGAATTAGGCTGTATGATGTTAACTGCTCAATAACCTGCCAATGTATGTCATTATATCTATAGTGTCTATATGCCATATCAAGGGTATTACAGTAAGAATTACCCAAACGACTGAAGGATGGACTTTGAAACCGAGCCAAGTACAACAGTGATAGAACTTGAACTGGCGCCCAGCGATTTCCTCAAGATCAACATCTTCGACCTGCAGACCAAGGGCGTGGGTTGCACCAAATGTACCAGCCGCAAGCTCCAGAGGCAGCATGCAACAATCCAACACCTCACACCATCTCTCCTATCCTGAAGGACTGTTGCAACAGATGAAGCCCCAAAGTCATGGACTAAATAAAATTGATGGACACATTAGAGGGATAGCCAATTGACTAAGGGAATACTATTTGTGTGTGTGTGTGGGCGGGGGTGTCCATATATATATATGTATACAAGACAAGGAAAGTGGTAGTGGTTAATTGGAAAATGTAGGATCTGGGCATGATGTAGATGGTATAGAATAAGGGGTGGATAACGTCCTGGGTTCAGCTGGGATAGAGTTAATTTTTTACAGGAACCTGGGAGGTGAGGGCGGGGCACAGCCGGGACAGCTGACCTGAACTAGCCAAGGAGCTATTCCATACCATGTGACATCATGCTCAGTATATAAATGGGGAGCGGGCTGGGGGGAGCTCTCTCGACTTTCGGTGGGGGAAGTGGTGGAGGGTCAGGTTCGGGGTGGTGAGCAGTTGCACTGTGCATCACTCGTTTTGTATATTCTTTTGTTAGTACCGTTGTTGTAACTTCTCTTTTTGTGTAGTCCCAGTAAACTGCCCTTATCTCAACCCTCGAGGTCCCGGTTTTTTTTTTTCTTTTCTCCCCTCTGATTCTCCTCCCCATCCCACCGGAGGGGGGCAGGAGGAGTGAGGGAGCGGCTGCGTGGTCCTTTGTTACCGGCTGGGCTGAAACCATGACAGAGGGAAAGCCAACAAGGCAGATATTGTGCTGGGAGTCTGTTATAGACCACCCAACCAGGTTGAAGAGATGGATGAATCATTCTACAAGCAGCTGGCAGTAGTCTCAGAATCGTGTGCCCTTGTTCTCGTGGGGGACTTTAACTTTCCAGATATCTGCTGGAAATACAACACAGCAGTGAGTAAACAATCTAGGAGGTTCCTGGAGTGTGTGGAAGATAACTTCCTGACACAGCTGGTAGGTGAGCCAACCAGGGGAGGAGCCTTGCTCGATCTATTGTTTACGAACAGGGAAGGACTGGTGGGAGGTGTGATGGTCGGAGGCCATCTTGGGCTTAGCGACCATGAAATGATAGAATTCTTGATTCTTGGTGAGGCAAGGAAGGTGGTCAGCAAAACCACCACTATGGACTTCCAGAGGGCAAACTTTGGCCTCTTCAAGGCACTGGTTGAGAGAGTCCCTTGGGAGACGGTCCTGAAGGGCAAAGGGGTCCAGGAGGGATGGACATTCTTTAAGAAGGAAATCTTGATGGCTCAGGACCAGGCTATTCCCATGTGCTGCAAGTCGAACTGACAAGGAAAACGACCAGCCTGGCTTAACAGGGAGCTTTTGCTAGGAGTCAAGAAAAAAAGGAGAGTTTATCATCTCTGGAAGAAAGGGTGGGCAACTTGGGAGGAGTACAGGGATCTTGTTAGGTCATACAGAGAGGAAATTAGAAAGGCAAAAGCTCAGCTAGAACTAAATCTGGCCACTATTGTAAGGGACAACAAAAAATGTTTCTACAAATATGTTAACAGTAAAAAGAATCCCAAGGAGAATGTCTATCCTTTAATGGACACAGAAGGGAATGTAGCCACCAGAGATGAGGAAAAGGCTGAGGTACTTAATGCCTTCTTTGCCTCAGTCTTTAATAGGGAGACCAGTTATCCTCAGGGTACTCTGCCCCCTGAGCTGGAAGGTGAGGATGAAGAGCAGAATATACCCCCCTTAATCCAGGAAGAAGTAGTTAGTGACCTACTACGCCATTTGGACACTCACAAGTCTATGGGACCAGATGGGATCCATCCGAGAGTACTGAGGGAGCTGGTGGAGGTCCTTGCCAAGCCACTGTCCATCATCTATCAGCGATCCTGGTCAACAGGGGAGGTCCCAGAGGACTGGAGGCTTGCCAATGTGACTCCCATTTACAAGAAGGGTCGGAGGGAGGATCCAGGGAACTACAGGCCTGTCAGCCTGACCTCGGTACCGGGGAAAATTATGGAACGGTTTGTCTTGGGAGCGCTCACAAGGCAAGTCCAGGACAACCAGGGGATCAGGCCCAGTCAGCGTGGGTTTATGAAAGGCAGGTCCTGCTTGACCAACCTGATCTCCTTCTATGACCAGGTAACCTGCCTATTGGTTGAGGGGAAGGCAGTGGATGTTATCTACCTTGACTTCAGCAAGGCCTTTGACACTGTCTCTCATGGCATACTCCTCGAGAAGCTGGTGTCTCATGGCTTGGACAAGTGTACTCTTTGCTGGGTGAAAAACTGGCTGGATGGACGAGCCCAGAGGGTTGTGGTGAATGGGGTGAAATCCAGTTGGCGGCAGGTCACAAGCGGTGTTCCCCAGGGCTTGGTGTTGGGCCCCGTTCTGTTCAATATCTTTATTGATGATTTGGATGAGGGGATTGAGTGCACCCTCAGCAAGTTTTCAGATGACATCAAGTTGGGAGGCAGGGTCGATCTGCTTGAGGGCAGGGAGGCTCTACAGGGGGATCTGGACAGGCTGGATCAATGGGCCGAGGCCAATTGTATGAAGTTCGACAAGGCCAAGTGCCGGGTACTGCACTTGGGTCACAACAACCCCATGCAGTGCTACAGGCTTGGGGAAGAGTGGCTGGAAAGCTGCCCAGCAGAGAAAGACCTGGGGGTGCTGGTTGACAGCCAGCTGAATATGAGCCAGCAGTGTGCCCAGGTGGCCAAGAAGGCCAATGGCATCCTGGCCTGTATCAGAAATAGTGTGGCCAGCAGGAGCAGGGAAGTGATTGTTCCCCTGTACTCGGCACTGGTGAGGCCACACCTCGAGTACTGTGTTCAGTTTTGGGCCCCTCACTACAGGAAAGACATTGAGGTGCTGGAGCGTGTCCAGAGAAGGGCAACCAAGTTGGTGAGGGGCCTGGAGCACAAGTCTTATGAGGAGCAGCTGAGGGGGCTGGGGCTGTTTAGTGTGGAGAAGAGGAGGCTGAGGGGAGACCTTATCGCTCTCTACAACTACCTGAAGGGGGGTTGTAGTGAGGTGAGTGCTGGTCTCTTCTCTCAGGTGGCTGGAGATAGGACGAGAGGAAATGGCCTCAAGTTGAGGCGAGGGAGATTTAGGTTAGATATTAGGAAAAATTTCTTTACTGGGAGGGTTGTCGTACATTGGAACAGGCTGCCCAGGGAAGTGGTGGAGTCACCATCCCTGGAGGTATTAAAAAAGCACGTAGACGGGGTGCTCCATAACATGGTTTAGTGGGCATGGATGATGGTTGGACTCGATGATCTTGAAGGTCTTTTCCAACCTAAATGATTCTATGATTCTAATTCAAAGACAGGCGCTCATGGTAATTATTAGAGCAGCAAAAGTGATGATGTATGAGGTGAGTTGAGAACAACTGGATGTGGATATGCCCAAAAGTGACAGTTCAGTGCCTCGGGAGAATGAAGGCCATAGCAGCCCATGCTTTGTGGTGGGAAAGGGTGAAGCATGTGCCATCCCCAGCCAGCCCAGCTCTGCTGCTCAGTGAGTTGGATTTTTGAGCGTGTCTGTATTGGCTTTGTGTGGCAAGGTTTTGGTAGTGGGGGGCTACAGGGGTGGCTTCTGTAAGAAGCTGCTGGAAGCTTCCCCTGTGTCCGACAGAGCCAATACCAGCCGGCTCTAAGTTGGACCCGCTGCCGGCCAAGGCCGAGCCAATTGGCGATAGTGGTAGCGCCTCTGTGATAACATTTTTAAGAAGGAAAAAATGTTGCAGGACAGACAGAAACTGCAGCCGGAGAGAGGAGTGAGAACATGTAAGAGAAACAACACTGCAGACACCAAGGTCAGTGAAGAAGGAGGGGGAGGAGGTGCTCCAGGCACCAGAGCAGAGATTCCCCTGCAGCCCCTGGTGAAGACCATGGTGAGGCAGGTTGTATCCCTGCAGCCCATGGAGTTCCATGGTGGGGCAGATATCCACCTGCAGCCCGTAGAGGACCCCACGCTGGAGCAGGTGGGTGCCCAAAGGAGGCTGTGACCACGTGGGAAGCCCATGCTGGAGCAGGCTCCTGGCAGGACCTGCGGATCTGTGGAGAGAGGAGCCCACGTTGGAACAGGTTTTCTGGCAGGACTTGTGACCCCGTGGGGGACCCACGCTGGAGCAGTGTGCTCCTGAAGGGCTGCACCTCGTGGAAGGGACCCATGCTGGAGCAGTTCGTGAAGAACTGCAGCCCGTGGGAAGGACCCACACTGGAGAAGTTCGTGGAGGACTGTCTCCCGTGGGAGGGACCCCATGCTGGAGCAGGGGAAGAGCGTGAGGAGTCCTGCCCCTGAGGAGGATGAAGCAGCAGAAATAACGTGTGATGAACTGACTGTAAACCCCATTCCCCGTCCCCCTGCACCGCTGGGGGAGGTAGGTAGAGAATCCGGGAGTGAAGTTGTGCCTGGGAAGAAGGGAGGGGGTGGAGGGAAGGTGTTCTGAGATTTGGTTTTATTTCTCATTACCCTTCTCTGGTTGATTTGTAATAAATCGAGTTAATTTTCCCCAAGCTGAGTCTGTTTTGCCCATGATGGTAATTGGTGAGTGATCTCTCCTGTCCTTATCTCAACCCACGAGCCCTTTGTCATATTTTTTTTTCTCTCCCCTGTCCAGCTGAGGAGGGGGAGTGATAGAACAGCTTTGGTGGGCACCTGGCATCCAGCCAGGGTCAACCCACCACAGTGTCCTTCCCCAGGCCCATGAGAAGCAGGGAGACTCAGCTTGAAACTCTCCTCTCACACTGTGTAAACACCATGATTACCAGCAGTTTCTGCAAACGGTGACCAGGAAAAGCATCCTCATTCTTTCGGCCCTCATGCACAGGCTTAAGCAGATAAATAAGTGTCCAGTGCTAACCCTCATGTACCAGCCACAGAGACGCTACACAGCAATATATAATTATGGTGTTTTTTCTGATAAAGGACTTCGTGTAACTGAATGATGATTCCTCTTTTCCCTCTCTTCCTACCTTTTTTGTTTAATTTCCTTTCTCTGAATTAATGCTAGATTTATTGCCTTGGGTGAGATTTCCAAAGCACTCACAGCTGGCCTAATCCTATTGCTGTTGAAGCCACTGGGAGTTTTGCCAATGGTTTTACTAGGAACAGAGTTAGGCCAGTGCTGTGAGCTTTGAGGCCCCCCACTTTGTGTGAACTCATGTGAAGGTGGGGAACAGGGTGCAGATAAAATAAAAACCAGTCTAAACCTGGATCCAGCAAGAGAAAATAATGAAAAAAAACCCTTTCTTGTGGTTCAAAGGAACCTCTTCAGCCATTTCTTGCACCGTTCCCAAAAAGCATTGAAATGATTTTGTAATCACCATACGGTTTTGTGGGGATGCTCTGCTCTGTGGGGTTATAGCCTGGTTTAATGCTGATTTCATTTACTTTTTGAGGCTAGCTGTTTTTCACTTAGGAAAAGTGTGCAGAACCCACCTTTTTTCTTCAATTTCATCAATGAACAGTCTGCTAGTAATCCACCATTAGTCAATGTCCTGGTTTTGGCTGGGATAGAGTTAATTTTCTTTCTAGTAGCTGGTATAGTGTTATGTTTTGGGTTCAGTATGAGAAGAATGTTGATAACACTGATGTTTTCAGTTGTTGCTAAGTAATGTTTAGACTAAGTCAAGGATTTTTCAGCTTCTCATGCCCAGCCAGCAAGAACGCTGAAGGGGCACAAGAAGTTGGGAGGGGACACAGCCAGGACAGCTGACCCAAACTGGCCAACAGGGTATTCCATACCATGTGATGTCATATCTAGTATATAAACCAGGGGGAGTTGGCCTGGGGGATCGCTGCTTGGGAACTAACAGGGCATCGGTCGGCGAGTGGTGAGCAATTGCATTGTACATCACTTGTTTTGTATAATCCAATCCTTTTATTATTACTGTTGTCATTTTATTATTGTTATTATTATCATTATTAGTTTCTTCTTTTTTGTTCTATTAAACAGTTCTTATCTCAACCCATGAGTTTTACTTTTTTCTCGATTTTCTCTCCCATCCCACTGGGTGGTTGGGAGTGAGTGAGTGGCTGCGTGGTGCTTAGTTGCTGGCTGGGGTTAAAACACGATAGTCCATTTTGGCACCCAACATGGGGCACGAAGGGTTGACATAATGACAGGTCAGACCAGAGCATGTTAAAACAAATTTGATACGAGCATTCATATTAGTTTAATAGTCGCTGGTCAAGATGTTGATTTACGAGCTTTTAGAGTTGTGGCGCTCATTTCTAGAGTTCTGTGATGTTACACCTCACTTGCTGTATGTAGTCCCTGTGCTTCTGCTTATCATCTGTGGTTTTCACTTTGATGTATTGTGTAATACTGGCTTATGGTATGATAAAATTATCGGTCGTGGGACTAATCCGGTGTATTGGGTCTGGCTGAGATGGAGTTAATTGTCCCCATAGCAGCCCTCGTAGTGCTGTGCTCTGCATTGGTAGCTAGAAAGGTGTTGATAACACACCAGTGTTTTGGCTACTGTTGAGCAGCGCTGGCACAGCATCAAGGCTGTCTCCAACATTTTTGCCCCCCCTCAACAACAGGCTGGGGCTGGGCAAGATCTTGGGAGGGGACATAGCCAGGACAGCTGACATAAACTAACCAACCAGATATTCCATACCATATGACATCAGCTCAGATATAAAAGCTAAGTAAAGGGAGACGGAAGGGGGGCATTTTTGTCTTCCAGAGCAACCACTATGCGTACTGAAGCCCTGCTTCCCAGGAAGTGGCTAGACATTGCCTGCTGATGGGAAGTAGAGAATAACATCATTTGTTTTTCTTTGCTTTCATGCGTGACATTTGCTTTCTCTTTATTAAACTGTCCTTATCTTGACCCACGAGCCTTTTGTTATATTTTCTCCCCCCCATCCAGCTGAGGAGGGGGAGTGATAGAGCAGCTTTGGTGGGCACCTGGCACCCAGCCAGGGTCAACCTGCCACACCAGGATTAGAGGGGCCCTGCCTCCAGCCGGGTGGAGGAAAGGGATAACCGGGTCTATTGGACTGTGTGGATTCGATGGCCTGGCACGTTAGACCCACAGGAGTATAAGGCTCTAGTAGACACCGGTGCACAGTGTACTCTAATGCCATCAAGTTATAAAGGGGCAGAACCCATCTGTATTTCTGGTGTGACAGGGGGATCCCAAGAGTTAACTGTATTGGAAGCTGAAGTGAGCCTAACTGGGAATGAATGGCAGAAACACCCCATTGTGACTGGCCCAGAGGCTCCGTGTATCATTGACATAGACTATCTCAGGAGAGGGTATTTTAAGGGCCCAAAGGGGTATCGATGGGCTTTTGGTATAGCTGCCTTGGAGACAGAGGGCATTGAACAGCTGTCTACCCTGCCTGGTCTCTCTCAAGACCCTTCGATTGTGGGGTTGCTGAGGGTTGAAGAACAACAAGTGCCAATTGCTACCACGACGGTGCACTGGCATCGATATCGCACCAACCGAGACTCCCTGATTCCCATCCACAAGTTGATTCATCAACTGGAAAGCCAAGGAGTGATCAGCAAAACTCACTCACCCTTTAATAGTCCCATATGGCCAGTGCGAAAGTCTAATGGGGAGTGGAGACTAACAGTTGACTATCGTGGCCTGAATGAAGTCACGCCACCGCTGAGTGCTGCTGTTCCAGATATGCTAGAACTTCAATATGAACTAGAGTCAAAGGCAGCCAAGTGGTATGCCACCATTGACATCGCTAATGCGTTTTTCTCAATCCTTCTGGCAGCAGAGTGCCGGCCACAGTTTGCTTTTACTTGGAGGGGTGTCCAGTACACTTAGAATTGGCTGCCCCAGGGGTGGAAACACAGTCCCACCATTTGCCATGGACTAATCCAGAGAGAAGGGTGAAGCTCTGGAACACCTGCAGTACATTGATGACATCATCGTATGGGGCAACACAGCAGCAGAAGTCTTTGAGAAAGGGAAGAAAATAATCCAAATCCTTCTGAAAGCTGGTTTCGCCATAAAAGAAAGTAAGGTCAAGGGACCCGCACAGGAGATCCAGTTTTTAGGAATAAAATGGCAAGATGGACATTGCCAGATCCCAATGGATGTGATCAACAAAATAGCAGCTATGTCTTCACCGATTAATAAAAAGGAAACACAGGCTTTCTTAGGTGTCGTGGGTTTTTGGAGAATGCATATTCCAAATTACAGTCTGATTGTAAGCCCTCTCTATCAAGTGACCCGGAAGAAGAATGATTTTAAATGGGGCCCTGAGCAACAACAAGCCTTTGATCAAATGTCATGGTTTAACCCCAGCCAGCAACTAAGTACCACGCAGCCACTCACTCACGTCCTCCCCATCCAGTGGGATGGGGGAGAGAATCAGAAAAAAAAAAAGTAAAACTCATGGGTTGAGATAAGATCAGTTTAATAGAACAGAAAAGAAGAAACTAATAATGATAATGATAACACTAATAAAATGCAATTGCTCACCACTCGCTGACTGATGTCCAGTTAGTTCCTGAGCAGCGATCCTCCCCAGGCCAACTCCTCCATGTTTATGTACTAGATATGACATCACATGGTATGGAATACCCTGTTGGCCAGTTTGGGTCAGCTGTCCTGGCTGTGTCCCCTCCCAACTTCTTGTGCCCCTTCAGCCTTCTTGCTGGCTGGGCATGAGAAGCTGAAAAATCCTTGACTTTAGACTAAACATTACTTAGCAACAACTGAAAACATCAGTGTGTTATCAACATTCTTCTCATACTGAATCCAAAACATAACACTATCCCAGCTACTAGAAAGAAAAATAACTCTATCCCAGCCGAAACCAGGACACAGACATTGGGGAATTTTCTATCAGCTTCTCACATAAACCACCCTTTTAGCCTCCCCCCGCTACCAAAACCTTCTCACGCAAACCAATAGAACTTGTAATTAACTGCTGGCACAATCCCTCCCTTTTGACTGTGGACTGAATAAAAGGAAAGCATTAGAAAAAAATATGAGTATTCTTGCATTAACAGGAGATGACTGAGGGAGAGTGAAATTTTTAGGGGTGTTAATGATGTGTGACATGAGCTGAGGAAGAACACTTTGTATTCCATCCATTTCTGCCTGAACAATTCTCACATTGTCATCCTGTTCCCTGCTAAAATGAATGCTAAGCATTTCTAATGGCCAATACACCTCATTGCATTGTTCAGAGCACTTCCGAAATCCAGCTTTTTAATTACATCAAGAAGTGATGTTGTACTTCTTTCCCAGAAAAAATCCCAATGATTTTCACCAATAGAACACCCCAAATCCTGTTTAACTACTGTTACTATGAAGAAAACAAAGCTAATGAATATATGTTGCTGATGAAATGTATTAATAAGTCACCAATAAATTATAATGCTATGACTGGCTCATGCGATGCATCATTCATGCTGTTTCTACAATTCTGCATTAAGAACTACATTGAGCAGAGAAGGAGTTGTGAGAAGCTGACTGTACTGGGTTTCTAAAGGTTTATTTATTTCCTCAATATAAATAATAATGAGTGAAATATTTGGAAGTAAGACTAGAAAGAGCTGTGTTGTCTTAGAAGTATGATAAGCAAATTGTATTTTGTTGCTGGCCTTATTTCATAATTGAAGATCAATTTAAAATGTCATAGCATGAAAAACAAAGCATTTTGAAAGTTTCAAGTATATTTTCTATTAGCTGCCTTTTGGAAGTTTCTTGAAGAGAAGTTGGGTAAATAGTATTTGCCAAAATATCATTTTAATAAGAGATGGTGAGAAAAGCATGTGAAAGCAGTAGGAATAGGAAACTTTAAACTATGTCTTCTTTTGGTCAATATATTTTTGTGCTTTGAAAACTTAAGAACCAGTTCTTTTTTAGGCAGTGAGCAACTTTTCTGGTTCTAGTGGAAGATCTGAAAGAGTTTCAAAGTACTTTGAAGGAGTCACATATTGGCTTTGAGTATTAAAAAAATAAATACTCACTTCAGCTCAAGCCAATTACACTTACAGCAGAAAACTCCCCAAGGATGTAGAAAGGCTAATGTCTGTACTGGGGTAAAGGCTGCGTTTAAAAGGAAACAAGCTAAGGACCTTATACCTGGACCTCAAAGGTATTTTGGTGCCTAATTACCATTGCCTCTGTCCAGGGTCAAAGTAGTTGATGTGGATTTGCCCTGTGTCAACAAAGTAATTTGTAAGTCATGCTGCTGCTGGATGGATTCAGTTATCTCCATGCAGGTTACAAGGGTGTCTCTTGGTTTCAATCAGGGGAAAGAAGATGTGCAAATGCAAAGGTCAGCTTGTACTAAGGATGGAAGCTTAAATAACCTACTTGGTAGGCTTTGTGCCTTCATTACCCAGAGCTGTAAGTACTTCATAGGGGTGATGGGAATTTACATAAGTATCTTAGCCATGTAGGTCCTGTAGATTCAATCCTCAAAGAGTTATTCATGGTGAGTGAATTTGATGTAGCTGTTAAAGAGAGAGAGAGAGAGAAAGATTTCATATTAAGCATCCTATTTTCTGTTTAGGTAAAAAAAAATTCCAAATTATAATGAAGCATTTTGATAACACTGAAATTAACATAGTGATTGGGGTTTAAGAACTCGCTCCATGAGAAATTTTACATGTTTCATCTTACTTCATTCTACAGTCTGATTTCTACCCCTCTTGATGAGCTGTGCTTCTGGCCTCTGGACATCATATTTTTATTGGGAATGTTTCCAAACTCAATTAGAGAGTCAGCACATAAAAAGCCATCTTCTAGTTGGTTGGTTAGTAGTGGATAAAACTCCATAAACTTACAGTTGCTCTGTTGCAGAAATGAACAGGCAACAGTCTGCTTTGCTTTGAAATTCTAATTCTACATTAATTTTATTTTTGAGTGTCAGTAAAGCATAGATATTTTTCAAACAAACTTTTAAAATAGGAGCAGCCTTTTTTATAGGTAGTATTTATAGCATCTATTTAAACCTATCGAAGCCCCATTCTTCCACTTGACAAGCTTGATGGATTCTCACATTCTATGTGTCCTGAAAGCTGAACATGTTTTGTGGCAACCTTCTGCTACAGACTGAAAATGGAAATGCCTGGTGATGGGATCAAAGCCAGATGAAAAAAAAATCTAAACAGAGAAGTATCTACTTAAGAAACAGTAGCAAATCTGAGGCAGAAATACTGGTAGCAGTAGACTGAGCTGTACAGTGCCCTGCAGTGGGAGCTGAGATTCAGTGTTGTTCCATTGCTGTGGAAATGTAATGAAGGCCCTATGTTTTTTGAAGGTGTAATAAGGTGCGTTGAACAATTTGGATTAGAGAAAACATCTGCTTCTAATAAAAATCCATCCCTCTGTGCACAAAGCCTGAATGAACAGATATGGGATTTATATCTTCCTGTATACCCTGAAACCTGCCTGGCACCGCAACCTATACAGTGGAATATGTGTACAGCTCACCACCCTCCCAGATCCAGAGGCTTCATTCTGTCTTACCTATGCCCTGCAATAGGATCACAAAGACCTGATATAGTAGAATCTGTAATCATGTCTAGAAAAACAAACCAAATTGAGTAGACTGGTCATTTGACATTTCTGACTTAAAACAACTGATTTAAATTAAAACAAAACCAACCAAACAAAACAAACGGCCTTGGCACAAATTTGGGATGAAAAAGTTGTCCTCTATAAGAAAGAGAGAGGCTTTCTCTTTGTCCAACCTATAGCATATTAAAAAAATCTGCTTATCACTTGGTGATTATTATATCTGCAGTTTGACCTCTTTTTTCCCTTTCCAAAGCCATAAACTGGCTTATAAGGCTGAAGTAGTTGTGGGATGGCAATTAGCAAATGAGGAATAGCAGCTCCTAAATGACAGTTCCTGTCCTACTATTGGAAGATCTGCATAGATTTAGGTGATGATGCTTGATAGGAATTGGATATGTGAATTTCTTTTAGTTCTCTTTTACTAAAATACTTTTAAAACTGGACATAGGGCAGTGAAAGTAACATATGACTCCTTTCCCACCAGAAAGCTTGTAAAACTCTCTCCAGCCAGCATCTGCCAATGGGATTCCAAATGGTGTTTGCTAAAATGCAGAGCAATGCATACTGTGAACAGAGAAAGTTTTACACTAGTGGCTTATGCATTTATTCTAGTGGGTGGATTGACTGTTTAAAGAAGTCACAACATCAGAACGAGATGGTAAGTGGTATATATCTGTGCATGCCTACAGTTAGTGTTGGCAAATACCAAGTCCTCCTAAGTATTTCAGATGAGAGTATTTTAATTTATTTATAAACCTCACATACTCTGGAATTTTATTAGTCTGCATTCCACTCCCAGGAACAAGTTCCAAAGAGCTCCAGAAGTACAGAAAAACATAAAGGAGACTGCTGTTTTGGGACTGACTATAGTGGCTATAAAGCCATGCCACTGAATGAGGGGTGATATCCTCTGAAAGAGGAAACTGTATCAGGTACAGGAGAGAGCTGTTCGCTTTGCAAGTAGAGGCATAATGCAGCAAAATGTACATGAGAGAAATGTGAAGGCCTATACAGACATTAAAACTAGGGTCTAATTATGAGAGATACAAGTCGCAGAAGTCGGTTAGTAAAAACAAATGCTAAAATATAGGAAGTGGTATTTGCAGTCACTCTTAGTATGGGATGAGGCTGATCCCAGTAGGAACCTAAACATTCTGGCTGTTGTCTCTCTCACCTCCATGCTGAAATTCACCTAACACTTCAAGGACAAAACATAATGTTTTTCTTGTACCTTAAAGTCATAGTGGAAATATTAAAAAAAGAAAAGAAAAAAAGATAATTATCTACAGTCTCTCCCCTGCCACGTTTCCATGCCTGAGTTTCTCTCGGAGCCTATCGTAAAATTTCCATACCTGCATTTACCTCTCAGTATACAGTCCAAGGAGTAGAATGCTAGAATTCCTTACTCAATGAGGAAAAAATCTTAAATTTTCAGGCTACAGCATTATTTTCTTTTTCATATTTGAAGAGTGGTGACAAGGGTGTTATAACTGCTGTTTGAAAGAACAGTCTATAGACCCATACCAACCTTTCTTCAGGAGTTGTGTCATACTTATCTCAGAATGTCATTCTTTCATACCTTACTACAAATGCTTCATTCTGAAACTGTCCTGAAGCCATTAATAGCCATCTGTGAGTCAAAGAACTTGAATTCAAGAAATCTGGTTGGTAACTATTTATCTAGGATACCTGCTATTTCAAGAGCTGTCTATAAGAAACCTGGCACTCAGCAGTATGTGGAAAGGCTATGCACATTGAAATGCCATCAAGACTTCAGTGTTCATATAGCCACCATATGGAGCAACAGCACTGGAAGGAGGAGTAGTAGCCTTTGCTCTCCAAGAGCATGTCTGTCTGCAGAATGCTGCCTGGTTTGTCTACCACATGTATTAAACATCCAGTAAATTTGGCAGGATTTACAATAACTTATCTTGGCATTTGGTGACTTCAAGATGAATTCATGATAGTTTGTTGTTCCTTCTGAATAGCTGTCAGTTCTTGGATACAGTTCCATCTTTTGTAGATACTTTGCAAGATGATGCCTATATTCCATAAGTGAAAGGTAGACTAAACAAACTGAAATGAGTTTCTTATCTTGGAAATGATATGCCCAGCACAGAATTCAGACCTGCTGCACAGTTCCATGTTATAGTACAAACTGGTCTTGAATTTACTTAGCTGCAAATATAAGTCAACTATCAATTAATCAATCACCTATCACTGGCAAGGGAGAGCAAAAGAAACCTAAACTAGGATTTGCACTGAAGGAAGAAGAAACCGCATATCCACATCAAGGAATGAATTTGTTGGCAAGAGAGTGTTATTGATCCAAGCAGAGACAGGGACCATTTTCTTTCCAACCACATTTTCCTTTCTGACTAGTGAATTTCTGAATGAAAATTAGATAGGATTTAATTTGAATTAATTGTAATTTTGCTTTTCCATCATTCAAAAAAAACTGTATGATCACTGGGAAGTTGCCTGCAACAATACAGTCAATGAAAATGAGATAGGAAAGGGATCTCAAGAGATTATCTAGTCCAATACTTTGCTTCAAAGCAGGAAAATCATGCTTTCATTGTCAAATGTTTGTATTCCATGTTCAGTAAAATGCATGGTGGGATAAGACTTTAGGAAGAATGGCAGAAAGAAATGCTATTCACAGATGCTGTCTAAGAACTGAATTACAGGATGCACTCCACTACAAATTCTACTCTTTGGAGATGACTATGTAGTGAAACATGAAGTTCATCTCTTAACATTAACTGTCTTGCAGTGCTTTGGTCCATTTCTTTCCCACTCAAAATTATTCATTGCTAAAGATGAGGCCCAGTTTCTCCACTTCTTTGTGCTTTTCTGAGCAAAGGTTATGTGATATTCACTATATAGATGGCTACAGAAATTGAAAGACAGGAAAAACAGGCCTTGAAGATTTAAGTTCAAAGGAGAAGAAAGTCCCAAGGCCCTTTTTTCTGAATCTATTTGTGGGGAGTAGGACAGGAAGGAAATGTTCATTTTGTTAATTTCATCCCTTTCATTCAGAAGGCAAACAGCTGTGTTAGCTGTTGCTACATCCAGCTTGAGAGCAGCATGCTTCATTGGTTGGCGTGTTACTACCTCTAGGAAAACGTTCCTCACAGTCTACTATTTTGAGCCTCCTGGTCCTTCTCTCTGGGCTCAGAATAAGTAGGTTTCCTTCAGTGTCTTCCACACCCTACATTGTTTAAGCCCTACAGTTTCATCAATACCAAAAAAATAATGCACTAAGCCTTCTGAAACTCGTCTCTGACATTGTCTTTTTGAAGTTAGCCACGCACATGCAAAAATCTAAAGCTGGTAAAAAAGATTGCATTGCCTTTAATCAGCAAGCTAATAGTAATATGAGTTGTGCTCCCACAGAATCCAAACAAAAGTTGCACACATTTCTTTTTCTTCATGGGAGATTACATATGTTCTTAATTGTTTATATATTAAACATGTTTATGGCTCACTAGCCAAAATGCAGTACTATAACAGTCGGATAGCTTACCTCTTACCCCCCATGTCATATGACCAGACTGGCAGAGAACTTGCTAAGCTGTCTGTTTTTTGGAAATACAATAATTTCGATGAACTTTATTTCACCTGTGTTAACATTATTGGTGTCAAATAGCTGGCAAATGAACTAATAAGGCACAATTAACTGAGTACCTTAAAAAAGACCAAGAATATTGAAGCGAGGCTAACAATAAATATCTATAAAAACTAAAAATGCTATGATGTCCTGTGCCTCCCTTTTCTCATCAAATACAGAAAGAAGGCATGGAAAGAGTTGTGCTTAGACAGAGAAAAGGTTTGTGATGCTTTCCATTGAAATATAAATACTAAGTAAAATCAGTCAGGCAAAAGGAAATTTATTGCGTGTTACGCATTTAAAGTGATACTATTTGAAGAACTGATGCTGCTCCCAGTAAGAGTGAAACCTCACTACTTCTCTACTATTCAGTGGAGCAATGATAAAACTCAGTGTGATATCTGATGCATGTCTAGCTAACACATTTGTAGTTCCACATATATATATATATAGCAGCCTATTAGCAGTTTAACACTATTCCAAATTACTATGAGTCTCAATGAAGCTGTTTATTTTCAGTCTGACTATGACTGAATACTTGGTATAGAAGTCAATGGAACCAGTTTAGACTCTGAGAATCTGGCCCAAAATTTCTTAGTCTTAGCTATTCTGGAAAGAAACCTATTTTCAGCAATAAGTAGACTGAAAAAACTACTTTGCATCACCCAGTGACTATATTTAATCAGAAACACAAATAAGGTAACTTCCCAGCCAAAGATGCATCATTAATGATAGATACAAAGATATCACAAAATGTTTTTAAATAATCCAGGCTCCTAATATGGACCCAGCATATTTTCTTCCTGCCAAACTTTTTGCACAGGTAAGTGGGTAATTATTGACAGCCCATTCCATTAAATATTAATGTAAAAAACTGTCTTGGTTTCTGCAATGCAAAGTCTTACCAAAGGGTCCCAGATCTATGGAGAATAGGGTAATAAGAGCATACCATGATGAAAAAATTATCTTCACAAAAATGTGTAGGAGTAACTCTGTTTACCTCAGCAGCTCTATGTTGCTGGGAGTAAACAAACCCAAAGACAACCTTTTTAAAGGGATTTGTACCTTGCCTTTCTTTGAACAAATGCAATTCACACCTTATCTGTCCATCTGTAGGATAATGCCCAAAGCTGAGCTGCACTTGATATGCAGATGCTAGGTCTAGCATTTGCATGCACAAGTGATATGGAAGGACCCATTTGCACTTAAATATGTAGAGTATGACATTTGAAAAACTGGCTCCTAGAATCATTCATAGAATAGAATCATAGAATAGTTTGGGTTGGAAGGGACCTTTAAAGGTAGTCTAGTCCAACTCCCCTGCAATGTGCAGGGACATTCAACTAGATCAGGTTGCTCAGAGCCCTGTCTAACCTGACCTTGAATTTTTCCAGGGATGGGGCATCTAGCACCTCTCTGGGCAACCTGTTCCAGTGTTTCACCACCCTCACTGTAAAAAATTTTTTCCTTATATTGTTGCAAATACTCTGATAAAGAAATTAAATTTGATTATATATAAAAGAGCCAGGTTTGATTAAAAAGTAAAATCATAAAATATAGGAGTGTGAAGTTTGCAATGTAGCCATAGGAACTTGGGAACTTTAGGAAATGTACTATGTGTAACCATAAGAATTCGAGTATTGTTTAAAATCAGTTAACCACAGAAACTTTGTTAAAGATTTGTTGATTTGTAGTGTTTTGTTTTAAGAAACTAAGGAAACCATTATGGACACCAGTTTGCTGCTTGGAAACCCCTTACCTTTCCCATCTCGATCTAATTAACAAAGATTCCAATCAGTAGAGTTAAGTGAGATTAACCAATGATTGTTTTAACATAAGAATATTAATAAGATGGTGTGACTGAAGGACCAATCATTAGAAAGGTTAAATATAAGAATGAACATAGTATGCATTTTTATGTAAACTAATATAGATGATGGTGAGAATCATACTGCGCAGAATCACCTAAGAGAGGTCAAGAAGCAGACAAGTGAGGAAGACTATGGAAGACCACCAGAGGGCTTCTGAAGACCACCAGAGACTTTCACTGCGCCTGCATAGAGACATTTACATATGCTAATGATTTACTGGAAAGTTAATGATTATGTATAACATTTCCCAGAAACTTAGTGAATATGTATAACAGGTGTGTATTTAACCTGCACAGTTAGACTAGACAGGTGCACACGATAGGTGGAGCAATCCCCCGTGTGCCCAGCGCTGCAATAAAGGAGAGCCTGCTTCTTAACTTCTCATTGCTGTTAAGGAGTTTTATTCTGGATTTCGGTAACAATATCTAGTCTGAATCTACCCTCTTTTAGTTTAAACTCATTACCCCTTGTCCTATCGCAACAGGCCCTACTAAAAAGTTTGTCCCCGTTCCTTCTGAGAATGTTATGCAGCCATCTGTACAAAAGTAGCAACCAAATACTTTGCCATCAGCAGAGTGTTAGCCTTTCAGATATGCTTGGTTGAGAGGGGTTTTTTTTTGTTCAAACTTCATATATTGGGTTTGTGTGGCAAGGTTTTAGTAGCAGGGGGGTTACAGGGGTGGCTTCTGTGAGAAGATGCTAGAAGCTTCCCCTGTGTCCGACAGAGCCAATACCAGCCGGCTCTAAGACGGACCCGCCACCGGCCAAGAACAAGCCAATCAGTGATAGCGGTAACGCCTCTGTGATAACATTTTTAAGAAGGAAAAAAAGTTGGGAGAGACAGAAAGAAACGGCAGCCGGAGAGAGAGTGAGAACATGTAAGAGAAACAACGCTGCAGACACCAAGGTCAGTGAAGAAGGAGGGGGAGGAGGTGATCCAGGCGCCGGAGCAGAGATTCCCCTGCAGCCCCTGGTGAAGACCATGGTGAGGCAGGTTGTCCCCCTGCAGCCCATGGAGGTCCATGGTGGGGCAGATATCCACCTGCGGCCCATGGAAGACCCCACGCCGGAGCAGGTGGGTGCCCAAAGGAGGCTGTGACCCCGTGGGAAGCCTGCGCTGGAGCAGGTTCCTGGCAGGACCTGCAGATCTGTGGAGAGAGGAGCCCACACTGGAGCAGGTTTTCTGGCAGGACTTGTGACCCCGCGAGGGACCCATGCTGGAGCAGCTTGCTCCTGAAGGGCTGCACCTCGTGGAAGGGACCCATGCTGGAGCAGTTCATGAAGAACTGCAGCCCGTGGGAAGGACCCACACTGGAGAAGTTTGTGGAGGACTGTCTCCCATGGGAGGGACCCCATGCTGGAGCAGGGGAAGAGCGTGAGGAGTCCTGCCCCTGAGGAGGATGAAGCGGCAGAAATAACGTGTGATGAACTGACTGTAAACCCCATTCCCCGTCCCCCTGCACCGCTGGGGGAGGTAGGTAGAGAATCCGGGAGTGAAGTTGTGCCTGGGAAGAAGGGAGGGGGTGGAGGGAAGGTGTTTTGAGATTTGGTTTTATTTCTCATTACCCTGCTCTGGTTGATTGGCAATAAATTAAGTTAATTTTCCCTAAGTTGAGTCTGTTTTGCCCGTGACGGTAATTGGTTGAGTGATCTCTCCCTGTCCTTATCTCGATCAATGAGCCCTTTGTTATATTTTCTCTCCCCTGCCCAGCTGAGGAGGGGGAGTGATAGAGCTGCTTTGGTGGGCACCTGGCATCCAGCCAGGGTCAACCCACCACACTTCATTTCAACTAATACAATTTTTCAACATAATGTTGTAAATTTCTCACCATTGCCAAATGTGATTTATCTGATAGATACTAAGCATGTTCATGACCTGGGACTTCAGTTTTCTCTGTGGTACTATAATCAGGGATTCTTGTGACACATCCTAGCAGCTCAGTGAGAGAAGTGCAGTCTCCTGAGGGACTGTATCTTACAAAAAGAAACATTACTTCAGATAGCACCACAGCATTTCTGGGGGAAAAAAAATCAAGGTTCTTTTTCTTACCCCACTTCTAAAAGCATTAAAAAAATCCAACAAGGAAAGAATTTTCTTTCCAGTCCATTTTCAGTGAATCTGAAAGTCCAAACTTGCCACATAGTGGTGCATCACTCTTCCAGGTGGGAACTTTCCAGGACAAAGTTCTTTTTTCAGAGAAAATTATTGTGACAAATTGTCAAACAGATTTCTTTGCATTAAGATCAATGTAAAGGCAGCTGCTCAAACCAGGTATAAACTGGTCAGCACTCTGTTTTAAATGAAGTATGTTGCCAGTCAATCAATGGAGTGGATGGACAAAGTACGCAATGAGAGAGGCATGAAGGCTAGGACCTCAGACGATGAGAACCACATGTGGAATACATGGGTCATGCACTATGCAAAATGCTCAGTATGCTAAATCTTTCAGGGGCTACACTGTTGAAACTCTGCAGTATGCCCAGTTACAGATATTAAATATGCATGCTGCACGTTAGATTACATCTGACTCAAATAACCTAAACACAGGTGATGGCCAATGGGAGAACCCATCATAGAGTCATGAAAACAACAATGTGGCATTTTTCCAAAATCTGCTGAAATAGCACACATGCCAGGACAGGTGTTCTCTACCTCTGCACACTATGCCAGAGAAGTTAATTAGAAAAGTGGAAGAGTGACTTCCATTTGTCATATTAATCTGTGTAAATACTCATTCCATTTTATCCTTCCTCAGTATTTTACATGAGACTGAGATCATGTGTGTATACATACACACAGATCAGAGACATGGATGGGATTTTTTTCAATGAAGCATAATCAGTTTTATATTCTTTCGGTTTTCTGCTGGAAAAAAAAAGAATAATAAGGCCTTTTTCACTTTATATTTAGGACAAATTTTGCTCTCAGTTAAATAAATACTGGTATCAGTTGAACCAAACAGAATTTTATCCATTAAACTGAAAAAAAAAATTACTCTTCCTTAGGAAATGTTGCTGCAAGCCAACACCTTTTAGAAAGAAATGTTGCATTAGACTTTACTTGTAAAAGCTCTCTGGAGAGCCAAGGTGCCTGACAAAGTCTGTGCTCCCTTTAGGAGGAGATATTTCAAATTTGCCATTTTTTCTCACCCCTTTCCTTCACATCTTGCTTTCTTCTTTACAATATTGTATGCAGGAATAAAGCAATCTTATCCCACTTTGTTAATGCTTTATTCTCCCATCCTACTTTCATAGCATTTTATACACTTTCTGATACAGTGAATTATTGCACAGAATGCAAGACAATGACAAATCAGGATCTAGAAGCCAGTGGACTTGGGATTTTTTTTTGTATGTTTGAAAAATGCATTTTGGTGCCCAGTCCTCAGCTAACAGCTGAAGCCAGTCAGCAGTGCTTTGTTGTTGCTACCAGAAACCTTTCTGAGTCAGGTTTTAGGGGAAAAGGACATCAGGTAGGTGACAGCTTTTATGAAGTATATGTTTAAAATCATTTCCCCCTCTCCAGGCTGACATCCATTTCCATAGAAACAGAGGTGGAAATGGACCATTATTAAGCATCCACCAGTCAATTTAAGTTACTAGAGGTCAATTTCTATCACTGAGAAAAGACCTTGAATTAGTGAAAATGGGAGATTTAAAATGACCCTTAAAAAAATCTTTTAATGTATTTTTCTGCACTAGCCAGGCTTGGTCTCTGGGGAACAGAGTCACAAAGGCACTCGGAGCCAGAGGGGAAGCAGAGGAGGAGGATGGGAACTCCAGATCACATGCAACAGCTGGAAGTAAAAAGCAAAACAAGACAGCTGAAACTTCAGGGTTCTAAAGCCCCAAAATAAAAATGCTAATTTAAAATTGCATAGACTTGTTTTTTAAACAGTGACTTTTTAATATCTTTGTCTGAAAACCAAATTCTCAAGTCCCTTTAACAACTGCAACTATACTCTTCAGGAATTCACTTTCCTTGGAAAGGTACAATTACAGGAGAGAAGCAGCTATCTAGGTCACAGGTATATTTAGTTACTAATCATATATACTGTGATATGTTGTTTTACCAGTGCAGTCTACCCCCAAAGACATGAAAGAAGCAATTCCAAAGTATCTTTTGCTATGTAACTGCAGAATGCTGAGCTATAAGAATGCTAGACTCAAGATCTCTTGAGATTATGGTTTAGCAGCATGGTACAGATACTGAACCTCACATTTCTTTTACTGTGGTGAAGTTCCATTGCCATTAATGACATTACTCCTGCTTTCTAAGCATAAGAAGCTTCCTTTGTGGGAAATCAGGGCAATCAAAACCAATTTTGCAGTGGCTGCTTTCAAGCCTAAGTGTGCATGTGTTGTGCTCTATTTGCACATTACATCAACCACAATATTCGACTGCCATTTTTGCTCGTGTCTTTGTATGCAGTTAAAAGTCTACATGTTCTTTCTGGAGTTCGTACCCACTGCACAAGGCTTTAAAAGCATCAACTAGGACTCTGTGCTGCAAAATCATACTTCTATTTGAAGATAGAGCAGCAATATTTCTGCATAGCAGTTTGGATGCCTAGGGCTCAGTAGCTTCTCTCTTTGAATGAGTTTCACTCCCCTTGCAGATGGTTAAAGGATGAAAATTACATGCTTAGTATTTTTTTTTCAGGAATTCTGTGTGATTTCTACAGTGCATTGATATAAAGGTCAAATTCCATCAGCTTCTGCCAGAGAATTCTCTGAATTTTGTTCTTTTTTTCCAGGACATACAATGAAGCAGTACACTTCCCTTAAAAATATTTCAACTTCTGGGGGATTTGTTAATTTCTTTTCTTCCAAAAGAAGTGTTACCTTTCTATAGTATTTGTTGATTTCTGTATTTAGCTCCATTATTTCAGCATTTATTCTTCAGCACTGGGTTGAGTCCTTTGTTTTCAGTCTCCAAAGCTCTCAGAAGCGAAAAAGAACATTGTGTTCCTGCGGACTGCCCAGGACACATGCTTCACAGCTGTGCCAAGTTTGCAGCTGACCAATTGGCCTATGTTGCAAGAATACTCATTTTCAAAATTTACAATGCTTTTTTTTAATGTGTGCCAGATGATAGGCCAATTCACTGTGAGACTTCTTTGATTTTATTGATGTTTAGAGCCTCATCCAGTTCCCAGTGAAGTCAATGGGTATCTTTCCAGTCCTTATAGCAGGACTTGTATGAATCTCTAAGTGGGCAGAACTGTTTCCCATAACCTATTTTGCCCACTGAGACATTCAAAAGATCACTGACCCCCTATTTTGTAACATTGGATAATGGCATTTATCCTGGAACTTAAAGGAATTGTATGATCTTCAAAAGTAGCTACCAAATTAAAGGTGACAACTGCCTTAAACTAACAAATTCCCCAACGTTAAGCCTCTCATGGAAATGGCAATACTAATGGCATTATTTTCTTTGATTATTTCCAGAAATAATGTGTGCCTTTTAGAATCCTAAGTCCTGCTCCCTGAACATGGTGGCTTGACTGGGTGAAGGAAGTGCACAAAGAAGCAAGCGTTAGCCATCTAGTCTAAAATACTATGATGTGATTTCACTTGTAGAGTTTTTAGAACAGTGGAAGCAGGCATGTCAACCATAATTTTTTTTGATTAGAGTTTAATGTCTGAAACTATTTCAGACTAAACATTTCAGTTTACAGAGCATATAAACAGACTTCTGAAACTCAGCATTTGCAAAGATGAAATCATAAGCTGGAAGACTCCAAACCTAGATGACATTTGAGTCTGTAGCCAACAATAGCATCCACTCTGCAAGGTAAAACCAACAGGGGAGCAGCAATGTTAGTATACGTACTGGTATTGTAGTCATATGTTTGAGTTACAGCCTAGCCGTGGTGATACTGCTCAATTTAGGGTTAAACATGATACATTGTCCTTTAAGGAGGACCATTACTCCATAGCTTCACTATGCAAGCCTGATTACTTTGTATAAACTATGCATGCTTTGCCAACGACTATGCCCTTGAAGATGGAACTAAGGACTGATAAAAGGAAACATCCTGATCCAGAAGGCCGGATGATTACCAAAGAAGCATGAACTAAGGGAAAGGTAAAGGTGGCAGGGGGAAATTGCCTCCGACTCAGTTCCAAGCTGGAAGAACTTGCCCCCCACCACCTGCAAGGAGCATGCGTGCTAATTTACATAGCAAGCAAGGCTAATTTAAATATAACTGGCCAATAGTAGATGAGATGGTGACTACTAACCAATTAATGTAAATTTAGGTGGGTTTTTACTAATCATGTAACAGAATAAATACATTGTTTTTCTTTACCGTGGTGTGCTAGCTTTGTGGAGTTGCCACCTAGCACCCATCTCTGCGCAGACATGAAATAAACAAATATCTCATCTCTGTGTGTAAGATTGGCTTATTGAACACCGGGTACCAAACCCCGCTTGTGGGACAACAGTATGTGTATGTTAGTATACAAGAACAAAAAGCTTGTATACTGTACATGCTCTGATGCCATTTTTCTGGTGTTTCCCAAAGAGAAAACAAAAAAGTCAGTCATAGAAAGCTGACGAGAACATGCTGCCTCAAATAAAATGAGAAGAGAAGGCCAAAACTAAGAAAAGCAATAGCCTAAGACCCCTGGACAAGTTTCTTCCAAGACAGCTTAGAGTCACACAAGGATGTTAAACCTATTTTCCCTTTCCCTTACTTTGCTTTTGCTTTCCTCGCTCCCAACACTCCCATCTCCATTCCCGCCCTTGCCCCACCCAGTGTCGCGAATGAGATTTTGTTACACGGCTTTGGTTTAGCAGCAATTTAGGATTTATTAATATTTTTGAGATAGATCACAAGATTAGATTGTATAATTTTAACAGTACTTAATCATCAGCCAATTTAACAGAGTGATTCGATGGAATTTGTTACAATCAAATTTGCAACTTAGTTAAAGATTCAAAAATGGCAAGAATCACCCGAAACTTACAGCAGGGTTGCACACAGATGGAGGTTAAATCAAATCACACACATGCACAGACAGAGAAAACAGTTCTGAACCACACACAGACAGGCAAAATAGTTCTGAACCAAACTGCAAATGCACATGCACAGATACAACAGTTCTGAACCAAATTTTACCCTCACACACACACACAGAGGTTGACCTATTATTAAAATTTCCCTTTCGTGAGTTTCATGTATTACTCACTTTTATGTGCTGGCATTCATCAACGGACGGTCAGTAAACCTCGCAAAATCAGGCCTTTAAGTCCTCGCAAAATCAACCCTGAGAGGCGTCCCAGCTCAGGGGGAGATAGAATCATAGAATCATAGAATCATTTAGGTTGGAAAAGACCTTCAAGATCATCGAGTCCAACACTCAACCAACCGCCAACCATGCCCACTAAACCATGTCCTGAAGTGCCTTGTCTACATGCTTTTTTAATACCTCCAGGGATGGTGACTCCACCACTTCCCTGGGCAGCCTATTCCAATGCCTGACAGCCCTTTCAGTAAAGAAATTTTTCCTAATATCCAATCTAAACCTCCCCTGGTGCAACTTGAGGCCATTTCCTCTCGTCCTATCTCCAGACACCTGACAGAAGAGACCAGCACTCACCTCACTACAACCCCCCTTCAGGTAGTTGTAGAGAGCGATAAGGTCTCCCCTCAGCCTCCTCTTCTCCAGACTAAACAGCCCCAGCTCCCTCAGCCACTCCTCATAAGACTTGTGCTCCAGGCCCCTCACCAACTTGGTTGCCCTTCTCTGGACACGCTCCAGCACCTCAATGTCTTTCCTGTAGTGAGGGGCCCAAAACTGAACACAGTACTCGAGGTGTGGCCTCACCAGTGCTGAATACAGGGGAACAATCACCTCCCTGCTCCTGCTGGCCACACTATTTCTGATACAGGCCAGGATGCCATTGGCCTTCTTGGCCACCTGGGCACACTGCTGGCTCATATTCAGCTGGCTGTCAACCAGCACCCCCAGGTCTTTCTCTGCCAGGCAGCTTTCCAGCCACTCTTCCCCAAGCCTGTAGCGCTGCATGGGGTTGTTGTGACCCAAGTGCAGGACCCGGCACTTGGCCTTGTTGAACTTCATGCAATTGGCCTCGGCCCATCGATCCAGCCTGTCCAGATCCCTCTGTAGAGCCTTCCTACCCTCAAGCAGATCGACCCTGCCTCCCAACTTGGTGTCGTCTGCAAACTTGCTGAGGGTGCACTCAATCTCCTCGTCCAGATCATCAATAAAGATATTGAACAGAATTGGCCCCAATACTGAGCCCTGGGGAACACCACTTGTGACCGGCCGCCAACTGGATTTAACTCCATTCACCACAACCCTCTGGGCTTGTCCATCCAGCCAGTTTTTTACCCAGCAAAGAGTATACTTGTCTAAGCCATGAGCTGCCAGCTTCTCGAGGAGTATGCTATGAGAGACAGTGTCAAAGGCCTTACTGAAGTCCAGGTAGACAACATCCTGTGAGAGACTGAATTGTTATCTTGAGCTGTTTGTCTCAAAGATTGTCAGGTGTGAGAGACTTCTCAAGCCATTCATCTTAAGAATTGTGGACTGCTTATCTCGAGCCCTTTGTCTCTGAGATGGCCTGTCTAAGCAGGACATTCCCCCATCCATAAGGACAATTACTAGGCCACTGAGGCATTCAGGAGAGGAAACAGGCTGAAGTCGACAAGGATGTAAGGATGTGGAGGCTACCATTCTCACGGAAACTGTAGTCTTTGAGATAAGATTTGGTCACGTAAAGGTCGTGTGATAGACGAAACCTGCAGCGTGTGAACAGTGCATGAACAATATATATGTGCATACCTCATCGAAATATGCCCTATAAAAGACCGTGGAGACAAGCCGTGGTGTGCACCCATCACCGAAGAATTGAAGACTGAGGACCAATGGGACGCCGCTGGATCCATGGTGGTGACTATCCTTGCAACTCTATCCCGACTGCTTGCTTGATTTCTGCCTTTTCTTCCATTCTATCCTATCGCTACTATTTTCTACTTTTGATACTTTTGATAATAAAAACTCTTTTGGGTATACGGCATTTGACCTCGTTTGTGTCTTAATCTCGCTCTTGGGATCATATCGAAACCTTCCCCGACATTGGATTGGGACACATCCACAGCCTTCCCCTCATCCACTAGGTGGGTCACCTGGTGACATCCCCTCTACATATCATGCAACCAGTGCTACATGGTGTAAGTGGGTAGCGTTAATCACACAGCGAGCTCGACTGGGGAAACCCAACCACCCAGGAATCCTGGAAGAGGTTATGGACTGGCCAGAAGGCAGAGATTTTGGAGTATTGCCTGAGGAGGTGGCTCATGCCCAAGAGGCACCACCATATAATGAGTTATCAGAAGATGAAAGGCGTTATGCTTTGTTTACTGATGGATCTTGTCATGAGGAACAGACCCACTGTGGCAGGCTGGCAGGGGATGGCAGGCCACCATCACCCTGCCACATGGCATGACCCTGCTCAGGACCCAGTTGCCCACTCATGTCCCAGGTACAGGGGAGCAGAGGTGGCTGTTTTGTTCTGGACTCTTTCCACCAACGTAACATATTACGTCAATTGCGGAGGAGGGAAGAAAAAAAGAGGAGAAAAATCCCCAAAGAGGAACTAGGAAGAAGCACATGGTCCTCTCACCATTGCTCCCCATCCTAACTTTGCCTTCTGCGGCTGAGGAGGTGCCCGGGCCTCGCCGGTACCGCCAGGCTCCGCGCCTCGGGGGCAGCGACCCCGGCCCCACTCCGCCGCGGGCGGGAGCTGCAGGCGGCCTGACCCCGCCGCTGACAGCCAGCCCCACGGGCCAGGCTGTGACGAACCCGCGGTCAGGGCGCGGGGCGGACGGTGGTGGGCACCGCCCCTCGGCCGCTGTCAGTCAGCGGGCGGGGCGGGGCAGGGGCGGTGGTGGTTATGGCGCCGCCGAGCATGGCTAGGGGAAGTCGGGCCTGGGCGTGTGGCGGGATGGATGCCCGATGGAGAGCAGGGCGACGCGGTAACAGCTGCTTGGCGGCGGGAGGGAGGCGTCGCCGCTGCTGAGGTAAAGCGGGTGCTGCCCCGCAGGAGCCCGCCGTGGCAGGGGGACAGGGCAGGGCAGTGGGGAGTGGTGCGGGGCCGGGACCGGGCCGCCGCTCGAGATCCGGGCACCAGCCGTTCCAGCGGGGTGACAGGCCGAGCGGGAGCGCCGCCGCCCCGGTTTGTGCAACTTCTTCCTCTGTCCGGGGCCGGCTGTGTCGCCGCCGAGCTCTCCGGCGTGGCAGGCCCGGTCGGGCCGCCCGCTGCGGCTGGCGCTGAGCCCTGGGGGCGCTTCCTGGGTGAGCGGTGCCGGGGGCGAGGACTGGCGGCTGCGGGGCTGCTCGGGAGCCCCGGCCCTGTCGTGCGGCGCGAAGTGCTGAGCTGGCGTCCCCGGGGGCGGAGTGTCCGTAGGAAGCGCTCAGGAGGAACGGGTGGCGGGGCGGTGCGGCGCCGAGCCTGGCTTTTCCCAGGTGTTCGCCGAGGGCGGTCGCGGCGGCTCCGCGCTCGTCCCCGGACCGGGAAGCGCCGTCTCCGCGCAGCCCTGCCCTGGTGGTAGAGGCGCTGCGCCCCTCGAGCGGGGTTGGGGCTCGGGGATCGGGCACCGGCCCTTAGAGAGCGGCTGCTCTGCAGTGGGGACTGCCGCCCGGGTGCCTGTCGGTGCAGGGCTCCCGGAGAGGTTCATTTACAAGCCTCTTACTAGGATGGAAGCTCAGTTTGTACTGCCTTCCTAGTTTTTTTTTTATTATTGTTATTATTTTTTAAATTACTTTTCTGAAGTGCTTTAGTGTTCCCTTGCCCTCTTGCGTAGCTTTACAGCCCATATAAAGTCTTTGAAATGTTTCAGAATGGGACGTACTTTATAGTGTCCACAGTGAAGTTAATGTCCTTTTTCTATGTGTACATATTTGAACTTGTTCAGTGGTAGAATCTCCACAGGCTCAAAATCACTCTTTCAAAGATTGGAAGTGGTATAAAGAGATTATAAGTATGTATCTCCTAATACTTAGCTATATATCTTGGACCTCAGTTTCTTGCAGAAAATAATGTTCCGTTGTGGTACTTACCTTGGTTATTTTGATTTGGAGAGTGGCAGCATCACACTTCAGAGATAACTGCAGTTTGAGTTACAGGTGTGTAGACACCTAGTGGGGAGAAGAGTCAGTCTTCAAGCAAAATTCCTCGGTTGCACTTCAACTCCTGTTATTTCAGTGCCTCCCTAAGTACATTAGACTGATCTTCTATTGATGAAGCTCATAATTGCAGTGGAAGGAAAGTTTGTGTTAGGCACTGTTTCTCTAGGGATTTTTGGAATAAGTATTGGAGAGATGGCAGTACGAGGAGATATGGTTATTAAATGCACTAATTTAAAAGTAAAGAAAATCTGCTATCTTGTATAGGGGTGCCAGATTGGCAACACACGCATACCTCTCTGGTTGGGCTAGCAGTAACGTGGATTCACAGGGCAGAAGTTTTTCTCCTCAGTCACCAAAGGAATGCTAGCTAGTGTGGGAGGAAATGCTTGGGTGCTAGTGGAGTGGGAGCTCAGGCATAATTTTTAATAGGGGAACTGGAGGGGAAGCTTTCATGTCCCCTTCCTTTTCCACTTAAAGTTGCAAGAGGTTCTTGTAAATTTCTGTTGAATTTTAAATTTTATAACTGTTGAAATGCCCAACCATTCTGCTGAGAGACCAGAATTCTGCCTGAATTCAGGAATCTTTCATTGGGATCAAGCTCTTAAACAGTAAATAAAACCCAAATGAGCGTTTGATTCTCTTACAATATTTATTCCTCCTTTTCTATTCCACCCACCAAATGGAAATCCGGTAATACATAATCTCAAATATAACAATGTTTCTTGCCTAAACTGTTTGGTTTGTGTTTTTCCCTCTACTTAAGATGGTCTCTGAGCTATTTATTTTAAGAGTAATCAGCTTAAATCAGTTTGACTCAAAATGTCTGTTGGTAGAGACTGTGTAACTCCACTTGGAGTAAAGGGAATCTGTTTATACAAGATCTTAACAGAGCAGAAAGTAAAGAACTGTGGAAGAGGGCTATTTGGAGCCGCTGCAGTGTTACCAGACTGGTGTGGAAAACTGGTGTTTGTCCCTGTCACTTACCCATCGATGTGCATTAGGGATGTCTGCAAGGCTCTTGAGGATGGAGGAAGACTCGGACTCCAAACTTGACAGATAATGAGAAGAGAAAAAGGCATAAATCCAAGAAATTCAGTGTGTCTCCAGGTACACGGATAGTAGATCAGTCGGGAGACAGGATGTTGGGGGCCCTGCACTGAAGGCAGTGCTGAGGAGTGAGTATGAACTGGTACTGCAGCTCTGAGCCCCAGGAAAGCTGGATTTAGGGAAACTTTACTATCATAACGGCATTGAGTTGTTCTAACATGCTGTCGTGGTTTAACCCCAGCCAGCAACTAAGCACCAAGCAGCCGTTCACTCGCTTCCTCCCCAACCCAGTGGGATGGGGGAAAGAATTGGGAAAGAAAAAAAAAAACCAACCTCGTGGGTTGAGATAAGAACAGTTTAAGAGAACAGAAAGGAAGAAAATAATAATGATAATACTAACAATAATAAAATGACAATAATAATAATAAAAGGATTGGAATATACCAAACAAGTGATGCACAATGCAATTACTTGCTGACTGATGCCCAGTTAGTGCCTGAGCAGCGATCTACCCCCCAGGCCAACTCCCCCCAGTTTATGTACTAGGCATGATATCACATGAAATGGAATATTCCTTTGGCCAGTTTGGGTCAGGTGTCCTGGCTGTGTCCCCTCCCAACTTATTGTGCCCCTCCAGCCTTCTTGCTGGCTGGGCATCAGAAGCTGAAAAAATCCTTGACTTAGTCTACACACTACTTAGCAACAACTGAAAACATCAGTGTGTTATCATAGAATCATTTAGGTTGGAAAAGACCTTCAAGATCATCGAGTCCAACCATCATCCATGCCCACTAAACCATGTTATGGAGTACCCTGTCTATGCGCTTTTTGAATACCTCCAGGGATGGTGACTCCACCACTTCCCTGGGCAGCCTATTCCAATGTACGACAACCCTCTCAGTAAAGAAATTTTTCCTAATATCTAACCTAAATCTCCCTCGCCTCAACTTGAGGCCATTTCCTCTCGTCCTATCTCCAGCCACCTGAGAGAAGAGACCAGCACCCACCTCACTACAACCCCCCTTCAGGTAGTTGTAGAGAGCGATAAGGTCTCCCCTCAGCCTCCTCTTCTCCAGACTAAACAGCCCCAGCTCCCTCAGCCGCTCCTCATAAGACTTGTGCTCCAGGCCCCTCACCAACTTGGTTGCCCTTCTCTGGACACGCTCCAGCACCTCAATGTCTTTCCTGTAGTGAGGGGCCCAAAACTGAACACAGTACTCGAGGTGTGGCCTCACCAGTGCCAAGTACAGGGGAACAATCACTTCCCTGCTCCTGCTGGCCACACTATTTCTGATACAGGCCAGGATGCCATTGGCCTTCTTGGCCACCTGGGCACACTGCTGGCTCATATTCAGCTGGCTGTCAACCAGCACCCCCAGGTCTTTCTCTGCCGGGCAGCTTTCCAGCCACTCTTCCCCAAGCCTGTAGCACTGCATGGGGTTGTTGTGACCCAAGTGCAGGACCCGGCACTTGGCCTTGTTGAACTTCATGCAATTGGCCTCGGCCCATTGATCCGGCCTGTCCAGATCCCTCTGTAGAGCCTCCCTACCCTCAAGCAGATCGACCCTGCCTCCCAACTTGGTGTCGTCTGCAAACTTGCTGAGGGTGCACTCAATCCCCTCGTCCAAATCATTGATAAAGATATTAAACAGAACGGGGCCCAACACTGAGCCCTGGGGAACACCGCTTGTGACCCGCCGCCAACTGGATTTCACCCCATTCACCACAACCCTCTGGGCTCGTCCATCCAGCCAGTTTTTCACCCAGCAAAGAGTACACTTGTCCAAGCCATGAGACACCAGCTTCTCGAGGAGTATGCTATGAGAGACAGTGTCAAAGGCCTTGCTGAAGTCAAGGTAGATAACATCCACTGCCTTCCCCTCATCCAATCAAGATTCTTCTCATCCTAAATCCAAAACATAACACTATACCAGCTACTAGAAAGAAAATTAACTCTATCCCAGCTGAAACCAGGACACATGCAAGTAAATAAGACCTTTTGTCCTATCTGATTCAGGTTTTGAGTTTTTAAAATATGCTTAATAACTGTCGTAAACAGTTTTTATGTTATTATAAGATTTCCAGTTCTGTATTGTCAGACCAAATGTAAGAGACACAAGCGTTCATTTTGAATATCTGGCCATAAAGTTGCTCTGATACATTTGCTGATAAAAGATCAGAGGAGTAGGTCAAGTCAGTTAAATTATGCAGTGTTTAGAAGACTTATTTGGTTGACTACCGAAATGCATGTAGGCAGTAGGAATGAAATGAGTAGTTACAGCAGAACACTTGTTGAACCTTTCTTAAAAAGAAAATAAATATTTTGTGTGGTGGGTTAACCCTGGCTGGATGCCAGGTGCCCACCAAAGCTGTTCTATCACTCCCCCTCCTCAGCTGGACAGGGGAGACAAAAATATGACAAAGGGCTCATGGGTCGAGATAAGGACAGGAGAGATCACTCACCAATTACTGTCATGGGCAAAACAGACTCAGCTTGGGGAAAATTAACTCAATTTATTACCAAGCAACCAGAGTAGGGTAATGAGAAATAAAACCAAATCTCAAAACACCTTCCCTCCACCCCTCCCTTCTTCCCAGGCACAACTTCACTCCCGGATTTTCTACCTATCCCCCCAGCGGCGCAGGGGGATGGGGAATGGGGTTTACGGTCAGTTCATCACACGTTATTTCTGCCACTTCATCCTCCTCAGGGACAGGACTCCTCACACTCTTCCCCTGCTCCAGCATGGGGTCCCTCCCACAGGAGACAGTCCTCCATGAACTTCTCCAACATGGGTCCTTCCCACGGGCTGCAGTTCTTCACGAACTGCTCCAGCATGGGTCCTTTCCATGGCGTGCAGTCCTTCAGGAGCACACTGCTCCAGCGTGGGTCCCCCACGGGGTCACAAGTCCTGCCAGAAAACCTGCTCCGTGGGCTCCTCTCTCCACAGATCCGCAGGTCCTGCCAGGAGCCTGCTCCAGCGCAGGCTTCCCACGGGGTCACAGCCTCCTTCGGGCATCCACCTGCTCCTATGTGGGGTCTTCCATGGGCTGCAGGTGGATATCTGCTCCACCATGGACCTCCATGGGCTGCAGGGGGACAGCCTGCCTCACCATGGTCTTCACCATGGGCTGCAGGGGAATCTCTGCTCTGGTGCCTGGAGCACCTCCTCCCCCTCCTTCTTCACTGACCTTGGTGTCTGCAGGGTTGTTTCTCTTACATGTTCTCACTCCTCTCTCTGGCTGCCGTTTCTGTGTGCCGTGCAATTTTTTTTCCTTCTTAAAAATGTTATCACAGAGGCGCTACCACTATCGCTGATTGGCTCGGCCTTGGCCGGAGGCGGGTCCAACTTAGAGCCGGCTGGTATTGGCTCTGTCGGACACAGGGGAAGCTTCTAGCAGCTTCTCACAGAAGCCACCCCTGTAACCCCCCCCGCTACCAAAACCTTGCCACACAAGCCCAATACATTTTGGAATATTGAATGTAGTTGAAGTGGTATTTTTCTATCAGGTTTTGCTGTGCATAGTTGATTTTGATTAGAAACATTTAGATTAGCTCCAACATTTAGATCTAAGGTGTGTAAGTGCATTTTATTCTCTTGCTATGTGAAATGGGAGGAACGCATGCTTTTGAAAAGGCTTCTGTGCAATTTAATTGATACTTGTGCTTTAGATTTTTGTCCTGTCCTCCCCCCTCCCTTTTTTTTTTTCTTTCCCCCTCCAGTTCTTGTATGTGTGCTTTCTTCTGGTAGAAAAGGCAAAATAAAATATCAGTGAAACTCTCTTCATGTTAATTGCAAAGTCTGTGGTGTTTGGTAGTGTGAGCTAAACAGCATAGTTTGGGTTTTCAGAAGTGGCTGCAGAAATTTCTCATTAAAATTTTAGTGGGAGGTGGATGCCTAATCCATGTGGATAGATTTGAAAGTTATTAAAATAAATACTTGTGTGTAGGCTTTTTTTAAAATGAGAAGTCTAATTCAGGCTCAGATAATTCTTTCCTACAGAAAAACTAGTTGCAGTGGATAGATTTGAAAGTTATTAAAATAAATACTTGTGTGTAGGCTTTTTTTAAAATGAGAAGTCTAATTCAGGCTCAGATAATTCTTTCCTACAGAAAAACTAGTTGCAGTGGATGATAAGGAAGTTCTTCAAGAACTTGCAAGATTTTCTTCTGTGTTGTTACAAGAGATGTTGCGCAATAAGCTGCAGGGAATTATATTTAGACCTGATGGACTGAAGAGGAGCCACATATAAATTAGGGATCAGGGCCATCCACTGGAAAAGTAAGCCCATATGCATTCTTATAAACACTTTTTAGCTTTTCAGTTAGTCATGTTCCAAGGACTTGATGATTGAGACGTTGGATAAAATGGTGTGGAAAAGAGCTGTCAGAGGTTTCTTATTCCAGCACTGTCTACTGGTGTCCTTTTACAATGTAAAAGGGAGTGTTGCTCAAAAAATTCAGCTTTCTATGGCACTAAGTATGCAGTCAATATTTTACCTCCTGGTATTACATAGCCCCTCAGGTCTTTTGTTCAGCTGTTGTTTAGGAGTTTCAATGCAACTCTGAGTAGTTAGCACTTTTTGGTTTCCAGTGTAGCATTTCAAATTGTGATTGTGCTTGTCTTTAAGTAGATGAAAATGAGTAACAGTTGAAATAATGTTTGGAAAACTTTCACTGTTCTGTATGTCTTTAAGCTACTGTTCCCTAAATTGATTTTATTTAAAACTTTTTTAAAATCATATTTTTCCTTTTTACTTTGTGGTCAGGCAACCTTGAGTCAAATGTTTAGGCTTGTAGTCTCTTGCCTTTAGCATAATTTAATCATATACCCTGATACTTTTGTCCTGCTAGTGCTGCTTAGGTGGTCTGAATATGCCTGTTTCAGTTACTGATTGTTTTTCTAATATTATACCATAAACACATTAAAAAACACCTGGAAGATGGGGGAGTGGGGAAGCCCCTCTTTAAGAAAACAGAAATATGGTACCTATCAAGTAAAAGCATTTTGGACTTTTTTGTTCTCCTGCAGATTATGAAAAGACCCCTCCCTCCAATAGGTTTTGGGCATATAGGTTTTGGGCTGGAGGTTGTTGCCTATCCTCACCCTCTGCATAAACAGCAGGAGATTGAATACCCCAATGGTGAGTGTCAGCGCTAATTAGTGAGCTCCTCCTCTGTCCTGGCAGACCTCTTGTGGGGAAGGGTTGTGGCTGTGTGTCTTCAGGGACATAACATGTAAAATCTTGCGGCTAGGTTAGGTACTGCACTACAGGGATACCTTGAGGGCTTAGCCCTCTCACTCTCAGACCAGTAGCCATAAGCCACAGAGAAGGAAGCAGGGAATGTATAGCGGCATGTCTCATACTGCAGGGATGCAAATTCAGTTCAAGTAATTAGACATATATCTTTTATAAAAACACAAGCATTAGTTGACAGGTTTTTGGTTTTGGTTTTTTTTTTTTTTTGTGAGGTCGCTTTTTTTATTGTTAGTTAGGGCTCTTTTGTGGGACACATGACCTCTGCCAGGGTTGCAGAAAGCTTAAGTCATAAGTGGAATCCCAAGTTCACAAGCATCAAGAGAATTTGAAACTACACCGGTTTTCTCTTCTCTTTCCAGGAAGAGCATGTATGCGGAGTTCTGTGGCAGAATATTTAAGGTATGTGGGCAGTCTATGGCAAGTATATCTGAAGAAGGTGTGACCGGCTATAAGAATCAGCTGGACTTGAGTATGGAGACCCAGAAGTGCCAGCAAGCTCAGAAAAGGAAATAATTGGAAGAATATTGCTAGACATAGAAGCAGAACACATTCTTCTGCAACAATTGTTGACTCAGAATAAATAAATCAGTGAAAACATCAGCAGTGAAATGACAGATCCTGGTGCTTTTTGATTCTCTGGTGGATTTTATTACTTAGATGTTGCTATTGACATTTTTATTATCCTATTTAATACATCTTGAATCTATCTGTACATAAAAATATAACTGGACAACTGCATTTTGATACTGTTTAATAACACTTTTGAACATTAAATCGTTTGCCAAAATGAGTGCTGAAGGATATCAATACAGAGCTTTATATGACTACAAAAAAGAGCGAAAAGAAGACATTGACTTGCACTTAGGAGATATATTAACTGTGAATAAAGGTACCTTACTAGCACTTGGATTCAGTGAAGGGGAAGAAGCAAAGCCTGAGGAAATTAGTTGGTTAAATGGCTTTAATGAAAGCACAGGGGAGAGGGGGGATTTCCCAGGAACTTATGTAGAGTACATTGGAAGAAAAAAAATAACTCCCCCAACTCCAAAGCCTCGTCCTCTTCGACCCCTTCCTGTAGCACCAAGTCCTGCAAAAGTTGAAGCAGAGAGTGAGCAACAAGGTTAGTACTGTTCTCAGAAGACTTGTGTGTCCCCCACAGGGACACAGGTATTTCAGGTATTTTTGTTTCATAGACTTGCATGACCGTACATTTACATATATAATACATGCTGGTCAGCTTTTTTTAGTGCATACCTCATTTCAGTCAATTAAGAATTGTTTCTACTTCATAATATTTAGCTCATACGCTTTGTAATTTCACGTGCTTTGTCTCAGTTACTGGACTCTGTGGTGCCTTACTGTGAGGTACATCTCACAGGTTGGAAAGTATGCTTGTAATTCACAACTGTAAAGACTTAAATGGAGAATGAGCAGGGTAGCATTTATTTTAGGTTTCTAAGAAGCTGATGGAAGTGTTTCCCTCTGTGGTTCATCAAACTCACTATTGAGAAACTTCTTGGTGAATTTGACAATACGAATTCCAAATAAACAGTATGTTCCTATCATAAATCTCTTGCTAACAGCAAAAAATATATACTTTGTCATGGAGGTTTACATATGGCGTTAAAAGTAAGAGCAGGCATTTTAAAATGAACAATAGAATGATAATAGAGAAATTCAGATTTAACTTTGTTTTGGGGTAGGGCATGCAGTAGAAAAAATAGCACTTGTTTAAACAAAGGAAGATATTTCCTTTGTTTAAACATAAGTTGCTTTCTAACCTACATTTGTGACAGTGTGTTGGACAGAACTCAGAATTTGATCAGAACTCTTCTGTTAAGAGAAGGAAGAGTCTTAAGAATTGGAAAAGCATTAAATTAAAAAACCCCAAACAAACAAACAAAAAACCCCCAAAGCAAAACCAGACCTTCCTCAAAGTGATTTGTCTGCTTTACCTACTGACATTCAAATATTTGGGTTTTACATACCAACAAGCCAAGTCCATCTTAGGATAGATTTTACATTGGTCTTTGTCGTGGTTTAACCCCAGCCAGCAACTAAGCACCATGCAGCCGCTCACTCACTTCCCCCCCCAACCCAGTGGGATGGGGGAGGGAATGGGGGGGGGAAGTGAAACTCGTGGGTTTAATAGAACACCCCTTATTCTACACCATTAATGTCATGCTCAGTTCCCATACCTTCAGCTACATCCTGGTTGATCGTCATCACCTTTTCTGTCCCTTTGAGACATATAAACAATGATATACATATATATATGTATACACACAGAGAGATATCATTCCTTTAGTTTATGGGTCGTGTTCATAAAAAGTTCGTTGAGTTCATTTAGCTTCCGACTCTGGGCTCCATCTGTCATACCAGTCTTTCTGGGTAGGAGGGAGGGTGTAAACTCCTCTCAGTCGGCAGAGCAGGATCGGGCTTCAGTGCGGTATGGCGAGCGGGTGACATTGGACGCAGCAGGAGGATGGTGTGCACTGTTGGATTGTTGCATGCTGGAGTCAGTTCTGGTTCCATCACTACTGCGCTTCGCTCAGTTTTATCACAGTTCATTCTTGCTTGATCTAAGTGATTCTTACTGTAATACTATAGATATAGCAAATAACAATTATAATAATGATAACATACAGTAGCAGGGTTATATAGCAACTAATATCATACAGTTTAATTCTGGCTATTCTCACCTAAAATCAAATCCCCTTGAGGCACACATCGGACTTGCCCATCTTTTTGCATCACCCACCAAGTGCACCCAGGCCCTTGAGCAAAAGCAATCCCACGAATGGGTTTACCTTTGCCTGAGGCAGGAGTAACCCAGACTGTCTTCTCTAGCATATTTTTTATGTGCACTACAGGGACTTTATCCCCTTCTACAGTACGTAAAAATTCTGACTGGGCAGGGCCACCCCGATTGGCAGATCCTCTGGTGTTGACTAACCAGGTGGCTTTTGCTAAATGTGTATCCCAATGTTTGAAGGTTCCACCCCCCATTGCTCTCAATGTAGTCTTTAACAGTCCATTGTATCGCTCAATTTTCCCAGAGGCTGGTGCATGATAGGGGATATGATACACCCACTCAATGCCATGCTCTTTGGCCCAGGTGTCTATGAGGTTGTTTCAGAAATGAGTCCCGTTGTCTGACTCAATTCTTTCTGGGGTGCCGTGTCACCACAAGACCTGCTTTTCAAGGCCCAGGATAGTGTTCCGGGAGGTGGCGTGGGACACAGGATATGTTTCCAGCCATCCGGTGGTTGCTTCCATCATTGTAGGCACATGGCACTTGCCTTGGCAGGTTTGTGGGAGTGTGATATAGTCAATCTGCCAGGCTTCCCCATATTTATATTTCAGCCATCGCCCGCCATACCACAGGGGCTTTAACCGCTTGGCTTGCTTAATTGCAGCACATGTTTCACATTCATGGATAACCTGTGCGATAGTGTCCATGGTCAAGTCCACCCCTCGATCTCGAGCCCATCTATATGTTGCATCTCTTCCCTGATGGCCTGAAGTATCATGGGCCCACTGAGCCATAAATAGCTCACCCTTATGTTGCCAGTCCAGATCCACCTGAGACACTTCAATCTTGGCAGCCTGATCTGCCTGCTGGTTGTTTTGATGTTCTTCAGTGGCCCGACTCTTGGGTACATGAGCGTCTACATGACATACTTTTACCACTAGCTTCTCTAGCCGAACAGCAATATCTTGCCACAGTGCAGCAGCCCAAATGGGTTTACCTCTGCGCTGCCAGTTGCTCTTCTTGCATTGTTGTAGCCACCCCCACAGGGCATTTGCCACCATCCATGAGTCAGTATAGAGATAGAGCACTGGCCACTTTTCTCTTTCAGCAATGTCTAATGCTAGCTGGATGGCTTTCATCTCTGCAAACTGAACTCGATTCACCTTCTCCTTCTGCAGTTTCTGCGACTTGTCATGTAGGACTCCATACAGCAGCCTTCCACATCCGATGTTTTCCCACAATGCGACAGGACCCATCAGTGAACAGGGCATATTGCCTCTCATTTTCTGGCAGTTTATTATACAGTGGGGCCTCTTCAGCACGCATCACCTCCTCTGGTGACATTCCAAAATCTTTGCCTTCTGGCCAGTCCATGATCACTTCCAAAATTCCTGGGCGACTGGGGTTTGCTATGCGAGCCCATTGTGTGATCAGTGCGACTCATTTACTCCACGTGGCATCAGTTGCATGATGTGTAGAGGAGACCCTCCCTTTGAACATCCAGCCCAGCACCGGCAGCTGGGGTGCTAAGAGGAGCTGTGTTTCAGTACCAACCACTTCTGAGGCAGCTCGAACTCCTTCATATGCTGCCAATATCTCTTTTTCAGTTGGATTATAGTGAGCCTCGGATCCTCGATATCCCCGACTCCAAAACCCCAGGGGTCAGCCTCGGGTCACCCCAGGTGCTTTCTGCCAGAGGCTCCAGGTAGGACCATTCTCCCCAGCTGCAGTATAGAGCACATTTTTAACATCTTGTCCTGCCCGGACTGGTCCAAGGGCCACTGCATGAACAATCTCCTGTTTAATTTGTTCAAAGGCTTGTTGCTCAGGGCCCCATTTAAAATCATTCTTCTTCTGTGTCACTTGACAGAGAGGGCTTGCTTACAATCAGACTGTAATTTGGAATATGCATTCTCCAGAAACCCACGACACCTAAGAAGGCCTGTGTTTCCTTTTTATTAGTCGGTGGAGACATAGCTGCTATTTTGTTGATCATGTCCATTGGGATCTGACGGCGTCCATCTTGCCATTTTATTCCTAAGAACTGTATCTCCTGTGCGGGTCCCTTGACCTTACTTTCTTTTATGGCAAAACCAGCTTTCAGAAGGATTTGGATTATTTTCTTCCCTTTCTCAAAGACTTCTGCTGTGTTGCCCCATATGATGATGTCATCAATGTACTGCAGGTGTTCCAGACCTTCACCCTTTTCCAGTGCAGCCTGGATGAGTCCATGGCAAATGGTGGGGCTGTGTTTCCACCCCTGGGGCAGTCAATTCTAAGTGTACTGGATACCCCTCCAAGTGAAAGCAAACTGTGGCCGGCACTCTGCTGCCAGAGGGATTGAGAAAAACGCATTAGCGATGTCATTGGTGGCATACCACTTGGCTGCCTTTGACTCTAATTCATATTGAAGTTCTAGCATATCCGGAATGGTAGCACTCAGTGGCGGCGTAACTTCATTCAGGCCATGATAGTCAACTGTTAGTCTCCACTCCCCATTAGACTTTCGCACTGGCCATATGGGACTATTAAAGGGTGAGTGAGTTTTGCTGATCACTCCTTGGCTTTCCAGTTGGCGAATCAACTTGTGGATGAGAATTAGAGAGTCTCGGTTGGTGCGATATTGCTGCCGGTGCACCATCATGGTAGCAATTGGCACTTGTTGTTCTTCAACCCTCAGCAACCCCACAATCGAAGGGTCTTGAGAGAGAACAGGCAAGATAGCTGTTTAATTCCCTCCATCTCCAAGGCAGCTATACCAAAAGCCCATCGATACCCCTTTGGGTCCTTAAAATACCCTCTCCTGAGATAGTCTATGCCAAGGATGCACAGGTCCTCTGTGCCAGTCACAAAGGGGTGTTTCTGCCATTCATTCCCAGTTAGGCTCACTTCAGCTTCCAATACAGTTAACTCTTGGGATCCCCCTGTCACACCAGAAATACAAATGGGTTCTGCCCCTTTATAACTTGATGGCATTAGAGTACACTGTGCGCCGGTGTCTACTAGAGCCTTATACTCCTGTGGGTCTAACGTGCCAGGCCATCGAATCCACACAGTCCAATAGACCCGGTTATCCCTTTCCTCCACCTGGCTGGAGGCAGGGCCCCTCTAATTCTGGTCAGAGTATCCAGTACTCACTTCTCGTAAAACTGGCTCAGAAGTCCCTTCAAGAGGATCAGAAATAAGATCAGCCCTTCTACTCTGTTTGGAAACTGGAGCGGCATTTTTCCTGGTAGAATCCCCTTTGGTGGTGGTTTTTCCTCGCAACTCACATACCCGTGCATTTAGGACCGAGGTAGGTTTTCCATCCCATTTCTTTATGTCCTCTCCATGGTCACACAGGTAAAACCACAGGGCATCTCATGGTGTGTACCTTCTATATTCTCTCTCTTGGGCAGAGGAACGCTCACTCCTAATAGCTGAGACATTGGTCCTTACAGGTGGGGAGTAGGACATATCCTCTTTGAATTGCTGGAAATCCTCAGTCAGCTTCCCCACAGCCAAGATGCAGGCTTGTAGGGAGGAAGAGAGATTTTCTTCATATTGCCAGAGTTGGTGAGCCATTTCATTCACCATTGGCGCCTCTTCGTCTTTCCAGGTCATTATTGCCAGTGAGTTGGCATAGGACGATGGTGCGCTCTGTACAAACTTCCGCCACATGGGTTGTGTGCATTGGACTTCATCTGAATCTTTGGGTAATTGTGCGTTGTCTGGGTCATAATATATCGTCTCTAGCATGGCAAATTCCCTCAGATATTGGATACCTCTCTCCATGGTGGTCCACTTGCTTGACTGACATAACATCTTCCTTGAAGGGGTACCTTTCCTTCACACTTGACAGGAGTCGCCTCCAGAGGCTGATGGCTTGTGTCCCTTTTCCAATTGCCTTGTCAATGCCATCTTCCTTGGCAAGCGATCCCAGTTGCTTGGCTTCCCTACCTTCTAATTCCAGGCTACTAGCCCCATTGTCCCAGCATCAGAGGAGCCAGGTGATAATGTGCTCCCCTGGACGACAGCTGAAATCTTTTTGCATATCCCGCAGGTCACTCAGGGATAGGGATCGGGTGATTGATTATCTCTGGTTCTGCCTCTTCCTCCTGTTCCCGTGATGACCCTTGTTCATCTTCATCCTTCGCTAAGCGAACTGATTTTTTTGTATATTTCTTCTTCTGTATGGGGGCAACTGATACTGGTGCTGGTTGGTTCTCAGGTTCAGCTGCAGTGCCTGTCGCTGTGGTTGGAGTGGCCGCAGTGCCTGTTGCCTTGTTGTTAGATCCAGAGACCTTCTCTTCCCCTTGAGGATACTGAGTGGTATTGAACAGGGTTGGATAGGCATGGGGCAGGCCCTAGCACATTGCAGTGAGTTGTGTCTCCCTGGAATTGTCCAGGTGATGAAAGCATACTTTTTCCAAATGTTCTTGTGGTGGATTGACCCTGGCTGGGTGCCAGGTGCCCACCAAAGCCGCTCTCTCACTCCGCCTCCTCAGCTGGACAGGGGGGAGAAAATATAACAAAAGGCTCGTGGGTCAAGATAAGGACAGTTTAATAAAGTGAAAGCAAAGGTCGCGCGTGAAAGCAAAGAAAAACAAATGATGTTATTCTCTACTTCCCATCAGCAGGCAATGTCTAGCCACTTCCTGGGAAGCAGGGCTTCAGTATGTGTAGTGGTTGCTCCGGAAGACAAAAATGCCCCCCTTCCGTCTTCCTTTACTTAGCTTTTATATCTGAGCTGACGTCATATGGTATGGAATATCTGGTTGGTTAGTTTAGGTCAGCTGTCCTGGCCATGTCCCCTCCCAAGATCTTGCCCAGCCCCAGCCTGTTGTTGAGGGGGGGCAAAAATGTTGGAGAGACAGCCTTGATGCTGTGCCAGCACTGCTCAGCAGTAGCCAAAACACTGGTGTGTTATCAACACCTTTCTAGCTACTAATACAGAGCACAGCACTACAAGGGCTGCTGTGGGGAGAATTAACTCCATCTCAGCCAGACCCAATACAATCTCCACCCCTTATTCCATATCATTTGCGTCATGCTTGGGTCCCACATAATTTAATACACATATCTTCTAACCACGCCATTGTATTTAATTCTTATTACTGAAATCCCTTCTTACCAACACTTACAACTGAAACTACATACTTAAACCACCTTTATACCCAACATAGAGATTTATACATTCTTATTAATTACTATCCCCTGTCCTTTAACAGATAGATATTCCATGGGCGGCTTCCACTCCTCCAGATGTTCACACACAGGTTATGACTTGGGCCCCATCCATCAAGATGAGTGGTCAGGACAGGAGAAGCAGTATGTTCGATCGTTGGGCACCAACACCGGCTTGGTTTGGGTCACTGATGCACTTGTCTGGTTCCTTGCAAAGTTCACTCCTCTGTGGTTCAGGTCATTCCTGCTACATTACTTCCTACAACATGCAACTCACATCACAGATTATTTTTCCCCCAAGGTTAAATGTCCTTGAGGCACACACTGGGTCTCCCCATCCTTCCGCATTACCCACCAAGTACACCCAGGTCCCTGAGCAAAGACAATCCCACGAATGGGTTTGCCTTTTCCCATGGGAGGAGAAATCCACACTGCCTTCCCCAGCCACTTCCCCATGTGCACTACAGGGACCTTATCTCCTCCCACAGTATGTAGGGGTTTTGTTTGGGCAGGACCAGGACGGTTAGCAGATCCTCTGCTGTTTAACTAGCCAAGTGGCTTCTGCTAAATTTGTATCCCAATGCTTCCATGCCCCATTGCCCAGCGCTCTCAACATAGTCTTTAACAGTCCATTATATCTCTCAATTTTTCCAGATGCTTGTGGGTGATAGGGGATGTGGTACACCCACTCAATGCCGTGTTTCTTTGCCAGGAGCTTACGAGGTTATTTTGGAAATGAGTCCCATTGTCTGATTCAATTCTTTCTGGGGTACCATGTGGCCATAAAATTTGCCTTTCAAGGCCTAAGATGGTGTTTCGGGCAGTGGCATGGTTTACAGGATATGTTTCTAGCCAACCAGTAGTTGCTTCCACCATGGTGAGTATGTAGCGCTTGCCTTGGCGTGTTTGTGGCAGTGCTCCAAGGTACTCAATTTGCCAGGCCTCACCATATCGAAAACCCAGCCACCGCCCTCTGTTCCAGGGAGACTTTACTCTGGTGGCTCGCTTGATTGCGGCACATGTTTCGCATTCATGAGTGACCTGTGTGATGACCTCCATGGTCAGGTCCACCCCTCGATCACGAGCCCATCTATATGTTGCATCTCTCCCTAGATGTCCCGATGTCTCATGGGCCCATCGAGCTACAAATAGCTCACCCTTACGCTCTGTCCCGATCCAATGTCGGGGAAGGTTTCGATATGATCCCAAGAGCGAGATTAAGACACAAACAAGGTCAAATGCCGTATACCCAAAAGAGTTTTTATTATCAAAAGTAGAAAATAGTAGCGATAGGACAGAATGGAAGAAAAGGCAGAAATCAAGCAAGCAGTCGGGATAGAGTTGCAAGAATAGTCACCACCATGGATCCAGTGGCATCCCATTGGTCCTCAGTCTTCAATTCTTCGGTGATGGGTGCACACCACGGCTTGTCTCCACGGTCTTTTATAGGGCATATTTCGATGAGGTATGCACATATATATTGTTCATGCACTGTTCACACGCTGCAGGTTTCGTCTATCACACGACCTTTACGTGACCAAATCTTATCTCAAAGACTACAGTTTCCGTGAGAATGGTAGCCTCCACATCCTTACATCCTTGTCGACTTCAGCCTGTTTCCTCTCCTGAATGCCTCAGTGGCCTAGTAATTGTCCTTATGGATGGGGGAATGTCCTGCTTAGACAGGCCATCTCAGAGACAAAGGGCTCGAGATAAGATGAATGGCTTGAGAAGTCTCTCACACCTGACAATCTTTGAGACAAACAGCTCAAGATAACAATTCAGTCTCTCACACCACCCCGTGGCTCAAAGATTGCTTCGGGACCCATGGTGGTTTTGAGAAAAGATAGCTATATAGAAAAGCCAGAAAAGAGCATTTCATACAATCTGTACTACTGATGGCGTGGTTCGACGCACAGCGCGAATTTGTTTAACACCGTCAGGTGAAACAGTAGTTACAAATTGCATATTAGTTACAACCCGTTGAATCAATTGTATAAAACATGGAATGATACATGGTAAAAACAGCAACATGGCAAAACCACACAACAAGTAAAATAGGATTCGCTTAACCCATGGACCACCAGGGAGCCAGGAAAACATATGAATGTCCCAGCCTTTCCATGTCTGGACAGGAACATGGGCCAGCTTTCGTATTCCTGCGGTAATTTGTTTAACAATTTTCCCACTGTCATCAATTTTTAAACAACAGTTAGAATCATTTAGTTTACCACAAACACCTCCTTCCTCGGCTAGCAGGTAATCGAGAACCATGCGATGTTGTAATATTGCTGTTCGCGTTTGTGTGGCTTGATCCGCCAATAGATCAAGGGCACGGGCTGTCTCATTAGTAATGATCTCTAGGACGGCTTGTAACCGGATGATGCGATTTAGATTATAGATAGGTTCTCAAGCACCGCTAACCCACTCGTTGGGGTTCCAGGTGGCAGGTCCATAATGTTGTATGATACGTTGAGGGGTCCACTCGTCTTTGCCCCAGGTTTGGCCACTCCCACCTGCTATAGAGGTATCAATGGATCGCCGATATCGATTGAGATCATCGTATACCTTAACACCCAGTCCATCCCCTTCATCCTCTGGGAGCAGAAAAAACAAGGGGCGAATTACCCCCACATAACACACTCCAATCCAATTTGCTGGTAGCAGTTTGTAGGCACGTTGGCCGCACACCCAATAGTGACCCTTTAAGGCTCGTGCACCATTTTCGAACAAACCGTTAGGTGTCCGTGGTGATTGGAAATATGTTGAATTACCTACTCCTAGAGGATGATCTGACGGGCCGTTCATCAACAACCTGTCCACGGTTTTTCCCACTTCTTCTGTGGTGCCCCAACAGATAGGAAGTCCATCCGGACGTATGCTCAAATGTCCCTGACAGTGGTCTTTATTATCACTTGACCACCAAATTTGAGTCCCATCAGGGAGACGAGAATACGTTTTATCAGTGAGTCTGCATTTCCAGGCACCCGAACCGCAGTGCCAAAAGCAGGTAACATTAAGATGGTTATTAGACTGATTAGTGGAAGACCAAAAATGGGAAAACTGTTTCCTGTGCCCTGTTTGATTCACCCAAGCCCATCCGGGCCAGCGAGGTACAAAATCTGGGGAACTGGAACTCAAGAGGCGACAATATGCCTGGTCATCCCCTTCTGGCAGTGACACGGCTGCCCCGTGGTTTGAACAATCAATTGGTCTACAACCGTCAGTGAGGCAATGGTTGTCATAAGTATAGGTCCAGTTGCACTTGCTATTTCCCACGGGAATACCATCTTTCTGTGTTCAGTTCAGACAATATTCGCCTTGGACTGGGTATCGTATTGTCCAGGGCTGTGTGTCTTCACCCCAGTAAGAATCATTTTTGACCTCACTGTAATTACTCACTAACCATTTCGGGGAAATAGGGACAGCAGTCCAGGGCCAGCTTTCCAAAACTAAGGGTCCACCACATACCCAACAATTAGTCAGATTAAAAGTGTTGGCCACTTGCTGGCCTAGAGCCATAAATTCATTTTGCCTCCCCGAGCTGAAGAGGGGGGTACAGTGACGTGCGGAAATAGACTCCACAGTCAGTGAGATTGTAAAGTAGGTATGTTTATTCAGCGCTGGGCAGCACGGGGGGTAGTCCCGCCAAAGTCATGCGTGCCTGACGCAGCAACTCTCTTCAAATTTAAACATCAAGTGTTGCATATACATAAGATTTCGCAATACACCTATACATATGCATGACCTATCCCCGCTTCGTATTAAAATTAGTTCCAAGAAGCCATTTCCCTAAGTTCCTCTCAACTGCGTCTGCGCAGTGTCTCCTTGTGGTGGTCGTCGGGGGTCGTGAAGATGAAGGCTGTATGTCTTCTTCACGATGAACTCCTAACCTTCTGTCCCTGCGCAGACTCAGTTGCTCCTTGGCATTTATCCAAATCACAAGGCCGGTCTTGGCTGGTTCTTGGGGTCGGTTCCTGATTCTTATCAGGAACTATCTCTTGCTTCAATTAGTTTCAACAATGTAAACGTTAAACACCATTTTTCATCCCCTTGGGCTGTGTCTTCTTCTATTGAAATTCCCTTAACTTCATTACAAGCTAGATAATTATTAAACAGTTCCTATCTACATCTATATCTACTATATCTTACTAAGATTCCTTTGGCTCCCCATCTCAACAGGAGTTTCCCCAAATATTAAAGGCGGCGACAATGGTCGACCAAAACAAAGTCTGCGGTGGTATATCAAACATCCTATAAATATTAACAAAGCAATCACTGATGAAACTACACAGATGATCAACAACAACATGTATTCCTTCAGGCAAGCTCCAGAGTCTTCTGCTATTGGGGTGTTCTGGAGGGGAGCTAATCAGGCTAATTCATCAGCTTTGCCATTCCACTGGCTAACAGGGGTGCTATCCTGTTGATGGGAAGCCACCCAGGCTACTGCAAATTTTCCTTGTCTAGCAATGGTTAGAATATCTTGCCACTTTTCTTTCTGCCATACAGGTATCCTATTGACCTCCCACCCATTTTGTTCCCAGAATGGAAGCCATTCAGTACAGCCTTTAAATACAGCATAGGAATCAGTATAGATATAGACAGGAGAGGTAGACTGAGCTTCATGTTGGAAAACACTCCATACTGCAACTAATTCCCCTACTTGAGCACTACCTTCTCCTTCGGTGATTATTTGTTTGTCCGCATCTACACGTAGCGCTACAGCTCGATATTTCCAAGTTTTTCCTTCTCGTTTAGAGGAAGCATGAGTAAACCAAACATTCTGCAATTGTTCGGAAAACGGGGGGGCCACTTGTATTACAGGAGGAAGTTCAGGCGCTTCTCTATCTGGGCTCGTTTCCTCTTGAATGGTTAACATCTTTGCTGCCCCCTCAGACACTGTAAAAATGTCACAATAATGCTCAATCTGGGCATACCGTTTCTGCACAGAGGCTCTCTGGGCCACCCCATCAGGGGGCGGAGTTCCTGCTAAAACTGTCTTGGTTACTTTAGACGGGCCTCTAAGCACTATAGGCTGTTGCCGAATAGTCCGTTCAGCCTCTCTCAAGGCTAAACTGACTACAAACAAACCTTTCTCCCAAGCAGTATATCTTTTTTCCGCATCCTTAAAACTGCGAGAATAGAACCCAATAGGTCGAGTGGGTCCTTCGGGGCCCTTTTGCCATAAATGTATTGATAGCCCGCTCTTGGCAAATCCCCATTCAATATGGACAGGGTCTGTGGGGTGAATAGGACCGAGAGCTTGATGGGCAGTCGCTTCAAAAACTAGCAACTGCAATGCCTCTTCATGGGATTTAGTCCATTCCCACTGAGCCCCTTTTCGCAACAAGTCATACAGGGGTCTTGCAATAATTGAAAAATCAGGGATATGTTTCCTCCAGAACACAAGTAATCCTAGTACGTGCTGCAAATCCTTTTTTGACTCTGGCATTTTAATCTGATCCAATGAGGAAAGGGTGTCAGGGGGGATACATGTCACTCCTCCCTTCCACCAAATTCCTAAAAACTTTACTTCGCTTGAGGGTGTTTGTATTTTCTCTGGTGGAATTTTCAGCCCCAAGCTTTCCAAGTGAGAAATTATATTATCCTGAGTTTTCTGAACCTTTTCTGTTTCATCCCCACCCACAAGAATGTCGTCAATATACTGATAAACACTGACCCCTTCCTCTGTCTGAATTACTTCTAGCTCCTGCGCTAACGCATGGTGAGCTAGGGTGGGGGAATGCTTATATCCTTGTGGGAGTCGAGTAAAAGTAAATTGCTGACCCTCCCAAGTAAATGCAAAGCGGTCTTGATCCTCTGTTTGCAAGGGGACCATAAAAAACATATCTTTAACATCCACTGTTGCCATAATCGGGTGGGCTCGTTCCTGGATTGTAGCTATAAGCTCAGCAATATTCAGTACCGCAGCTGTCAATGGACCTGTATTTGCATTAAGTCTGCGATAATCTACAGTCAATCTCCACTTGCCATTAGGTTTTCACACTGGCCACACCGGGGAGTTAAAAGGAGAATGGGTCGGAATCAAGATACCCTGTCCCTTTAAGTCCTCTAACACAGGCGCTATTCCCTCTCTGGCCCCCAAGGGTATCGGGTAGGGCTTAACATTTGTAAGCTTTGAAGGGGGAAGCAGCTGCGCGGTTTGTAACAGCCGAATATCTATTGTGAGAGAGCCAAATGACCACTGTCTCCCTTTGTTATCAATCCAGGTCTTTCCCTTTAAAACATCGAGTCCTAAAAGGTTAAGTGGAAACTCCCCCACAACCATTGTCACTGTAGTGGCACTATCTTCTCCTGGCAAACGCAGGCTGACCATTGTTAATGCCTGTGGCTGAACAATGCCGAATGCATCTGCCACAAAAAGCCGCTGTTTGGAGGGTGTAATTCCGCAGTTAGCAGCGTCTTTGGTTTTAATAGCTGACATTTGAGCTCCGGTATCTACCAAAAAGGTGACCGGGACTTGTATTGGCCCCAAAATGCCTGTAATTAGTAAATCACCCCAGCCCTTTTCAGTGAGCTGTCTGATATACATCCAACCTTCGCCCCCCCGCTCACCACCGAAAGGCGAAGGATCTAGTTTCCCACCGGCTTTTGGGTGGCGTTTGGTTCTGATAAATCAATCAGGGAGGGTGCGCTGGAAGTAGTATTCTCAAAATCCACTTTTCTATTTGCTGATTTATCAGGCCACCCTGTTACCAATTTTTCCAATTTGTCTGTTGGCATCCCGTCCATTAAGTCACACGGGATCCCCTTCTGGTATCCCTGTGTCCACAGTCTATTACGTTTGTTCGGGATATCTCTCTCCCCCAGCGGTTTGGCAAGGGGTGTTCTCTTATCACTCCCAGGGCACGGAACTATTTTTACTTCCGCCCGCCTCAAGCCCCTGGAGTCTGTTTTGGTGGCTGGAGGGTTAACGGGACCATACTTGCGCCCATAATTAATTAATTCCTGGGCCACTTCTCCCCAAGTCCACATTTTCTTATCTGGGGGTCGGCGGTGCCGATCAGGCGTGAATCCTCCTAAAGCAGCCGCAACACTCTCGCCCTGGGGCATCGCCTGTATCTTTCCTTGTAATTGTATACCAATCGGCTTCAGAGAATCAGGGAGTCCCCGTATAAGGGGAGTCATTCGCTCAGGATCCACTGACATCATCATCGGGGACTCCTGCGTAGGCTCCAATTTTCAATCATACATCATTTGCAGACAAGCTGCCTTTTGTACACTCTCCACTAATTGATCAACAGTCCCCGTAATCGCGAGGGGATCCCCCCTCTCCAAAGGGTTCAAATCCCCCGCCCAATAGGCTGCCCATTGGGTTAAAGGCACGGTAATCCCCAGTAGTTAAAAACACTCCCGGTCCCCAATACCCTTCCGCCTCCTTTTCACTTAACAGAATCTGGTCCCCCCCCGACAATGATACCCTCCACACATACTCCGTTTCTGACTCCTTAGGGGTTCAGCCAAATTCCTTTTTTAGTTTTGCCAACTCAGTGGCAGTATAGGGGACCTCTTTAGTTGTAACTTGGGGGAACTTGTCCTGCTCATCATCGTAAATATATTCAGTTTTCACTAAGGGTCGCAATGAAGGCAGCTCCAACTTCACTCTCTCTTTTGCTGCTTGCAGGTCCTTAAAGGGGTAGTCAATTTTTGATCTTGGAGGAATTTCCTCACGGACAGTATCCGCAAGGAGCTGCTCCTTAAGAGCTATTTGCAAATGTTTCACTTGGTTCTTTTCTGCTTCAAGTTGTGCTTTTAATCCCGCCACTTGTCCCAGAAGGGACTGAACAAGATTTTGGAGGGATTCAATAATTTGAGATTCTGCAGTGAGGTGGCAATCCCTATCCTCCACTGCTGTGGCCAGACTGGCACCGGGAACGGCACAGACAATTGCTTTTCCTTTCCCTGACTGCACTCTAGCGTCTTGCTGTAAAGCGACCATCCGATCAACAACGCTCGGCAGGTTATACCAATTTCCCTGAGCCCAGTCTACCCCAGGCACAGAGGGTCGTGCTTTATGTTTTTCTAAAAAATCAAACAAAACTTCTTTCCCCAAAGGGGCAATTTTACTATCACTCATCTTACACAAAGCAGGGAAGCGGTCGTCTCAGGAAGGCAGCACGTAAAGTTTCAAACACAACAACACAAGCCTGCTCCCCTTACGTTCCTGAGAGGTCTCACGTATTTAAGAAACAGTACGGCACTCTCGTCTCAAGGGATCCTGTCCGTGACGCCAATTTAAATGTCCCGATCCAATGTCGGGGAAGGTTTCAATGTGATCCCAAGAGCGAGATTAAGACACAAACGAGGTCAAATGCCGTATACCCAAAAGAGTTTTTATTATCAAAAGTATCAAAAGTAGAAAATAGTAGCGATAGGACAGAATGGAAGAAAAGGCAGAAATCAAGCAAGCAGTCGGGATAGAGTTGCAAGAATAGTCACCACCATGGATCCAGTGGCATCCCATTGGTCCTCAGTCTTCAATTCTTTGGTGATGGGTGCACACCATGGCTTGTCTCCACGGTCTTTTATAGGGCATATTTCAATGAGGTATGCACATATATATTGTTCATGCACTGTTCACACGCTGCAGGTTTCGTCTATCACACGACCTTTACGTGACCAAATCTTATCTCAAAGACTACAGTTTCCATGAGAATGGTAGCCTCCACATCCTTACATCCTTGTCGACTTCAGCCTGTTTCCTCTCCTGAATGCCTCAGTGGCCTAGTAATTGTCCTTATGGATGGGGGAATGTCCTGCTTAGACAGGCCATCTCAGAGACAAAGGGCTCGAGATAAGATGAATGGCTTGAGAAGTCTCTCACACCTGACAATCTTTGAGACAAACAGCTCAAGATAACAATTCAGTCTCTCACACACTCCCAGTCCAGGTCCACCTGAAGTACTATTTTGGCAGCCTTGTCTACCTGTTCATTATTTCGATGTTCTTCAGTGGCACGGCTTTTGGGCATGTGAGCATCTACATGACGTACCTTTAGAGTCATGTGTTCTACACGGGCAGCAATGTCCTGCCACAATGCAGCTGCCCAGATGGGTTTACCCCTGCGTTGCCAATTGGTCTTCTTCCACTGCTGTAGCCACCCCCATAGGGCATTAGCCACCATCCAGGAGTCGTTATAGAGATAGAGTACCGGCCACTTTTCTCATTCAGCAATATCTAGGGCTAGTTGGATGGCTTTCACTTCTGCAAACTGACTTGACTCGCCTTCTCCTTCAGCAGTTTCTGTGACTTGTTGTGTAGGACTCCACACAGCAGCTTTCCACCTCCGATGGTTCCCTACCACACGACAGGATCCATCAGTAAACAAAGCATAACGCCTTTCGTCTTCTGATAACTCATTATATGGTGGTGCCTCTTGGGCATGAGCCACCTCCTCAGGCAATGCTCCAAAATCTCTGCCTTCTGGCCAGTCCATAACCTCTTCCAGAATTCCTGGGTGGTTGGATTTCCCCAGTCGAGCTCGTTGCATGATCAATGCTATCCACTTACTCCATGTAGCGCTGGTTGCATGATGTGTAGAGGGGATGTTTCCTTTGAACATCCAGTGTAGTACGGGCAATCGTGGTGCCAAGAGGAGATATGCTTCTGTACCAACAACTTGTGAAGCGGCTCGAACACCCTCATGCGCTGCTAGTATCTCTTTTTCAGTCGGGGTGTAGTGGGCTTCTGATCCTCGGTACCCCCGGCTCCAAAACCCTAATGGTGGACCTCGGGTTTCTCCTGGTGTTTTCTGCCAGAGGCTCCAGGTGAGACCATGCTCCCCAGCTGCAGTGTAGAGTACATTTTGTACATCTGGTCCTGTCTGGACAGGCCCAAGAGCTACTGCACGAGCTATTTCCTGTCTGATATGCTCAAAGGCTTGTTGTTGCTCAGGGCCCCATTCAAAATAGTTCTTCTTCCGGGTAACTCGGTAGAGAGGACTTACAAGCTGACTATAACCTGGAATATGCATTCTCCAGAACCCCACAAGGCCTAGGAAAGCTTGTGTTTCTTTCTGGTTAGCTGGTGGAGACATAGTTGCTATCTTGTTAACCACATCCATAGGCACATGACGGCATCCATCCTGCCATTTTATTCCCAAGAACTGAATCTCCTGTGCAGGTCCCTTGACCTTGCTTTTCTTTATGGTGAAACCAGCTTTCAGAAGAATCTGAATTACTCTTTTTCCCTTCTCAAACACTTCTTCTGCCTTGTTGCCCCACACGATGATGTCATCTATGTATTGTAAATGTTCAGGGGCATCGCCTTGTTCCAGTGCAGTTTGGATTAGTCCATGACAAATGGTAGGGCTGTGCTTCCACCCCTGGGGCAGTCGATTCCAGGTGTATTGGACACCTCTCCACGTGAAGGCAAACTGTGGCCTGCACTCTGCTGCCAAAGGAATGGAGAAAAATGCATTGGCAATATCAATTGTAGCATACCACGTGGCTGCCTTCAACGCCAGTTCATATTGAAGTTCTAACATGTCTGGTACAGCAGCACTCAGTGGTGGTGTCACTTTGTTCAGGCCGCGATAATCTACTGTTAACCTCCACCCTCCATCAGACTTTTGCACTGGCCATATGGGACTATTAAAAGGTGAATGAGTCTTGCTGATGACTCCTTGGCTCTCCAGTTGATGAATCAGCTCATGGATGGAGCCAGGGAGTCTTGGTTTGTGCGATATTGCTGCCGGTGCACCATCCTGGTAGCAATTGGCACCTGCTGTTCTTCAACTCGCAGCAATCCCACAATGAAGGGATCTTCCGAGAGGCCAGGCAGGGTAGATAGATAGCTGTTTGATCTTCTCTGTGTTTACAGTGGCTATACCAAAAGCCCATCGGTACCCCTTTGGGTCCTTGAAGTACCCTCTCTGGAGGTAGTCTATGCCAAGGATACAGGGGGCCTCTGGGCCGGTCACAATGGGGTGCTTTTCCCACTTGTCCCCTGTTAAGCTCACCTCAGCCTCCAATATAGTCAATTCTTGGCATCCCCCTGTCACTCCAGAGATCCAGATGGGTTCTGTGCCCCTGTGCCCTGATGGCACCAGCATACACTGTGCACCAGTGTCTACCAAAGCCTTATACTTCTGTGGGTCTGATGTGCCAGGCCATTGAATCCACACAGTCCAGTATATCCGGTCATCCCTTTCCGTCTCCTGGCCGAAGGCAGGGACCCTCTATTGCTGTTCCTCATCAGAGTATTCACTGTCTGACCCTTGTGGTGCCAGACCAGAAGTCCCCTCACCAGAATCAAGGGAGGTGGTTTCAGTTCTTCTATGCCTGGGAGATCACTGATTGCTTTCTTGGGCCTCTGCATCAACGACGCTGACAGCCTTCTTCTTGGGTGACCCCTTCTTAACAGCTGTCTTCCCTCTCAGTTCACGCACACGGGCTTCCAGCTTAAAGGTGGGTTCACAATCCCACTTCCTCATGTCCTCCCCTTGGTCATGCAGGAAGAACCAGAGTGTACCACGTGGCATACGCCTGGGGCTCCCTTTCCCTCTGACCGGGGCAGGAGAGGACTGATTTCTTGGAGTGTCCCTAACAGCCAAGGCACTGTCCTGTAAGGATGAGGAGACACAGAGATTTTCTTCAAAGTTTTGGAGCCAAGACGACACTTTCTCCACAGTTGGTGTTTCCATATCTGGGCAATACATTGCTGCCAAGCTGTTAGAATACAACGCTGGGGCACCTTGAATCACCTTTCTCCACATGGCCCGTGTGCACAGGACATCCTCTGGATCTTTGGAGACCTCCTCATCATCTAGATCACTGTAGATGGCTTCCAGCACTGCTAACTCTCTCAGGTACTGGATGCCTTCATCTGCAGTAGTTCACTTTCCTGAGGTGTTCACAAGATCTTCCTTGAATGGATATCTTGCCCTCACACTTGAGAGGAGCCGTCTCCAGAGACTGCAAATTGCTGCCTCTTTTCCAGTTCCTCTTTCAATTCCCCGGTTTCTAGCAAGGGATCCCAGCTGTTGGACTTCCTTGCCTTCCAGTTGCTGACTGTCGGCGCCGTTATCCCAGCATCGGAGCAGCCAGGCAGCAATCCGCTCACCTGGCTGGTGGCTGTAGTCTTTCTGCATGTCCCGAAGTTCTGAGGACGTCAGGGACTGGGTAGTTTCCACTTCCTGTTTAAATTCTCTCACTCTTTCCTCTCGTTTCTCTGCTGAAGGACCGGCTTCTTGATCAAACCCTTCCTCTTCTTCATCTTCCTTTACTAATCGATGATATGGACCCGTTGATCTCCTTGTCCACTGCTTCTTTTTCACTACTGGGGCAATCACTGTAGTTGTTGTTGTTTGGGTCCCTATCTCGAGCTTGGTGTCCTCAAATGCAGTCTGGGTCCCTGCCTCAACCGTGGTCCTCTGAGAATGTTGAACTATGGCTCGGTAGGCATAGGCCAGGCCCCAGCACAGTGCGAGAAGCTGCTGGTTTTCATCGGGGTAGGCAAGGCACCCTTCTATCAGGTGGTACGTCAGTTTGCCAGGGTTGCTTGCCTGTTCAGGTGTAAAGTCCCAGATTATGGGAGGTGATAACCATCCTAGGAATCTGCCCAAATCCTTCCATATACCCTGCCACCCAGGGACCGGTCGCTTGAGGGCACATTTCAGTATCGCCTCACCCACAATTTGTCTGCTTTTATACCAGGACGAGACCAGATTCCACAAAACCCATAACATACCACCAGTATTAATTATTAGTATTGAACAGCTCACATAAGGGTGAACAAGGACCTCGTTAGCCTGCATAATAAAACCATTCACATCAATGCCAGGTAGGGAGAGGGAGATGTATTCCCTCATCCTCTCCACAAGATAGCTCCCCCAGCACAGTAAAGCCATCAGTGCCAGGGCAAAGCACATAGCCATTATTTGCATTACCATGTTCCCAAACTCAGCAAGATAGAGATAAGCAAGCAGCCAACAAGCTCCGTGACCTGCACAGGAGCTTGCCACTTAATAACTAGCTGTAACACGCTTAATGCAAAACTGCTGTTGTCGAGCCCCACGTTGGGCGCCAAAACTGATACTGATGGGGGGGTTGGAGTGGCCGCAGTGCCTGTCACGTTGTTGTTAGATCCAGAGACCTTCTCTTCCCCTTGAGGATACTGAGTGGTATTGAACAGGGTTCGATAGGCATGGGCCAAGCCGCAGCACATTGCAGTGAGTTGTGTCTCCCTGGAATTGTCCGGGTGATGACAGCATACTTTTTCCAAATATTCTGCTAGTTTTTCAGGATTCTGCACTTGTTGAAGGGTGAAGTTCCAAAACACTGGAGGTGTTTTGCAATAGCACCCTAGGCATTTGCCCATACTACCCCACATACCCTGGCACTCATAATTATCCAGCCTCGGGGCAGATCTCTGGGTGATCTTCTTAAATAGTTGTTTAACCTTGAACAAGACCTGAACCACATTCAGGAACATGCTAGTTCCTATCAAAAGGACCATACTGGTCTCAACATCCCAAGGGTATTAAAATTTTCCAAAATTCTCAAACGCCATTGTAACTAGACTGGGGAAGAAAGGTGTCTCACCCATATATTGGCTCTCTGAGGAGGAAGGGTGAATGGTGTAATTATTAATAGTTTCCCACAGATGGCTCCCGACATATAGAGGTGATGACAATGCTGAGTGCAAACACCAGATTATTCCCACGACCGATAATTTTATCATACCATAAGCCAGTATTACACAATACATCAAAGTGAAAACCTTAATCCACCTCCCAGGGATGATAAGCAGCAGCACAGGGACTACATACAGCAAGTGAGGTGATACATAACAGAACTCTAAAAACGAGAGCAACAAATCTAAGAACACATAAATCGACATTGTGACCAGTGAATATTAGATCAATGTAATAAATGCTTGTAACAAATTCGTTTTAACAAGCTCTGGTTAGGCTTGTCGTTATCTCAACCCTTCGAGCCCCACATTGGGCGCCAAAATGGACTGTCGTGGTTTAACCCCAGCCAGCAACTAAGCACCACGCAGCCACTCACTCAGTTCCTCCCCACCCAGTGGGATGGGGGAGGGAATCGGGAATAAAAAAGTAAAACTCGTGGGTTGAGATAAGAACAGTTTAATAGAACAGAAAAGAAGAAACTAATAATGACAATGATAACACTAAGAAAATGACAGCAGTAATAATAAAAGGATTGGAATATACAAGTGATGCACAGTGCAATTGCTCACCGCCTGCTGATCGACACCCTGTTAGTCCCCGAGCGGTGATCCCCCCACTCCCCCCAGTTTATATACTAGATGTGACGTCACATGGTATTGTTACGGATGCACACATAACCGAATCCAACAGGTGTTAAAACTCAGATTTATTCTTCAGTAAAAAGTTAGTGAATCACATGCGCGGGCAGCCTCTGGGGTTTCTGCTGGTTGCACTCAATGACCCCCAGGATTCTTTCTCTGAGGGACTGGACGTGTATCTTTAAAAAATCCAGCAGGCCTCTAATAAAGGGTCTAAGGTGGCAGTGGTCCACCAGGGCAGTCATCGGTATCCCTTGCTGCCCTCTATCATACATGGCCTGAACACAGGCGGTTTTTTGCACTCCCTCCGTTAACTCCGACAGTCCCTTTACCCGGATAGTAATAGGTTCTCCTCTCTCCTTGGGGTCCACACCCCCAGCCCAGTAGGCTACTCGGGACGTTATCGACCGATCACCCGCTGGTCCAGCACTCAGAAACACTCCCAGTCCCCAGTAATTTCTTGCTTCATCATCACTCAACAGTATCCGATCCTCCCCCGTTAGAGAAACTCTCCACAAATACTCAGTTTCGGTTTCACCCGGCTTGTGCGAAAACTTAGCTTGCAACTAGCCGAGCTCGGGTCCCGACCAAGGGGCCATGCAAACAGCGCTCCGGGGGCTCCCACCGTGCGGACCCGCGTGCCCTTCTGTTTCAATAAGGGGCTGCACGTCCCTTTCCTCCAATTTCAACTTCAGACAATCTATTTCCCCTTGCCTTTTAGCAGAATCACTCTTTCGGTTCTGTGCTTGAATCAAGCAGGCGCCCAGGAGGGCACACACACTGCCTTTGCCATCTCTTCTACTTCCGCGGCATAGTTCTACTCTCTCCACGACCGCTGCCGGGTCGGACCACTTCTCCTTCGCCCATTCCAGACCTGGGGGAGAAGGGCTGCAGCCGTGCCTCCGTAAGAATTCCTCTATTAACACCATCCTGCCGATTACACCAATTTAAAATGTTACAGATGCACGCATAACCAAATCCAACAGGTATTAAAACTCAGATTTATTCTTCAGTAAAAAGTTAGTTAGAAGTCCGGTAACATTTTATAAAACCACAGGCTCAGTGATGTAAAGAGAATTAATACTACACAGACGACTCAAGAATCCCCAAGATTTAAAGTGATGGCTCCAAAACGCGTGTATCACTCACCTAAAAGCTGAGGGCTCTCTCCCTCGAGGAGTTACCTCGGGCGGTGCCCTGACCCGAAGGGGAGTCCCCGACTGCAGACCCGCTGCTCCGAGGAGGACTGCCCACATGTCCTCCGGCAGGACCCCGTTTATACCCCTGTCGAATCTGACCTGTGGTCATTTAATCCCTATTGGCCAGGAGGGTCATCTCAGTGTACCTGGCGCATCTCGATTGGCCAGTTCAAATTTCAACCTGTGGCCTCCAGGGTTTAGGGTTTTTTTCTCCCCCTTCTCCCTTCCTGGAGAAGTTTTGTTTCCTGCTGGCAGGATGGGGGGGGGGGAAGTGTACTGCCACAGGTATGGAATACCCCGTTGGCCACTTTGGGTCAGCTGCCCTGGCTGTGTCCCCCCCCCCAACCTCCTGTGCCCCTCCAGCCTTCTTGTTGGCTGGGCATGAGAAGCTGAAAAATCCCTGACTTGGTATAAACATTACTTAGCAACAACTGAAAACATCAGCGTTATCAACATTCTTCTCATAGCAAACTCAAAAACATAGCACTGTAGCAGCTACTAGGAAGACAATTAACTCTATCCCAGCTGAAAACAGGACAGTCTTTAACTTCTCAGAAGTTTAGAATGGCTTATATTGCTTCAACATCTAATACTTAAATTCTCAGTATTTCTAGCTGTAGGAGGTACAAGTTGTACTATGTGGTTGTGATTCTCAAAGTGACACCATAGTCCTAGATAGTATTATCGCCCTCAGCCTCCATAGAAATGTTTGCAGCATCACTTGTGAAGTTGTGGTATCAGTTTATCAGCTTCCATCCCACTTTGCCTAAGAGTTTATATTCTGCTGTGCTGATAATCAAAGAAGATGAGAATGAAAATGTAGAAAATTGTATGTGGCAACCAAGTGGAAATCTGGCAGAAGCATTTCTAGGTTGGTGGGGCTTAATAATGAGTATACCTGAACTGTTTTACATAGCGATATCCTTAAGCACTCAAGAATTGCTTGCAAGTATGTAATGTCTAGGTATATATATTGTTAGAATGAAGGTGGGGGCAGATGGGGGTGTAGTGGCATTTTAGGTTATACTGTCCTGTTGTGGTTTAACCTGAGCTGGTAACTAAGCACCACATAGCTGCTCACTCACTCCCCCCCCACCCAGTGGGATAGGGGAGAGAAGTGGAGGGGGGGAAGGTAAAACTCGTGGGTTGAGATAAGAACAGTTTAATAGAGCAGAAAGGAAGAAACTAATAATGATAACAACAACAATAATAAAATGACAATAATAATAATAAAAGGATTGGAATATACAAAACAAGTGATACACAATGCAATTGCTCATCACTTGCCAACCAATGCCCAGTTAGTTCCCGAGCGGCGATCCCTCCCAGCCCCACTCCCCCAGTTTATATACTAGGCATGACGCCACATGGTATGGAATACCCTGTTGGCCACTTTGGGTCAGCTGCCCTGGCTGTGTCCCCTCCCAACTTCTTGTGCCCCTCCAGCCTTCTTGGTGGCTGGGCATGAGAAGCTGAAAAATCCTTGCCTTAGTATAAACATTACTTAGCAACAACTGAAAACATCAGTGTTATCAAAATTCTTCTCATACTGAACCCAAAATATAACACTATATCAGTTACTAGGAAGAAAATTAACTCTATCCCAGTACATCTAAAACCAGGACATGTCCTTATTTCTTAAGTCCTTGAACTCTTCAGCCTCTAGTCACTCGAGTCTCATGGTTTCTCATTAGATTAATTCTGAAAATGGGGTATTTGCTTTTGAAAGGAAACACTACTCTTTGATAATTCCTTGATTTGGATATTAATGTGTACTGGTCAGGTAACATTGGCTTTTTTCTAAAGCTACCTGCGTAGATGGTTGTCTCCATCATATGTAACTGCAGAATAAACATGGCTCTTTGGATAGACACCTCAACACTGGTAGGTCGTTTTGAGAGGCAGAGGGTGGAAAGGAAATCTGATTCTTCATTTATGCATGCTGTGGTGAAGTAATCGTCATCCAAGGCTTTGATGCATTTATTGCTTTAAGTAGTGCTTTATAACTTGCTTGGTCTCTGTACTCATGCTTGTTTGATGCCCCTGTTCACAACTCCATGCTGTGACCTGGCCACAGCACTGTGCTGAAAGGTCCTGGTTTTAATCTTGCAGTTTCCAAGCCTGCCCTGGGACTGTGTAACAGTCGTTTACGGGAGTTTTGGCTGCTGGGAGTTACTCTGAAATTCTGCTGCAGGTTTGGGGGGGTTCTGTTTAAATGTAGGCTTTTCTGCTGCTTTGGGATGAGACGGTGCCCCAAGCCTTAGTGACTAGATCACTTCTAAACTGAAGTTTATTGGCTCTAGACAGAGTACTATTTACATATAGTGTGTTTCTTTTTAATAGCTTGGGACTGGGGATTTGAAACAAGAAAATGTGCTAATTTAACTGGGAATCTTAATCTCAGAGTCTGCACACATGATCCTGCCATGCTCCAAAACATTTAAGAATCAGCTTGCGATCCAGCCATGTATTTTTCTGATTTTTTTTTTTTTTAAAAAGTTCCCGTAACTCCTTTTGAATTAAAGATTTATAGCTTCATGTAAAAGGCTAGGCACCTTCAGTAATGCCCTAGGTTCAGGGATTAGACCTCCCTCAACAGAATTAGATTTTTTTTCTTGAAAATTACTGCCTAATCATTTAAATAATCTTAAATACTTAATTATTTATTCTGAATGTTTTTTTTTTCCCTGGCCTTGTTAAGCTTGATCACTTGCTCATCAGTGTCCAGATTCTGTTGTATTAGATCAAATTTGCAATATTTAGGCACAGTGCTGCAGGTACTCATACACAAATAATCATAGGCATCTGAACAGACTTTGCAGTCAATGAAGCCAGTGACATGGGCGGAGTTGTTCATCAGGCCAGTGTCTTATGCAATCAAAGTCTTATAAATAGGGAGCTCTTTAAATATTAAAAGCTAATTTGAAAACAAATTAAACTGCTGGTGGTCTCAAATTCTATTAAAATATTCATTTATTTATTACAACACTTGGGTCAAATCTTTCCCCAGATTTTATTGATATTTTATCAATGACCCATTTAAATTTCTTGAACCATTGGTCAAGACCAGAACTGGGGCTCTTTGAATGAAATTTTAGGACTGTTGCATTTTGCCTGTCTTCCCCTTATCTTTGTCAATGAGGTAGTAGATTTAGTCTGAGATTGTGGGGCTTTTTTTAATTGCATCTGAAAAGATATGAAAATAAAGGGGATACAAGAGCTCCAGGAAGTCTCTAGCACCTTTCAGTTTCAGGCTTGGTACAGGTCAGAGCTATGGCAAGGCAGATTTAATTCCTGTTGCTGGTGTGAGGCTCTCGCTGCCCCAACCTGCCTTTTTCCCCAGGTTACTTCTCCCAGCAAGCAAGGGTGACTGGCTGCCACTGGAGGGGTCAAGGCACTTGCAATAGTGGAGACCCAGCACAGGGTTATCTTTATGCCCTCCACTAGACATCTGAAGTTTATGTGAAGCTGTAAAGACTTGATATGAAAAAATGAAAAAATCTTTTTTTGTGTGTGTGTGTCTTGAAATGCTTTCTTTTTTAAATTGGAGCTACATAGGGCTGGTTCCTCTCACTTAGCCCTGTCTTGCCCAACTCCTTTTGAAAATGAAGTGTGTCCTGAGTCCAGCTGAGTTTTGTGAACTTTGATTCAGCTCATACAGCTGCATACTTTTAGAGTTGGTTCATACAGTATTCTTTTTCTACCTCGTTTGCAAAGGCTGATCTTAAGCAGACTTTGGAGCATAAAGCTTTGATTGATTGACAGAAATACTTTCTGATTTAACTTGGAATGCTAAATTCCCACTTTGAAATGAAGGTCAGATTGCAGAAGGCAGACCAGAACTTTATATGAATAATCTGTCTGTTTTGATGTTTTGGAGCTTCCTGCAACTTCCTGTGTAACTTAAAAGTGTTGTGTATGTTGACACTGTACCATTTCAGCTGGTTTAGAGCCTAAAAATCCAAAGCTCTTCCTTCTCATAATGAAACTATAACAGATTTCTTAAACAAACAAACAAACAAACAAAACTAAACCAAAACTTTCTTTACACTTTTCTCTTAGAACAGATACAGATCAGCAAATTAGACAAAGATAATGACACAGCATTTGGAAATTCTTTCCTTTCAAAGACCGGTTTATGCAATGTCTGACAAAGATCCAAACTGACGGAGAGCAGAAAACCGTTTGTGCATGCTTGAACTGAATATGCTGTAGGATTTGTTTCTTTAATTTTGGTATAAAGTCAGTAGAGGCATTGTGTTTCTGAAAATTATTTACATTTGTAAAGTAGGGGACAGAAGAGTGAATGGAATGCAGCGAGCCTGGAGCCTCAGTTGGGAAGAAAACAGTCATCTCTCCTGATTTAGGCAAATGGAAAAAGGAAATTATGGAGTGAAGTGATGAGTCACTATCTCATTTGGTAAATGTATTTGCTGTTCAAGCCAGAGCCCTTGGGTTCATTCTAAAAAGCCCAGTTTGAGCGTAAGCCTTCGTCCTGCTGGAGTTGTCAGAACTGCCCTGCAGTCAGGAACTTTACAAGTCGGTTGCTTTTGACTTGCAATGAGAAATGGGGCAGGTTCCTGCCAAAGAGCCTCACCAGCTACTCATGGTCATATTTCTCGGTGTACGAGGCAAATTTCTAACTGCCAGATTAGTGTGTGCATATGAAAACAAAGTTCTCACCACCTGCTTCATTGCTAATGAAAAGAAGGATTTTGCAAGCTGCATTAAAGTAAGACAGAGCATTTTTTTCACAGTGGTAAGATCAGGATGATGATAACTAAAAATGTGTAAGCACCACAGAGAGCACAGGGCTATGCTTGCAAATACTAGTTCAAATTGCACAGTAACAGTGGACATGGGCAAGTTCATGGTTGATGCGTGGCCCCACCTGCTGGTAGAAGAGGAAGGATCTTCAAAACCAGTATCTTCCATGTTGTGTTTTAATCGTGATGGGATAAGATTAAAGGTGAGAGAGAACTTTTGAGAAGAATATTTTAATTGACCAATTGATATTTCTGGGAAAAATATATTACTTGGGGCACACAGAACCTCCTTTTGATTCTCAAGGATGATCTCAGACCTGAAAAGGCTTGTGTGGCTGAAATGCATTTTTCCCCAGCTGTATCAATTAGTCTAAAAAAAAATATATATATATGGCCTTTCCTCACACATTTTGCTTTAAGAAACTGAAAGAAGAAAACACTACTATTTTGATGCTATAAGAAATATTTGTCTATTTTGTATTGCACCAATTTTAATATGCCTTTCTATAGTTACAACAGTGGTATTATGTTGAGTGACTTTGCTTACCTTTCTTTAGCCTTCTGTAATACTGGTTCAGTCTTTTAATACCTCCTGCTGACATGAATGCTCCTGGGGCAGATTTAAAGCAAGGCAAAGGTGAAGTAGCTTGCTCCTCTCCCTTGGAATCACCTTGATCTGTTCCTGTAGCTGTAATCCAGGAACATCTGAACAACAACAACAAAAAAATCCCATTGGTTAACAAATAGTTCTTGCTTAGGTTTGCATATAACATCAGTTTGTGAGTTTCAGCAACACATGGTGCTAAGTATTTGCCAAGAATGGATCATTCTGGACTCCGAGAAAATAACTGTGCCCACTTAAATAGTTGTGTGATGCCATATACACATCCAGATTTTCTTGTGTGAAAGAACACAGGTGATGTAACTACAGCTGGCTGTGCACTCTTTCACATCTGTGTCTTGCTCCAAAGCTGCTTTCCATGATGAACATCCATGAAATCAATCTGAAGGCTAGAATACAAAGAACTGCTTTATTTTCATAGTTAAGAATGACAAGGGGAATTACAGGATTTTAAAGAAATATTTATTTCAGCTGGAGAAGAATTTTAAGTCCTGAGAATACTTTGGTGAGAATCTAGGTACTTATGAGAATTTAAAGAGAATTTTAGGCTTTAAAAAAAAAAAAGTAATAACTGTGGTTAATACTCGCTAACTTCTATTCATGCTTTCAGCAAAATATGTGTCTAAAATACAATCCTATTTTGTGTGTTCATTAATAGAAGAGACTTTTTTTTTTCTTTTTTATGTATTACATTTTTTGCACTTTGTTATAGAAATGCATGCATCCTTGGACATTGCCTGAAGTCTTTTAGTAAAGTGTTATCAGGTGTAACTTTTTGTACTAACTTGGCTACTTTTTGTTCAGTCTTTTATGAATGCTGTATGCAACAGTCCATAAGAATAGCACCCAAACACTATTCTTTATTTTCACATATTGATCCATTTTATAAAACAGTTTGCATGTAAGACAGCATTTAAAAATAATATTTAGGCTGACGGCTTTTCAGGTAATAAAGATCTACAATCAAAAATCCTCAGGACAGAGTTTCAAAAACACGCTACGGCCCTGAGCTAGGGAAAGATGTAATTGCATATGGCTTGTACATTTTAAAAATATCTTTTAAGACTATCTTGTACTTCAGAACTACTGTGTAAACTATGGCATGAATGATGAAAAAGGTCTTTAACAGTTCAGTTAGCTGTGTTGCGTTAAAGGGTAAAGAAGTTTGGCAGAAAATAAACCCCCTTGCATTCCAGCTTGTCCTCAGATATCAGAGGGGCTGGGGGCAGCTAGGCTTAGATTCTGAGTGATGCCCAATTCAGCACTATAAGTCCGGTCGCATTCAATATATATTGAACTACCATGATTATGGATGCACAAATAGTGTAATATACTTTCAGTCTAGTCACAGTCAACGAACTAGAATGGCTAGATTAATGAACAGTACAGTTTATTAAAGCAACAGGAGTACAGGTTCTTTTGGATTGCTGGTGATAAATACACTGTCTGCAAAGCACGTGCAAGTACCAAGAATATGAATAATACAGTTGACTACAAACGCGTTAAATTATGGAAAAAACTCTAGAGATTTCTAAGTTTCCCAGGGAAGCACTCGGTATAACCGAGGGTTCGAATCTTACCCAATAGGTGTCCCTATGGGGGAGAGGAGAGGTTCAGCCCATCGACTGATCCCAGAAGTCAGCGATGTCCTCCCAACTTGTCTACGATAGTGTCTTCCCTAGCATTCCTCCTCTCTTAAGCCCTTTTATACTATTTTCTTATTTTTAGGTGGCGCTTGAGTGGCTCTAGTCATACATACCTTTATTATGATTGGTATAAAATCTCGCTTTACTTTTAAAGTTATATGCTAGAGAAAATTCAGAGCGCATGCTCAGTGAGGGGTGGTCGCACTTTGAAGGCAGGTAGCTTTTGGGATGGAGGTGTGTTTTGGTATTATAATGAGATTATAATGAGCAAAGTTCACCCAGAGGACATGATTCAGCGTGTCACTACTCCAGAACTGGGCACTTATGATATAAATCAGAAGTAAGGCAATAGCGTTGACAGAACCCCATTATTTCACCTCCTTGCTTCAGTGGACTCAATGCAGGGACCTTCCATTCTTGTTCCAGTAGTTCCAGTTCCCCATCCCTGCAGTGATATCACAAAGCCTGCCCACGGTGTTTCCGCTCCACCCTCCGTGTTGTTTCTCTTAGAGTCAGCATACCAAGCTCTCCTGGTGTTGCTAACATCTAAGGTTGCAGGTTATGTTGCTTAGGGAATTATTATGGAACAGATTTTGTGTATACCCACCACATTCCACCCTGGAGGTTTACCTTCCCTTAAGAGGTGGACATATCAATAAGTCACCTCCAGCAATTATCCCACAAGCTGTCAGACAATTTGCTTGTATAATCTACTGGATCTGTTCGTATATGCTTGGATCACTTGCTGTGTTAGAGCATTTTCCAGAGGTTAATGTCTGAGATTAGTTTCTCCACTAGAGATTGTGAACGTTGAGGACAAGAAGTGAAATCTACCCTTGGCATGTCTGAACATGGCAGTTTCCATCTGTGCTGGCAGATCACTCAGTAGTGTCCAGGATGGGAAGATGTTCCTGCAGAAGGCAGACCTGCTGAAGGAAGGGCAGTTCTGGTCTATCTGGTCCAGCTCTGGACTATTTCTGCTCTGGGCTCCACCCAGCTTCCAGAAGCTCTTGAGCAGCTATTGTATTTTTTCAGTAAATAAACAAGGCCTAGACTAGGCTGATTTTTCTCCCCCCCCCCTTTTTTTTTTATTTTAAATTGAGCTACTGTATGTTGGAAAACCAGACTTAAAGCTAAATCTGCTTTCCTTTAAAGTTTTGATGTTTCCTTCTAAAAAACATGCACACTTAAGAATGTAAAGATATTGGCCAGAAGTCAAACTATTCCAGTTAACACATCAGATAGGTGTAACTCAGGGGTCTCTTACCTGCTCTTTCTCTTCTGTGGGATCAGATTCGTCAGATGTCTCAGCACTCCCATGCTGTAGCCTCCTGCTCATGGGCTAGGAAGGGAGATTAGTGCAATGTGAGATCTGTAGTCTGAGGAGGGAATGTACCTCCCAGGAGGCATGACTGTATGAGTTTTGTATGTCTTGTTTACAGATATAACAGTGAATTTTTTTTTTTTTTGGGGGGGGGGGGTAGGAGAAAAAACTTAAGTGCTGTCACTGATTTTTTCCCAGATCTCCTTATCCCACTTGGACAAGATTTTGTAGGTAGCTGATGAGCATGGAGGATTATTCTTGGTAAAGAAACTTTTAAATGGTACCAAACACTGCAGACCCATGTTTCAAAGCATGTTATGGTTGCTCCAGCGGTCTGTCTCAAGGGGAGAGCTTTTAGTTTGTGAGGTTACCTTTTAGTTTCTGAGCCCTCTTCCTAAGCTGTTTTTGGCTGGAGGTAGACCAAAGTGCTTAAATTGGGGAATTAATGAAAGAAACAACTAATTAAGTGCAGTGATAGATAAGGCTGCACAGCTGTGTCTGGTTTCATTATCTTTCTATCCAGAAACATTCCAGAAATAAGCAGTTAAGGGCAAAGTTTTGCAGTCCTTTTCCTACTTTCACATGGTGTTTAACCCTGTGACTGTACATTCCAGTCCTCTATTGCCAATTCACAATTTTTCATGTGCTGCGCTTGGATGGAGAAGCAAAAATGTCTGTTGTATTTATGAATTTAGCCTTAAATTGTCTTCTCGCTGAGACACGGCTGCTTGGCACAGGTGAGGAGAGACAGAGGCAATGGCAAAGCCCTCCATGATTTCCCGCTTTCCTCCTAGTTGACTGGTGCACGCTTGAGGGGCATCTGACCTGCCTTGGTCTGCAAAGGGCTATGAGGCACTAGGGTACTGCGGGATGCAGCAAGGTGTGTTCTGCTCCTGTCTCCGCTGAGCACAGGCTCCAGTACTGTCTGTGCGGGGTGACGCATGGGTCTTCTGCAAGGGGTTGGTGCCCTTTGAGAGCTCCTCTAAAACAGGATGTTCTTGGCTGACCAGGCTTGATTGCTTTGTGCCTCTTACTGTAATATGATCTTTCATTCTTTTGTTTCATATTTATTACACTTTTTGCAATATAGCCTTTCCCCTGAGAGAAACGTCAGAAAATGTCATCCCTTGATATTTTGAAACAAGTTATTTTGGGTACTTCGCAGTCGAATCTATACAGATGTTTGAGTATAATTTAGAATATATTCTTGCCAATCTAAATCTACTCAATTGTTCTGAAGCCAGAATAGCATAGCTACTTGTTAACCTACATAAGCAATTTTCTTATGGAGAGAAAGATTTAGGGAGGCCTTTTGTCCCAGTGTAAGCCAGTTCTGAGAATAAAGATTTAGTGGTCCTCGCAATCTGACCTGGTCAGTAGAGAAAGTGTTAAGGAACTCATATTCAAAATAGCAAGTAGCAAAAGCTTCACATCAAATATCTGGAAATAAAGGACCTCTGTTCACTCGGGGGTCCTCAAGGGCACAGAGGGATGAATGTTTGAATTCTTTGCTCTGCTGTATTTATAATTGTTATGTGTTTGTGTGGCGCAGGTTTTTTTTTGGTAGCAGGGGAGGGGGCCGCAGGGGTGGCTCCTGTGAGAAGCTGCTAGAAGCTCCCCTGGCTCCAAGTCGGACCCGCCTCTGGCCCAGGCCAACCCAATCAGTGACAGTGGTAGCGCCTCTGGGAGAACAGATTTAAGAAGGGGAACCTACAGTGGGGGAGGAGATTTGGAATGTGAGAGGAAAACCTATGCAGATATCGAGGTCAGTGAAGAAGGAGGGGGAGGAGGGGTGCCGGAGGAGGTTGATGCCCCTGAAGCCCGTGGTAAGATGGCAGGCTGTCCCCCTGCAGCCCATGGAGATGAACGGTGGAGCAGAGGCCCCTGAAGATGGCCGTGACTCCATGGGAAAGCCTGTGCTGGAGCAGTTTGTGACCGAAGATTGGCCCATGGAAAGGACCCACACCAGGGAAGTTTGGGAAGAACTGGAGCCCGTGGAAAGGACCCACGCCAGGGAAGTTTGTGAGGAACTGCAGCCCGTAGAAAGGACTCATGTTGGAGAAGTTTGTGAAGGACTGTCTCCTGTGGGAGGGACCCCACGCTGGAGCAGGGGACGAGTGAGGAGTCCTCCCCCTGAGGAGGAAAGAGCAGCAGAGACAATGTGTGGCGAACTGACCCCAACCCCCATCCCCTGTTCCCCTGCGCCGCCGGGGGGAGGAGGTAGAGAGAACCGGGAGTGGAGTTGAGCCGGGAAGGAGGGAGGGGTGGGGGGAAGGTGTTCTAAGGTTTGGTTTTACTTCCTAATATCCTTGTTTTGATTTGATTTGTAGTAAATGAAATTGATTTTGTTTCTTCCCCAAGTTGAGCCTGTCTTTTGCCCGTGCCCATAAGTGGTGAGTGATCCCTCCCAGTCTTTATCTCGACCCAGGAGCCTGCCTTTATATTTTCTCCTCATCCCACCGTGGCCGGGGAGGGGGGAGTGAGCGAGCGGCTGTGTGGTGCCTTGTTACCGGCTTGGCTGAAACCATGACAATAATTTATTACCATTAATTAAAAGATTAGTGTGCATTCCCCACTGCTTTCATGTTTTTTCTAACTTCCTCTTGGGTTCAAACTTAATGCTGACAACTCCAAAACCCTTTTGTTAGTCTGTGTAAACTGCAGCCTCATATGTAAAATGAGAGTTTTCCACAGTCCCATTATTATCAGGACGCTTTTTTGGGGGTTGTAGTAAATCACTGGTTTAACAATGTTTACTACAGAGCAACTAACATGAAGTCTCACTTCTTTTGAGCTGCCTTCTGGCTTTTGGGAGAATTCTGATTGTGTGCTAGAGGAACACTTGGTGCTTGTCTCTTGTATGTAATACTAATCATTGCTTTGGACTGTGCTAGTCTAATAGTGATAGTTAAGTCTCTTATATCTCCGATATTAAAACACTGAAAAAGATAGTGGACTGGAGGTGCCTTCCCCAGTGATTTAAGATACAGGACTTTGAGTTGCATGTACGGTTTAGCAAAAAAGGGGAAGACAGTTACCAACCGTTATGCTTTTTCTCCAGATGTTTCCTCTAAGACAAATATCTAGGGTTTTATTATGACACAGTAAGAACACACCAATAAGATGAGAATGTTTTGGGTTTGTTGTGAAATGGAGTGGTTTGGACCGCTTAAAGAATCACTTCCAATGGTATTAGCAAAAGAAAAATGATTTGATAGGAATTTATATAAAAGCGTGACTTCACAGAATTTGATGGTAAGGTTCACTCTATTACTTAATGTGGAAGAATGGCTAAACGAAAGAGGACACGTATACTTAAGCCTGAGCAATCCAGGCTTTAGCAGTAGTAACTTGACCTTGGCAGATAAGATTAGCTAGAAGGAAAACAACTAAAGAGGAATGCATGTCAGCGTTACAGCTTGCCTAAGGTGCGTGCACAAAGGAGAAGCACCAACCGTATTGTTGCCTAAGGTGCGTGCACAAAGGAGAAGCACCAACCGTAGTGTTGCCTAAGGCTCGTGGACAAAGGCCATTATCCAATCAAGTAGCAGCTTCTGCCGCGTGTGACTATATAAACCCTGTAGTGTTTGAATAAAGTAGAGAACGATCATACTCATATTGAGATCGCGTCGTTACTCTGGGTTCGGCTCCCACTCCGACATCTGGTAGCAGAGGACGGTTCGGCTCGACTAGGGAGTAGCGAGACCGACTTCTCCGAGTCTGCGGTAAGCAGCAAGAGGAGGGGAGTGGGAAACAACGGCTGAGGGTCGGCAGCCCTGCCCCCAGCAGGGTTTGCACGGTTGGTGTGAGGTCGCTACTCACCCCTCAGTGGCAGCGATGGAGCTGGAAGCGGCAGCTAAGTTACTCGCCGGGATCCTCTCTAAGAGAGGGATAGAAACCCCGGTGAAACAACTAGTCCGTCTGATCAAGCTGGGGCAAGCGTGGGGACATTTCTCAGACAGCCATATGTTATTTTCGATTACGGAATGGCGGGACTTTGGGGAAACGATGTGGCAAAAGACTATAAAGGGCACGGACAAAGATGAAAAGGAGGTGAAGGCTGTTCGGGCGTTGTGGCATAGCGTGCTAGAGACTCTAAAAGAAATGAAAGCAGAGAGGGAGGTTGCCTGCGCGGCGGCACAGATGCTGGGGCCAGAGCGAAAGACAGACCCTCCGAAGCGATCAGGTTTCGGAGCAAGCCTTCGCGGGGTATTCCCGGGATTGCTCCCTGTGAGCGGGATCTCTGCCCCGGTTTGTAACAGCCCTCTGGAAGTTGCTCAGCTAGTGTCTCCGAGCCCAACACCGCTCCATGCGAATGCGGAAGTTACCGCCACTGAGCCTCCGGTCCATACTGAGCCAGTTGAGGAAGTACAACCGATGCAGCCTCCAGGGGAGGAGACTGCAACGCCCATTGGGAGTGGCCAAGAGTTAGGTGGAGCCGTTTGCTGTCCTCCACCTCCTGCGCCTCCTCCTGAACCGCCCTCAGCTCCGCCTTTGTATCCACCCTTACCAACATCGACTGATATATCCCCTGGCCCTGCGACGCCACCTTCTGAGAAGGAAGAGCAACATGCGAATGACGCTGTGACCAAAATGTTACAAACCGTTTTACAGCGCCTTGATAAATTAGAACTACAAACTGTTACCAAAGAGCAGGATAAACCTCCTTGCTTACAAAACATTATTACTCAACCACAACCCATCCGCTGGAGCGGAATTATTAAGAATGCGATTTTAGAAGGACAGCTTTCACCGCTGAACATGGCGTTTCCAGTCGTACAGTTTCCAGAAGGGCAAAAAGCCACACTCAAAGTGTATGTCTTATCCCTACCGTCAACCTTGGAGGCCTTAATCGGCAGGGATGTCTTAACTCAAATTGGAGCTGTGCTAACTACTACGCCTTTTTAGCTGCGGTCACTGGCGCGCAGTCGCCCAACCCACCATTAGTGTGGAATACCAATGACCCTGTGTGGGTTGACCAGTGGCCTTTAACAGAGGAGTGACTGCAAGCAGCCAAACAGTTAGTCGCCGAACAATTAGCTGCAGAACATATCAAACCATCTGTCAGTCCATGGAACACTCCAATATTTGTAATCCCAAAGAAAAATGGAAAATGGCGATTATTACATGATCTGAGAAAAGTGAATGATCAAATGCAAACAATGGGTGCATTGCAACCCGGAATGCCTTCCCCTAATATGTTACCTCAAGGCTGGCACATCTTAATAGTAGATCTGAAAGACTGTTTTTTTACTATTCCGCTACACCCGCAGGACACTCAACGATTCGCCTTTTCACTTCCATCAACAAATAAAGCTACTCCAGCAGAACGATATGAATGGGTTGTCTTACCACAAGGCATGAAGAACTCTCCCACGTTGTGTCAGCTTTATGTCGCTTGGGCACTTCAACCACTGCGCAATCAATGGCCGGAAACCATCATTTATCACTATATGGACGACATCCTCTGTTGTCAAGAAAAACCCTTCACTGATGCGTCACTAAAACAGCTAGTCACCACCCTATCGACAAAAGGTCTTGTCATTGCTCCAGAAAAAGTGCAACGTTCAGCCCCATAGAAATATCTGGGATGGACTATCTCGGACTCAAAAATCCGCCCACAAAAGACAGAACTTTCTACTCAAATTCAAACTCTCCACGATATACAGACTATACTTGGAGACATTCAATGGGTTCGCAATTGTGTCGGTATTTCGAATTCCGATATTGCCCCACTGACGTGCCTGTTAAGGGGTTCCAACCCAGCAGATACCGTCTCGTTGAACACAGAGCAGACAAGAACACTGCGACAAATAGGAGAAAAACTGCAACGGTCATGGTCCACACGGCGCCTGTTGGACTTGCCAATCTCTTTATTAATTTGTAATGGTAAAACCTCACCATACGCAGTCATTTGCCAATGGCAAAAGAAGAACGGGGAGATATCTTCCTCTTCTGTAACCTCTAATGCCACTGGCAAATGCGAATTGCAAAATGATGGGTTTGGTGTATTGGAATGGGTGTTTTTGAGTGTACAGCCCAAAACCAGCATTGAAACGCGTACTCAAGCAATAGCCACCCTGATACGTAAGGGACGCTCGCGAATAATTGAGATGAGCGGGCATGAACCAGAGGATATTAGCATCCCTACAAATGCTGCTGACATAGACTGGTGGCTCCGTACTTCCTTACCCATACAAAATGCTCTGCTCGGCTATGACGGAAAGATTCATTCCCAACAGCCGTCAGGGAAATTGTGGCAGGTTCTTTCGCGAAACCAGTGGTTAGAAAGGTCCAAAGTGTGTACTACACCTCTGACAGAAGGGGTCACAGTATACACCGATGCGGGTTGACGATCGCATAAAGCAACATGTGTGTGGAGACACGGAACTGAATGGCAACATCATATGATTGATGGTCACCCGAGAGATTCGTTACAGACCTTAGAACTCAGTGCAGTTACCTGGGCACTAAAAAATTGGCTTAGTACTCCTCTAAATGTGGTCACAGACTCCTTGTATGTCGCAGGAGTAGTACCACGTCTCGAGGATGCACTTTTGCGGGAAACGTCGAATCCCAGGTTGGGACAGCTATTTATTCAGTTGCGTTCAATCATGTCCCAACGCACGGCTCAGTGCTGTGTACTACATATCCGCAGTCACCAATTCGAATTAGGTCTTGGTGAGGGAAATCATGTGGCTGATCAACTAGTGAGTATAGTTACCATGCCCCCCATGGACAAGTTTCAACAGGCAAGACAGAGTCATGAACACTTTCACCAAAATGCCAAAGGGCTAAGACGCCAGTTTGACTTAACAGAAAATGAAGCAAAAGGAATAATACAGGCTTGCCCACAATGTGGAAATCATGGGCCAGGCATAGGCTTGGGGGTTAACCCTAAAGGCTTGCAAGCCCTAGAGTTGTGGCAAATGGATGTCACACACGTTCCAGAATTTGGAAAATTAAAATATGTACATGTAACGATTGATACCTTTTCAAAAATGATATGGGCCACGGCTTTGCCTGGTGAAAAGGCTCTACATGTTTGTAAACATTTACTTGCCTGTTTTGCAATTCTTGGGGTCCCTACGTGCATAAAAACAGACAACGGACCCGCATATACAAGTCAGAAAGTCAGAGCATTTCTAACGCGCTGGGGAGTCAAACATGTGACGGGTATCCCACATTCTCCCACAGGACAGGGCATGATAGAACGTACTCATCAAATACTGAAGGATTATTTACGAAAACAACAGGGTGCTGAGACCGAGGCTCAACAGAGGTTGCATCGGGTGTTATTCACGCTAAACTTTCTCTGTCTCATGGGAGATAGGGAAGAACCACCCGTAATGATCCACCATCAAATGATCAAATTGAATAGTAAAACAACATTACCACAATTTAAGGTTCTGTACAAAGATCCAGTCTCTGGTGAATGGTTAGGTCCTGTGCCAGTTATTTTTAATGGCCGAGGGTATATGTGTGTCTCCACAGATCAAGGACCAGTGTGGGTACCGAGCAAGAGCATCAAACCAGCACTCGCCCCCTCACGGTGATTAAAGAAGACGTGCATGCCCACAGTCATCAAAGATTGCACGGTTAATCCTGAAGGAGATCATTCCCGAGTTTTGTCTACGTCACGGGAAATATGCAAACAGACATGATGATTATTATTCTATTTTTATCCGTGGCTGAGGCCATTTGGCCTCCCCCCATCTTACCCAAAACTAACATCTGGCTTACGCTTGCTAACCAAACTAATCAATCGACATTATGCTTGGCTATGGCTAGCGCCAACAACCCATTTTCCACGTGTTTGATAGGAGTGCCGCTGGATGACCAAGCTTGGCCCTGCCCTATGAGCTCTCTAAGCTTTGAGCTTTGTTCAGGCAGGAGCAAGACTGACAATTGGGATGGCATTATTCCTCAATTACCTGGGTCATTAGTCGAGCCACAGGAATTAGAACTCCTTGGTTCACTAAAGATGGATTACTGCGTACTGTTTAATTACAGCAGCAATGCCACGAAAAAGGGGCAAGTTATCAATGCGACCTTGCCGGTGTATCGCAATGCAAGTGAGTGGTGTAATTATACAAGTACTAACTTGTCTAGGTCCAGCAACGCCCCAATACAACTACCACCTGGGGTATTTTTAATATGTGGCGACCGAGCATGGCCTGGAGTGCCTTCTCGATTGCAAGGTGGACCATGTAGTTTGGGACGCCTGACAATATTCCTCCCAAACAACACCCAAATTTGGCAACATAGGAGGAACCATATCAGGACAAAACGTGAAATCCATGCCTTTGAATCTGATTGTGACTCGAACGTAGAATTCTGGAACCCCGGAGAAATTATAGCCGCCAGTGTCCTGGCGCCAGGAATAGCTACGTCACAAGCATTAACCCAGATGAGAAAAATGAGATGTTGGCTAGCTAAGCAAAGCAACTTAACCTCAATAGCATTGGATAGTTTGCTTACCGATGTAGATAGTATTAGACACGCTACACTACAAAATAGAGCTGCCATAGATTTTTTATTGCTAGCGCATGGTCATGGGTGTGAAGATCTGGATGGAATGTGTTGCATGAATCTGTCAGATCATTCAGAGTCGATTCATAAAGCCCTTCAAACCATGAAGGAACAAGTAGGCAAGTTACAAGTTAGTGATGGCCTTGGATGGTTAAACAAATTACTTAGTGGATGGGGAATTACTGGCTGGTTACAAACCTTGGTCTTTGAAGGAGGTAGACTCTTGGTAATGATTCTGATTGTAATAATTGTCTTTAGCTGTATGTTTTCGTGTATTAAAACCCTCATAATGCGCATGGTCCATCAAACCTGGATTGCTCAAAAAGAAGAACGGGGAGTTGTGGAAGAATGGCTAAACGAAAGAGGACACGTATACTTAAGCCTGAGCAATCCAGGCTTTAGCAGTAGTAACTTGACCTTGGCAGATAAGATTAGCTAGAAGGAAAACAACTAAAGAGGAATGCATGTCAGCGTTACAGCTTGCCTAAGGTGCGTGCACAAAGGAGAAGCACCAACCGTATTGTTGCCTAAGGTGCGTGCACAAAGGAGAAGCACCAACCGTAGTGTTGCCTAAGGCTCGTGGACAAAGGCCATTATCCAATCAAGTAGCAGCTTCTGCCGCGTGTGACTATATAAACCCTGTAGTGTTTGAATAAAGTAGAGAACGATCATACTCATATTGAGATCGCGTCGTTACTCTGGGTTCGGCTCCCACTCCGACAACTTAATACATGGATGAAATGCACACAGGAAAATTAAGTTAGAATCGGACTAAAATTAGGTATACAGAGACCGAAAACGCAATAAGTTAAAAAAGAGAAATATACAAAGACAAATCGAGTTAGAATTGATTTCTCGTGATTTGTACAGAGATCGGGAATGTAAAAAGGGTAAGGGAGACCCTCCCGTTGAGTCACGAGGTTCAGAGAAGACCTCCTTGCTTTCTAAACTCCTGTCGGAGTCTAGGTGCAGCTGGATCAACTCCTAGTCCCAGACTTGGTCAATGGTTTATATCTAAAGGGATTATGAGTAAAATAGCAGCCTGAGATTCATTCACAGTTGAATAAAAATCACAACAGTAATTTAAGTATAGATTTGAAAAGCAATAACTTGTAATATACTTGCTATAGAATACTCAGGTTAGTATACACACATGCATAAAGGCACTAAGAGCTATACATATAAGCAAGTAAAAGAGGTATACCTGTTAAAAATTCCCCTTGAGTTCAGTGAAAATATTCATGTCGAATGCTTCGGCATCTTTCTCAACAGGCGAAGGGTTGGGTCTCAAAGAGCGGAAAGTATCAGCCCAAGTCTTGTCAGCTTTCGGCAACAGACCTCCGATTTTCGCAAACCGGACAGTTTGCGAGCTCTGAGAGGCGTCCCACTCGGAGGGAGATGCTGGTCGCAGCCTGCTGCGGTCCAGGAGAGCTCAAAGGGTCTCACTTAATACTGCTGCTTATAGGTTTGGGAGATGATTGGCTTTAGTCATCAACAAATTACTGGGATTCCAGCTGTGCTGGTACCATTTCATGTGAGTTATGATTCAGATAAGGAAGACTCCAGGGCTGTTGGAGAATGACTTAAGATTCAGATATGGGATGCTCCAAGGTTGTCAGGGGAGGGCTGGGATGTCTCAAGGTTGTTATGAGAGAATTAGTTATCTCTACTTTCATTTTTTTGTTTTCGCTGGACAGCAGGAGTCCTTGAGATGGTCCGCATGACTCCCTGTCTTAGCTGTGTGAGAGTTCCAGATATGGTCAAGGGACACTTAACCCCCGACTCATTACACTTATGCTAAGGCCTAGCGAGACTTCCCGAGTTCGTAGATCAGCCCAGACAGGGGGAAAGAAATGCACCACCACAGGGTTGTGGGTTTGTTTTTTGTTTTTGTTTTTTTTTTTTCTTTTTATTGTCTGTTTGATCTAAATAGCCAGTCAATCAAATACTGTGGTAAACTGTCTGTTAGTTTAGATGGAGCATGCCCGTGATTATTAATGTGAACTGCTGTCTTCTAAACAGAGTATTAAAATGTTTTATTCAAAATACCTTTGGATGCAAACTAAAAATAAGATTATTTTAAAGTATAGATGTTCTTGTAAATATTATACATGTATACATAGGTGTTTGTTTTTTCTTGTTTACTTAAAAGGCTTGTTCATACAAGAAGCAGCAGGCTCCTATTCTACTTTCCCTTAAATTGGTGGCAAAACCCATTTTGACTTCAGAAGGAACAGAATCAGACCTATAGTCAAGGTTTAGCAGCATTGGGACAAATCCCACAGTTCTTACACTCATTTCTCTCAGGCAAAATTCCCATTGCCTTTAGGGTTTGGAGCACAAATGCTATAATTGCACTAACTCTGAAGAGATTCCAGTATACCAAATTGCTTATAATATGAATGTGCATGAAATACTACATGATAAGCACTGATGTAAAGAACAACAGTATCTGACTGTCCTTTCATGGATTTCAAAGACATGGAAGGGAAACACCGTTATGATCATCTCATCTGAGCTCCTGTGCTAAAGCAGGGCATGGAATTTGACTTGGTAATTTCTGTATTGAGCTCATAACTTCTAAATGATTTAAAGCATGTTTCTAATCAGTCCAGACTCTTCCCTTTAGTACATACTTAATGTAGATGATTTAACTTTTTAGTCATTTGTATGTCCATTATATAGTAAGAATTGCAAATTTAGTAGTAGAAATGTCTTAATTTGAGGGGGGACACATTTAATTGTATTTGGTGATGAAGGTATAGAGATTATTTTCACCAAGTTATTTTCTTTCATTGTATTCAGTCATCTTCACTAATACATATGAAAAAATTGCTCCATGCTGCTAGATACTTTGTCAAGGCTGTTTTTTTTTTTTCTTGGGGCTACCTGTTTGAGTAACTAGTGTGATGGTAACAAGGGTTTCTTATAAGTGAGAAAATGATATGGTGACAGTTTTAACTGTATATTCTGGTATTGTAACAGCAAAAAATACAAATGATAAATACAGAGTTTTATTACCTTTATGCATGTGCATATATACAGTGAATTACAGAATATAGTAGCAGAATGTTGTTAAGATTGCAAAATTATGCATTTAAAACTTGTGTTTGTACATGTAGTTATACCTTCTTGTAGTGTATGCAGTATGATACCGTTATTAATTACATAGTTGCCTGACCCATTTTCCTGCTCATCCTTGCTTTGCTCATTGTTGATGTCCTCACTGAATGAGAATTGCTTCATTCTGGTCGTTTAGTTTGTGGTCTTAAGCCACCTTTTCTTCACAGCATTCAGGTTCCTCTCTGGAAACAGATTTCTTCATTGCCTCTTGTGCTCTTTCCAATGACGTTGCTGATAACAGCTTCATAAAGCTTCACAAATATTAAGTCATCTTCAGGACATTGTTGTGAGCAAAGGCAGCATCATGATTCCTGTGAGGAATGAGGTAGCCCCAAAAGACAATTAAAAAAACCAAAAAACCAAAACCAACCCAAAACCCACAACCTACTGTTTTAAGATAGTTTAAGGTTTTAAGGTTAATCTCTTTGTAATAGGGAGTTCATGTGGAAAAACATTTCAAAAAACTGAATCTGGGGACAGATCTTTAAGTTAAAGAATTCTTAACTCTAACACTTAAATGTTCATTGACATAACTAAAACCAGGAACCAGAATGCATTAGATTTGACAGTGTAAGGCTTTATTTGCCACAAGGACTGAGTACCATCTGCTCACTGCATGGCTGGCTTCAGTTACTGAGTACCGGGTGTCCGAGATGATTCCTTGCAGAACAAATCTTCCTGGCATACCTCTGCCTGCATCATCCAGCTTCGCCAGCTGGAATCCAAATATAAGCAGCAAAAGCAAAAGAATTATTAAAATGCAAGTGCACAGATTGAACAGATGTGTTGACATAATTTAGTGTTGTCTCACTTGTTTCCTGATTCTGAGAATTTAAAGTTTCAAGATTTCAGTGCTTTGTTGTACATGTAAAGCATGTCTTATAATAGAAATATGCATATCAGGGGCATGCACATTTTAAGTACCTTTTTGCTTTACGTTTTCATGATGAATCTCTAGTAATTTTTGTTTTTTCACTATATCAAAGTTGTGATTCACAGAAACAGTGCAGGAATTTTTGGACATGATGACAAGTTATGTAGTAAATTACAGTCCTTGAAACCTGATTTTAGTTTTATAATACCAATCAGTAACTTGCTTACTTGTAAGATGCTTTTGCTACCATCTTTATTCTGCCATGCTGTAAACTGCAACCTTATTTAATCAAGAAGTGTGGCAGTGCAACTTCATCCCAGTGTGACAAAGTTTTTTCCTGGATTACTTTGTTACTAGCATCATACATTAGATTTCTCTTTTGGGAAGTACTAGTTTAGAAAGTGGAAATCAAGGCGGCTTTGGTGTGGATGATAGATGAGTAATGGGGGAGGTATGAAAAATACTCTTGACACCTGGAATGGTTATTCATTAACTTTCCAGACACACTAGAAAAATGCGAAGAGTGTTCTGCCATGGAGGAATCTGTGCTATCTTGCACCAGACCTCTAAGCCAAGTTGGAGAAATTGAAGTATATGCTTATTCCATATGAAGTTGTCTGCACAACTTACGTATTTTTAGGTTTTACATACTTTGTGTCTTCTAGATACTGATATGGAAATTGCAGGGTCATTGGGTTTGTACGTAAAAACAAGACACAGGACTATGAAGAACCATGGCATTTGATCTTTGAAAACCAAGAGTGTATGAATGCATGTTCCTATGAAAACCCTGAATTGCAAAAATTGTTTGTAGTGGGCTAGAGAGGCATTTGACAGATTATGTGTGAGTACATACATGTGTGTTTTATTATTTGATTGCCTTAGGAAACTGGTGTTTAAGTTGGCAGATCTACTTATTAAAACCAAAGCTCATTGGCTGGCAGAATTACAGAATGCCAGAAGGAGAAAGAGACCACATGCTTAGAGAGAAAGAGAGAATGTGTAATGTGCGTAAAGCGTGGGGAAGCTATAAAGCGAGCAGGAAAAAGTAGACTTAAATGTGGTTCCAATTTGTTTTGTTGGGCTCAAGTTGATAGCCATATAGAAGTAAAAGCATTAAGTTCTCTCATTTCAAGATGAATTTAATGTTTTGGAAAATCTAGAGTTTTCTGTCATGTTAAGTATGATTTGGTCACCTGTTTGCAGCCTGTCAGAAATCTTTAATCCATGCTTATTTTCCTGACTCAAATTAAGTATTAAAAAAAAAAAAAAAAAGTAGCTTGCTTTGAAGCTTTACAAAGCACTGTCAGACCGTGGCATAACTGGACACTCCTCTAATAGGCTCTGAAACTTTGTTCTTAGTCTTGATTAGCTTGATGTGAGACTACAGTATTGACTCCCAGTATGTTAAATTTCTGCATGTAATTTGGTGATATGTAACTTGTAGCTATTTTGGAAAAAAAAAATAACAAAACAAAAACCAACTCAGTCTTTATACATAGTAGTTTAGAACTAAACTGTCCTGCAAGGTTTTGGAAGCAGCAGCCAAACAAGTTAAGTATGTGTGTCTAGAGTAGTCTACACCTGTGGTCTCACACGTTCTTGCTCTAGTCAGGTCCCTTTGCAACCTCAGGCAGCACAGATTAGAATATTCACTTAGTCCTTTGCATTATTTATTACTAATTGAATGCCATTAGAATAACCAGCTGCCTTGCTTTGTCTCCTAAGACTTCTCAGTTTGAGAGCAATGTTTGAAATGTGGGAAGCTGACTGATATAGTAAAACACAAGAAAAAGAGAAGCAGAAGGGCTGGCTCCCCTGAGAAATCAAGAAATATGCTGGTTTAAAAAAAAAAAAAAAAGTCATTTCCCTTAAAACAAGACCTAGATTTAGATGATTGCTCATACTGGTCGCTCTAAAAGAGGCTATTAGTGGCACATTTACCATGAAATATTAGAACACTTTGGGAGGTGGCAAGCTCCTGTTTAGCAATTCTGAGTCCTGCAAGAATTATGTACCTGGTGGTAGCATAGCAGAGCTTAGGTGAGTTACACCAGCTGTGTGCTGCATCTACCATTTTTGAGGAGCTTTAACTTGTAAAAGCCTCAGTAAAGTTCTCTGAAGATGCCATGGCTGAACCAACTACTTAAAAGTTTTTCCAGCTGCATGCACAAGTTCGGAAGGGTAAAACTAAAAGGATAGGTAGAAAGATGATTGTTCTGATGTAGCAGGCAACTCACGTGAACTACCCTCAAAAACAGGGAGTCATAAGCCTGTTAGAAAAATCAGGTCAGTTTAAAATTAATGCATTCCTCTTCATTCTGTTCTTGACAGGGAACTGGTTTTCTGGAATGATTCTCCATTTGGGAGTCAAGTGAGACATCCTTTCTTGTCTTGGTATGGCCCACATTTAAAATAAATAATAAAAAAATTTCTTTAAAAAGGTAAAATAAAAAGAGAAAGAGGTGTTCCTTTCTGGTGGGGTCAAATAAAGGTAACTCGGGTTCTGTCTTCTGGCAAGATGATGACCAAGGGATTCCTCTGGAGCACAATAACAGACATGCAAGAGTCCCTTTCTCGCTTTCCCCCCCCTTTCTCGCTTTCCCCCCCCTTTCTCGCTTTCCCCCCCCCTTCCTCCCTTCCCCCCCCCTTCCCCCCCTTCCCCCCCCTCCCCCCCTCCCCCCCCTCCCCCCTTCCCCCCCCTTCCCCCCCCTTCCCCCCCTTCCCCCCCTTCCCCCCCTCTTCCCCCCCTCTTCCCCCCCTCTTTCCCCCCCCTCTTTCCCCCCCCTCTTTCCCCCCCCTCTTTCCCCCCCCTTTCCCCCCCCTTCCCCCCCCTCTTTCCCCCCCCTCTTTCCCCCCCCTCTTCCCCCCCCCTCTTTCCCCCCCCTTCCCCCCCCTCTTCCCCCCCTCTTCCCCCCCCTCTTTCCCCCCCCTCTTTCCCCCCCCTCTTTCCCCCCCCCTCTTTCCCCCCCCTCTTTCCCCCCCCTCTTCCCCCCCCTCTTTCCCCCCCTCTTTCCCCCCCCTCTTTCCCCCCCCTCTTCCCCCCCTCTTTCCCCCCCCTCTTTCCCCCCCCTCTTCCCCCCCTCTTCCCCCCCCTCTTTCCCCCCCCCTCTTCCCCCCCCCCTCTTTCCCCCCCCTCTTTCCCCCCCCTTCCCCCCCCCTTCCCCCCCCTCTTTCCCCCCCTCTTTCCCCCCCCTCTTTCCCCCCCCTCTTTCCCCCCCCCTCTTTCCCCCCCCTCTTTCCCCCCCCTCTTTCCCCCCCCTCTTTCCCCCCCCTCTTTCCCCCCCTCTTTCCCCCCCCCTCTTCCCCCCCCTCTTCCCCCCCCTCTTCCCCCCCCTCTTCCCCCCCCTTCCCCCCCCCTCTTCCCCCCCCTCTTCCCCCCCCTCTTCCCCCCCCTCTTCCCCCCCCTCTTTCCCCCCCTCTTTCCCCCCCCCTTTCCCCCCCCTCTTCCCCCCCTCTTTCCCCCCCCTCTTTCCCCCCCCTCTTTCCCCCCCTCTTTCCCCCCCCTCTTCCCCCCCCCTCTTTCCCCCCCCTCTTTCCCCCCCCCTCTTCCCCCCCCCCTCTTCCCCCCCCTCTTCCCCCCCCTCTCTCTTCCCCCCCCTCTCTCTTCCCCCCCTCTCTCTTCCCCCCCCTCTCTCTTCCCCCCCCTCTCTCTTCCCCCCCCCCTCTTCCCCCCCCTCTCTCTTCCCCCCCCTCTCTTCCCCCCCTCTCTCTTCCCCCCCCTCTCTTCCCCCCCTCTCTCTTCCCCCCCCCTCTTCCCCCCCCCTCTCTTCCCCCCCCCTCTCTTCCCCCCCCCTCTCTTCCCCCCCCTCTCTCTTCCCCCTCCCTCTCTTCCCCCCCCCTCTCTCTTCCCCCCCCTCTCTCTTCCCCCCCCTCTCTTCCCCCCCCTCTCTCTTCCCCCCCTCTCTCCCCCCCCTCTTCCCCCCCCTCTTCCCCCCCCTCTCTCTTCCCCCCCCCTCTTCCCCCCCTCTCTCTTCCCCCCCCCCTCTTCCCCCCCCTCTCTTCCCCCCCCTCTCTTCCCCCCCTCTCTCTTCCCCCCCCCTCTCTTCCCCCCCCCTCTTCCCCCCCCCTCTTCCCCCCCCTCTTCCCCCCTCTCTTCCCCCCCCTCTCTTCCCCCCCCTCTCTTCCCCCCCCTCTCTTCCCCCCCCTCTCTTCCCCCCCCCTCTCTTCCCCCCCCTCTCTTCCCCCCCCCCTTCCCCCCCCCTCTTCCCCCCCCTCTCTTCCCCCCCCCTCTCTTCCCCCCCCCTCTTCCCCCCCCTCTTCCCCCCTCTCTTCCCCCCCCTTCCCCCCCCCCTTCCCCCCCCCTCTTCCCCCCCCCCCCTTCCCCCCCCTCTCTCTTCCCCCCCCTCTCTCTTCCCCCCCCTCTCTTCCCCCCCCTCTCTCTTCCCCCCCCTCTCTCTTCCCCCCCCCTCTCTTCCCCCCCCTCTCTCTTCCCCCCCCTCTCTCTTCCCCCCTCTCTCTTCCCCCCCTCTCTCTTCCCCCCCTCTCTCTTCCCCCCCCCCTCTCTTCCCCCCCTCTCTCTTCCCCCCCCTCTCTCTTCCCCCCCTCTCTCTTCCCCCCCTCTCTCTTCCCCCCCCCTCTTCCCCCCCCTCTCTCTTCCCCCCCCTCTCTCTTCCCCCCCCTGTCTCTTCCCCCCCCTCTCTCTTCCCCCCCTCTCTCTTCCCCCCCCTCTCTTCCCCCCCCCTCTTCCCCCCCCCTCTCTTCCCCCCCTCTCTTCCCCCCCCCCTTCCCCCCCTCTCTCTTCCCCCCCCTCTCTCTTCCCCCCCCCTCTCTTCCCCCCCCTCTCTTCCCCCCCCTCTCTTCCCCCCCTCTCTCTTCCCCCCCTCTCTCTTCCCCCCCCTCTCTTCCCCCCCCCCTTCCCCCCCCCTTCCCCCCCCCTCTTCCCCCCCCCTCTTCCCCCCCCCTCTTCCCCCCCCTCTCTTCCCCCCCCCTCTCCCCCCCCCCCTCTTCCCCCCCCTTCCCCCCCCTCTCTTCCCCCCCCCCCCTCTTCCCCCCCCTCTCTTCCCCCCCCCTCTTCCCCCCCCCTCTCTTCCCCCCCCCTCTCTTCCCCCCCCCCCTCTCTTCCCCCCCCCTCTCTCTTCCCCCCCCCCTCTCTCTTCCCCCCCCCCCTCTCTCTTCCCCCCCCCCCTCTCTCTTCCCCCCCCCCCCTCTCTCTTCCCCCCCGGGTGGGTTAGAAGATTGGCTAACTTTCTTGGCAGGAGCAGGATGGTAGAAAAACTGGTTTGGGTTTTTGTGTGTGTGTGACCTGTAGAAACTCTGTACACATGCAACACTTACTTAAATATAGAAGAGATTAGTATTTCTTGGTATGCCCATTTATACACTCAGTACTCCCCCTGGGTTCAGAGGCAGTCAACTTGAGCACTGATCCTGCTCCCCATGAATTTTCTCCAGGGAAGTCAGAGAATGTCCACAGCATGTTCTGCTGTGCTGGAATAGGCCAGTGTAGGGCAGCTGCAAGGAAGGGAAGCAGCTGGTCAGAGTGCTCCTTGCCCACCTCTGAGTCTTTGTAGAGGACATAAAAAGATTTTCTGCCTCCCCAGCTTCTTCCCTGGAACAGCAGCTTTCATTTGATCACCTGAGTTAAAAATCACGGGGAACATGTCAGTCCTTAACCAGATGCTTTTTTTTTTTTTTTTTTTCCTTTGTACGGCCTCTCTCCAATTTAGGCTTTCCAAGGCAACTTACTTACAAAATATTTTTGCTGTTATTTCAGCCTCTTCTGCTCATCTTCACTCTTTCACAACATAATGCTTATTTTCAAGAGGGACACATTTTTCTTTGTTTTAGACCCCAAGAAACTCTCTAACACTGTAGGGTTGCATGGAGTTTGCAAAAGGTTTTCTCTGACTCTAAGTGCTTAGAATTAAGCTTGGGTTTTCTTAGAGAGAGGATTTGCCTGTTGCTTTTAGCCTCTTGGCAAATGAATACTCCCAGTACAGACTGAAATCCTGTTCCATACCTCCTTACCCTGACTTCAGTTAATCTTTGGCTTGCAGATGGTGATGTAAAAATAGCCAGTTTTTCATGCTAGCTTTTCATTAACACCATCTTTGTTGTTCTTTTCAATTCTTTTTTAACACTTCCTATAAACAGATTTTGAGTTATATGAATTTCTGCAATGCAGTGTGCTAGCCATTACACAGTTCTTTGTCCAGGTGTGGTTAGCCAGCCAGTTGTGATCCTGACTGCTTTGTAAAGGTCAGTGAAATTCATTCATAGCTTTAACTGCTAAGGTATAAATTAAAGTTACTTCAGCAGTGGAATGTGAACAAACAGTGGTTTATGGAAAAGAGGTCTTTAAGTTCATGCGTTAAGTACATGTACTTCATATTCTGTGATGTCCTTTTTGTATAGCATCTTGATATTGTGAAATATATTGGAATGAGAAGTCAACACTGACTTGCTATGCAGAGAAATCTAGACAGGTGTATGATATGGATCAAAAAAATCTGTTATATACAGAGTGAGAGTTTTCTTCATCTGAAATTAAAGATGATGGTGGGATTAACTCTCTGTAGATCTAGTTCAGGAATTTCCAATAATGTTATTGTTTGTATCTGTCAAATCAGCTCATGGTTTAATGGCTGTAAGGATTAACCCAGTTTTACTTTCTTATAAGATTGCCTTTCAACATTGCTGTATTTCTGTTGCTACAGCTAGAGCCCTAAACTTTTTTTTTTTTTTGAGGAGGAAAAAGGCTTGATTTGAAATACATTAGTTTCCAGAATAAAAAAAGTCCTTCTGATGCTGGATTGCTGTTACTATTGTTTGCAAACTTTTTTTCTGGGTGACTGCTATATGCTCATTATTTTTAACTTACTTATAAATTTTACTTATAAATTTTTCCCATAATTCCCAAAAGATGAAGGAGCTGTTTTGGCTTTTATCTGTCAGCAGCTTCTGCCAGTACTTTTATGTAAATCTTCCAGATCTAAACAACTTGACTTCTCAAGCACAGTAATACACACTGTCTTTTTTTTTTTTTTTTTTTTGCAGTAGTGAAGAACTTATTCTTTTCCTCTAGGTTGCTTGCCTATGGATAGTTTGAGAGGGATTTGTTTGGGTTCCCCCTGCTTAGTTTCTCAACAGCAAAAAGGTAGCAAAATATCATTTCAGAGCAAAACAACATACTGTCCTGAAGTTTTATATATTATGATTATTGAATAAAAAGACAATGTTTTAAAAATGCTTCTCAAGCAGAGTTGTTATCACAAACTAGTGATGGCCTTGCATAAGAAACAACTTCATGGTACTAAAAAAAAAAAGGAAACAGCAGTAAGGAACAAGGATCCTTTACAGGTGGGACAGGTCACTCTGGAGAGAGTTCCAGCATCTCCAGTATCTCACAGTGAACGTCCATCCAGCAGTCCTATTTTGGTTACAAAGAGCAGATGCTGCTGGAGCACCATTACTAACCATCACCATGGTTATGTGGAAAGGGAACTGAGGTTAGTAATCTTGGTAGGTTAGTGCCAAACCATTCAGAAGAAAATATATATCACTGCTTTTTAGGTAAAAAAGGTCAAATGTCTGAAAACACCAGCATGGGAACTTGCTCTGTCTGTGAAGTTTTACCTGGTAGAGGTCATCAAAGTAATCTCACAATGACACTCTCCATAGCCTTGCTCAGAAAAGGTAGAAGATGGTACTGGCCAGAACCAAAATTTTCAAGTGCCTCTTGAGATGGACTTCAGCATTTCTTCCCTTAAAAGATAGGCAGCTGTCTCTCTCTTATGAGTGACTGTCCTGGTTTCAGCTGGGATAGAGTTAATTTTCTTTCTAGTAGCTGGTATAGTGTTATGTTTTGGATTCAGTATGAGAAGAATGTTGATAACACACTGATGTTTTCAGTTGTTGCTAAGTAATGTTTAGACTAAGTCAAGGATTTTTCAGCTTCTCATGCCCAGCCAGCAAGAAGGCTGGAGGGGCACAAGAAGTTGGGAGGGGACACAGCCAGGACAGCTGACCCAAAGTGGCCAACGGGGTATTCCATACCATGTGATGTCATGCCTAGTATATAAACTGGGGGGAGTGGGGCTGGGGGGTGGATCGCTGCTCAGGCACTAACTGGGCATTGGTCAGTGAGTGGTGAGCAATTGCATTTGTGCATCACTTGTTTTGTATATTCCAATCCTTTTATTATTATTATTGTTATTTTATTATTGTTATTATTATCATTATTAGTTTCTTCCTTTCTGTTCTATTAAACTGTTCTTATCTCAACCCATGAGTTTTACTTTTTTTTTTCCCCTGATTTTCTCCCCCATCCCACTGGGTGTGGGGGGAGTGAGTGAGCGGCTGCGTGGTGCTTAGTTGCTGGCTGGGGTTAATCCATGACATGTCCTTACAACAGCCTTAACTACAGGCTGCTTTTCAAAAATTATCTGTGCTTCAGTTGAAGACAACAAAGAACATCTGTTGTCTTATTTATAGCTCCTATTTCTAAGAAGTATATTCTGTAGCAGATGAGAAAAGCGCCTGACAGCTCATAATTCATAAAGTTACTGAGGTTTAATCTGATATAATATTATGTGCAGAATTCTTCCCCAGTGCAGACAGTATCACTTCTCTTTCAACAGATGATAGAAATAGGGCTTTATGAAATATTAAATTAATAGGTGTCAAACATGATTAGCAGTCACTATTAAAAGTATTAAACTATTTTAAAGGAATATAGTATTCTACACTACTGTTGCTTGGTGGTTTTATTTTTCTGCATATTTGTGCAGCTAAACTTTCCTCAAGTCTTTTTTTTGTTTGTTTTTCTTTCTCTCTGCACTTTCATTTTGTTTTGTCTTAGAGGAATTTTTTGATGATTAATGCAGCAGCTCTGTGACAAGCATTCTTTTTTGTGTCAGAGAAGGGTAAAGAGACTCCAGATATCTTTCTGGAGAATTGGTACATTATAAAGTATGACTTTCTCTATCAAATCAAAGCTTTGTTCTGTCTAGTTTTGCCATCTGTTGTTTATAGATTATTTTCTTGCACTAATCTGTATTTGCCTAGGGTTGTTTCCCCTTTGTTCCAATAGTTGCCCCTTATTCTCCTTAGCCCTGAGAGTACAGCTGGTGCAACATTATAAATGGGGATAAAGAGAGGACTTAGTTCTTTCAGGCCCCCAAACTTCCTGCATAATCACCGTGCACATGATATTTTATCTATCAGATCATTGCTTGGATATATGTGCTGATAACCCTGGAAAGTATCTAGGCAAAGTATTTTACTTGTCTCGGTTACAGCATTGATTTATACAAGTGACTGTCTTTTTCCACATATTCTGTGTAGCCAGGATAAAATGAAGTAACATTCAGTTTTTATTATGACACTCATAGATTCAGTGGGTTGGACTATAAATGGCCTAATCATAATATAAATATATTTGTCCTCCTGGAAAAATGACTGCATGGCCGTATTCTGTTACATACCACATATATTCTAACAAATTGTGTACGTTTTTCTACAAAAATCAGTTTGAAGTACCCTTTTTCAAGCTTATAGTCAATGTTGTCAGTACCTACCTCATGTACAGGATTCTACAGATGCTCACTTTGCGTTTTGAGCAGTATACTGGGACTGACTGGAGTTCAGAAGGTCACGTTGGTGAAAACTCCTGCAGTCATCATCTTTTGGAATAAGCCCTTTCGAAAAGTTCTTGTCACTCTGTATTACTGATGTAGGATTACAGCAGAAATATGAATGCTTTAAAAAGCTGTTTGAAGTCCAGAAGCATATTAACAGAGTACTGTTTACCCATCAGAGTTAAATGTTGTCATTGAGATGCCCTAGGAAGGGTGTTCTGCTTTATTCATGTGTTTCTCCATTGCAGATGAAGGAAAAAGAGGACTGACAGCTGATTTGATAAACTGTTTTTCCAGTACAGATCTGTATTTCCTTCTGTGGCTAAAATCTTCAGTGTACTATTAACGGAGAACATCTGAATGAAGTTGTCACTTCATCCTCTAGTTCATACTCAACACCAACTGACTGATGGAAGAAGTAAACTGGGCTGACTGCATAGTATTGAAGGACTTTCTGACAGGAATTTAGAATCAGCAGTATTTCCATCCAGCTTCCCGGTTGTACTCCAGGCACCTAAGTTCACCAGCAGGCATAATTTCTCCATTCCTTTTCATAGAATCATAGGATAGTTTGGGTTGGAAGGGACCTTTAAAGGTCATCTAGTCCAACCCCCCTGCAATGAGCAGGATCATCTTCAACTAGATCAGGTTGCTCAGAGCCCTGTCCAACCTGACCTTGAATGTTTCCAGGGATGGGGCATCTACCACGTCTCTGGGCAACCTCTTCCAGTGTTTCACCACCCTCATTGTAAAAAATTTCTTCCTTATATCTAGTCTGAATCTACCCTCTTTCAATTTAAAACCATTACCCCTTGTCCTACTGCTACAGGCCCTACTAAAAAGTTTGTCCCCATCTTTCTTATAAGCTTTTCATAGCTTTGGGATCATTCATGTCACAATAAATCTTGACTCACAGATGTTTTTCCGCCTATGTAAAAATGGGCTTCTTGTGAGCCCAAAGGCTGATAGTGTTGGTGGACCAGACCATTTCTTTTTCTAGTGCTGGGATAGTCTTCACCTCTCTTCATTTCTCCTGGATCTAGTCTCCTTTAGCTGCCAAGGCTGTGATATTCTGAGTCTGCAGTCTGCCTGATTGACGACATCTGATAAAAATAAAAGACAAGTAATAGTAGACAGACTTATTAAGCCACTTGTAATGATGTGTCAAATTCACTGAAGCTTAAATCTCTTTCATATTTTTTCATGAATAGTGTTGTCTTTTAAAATATTTCTAATGAAACGAGTACTGGAGAAGGTGGTTGAGCCCTGAACAGCTTTTCCTCCTGCTATTTTCAGTGATGCTTTTAGCCTCTAGGAGAATTTAACTATAGCCAAACCCAAATCATCTTAGATCAGGAGGGTCTAAGGAGAAGTCTTTTTCTTTTCCAACAGTTGCAGCTGAATTTACTATCTATTGCAGTCCTTGATTTATCTATGACACACAGTGACATAAACTTTGTCTTCACTGTCACCACCTTGTCTTTCATCCTTGCCCACTGAAAACCTTTTGCTAATAGCAGGCAGGCAGTTCTAAGTACTGGATTTGCTTGTTCTTTTGGTAAATGCCATTAGGCTCTAAAATTACAAATGCCAAGGCAAGGTTACAGTCCTCAAATCTCAGGTTGAACTTCTCTCTGGTATTTATTTATAATACCAGACTCTGTCTTGGTCTGACATTGAACCCAAAGCCCAGATCTCTATGGAAACTTTTGCTATAGGGTTTAGGGTTTGGGGTTTTTTTCCTCTTTCATACTGTTCTACTGAAAGTTTCTGCAGAAACTTGCTGCTTCCTAAGACTATAAAGAAACATATAACGGACCATAAAATGTCCTCTCACTAAAAGTTATGAGTTTTATGTCAGTAAGAGTCTTTTCAATCTCTGAGAGATTGTGAGGCTTGTGTAGCCTTTCTGCCCCAGCTGATGAAAGCAGGTGCTGAGGCTGAGGCTTTGCATCTGGACCAGCTGCCACCACAGGGCTGTGAGAAGCATCGGGCTGTGCCGTCACCTGTGCAGAGGCACCTCCTGGTGCTTTCCAGTGTTACAGGATCTGAACTCAGGTTTCCACAAGCACAGCTTTTGGTGTGTTCTCAGCGCAGTTTTCTGAAGCACTGCTATCTCTCTGGTCTGGGGGTTGCTAGCAGTAAGCACATATGAGTACACAGGACTGCCTCAATTCATACCACTGCCTTAAAGGCTATGCAGGAATGCCAAACTGCCCTTATTTCCAATGCATCTTCGCTTGAATTTGACATCATATACTGACAAGCAATTAAATTCAGCCATTATGGATCCTTATTGAAATTTAGATTCTGTTTCAGGGGAAATGGGTGATAATAGTGGAACTTTTTTTTTTATTCTATTTTCCATACCTAGTAGAGTGCATAACTGCTTATTTCCTGAAATAACAGCATTTCTAGATGCTCTAATGATGTTCTTAGCATTTCTGATGATTAAGCTTTGTTTGTCAATCATAACCCATCAAAGTATGCCGGATGTCTCTGGCAGTAGTTTAATAATATCTTTATGTAAACATTCTTGCTTTCCAAGAGTTAAACAGGACCGCCCTAAAACTTGTGAATTACTCTTTGGGCAAAAATAGTGCATTTAGAGATAGATCATCTCTCACATCACAGAGCCAGAACATTCCTTTATACAGTGTATTCTCTCAGTGAAGAAACTGCATTGCATGAAAACTGACCTTGTATAAAATCTGTATGCAGGTTTGCTTGAATCTGCAAAATGTTCCCTTATGATTATACCACTATTTATTCTTAACCAGTCATTCTAGAAAAGGAAGTTCTTGCTTCAAGACAACTATACCATTAAACCTATTATGCTTGAAAAAATGAAAACAAACAGAAGTTATCATTGAGCTTTTGTACGAGTATGAATGTGGTGGGTTGACCCTGGCTGGATGCCAGATGCCCACAAAGCTGATCTATTACTCCCCCTCCTCAGCTGGACAGGGGAGAGAAAATATAACAAAAGGCTCATGGGTCAAGATAAGGACAGGGAGAGATCATTCAGCAATTACCGTCACAAGCAAAACAGACTCGACTTGGGGAAATTAATTTAATTTATTGCCAATCAAAATCAGAGTAGGATAATAAGAAATAAAATTGAATCTTAAAACACATTCTTCCCGGGCTCAATTCCACTCCCGATTTTCTCTACCTCCTCCCCCTGAGTGGCACAAGAGGAGGGGGAATGGGGGTTGTGGTCAGTTCATCACACGTTTTCTCTGCCACTCCTTCCTCCTCACACTCTTCTGCTCCAGCGTGGGGTCCCTCCCATGGGAGACAGTCCTCCACGATCTTCTCCAACGTGAGTCCTTCCCACAGGCTGCAGTTCTCCACGAACTGCTCCAGCATGGGTCCACCGTGAGGTCACAGGTCCTGCCAGGAGCCTGCTCCAGCACGGGCTCTCCAAGGTGTCACAGCCTCCTTCGGGCACATCCACCTGCTCTGGTGTGGGGTCCTCCATGGGCTGCAGGTGGATATCTGCTTCACTGTGGACCTCCATGGGCTGCAGGGGGACAGCCTGCCTCACCGTGGTCTTCACCACGGGCTGCAGGGGAATCTCTGCTCCGGTGCCTGGAGCACCTCCTCCCCCTCCTTCTTCACTGACCTTGGTGTCTGCAGGGCTGTTTCTCTTACATGTTCTCACTCTTCTCTCTTCTGGCTGCTGTTGCGCAGCAGTTTTTTCCCCTTCTTAAATATGTTATCACAGAGGCACTACCACCGTCGCTGATTGGCTCCGCTTCAGCCAGCAGCGGGTCTGTCTTGGAGCCAGCTGGCACTGTCTCTATTGGGCATGGGGGAAGCTTCTAGCAGCTTCTCACAGAAGCCACCCCTGTAGCCCCCCTGCTACCAAAACCTTGCCATGCAAACCCAATACAATTAAATACTTGTTTCTACTGCTATTTCAGGCCTTTGTAAGTGTGTTTTACCCAGGGGATCAGCAACTCCCAGCACACTGGGTGTATGTTTCAGACCAAAAGATTTTTTAATTTTCATCCTTGCATTGTATTTCTGCCTATCCATAGGTTTCAAACTTTTATTGTATTTTCTTTTACTAGGTAATATGGAGGGTGATTCTAGGACTGACTGAAGTCTCTGAAAGAAAATGCTGTAAAAATGCAATTGTCATTGTTTTTATTTGCTTTCTGATTAGTTGCAGAGTGTTCTCATTTAGGCCTGACAAATGGGATGTTTGTTTAGTACTTAAAAATTAACTGGTTGCACTATGTGTCATGACTTTCATAAACAGAAATTGCATTTAATTGTAGCTTAGCTTATTTTTCTTCTTTTTTTTTTTTTTCCCCCCAGCTTTTTCACTTCCAGATCTTACGGAGCAGTTTGCACCTCCTAATGTTGCTCCACCAATCCTCATCAAGATAGTGGAGACAATTGAAAAGAAAGGTAAGCTGAAGAATGATCTACCAAGGCTTTTTCTTACTTGTGTGACCCAAGACTGCAGGATCAGATCCAGGGCTGGCATCTCCCCTTCCTAGAGCTGCTAATGCATCACATCATTACTCAACAGTTATGAAAATAATCTCATTTAAGGTTTGTTGTATTGGTTTCTGCTCAGTAGAGGCTACTTGGACTGTAGGAGCAAAACCAAAGCTTACCTCAAATGACATTTAATAACTCAACTAATATAAGTATTATTGAAAGGTAAGGGAGAATGGTTTGGTATTGCCTTGTTTTTTCTAACCGATGAGCACCTTAAGTTGCTTATGGAAATGCCATCATGACATTGAATTGGATACAAGGCCAAACAAGTAATGTGTTGCCCCAAAGTGGGAAAAAAAAAAAAAGAATTAAATATGAAAAAGTTACAAGAACTGTTTTTATACTTCAGGAGTCAGTTCTTTATTGCAGCTGCATGCTAAGCCAGCCAGTGGGTTTTTTATGTTTTTTTTGACCTCCTGCTTTTCTGTGTTGATGTCTCTCCATCCTTTTGAGGATTTCCCCTTTCTTCTACTATGTCCTGCCTCTTTTGCCCTTTATGTCTCCTCCTGGCTTCTCCTCTGATTTCACCTTCATAGTCCTGGTGAGGTAAGGAGCAGCCCAGTGGGTCCTGCTCATTCAGTGGCCTTACAGCCTGGGAGCGAGAGGAAAAGTGGTATTCTGATCAGACTCAGTCTGCTGTCCTTGGGGACATGGGTTTTCACATAGTGCTGTGACACTTTAAGAGAGCATAAGCCTTTCCTGAATGAGTAGGAGCTTGCTAATATCAATGAAAAGGGTTAATGTTTAGCAACAGTTTGCATAAGCAAACACTGCTTCCAGGAAACGCCACTGATACTATTAAATTGTCAGTGCTCTGCATCCTTGGGTATGGTCTCTTTCCTTGTGTCTTCTGTATTTTCTCTGAAGTAGGGAAGTAGTAAACAGTATCTTTCATATGAAAACATTGTATTGGTGTCTTTTATTCAAGTGGATTCTCAGACATATTATGTGACATATACAGACATTTTCTCTCACATCAGTAGTGTGACACTCGCCCTACATACACTGTGAGGTTATGGGCTCTACAGATAGTCAAAGGCAGCCTAAGAGTTACCTGTCCCATAGAAGGGACTCTCTGTCTCTGTTGACTGTATAGGGTGCCAAAGGTTAGGCACGTTTGTAACTTATAAGTCTCAGTTAAATCTTTAAAGCTAATTAGGATGTGTCAGAACTTTTTTCATGTCCCTGTCCCATTCCTGTGTGGTATCATGACTCAGACTGCTCACTTATTATCCACCTGAAGGACTTGGTGTTTCCAGCTAGCATGTATAGCGTAAAGGAAGATCTGGCTCCCACGTTGTTCCTGCAAGCTGTTTTCTTCCCTGGGGTATGTGAATCTGTTTCCTAGTCCTGGCCTTCTACAGTCAGCCCATGGAGAGTTGTACAGAATATGTGGGACTGCCAGCATCTCTGATCTTCTTTGGCCAGCTCTTTCTGCAGACCCAGCAGTTTGCATGTACAAAGAGGTGTCTTACAGCCTTAAAAAGCAATCACATTCCTTAGTGTAGTAGGTGGTAGGAGGATGATGAGGAGAATGTTGCTAATTTATACTGTAAGTACTTATTTGAAGAAAACAGAAATATGTTGTTTCATGGCAACAGTAACTGGAATGTTAATGTATCCCATCAATTTTGTTTTGAAGATCTGGAGTGCTCAACTTTGTATGGAACACAAGGCTCAAGCAGCTCAGCAGAATTAAGACAAATTCTTGAATGTGGTAAGTACAGTTCTCTTATTTAAAGCACTATACAGATTTTGTGGTCAGACGGATCCTGTTTTCTTTGCTCCCCTACTCAGCTTATATATGAGCTGGTTCTGAATAATATAATATAATATTAAAAAGACAAATATAAGTAAAAAAAGGTTTCTAACTTTTACACTTAATAGGAAAGGTATTTTTCACTTTTACAGGTTGGGGTTTTTTTCATGGCTCCACTGCATGGTTCTTTTTCCAAGAATAATTATTTTAATCATTTGTTGGTAACCTGCTTGTTCAAGGACTGAAAATCTAGCTGTACAGAAAAAAAAGGTGTTTTGTTCAGAAGCAAGGTAAAGATACACTATTCTTGTAAGGCTGCAGGTTAATATTTTGTAAACAAACGCCCATTTGTTTACATACAGTTCTGTGTATGCATTTTTTGGTCCAGTAGATGGAGAGGCAATAGCTCCACATTCCCTGCCTGCTACCGAGCTGATGCTGGAGGGGAAAGAGAATTGATGTTGCTGCAGTAGGCTGGGTTCTCATGTTTTGGACAGTAAAATGTAGCTACACCACTAACACCAAGTACCTATTCAACTTTTCTGAAATATGCTTCCTTCTCTTTTTGGTACTCTTTTTTTCAACTTCAGGCCAGAATATACTGGCATGGCAACACTCAGTTGCACTATGAGAGATCAGGAGCTGTTGTAGGAGGACTGCTTGACCACGCCCTTGCAAGCTGGGGTGCCATGTGCGGTGTGAACTTCCACTTGCATAAAAGAGCACAAAAATACAAGGGCTAGAAAATGAAACTGGTTACATGCCATGTTGCCAAAGGGACAAAGGAAACAAACTCAAACTGTGAATTAGCTCTCTTTATTTTTAGTAATTGCAAATATTAACAAAATGAACAAGAGATGATACTATGAGTTGTCTGTTCCTTCAGATCAAAAGAGCATCCTGTCCTCTGCTGATTGTGATGGGAGTGAAGGAGTATATGAGTGCAAGCAGGGAGAAGAGATATGCATGTGGTGCTAGCAGCCTAAGCCATATTTTTAGTATTGTAATTATATTTTTCAGTCCAGATAAATCCAGATTTTCTATGGCACCAATATCAATGTATCTCTTAATTTATCTGAATCCCTTGTTAAGTCTCTAAACTGAGGTGTACTTTTAAGAAAGGTTTGTCTATCTCCTGAGATCAAGAACTTGTGGTTTACATGTATTCTTATTTAAAATGTATTTAGGTTTGAGAAAGGAAAACAGGACTTTACCCTTTAGTAACAACATATCTTTCTTAGTTCTCTTTAAGATAGGATCAGAATCTTCCAGGACAGAGCCAGTGCAGTGGGTGTTCAGACACATGGATACAGACAGATCTGATCTCTGCTTACTCTCTTGAATTAGCAGAGTGCAAGTCGGCTTTGGTCTCAAAGTTGTGGACTCCATTAGTGTGCTGTTCTGCTTATGGTTAAAATGCTTTCCATATTAATTGGATAACTGCCTGTTAGCTTCAACACAATGCTATCTAGCTCCAAAATCAAAGCTGACTTGCATCTTGCCAGCTCGGCAGACGGAAGAGTTCAGGTCTGTTTATGACATTACACCCAAAGAGTTGCAGAGTACCACGTTTATTCTGACTCGTGTATTCATTATAATAATTTGGGATATACTTCAGAGAATGGGTCAACACTGAGAGAACCAGGACTTAACTTGGCTTATGAAATAAAAAACATCCTGTGAGCAACAGAACTAATTAAAACTATTTCTTATGAATTTGTGGTTGGATTCTCTGACACATAATTGCTCTTGTAGAATTCATACCTGCACTGCAAGTTTTTTATCATCTGAGCCATTCATAATGTCTTTTTTTTCTCATGTGGATTCTTTGGTGTCTAATAAGGATTGAGGTCATACTGCAAGCTTTCCTTCAGGGAAAACAGGAAGGAGGTGGAGGAGCACTAAGTGTCTCGCTACCCCCTCTTGGCTGCCTTTTTTCACAGTACATGTAGACACACCATATATCTGATTCCTCTACCTCCCTGTTGAATTTGGTTTAAACTGGCCAAATAGGTTCAGGAAATATTTTACAGGGGACTTGGCTAGCCTAGAAAGTTGGTCAGCATTAATATCTCTAAATTCTTGTACCAAACATGGATCTTTCTATAAACATTTAGGACTTTACTGCACCAGTTTCATGTTTTAAGAAAAGAAACCTAATCTTGCTTGCATTAAGTAAGCATTTCTATATTTTCCTATTTTTATTTTTGCTGCTGATATTCCCTGCTCCAATGCTAACAAGTAGTCCTAGCCCCATACTAGCTACTATGAAGAAAATTAACTGTATCCCAGCCAAAACCAGCACAATGTGACACTCCCAAACCTTAGCCCAAGTCATAACTATGCTGGAAGGATACCGGGTTTTACAAGATAAATCCTAACTGCTGCATAAAACACCAAGCACCCAGTTCTGCACATGTATATTTGTTTCGACTCACATAAATGTTTACAGACTTGGGGCCCCAAGTTGTTAATCAAGCTTCCAGTCATAATAGAAGTAGCTACCAGTAGAGAAGCTGCATTTGCCCAAACCCTTGATTAAAACTTACTTCTTACACAAAATATTTACAGGTAAAACAAAGACCTGTTAAAAATACTCTGATGTTCCATAACACTGCCAACTTACAGCAAGTCACTACCATTATTCTGACTTCAGCCCTGCACTGTATATGACAGAAGGCCACACAGCTTTGGAAGCCATTTGGTTCATCAGATGCCAAAGGCCTAGGCATGGTGTTGAGCACTGTATGTTCTTCATCTTAAAGATGTGTTTTGGTGTCTTAGATTCTTTCTTACAAGTTGTTCCCCATAAACCAGATATAAGTTAGCAGTTTTGGCTTGGTATAAAGTATTAATATCATGAGCCTGTGTATTTTTTTCTAGGTTCTAATGTCTAAAAAGTATGTTGCTCTTTCCCTTTAGATGCCTCTCTGTTGGATTTAGAGACATTTGATGTGCATACTTTATCAGATGCTCTCAAGAGGTATCTCCTGGACCTGCCAAATCCCATCATTCCAGCAGCTGTTTACAGTGACATGATTTCTGTAGCTCAAGGTATGAATATCAAATTATTTCAAATGTCAAACCAAAAAGCTTTTGTTAGGATTCTGAATATCCAGTGGTCCAGCTGTCACCCACAGAACATGGAAGATTCTGCACAACCTGGCAGCATCTCAGAAAAAAATATATACTTTCACTGCTCTTGATGAAAGCTGTTTCAATTCAGATCTAGACATGCATTATTAACTTATCTATTTAGGTAAACATAATGGAAAATATAAGAGATAAGACAGTTCTCTTCATTTTAGTAAATAGAATGACTATATAAAAACTGGGGGGGGGCAATCAAGGATTTATATGTATTCAGAAAGCTAATTTTTAACTTTTTATTAGTGCTGACAAAGTAAATGTATTAGAGGTCATGGTGTTCTGCAGTACGTTGGGAGTTGCAGATTATGAAGTGACAAATACATGCATGTAAGATATTCATCATCTACAGTGGTCATTTCAAACAAGTACAGCTTATAGGCTTTCAGCACGTGGGCCAAATATTCTGTTATATGTCTCAGGACAGGATATTGTTACTGGTAACCTTCAAAGTTAGAACAGTACCTGTGAGAACTATCTAGTGCATCTCAGAATTACCCAATCATGTGTGACACTAAACACAAGACAGACTTCTAGCAGTACACTCTGAACACATTGTGGTTTTTACCAAAATGCATATCTGTTTCCATTTGACTTTTAAATACTTGTTCTTTACTCTTTCCTGAGCATTTCACTTTTTTCAAAAGAAGAAACAAGTCTTACGGCACTGTTGCGTTAAAGCATAATGAAGTTTGGCAGAAAATAATCCCCCTTGCATTCCAGCTTATCCTCAGATGTCAGAGGGGCTGGGGGCAGCTAGGTTTAATTTCTGAGCTATGTCCAATTCAATGCTATAAGTCCGGTTGCGTTCAATATGTTGAACTATCACGATGACAGATGCACTAATAGCATACTGCACTCTCAGCTTAGCCGCATTCAACGCACTAGAATTACCAGACTTAGGGAGTTTGGTCGCGTTAACAAACTATCACAGCTAGATTAATGACCAGCATGGTTTATTAAAGCGACAGGAGTACAGGTTCTTTTGGATTGCCGGTGATAAATACACTGTCTGCAAAGCACGTGCAAATAATAATACAGTCGACTACAAGCACATTAAATTATGGGAAAACTCTATAGAGATTTCTAAGTTTCCCAGGGAAGCACTTGGTATAACCGAGGGTTCAAATCTTACCCAATAGGTGTCCCTATGGGGGAGAGGAGAGAAGTTCAGTCCATCGACTGATCCCAGAAGTCAGCGATGTCCTCCCAACTTGTCTATGATGGTGTCTTCCCTAGCATTCCTCCTCTCTTAAGCCCTTTTATATTTTCTTATTTTTTAGGTGGCGCTTGAGTGGCTCTAGTCATACATACCTTTACTTTGATTGGTATAAAGTTCTCTCACTTTGCTTTTAAAGGCACATGCTAGAGAAAATTCAGAGTGCATGCTCAGTGAGGGGTGGTCGCACTTTGAAGGCGGATAGCTTTTGGGATGGAGGTGTGTTTTGGTATTATAATGAGATTATAATGAGCAAAGTTCACCTAGAGAACATGATTTAGTGTGTCACTACTCCAGAACTGGGCACTTATGATATAAATCAGAAGTAAGGCAATAGCATTGACAGAACCCCATTATTTCACCTCCTTGCTTCAGTGGATTCAATGCAGGGACCTTCTATTCTTGTTCCAGTAGTTCCAATTCCCTATCCCTGCGGTGATATCACAGATCCTGGCCGCGGTGTCTCCACTCCGCTCCACCCTCTGTGTTGTTTCTCAGAGTCAGCATACCAAGCTCTCCTGGTGTTGCTAACATCTAAGGTTGCAGGTTATGTTGCTTAAGGAATTATTATGGAACAGATTTTGTGTATACCCACCACATTCCACCCTGGAGGTTCACCTTCCCTTAAGGCGGGGGTGGGACACACATATCAATAAGTCACCTCCAGCAATCATTCCACAGGCACTAATGAAGGACAGAATTATTTTTTTTCTGTAAGATTGATGCTTCCAAAGGAGTTATATATAGTTTCATTTTACTTGTTGAATGTTACTGTTCTGATATCAAGATCCTTTTATGTTTGCTTGCAGAAGTGCAGAGCTCAGAGGAATACGCTCAGTTGCTGAAGAAACTCATCAGATCTCCAAATATACCTCCCCAGTATTGGCTCACACTCCAGTATTTGCTCAAACATTTCCTCAGACTTTGTCAAGCCTCCAGCAAAAATCTCTTGAATGCAAGATCTCTGGCTGAAATTTTCAGCCCTCTGCTTTTCAAATTCCAGATAGCAAGGTACATGGGTCATCTTTATTATATTCTGCACTGTAAACATGGGTTAGCTATATACAAAGGAAGTTTAATTAATTAATTTCCTGACCTTACTTCTAATGTGGAGGGCATTGTTGTAAATTTTTCCAATGTTTTTTGAATAATACTAATGTAAACTTTTGCATTTTTCCTAGTTCTTACTGTCTAATTCATCTCTTGCAGCTCTGATAATACTGAACACCACATAAAAATCCTAGAGGTTTTAATCACAAGCGAATGGAATGAGAAACAGCCTGTACCAGGTAAAAAATATTTTCAATTTAAAAAAATTATATACCATTGTTTTCTTAAATATTAAAATTCAACTTAAGGACAGTAAATGCATGTTGTTTTTCTTTTTTAATCAAACTTAATGCAAAAGTGCATAATTACAGAATTAAGTAGAAGTTGTTCATATGTTCCATAGTGGTGTGCAATATTTGTTTTATAAAAAAATTGTCTTTTTCATTAAAATCATTTTAGTACCCATAATTTGTACAGCCTTAGGACTTTTGTTCCTTTTTCAGTAAACAGTGAATAAGAATTTTTGAACTTATTGTTACCGAAAAAGCCGGTCAAAGAAACTCTCCAAGACTCGATTTTGGAGTTTTAGAAAGCAGGCATTCTTATTGCAGCACTGGATGCACAGGGGATCGCTCCACCTATCGTGCACACTGTTACCTACAACAAGCAGAAATTTATATTATTCCAGTCATACATATTCATATTATCATTTACATAGTGTCCACCCTTTGGTCACACGCAGTGTGGGTCATCTCTTTCTCCTAGTTAACTGGCCTTGGCAATTTTTAATTACAAAACTCAGCAGAACTCAAAGCTTATCATCAAGGCCCAAGGCTTCTTGTCTGTTGACGCACATCAGGCCTGAGGCCTCCTGTCTGTTGGCACCTCCAACACATACCATTGACAAAGCTCAAGGTTTTTTTCTTATCTAATTAGTACATACCAAAATTTTGAAGTTTTCAAGCAAGCAAAAGTTCATTAGTACAGCGATACAGTAAAATTTTCCTTCTCCTGCCTTTGTTCAAGGCATCATTATAAGAACTGTAAACCAATAGAATACATATCATATAGCAGCGGTGGTGGTGGTGAAATTCTGGAGATTTTATTTAACTCTCACTCTATTCCCAGGCAAATTTTCTTAGAAATACAATACCCCATAGAGATCATCTGAAGAAAGTAAGATTTCCCCCTTTCTTTACTTATATGCTTTTTTTAATCCAGACTCAAAAGATTTCTTAATCAATATCGATAAACAATGCAGAAAATATTAACACCCCATTCAGGAAAGTTAGATTACACTTGTTTTGATTCTGTGAGTTAGCACCTAATTTAGTCAACAAACAGTAAACCCCACATCTAATTTATGCAAAAATCCCTGGTTTTAAATCAAATATTTGGTAGGAGCAAGGCAGAGTTGCTAACTGCATGCAAAAGAAATTACTAATGCAGGGGGACTTTAGATATTACCTTTTACAGCTTAGTAACAGAGAATATCCGAACAAAGGATAGGGCAGTGGTGAACAGAACATCGGGCAGGCTGTAGCTCTCCCGCCTCTCTGTTCAAAGTACAAGGTAAAGTTCATGGCAGTAGGATTTGTAGGACTGCTTAAGATTTGAAGAGCTAGAACACAGCAGCAGAAAAACAGCAGCAGAAAAATGCCTTATGTCTCATATTTCAGGTAGGCACATTGTATAATCCCCTTCATCAACTTTGATTGGAAGGCTTTTCCAACCTTGCCAGCTCTATTAGTTAGGTATCTTTCCCTAACCTTTAGTGTGCATGTATTTTCAGCTAGTTTATGCCTATTTGGTTTCATTCAATTTTGTCAAAATAGTTAAGGAGTCATTTCCAGAGCCACTGTGTATTTTTCTTCCTAATGTTTCATAACAACCAGGAGAGTCCAAACTTTTAATGACTACTTGTCTTATTTTGCTAAGAATCAGCAAATAACTGCTAATTGTTAAAGAATGATTTTATCTTTGCCACATGTTATAAGCCTTACAAAGCAAAATACGTTATTGAAACCTCTAATATTCTAAAGAGTTTGCTAATAGCATTTTTGGAAAATGATATGTTTGCAAATGCTTTAGGATATGTAAATTTATATGGCTTGAGGTGCTGAATGGGAGGTTACAAAGGTAGGGTCAACAGTAAGAGTTTCTTAAGTTGCAAAGTGAGAGTTTAAGTTGCACTTAAGAGATCACTTGATTGCATATAGTCCTGGATTGCTTCATATGAGGAAAGTATAAAAGTGAAAGGTGATGATGTTAGAACTACTAATGAGGACAAGGAGTCTAGTCATCCTGAGACTATCATTAGGGCACTTGAAGAAATGTGGCTGTATCCATCAGATTTATAGGGTTTGACACTACATTAATAATTATAATCTAACAGCTACTTGGTTTTAATATTGCTTCTGAATTAATTAATTTTTTGTAATGCAATAGTTTATTTTGAGGGTCCTCCTGGGATTTTTCATATGATCTGTTACAAAAATAGAACTCCTCCTCTGTGCATTTCAAAGTCCATCCTGGGCAATGGAATGTTTTTTAGTAGAACATTTGCACATCTATTAATATGCTGAAAAAAAACTCAGATACAAATTTTCAAGCTTTGTAGTCTATGGTTAGCTAGCCTCTGCTCTTAGGCCTATAAAGTGCTTGAATAACTTTCAAAAGTTGAGTCTTAATAGAATGTTATGTAAGTTTAGGATTAGAACACAAGTCTGTTTTCAGCACCAAAATCATTCAGTGACCTGATCATCTGAAGTGCTGTGTTTTTATAGTTCTCATAGAAGACTCGAAGATGTATTTTTCAAAATTATCATCTTCAAGATTATTGGTTGTAGTGGCTTGAGTTTCCATAAAAAAATGTTTAGAGACATTGTAATAAAGGAAGATACCTAGAAAAGATAACTATAAGTGTTCTGAGAATGACAATCTATAACAGAATTTTTAAAGTTCAGAAGTTAAGAGGTTTTGAACAGAAAGAATCTTACTTGTTGAAAATCATGTAATGACAACTAAGTGATAACAGGTAAGCCAATGCTGCCAGGTTTCTTTTCTTTTTCACAGACTGAAGTGATAGCTTCCTCCTTTCTTTTTTCTTTCTGTTATTCTCAAGCCTGGATGAAAACATTCTGTCTAAAATGAGCTGTGCATGAAATTTTAGTGGTATCTTGCACAGTATGTAGATACATTAAATGCGGGGTTGGAGATAACTGATCTGAATAGGGAGGAGATATTTGCACAACTGTGATTTTTTTTTCGCATCACCCACTAATTATCCTTCTTGCCTCAAAGTGATAGAAATTATGCAATTGGGCCTTATATCTTAATATTAATATCTTAAATTGGACATCTTATAGCTAGAGTGATGCTATGCACACCATAGCACAAAAACAGGAGTTACTGTTAGGCCATTACTTGATTTTTTTAATCACAACTCTGGACTGATTTTTTTTTTTTTCTCTGTCACAGTGTTCAACAGCAAACTATGCTTTTTTGTTTGTGAATTAGAATAGTGCTCAGCCCTTCGCAAAAGTTAAAGTACTAAAGTTAAAATACCTGTTGTGCCTATGTGTGTAGTATGTCAAGACAAAGTAATGTTTCAGGAGAAGTAAGATTAGAGAAATGTTTGGTGTTTTGAATAATTGGTAACCAGATCCATTTTCCGATTCCCGTCTCATTCTTTGTGTTTATCAGTGGGAGGCCTGAAAGGTGGTGTTACTGGGCAAACTAGATGATTTTAGCATCCCATTTTAACACTCCAACTTGATGAACAGCCACACAGGCTTTAAAAAGTAATGCTGATTTTACAGTCAGAAACAAAGTACATGTCTCTAAACATGCTATTCAAAACAGTAGTATTAGAAGAAAGTATCTTAGTTATAAGAGATTATAGCTAACAGTGCTGCTTATGTCTCACAGATAGAATCTCACACAACATAGAGATGTGAAGACACATATGCTTTTAGAGGTATATATTGAAAAATGGGCTATATTTGTAGGTATAGAAGACTGGATGTTTTTTTCAGTTCATTTTTGAGGATTGTAAAGGCTCTTGGTTTTCCTGTCTGGAGCAGGCTCGCACTAGATGCAGGTCCCGCAACTGTCCACGGGGCCTGGCAGGTGCTTGGGGCGGTGCGGTCAGTTTGGCTGAGCTGTGAGGGCAGGTTGTACAGAGGAAGGTGGTGAGATAGGAGAGTTAGGAGATTTTGGGGGGGGAGAACTCAGGGAGATGGGAGTCCTCTTGGGGTGGAGGTGTGTTGAGGAGCATAGAGTGGCTTTGGGTGTGTGAGATCAAGGCGTGTCTTATCGCAGGAAGGTAAAGAGGAAGGGGGATATGGTGGGAGAGCGAAAGAGATGTGGGGAGCTGGTGGCATTGTGGGCAGACGGGCTGGTGAGGAACAGAGGAAGAGCTATTTCAGTGGCTGGAAGGAGCTGCCATCCTGTATGGATGAATTGAAGCCTCTAATGGCCTGCACACTAACTCAAGCTGAGCTGCTTTGTCTAAACTGTCTATCCCAGTTTATTCCTGTTTCCCAGGCTTGTAAATAACATTGTAAATAATGGCTCAAGCTGTGAAATATTGCAGATTTAAGTATGAAGAGGTAGGTTTTACTACTCAGAGTCATAGCTAAGAATAAGTGAGGTAATGAGACTGCCTTACATGTAACTGCTCACTTGCTGGGGGTGGGGTGAGAGTTTTGGCAGTATAGCCAAGATGCAGACACTTTGCTTTTAGCTGAACAAAATATTAGCAAGCTTGGTGGCATAACAACCAGAGCAGGGGAATGTAAAGTCTGATCCTGTTCCTCTTGAAATTGGTCACAAAGATCCCCTGGACTGCAGTAGTCAGGCTCAGCCTGCAGTCCTGTCAGTAGTGTCTTGGGGGCACAGCCAAATATGTAAAAATGCTGTCCCTTGTCAGGACTTTTCTGCATCATGTCATGGGCTTGGCTGGACTGTTGGCAGCACTGAGCATCGTTTGGAGTGTGCAGAAGGCAGTCTGTCCCAGGGAGAACTGATGTCATACGGGATATTGCGCATCCGTGCCTCACCTGGCAAAGGGGTCCCCTTCTAAGCTAATAAAAATAAGGCTTTATATCTGATTTAACGGAGAGCAAAATACTTTGTTAATCACCATACCTAGCAATGCTGTATTCTTGGTTTAGATTTTGACAGTAGCGTATGCTTTATGTTTCTCAATACCTAATTAAAAGTATTTGGTAAAACTGAAATATGTATGACATTATTAGATTTTTTTACAGATTAATATGTGTGTGTGTATTTGTATGTAAGTATGTGTAACACACATGCAAGCCTGTCGAACCTGATCAGTTCTCTTCCTGCTTTGTACATCTATTTTTAGAAACAAAATGCTTCATAGATAGAACACCACTGTGAGTATGACTGCAAAAAGTCATAGGCTGCTAACTTTCTGCAAATACAAATCTATAGATTCAATGGGCACTACTCAAAGTTTTGAAATTTAAATTTAAATAAAAGTTAAGATGGGGCGATCGTATGAAAATGCAGGTGTGTGCATATTGGTATCTTTTTTTGACAAGACACGATTCCCTTCTGCAGGATGATTAGGAACTCATTTTTGCACAAGGCACTGGAATCCAAAAAAAATTGGACTTGGGAACAAAGTCTTATCTTTTATCTCTGTGTTGGGTACCTGTGCTTTTTAAAATGATAAACAATTAAGTGAACCAGTTTTGAGTTGTCTTATTCCTTTGAGAATATGCTTCTGTATTGTGGCCCTATAAAGCAAAAAGTGTTATCAACCCCTTCTGTAATTTTAACAGTAAATAGGAGGCATATCAGTTACTGTCAGAAATTGGATTTTTCCTCTTCTCCTGCTGTGTACTGTCATTAGTTCAGAAATGCAGGTTACCATCTCCATTTGAAGTAGGCTGTACCTTTCTGACTGTGCTGCTTTAAATTATATATAGAACTGATAATTGTTCAAGTAGGCAAAGGCTAAAACTAGAAAAGCAAAGGATTGTTATAGGTGAAGCTAATCAATAAACTGTAAAACATCAGAAATGTACTGCAGATATTTGGGATTTCATTATGAGGTACAAGTGGGTTTGGTATTTTGTAGCATAGGAGGATTTTGGTAGGTGGAGTGTTTGGGAGGTGAAAACTTCAGTGATGTTTGACTGATGTAAGGAGCACAAGCTGATCTCAAGAAACACAAACACAACTACTAGAAGTTCTCACTGTTTCCAACAAGTGGGAGGAAAATATTAATCCCCTTCTCTTCTTTCTCTGAATTAAATCTTGTGGTCTGCTTCTTTCATTTTGGATTTATTTCCTTGTAAAAGTATAGCTGGCAAAGAAGTTAACCTCTGTAGGCAAAGGGGAGAAGGCTCTTCAGTTGCTGTTCTGTTCCTTTAGCAAGTCTGATCTCCACCAAACACTAAGGCAAGGAAAATATATTTAATCTAAACTGCTCCCTATCTGTACAGTCCCTTTTCCCGCCTGCCTGCCCAAGAAATCAACAACCCTGACATACTGGAAAACACCATGGATACTGACAGGTGTTTTTTCTACTACTTTCAGTTTATGGAAAATGGATAAAATGCCTCACAGCTTCATGCTAAGGGATCTTCAAGCAACACCTGTATTTGTGATCCAGCATGAGTGTGTAGGAGGTGATGCTGTGCTTGCAAGCAGGCTATTTTGCTTGTACAGGGCTGCTCTGAGAGATACAGCTCTTTTCAAGGAAGATTTTGATTCTGGTTTTTGGTTTTTGTTTTTTTTTTTTTTCAGTAAGTTAGTTAGCCTGTATTTGGCTGTTCATGGTGCTTTTCTTGACTTTAATATTGCACTCAGCAGCCAGTGACAGCCTCTTACAATGGTCTTCTCATTTACTTAGCTAAAATGAGAAAGTTAGCCCTGCATTGGACACTTGTTAGCTGATGACAACTTTGAATCTGGCTCCCCCTCCCCCATCTGAAATCCCATGCTCAGCAAATATGTGAACTTGCCCAAGTTAATCATGAAACTGAGATCTTTATCTGAGAGATGTGCAAGCTACTGAGGGTGGTGGTTTCTTTTTTTTTTTTTTTTCCTTTTACAGTACTAAAGTCAGGTTCACTTTTTAGTGATGAACCAGAGTAAGTGGATACCTTCTGCACAGCACAGAGCTTTAAGCAGTGAAGAAGAGAGAGAAGGCTTGGATTTTCTCACTGCATGTTACTGCTTTTTTAGAGATTTTTATGGAACGTTGGTTGGAAAGCAGAGCAATCTCTTTTTCAGAATTTTTTTTTTTTTTGCTTAGTTGCTTCAGAGAAGCTTCCTATTAAAAGGAGTTTGGTTTGTTTGGGTTTTTTTAAGCAAGATTTTTGTAAGAGGAAACCAATTAATTTTTCAGATTATTGGATTGTATTTTCAGGCTGTATTACAAGGGCGAGCATTTGCGATGCATAATTTACAAAAAGTAAGTGATTTTTAATTTCTGTATGTATTTTCTTCATCACCTTGTGGAAGTATTTTGCTATAACTGATTACCAGGTACTTCAAAATTAATTTAAGCTTGTTAACATGCATTTTTTGGTAGCTGTTGGTACTCCAGACATGTTCTTATATGTTAATGCTTGTCTAAAGGGGGTGAGCTGATGAGGGGCACAGAGGGAGGGTAGATGTGTGTGAAATATTTGGGAAGGATATAAATTGTGTTAATTTTTTTAATGAGTATTTGTGAGAGAGAGCATACTTCAGCTGCACCAGGATTTCTTATGATGTAGGCAGAGATAGTTGCTACAGCTACTCTTTGTTGTGGTTATTTTTGGTATCTGGTTTTCTGCCCCCATAGATTATAGTGAGTATAAAGCATTTGGATTGCTTTACATAGCGTTCTGCTCTGGAATTAATAGTCTATTCTGTACATGTTTCTTCCAAGAGGTCTGAGAGAGTTACAGTCAGTGATGGGGGGGAGTTAAGAAGGAATATTTCTAAATGGTAGGAGAATACTAATGACATAACGTCAAGTGAGGAAGAAGACACTGACAAGGACTCTTGCTTTTAAACACAATTAACTTGATAAAGATCTCTATGAGAACAGGGTAGAGAAACAGTGTGAAAAGGCAGACTAAATCTTGTTGTATCCTAACAGACTGGCTTTTTATGTTCATCAAAATAATTTTTCAAGATCTTTCTCAGTTTTGACTTTCTTCCATGGTCTAGGAAAGTCTGCTGAATGTAAGTTTACAATATTTGATTTTTAGATTTCAAAATTAGTTAATCCAGATCGATTGGAATTGTATTTTATTACAAAATGATAAGGGGGGGAAGGCATCTCTGCAGTAAGCACATTTTATATAATAATATCAAGTATATCAGACCTGTGTGTCCATTAAAATTATAGAAATCTGTACGGTTTAAAAACATAATCCATATTTCATTATGTGGAGATATATGTCTCTGTGTGTGTATGTATGTGTGTAATAGATACACATACACGGAGTAATGCTCTTTTTCCCTTCCACATCTTTAATATGTACAGTAGGTCCACAAGCCTTTTTAGCTTTTTAAATGGTAAACTTCAGGCATCTGAGTAGGAGAGTGAGTAGGAGAATGAAACCAAGAAGTGACTGACCTACCTCTAAAGGGAGCTGCCCTGTGTGTGAGTGTGCATGTGTCGTGTGCGTGTGTGTGTAAGAGCTACGTGCTGCAGCATATCAGCCTTTTGTCATCCTGCCAGGGTTGGACTGTACCATGCTGCAGAGTCAGGAAAATGAACTGGGAACGCGGGCGAGGAGAGCTCACTCAGTCCTTTTCTTTGTAATACTAGGTTTATATTACAGTTCTGCTAAATGTAGATTCTTTCAGAAACTAAAAATATTTTAAGATTAATGTAGAACAAAATGATGAAACAGGAATGGTCTGGTGACATTCTTTTGACATGATTGGCTGAGGATTATGATGTAATAGGTTACAGTGCAGCCCCTTATAGGTTTTAAAATGAATTCCAAGACACCATTACAAAGAGAGCCTGATGCTTTTCTTGTATCTGAGCTTACTCAGTGAAACTCATACAAATGTACAATACTGTTTGGAATATGGAAGAACTGGATATAGAATATCCTAAGACAGATATAAATTGTGGCACAGACTTGATGTTTTACATAGAAATGGATCTACCAGGTAAAACTGCAGTCTTATTATGGAAGACTTAATTCATTTTGGTCTTTATGATAGCTGCTGAAAAATTCTTAGTGGATATGTAGGATTTCTTTACTTTGTCATTGATACAAATAGTTTTTCTTTTTTCCTTTTTTCCATAAATTAGAATTAAATTGTGGTTTAGTGCATGGTTATAGTAATTAGAATCATAACCTGTAGAAATACCTGTCTGCTTACTTAATTGAATTTTTACTGAATTGACCTGTTTCTGTTTTGATTTTATTGTCAGATGTAGTTCTAGCTCTGCTATTTATATCATAAAAATTTTGCATTTCTTTTATTATTATTATTTTTGCTATCTCTGTTCCACACTATGACTAAAGGAAATGCTGTAATAACACTTTTATTTCCTGAAACAGTGATTACAAATCATTGCTTTGGATTGTTTGAGGAAAAACAGATTTTAAAATCTAGCAATATTAATTGAATACCTGATATTGCATCATTTTTTCATATCATATAAAAAATGCTTTCTTGATATTCATTGCAACTTTAAAAACATCATCTTTTGTAGCCAGTCATAATATACAGACAGGGATGTTCATAAGGAATGTTGTACTTACTGGAGAACTAAAAGAGCTGGGTTGATTTTTAATCCTGATTCCAATTCCCCCTTGCTACTAAGTCAGGAGTGCTGCAGTATCTTCTCTGGCACCCACTGGTATATGTATGCAGCTTTGACATCGAGAAAAGGGGGATATGGTTTTTAATCAGTCCTGGCATTTGGAACACAATTTATTCTGTAGAATACTAAGATTAACACAAGGGATATTTGGGTCACAGATGGGTTTCTTAAGGTGTTTTTTGGCAAATCATCGCACAGAATGCTGAGGATCACAGAATCTCAATTCTTCTTCTTAAAATAAACAGTATTGCTGTGGGTTTGCATCTTTTGTTACTCAGCTTCTAGGTGAGGAAGCAGCAACGTTCCTCTAAGATCATTATGTAGGAGAAAAAAAAATGTACATGTTTTATTATTTATATTCACCTGAAGATAGTGGAAGAAGGTAAAAACAAACTTCAGAATTTTTTTTTTCTCAAATGCTTTCTTCACAGGGGGAGGAGATGAGTATGGTGTTATATTTTACTTAAAATATATTATTGCAAGACTAACATACTGTTTTGAAACAGTACATCTTTCTTGTTTAATTATATTGTTTTCAGTAAAAATATCTTGATTCCTCCAATGTCTTTTAAAGACTGTTAGTGATGGAAAACTCTATTTTGTAACTATTTTTTTTCTCATTCATGTTATAATGTGTAATTTCAAGGAATATATGGTCAGGTTTTCAATAAGTTATATTCAACTTTTTCCCCCTTCATCTGCAGCACTGCCTCCTAAGCCACCAAAACCTAATACTGTAACTAACAACAGCATGAATAACAACATGTCATTACAAGATGCTGAATGGTACTGGGGAGATATCTCAAGGTAAATCAGCTCAAGACATGTATTTCTTATGTTTGGCTTTATGTTCTTGCTGTTATTCTGTGTATATGTATTCTTCTTAAGTATAGAAAAATTACAGTTCTAAGAGACATTTTTAGGATATTTTCCAACACAAACATATTACAGTCGGTTTTATTCCAAACATGACTAAAAAGTTACTGGCAGTTAGAATGTAATACGTGAAATGGTTTGGTGATTGTTCTGTTATTTTGACAGTTATGTGAAATGCTAGCGTGAAAGGACAACACCAAGAAATAAGTATTTTCTTCTTGTCTTTCATCCAGAACCTCAACTGTAGGCACAATAGTTAACAAACCAGACTAACAAGTGTCATATATTAGCAACATTTTTAACTGTACTATATATAGGTGCATTAGACCGGCACTGGCTGCTCCAGTTGCACAGGCTTGTATGAACAAGCAGAAAGACCTTTGCATGAATATAACTTTATTCCAGCAGTGAGAGGACCTAGAATATACCATTTTTATATCCCAGTTGTTCTCTAGTAATGTTAAATAAGCTATTAAATAACTGTATTTATTAATATGGAGATCAAGAAGGCTTATAAAAAACAGTTATTTTAAAACAGAATAATTTAGAGCATAGTGAGAAGGTAAATGAGTGAGAAGTAGCTGAAATGATTGGTTACTTTTGCTTTCATTTTAGAGAAGAAGTAAATGAGAAGCTTCGAGACACTGCTGATGGTACCTTTTTGGTACGAGATGCTTCAACCAAAATGCATGGGGACTACACACTTACGCTAAGGTAAGCTAATTATGCTAGGTCTATAATACTTGACAGTAAAATGTAATACTGCATTTAAAATGCAATGTTCCTTAGGAAATAGTATTTGAAGTATGCCTAACTTTTCAACTAACTTTATTTGCAGGAAAGGAGGAAATAACAAATTAATCAAAATATTTCACCGAGATGGGAAATACGGCTTTTCTGACCCATTAACTTTCAACTCTGTGGTCGAGCTAATAAACCACTACCGGAATGAATCTCTAGCCCAGTATAATCCTAAATTGGATGTAAAATTACTGTATCCAGTATCTAAGTACCAGCAGGTAATTTGGTCTATTTTCTTTGTGTTACACTTAAATACAGAGAAATTACTGCAGACTGAGGAGTAATTTATCATTAAGATCTTCAGCTCTGTTAATATTTGAAAAAATAAAGTGTGTATAAAAATGGATGTTTTTGTTTAAAAGCAACTCCACAATTTACATATAAATAATTAAAACTTTAAATACTGCAGATACATTATTAAGAAATAAACTTATGTTAATAAATAACCCACTCATTAATGATGAAATATATAATTTTCAGTATAAAGCTGAACACTTGCAATGCAAAATTGCTTTTTGTCATTAATTTTATTTCTAATTTGCATATTATGCATATAGTATATCATATCTCCATATTGATAGAAGTCACATTTACCATGTAACTATCTGGTCATTTTTAAGCAGTTTTATGCTGAAAATCTGTGCAATATAATTGTTTCTTTACGGAATATCTTTCTTCCTGCTCATCATCCCAGGATCAAGTTGTAAAAGAGGATAGCATCGAAGCAGTGGGAAAGAAATTACATGAATATAATACCCAGTTTCAAGAAAAAAGCCGAGAATATGACAGACTCTATGAAGACTACACAAGAACATCTCAGGTGAGCTAGATGTGAAACCAAAAGGAGAGTGGAAGACTTCTGTAGATTTAGAAGAATATTACTGTAAATTCATACTGCCATCTTCCTCCATCCTCCTCCCTTCCACCACCACTACCATTGCCCAAAAGAAGAAACGTATCTGATGTGCTCGCTCAGTATAGTAGAATTGCTTACTCATTTGAATAGTCACCACCTGTAACCTAACCCTGTGCTCAAGTCTGACACCTGCATCCAAAGCAAGCACAGAACTGTCTTGATTTACCAACACTTCTGTATACTGACCTCATCAAGTTGAGTTAAGGTTTTCAAGACACATCTGCAGGGAAGCATTGTATTTTATTACTAGTTTGTTAAGGGTCTCTTTTCACCTATGCAGGGTGGAGTGATGATGTGTAGATACAGTGCAGGAATGAAAAGCTGCCTCTATCCTTCTTACATCTTAATAAACTATTAGACAAGTCTTGAAGTGCCAGTGAATTAGTGCTGTTTTACAGCTCCAGAATCAAGACTGCTTCTTAAAATGTTCAGGAAATATGCCTCAAAATAATTGAAGAAAGGTCGAGGAGTGCAGGCAACTTGAACTTAAAATACTTGGCTACCGATTAGCTATGTAGGGGCAGGAGGATAGACCTGTCCAGCCCAATATTTTATACCTTTATTTCAGAAAGCCAGATGTACTTCTAAGGACATTAGTTGGTACAAAGGGCAAAGTGCATTGCCATAAGGCTCTAATCATCACAAATAAAACTTATTTATACAAAACAAAGATTGTAGCTAGCTCTTTGGCAGTTTTTCTTTCTTGGAAAACCTCATTGTGGAAAGCCTCATCATGGTAGCCTTTTGTACAGGCCTGTTTTCTCTGTTTTGTAAGGCTCTGCAGAGAGAATGTATTCTGGTAAAGGGATATTGAAGTCATTCTGTTACAACATACTGAAGTGTTTCTGTGATACAAGCCAATAAATCATCCCATCTGATAACCACTGTAATAACAATTATTTTATTTTCAGGAAATTCAAATGAAAAGAACAGCTATTGAAGCATTTAATGAAACAATAAAAATATTTGAAGAACAGTGCCAGATGCAAGAAAGATACAGTAAGGAATACATTGAAAAATTTAAACGCGAAGGAAATGAAAAAGAAATACAAAGGTCAGTGTTTATATTTCAAATTGTATGATTTTGAAGAAAGAGACAATGCCAAATATAGATCTGCCTAAAACTAAAGCAAGTTGGCAAGTTTAAAGTTGTTCAATTGTAAGCACAGCAAGCCTCAAATGGGGTAGATGTGAACTTGCAAAGCGTGTACCTATATCTAGAGAAATAATCTGTTCTCTTAAATGTCTACATGAGAAAATAGCAGATATAAAGTCATGAATAAGATTTCATCAAAGTATAACCTACCACATTATTCCATTCAGAATTATGCACAACTATGAAAAACTAAAGTCTCGAATAAGTGAAATTGTGGACAGCAGGTGTAGATTAGAAGAGGATTTAAAGAAGCAAGCAGCTGAATATAGAGAGATAGACAAGCATATGAACAGCATTAAGCCAGACCTCATACAGCTGAGGAAGACAAGAGATCAGTACTTGATGTGAGTATCATTATTAATTAGCAAAACTTTTTTTTAAAAGTTTTTTTTTTATTAGCATCCAACTTCTGTGACTAACAATTAATTTTATTTGCAATTATTGTCCAGGTGGCTGACTCAAAAAGGTGTTCGGCAAAAGAAGCTAAATGAATGGCTTGGAAATGAAAATACAGAAGAGTGAGTATTAAAAGATTTAAATATTACTGGTATTTCAAGTCATCTTACACAAAAGTGAGATAAAGCATATTTAATTCCAGGACCACACAGAAGAAATCTCAAGCTTAGCTCTCCAGTAACAGTGCACACTGTTAACACATGGCAGCCTACATATTGCAAGTATTAGAAAAGTCTGTCTCACCCACTACTCTACCATTATTCAGGAAAGCACATAATCAAGTTACTATATATAGCAAAGCACTGGAATTTAACCTATGTCTTTATTCTTACCAGCAAAATGAAGATCATAAGGCATTAGTATCTTGTAGAGATGTCATATGGATAGATAAATTGTTCAGAAGGTCTCTTAGGCTGTTTCCAAATTTCAAGCGTTGGTACCATGGTGCTATCTAGTATAGTGGTACCCACATCAATATATCACATTGCTATTGGAGATGATAAAATTGTGTATGCTGAAGAATGGTCCATCTCTGGTTGTGTGGTCTGGTTAATTTTTCTGGGAAATGGCAGGATAGTATTCTGTCATTTCAGCAATTCAGTTTAGTATAGGTTCTGACTGAGGCTTGGCTACTGAATATGTTTCACTTCATTCCTGGGAAAAAAAGCAAAAAGCACCCAGGTGGTGCAAATGTAGACCAAATTTAAACAAAAGCAAGCCACAAAATCATATCAAAAGTGTAGTAACAGTGAAGAATGAACAAATAGAAAAACAAAGTTGTCTAAGTAATATTCATATCAACATTTTCTGCTGATGTAGTTTCCTGTATGTACCTTTTACACTGCCTGGCTGAACATTTAGCAAAAGCAGCACATGGACAATGACTGTTTTGTGGATTTACACTCTAGCTTTTTCCACATTAGTGGTCTATTTTAATTTGGCTTGGTTTACTGAGTCTCCTACTGTTATCCTGGAAATTGTGCATCTCTGCTGTGGCTGCATTGGTAGAAGCAGGGGATAAAAATGGCATACACATTTTAAAGCCATGTTGTTTACTCAGTCTTAGCACAGCTCAAAGATGATATGATGGAGAATATGTAGACACCTGTTTCCAGTGGTACTCCCATCAGTTAAATGGTAGACAAAGAACAATGCCAGGTCATGGTTTTAATGTAGCATCAAAATAGTAAGTGAAACTGTTTAAAGAAAATCTTCCTTTTCTCTCACTCTATGACTCTCCTTGCCAGTGAGTCTGGTAAGTGCTCAGGTTTCTGCTGAAAAATTAAACTTTCAGAATATGACTTTTTTCTAAAGTTGTAAAGCAGAAAAAAATCAGTATAATGAGCAGCAGTAAAAATAGGAATCCCTTTCTCTAGGTGCTGGTTGAAAATAGAGCCACTGCTGAATACATTTGAGTATCTTGCAGGACAAAGGAGTACGATGGGATAAGGGAGCTAGAGAGAGTGTCATCTGAAACAAAAGCACCCTTCTTTCTGAAAAATTGAATTCTGTGTGAGATTGCTGATTTCTGTAGACTACTTTGATAATCTTCAGAAAGACAGAACTGTGGATGAGTGAGAAGTCATGTTTTCTTATAGCAAGGAAAATTGATTAAAAACCTATTACCGAAAGAATAAATACACTAGCCAAACAAAGACTGATTGCAAGCTGAGCAGGAGAGGCAGGGCCCACCAGTGCAAGCTGCTGGGCAAGTGGGGAGCTCTGGAACTGCAGAATATCAAAGTGGTGTCCACACAGCTGAACCAGAGACATCTTTCATGGTGGGCTTTAGCTCAGAGGGTTCTATATAACTCTGAATCAGCTTTATAGTTGGTGGCTGTTTTGGTAGAGAAGGCCCTATATTATATGCTCTTCTCATAATCTGGTTATAAGGAGAGAGAGAGCACTCTACTATTCCACCCTTTCCACAAAGCCATCTCCACTATGAATAATTAACCTGTCTGTCTATACGACTGCTCATAGCTTTCCCAAGCAGCAGCTGTAGTCGATACATTGCATGATTTTTCACTGCTGACCAAGCGTTCTGATCTTTGGAAATGAAGATGACTCAGAGGGTATTGATTTCGTTGGGCTTGCTATTTACCAAAACGGTGAGCAACGGTAGAAGTACTGAAGTGCTTGCAGCAGATTCTGAAAGATAACACAGCATCCTTTTATATCCTTCTTCAGATTTACATGAGTCTTTTTAAAAGAAACAAGGACCAGAACTTTTATTTTTTATTCAGTGGTTGAAATGTTGCAGTATTACATAGTTTACATCCCTAGTTTTACCAGGGAGGCATCCTACTAACCACTGACTTTTTTTGTTTTTTTCAAGTAATATGAAAGGAGGACTACTTAATTCATGGATTTTGCTCTGCAATGTGTTTCACAAACACATTTTGTCCTATTTCAACAGCCAGTACTCTATGGTAGAAGATGATGAGGACTTGCCCCATCATGATGAGAGAACATGGAATGTGGGAAATATCAATAGAAGCCAAGCTGAAAATCTGCTGCGGGGAAAGCGAGATGGAACATTCCTTGTTCGAGAGAGCAGCAAACAAGGCTGCTATGCCTGCTCTGTTGTGTATGTACCCTAAATTTTGAATGATGTAACCAACATTTGAGGCACCTACCTTGAGCCAGGGGCAGATAGACACTTGCGTATGCATGGATCCCATTGGATCTTTGGGCTTAGAAGCAGACCAACAAGTTCTGAGGCCATCCTTATTGCTGCTCCATTTCCTACACAGCTCAAACCTGTGCCACTCCCACAGATGAGCCTCATGGAGAAGAAGGGAAACCAGAGCATGGATGCACTCCTTTTATGTGCAGCTGCTAAGTCCTGCCTATCTCCTGCCTCCCTAAGCTAACACAACATCTGGGAATTTGGGTTAAACCTAGGCTTTTACCATTATCCCACCACAGAAGACAGGAATTCTATGTAGTGACTAGCACTTTAAGATTTATTGCCAATACCATATTTTCTAGCTTAACTTTACTGCACTGACAAAGTAAAAATTGGTTGGGTTTTTTTTTTTTTCCTCTTTAGGGTGGATGGAGAAGTAAAGCACTGTGTGATAAACAAAACACCTACTGGGTATGGATTTGCAGAGCCATATAACTTGTACAACTCGCTCAAAGAACTGGTGCTACATTATCAACACACATCACTCGTGCAGCACAATGACTCTCTCAATGTCACACTAGCCTACCCAGTATATGCACAGCAGAGGCGATGAAGATCTTAATACTCTGGGTTGTTTGGGTTTTTTCTAAAGAAAAGACAACATTGAGGCCTTTGGAGAGAGAAGGCTCCTTTCAGCCTTACTCAAGAATTTGAGCTGCAGTATCAAAGCTATCTGTCTTCAGATGGGACTAGAGCTTTCCTTCACAACTGCAATTGGAGAGATCACAGTATTAAGCTGTGAATGTATGTTTCTAGTCTGAAGTGCTTTTTTTTTTTAATTAAGAAAAGAAAAACAAGAAAGAGAAATCCTAACCTGATCTCCCTGCAGGGACATAGAGGCCTTTAACCATGGTGCTTGTTTACAACCACTTCTGAAGCTTTACCGGCTAGAACGTTGGATTCTCCAGACACAAGGTGTAAGAGGTCTTTGTCATTCAGTTGTTGGAATTTCTTGGTCACAACCTGGCTTGGATTTGGTGTTGCTGCACTCAGTGGATCCAGACACGCAGCACTGTGGATTTTTTGGTTTCTGGTGAATGATATGTAGCAGAATGGCACTGTCATTTCTAAGGGTCACTTTTTAAAAGGGCTTCAGTTACAGTATGTTGTTCAGAGGAATTGTAATAGCGAATTGCCAGGAAGTGTTTTGTTTAGACGTTTAAAAATCCTGTTTTAAGAATATATTTAAGACTGAAGAAAACAGGACTTTCAATGACATACAGTATATAATAATGTACATAGTATTGGATGACTATCACTGATGGAAACTGTCAATACCAAACTGCTTTCTCTTTTCCCTTTTCTGTTTGCTGAAAGCTGAATTCTTAGACCATGCTATGCAATACTCAATTTTCTTTAGGCTGTAGTCTTCTCTCAAGCATATCTACAAGTTAAGCTTGCTTTTCTTTCTTGTTTCCTTGTCATCTTTTTTCTTTCTTTCTTTTGCCTGAGAATATTTTTTCCTGATTATTATTTTTTGCTATTCATTTTGTTGCTTGTTTTTTAAAAAAAATGTACAGGAAGCCAACAAGAGTTGACTTCAGAATTAAAACTGAAATATTTTACAATTTTCTTTGTATAGAATATTGAGCTACTAGCTCAAAGTTTAAAAAGTTCTTTTTTTTTTTTTTTTTTTTTTTTACTAAATATTTTGTTGGGCAGTGCCTGATAAGCTTCAAAGCTGCTTTATTAAATAAAAATATATGAACGTTACAAAATATCACTGAGTCCAACAATATTGTTTCAGAGATATCTTTAGAATACGGTACTGCGCTATGTTTGCTTCTTGAAGCATTTTGAACTTTATCATGATTGTCTTTGTATTTGGAAGATGAAAAATTGTGTATCCTTCTCTGATAGTGACTGCAGAAAAAACAGGAAAATTTTTTACTGGGGTAGTTAGTTTGGATTTCAGAATGAATCCACTCTTCAGAGTAAATAAATGACTTCTTGACCTACTGCGGCAGAATTTTTGTCAGCATGTCAAGGTATTTTCATTTCATATGAAGGAAGTTTCTCTAAACTGTTGCCTAGGTTTGGGTTTTTTGTATTAGTATTGTGAAAAAAAGCTCCCACCTTTACTCAGAACAATTGGATACAACATAGAGCTAATTAAGACTGGAAAATGTCTGTTTTGAAAATGATTAGGCTTTCGTATTTAACATTTTGGATTTATTTTCATAAGTTTGTAGACTGAGGCAGTATCAAAGTGAACACTTCTATCATTTCAAGCACCAGAGACTTATTATGGTTTAGTTAAAGGAAACTAATACATGAATCCCACTAAAGCAAACTTATTAGGAATTCTGGGACAATTCACTGAATGGTTTGCAATGGTTATTTACTGTCCTGACCACTGAGGAAATTCACACATTGCAAATTGATGAAGTAATGAAATTGAGAGAAATCTTGGAAAACTTTTGACTAAATGAAGATATGAATTTATTCTTCTCCCGAGATGCAAAGGGAAGACCCATTACTATTAAAGGGAGTTGCACACACAATCAAAAGAGTAAGACCCATGGAGTTTTCTCGTAATAGCTCTGTTTTAGAGATACATGTGTTTTAATTCAAAGTATGCAGTGCTTATTAAGCTATTGGAAATAATAAGAAATTTGCCACTCTCCAGTAGTTTTTATATTATCTTTTATTTTTTACATTATTCCTTCATTTCTGAGGCTATAAGGCTTTTGATTTTATTTTGATTTTGTGCTCTCTTTTTTTGGTGGTTTGTCTTTGCTTTCCTATAGGTGTATTTTCTTACTAGAATTTATATCAGGAAACAAGATTCAACCAACATTAATGTTTCAGGATAGTCACCACTTACAAAATTATTCTGAATATTTTTTTCTGAATAGAAGTTTAGTCTTCATTCCTTCCCTTCCTCATTCCATCCTCTTTTCAGGCCTGTAGGACCATGTAAATTTGGTTTACTAATAACTGTTTTTTTACTATGAAAAGCGCCAACAATTACTCTAGCATGACAGTCATACTACTGGGCTTGAAGTTACAAATTAGTTCAATATACAACAATTTAACACTTGTAGCAAGTTAATGCTTTGGACATATATTGAATTTTGAATGTTAAATAATTTAAGAGTAAAATTGTGGGGGTTTTTTCTCTCTAAGCAAAATATACGTAATCTGAATTGATGTTTCACTTAGTATTTCTCAAGAAATTTTATGGTAGTTAAGGCATTTGGATCTAATTTTCCTCATATTAAGAAAACTTCTGCTATGTCAGTGGGCCATATCCTTAGCATGCCTAGCCCAGTATGGGATATCATTTGTTCCTGTTGTGCTGTACTACTACTCTTCATCTGTGGTTGCAGCAGAGAAAAAAACAGTGTGCGCGCACAAATTTGGCACTTGCTTTTCTTGCACAAACAACAATGAGAAATAAGCACTATGTTGTGAGGATGAGTGCTTAGGGCTTCTTAAGGGGAAGTTCTGCCTACACAGGATCTGTGCAATTTGCAAGGATCACGCCCTCAAAGTGGGCATGAGTGGGTTTTCTTTGGTACTTACGTATCGTGTGACCTCTGCATTTCCCTCCCTCCTTAATGCACAGAGATGTGTCCTGCCAAAGGCCCTATTCACTGCGGAGTTGTTTGTCCTTTGTGTACCATATTGTTTGTTCCAGTTTTGATTTGATCTCAGACTAATATATACAGAAAAGCACGTGGATATAACTGAAGAAACATGGTGCTTTTCTATATTTCTATTGACATGTAGTTTTTGCATGTAATATGATTCAAGGGTGGGAATCGTTTTAGTATGCTTTTTTGGTTTGGGGAATTTTTTGTTTTATTTTAAATCCCTGAGTTATGCTGCACTGCAGCAGCACTTTCATAAGGCCTTTGAAAGGTATGAGACATAACACAGAGAACCAACACCCACAAGCAAAATTAGGAGTTTCTGATTTCCTTAAGTTGAAATTTGAATTTGCAGGTTTGGGGATGTGTATCTGTGCATATGCGCGCACACTTGCTGTGTTTATGTATGAGTAAATCCCAGTATAGGTGCATTTTCACCAAACATGATCATTTTGCTGAATTCAGTAAGTGATATCATTAACTTTGTTTAAAGACACACACACGTGCATACTAGACCTTTGTGGATACAGCATGTTTCCAAATACAGTTATAAAACTGAGTTTCTGTGGTGGTGTTTTTTGTTGTTTTTTTGTTGTTTGTTTTAAAAAAAAAGCTTGTCTGTATGCTTCACTTATCTAAGAAATCTTGTCAAGCAGTCTGTAAAACCAAATCTTCAAATTTTCTATTTGGTGTCAGTTGTTCTGTGGTAAAGAAATGGCTTTGTCTTGTAATTGGCAATGAAATAATAATGCTTGGGAAAATGTTCAGATGCTTCTAATGGGGAAAACTGCAGATTTTCACACAGTGCTTTTGCTATGCATGGTATTAAGTTGGGAAACTGAATCCTGATATTTTTTTTCAGGGTCACTTTAGAAATGGGCAGCTCAAAGCACAATGCCTCCCATGGGACAAGGTTCCAAAATGCAACATTTTATGTAGAACATGTATTTACTGCAGACTAAACTGGACTGTGGGAATTGGTAACATTACATTGCACTTGTCCTAATGAGACTGCATTAGCTGCCCAAAATGCTGCTATTTTTTTTTATTCTTGTTTTTAAAAATAAAGTTCTGTTCTGTTAAATGTCTTTAAAACATTAAGATTACTTTGGTTTAAAATGCTCTTTGAGGAGGTGGAGGGTAAATTGGGTTGCAAATTGCCATTAAAAGGCAACAATGAAAACGTGTCTCCTTGAAACTTTGTTCAAGCTATAGAGTTGATGGAGCTGTGTCTTGTTTTTAAGTTGCTTTAAAAATTGTAATAAGTCTTCAAACAGAATAAAGGTGGTTTTGAAACTGCATTTCAGTTGTTGAGGCTTCAGTAAGGACTGAGATATCTCTTTACCAGAATCCTTGGCCAACTCTTCCTGTCTATATATGGCCTACTGTCATGGTTTAAGCCCAGCTGGTAACAAAGCACCACGAAGCCACTTGCTCACTCCTCTCCTCCCAGCCCTGGTGGGATGAGGAGGAGAAAATATAAAGAAATGCTTGTGGGTCAAGACAAGGACAGGGAGGGATCACTCACCACTTATGGTCATGGGCAAAAGACAGGCTCAACTTGGGGAAGAAACGAAATCAATTTAATTTACTACCAATCAGATCAAAACAAGGATACTGAGAAGTAAAACCCAAATCTTAAAACACCTTCCCCCCACCCCTCCCTCCTTCCCGGCTCAACTCCACTTCTGCATTCTCTACCTCCTCCCCCCAGCAGTGCAGGGGGATGGGGAATGGGTGTTGCGGTCAATTCATCACATGTTTGTCTCTGCTGCTCCTTCCTCCTCAGGGGGAGGACTCCTCACTCTTCCCCTGCTCCACCATGGGGTCCCCCCCACGGGAGACAGTTCTGCACAGACTTCTCTGGCATGGGTCCTTTCCATGGGCCGATCTTCAGGCACGGGCTGCTCCAGTGCAGGCTTTCCCATGGAGTCACGGCCATCTTCGGGGGCATCCAACTGCGCTGGCATGGGGTCCTCCACAGGCTGCAGGTGGGCATCTGCTCCACCGTTCACCTCCATGGGCTGCAGGGGGACAGCCTGCCATCTCACCACGGGCTGCAGGGGCATCACCTCCTCCAGCGCACCTCCTCCCCCTCCTTTCCTTCTTCACTGACCTTGCTGTCTGCATAGGTGTTTCTCTCGCATTCCAATCCCTTCCTGAGCTGCAGCTTCTCTTTCTTAAATATGTTATTGCAGAGGCGCTACCACCGTCACTGATTGGCTCGGCCTTGGCCAGAGGCAGGTCCTACTTGGAGCCGGGGGAGCTTCTAGCAGCTTCTCACAGGAGCCACCCCTGCAGCCCCTCCCCCGCTACCAAAACCGAGCCACATGAACCCAAAACATCTACTTTGAAAATGAGACCCAAATGCTCATATTATTAGAGGGAACTGGGGATCAAATGATTTCAGCTGACTTGCAGCCATCCTATGTATTGAACTGAATGGAGTAGTTGAGTAGCTCCAAAATAGTCTTGTGCCAAAATGACAGTTCTGCTCATCTCATACTCTTGCAAAAGCAGTACAATGTTAATGATCTGTAATCTGCCTTTTACAGTGCAGATGAAGTTCTGGTTCTTCTGAAATCAGTGTGAGTTTTGTCACTGATTTCCATGAAGCCAGCCTGTCAGCCTTTGTAGCTAGAGGTAATTTACCAGCTTCATGACTACATCTGATTGTGAAAACCAACGTGAGAATGAAGAAGAGGGAGGAAGTAAAGGGGGGATTGGACAAGACTGATTCTGAGCATTGTTTTCTTCCCCTCATTATTGATATGCAGTATCTGAATTCTTCGAGCCCATCCATATCTTGCCTCAGGAGAGGTGCTCTGGGGAAGTCAGCCAGCCAGCCACTCTAGAAGCAGAAAGAGATTCCTATTCCCGTTCTGTCCAAGGTTTCCATTCTAAAATCTGCCCACATTTTGCTCACTGTAGTCACATAATACCCCCTAACTGAGGTACTCAGGTAGCACAGGCTTGAAATAATTATTAATAATCACAACATTGTCACTGGCCCTTAGAGGTTCTTATAAGAAACATAGATTATCATATTATCATATTTTTAGTTCACTTAATAGAAAGTGGGGTTAGATCTCCAATGAACATATCTGTTGCAGTTTTTCTCAGTAAACTGATTCTTTTAAATAGACACCAAGCTTATCTCGTTCCTGCTCCCTGAACCAATGTTAAGCAACACTTTAGCCATAGAGCTTAACATCTAAAAATAAGATTAGCTAGGTCATGAATCACACATCTTCCATCATCAGCTACTGAGACAAATTATGATTGGTTGATCATAATCTGCAGAAATCTATGGACCAGCAGATTTCTGGCCTGTATCATATGTTGTATAGAAATCACTCTTGGCAGACTAGACACTGAAATGTCGTTCTATTTTTGCTATCTGCAGACAAACACACTCCCACTTTCCCTCTCTGCTTTCTTGCTAAGGCTCGATGGTCATTTTTCATAGGGAATATGAAAAACTGCTTAAATCTATTTTTGTGCAGCTACAAGTGGATGTGATCTTTTTAAAGGCTTGGGAATGCTTTTCATGTTTGTTTTTTTTCCTCCCCAAGCTGCTTTACTCATGCAAAGTTGTGTGTGAATAACTTCACACAAATCCCTTTGTCTGAGCTGTGAAGCCAAAAAGGAAAGAGGAAATTTTAAACTTCTCATTGTTGCGTTCTCCAGCCTTCAATGAAGGGACAGGTGACGTCTCCTCCCTGCTCAGGGCTGGCTGGGCCATGAGCTGAGCTGGCTCAGCACTGTGGTGATGCTGAGATGCCAGCATGGCCTCGGCTCCAGCCTGTCAATGAGCATCAGATCCTTTAGCCCCAGGGTGAAACCTCTCAAGGGTGTCTCTGGAGTTTGTACCTAGGGGTGCCCTGTGGGGCTGCCAGTGGTGCTGCCTAGTGCCCTCAGCCCCCAGCAGCTCACCCCACCCTGTGCCCAACACCCCGGGCTTCCCCGTCACCCGGAGGAGGTTCCTGCCTAAGCCAACCAATCCAGCCCACTGTAGATCGTATGCCAGCACTGATCAGCTGGCCAGTGAGCAAGGGTGGTTTTGGCGGGCAGAGGTCCCTATAGAGCAAACAGGCCGAGTGAGGGGGCAGGCAGAGCCCAAGTGGGTGCCCACAGGCAGCTCTGCATGGACAAACACAAGCACCTCCACAGCTGCAGGTGGGGGCAGCCAGGCAAAAAATGGCAGGGGTGAGGAGAGCCCTGTGGCACAGCATTGCGAAGTCCCTGGGCTGCTCCTCACTTCCCGTAATGGCCACCCACGGAGGCAGCCCTCCCTTACACCACAGGGAAGAGCCCCTCTTGTTTGCAGAGGTATTCAGAGGGACCCTTTTGAGATGATTATGTTTAGGATACACCTAACATTTACCCCAGGGGCCTGCCACCCCACAGAGGCCCTCATTTAGAGGGTGGAAACTGAGGAAATGGTAAACAGTGAGGTCCTGACAGCGTCCCTGGCTGGAAATAAGGCAAAAAATAAGCAGTTCTGCTTTCCCTGTGGGGTCAGCACATGGGGAAGTAGGGTCAGACATGCTTCCAGTGAGACGTGGTTTGTACAAAAGGCACTAGGCCTTTCCTATTGCCTCTGAAAAAAACAAAAAGCATTAACTGTGGGAGCTCTGCTCAGGACATGGTTCTGGTGTCTCTCTCTTTTTATTTAATCCCTTTGAGGTCCTATTGTAGGAGATTGAGAGAAGCAGCCTGAGGGAAGCATGAACAATGGTGAGAGATGAAACCTGGTAAAGATAAGGGGGGGGGGGGGAGGCCCTCAGAGCCTTTCCAAGGAATGTCTCAAACACTCCCAAGTACCCTGAACTGAATAATGCAGGCCTTGTGCTCAATGGACTGATAAGGCTACCCATGCGGGAAGAATAGCAAAGGATGCATGCGGCTGGAGGAGGAAGCCCTGTGGAGACAGGACAGTTCTGCTCTGGTACAACTTGTGAAGCTTGTTATGCTAATGAAGATTATAGAGATCACACTAAACATATGTGACTACAGCACTCATCTCTCAACTCAAATGATGCTACAAGTCACCTGGGTTAAGGGGGGAGAACCTGAAACGAAACTGCCACCCTAGCAGGAGAGCAGGTCGGACTGATATGGCAAACATCAAAGGGAAAAATAGGTGCCACTGTGTGGGGAATCTGCAGAAGAGTGCTCTTATGAACCAGAGACCCCCCCCATTGGCTGGACCAATGCTGGAACCAGGACCAGTTATCTCTCTCTCTCTCTCTCCCTCCGTTTCTCTTTTCTCTTAGAGTTGTTAAATAATGCAAGGCGTACCTTACCGCTTGCCATAATTTGTTATATACCTAACCAATTGTCGGAAAACCTAGTTTAAGACATATATTAATCACTGTGGGAATCTAATAAATGTTTGTATATGGACCTTGAGAGTTGTCTCACCTTAGTCCACACTGCTGGGGATTTGCAACTCTGAGTCACCCTCCTCTTCTGAGTGGGTCGTGACATTTAAATTGGCATCACAGACAGGATCCCCTCGGTGTTGGAAGGTCCTAAGGGATACTGATTCTCCATTCGACGAACATGGACAGAGAGAACTGGGAAGTGACCTCTCATCTATAAGCTGGGAGAGCTTCAAGCAAGCCTATGTCTTCAAATACATAGACTGCCAAAAATAGAAACTCTGTAGGGACTTTCTGGGTAAACACATATCAATTAATCAGCCACTATTCAAACTTTGGATAATCTTTGCAGGGACCAGCAGTTTAACCTCTGAACAGCAATCAGATAACCAGAAACATCCTGACAATTCTTTGAAAAAGCAGGGGTTTTATCCATGGCTGTGCCAGGCCATATTTCCTGCCAGAATGGTATTACAAGAACACTTCTTGTTGCTCTGTTCTTTCCTGTACAAAGAAATTACCTTTGCATACTAAAAAAAGGAGGAGTTTAGGCCAGTGATTTAAACATGTGCAAATATTGACAGAAGAAAAATTTAACAGGTAGAAATGTTGCAAATATTTTGATAAAGAAATTAAATTTGATTATATATAAAAGAGCCAGGTTTAATTAAAAAGTAAAATCGTAAAATATAGGAGTGTGAAGTTTGCAATGTAGCTATAGGAACTTGGGAACTTTAGGAAATGTACTATGTGTAACCATAAGAATTCAAGTATTGTTTAAAATCAGTTAACCACAGAAACTTTGACAAAGATTTGTTGATTTGTAGTGTTTTGTTTTAAGAAACTAAGGAAAGGTCCACCATTTGAATGGGGTCCAGACCAGCAGAGAGCTTTCAAGAGTTTAAAACAGGCCCTGATGACAGCACCAGCCTTGGGACTTCCGGATTTGACTAAAGACTTCCAGTTATTTGTACATGAGAAACAACACATTGCACTGGGAGTGCTGACTCAGAAGATGGGAAGTTGGAAGCGACTGGTTGGATATTTTTCCAAACAATTGGACTTTGTAAGTAGAGGCTGGCTTGCTTGCCTGAGAGCTGTTGCAGCCACTGTGATGATAATACAGGAGGCCCGAAAACTGACTTTGGGAAGAATGATGGTGGTATATGTGCCACACATGGTGATATCAGTGTTGGAGCAAAAGGGGGGGGGGGCATTGGCTATCCCCAAGCAGAATGATGAAATATCAGGTAATTCTAATGGAGCAAGATGATGTGATTTTGAAAACCACTAACTTGATTAATCCTGCAGTCTTTGTGAGTTCTGTACAGGAAGAAGGAAAACTGGAACATGATTGCCTGACTACCATTGAGTATGTATATTCCAGTCGAGAGGATCTGAAGGATGTACCTATGGACAATCCGGACTGGGAATTGTACACAGATGGTAGCAGTCTCGTCGAGAATGGAATTCTTTATAGAGGATATGCGGTAACAACTGACAAATCGGTTATAGAAGCTGATGTTTTGCCCAGCACAGCTTCAGCTCAGAAAGCAGAATTAGTGGCTTTAACAAGAGCTTTGGAATTGAGTGAGGGGAAAAAAAAAAAAAAAAAAAAAGTAAACATATGGACTGACTCAAAATATGCATTCGGTGTAGTACATGTCCATGGAATTTTATGGAAAGAAAGAGGATTATTATCCTCTCAGGGGTCCAACATTAAATATAAAGAAAAATTTTGCATTTACTACAAACAGTTCAGAAGCCAATTGAGATAACAATCATGCACTGTAAAACACACCAATCAGAGAATACAAAAGAGATTGTAGGGAACAGTTTAGCAGATAAATCAGCTAGGGAAGCAGCTAAAAGGAATGCCTTACAAATGGCATTAATTCCTATAAAAACTATTGCATTACCGAAGGAAAAACCTAAATATTCAGAGGAGGATGAGAAATTGGGGAGATTATTAAATGCAAGGAAAAATCTGGAAGGATGGTGGGTGACATCAAAAGGACAAGTAGTAGTCCCACCATTTGTAATGAGGGAAATAGTACAGACAAAACATAAGCAATGCCATTGGGGAGCAGAAGCATTAGTAACTCTTTTGAGAAGGCAAGTAGTATCAGTAAAGATGCTAGAAATAGCTAAAATGAAAACTGCTAAATGTGAGATATGTTTGAAAAACAATCCAGTTGTAAAGAAAAAGGTCCAAATGGGAATATTGAAATCAGGAATGGAACCAGGGGATTATTGGCAAATAGATTTTTCAGAGTTACCTCGACAAAATAGGTATCGATACATTCTGGTGAGGGTTGATACTTTTACAGGATAGCCGGAAGCCTTTCCCTGTCGGACCAATCAGGCAAAGGAGGTCATTAAATGGTTATTACAAGAAGTTATCCCGAGATTTGGAGTACCTATTGGAATCTCTTCTGATAGAGGTTCCCATTTTGTTGCAGAAGTGGTTCAGGGCGTTAGTAGAGTTTTGGGAATTACTTGGGACTTACATACACCTTGGAGACCACAATCTAGTGGGAAGGTGGAAAGAGTGAATCAAACATTGAAAAGACAAGTTAGTAAAATATGCCAGGAAACTAATTTGAAATGGCCTCAGACACTCCCACTGGCCCTTTTACGAATTCGGGTACAACCAAAAAGTGGGACATCAATTAGTCCTTATGAGTTATTATATGGGAAACCTTATGAATCTCCTGAACCAAATCTGAACATACATTTAAAAGGAAAACAAGATGTATATAACTATCTGCTTTCTTTAGGAAAAACTTTAGCTGCGCTTCGGAGTGCGATTGTTTGGAATAGACCTCTGTCTTTTTGGAAAATCCAGTACATGATTTCCAACCAGGTGATTATGTTTATGTGAAGACCTGGACTTCTGAACCTCTTCAGGAACACTGGAAAGAACCCTTTCAAATATTGCTGACTACTTTTACTGCTGTCAAGATTGCTGAATTGGATGCATGGATCCACTATACTCGGGTGAAGAAAACTCCACCATCCTGGAAAGTTGTATTTAGAGATCCTAAAACTTCAAAACTGACTTTAAAGCATGTTTAATTTTGAATATCATCTTGGAACTTGGGGAAAATGGATTTTGATTTGGAGAATAATGTTAGTGGGAGTTTGGTCTGAAATTTTAACTGAACAACAGGTAACAGTAAACTATGGAGGTACTTTGGGATTGGAATGTAATTTTACTCAGATTCCAGACTTTGATCTTGACAAGTTGGAAATCAGTTGGATGAGAGACAAGGAGAAAAGTGAGTATTTGCTAGGGCAGATTGGACTGGAGAAAAAGACAAGAAATAAGAGACAAGTTGAACAATTAATTTATCTCCCAAAGAAAACTCAGGAAGAAAATTTGATGGTAGGATTGATTAAGGGATTTGCGAATCTCCAAAATGTGACACAAATCACTGCCAGTTTACCCATACCAAGGGCAGTTGGTGAATCCATTCCATGGGGAATTTTGACAATGAATTTGGTTAAGTTAGAACATAGAAACATGACTACCCACTGTGAACAGAGGCCAGTAGTGGGATGGCAAGAACAATTGACAAATATCAGGAGACAATGGAAGTCTCCAGGGAGCAGGGCAGATATTGTGAAAAATTATTAAATTCAGTTTTTATTAAAGTTGGGAGATTTCATAATGTAGGATACTGTGCTTTATGATGAGCAAAACAAGAGAAATTTAACTCGAATGATTATGGAATGGAAATGTGACAAGACGAATCAGACTATACCAGAAGAGACAGTTAGTTGGGATTCAGTGTGGTCTATGACCATACTATCTCAATTCCAATATATGGCCAAAACTCCTTGGTGCTTTACTTGGGACGGAACAATTTATACAGCTTGGCCATCAGTAAATGACAGAGGGAGTACATTGCGACAAAAGGAAAATTTAGTATCTTGGTGGAAATGTGAGAAGATATACAATTGTAGTACTAAAGACATGGTAATCCAAAGAATTCCCCCTTTAGCTGCGGCCTTGAAGTATGGCTGTTTGTGTAGAGGACTTAAAAATGATCTCCAACTGACTGAAACATTTAAACCTAGAAGAGGGACAATATTTAGTTGCAGAAAAACTACCATTCAGAGTCCAGGACACTTGGTTTGGGCAATGAGTGATGGAACCTGGACAACTCACCTGCCTCTCGATGGGAAGGTAAAACAAATCACCTTGGGAATGCCAACATTATGCCCAATTTGGAAAAAGTCTCCTTTTAGAGGATCTTTAGAAAATTTAAAATTGAAACGGGTAAAAAGGTCAGATATAGATGATGAATGGAATGAACCCTCTACTGGAGTTAGAATCAGTTGGGCCCTAGAATCTTTATTAACCCCTTTGGCAATATATAGGAATCGAGATTGGTTGTATCAACTAACAGGACAGGTAGAGAAACTGGACAATGTGACCAGGAAAGGATTTAGGGATTTAAACATACAATTGCAGGCCACTTCCAAAATGACTCTGCAAAACAGGATGGCTTTAGATATGCTTTTACTCAAAGAACACGGAGTGTGTGGATATCTAAAAGACAGAATGGACCATTGTTGTATACACATTCCGAATGTAACTCAAGATGTAGAACATGATTTGGAATTATTGGGAAAAATTGAGAAAGATACACAAGAGTTACAACAAGATATGCAAGAAAGTTGGATAGATAAGATTTTTAAAGGATTAGGCTGGAATCTGAGTTCTTGGATTAAATAATTGATTAGTACAGCATTAACTTTGTTAATAATCTTCTTGATGATTATCTTGATCTATTATTTCCTAAAGAAGCAAATCAATCGCAAAACTTTTTTTAATCGCATGATTATCCAAGCTGTGGCAAGACAGCAAGATGGACAATCAATCCCAGAGTATCCTCCAACATATAGTGAATGATTAGTAAAATTATAGTGAAAGTATTGAAATGATTTTCAAAACTTTCAAAGGGGGGGAAATGTTGCAAATATTTTGATAAAGAAATTAAATTTGATTATATATAAAAGAGCCAGGTTTGATTAAAAAGTAAAATCGTAAAATATAGGAGTGTGAAGTTTGCAATGTAGCTATAGGAACTTGGGAACTTTTTAGGAAATGTACTATGTGTAACCATAAGAATTCGAGTATTGTTTAAAATCAGTTAACCACAGAAACTTTGACAAAGATTTGTTGATTTGTAGTGTTTTGTTTTAAGAAACTAAGGAAATCGTTATGGACACCAGTTTGCTGCTTGGAAACCCCTTGCCCTTCCCATCTCGATCTGGGTATCGAGGATTCCAATCAGTAGAGTTAAGTAAGATTAACCAATGATTGTTTTAATATAAGAATATTAATAAGATGGTGTGACTGAGGGACCAATCATTAGAAAGGATAAATTTAAGAATAGACATTATATGTAAATTAATATAGATGATGGTGAGAATCGTACTGCGCAGAATCACCTAAGAGGTCAAGAAGCGGACAAGTGAGGAAGACTATGGAAGACCACCAGAGGGCTTCTGAAGACCACCAGAGACTTTCACTGCGCTTGCGTAAAGGACATTTACATATGTTAATAGTTTCCCGGAAAACTAATGATTATGTATAATATTTCTCGGAAATCTAGTGAATATGTATAACAGGTGTGTATTTAACCTGCATCGTTAAACCAGACAGGTGCACACGATAGGTGGAGCGATCCCCCGTGTGCCCAGCGCTGCAATAAAGGAGTGCCTGCTTCTTAACTTCTCATTGCTGTTAAGGAGTTTTATTCCGGATTTCAGTAACAGTATCCTAAAAGCGGATTCGTTACCCAGTGTGCAATAGACCAATATCTCACACAATCAGGAGAGATATTGCTTTTTATTCAGGCCTGGGTGCTCAGTGGACTTTCCATAAATCAAGCACACCAGATTCATCAGGTGTGTCCCTTTTATACAGTAACAATTGCATGTAATTTATTAAACTACTCCTACCTAGTACATATTCAAACTATCTAATGCATATGCATAGGATTATGTAACCATGACACATCAGATGCCTTCTCTGCATGTGCGGGAGTCTCGGGTGGTCTTCGGTGGTCGTTTGAGGAGGTATCCCCTCCTCACTTTGACCGCTAAGTCCCTCTGTATCGGGTCAATGGTTCATTTTCCTGCCAAGAGGGTTGCACCATCAATCAGGAAGAATAGAAAGGATCAGAATGATCTTGGCTACTTCTCTAGGCATCATTAAAATTGTTTGAAGTTGAAAATTATTAACTAACTTAATTTTAAACAGGATTTTCTATATCTGACATCAGTAGCACACAAAAGGGTCTAAAACCTGCTGTCCTCAAGTCTTTGAGCAAACAATATTGACAAAACTGGACATGAATATAGTTAATTCAGATGATGATTTCACTATCGTGTGTCTGGTATTCCAAACTCATTAGAAGACTGTAGCCTGAGAAGAAAGATAATGAATTCATACCTGAGAACATTTCTTCCTCTATAAATGTTTATTTCCTACATAGTTTACTTTCTTTTCCACAAATCTTGTGCTTGGTGTAAAACAAATGTTCTGTGAAGGTTGCTGGATTAATCCCTCTTCATTTTTTTCTTCATGTTGCAACCACCCAAAGTACTTCAGCGGATTTGTCCATGGGGTGTTAGGTGAAACAGCCACACCAAGAGTCAACATTTAGTGACCTGCCTGCAGGGAAATGCGTGGTTGGTTTGTGTGACAGGGTGGTACATCACACCTGCCTGTCCAGTACCCATGGCAGTGCTTCATACTGATGCTGGCTTTCGTGTGCACTCAGGCCTGTCACTGCACTCAGGGGAATAAGGTATAACCTTTACCTATCTAAAAGGTACGTATAGCAACTCTTAGTAGCTTGTATGTTGTGAGGCTGAATGGGAGTAAAGACCTGAAAGAACATGAAATGGAAATATGAGAGGAATGCAACTCCAGCAGCTGTCAGAGCTGGAGCCAGCCATGCCATACCAGGGGGCAGAGGTGAAGGAAACAGCCTCACACCTCTCATTGCACCCTCTGGGCAGGCTACACCATGCTGGGGCTGGAGTCACAGGCACCTTTCACCTTCCCTGTGAAATCCATGCAGGATTATTATTCTGTTGGGTAAAGGCTGCCACTTAAAAACAGCAGCTGTTTGCATGCTCACACAACTTGCAGCTCTTCCCTGTTTCAGGAAGACAGTGAAGTTGAACATTTTGAGGTGGGATTCATCTTGCCTAATTTTGGGTCTGGCTGAGATGAAGTTAACTTTCCCCATAGCAGCCCTCATAGTGCTGTGCTCTGTATTGGTAGCTAGAAAGGTGTTGATAATGTTATCAATTAATATGTATAATATGATTGAAATAACCAGGGAACTGCTCAAGTCCTGTGTACAGCCCCCATCAGTTAATATTTAAAATAGGGAAACAATAAGTAGACATAATTTAGGGTTTAGGAACTAACTACTAGACAATGGGGCTCTATGTTCATGTCAGAAAAGGTAATGGATTGTGGTCTGGTCAATAAACCTTGAAGAACCGCTTGGAACTGCCAAGATTAGGGAAGAAGTAGGTAAAAGGTAATTCCTATAGGGGGAGATGGCGACCACCGACTCATTGACTACCTACTCAAATGATACCACCTACTCAAAAGAAGACAATGAGGGAAGAAGACAGAGTCTGCACACTAATTTACATGAGGGACGAAGAAGAACAAACCAATCATTAAGGAAAATAATAATGAATATGTATTAGTTAAGTATATAAATGTGAGAATTTTTGAGACAAGGGTGTGCTGTCTTGAGACAGGCACCCATTCATGCACATCAATGAAATTAATTTGAAAATACCTCGACTCTGTGTGTTATTGGCTTGCACACTGGGTAAATGAACCCCATTTGTGGGACAACAATAACACACCAGTGTTTTGGCTACTGCTGAGCAGTGCTGGCGCAGTATCAAGGCTGTCTCTCCAACATTCCCCCCCCAGTAGGCTGGGGGGTGGGCAAGATCTTGGGAGGGGATATAGCCAGGACAGCTGATCCAAACTGACCAAAGGGATGTTCCATACCATACGATGTCGTGCTCAGCAATAAAAAACTAAGAGAAAAGAGGAGAGGGGGCATTCATTATTAAGGCATTTGTCTTCTGGAGCAATCACTACGCGTACTGAGGCCTACTTCCCAGGAAGCGGCTGTACATCACCTGCTGATGGGAAGTAGAGAATAAATCTTTTTGTTTTCCTTTGTTTCCACATGTGGCCTTTCCTTTTTTTTTATTAAACTGCCTTTATCTCAATTCACAAGTTCTTTTTCATCTTATTTTCTCCCCTCCTGTCCTGCTGAGGAGTGGGAGTGATAGAGCAGCTTGGTGGGCACCTGGCAGCCAGCCAAGGACAACCCACCACATCATCATGTCATCAAAGCCATCTGGCAAAGCTCTCTTCACAGAGAGAGAGAGAGAGACAGGCAATTCACCAGCATGATTCACCCCACCTACCTCAGGCACTATTCTTAGAATGTGGTGAATCATGCTCTGGAGTCACTCCATTGACTGGAGGGGGAGCCCAGGCAAATGGCTTATGCTAGACATGCAACTTTAAGGTGGCTAAGGTTAGATGAACTCAGCCTTTTCCCTGCTGACAGGCAGTTCAGTTTTAATCTTTCCAGTACCAGCTGTGATATCTTCTGCTCTTAGGCATAATAAATAAATTAATTTGGGGCAGGAAGTTCATTTGGTTTATAGAATTTGGGACTTTCATAATAATTGTGAAGGTGGCAGACAGGTTCAAAAACATGCTGGGCTGTATCCTTCTTGGAGCTGTAATGCTGGACTCCACGCAGAGGAACACAGTTGAGCAGTAATGCTGGGATACTGCCAGCTTCTCTGCGTGCTCCAGGGCAAAACCTGACACTGCCTCAGGCCTGGCTTATCAGTGCCTTCCAACGGCCTGTCTATGGGAAATCCAGAGACCTGTCTTTAGGGGAATAATTTGGTCTTTTGCCAGCCATGTGATCAGCTGAAAAGACATGGATGAAGAAGATGCTGCTGTTTTTTTCCAGGTGAAATCAGTTTGTTAGTCACCACATCTGTATTTCCTTTCTTATCCAGGGGAAATTTATGGAACTTGAGTTTCTTTCCTTCCAGTTGTTCCATAGCCAAGAACACAGGGTGGGATATTGTGACAATAAAACTAAGATAGGAATGACTTCAGTCAAATTACTTCCCAGTCACACTGAGCTCTACCTCAGGACAGGAGAGCTGTGTGAAATTCCCGATGCATCTACTGCGTGGAAAATTCAATAAGGTGGCAGGCCGTACGATATTTTTGGGGTGCAGCACTACATGCATACATATCTCAGTTAAACCAAACTTTTCAGTGGAGAATGCTCTGCCGAGAAAGGTCTGCAGGCTGCAGGGGAATTTCCCTATCCAGTGAAATGGAAGATCTGGCCTTGCAGAGCCTCAATGGCTTCAGCAGATGCAGTAACACGTAGGACCAGGGTCTAAGGCAGGAACACCATTTTGGGGAGAAGCTTCAAGAGACTCAAGATGAAAGAGGAGAAGCTGTTATGCAAACAGCTGTTCCTCTACTGATAACAGGCAATGTAAACAAGCAAGCCATGGACTGTCAAACAACCCATGAGCACCAGGAATCCTCAGGATATGTGAATGAGATCCTCAGAATGGGTTCACAGTATTGCACCCATTTATGGTAGGCACTGTAGGTTTCTGGACAAGAGAACAATCCTCCTACATGAAAATCATAGAATCATAGAATCATTTAGGTTGGAAAAGACCTTTAAGATCATCATGTCCAACCGCCAACCATGCCCACTAAACCATGTCCTGAAGTGCCTTGTCTACGTGCTTTTTTAATACCTCCAGGGATGGTGACTCCACCACTTCCCTGGGCAGCCTGTTCCAATGCCTGACAACCCTCTCAGTAAAGAAATTTTTCCTAATATCCAATCTAAACCTCCCCTGGCGCAACTTGAGGCCATTTCCTCTTGTCCTATCTCCAGCCACCTGACAAAAGAGACCAGCACCCACCTCACTACAACCCCCTTTCAGGTAGTTGTAGAGAGCGATAAGGTCTCCCCTCAGCCTCCTCTTCTCCACACTAAACAGCCCCAGCTCCCTCAGCCACTCCTCATAAGACTTGTGCTCCAGGCCCCTCACCAGCTTTGTTGCCCTTCTCTGGACACGCTCCAGCACCTCAATGTCTTTCCTGTAGTGAGGGGCCCAAAACTGAACACAGTACTCAAGGTGCGGCCTCACCAGTGCCGAGTACAGGGGAACAATCACCTCCCTGCTCCTGCTGGCCACACTATTTCTGATACAGGCCAGGATGCCATTGGCCTTTTTGGCCACCTGGGCACACTGCTGGCTCATATTCAGCTGGCTGTCAACCAGCACCCCCAGGTCTTTCTCTGCCAGGCAGCTTTCCAGCCGCTCTTCCCCAAGCCTGTAGCACTGCATGGGGTTTTTGTGACCCAAGTGCAGTACCCGGCACTTGGCCTTGTTGAACTTCATGCAATTAGCCTCAGCCCATCGATCCAGCCTGTCCAGATCCCTCTGTAGAGCCTTCCTACCCTCAAGCAGATCAACCCTGCCTCCCAACTTGGTGTCGTCTGCAAACTTGCTGAGGGTGCACTCAATCCCCTCATCCAAATCATTGATAAAGATATTAAACAGAACGGGGCCCAACACCGAGCCCTGGGGAACACCACTTGTGACCCTCCGCCAACTGGATTTCACCCCATTCACCACAACCCTCTGGGCTCGTCCATCCAGCCAGTTTTTCACCCAGCGAAGAGTACACTTGTCCAAGCCATGAGACACCAGCTTCTCGAGGAGTATGCCATGAGAGACAGTGTCAAAGGCCTTGCTGAAGTCAAGGTAGATAACATCCACTGCCTTCCCCTCAACCAATAGGCAGGTCACCTGGTCATAGAAGGAGATCAGGTTGGTCAAGCAGGGCCTGCCTTTCATAAACCCATGCTGGCTGGGCCTGATCCCCTGGTTGTCCTGGACTTGCCATGTGAGTGCTCTCAAGACAAACTGTTCCATAATCTTCCCTGGTACCGAGGTCAGGCTGACAGGCCTGTAGTTCCCTGGATCCTCCCTCCGACCCTTCTTGTAAATGGGAGTCACATTGGCAAGCCTCCAGTCCTCTGGCACCTCGCCTGTTGACCAGGATTGCTGATAGATGATGGAGAGTGGCTTGGCAAGGACCTCCACCAGCTCCCTCAGTACTCTTGGATGGATCCCATCGGGTCCCATAGATTTGTGAGTGTCCAGATGGCGTAATAGGTCACTAACTATTTCCTCCTGGATTAAGGGGGGTATATTCTGCTCTTCATCCTCACCTTCCAGCTCAGAGGGCGAAGTACCCTGAGGATAACTGGTCTCCCTATTAAAGACTGAGGCAAAGAAGGCATTAAGTACCTTGGCCTTTTCCTCATCTCTGGTGGCTACATTCCCTTCTGTATCCATTAAAGGATAGATATTCTCCTTGGGATTCTTTTTATTGTTAACATATTTGTAAAAACATTTTTTGTTGTCCCTTACAATAGTGGCCAGATTGAGTTCTAGCTGAGCTTTTGCCTTTCTAATTTCCTCTCTGTATGATCTAACAAGATCCCTGTACTCCTCCCAAGTTGCCCGCTCTTTCTTCCAAAGATGATTAAACTCTCCTTTTTTTCTTGACTCCTAGCAAAAGCTCCCCGTTCAGCCAGGCCGGTCGTTTTCCTCGGCAGTTCGACTTGCGGCACATGGGAATAGCCTGGTCCTGAGCCATTAAGATTTCCTTCTTAAAGAATGTCCATCCCTCCTGGACCCCTTTGCCCTTCAGGACCGTCTCCCAAGGGACTCTCTCAACCAGTGCCTTGAAGAGGCCAAAGTTTGCCCTCTGGAAGTCCATAGTGGTGGTTTTGCTGACCACCTTCCTTGCCTCACCAAGAATCAAGAATTCTATTATTTCATGGTTGCTAAGCCCAAGATGGCCTCTGACCATCACACCTCCCACCAGTCCTTCCCTGTTCGTAAACAATAGATCGAGCAAGGCTCCTCCCCTGGTTGGCTCACCTACCAGCTGTGTCAGGAAGTTATCTTCCACACACTCCAGGAACCTCCTAGACTGCTTACTCTCTGCCATGTTGTATTATTTCCAGCAGATATCTGGAAAGTTAAAGTCCCCCACGAGAACAAGGGCACACGATTCTGAGACTACTGCCAGCTGCTTGTAGAATGATTCATCCCTCTCTTCAACCTGGTTGGGTGGTCTATAACAGACTCCCAGTACAATATCTGCCTTATTGGCCTTCCCTCTCATCCTCACCCATAAGTACTCCACCTTGTCATCAGAATCATGTAGCTCTGTACAGTCAAAACACTCCCTAACATAAAGAGCCACCCCACCACCTCTTCTACCTTGCCTATCCCTTCTGAAGAGCTTATAGCCATCCGTTGCAGCACTCCAGTCATGGGAGTCATCCCACCATGTTTCTGTGATGGCGACTAAGTCATATCTATCCTGCTGCACGATGGCTTCCAGCTCCTCCTGTTTATTGCCCATGCTGTGTGCATTAGCATAGATGCATTTGAGCTGGCCTATCGAATCCACCCCTAACATCGGCATGCGGCAGCCAGGCTCATCTCTGGTGCACCTAGTTTTATCCCTTACCCCCTTCAAACCTAGTTTAAAGCCCTCTCTATGAGCCCCGCCATCTCATGAGCGAAGATTCTTTTACCCCTTTGAGATAGCTGGATACCATCTGTCACTAGCAAGCCCGGTGCCATGTAAACCTCCCCATGATCAAAAACCCCAAAATTCCACCAATGGCACCAGCCTCTGAGCCATGTATTAACCAGGTGTGTTTTCCTGTTCCTTTCAGTATATTTCCCTGCCACTGAAGGGATTGAGGAAAACACTACCTGTGCTCCCGATCCTTCCACTAATCATCCCAGTGCCCTGAAGTCCCTTTTGATTGCCTTTGGATTTCTCTCTGCAATCTCATCACTGCCAACCTGCACAACCAGCAATGGGTAATAATCAGAGGTCCGAACCAGACCGGGGAGTTCCCTGGTAATGTCTTTTACACGGGCCCCAGGGAGGCAGCAGACTTCCCTGTGGGATGGGTCAGGTCTGCATATTGGGCCCTCTGTCCCCCTCAGAAGGGAGTCGCCTATGACAATTACCCTCCTTTTTCTTTTTTCAGAGGATGTGAGAATGCGTGGGGCTGCCCGACTGAGCCTAGGCACCTCCCTAGGTAGGGCTTTGCCTACACCCTGATCTTCACTGACCTGGTCCTCAAGTTCCAGAGCCCCATACCTGTTGTGTAGGGGCAACTGGGAAGGTGAGGGAGACCGGGAGGGGATTCTCCTGCCTTCCCGAGGAGGGACTTGTATCCATTCCCCTCCATCTCTTAGGTCCCCTCCTGCCTGGTGGCAAGAGGGCAGGGGAACCTCCGCTTCTTGCGGAGCCTCCATCTGCTGCCTCTGCCTCAGGGATGGTAGGGTGTAGGTCCACCAATCTATCTCCCTCTCACACTCCCTGATACTCCTCAACCTTTCCACTTCCTCCTTCAGCTCTGCCACCAGGCTGAGCAGACCATCCACCTGGTCACACCTCACACAAGAGGTGCCCCCGCTGCCCTCCGTCATCAGGGATAGACTCAGGCACTCCCTGCAGCCAAAGACCTGGACAGCTGCATGTTTACATGGAAGCTCTGTCTGCGTTGCCACATTCCCCAGTCGAGCTCCTTGCGTGATCAATGCTATACACTTACTCCATGTAGTGCTGGTTGCATGATGTGTAGAGGGGATGTTTCCTTTGAACATCCAGTGTAGCACGGGCAATCGTGGTGCCAAGAGGAGATATGCTTCTGTACCAACAACTTCTGAAGCGGCTCGAACCCCCTCATATGCTGCTAGTATCTCTTTTTCAGTCAGTGTGTAGTGGGCTTCTGATCCTTGGCACCCCCGGCTCCAAAACCCTAATGGTCGACCTCGGGTTTCTCCTGGTGTTTTCTGCCAGAGGCTCCAGGTGAGACCACGCTCCCCAGCTGCAGTGTAGAGTACATTTTGTACATCTGGTCCTGTCTGGACAGGCCCAAGAGCTACTGCATGAGCTATTTCCTGTCTGATATGCTCAAAGGCTTGTTGTTGCTCAGGGCCCCATCCAAAATAGTTCTTTTTCTGGGTTACTCGATAGAGAGGGCTCACAAGCTGACTATAACCTGGAATATGCATTCTCCAGAACCCCACGAGGCCTAGGAAAGCTTGTGTTTCTTTCTGGTTAGCTGGTGGAGACATAGTTGTTATCTTGTTAACCACATCCATAGGCACATGACGGCGTCCATCCTGCCATTTTATTCCCAAGAACTGAATCTCCTGTGCAGGTCCCTTGACCTTGCTTTTCTTTATGGTGAAACCAGCTTTCAGAAGAATCTGAATTACTCTTTTTCCCTTCTCAAACACTTCTTCTGCCTTGTTGCCCCACACGATGATGTCATCTATGTATTGTAAATGTTCAGGGGCATCGCCTTGTTCCAGTGCAGCTTGGATTAGTCCGTGACAAATGGTAGGGCTGTGCTTCCACCCCTGGGGCAGTCGATTCCAGGTGTATTGGACACCTCTCCACGTGAAAGCAAACTGTGGCCTGCACTCTGCTGCCAAAGGAATGGAGAAAAACGCATTGGCAATATCAATTGTAGCATACCACGTGGCTGCCTTCAATGCCAGTTCATATTGAAGTTCTAACATGTCTGGTACAGCAGCACTCAGTGGTGGTGTCACTTTGTTCAGGCCGCGATACTCTACTGTTAACCTCCACCCTCCATCAGATTTTTTTGCACTGGCCATATAGGACTATTAAAAGGTGAATGAGTCTTGCTGATGACTCCTTGGCTCTCCAGTTGATGAATCAGCTCATGGATGGGAGCCAGGGAGTCTCGGTTGGTGCGATATTGCTGCCGGTGCACCATCCTGGTAGCAATTGGCACCTGCTGTTCTTCAACTCGCAGCAATCCCACAATGAAGGGATCTTCCGAGAGGCCAGGCAGGGTAGATAGCTGTTTGATCTTCTCTGTATTCACAGTGGCTACACCAAAAGGCCATCGGTACCCCTTTGGGTCCTTGAAGTACCCTCTCTGGAGGTAGTCTATGCCAAGGATACAGGGGGCCTCTGGGCCGGTCACAATGGGGTGCTTTTCCCACTTGTCCCCTGTTAAGCTCACCTCAGCCTCCAATATAGTCAATTCTTGGCATCCCCCTGTCACTCCAGAGATCCAGATGGGTTCTGTGCCCCTGTACCCTGATGGCACCAGCATACACTGTGCACCAGTGTCTACCAAAGCCTTATACTTCTGTGGGTCTGATGTGCCAGGCCATCGAATCCACACAGTCCAGTATATCCGGTCATCCCTTTCCTCCTCCTGGCCGAAGGCAGGGACCCTCTATTGCTGTTCCTCATCAGAGTATTCACTGTCTGACCCTTGTGGTGCCAGACCAGAAGTCCCCTCACCAGAATCAAGGGAGGTGGTTTCAGTTCTTCTATGCCTGGAGGATCGCTGATGGCTTTCTTGGGCCTCTACAGCAATGACGCTGACAGCCTTCTTCTTGGGTGACCCCTTCTTAACAGCTGTCTTCCCTCTCAGTTCATGTACACGGGCTTCCAGCTTAAAGGTGGGTTCACCATCCCACTTCCTCATGTCCTCCCCTTGGTCACGCAGGAAGAACCAGAGTGCACCACGCGGCATATGCCTGGGGCTCCCTTTCCCTCTGACCGAGGCAGGAGAGGACTGATTTCTTGGAGCGTCCTTAACAGCCAAGGCACTGTCCTGTAGGGATGAGGAGACAGAGATTTTCTTCAAAGTTTTGGAGCCAAGACAACACTTTCTCCACAGTTGGTGTTTCCATATCTGGGCAATACATTGCTGCCAAGCTGTTAGAATACGACACTGGGGCACCTTGAATCACCTTTCTCCACATGGCCCGTGTGCACAGGACATCCTCTGGATCTTTGGAGACCTCCTCATCATCTAGATCACTGTAGATGGCTTCCAGCACTGCTAACTCTCTCAGGTACTGGATGCCTTCATCTGCAGTAGTCCACTTTCCTGAGGCATTCACAAGATCTTCCTTGAATGGATATCTTGCCCTCACACTTGAGAGGAGCCGTCTCCAGAGACTGCAAATTGCTGCCTCTTTTCCAGTTCCTCTTTCAATTCCCCGGTTTCTAGCAAGGGATCCCAGCTGTTGGACTTCCTTGCCTTCCAGTTGCTGACTGTTGGCCCCTTTATCCCAGCATCAGAGCAGTCAGGCAGCAATCTGCTCACCTGGCTGGCAGCTGTAATCTTTCCACATCTCTCGAAGTTCTGAGGAGGTCAGGGACCGGGTAGGTTCTGCTTCCTGTCTAAGTTCTCTCACTCCTTCCTCCAATTTCTTTTTTGAAGGACCGGCTCCTTGATCAAACCTTTCCTCTTCTTCTTCTTCCCTTACTAATCGATGCTATGGACCCATTGATCTCCTTGTCCACTGTTTCTTTTTCACTACTGGGGCAATTACTGTAGTTGTTGTTGTTTGGGTCCCTATCTCGAGCATGGTGTCCTCAAATGCAGTTTGGGTCCCTGCCTCAACCACAGTCCTCTGAGAGTGCTGAACTATGGCTCGATAGGCACAGTCCAGGCCCCAGTACAGTGCGAGAAGCTGCTGGTTTTCATTGGGATAGGCAAGGCACCCTTCTATTACGTGGTGCGTCAGTTTGCCAGGGTTGCTTGCCTGTTCAGGTGTAAAGTCCCAGATTATGGGAGGTGATAACCATCCTAGGAATCTGCCCAAATCCTTCCATACACCCTGCCACCAAGGGACTGGTCGCTTGAGGGCACATTTCAGTATTGCCTCACCCAAAACTTGTCTTCTTTTATACCAGTATGAGACCAGATTCTGCTCCATAATATTCCCTGGTACTGAGGTCAGGCTGACAGGCCTGTAGTTCCCTGGATCCTCCCTCCAACCCTTCTTGCATATGGTGTGATAAAGTTATCAGTTGTGGGATTAATCTGGTATTTGCACTCAGCATTGTGACCTCTGTAGTTCAGGAGCCATCTGTGGGAAACTATTAATAATTACACCCTTTACCTCTCCTCCTCGGAGAGCCAATCTATGGGTGAGACACCTTTCCCTTTTCCTCCAGTCCAGCTACAATGGCATTTGAGAATTTTGGAAAATTTGAATACCCTTGTGTCCTGGGTTCAGCTGGGATAGAGTTAATTTTTACAGGAACCTGGGAGGGGGGCGGGGCACAGCCAGGACAGCTGACCTGAACTAGCCAAGGAGCTATTCCATACCATGTGACATCATGCTCAGTATATAAATGGGGAGCGGGCTGGGGGGAGCCCTTTCAGCTTTCGGTGGGGGAAGTGGCAGAGCATCGGGTTCCGGGTGGTGAGCAGTTGCATGGTGCATCACTCTTTTTTTTATATTCTTTTATTAGTACCATTGTTGTTGTTGTAACTTCTCTTTTTGTGTTGTCCCAGTAAACTGTCCTTATCTCAATCCTCGAGGTTCCATTTTTTTTTTCTTTTCTCCTTTCTGATTCTCCTCCCCATCCCACCAGAGGGGGGTGGGAGGAGTGAAGGAGCAGCTGCGTGGTCCTTTGTTACCGGCTGGGCTGAAACCACGACACCTTGGGATGTTGAGACCAGCACAGTCCTAGCCCTACTGCTAGGAACTAGCGTGTTCCTGAATGTGGTTCAGCTCTTGTTTAAGGTTAAACAACTATTTAAGAAGATCACCCAGAGATCTGCCCCGAGGCTGGATAAGTATGAGTGGCAGGGTGTGTGGGGTAGTATGGGTAACTACCTAGAACAGTGGACACCCCCAATGTTTTGGAAATTCACCTCTGAACAAGTGCAGAATCCGGAAGAACTAGTAAAATATTTGGAAAAGGTATGCTGTCACCCTGGCATCTCCAGAGAGATGCAAATTGCTGCAACGTGCTGGGGCCTGGCCCATGCCTATCGAGCCCTGTTCAACACCACTCAGTACCCCCAAGGGGAAGAGAAGGTCTCTGGATCTAACAACAAGACGACAGGCACTGCGGCCACCCAAACCTCGGTGACGGGCACTGCGGTCCCTCCAGCCCTGGCGACAGGCACTGCAGCTACCCAAACCTCAGCAAGCCATACTGCAACTGAACCATTGGACCAACCCGCACCAGTATCACTTGCCCCCATACAGAAGAATAAATATACAAAAAAAATCAGTTCACTTAGCAAAGGATGAAGATGAGCCAGGGTCATCACAGGAACAGGAGGAAGAGGCAGAACCAGAGGTAATCACCCGATCCCTATCCTTGAGTGAGCTGCGGGATATGCGAAAAGATTTCGGCTGCCCTATAGGTGAGCATATTATCACCTGGCTTCCCTGTGTGGCAGTACATGCCTCCCCCGACAGGAGACAAAACTTCTCCAGGCAGGGAGAAGAGGAAAAAAAAAACCAAACCCTAGAGGCTGCAGGTTGAAAGTTGAAGTGACCAATCTAGATGCGCCAGGTACACTGAAGTGACCTTTGGGCCAATAGGGATTAAAATGGCCACAGATCAGATTCGACAAGGGTATAAACGGGGCCCCACCAGAGGACATTTTGGAATCAGTCCTCGGAGCAGCAGGTCTGCAGTCGGGGACTCTCCCCTTGGGTCGGGACGCCACCCTAGGTAACTCCTTGAGGTTGAGAGCCTTCATCTTTTAGGTGAGTGATATGCGCATTTTGAGTCATCATTTTAAATCTTAAGAATTCTTAAGTCGGCTGTGTAGTACTAATTCCCCTTACATCACTGAGCCTGTGGTTTACAAATGTTTCCGGAGTTCTAACTAACTTTTTACTGAAGAATAAATCTGAGTTTTAACACCTGTTGGATTTGATTGTGCGTGCCTCCGTAACACTCTGATGCTGGGACAATGAGGCTAATAGCCTGGAATTAGAAGGTAGTGAAGCCAGGCAGCTGGGATCACTTGCCAGGGAAGGTGGCATTTACAAGGCAATTGGAAAAGGGACACAAGCCATCAGCCTCTGCTGCCCCCTTTCATACATGGCATGAACACATGTGACTTTTTGCACTCTTTCCGCTAACTCCGACAATCCCTTTACCCGAACAGTAATAGGTTCTCCTCTCTCCTTGGCGTCCACCCCCCCCCAGCCCAATAAGCTACTCAAGACGTTATCGACTGATCACCCGCCGGTCTGTCACTCAGAAACACTCCTGGTCCCCAGTAACCCCTCGCTTAGTCATCACTTAATAGTATCTGATCTCCCCCCATTAAAGAAACTCTCCACAAATATTCAGTTTTAGTTTTGCCTGGCTTGTGTGAAAACTTAGCTTATAATTCACTGAGCTCAGGTCCCATCCAAGGGGTCATGCGGATAGTGGTTTGGGGGTTCCCGCCTTGCGGACCTGTGGGCCTTTCTGTTTTAATAAGGGGTCACACGTCCCTTTCCTCTAATTCCTCTACTTCTTCAGAGCTATTTTCATCAGTGTCTCCCCAGATGTCCCCATCCCACTCCTTGGGGTCCATGCCCATGATTAACTTTTGGATTTGGGCAATATTGGGGGGCTTTTTTGCTTATGCTAGCATAATTTCAATTTTTTGTTCTAATAGACACATACGCTCTCTTTCTCGTTTAAGTTCTCCTTTCAAACAATTTATTTCCAATTGCTTTTTTAAATTATCCTTTGCCAATCTGTCGGAATTATTATTTTGGTTTTGTGCTTGAATCAAGTAGGCACCTAGGATGGCATACATACTTCCTTCGCCTTTGCCATCTCAACTACTGTGGCATTGTTCTATTCTCTCCACAACTGCTGCTGGTTGGGACCACTTCTCCTTCGTCTATTCTATACCTGGGGGAGAAGGGGTACAGCCGTGCCTCCATAATAATTCCTCTATTAACATCACACTGCTGACTATGCCAATTTAATGTCATGGAGGCTCATACAATCCAATTAAACAGGTGTTAAACTCAACAAAATTTATTCTTCAATCAAAATCGTTTAGATCAACAACAACATTAGTAAAGCACAGGTTCAATGATGTAAGGGGAAATTAAAATACACAAACGACTTAAGAATTCTTAAGCTTTAGAAATGATGACCCAAAATGTGCATATCACTCACCTAAAAGATGAGGGCTCTCAGCCTTGAGGAGTTACCTTGGGCGGCATCCTGACCCAAGGGGAAAGTCCCCGACTGCAGATGTGCTGCTCCAAGAAGGACGAACTCAATTTGCCCTCTGGTGGGGCTCCATTTATACCGTAGTTGAATCTGATCTGTGGTCAAATAAGGTCATGTTAGTCGTCATTGGCCGAGGGCAACACTTCCTTATTCCTCAACCAAAGTTTGTACGTGGCAGTTGTAATTTGACCCCACTGTGCAGAAGGACACTCACTCCTAATAGCTGAGACATTGCTCCTTACAGGTGGGGAGTAGGACATATCCTCTTAGAATTGCTGGAAATCCTCAGTCAGCTTCTCCACAGCTGAAATGCAAGCTTGTAGGGAGGAGGAGAGATTTTCTTCAAATTGCCGGAATTGGCGAGCCACTTCATCGACTGTCGGTGCCTCTTCTTCTTTCCAGGTCATTATTGCCAGTGAGTTGGCATAGGATGATGGTGCGCTCCATACAAACTTCCGCCACATGGGTCGTGTGCATGGGACTTCATCTGGATCTTTGGGTAATTGTGGGTTGTCTGGGTCATAATGAATCATCTCTAGCATGGCTAATTCCCTCAGATATTGGATACCTCTTTCCATGGTGGTCCACTTGCTTGATTGACATATAACATCTTCCTTAAAGGGGTACCTTTCCTTCACACTTGACAGGAGTTGCCTCCAGAGGCTGATGGCTTGTGTCCCTTTTCCAATTGCCTTGTCAATGCCACCTTCCCTGGCAAGCGATCCCAGCTGCTTGGCTTCCCTACCTTCTAATTCCAAGCTATTAGCGCCCTTGTCCCAGCATCGGAGGAGCCAGGTGATAATATGCTCACCTATAGGGCGGCCGAAATCTTTTCGCATATCCCGCAGCTCACTCAAGGATAGGGATCGGGTGATTACCTCTGGTTCTGCCTCTTCCTCCTGTTCACGTGATGACCCTGGTTCACCTTCATCCTTCGCTAAGCGAGCTGATTTTTTTGTATATTTCTTCTTCTGTACGGGGGCAACTGATACTGGTGCAGGTTGGTCCGCTGGTTCAGTTGCAGTACCACTCGCCGGGTTTTGGATAACCGCAGTGTCTGTCGCCGAGGTTTGGGTAGCTGCCGTGCTCATTGCCGGGGCTGGAGGCGCTGCAGTGCCCGTCGGTGAGGTCTGGGTGGCCGCAATGCTCATCGTTTTGTTGTTAGGTCCAGAGACCTTCTCTTCCCCTTGAGGGTACTGAGTGGTGTTGAACAGGGCTCGATAGGCATGGGCCAGGCCCCAGCACATTGCAGCAATTTGCATCTCTGGAGATGCCAGGGTGACAGCATACCTTTTCCAAATATTTTACTAGTTCTTCCGGATTCTGCACTTGTTCAGGGGTGAATTTCCAAAACATTGGAGGTGTCCACTCTTCTAGGTACTTGCCCATACTACCCCACACACCCTGCCACTCATACTTATCCAGCCTCGGGGCAGATCTCTGGGTGATCTTCTTAAATAGTTGTTTAACCTTAAACAAGAGCTGAAACACATTCAGGAGCATGCTAATTCCTAGCAGCTAGGACCGTGCTGGTCTAAACATCCCAAGAGTATTCAAATTTTTCAAAGTTCCCAAATGCCATTGTAATGGGTCTGAAGGAGAAGGGAAAGGAGAAGAGAGGTACCCCACCCATAGAGTGGTTTTCCAAGGAGGAAAGGTAAATGGTGTAATTATTAATAATTTCCCACAGATGGCTCCCGAACTATAGAGGTGACAATGCTGAGTGCAAATACCGGATTAATCCCACAACCGATGACTTTATCATACCATAAACCAGTGTTACACAATACATCAAAGCGAAAACCTTAATCCACCTCCCACGGATGATAAGCAGCAGAACAGGGACTATATACAGCAAATGAGGTGATACATAACAGAACTTTAAAAACCAGAGCAACAACTCTAAGAACACATAAATCAACATAGTGACCAGCGACTATTAGTCCGATATAATGAATGCTTATAACAAGTTTGTTTTAACAAGCTCTGGCCAGGTTTGTCATTATCTCAACCCTTTGTGCCCCACGTTGGGCACCAGAATGGACTGTCATGGTTTAACCCCAGCCAGCAACTAAGCACCACGCAGCCACTCACTCACTCCCCCCTCACCCAGTGGGATGGGGGAGAAAATTGGGAAAAGAAGTAAAACCCGTGGGTTGAGATAAGAATGGTTTAATAGAACAGAAAAGAAGAAACTAATAATGATAACACTAATAAAATGACAAAAGTAATAATAAAAGGTGTCCTGGTTTCAACTGGGATAGACTTATTTGTCTTCCTAGTAGCTGGTATAGTGCTATGTTTTTGAGTTCAGTATGAAAAGAATGTTGATAACACACTGATGTTTTCAATTGTTGCTAAGTAATGTTTAGTCTAAGGTCAAGGATTTTTCAGCTTCTCATGCCCAGCCAGCAAGAAGGCTGGAGGGGCACAAGAAGTTGGGAGGGGACACAGCCAGGACAGCTGACCCAAAGTGGCCAACGGGGTATTCCATACCATGTGACGTCACATCTAATATATAAACTGGGGGGAGTGGGGGCGGGGGGATCGCCACTTGGGGACTAACTGGGCGTCAATCGGCGGGTGGTGAGCAATTGCATTGTGCATCATTTGTATATTCCAGTCCTTTTATTATTACTATTACACGAGCCCTTTGTTATATTTTCTCTCCCCTATCCTTCTGAGGTGGACGAGTGATAGAGCAGCTTTGGTGGGCACCTGGCGTCCAGCCAGGGTCAACCCACCATACTCAGTCTGCTTTTCTGAGAAAAGGAAAAGCTCACTAGCTGTGTTTCTGTCTTTTAAAGGAAAAGGATTTTGATGTAACCTCAGTGTTGGCAATATGAAAACTCAAGGCTGTACACAAATTTGGCACTAGAGCAGCTCCATGTGAGCGATCCCAGTTGCATCGAGAGCGAGAGGGGCCATGCTGCAGTGGACCTTGGAGTTTCCAAGCCATGTGGAGGATGGCTCATGTCCAGTGAGGCTTATGTCCCAGATGCCCATCTCGCCATGCCCCACACCATGCCAGGGGACCTCTTGGCTCCCCTTGCAGAGCTGTGCGGGATTCAAACCTGGTGGCATGACTTCAGTATGGCTGTGTCTTCACCTTTTCCTTTTTCTTTCTTTCTCAGCTCCGTCCCTGGAGCGAACAGACCAGATCTCCAGCTTATACCGTGGACAGGAACAAATGGCACAAAACTGATTTGTACTGTGAAATGCACTGTGATGAAGGCCTGGCCCATGTGATCTGAAGCGGCCCCTTTGCCACTTTATCTAGGCAAAATCACAAGTACCTCAAAGACAGAATTTCATCCTTAGCTCTCAGCCGCCTGGGTTTAAGTAAGCTCCATGCTATTACACAAATCAAGTATTTTTCTCTTTTAATTCCAGTGTGCCTGGGCATGAAGCAGACAATAAAATATGAGCAGAAGGAGCTGCAAGATGAGATAAGATAGAGGCTTAAACATTTTCAAATTAACCTGATTGCTTTGTGTCATTTGAGGAGATAACATGTTTTTCCCTTTCATGGCTAATGAAACTGAGGCTTCAGAAATCCCCACATCAGGAGGGCAAGCTCAGTCCCAGCCCCACTCCTGTTGCAGTTGCCTGGGCAGAGGAGAGAGGCTGGAGAGGGTGCCCTGTTGCCGGGACCAGAGCGCCCCAACCGGGGCCACCTACACTTGTCAGTGGGGAGCCAGGGCAGACATACCCCTAGGCAGATATACCCGTTTCCACTGCCCAGCTACAACATAACATGCCAACCATCTTCCCCATCTGCATCCCGAGGGGAGAGGTTTCCACCCACAAAAGTGAGTGCTCCTTCAGCCCAGCAAAGGTGCTGAGCTCAACCAGAGCAGTCAGCTGTGTCCTGTCCCAAACCCTTCAATCCTACAAATCTTCCAAACAAACACCCACATTTTTTTCCAGGATATACGCTACATCAGAGTTTAAATTGTATTCATACCATTTTTCTCTGATTTGCCCAATGCCTGTAAATGGCTTACAACATTTAATGGTGCTTCAAGACTTACATATCATCAATAGCACAATGAGCCAGGATCAGTGTCACAAGGATTAAGCTGTCATTCAGGCAACTGAGGATGGTACATTGGTCAGAGTGACATCTCATGAGGACCTTTGGGGGCCTAAGGGATTTGGGGAAGGACAGCCTGATGCAGCAGGCTCAGAGAAAAGGCTCACAGTGGTAGTGACCAGCAGCAAGGGTCCCTGATGCTTCCCTGCAGAAAGCAGCATATTTAGGTGGTGCATAGGCAAAGCACCTCCTTTTCAAAGTGAATGGTGCAGTCCTGCCCTGCATAGCCCTCAGCAGCCTTCAGCCTCCCTCCTGGCAGCACAGCCTGCCAGCTGGGGCCCTGGGATCACCAAGGCACTGAGAGATGACTCCTTTTATTATACACACATATATCATCTTGCGTTGACTCCAGATCCCAGCTCAGCGATTGCACACGAGAGGGTAGTTTGCAAGGTCTCTACCAACAAGCGACACTTCCTTTAGGGCACAGATGTTGGCATTTGCTTTTCAACACCTCCCTGTAACTTTACACACACAGTCTGGGTTTCTTTTGAATCAAAATATCACAGCATATAGTTTATAGCTGTCCTCAGACCCACTTCCAGGAAAGGATTCTGACTGTGTCACCCCACACCACCACCACCTCTGTACCACACCTGCTAAGGTCATCGTACCTCAACTCAAGCAGGAAGAGTATGTGTTAAAAGAGCCAATCTTTCCTGCTATTCTCTCAGTGCTGGACCACTAGGAAAGCCAGGCATGCTCCCTGCAAAACTCCCCTAGAGCACATTCACTCACCTCCATCTTAGAGTATGAAATAATTGCTGAAGAAATTAGTCTTGTTTCAGGCATAGTACCCACTCTCTCACCTCTCTACTGAGGTTTGTTTTGTTTTGTTTTGTTTTTAACCTAACTGACCTTTATGGCTTTAAGACTCTGCTCTATTTAGGTGAAATAGGTACACCTACACTCATCTTTGAAGTCAAAGGGAAACACTTGAGGACTTCCAGAGCAAAACCTGTTGATTGTCTGCCTGGGTAAGGAGGGTACCAGCATGCCTGACGGCATGCTGAGATGGGGTAATACCCAGGTGTCCTCCCACCTGTAGGTTTTTGCACACCTCGGAGTAGCTATCTGCATGCTTTGGACATTGGCCTCTGGCTGTGCATAAGGGCAAGCTTTCAGCTTGTGTTCTGGAGGGACAAGGCATCTAGTCTTAAGGACATTTGGTGATACCCCTCAAAACACAGTGTAAGAAAGTTGGCGTTCCCACATCTCCCAGTCTGGCCACAGGTCTTTGCAGTATTGTGGTATATTGAGAAAAGCACCAGATTTTGTAATCAGAAATAAATATACCTATGTATCTCTACTTTTATTAGAAAAGGAGGGATGGGAGAGGAGAAAAAAAGGTTCCAAACATACTCTCAGAATGCCTGAAATTTAAAAAACCCCCATGTTTTCTAAAAAGTAAATAAAGGATACTGAGTGATTTTTGCTCAGGTAATTTCAAAGCAAACAGCATGATTTTGGCATCTCTTAGTCATGCTCATGACTGCTTAGGGCTGTCATGCTTATAGAGGAGGTGGAACTAAAGAAAAGAAACCCCAGCAGAATAGAAACATGCTGAAAAATAGGACCAGTATTGCCTTGTGTATTCTGAAGTAACCCACTCATTGGTTAGAGATGCTGGACTAACTCCCATCACTTCCTAATCAGAACTACTAACATACCTACACTCCTGCAAAAGCTGAGGCAGCCCACTGAATTCAACTTGGCATCAACTTAGTAGGCATGTGCAGTGTCACCTACTATAAACCACAAGGATAAAGCTGTCAGTGTCAAGGCAGTACTCTGCAGCGATTCAGGACATTTCATCTTCAATTGGGGCAAAGCATGATCAGTGACACAAGATTGTGAAGACACTTTGCACAGTCTGTGCATGCATCAGCCCTTGGGTCCTGGAGGGCTCCCAGCAACGCTGGCACTCCAGCTGTCGTGTACTCCCAGGCTGGCGTGGAGTAATGGCAGGCTGAGCATCTGGTTCTCTATAATCATGCTGGGTTTCCATAGCTCTTTTCCATAAACAGTCTGATCTCTATTTCGATAGTGCACATGTATTCTTCTCCGAGACCCCTGTTTCAATCTCTGGCTATTCACCCTTCCCCACACTGTATCACAGTCATTTTCTCTACCCTCTGCTGCAAGGAGCTCATTTGTCAAAGGGACAAGATCTTTAAGGACATAAAGGAAGACACCCCTCAACACAGCTTTTGTCCCACCGTATTTGTTGGCAGGGAGCCAGGCACTAGCCAGCCATGGAGAACTTTGCAGGGCCAGTTTGTTTAAATGCATTTTTAAATAAATGTTTGTCAAGGGCATAGTGCCCTCGTGTCAATGGAAAGGGGCCCACCCTGGGAGGAAACCAGATATTCGAGAATGCCACTTCTCCCGGCCAAGGGCAGCCACCTGCCCAGGGCACTGCAGGTGCAGGGGGACCACACTCAGCCCCTGGCTACCGCTGGGAGCAGAGACAGTGCCAACTTGCTGCTGGTGTACGTGACTTGAGCAGAAAACTGAGACACAGTGCTAGGTTGGCCAGCAGCAGCTGACTGTGCTGGAGTTGACCCCAGCCATCAAGGCAGCTGGGCATGCTACCAGCCAGCTCCCTGGCCTTGCTGCCTGGCTCTGCATCTGGACTGCTGATTTTGAAAGACACTGAAAAAAATGCAAGAGGATGCTCCCATGATGTAAGGACTGGGGTGCTTCATGGAGTTAAAAGCCAAACTTCCTGCCCGGAGCACAATTCCCCACATGGGAGGTATCACAGATGAGCACTTGCAAACTCTAACATAACCACCTCCACAGCAGTGCCTCCCTGGGCACAGTGTGTGTGGGTGAGGCAGGGGCTCATTTTCCAGCTGCAAACTGCTGAACTGATCCACTGACTGGTAGAGTTGAGCACTCACCTCATCACTGCCTGCTCTGAAGCAGTGATTTTTTTTTTTTTTGTTATTTTTCCCCGAGACTCCTCCCATGTCTGGTGCCTTCCCACAGCAGTGAGGCAAGGCTCAAGGCTCAGAAAGAGGTACGTTTTAGAGGAGCACAGAACTGGGACTGGCAGACCGTGCCAGCAGAGACCGCATGGAGGAAGGCAAAGGACTGCAGTGTGCAGAGCTCATTGGTGTAAGCCAGCCAGGTGATTCACTCCTCTGGCCAAATGACAACCAGAACTACAGTCACACCATCACAGACCAACACGGACTGTATTTACACCACACATTCAAGAATGGTTATACGTCAGCATGAATATTCTCCATATATCTTTATATTCACCCAAAGCTAAACTGCTTCAGTACCAAGGGATTCTTAGTGGAGACATGAGGGAGGAGGAGAGATTTGGGAAAATGTAAGAGCTCCAATAGTGATATGAACCAGCCTTCCTATAAACTAGGGTAGTGTGAGTCTAGGGCCCACGCCCAGCCAGGACTTGAAATAAATGTCCTACATTAATCAGGGAAGAACACAGGAAGGATCCTAGCTCTTCAGTGAGAGAAGGCATGAGTTTCCAGCCTTCACAGTCTCTGTAAATGTTTAACTTTCCATTGTTTAGAACTGATTATTTCAGACCCAGAGATCAGATCAATGCACTTTTCCATGTTTTATGGTAAGCAGGAAATACTGTGGCAAATCTCACAGTTCTGTGTCAGTGGGAAATGGGTACAGGGAGAATGGAGGGAATTTATTATAGGGACCTGGGGGTCATATTCCCCTGCTAGAGTTTGGGGGAGCCCATGTGAAGGGGAGATCGGGCTGGTATTTTGGCAGCGAGAAGGAGCTGGTGCTTCAGCCACTGTCCTGTGCTGCACCCCACTCCCTATCAGCAGTGACAGCCATGCCACTGCCACTGCCTAGCATCATTTGGAGAGGGTCCTTCCCCCATCCTCTCCATGCAGCCCGAGCATGGCACACACTGCCCGTTCTTTGCCCTTCCCAGCTCTGAAGAATGATTATTCATTCCTGATTGTCGATGGCTGAATGGAAAGGCTATGCAGTAAGTCTGAGTCACAGAGACATGATGAAAACAAGCTGGAGAATTTAAAATGCCAGCTACTGCCTGATGCCAAGTCAAAATCACTATTGTGATTGCTAACAGAGAAGTGTATGTATTAACTTGGTTTCCTCTCTATTGTCCAACCTGCCCTGGCATTGTATAATTTACAGGTAGTTAGGTTCAGCAAAGATTATTGAAAAACAGAAAAGGATGCCAACCTAAATTTCTTTTATTCATCTGCCAATGAGACTAATGTATAATTTACCATTTAGCTTTGGAAATCTTTCCTATAGATTCACACTAAAGGGAACTTTAACTACGCCAAAACCTAAAGGGTTCTTCCCCATCCCCTGGAAGGAATTGTATCAGACTAAAAATCACTTAGGAAAATCACTTCTGCCAGTCAAAGGACATTTAAGTCTAAGACCTCACTGCTTAAGTCTTTACAGAGGTCTAACTCCCATAGAAGTCAAATAGGAGGGTGTTGTTTTGAGTCCATGGAAAATTTGTCTATATAGGGCATTAGAGGGAGAGAGAAGGAATATTCTTCTTTATGGTACTAATCAGGATAACAAGGACTCTGAGCTAATGTTTAGATCCACAATGATCTGCAAGAGCTCTCTCCAAAGATGTTATGACATGGCATAACTATGGAGTAAGACTACCTGGGTATTTGGTGGCTTTCCAGTCACAGCAGCAAAAGTTTTCCAAATTTAGACCTTAACAGAAATCTTTAAAACATATTCTTTCATAGGAAAAAAATATTCCAAACTGTTTAAGAAACATGCCCATGTGCTCCTAGATTTTGAAGTCACAGAGCTAGCTTAATTTTTGTGTAATTTTAAAAATCACTGATATTTTGGTTCTGAAATTTCATTTAAAATATTAAAAAATGGATGTAATAATTGAAAGATAAATTAGTTAGCTCTGATACTATTAAAGTTCACCACAAGGCATAAAGGAAAACCACTTTTCCATCTGAATCTCCATCTTTTTCTCAGGAGAATATAAAGTATCCACTTACAATAGAGGTCCAGTATGGGACCACGACACTACCCCAGTATCTTGTCTCTGCCAGTAGCTACTGGTAAATGCTAAGGAAAAATGTGATCCTTGCTGGGTTTTTTATCCACAGTCCAGCCATCAGTGGTTTGGTGATTTCCTGAGCCAGAGGTCATGCCCAGGCCATCAGCTTCAATATGTCTTGATGGAACCTTCTCCCGCCTTATTTCATAGAATCATAGAATGGCTTGGGTTGGAAGGGACCTTAAAGATCATCTAGTTCCAATCCCCTGTCATGGGCAGGGATACCTTCCACTAGACCAGGTTGCTCAAAGCCCCATCCGACCTGGCCTTGAACACTTCCAGGGAGGGGGCATCCACAACTTCTCTGTGCAACTTGTTCCAGTGCCTCACCACCCTCACAGTAAAGAATTTCTTCCTAATATCTAATCTAAATCTACCCTCTTTCAGTTTAAAACTGTTACCACTCATCCTATGACTACACTCCCTGATAAAGAGTCCCTCCCCATCTTTCCTGTAGGCCCCCTTTAAGTACTGGAAGGCTGCTATAAGGTCTCCCCGGAGCCTTCTCTTCTCTTCTCCAGGCTGAACAACCCTCTCAGCCTTTCCTCATAGGAGAGGTGTTCCATCCCTCTGATCATTTTTATGGCCCTCCTCTGGACCCGCTCCAACAGGTCTATGTCTTTCTCGTACTGAGGACTCCAGAGCTGGATGCAGTACTCCAGGTGGGGTCTCACCAGAGCAGAGTAGAGGGGCAGATCACCTCACTTGACCTGCTAGCCACACTTCTTTTGATGCATCCCAGGATGCAATTGGCTTTCTGGGCTGCAAGTGCACATTGCTGGCTCATATTCAGTTTTTCACCCACCAATACCCCCAAGTCATTCTCCACAGGGCTGCTCTCAGTCCACTCATCGCCCAGCCTGTATCCATGTTTGGGATTGCCCCGACCCATGTGCAGGACTTTGCACTTGGCCTTGAACTTAATGAGGTCTGCATGGGCCCACCTCTCTAGCCTGTCAAGGTCCCTCTGGATGGCATCCCTCCCCTCTAGAGTATCAACCACACCACTCAGCTTGGTGTCATCTGCAAACTTGCTGAGGGTGAACTCAATCCCACTGTCCATGTCCCCAAAAAAGATGTTAAATAATACTGGTCCCAATACAGACCACCTTATTTAGGCATCTTTTTTTTTTTTTTTTTTTTTTTTACCTTTTATACATCTGGGCCATAAAACATCCCATGGCAGTGAGTTCTGCAGTTGTGCTGGTTTTGGCTGGGATAGAGTTAATTTTCTTCATAGTAGCTAGTATGGGGCTATGATTTGGATTTGTGCTGAAAACAATGTTGATAACACAGGGATGTTTTAGTTACTGCTGAGCAGTGCTTACACAGAGTCAAGGCCTTTTCTGCTTCTCACCCCCACCCCACCAGTGAGTAGGCTGGGGGTGCACAAGGAGTTGGGAGAGGACACAGCTGGGACAGCTGACCCCAGCTGACCAAAGGGATATTCCATACCATATGATGTCATGCTTAGCATGTAAAGCTAGGGGAAGAAGAAGGAGGGGAGGGGGGGCATTCGGAGTGATGGCATTTGTCTTCCCAAGTAACCGTCACGTGTGATGGAGCCCTGCTTTCCTGGAGATGGCTGAACACCTGCCTGCTGATGGGAAGTGGTGAATGAATTCCTTGTTTTCCTTTGCTTGTGTGCGTGGCTTTTGCTTTACCTATTACACTGCCTTTATCTCAACCCACAAATTTTCTCACTTTTACCCTTCCAATTCTCTCCCCGATCCCACCAGGGGGGAGTGAGCAAGCAGCTGTGTGGTGCTTAGTTGCCAGCTGGGGTTAAATCATGACAGCAGTTTAATCAAGTGCTGTGTGAAAAAGTACTGCCTTGCCATTAATTTCATGGGTTTGGTTTTGTTGGTTTGTTGGTTTTTTTTTTCCAGTGGTTTCATTGACCTTGTCTTTTCAAGAGGTGCAAAAAATTTAACTAAAAATGTTTATTAGGGATTCTTCTTAGAGAAATCAAGGTCCAAGTGAGCTAAATTAGAATATGTTCATATAACATGGGCTTTTCTCAATTAAAAAAAATAATTCTTTATTACTTTCACAATTCTTCTTTTGTTTAATTCTACTTGTGCACAGAAAGACTACTGGCTTGCTGCCTCTTGAGCTGTCCCTCACGGCCCAGGGCTGTTGCACAGGGCTCCTGTGCTGGGGTGTCGTGGTTTAACCCCAGCCAGCAACTAAGCACCGTGCAGCTGCTCATTCACTCCCCCCCACCCAGTGGGATGGGGGAGAAAATCAGAAAAAAAAAAAAATAAAACTCGTGGGTTGAGATAAGAACAGTTTAATAGTACAGAAAGGAAGTAACTAATAATGATAATGATAACAATAATGAAATTACAATAATAATAATAGGATTGGAATATACAAGTGATGCACAATGCAATTGCTCACCACCCACCGACTGATGCCCAGTTAGTTCCCAAGCAGCAGTCCCCCCAGCCCCACTCCCCCCAGTTTATATACTAGATGTGATGTCACATGGTATGGAATATTCCTTTGGCCACTTTGGGTCAGCTGTCCTGGCTGTGTCCCCTCCCAACTTCTTGTGCCCCTCCAGCCTTCTTGCTGGCTGGGCATGAGAAGCTGAAAAATCCTTGACTTTAGTCTAAACATTACTTAGCAACAACTGAAAACATCAGTGTGTTATCAACATTCTTCTCATACTGAATCCAAGACATAACACTATACCAGCTACTAGGAAGAAAATTAACTCTATCCCAGCCAAAACCAGGACATGGGGCGAGTTGCACTTTCTGTGAACAAGGTCAGTTTTAGGGCCTGAAGTCCATCTCCAAAACCCCATTTTTCCTTCCACTGCAGATGTATAACTTCAGAACAATGCCATGAAAATCTACAGAGTTATACCAGATTCTGTTAAGGTCAGAATCTGACCTAAATTCCCCCAGGGAGCACATCTCATGTTGAAAAAATGTATTATGTTTACTCTCGTTGCCTGCTGCATCTTGCCAATGGGTGGCACGAAGCCATCGTGAGGTTAGTACCAGGACGGAGTGGCATTTTAAAATGTTGTGAACATAAGTGACTCAGTAGTCAGCTTTCCAGTCCTAATGGGCTGGCTGTTTCAAATTAAAGTGAGTTATAGCAGGGCCCCTAGTCCACATCAGAGGATAAGAGCATGCAAACTTGAATTAGAAAAATGGAGCCAGTTTGTGTTCCTGCTTATGAACATGCAGACAAATCAGCAACTCAGAAATCACCAGCTATTAGTTTATTGGCAATTAATGCTTCTTAAAAATAGCCATAGAAATTTGTACCCAGATCACAACCCCCCCTCAAAATGAGCTAACCATGATTGCAGTAATGATAGTGAGCCCTGATGCAGCTGTTAAGCTGGGGCCAGAGAGGGAGTGAAAGGCAAGGGGTGGAGGGCACAGAAAGAGGCTTGCATATATCACCATCCTCAAATATCTAGACCTTGTGAGTCAGAATCATGAGGCTGACTTGAAAATTCTCATAAATTCTATGTTTTGTCTTACAGATTTTGAGCCTTTAGTTTGCACTTTTTGCAGGCACCATAGGGTCAACAAATGTTTCCTTTAATGAATTTGGGAGCCTCCCTCATTGCACATCCAGGGGGGCTTTGGAGGAAAAAATAAACACCAAAAAGATGCAAACATGTCCTGATCTAAATGGGGAAGAGTTGTCATATCAAAATAGGAGAGGTCCTGCCACTGACTGACATGGAGGAGGGGTCAAAAGCAGTATAAACCTTTCCTCCACCCCAGTAAGTGCATGCCTGGAGTTGTGTGGCTCTATGAGAGATGGCATCAGGCCATGCCATAGCCAAGGGAGCACAGAAATCAGGGTGGTGCTGTGTGGATTGTCTGGCTCATAGTTCACAAACGAGTTTCACCATGTCTAGTGCACACAGGCGACTCATGGGGGGTTACAAAAGCAACCCAGCCTTGGATTGCCTTGAGGCCCTGTCTCTCTGCAGAGACGACTCAGGGGGAGCTGTGTAGACAGTTTAGCCCTGGGTTGTCTGATAAACCCTAAACTAAACAGGGCGGTGACTGTGCCATTCAAAGAACCAAAACCTGAACTGAGCCTTGAAATCCCTTAACAAATAGTATGCCCTGAGTCTCAGTCCAACCACTATTCAGTTGCCTGAGGAAGCAAGGTAAAAAAACCCCACAACCTGGAGGGTTTCAGCTTCAGTTTCAAATGACAACCTTGTGTATTCAAACAATCACAGACCAACAAAGGAAAGATAAGGGGAAACTCCACTCAGATATACATAATTCATTTAGGCATATATCATAATCCACTCAGACATAGTCATACACACCATTCCACAAGTCAGGGGATAAAAACTCTAAGATTCAGGTTGGAAATGGGGGAGTCACTTCTCCAACTATACAGTTAGCTTGTGAAGGAAACCCTTCCCCCCCTTGATCGGGACGCCGGTCGAGGTAACTTCCCTGGGATTGAAAGCCCTTACCTGGAGGGGTAAGTGAATATTGTTTATGCTTTAAGTTTGTAAATGCGTGTGTGCTTGTGGTTGTGTGTGAATCGCTTGTGGTTGTAACAATGTACTACTCTTGCCTTAAAAAATTGCAATAGTGCATTCCTCCATTGTATCTGTAAAACCTGCAATAGTGGCGTGTTAAGTCTGTAAGTGAAGTTCAAATAAGTCGTTTGCTTGAACCTTGCAGTTAAGTCTGTGAGTGAAGTTCAAGTCATTTGCTTGAACCTTGCAGTTAAGTCCTTTTCCATCACAGGTGCTCTGTCAGCTCTCACCCCAGAGCTGCGAGCCGCAGTGGGGGAGAGCAGAGATGCCTGAGCTGGCTGCATGTAGTTTGGGTAAGATCAGTAGCACGGACATGCCTACATGGTGCTGCACTGGAGCTACCAAGATTCTGATCTGTCCAAGACCCTCTGTTGAGTTTGAGACCTTGACCTGACCCATGGGGCACTGCTCTACGCTGGGTGGACATACTGCTGGGAGGTGGGCACACACAAGCCTGGAGATCTGGAAGTAAAATACCTAACCATGCACTTATGCATTTTGTTTGACCGTGACTTTGGATTGCCTTTTTTAGTGTCGTGTTCAGTGAAAAGAACTGGCAGGTTTCCTCTGTTCCTCTGCTATAGGTCCTAAGGCTGAGCTGCCAACCTTGCTGCGGGGACAGGGAGAGACAGGAGAGGAAAAAAGCCTCCTGTATTAACTATAGTTTAGCCTGGTTAAGGAATTCATACTATTACTATGTCTCCTGGCTAGGGAATCACTGCTTTTACAGATAAAGTATTGGCTTGAACAAGGAGATGGACGTCTGCCAAAAAGGAAAAGGCAAACTGATTTAAGCTCCTCTGGATGACCCTATTCTAGAAACATTACTATTTTTATAACTAAATGACATGGCATTTCCACAACCTCTGGACAAATACCTACAGAATTCTCTCCTTCAGAGGGCTAAGGCTTCCATATTTCAAAGTTGTTCCAGTCAGCTCTTCCAGATGGACTGTGAAGTTGAAGAGATCCTAGCCCAAACCTCCAGTCACAGACCTGAGCTTCAACCATTGCCGTGGGGCAAACTGACACGAGCATCATGCCAAGCAAAAAAAATCCAAACTCTGAATCTTGAGCCCATTACTGAATCCTGTTCTTAGGACTTCAAGTATACCCAAGTATAAAAATTTTTCAAAGTTTTGAGGGACTGCTGGACTTCTGGAAGTTACAGTGGTGATGTAGTGAAAGATTTTAGGGCCACTTGTAATTTCCTTAGGGGTATATGTGGTAGGTTGACCCTGGCTGAACGCAAGGTGCCCACCAAATGTGTTCTATCACTCCCCCCTGTTACGGATGCACGACTAACCAAATGCAATAGGTGTTAAGACTCAGATTTATTCTTCAGCAAAAGTTAGTTAGAAGTCCAGTAACATTTTATAAAACCACAGGCTCAATGATGTGAAGAGAATTAATACTACATGGCCGACTTAAGAATCCCCAAGATTTAAAGTGATGGCTCAAAATGCGCATATCACTCACCTAAAAGCTGAGGGCTCTCTCCCTCGAGGAGTTACCTCGGGCGGTGCCCCGACCCGAAGGGGAGTCCCCGACCGCAGACCCGCTGCTCCGAGGAGGACTGCCAACATGTCCTCCGGCGGGACCCCGTTTATACCCCTGTCGAATCTGACCTGTGGTCATTTAATTCTATTGGCTAGGAGGGTCACCTCTGTGTACCTGGCGCATCTCGATTGGCCAGTTCAAATTTCAACCTGCGGCCTCCAGGGTTTCCTTCCCCTTCTCCCTTCCTGGAGAAGTTTTGTTTCCTGCTGGCAGGATGGGGGGGGGGAAATGTACTGCCACAATCCACCCCGTGACTACAGTCATGATTCGACTGGTTTCTTTGAAGTGGTGGTACAGTCACCTCTTGCCTCCAAAGTTAAAAGGGGGTACAGTTTGGTGAGTTTGACGCTCATTGTGGGCCATCGTTCCCTTCTGGTCTAGAATTAAAGTGGAATATCGAATACAGGAATATCCAGTGTATGGACAGTTTAAAGGAGTATACTTAATCGTTAGTACAGGCTTCACTACCAAGCGTTTGATAGAACTTATTGCAATATAGATTACAGTAGTCATAATTACAAGCATTATTAGAGAAGGCTGGTCACCCACCCCGTGAAAGAAAAAATCTGAACATATCAAAACTTTTCCCAACCAGTTGGTCCCTGATGCAAAAACAATTGCCTCCGGGTCTCTTGCCGTATTCTCTCGTTGATTTAGTCTTGAAGCCACATTGACACATTTGGAGTGAACACAGCAGTTATCCATCGACATGTTCAAAACTTTACATATACCCTTCTCTTTCTTTGATGTCTAATCCAATACAGCCCACTTTTGATAGTCATTTTACCAATACATTATAACCGATTGTTTAGAGTCCCCAAATTGTTAGATGTCGTGTTGGCTAAGGTTGATAGCTGTAAACTCAGTTCTAGGGTGCTCTATCGATGTTCCTCGAGTACCATACACAGTTGCCCCTCATGGAATTTCAGGGCATAGTGTAGTACCATTCCAACTCCACCCCGTGATCCCATGGGTTCGGTGGAGGATATAGTCATATCTGGTGGCCAACTATAATTGTTACATTGCTCTCATGTGAGCTCAAGGACTAGCGATATATTAATGTCCATCATTTTTGCCACCACATTATCATCCAGATCTTCACCATCCACACCTGCCACCGTCATCACTGTCAGCAAAAGGACTGGAATGACTCATTCCTTCATGGTCCTGTAAGAAAGCACAAACTAGGCCTCGGTCTTAAAACCGGGTCATGGGGTTAGAAGTCCGGTATTATCCACCAGGCACTGATACGGTGAGTCTTTCCACTCCCATGTGATGGTCTCAGAAGACCAATGTAATCAACCTGCCACGTGCTCCAAAGAGCCTTGCCTTGTCTGATATGCTGGGCCGGAGCTCGGTTTGGGTGATTAGCCTTAAGCCTTATTCGGCATTGTGGGCAAGCTGTAAGAATTGCTTCACAGGTTTTCATAGACACTGGCCAACCCCAAGATTGGCATTCATAATAGAGATCTGCTTTCCCTGAGTGGCCTCGCTTGATATGCAACCATTCTGCTAGTCTATCCCAATCTTCCTTCTCACCAGTGACCGTCCTGATTTGGGCCAGGCGGTCCACCTGCTGATTCCATTTCGCAGCTGGGGTTCTATCCCAAGCATGTCCCTTCACCCATCCCACCTTTAAAGGTCGGGATCTCCCTATTGCCAGGAGACATTGCCAGTCCTCTGTCCTCCACACTTTTGCATGACCTACTTCCCACTTACTAGATTCCCATGGACATATCCACTCTGTAGCACCCTTAAAGGTTGCGTAAGAGTCAGTATAGACGATGGTAGCACCATTCTCTACAGCCAGTAATAAAGCCCGTAGTTATCCTACTTGTGCACTACCTTCACCCTCTTCCTCGACTTTCTTCCCAGTACCAATTTCCAATGCCACTGCTTTATATTGCCATTTTGATCCCACTTGATGGGCAGATGCATCCATGAACCACACTCCTTGCACATCTGAGCCTGCCACAAATTCGGGTGCCTCCTTAATCGGAGAAGGTTTATACGGTTGACCCAGCAAGGTTGGGTCAGGGTTTACAGGTTGCTGTAGTTTGAAAACCTTAGTTGGACCCTCCTTTAGTGGGAGCAATTGGCTTATCCCTTCTAGGTACGCATACCATTTCCTAACTGTGGCCTTTTGGGCTACTCCATCTGGAGGAGGTGACCCATTGAGGATTGAGTTTAAGAGAGGGAAAGGACCCTGTACTATAACATCCTGTGAGGTACACAGCTTTTCAGCCTCTTTAACTGCTCTAGTGAGGGAAAGAATCCCCTTTTCCCAATCTGAATATCGTCGCTCAGTCTCTTTAAATGCAATGGAAGAGAATAATAATGGTCTAGCTGGTCCCTGTGGCCCCTTTTGAAACACGCCACAGTATGAGGCATGTTCAGCGAATCCCCATTCCACCCTTAATGGATCTCGTGGGTGCAACGAGCCTAGTCTCTGATAAGCCTTAAGCTCATCTTTCAGAGTGTTAAGGGCTTCCCTGTGTTGCAAAGTCCAATCCCATTTTCTATTTTTTCGGAGCAAGTCATAAAGAGGGCGGCCAATCACCAAAAACCCTGGTATATGTTTTCTCCAGTAGCCCAAAGTACCTAACAGCTTTTGTAATTCCATTTTATTGCCTGGAGTCTGTCCCTTTTCAATAGCTGATAGAGTGTCATCAGGTACCGCAACTGCTCCAGCTATCCACCATGCCCCCAGGAATTTGACTTCTTGTCCTGGACCTTGGCATTTAGAAGATGGAATGTCTAGCCCATTCTTGACTAACAGATTCCAGATGGCATCAGCCACTTACCCTACCTGTTCCTTGTTGTCCCCACCAACTAGGATATCATCTATGTATTGATATATGTGGACACCTGGTGGTACCTCCACAGCATCAAGGAGCTTGGCTAAAGCATCGTGAGCAATAGTGGGGGAGTGCTTGTATCCCTGGGGAAGTCAATTAAAAGTGTATTGGGTCCCTTCCCAAGTGAAGGCAAACTGGGGTTTGTTCTCTTCCCTTAGGGGAACCATAAAAAACATATCCTTGACATCTAAAGCAGCCATCCATGGGTGGGCTGCAGCCTGTATTGCTGTTATCACTGAGGTAATACTTGGGACAGCAGAAGTTAATGGTGGGGTATTATTGTTCAATCTTCTATAATCAATTGTTAGTCGCCACCTTCCATCTGATTTACGGACTGGCCAAACATGGGAATTGTAAGGAGAATGTGTGCAACTGATGATCTCTCTTTTCTCCAGATCATTAATTATTTCCGAAATGCCCCATTTGGCTGCGGCTGGAAGTGGGTATTGAGGGACACAGGTTACCTTAGATTGCGGTAGCGCAGGAGCAACCTGCAATGTTCTCACATGAATAGCCTCTGCCTCCCTGCCCCCAAAGCTCCACTCCCTGCCATTGGGTAGGTCCCATTGTCTGCCTGCCAGCACATCAAATCCCAGTATATTTCCCTCATAGGGGCTTAAAGCCACCTCCACAGCTGTCATTCTTTTTTCCCCCCGGTAGCCAAAGTTGAGTTCGAGCTATGGGGCATTTTTCTGTCACCCCTGTTACTCCTCTAATGTTTATAGCCTTTCTTGATGGCCTATATTCCCAGCTCACTAGCTTGTCGTTCGTTTAAAACACTAATTTGGGCTCCTGTATCAATTCAGAATTCCAAACTTATCTGTTTTGGGCCCACAGGAATGTGTATATAAGGCTCTTTATCGGCAGACCATTGGCAAGTATTTACCATGCGGATTGGGCAGCCTGAACCCCAAACCGCAGCTCCTAGTTTAAGCCCTTCCAGTTCCTCTCGCAGTGCCGCGAAAGGGTCCCGTTTCTCTTCCCGAGGGGGCGGGGTTGCTGGCGCTTCCCTTTGGTCTCCAGCTTTCCCCTCCAGCAATCCCACCAACTCCCGGATGTCGTCAGCGGACTGCCCCTGCAGCTCGGCCCGGGCTGCCCCCAGTGCCAGTGCCTTCCGCCAGAGAGCGTTTCTTCCGGGATCGTAATTCCGGTCCGCCCGCCCGCGAGATCGAGACCGCTGGGGGCGGGGTTTACAACTGGCTGGGCGGACCTTCCTGCTGCCCTCCGTTAACTCCGACAGTCCCTTTTCCCGGATAGTAACAGATTCTCCTCTCTCCTTGGGGTCCACACCCCCAGCCCAGTAGGCTACTCGAGACGTTATCGACCGATCACCCGCTGGTCCAGCACTCAGAAACACTCCCGGTCCCCAGTAATTTCTTGCTTCATCATCACTCAACAGTATCCGATCCTCCCCCGTTAGAGAAACTCTCCACAAATACTCAGTTTCGGTTTTGCCAGGCTTGCGCGAAAACTTAGCTTGCAACTCACCGAGCTCGGGTCCCGACCAAGGGGTTGTGCAAATAATGGTTCGGGGGCTCCCACCGTGCAGACCCACGTGCCCTTCTGTTTCAATAAGGGGCCGCACGTCCCTTTCCTCCAATTCCACCTTCAGATAATCTATTTCCCTTTTAGCAGAATCATTCTTTCGGTTCTGTGCTTGAATCAAGCAGGCGCCCAGGAGGGCACACACACTGCCTTTGCCATCTCTTCTACTTCTGCGGCATAGTTCTACTCTCTCCACGACCACTGCCGGGTCGGACTACTTCTCCTTTGCCCATTCCAGACCTGGGGGAGAAGGGCTGCAGCCGTGCCTCCGTAAGAATTCCTCTATTAACACCATCCTGCCGATTACGCCAATTCAAAATGTTACGGATGCACGACTAACCAAATGCAATAGGTGTTAAGACTCAGATTTATTCTTCAGCAAAAGTTAGTTAGAAGTCCAGTAACATTTTATAAAACCACAGGCTCAATGATGTAAAGAGAATTAATACTACATGGCCGACTTAAGAACTCCCAAGATTTAAAGTGATGGCTCAAAATGCGCATATCACTCACCTAAAAGCTGAGGGCTCTCTCCCTCGAGGAGTTACCTCGGGCGGTGCCCCATCCCGAGGGGGAGTCCCCGACTGCAGACCCGCTGCTCCGAGGAGGACTGCCAACATGTCCTCCGGCGGGACCCCGTTTATACCCCTGTCGAATCTGACCTGTGGTCGTTTAATTCTATTGGCTAGAAGGGTCACCTCTGTGTACCTGGCGCATCTCGATTGGCCAGTTCAAATTTCAACCTGTGGCCTCCAGGGTTTCCTTCCCCTTCTCCCTTCCTAGAGAAGTTTTGTTTCCTGCTGGCAGGATGGGGGGGGAATGTAAAGTCCCAGACTTGGTCAATGGTTTTATGTCTTAAAGGGATGAGGTGTATGGAGTATGAAAGAGGAAAGAGAAAGAGAGAACAAGACAGAGAGAGAAAAAGGAAAAGAGAAAGATTTCACTGGTCCTGGGTCCAGCATTGGTCCAGTCAGCCTAAGGGTCCAGTCTGCCTAGGGGTCCAGTTCTGGTGGGAGCGTGCACATGGGGCTTCAGTTCATGCCCTTTTCTAATCTCCTTGCCCCTCCTTTGGGTGGGCACTCGAACTCATTAGGCCAATTAGGTGCTTTCAGAACCTTTGGGAAATAGGTCGGTGGGCTTGGGGGTTGTTTGGGGAGTAACTTCCCCTTCCCTGCAGACATGACCATTGTTTGATCTTTGGCCATGCATGGTGAGCTGCCCTGCTCAGCATATCAGAACATGGAGCTGCACACCCTCTGGCATGCCCTCCCAGTCCTGTTGTCCTGTTGCTGATCTGTGCTGATGGGCTTCTTTTCACCTGTGGTTCCTTGCTATGCAGGGTCTGTTGTTATGCAGATTTCGTCATTATGCAGAACTTGCCCCACCACAATGTTTGAGACATTAACTCTTTCAGTCTCTCACACTGTATGTGTTTCTTATTTTCCTTACTGGTTCATTCACCTACAGTTCTTGTGCATTTAGACTATCATTTGCAGGGTTTTGGAAGCCATCTCTAATAACACAAGTATTCTTGAAGATATTTTATCTTGGTACCTTCAGTGCCTAGCAGGCACCTAGACATCAAAGGTTTGCATTTGGCACAAGCAACTGTGCAACCAAATGAGTTACTTCTTTAGAAATTCACAATTATACCAGGCAACAGTATTAAAACTGCTGTTGGATGCAAAATTTGTGAAAAGTTTAGGAGTAAATATTACTATACGATAGAGTATTATCATAACACTTAACTGGGAATGCAAACACAGCTTACATGAAAGCTTTGAAAGTAGCTGATGTGGTCCCACATTTACATAGCTGTGGTCTATTAAAAACCTTCTCCCAGCAAAAAGCAAAATAAAATTGCTAGCACCATTGTCTTAAAAGAGCACTTTGTATTATTATTATCATGGTTCAGAATGAATGTGAGCCTTAAATCCCCTGGTACCATACAGAGTGATCCCACTTTCATGACCTTCCCTGGCAATGCCAATTATCTGAGCTCACAAGTTTTACAGCATACTCATGGGAAAACCATAAGTTCGGACCTCTGCTGCCTTTGTAAAAATGAATGTTTCCTAGTTTGGAGACTTTATTATATGCTGCGCAGAAAAAACATGTGCATTTCATGTGTTCTGGTTGACAGCAGGCTCAATATGAGTCAGCAGTGTGCCCTGGTAGCCAAGAGGGCAAACCGCATCCTGGAGTGCATCAAACACAGTATAACCAGTTGGTCAAGAGAGGTGATTATACCGCTGTATTCAGCATTGGTGGAGCCTCACCTTGAATACTGTGTGCCGTTCTGGACCCCACAATTTAAGAAGGATGTTCAGGTCCTTGAATGCATCCAGAGGAGGGCAACAAAGCTGGTGAAAGGGCTGGAAGGAATGTCCTATGAGGAGTGGCTAAGGACTTTGGGCTTGTCTAGTTTGGAGAAAAGGAGGCTGAGGGGCAACCTCATTGCTCTCTGCAGCTTCCTGAGGAGGGGAAGTGGAAAGGGAGGTGCTGATCTCTTCTCCCTGGTATCCAGTGATAGGATATGTGGGAATGGTTCAAAGCTGTGCCAGGGGAGGTTTAGACTGGACATTAGGAAGTATCTCTTTACCGAGAGGGTGGTCAAACCCTGGAACAGGCTTCCTAGAGAGGTGGTCAATGCCCCAAGCCTGTCAGTGTTTAAGAGGCATTTGGACAATGCCCTTAATAACATGCTTTAACTTTTGGTCAGCCCTGAATTGGTCAGGCAGTTGGACTAGATTATAATTGTAGGTCCCTTCCAACTGAAATAGTCTATTCTATGCATACTAGCATCAACAGAAAAATCTGTGTATCCTGTTGTATATAGAGACCTTCAGGAATGTATAATTCACCCTGCTGTTCTCTTTGAGCTGCATTAAATTCATATTTAGTTGTGTCTCCTTCAAGGCACTGTATATCTCTCTTACTCCTCCCTTCTCTGCTACACAATTTCTTTCTGATTGTCCTATTGCATATTTTAACCCATGTGGCCTTTGGCTGTAGCATTAGCAAACCTTTCTGACTACCCTGAAAGTTTCTCTCATCAGCCTTTTACTGAACCAAGAGGAGTCTGGAGTAGTGAGGATGCTCCTTTCTCTCAAGCCTATTTAGATCAAATAAGCACATGTGTTTGCTTGCACTTGCTAGTTTAGGTTCTCTGCTTCTGTTATTGCTGACTGCACTAAGCACTGCCAGGCAGGAGGCTCTGTCTAGTTTCAGGAAGGTGCCTTATGTTGTCATCGCTAGATGAAAGAGCCTAAAGATCTGGAAAAATCCACCTGAGCACCTTTTCTAGCTCCTCCTGACCCTGCTATACAGAATTAGACAAAGCTCTGCAAAAGGAGAAATAACTCCTTTCGATGACACAGAAAGAACACTACTCTTCACTGATGTGTGTGTGGGAAAAAGATCCAAATTCTTCAGCCATATCCCTCTGTGTATTTCTATTAACATGTGCAACTGAGAGGAAAAACTCCCAGTATTGCAATACCAGATACGTTGAATTGCACATAGCTATAATAAACACAGCATCTCCGTAACACTCTACAGAAAGCAATATAATCTTTTCCATTAACCTGCCTCCTCCTTGCATGCGCAAGGAGAGAAGGTGGGTTTTGCAGGCTCTCCGGAGGTCTGAAGTCTGGGACACCAGTGAAGGAGTGAGTCCAAGGTCAGTGAAGGGGTGCAGAGAGGCACTTGCCAGCACTCCTCCTCTCTTGACTTGAGCTTGAATCTTCAGTTGTCCAAACTATGCATGGCTTCCACCCAGCCTACATGCTCCCTGTCCTTTTTGGGCTGCCAGAGGAGCTGGTGAGTGCCAGGGAAGGAATCAAAGAGCTACTGAGATACGCAGCCAGACCTGTGAACTCTGAAGTGCTCCTATGCCCACCAATACAGACATAGAAACACTTGTATAGGCACAGAGCCTTAAATAACCTGGTCCCCAGGTCGCTCAAAGGTTTGTGCATTAACACTGGATTCTGCTGTGCATCTGCACTTCTCCATGAGATTTGCCGTGTAGTGAGGGAGTGACACTCTGAGAAACAGCCTCTGTGTCAGGGTGGTTGGCCCTCTGAAGGGACTCTGAAATCCCAAGAAATCTGTGCTTTAATAAAGGCTATTATGAAAGGGAGATCAAATTTGAAAAATGGAATTGAAGGTAGAAAGACACGCAATACTTTTAGGGCTGTACAACTCAAAAAAAGGTCAAAAAAACCCATAACCAAACATAAAGATTCCTGGTCAGATTTGCAAAATCTATAAAGCAATAACAGGCATTCAACCCAGTGCATGGACAACATAGAGCAGGAATATTGCATTGTGTTACATCTCTGCCACACTTGGGTCTACCTTTTTGGCTCCTGAGCTGCTGCTGTTACCACTGCACTGTCTGAACTGCATGGCTGTAGATGTTTGAATTTAACTCAAAGGAGGGCTGTCAGAATTGTGTGATGTTTCTGAGTTTGACAGCCTGCACAATTCATGTCAGAATTTTCTTTTTCTGTACAGTAGTTGCTAACAGGAACATAACAACCTCCTACTGTTTTGTGCATGTTTAGTCTCTGAATAGCAGGAAGACATTGATGAGTCATGAATAGAAACCCCTTTTTTATTGCTCTGAAACTCCATTAGTGTACTTGTACTTTAAATTATGGGACAGCATTTTCTCTGGCTGATATCCTGTGGTTGTGAACCTGCACATGGGATGCAACGTAAATGGGAGAAGCTGGACAGGAGCTAGATATAAGCATTTCCCATGCTACAAGTTCATTAGCAATGTCAAGAGCATGAAATCAAAGTATTGCAGCTTGATTTTTCCACTCACCTAAAATTATCAGTCACTAAAAAATAGATTTGAGTGCATTTGTCCAGGACCAGATGGGTTCAGACATCCTCAGAATGAGGACACTTGATGCAAATGTAGTCAAGGTCATATAAGAGAGAGGCTTATTTGACAGGTCTATTCACAGATCTTGCCTAGTTCATACAGCTCCATTTAAGGACATAATGCTTTCTCACTTGGACTGAAGAGGGGTTTTTATCCTCTTGTTAATATTTTCTCCTTTATTATGTTTAAAATTTAACTGGTCACAGGTAAAAAACAACAACAAAAATTCAAACTTCCTAAACCATACTGTTTGACAGAATCTTTTCATGGTCTTTTTTTTTTTTCTTTTTTTTTTTTCCTTTTTTCCCCAGAATGGGTACAGTGGTTAAGTGGTTAGCAATAGCAATATTTCTCTGACCTGGTTTTGGATTGGGGGGGTGGGGGGTGTCACCTACCTAGGAAGCAGTGGGCAGTACAGAATCTGTGCACTTTTGGTGCCTAAGCAGGAATCAGGAGGCCAACCACTACAATCCAGTCCAGGACATATTGGCAAAGCAGCTCTTCAGAAAAGACAAAAGATTTCTCTCTCTAGGTAGGGGGCATCTAGTAACATTCAAAGGATTTCTTCTGGAAAGAAAAAATGCACAAAGTTGTACAAGTTAATTCCAACTAGTTGCAATAGCCTGGTTTTGGATTAAATATCTGTTCATTTGGTTTGGTTGGTTTTTTGGGGTTTTTTTTTGCTACCCAAACCAACTTAGTTCTGATCTTAAAATTGGACAAATTTATTAAATGCTACATGCTCTGAATTAAGCAAATACAAGGAAAGTTAAATTTTAATTTGTTTTTCTTTTTTTCTACTAAAGCATATAAAATAAGCTACAGCTGTTTTGTTTTCAACTTTTATAAAATTCTGCCAATAACAACTATAAGCTCACTGAAAAATAGCAATGGCTGAATCTTACCTGTAGGGACCAAAAGTCTCTTTGGGAACACTCACAATCTTTTTCTTTGTGCATCAACCCTCAAAAATTTGCCAAAGTTTTATCAAATAAGATGGCAATATGTTGGGTTTTGGGACCTTTAAACTTCTTTGGTGAGTGTAACAAGTGCTGATAGCAGATTAATACCTCCAAAGGCTGCTCTGAAGTTCCTTAAATTCCCTAGGAATATAGTGTCTATATCATAGGCCTTGGCAGCAATTTTAGCTGCCCACAGCGATGCAGGACAAGGATGCAGAGCTGGAGGAGCTGGGCTGGGGGAGGCCCTCACACAAAACCAATCGTCTGTAGGATGGAGGATAAGAGGATTTGTTTCCATGTTCAGGCCATAACTAAGCAAGGAAACGTGGTAGCATTTTGTGATGGGGGCATTTTTCAGCTTCCACTATAAGAAAATAGGACCAAAAGATTTTGTTTTACTAGTGAAGCTTTATTGATTTCCAGCACTTGGGTAAAAAATGAAAGGAAGATTATGCAAATGGAGGCTCATCTGTTTTGTGTTCCAGTAGTGGCTGGAAATTTGGGTTTTAAGCATTGCAACCTAAAGGGACATCATCAAAAGTCCCTATTCTGGAAAAGAAAGAAATCAAATCTCTGCGTCTAATCATTTGTCCTCATCAGTCTTGTCTGTGACTGAGATGACATTTTTGAGTACGACATAAATACATTCTGCCCTTGTTATAAGACTCTCTGCTGTAATAGACTTTGATATAAATCTGTTCTATCATGCTTCCCTGTGCCATTAAAACTCATGACACCCTTGTTACAACAACATTGTTTACAATATTCCAAAGTGTCCTGTCCTGTTTTACTGCTGTAAAGAGATATGTTTACTATTATTTTCATGTTTTCCCAGATTGCAGACATAATGTGATTCTGGTCTCTAGATATTTAAATTTTAAAAAAGCAGGTTTCAATTTTATTTTGAATGATTGAACATTACTTAATTTTTCAAGTCAAATTCTTCACACAATTCCAAAAGCCTAAAATATAATTTATAAAACTGTTGAGAGTGAATGGCAGGAACACTCTTATCCATCTCATAATTTACAAAGCTCAGTCATTTAGATCTAGATTATGCCACCTTTACCTGCATCCCACATGTAAGTAATCTAATCTGAAGCATATGCCTCCACTCCCACGATTACGAGGAAGTGTCAGGGCTGCACCTCCATTCCCTTTACATTCCCTTTTGAAAATCAAGCTCTTGGCAGTATCTCCCACCTACATGCTTCTCATTCAGCTACAAATCCTAAAGTGTTATTAGCCCACTTTTATATCATCTTATATACTTAGCCCAAATAAGATCAAGATGCAAATAAGAAACCTGAATAAGATCCAGGAGAAAAAAAAAGACAATGAATACATTTTTGTCTATTTTGAAAACCTTTCCCTAAATATTTTGTTGGACTGACAAATCTTTTTTTTAAATGTGACCTTTTAAGAATGTCAGGCTTTAGTATGGGAGGGAAGGAAAACAGGTGCTCCCAAACCTACTGTGCATGAGAAGAGAAACAAGAATTTTAAAAGATGGGGAAATCTGCCTTCATTAGTCCTGCCTTTTTTTTCTTGGGGAGAAAGCAGGGAAATATTTCTGCTGCTTCTCCATTTCCTCTCCCCTTTCCATAACTGGCCACTGGAAAAAGATGAGGAGCAGAGAGTGGAATTTTTCAGGAAAACAAATTTTATTTTGTTAAAATTGACATCTTCTTGCAAAATGTTCTCCACGTGCCACAGAGTTCAGTGTTGGCTGGCCGTAGCACAGGCGTATGAAGCAAGTTAGGGAAGAAGCACAGTCACCGTGCAGCATTTCTCAGCCCTCCCCGAGCCCAAGGGTATCTTTCTGAAATAAACCACTGGCTACCTGATGGGATGTTCCCATGGTGGTTTTTCTTTACAACCAAATGCAAATTAATTTCATGTTTTGAATGCTGTCACATTCCACTTCGATTGTCCCCCCTGTTTTAGGGGGAGGGGATCATCCATGCAGGGATTGCATAAGCAGGCTTTTTCAAACACATATGTGATGGATAAGGCATGGCCACCCTTCAGAAGTGCATTGACCATCTGTATCCCAGCTGACCTCATCCAGGGGCTTGGAGGTGCCCAAAGCCTCACTCCATGGTGAAGGAGCACACCCTTGTCTCCCCCTTCTTGGGGTACCAAGCCAGCTCCTCAGAGAGACAGAGCAGACCTGTTTTTCTCCTGTTTCATCTTTCTCATATGACTATGACTTTCAATTAAGGGATCAACATAACGGTGCAGGAGTTCACCCCAGGACCAAGCAAGCTCCATAAACCCCCTACTATGTGATGGGTCTGAAGGAGGGTAAAAAAAGTCTCTTTTAGACAAAACACGGAGAGGATGGTGCACAAATGGAAATAAAGTGCTGGTAAGGGCACACAAAAGGTGGGACCTATGCATGTTGCAGACAAAATTACTTATGGGCATGCTGTGACCTGTAGGCAGCATCGACCCTAGCCAGAGCTACATGGCTGTGCTGTACAAAGCAATACATGTGGTAGATAGCACCTTCTACTTGACCTGATCACTTTGCTTGGGATGAGGTGCTCTTCAGAGCTGCTGTGACTGAGCTTAGCATCTCCCAGCCGCTTTCCATATCCCTAGCTACTCCAAAACCAGTTTCAGTGGCTGATCAGGTCGAACACCTAACGGTGCTGTTAACTCCCTTGATTTGTGGGGGGGAAATAACGGAGGGCAAAATTTGGAAGTCCTGTTCTATTTCTTCAGTTTGTAGCTGCAGAAGAAAGGCTCTTGGGCAAAAGGGTGTCTCCAGCTGGCTGCAGCCTGGTGGGCACCATGGCTGGCCAGCACCACCCAAAATTTCCTTTATCATACTTGAAGTCCCCCACAAAAACGGAAGGTAGGCAGTGAACACCAGAGAAGAATTGGCACCACTAAGCCAGTTTAAAATATGCTGCAAATATTTCATGAAGTGTCCAAAGTGAGATTTACAGTCACCATCCATTCAAAAGTATGTATAACAATATGTATAATTGTATGTATAACAATAGCCAATCTCATACACTAGAAACTAGCAGTTTTTTCAAAGGAAATTGGTCTGCTTTCACTCAAAATCTGTCCACTGCTTATGATCACATAGTATCTCATAAACAACTCATTCCAATGCGAGTTCTGTATGTTGGAAATGATGTATTAAACCTAAGTCACAGTATTTTGTGATACAGAAGACAGAGAAGTTTGGTGGGTTTTTTCTTGCTGATTTTTCACATTAATGGGGCTGAGTCTGCACAGACATGTATGCATACAGGGTACATATGTATATATAACCATATGATACTCTAAACAGGTTTTGAAATGTTTAGGAAAGACCCAGAAGCTTGATGATTCACTTTCAAATCTGCATAATTTTCTTTTTTATTTAGAGGTCATGTTCTAGTTCAATCCCAATCATAATTGTATTGGGTCTGGCTGAGATGGAGTTAATTTTCCCCATAGCAGTCCTCATAGTGCTGTGCTCTGTATTAGTAGCTAGAAAGAAAGGTGTTGATAACACACCAGTGTTTTGGCTACTGCTGAGCAGTGCTGGCACAGCATCAAGGCTGTCTCTCCATCACCCCCCTCACTAGTAGGCTGGGTGTGGGCAAGAGCTTAGGAGTGGACATAGCCAGGACAGCTGACCCAAACTGACCAAAGGGATATTCCATACCATATGATATCTGCTCAGCAATAAAAGCCAAGAGAAAGGAGGAGGAGGGGGGGCATTTGTTATTACAACATTTGTCTTCCGGAACAACTGCTACACGTACTGAAGCCCTGCTTCCCGGGAAGTGGCTGGACATCGCCTGCTGATGGGAAGTATGTGTCACGACCTGTGCTGGACAGACCAGAGAGGGGTCGTGGTGAATTTGGAATTCCCTCAGGCTAAATTAAGGTGAAACGACACCAAACGATCAGTTAAACATTTTATTCATGGCAGAAGCAAACTGAACTCGGAAGGTGTTGCGTTAAAGAGTAAAGGAATTTGGCAGAAAATAAACCCCCTTGCATTCCAGCTTATCCTCAGATGTCAGAGGGGCTGGGGGCGGCTAGGTTTAGTTTCTGAGTGATGTCCAATTCAACGCTATAAGTCTAGTTGTGTTCAATATGCTGAACTTAATAGCATACTGCACTCTTGGCTTAGCCATGTTCAATGCACGAGAATTACCAGACTTAGGGAGTTTGGTCGCGTTAATGAACTAGAGAATATGTGAGAGAAACAACTGTGCAGACACCAAGGTCAGTGAAGAAGGAGGGGGAGGAGGTGCTCCAGGCGCCAGAGCAGAGATTCCCCTGCAGCCTGTGGTGAAGACCATGGTGAGGCAGGCTGTCCCCCTGCAGCCCATGGAGGTTAACAGTGGAGCAGATATCCACCTGCAGCCCATGGAGGACCCCATGCTGGAGCAGGTGGATGCACCCAGAGAAGGCTGTGACCCTGTGGGAAGCCTGTGCTGGAGCAGGCTCCTGGCAGGAGCTGTGGACCTGTGGAGAGAGGACCCTATGCTGCAGCAGGTTTGCTGGCAGGACTTGTGACCCTGCGGGGGACCCACGCTGGAGCAGTCTATTCCTGAAGGACTGCATGCTGTGGAAGGGACCCATGCTGGAGCAGTTCGTGAAGAACTGCAGCCCATGGGAAGGACTTGCATTGGAGGAGTTTGTGGAGGACACTTCTCCCATGGGAGGGACCCCATGCTGGAGCAGGGGAAGAGTGTAAGGAGTCCTGCCCCTGAAGAGGATGGAGCAGCAGAGACAACGTGTGATGAACCGACAGCAACCCCCCACCGCTGAGGGGGAGGAGGTAGAGAAAATCAGGAGTGAAGTTGAGCCCAGGAAGAAGGGAGGGGTAGGGGGAAGGTGTTTGTCCTGGTTTCAGCTGGGATAGAGTTAATTTTCTTCCTATTATCTGGTGTATTGCTGTGTTTTGGATTTAGGATGAGAATGATGTTGATAACACATTGATGTTTTAGTTGTTGCTAAGCAGTGTTTACATGAAGTCAAGGACTCTTCAGCTTCTCACACCACCCTACCAGCAAGTAGTCTTGGGGGGGGGGGGCACAAGAAGTTGGGAGGAGACACAGCCAGGACAGCTGACCCAAACTGGCCAAAGGGATATTCCACACCATATGATGTCATGCTCAGTATATAATCTAGGGGGAAAGCTGGCCGGGGGCCGCTGCTCGGGAACTGGCTGGGCATCTGTCAGTAGGTGGTGAGCAATTGCATTGTGCATTACTTGTTTTGTATATTCTAATTCTTTTATCATTTTCATTATTATTATTTTCCCTTCCTTTTCTGTCATATTAAACTGTCTTTATCTCAACCCATGAATTTTACTTTTTTTTCTGATTCTCTCCCCCATCCCACTGTGGGAGGGAGAGTGAGTGAGCGGCTGTGTGGTGTTTAGCTGCCTGCCGGGTTAAACCATGACAGTGTTTTAAGATTTGGTTTTTATTTCTCATTACCCTGCTCTGATTTGATTGGTAATAAATTAAACTAATTTCCCCAAGTCGAGTCTGTTTTGCTGTGACAGTAATTTGTGAATGATCTCCCTGTCCTTATCTCAATCCACGAGACTTTCATTAATTTTCTCTCCCCTGTCCAGCTGAAGAGGGGGAGTGATAGAGCGGTTTTGGTGGGCACCTGGCTGTTGCGTTAAAGGGTAAAGAAGTTTGGCAGAAAATAAACCCCCTTGTGTTCCAGATTATCCTCAGATGTCAGAGGGGCTGGAGGCAGCTAGATTTAGTTTCTGAGTAATGTCCAATTCAGCACTATGAGTCTGGTTGCATCACGATGACGGATGCATTTAATAGCACACTGCACTCTCGGCTTAGCCACGTTCAACGCATGACAATTACCAGACTTAGGGAGTTTGGTTGCATTAACAAACTATCAAGACTAGATTAATGAGCAGCGCAGTTTATTAAAGCAACAGTACAGGTTCTTTTGGATTGCCAGTGATAAATACACTGTCTGCAAAGCACGTGCAAATGATAATACAGTTGACTACAAGCGCATTAAATTATGAAGGAAAAGAGTTCTAAAGAATTCTAAGTTTCCCAGGGAAGCACTTGGTACAGTCGAGTGTTCAAATCTCACCCAATAGGCGTCCCTATAGGGGGGAAGAGAGGTTCAGCCCATTGACTGATCCCAGAAGGCAGCGATATCCTCCCGACTTGTCTATGATGGTGTCTTCCCTAATAGTCTTCCTCTTTTTGGGTCTTTTTATCCTATTTTTCCTTTTAGGTGGAGCTTGAGTGACTCTAGTCATACATACCTTTACTTTGATTGGTATAAAGTTCTCTCACTTTGCTTTTAAAGGCACATGCTAGAGAAAATTCAGAGCGCATGCTCAGTGAGGGGGTGGTTGCACCTTGGAGATAGGTAACTTTTGGGATGGAGGTGTGTTTTGGTGTTATAATGAGATTATAATGAGCAAAGTTCACCCAAAGGACATGGTGTTACATGTCAGTACCCCAGAACTGGGCACTTATGATATAAATGAGAAGTAGGGCATTAGGTCAACAGAACCCCCATTATTTTACCTCCTTGCTTCAGTGGATTCAATGCAGGGATCAACCGTTCTTGTTCCAGTAGTTCCAGTTCCCTATCCCTGCGATCACAGAGCCTGGCCACGGTGTCTCCACTCCACTCCACCCTCCGTGTTGTTTCTCTTAGAGTCAGCATACCAAGCTCCCCTGGTGTTGCTAACATCTGAAGTTGCAGGTTATGTTGCTTAGGGAACTACCATGGAACCGATTCTTTACTTGTCCACTGCATTCCGCCCTGGAGGTTCACCTTCCTTTGAGTGGGGGTGTGTCATATCGATAAGTCACCTCCAGCAATCATTCCATGCTGGCATCCAGCCAGGGTCAGCCCACCACAATAATCAATCAACATAAGCCCCAGATAAGGGCTGCCTGACGCCTGTATGTTAGAAGAAAGCTCTTCTTCATGCATGTTTTAAAAACTTCACCATTAATCTTGCCATGAAATCTCAGTTAAATGATTGTGGAATATTACATCAAAGTTATCCGGTGATAAGAAATATGTGACTTATTTTCTGGCAAGTTCTAAAGCCACCATGGTGCTACCTGTGCTGTGAGCTTGTACCTTCCCAGCTGCACCTAGCTGGGACAGAGGAAGAGAAGTGTTAAGGAGCAAAGGGAAGGTTGTCCTCAGAGCATGTCCAGATGAGCCAAAATCCAGGAAATACAGGGAGACCTGGAAAGACAGTCTGTTCTTGGGAGTTTTAAATCAATGTCCCCATGTTGGTAAGGAAGAACTGGGACTTTGGAAAACTCTGAATAACTCAAGCTTCCATATATATTTTAACTATTCAGTGTTTTAGGGCAAGGTCAAGGCAGAGCAGTACTGCTAGAGCAGTAATGCACTGTCAGGTTTCCTTTGCCTTGTCCCTCACTGAGGGGCTCAATTTTTCCTCCACCTGTCCAATGTTAGCTCTCCTTGCTCTATCAATTCCATAGGAGCAAGATTAAGTCTCCAAAGTGTGCCCTTCTGACATTTAGCCTCCTACACAGACCAGAGATATTTGAACACTCTTCTCCTGTAATCAATAGGAGGTTGTGTTAACTCTTTTCTCCTTTTGGCCACCTTTTATATCATGGGAAACAAATCAAAACTTGCAGCTCTGCAATGTCTAGATGTTGTACCTTAGGTAAAAAGAAAGACTTCCTTCCTCAGTTGCTCTAGGGTTGTCTGTGAAGGGGTACAGTGAAAACTGGGCAATGAAATCCCATGTCTCCCAGAAGGTCATGATTAAAGCAGCTCTGGACACCATTTTTCAAGGTAGAAGGGTTCTGGAGTCAAAAGATCACTTTCTTTCAAAATGAAAAGGGGAGAGAGACACTTTTTCTTTTTTACAAACATTAAGTGAAATATTTTGTCAACATTTTCTGCTGTATAAATATAAGATCATTACTGACAGTCTTAGCAACTTCTTTAGGTGCCAGAATAAAAGGTTTTCACTAACTAAAATGGTCTATGACCCTTCTAAGAAAAGTGCCAATAACGTCTTATTAAAAAATCCAAGTGATGTAAATTTCAAAACAAGTTTGTTTCAACTGTTGTCTTATAGAAACAGTTTAGAAATTTCAAAATGTTTCTTCCTTCTACCTTCCTAATGGCTTGAATGGGATCGCAGTTGTCCTGGTTTCAGCTGGGATAGAGTTAATTTTCTTTCAACCTCAACTCTCTCAGCCTTTCTTCATAGGAAAGGTATTCCAGCTCTCTGATCATCTTCAGGGCCCTCCTCTGGTCCCGCTCCAAAAGGTCCATGTCTTTCCTGTGCTGGGGGCTCCAGAGCTGGATGCAGTACTCCAGATGGGGTCTCATGAGAGTGGCGTAGAGGGGGAGAATCACCTCCCTCGACCTGCTGGTCACGCTTCTTTTGATGCAGCCCAGGATACAGTTGGCTTGCAGGAGCGCACATTGCTGGCTCATGTCCAGCTTTTAATCCATCAGTACCCCTAAGTCCTTGTCCGGAGGACTGCTCTCAATCCCTCAGCCTGTACTGATACTGGGAGTTGCCCCAACCCATGTGGCCTTGTGCCATGTGCCTCATGAGGTTCACATGGGCCCACTTCTTGAGTTTGTCCAGGTCCCTCTGGATGGCATCCCATCCCTCAGGCATGTCAACCATACCACTCAGCTTGGCGTCATCTGCAAATATGCTGAGGGTGCACTCAATCCCACTGTCTATGTCGTTGATGAAGATATTAAATAGTACTGGTCCCAATACGGACCCCTGAGGGACACCACTTGTCGCTGATCTCCATCTGGACTTTGAGCAGTTGATCACTACTCTCTGGATGCGAACATCCAACCAATTCCTCATCCACCAAAAAGTCCACCCATCAAATCCATCTCTCTCTAATTTAGAGAGAAGGATGTTGTGGGGGACCATGTCAAAGGCCTTACAGAAGTCCAGATAGATGACATCTGTAGCTCTTCCCTTGTCCACTGATCTAGTCACTCCATCATAGAAGGCCACTAGGTTGGTCAGGCAGGACTTGCCCTTGGTGAAGCCATGCTGGCTGTCTCGAATCACCTCCCTGTCCTCCATGCGCCTTAGCATAGCTTCTAGGAGAATCTGTTCCATGATCTTCCCAGGCACAGAGGTGAGGCTGAAAGGTCAGTAGTTCCCAGGGTCTTCCTTTCTACCCTTTTTAAAAATGGCTGCAATTTTTCCCTTTTTCCAGTCACCAGGGACTTCACTTGACTGCCATGCCTTTTCACATATGATGGAGAGTGGCTTGGCAACTGCATCAGCCAATTCCCTCAGCACTCTGAGATGCATCTGTCAGAGACTGAAAGAGTTAATGTCTCAAACATTTCGGTGGGGCAAGTTCTGCATAATGGCGAACTCTGCATAACAACGAACCCTGCCTAGCAGCAAACCACATGTGAGAAGTCCGTGGAAGTGCTTGAGGGTACACAGTTCTGTGTTCTGATATGCTGAGCAGGACAGCTCACCATGCATGGCCAAAGGTCAAAGAACGGTCATGCCTGCAGGGAGGGAGAAGTTACTCCCCAAATGACCCCCAAGCCCACCAACCCATTTCCCGAAGGTTCTGGAAGCACAAACCACGCATGACACCTAATTAGCCTAATGAATTCGACTGCCTGCCCGAAGGAGGGGCAAGGAGATGATAAAAGGACACAAACTGAAGTCCCACGTGTGCGTGCCCTCCGGAACTGGACCCTTAGGCTGGCTGGACCAACGCTGGACCCAGGACTGGTGAAATCTTTCTCTTTTCTCTCTCTTTCTCTCTTTTTTTTTCCATAATCTCTACACCTCATCCCTTTAGACATAAAACCATTGACCAAGTCTGGGACTAGGAGTGGATCCAGCTGCCCCTAGGCTCCTCACTGAGAAGGAGTCTAGAAAGCAAGGGGGTCCACTCTGAACCTCATGACTCAATGGGAGGGTCTCCCTGACAGTTTTGTCTGACCCTTTCCTCTATGCAGTAAATATCAATTGAACCTTGCCATCAAATCTTGTTAAACCACTGTCGCATTTGCTATCATACTTTGTTAAATCGCTGGTTTATATCAATAAACATATTGCTACTTCTCCTCTTATGAGTGAAGTGTGTCACTCCATCCGCAACACCAAGCTTGTTAGGGGGGGGACTCATGCAGGTTTCGTACTGGAGACAGCATTCTCCAGGCCGCACAAAGAAACCCCCTGCTAACGGGAGGTGCTGGATGATGGCTGGTGCCGGATGGCATCACCCCGGCAGGAAAATAGCTTCTATCTGACAGGGAGATGCAGGGAGGGATGCTCTAACCCACAGCTTCCCTGCAAATGGAGGTCCCCCCAATCCCCTGCTCCTCTCCCCAGTGGTTCCTTCTGCCCCCATGTGCCCTCCTGACTGTGGGGTCTGTCCCTGCGGGGTGTGCGGGTCAGGCCCCTGTCCTGGTTTTGGCTGGGATAGAGTTAATTGTCTTCCTAGTAGTTGGTATAGTGCTGTTTTGGGTTCAGTATGAGAAGAATGTTGATAACACACTGATGTTTTCAGTTGTTGCTAAGTAGTGTTTAGTCTAAAGTCAAGGATTTTTCAGCTTCTCATGCCCAGCCAGCAAGAAGGCTGGAGGGTCACAGGAAGCTGGGAGGGGACATAGCCAGGACAGTTGACCCAAACTGGCTAACAGGGTATTCCATACCATGTGACGTCATGCCTAGTATATAAACTGGGGGGAGTTGGCTTGGGGGGACCACCGCTCGGGGACTAACTGGGTGTTGGTTGGCAGGTGGTGAGTAATTGCATTGTGCATCACTTGTATATTCCAATCCTTTTATTATTATTATTGTCATTTTAATATTGCTATTATTATCATTATTAGTTTTTTCCTTTCTGTTCTATTAAACCGTTCTTATCTCAACCCATGAGTTTTACCTTTTTCCTTCCAATTCTCTCCCCCATCCCACTGGGTGGGGGGGGAGTGAGTGAGGAGCTGCGTGTTGCTTAGTTGCTGGCTGGGGTTAAACCACGACAGCCCCACACCCCATGGACCCCTCATGCCTTTCCCTCCCCGGCTGCCCATGCCTATGCAAGTGGCAGTCCACAGCGTGTGCCTCCCCACATGCCTCTGCACACCTGGAGCACCTGAGAGGCCAGCCTGGGGCTTTTCCCTTGCCAGCACTCCGTCAAACACCCTGGGAAGCAGGGACCAGTCAGGAGTCTTCTCCAGCACCCAGCCCAAGGCGATGCACATATTCAGCAGCAACTTCTCACTGTCAGGGGACGGTGGGCTCCAGACCCTGTGTGTATCTTGGGAGGAGACTCTGCATAAATAACTCCCCTTAGCTGCAAGACAGTGAGGCCAAAGGTGAGCCATACCAGCTCCTACCAGAACTAGTTAAGTTCCCTGCCTTAAATATTCATTTGCCTTCTGTCCTTTTCACTCCAACATCCTCAGACATAATTTACAGAGGGATTCTTTTGATTTGAATTAAATTTAAACTCCTTTTTTTTTTTCCCAGCAGTGTGAATTTAGAAGCTTATATCTGATTCTCCACTGCATGGCTCTGATTTTACAACTGCGTAGCTCAACTGATTTTATTCTTCCCTGAGTTATGAGGCTCACTGGTGAATTTATGTCAGGAGAATACACCAGCCTGCTACAGTCCCAGTGAGAAAGCCTTAACTCACAGGGCTGCAGCTCACAGTTTTAACTCCAGATTAGACAGGGAAGGAATCTTTTTGTCAACAAGTGAATCTGTTAAATAGCAAATTTTGAAAGAACTGGATCAAATTTGATAACTTTCAAAGGAAAAAAAGTGGCAAAAGTATACCAAGGCTCAAGATTTTTGTGGTTTTTGACATTTGGGGATTTGTTTTAGAAATGCTGCACCATTTTCATTTGATATTGAAAAACAAAACTATTCTACTCCTTATTTTGAAACACCGTTCTCCACTTAAAAACTGTGCCACCCTAAAATGGGAAAAAGGTTTTGGAGGTCTTTAAGCAACTTCAAAATGGAACTGAAATATCTTTAACAGGTCAGCATTTTGGCATTAATTCAGTGAAATTCTTCAAGCTTTCTTATTGTTTATTTGGTGGTTTTCCCACCATTTTTGGTTTTGATCATCCACACAATTACAAAGTCTGTTTTTCACCCACCCATACTGCACAAGTCATAGGCAAACAGGCTTCAGTTCAGTACAACTGCTCTGGGCTAAAAATGGTGGTACATGGTAAAAGCCCAAGCCCTCACTGTGGGCACCTGAACTTGCCATTCACCCCAGAGTGTTAGAGATTACCAGACCACAGGCACAGAAATCCCTTTTTGGGGTACCCACAGCTTTTGGCTTCCCATGCAGCCTTGTGAACACACCATACCCCAGCCATGCCACGGATCCTGAGGAACCAGCATGTTTGTTCATCCCCCATTGTCGTGGTTTAACCCCAGGCAGCAACTAAGCACCACGCAGCCGCTCACCCGCTTCCCCCCCCACCCAGTGGGATGGGGGAGAAAATCAGGAAAAGAAGTAAAACTCGTGGGTTGAGATAAGAACGGTTTAATAGAACAGAAAAGAAGAAACTAATAATGATAATGATAACACTAATAAAATGACAACAGTAATGATAAAAGAATTGGAATGTACAAATGACGCGCAGTGCAATTGCTCACCACCTGCCGATCGACACCCAGCAAGTCCCCGAGCAGCGATACCCCCCGCCCCCACTCCCCCCAGTTTATGTGATGTCCCATGGTATGGAATACCCCGTTGGCCACTTTGGGTCAGCTGTCCTGGCTGTGTCCTGTGCCAGCTTCTTGTGCCCCTCCAGCTTTCTCGCTGGCTGGGCTTGAGAAGCTGAAAAGTCCTTGACTTTAGACTAAACATTACTTAACAACAACTGAAAACATCAGTGTTATCAACATTCTTCTCATACTGAACTCAAAACATAGCACTGTACCAGCTACTAGGAAGACAATTAACTCTATCCCAGCTGAAACCAGGACACCCATCTAGTCTTGTAGGTAACCAAGCAGAATTGTCTCTGACTGCTGAGCTGTTCTCATCTAGTGAATATATCTGTATTTAGCCAATTCTTTAAATTTTCTGTTATGCCCCTCAGTCTAGTTCCTAAGTCCACTGCCTTATGGGTTCTTCTCTCTACCCATTAATTTCTTTTCAAAGAATGCTATTTATAAAATAAATTCAGCCTCTGTATAGTTAGCCCTGATTGTGTTAGGGGAGCTGTGTAAAGTCACTGGTGGTCATTTATGGAGAACACCTGCCTTGTGTCTTATTCACATAAGAAACAATATGGGTCTAACACAAAGCTCACTGCAGCCTTTCCATCGTCCTCAGACAGCTTTGCATTAGGCCTGTCTTGAAGAGCAGGCTCTCGTCTGCTCTGCTGAAGCATTACTGGAGTTGGGAGTTTTGGGAGAGGGCTCTTTTTGGTGAGGTTTCTTGACTCTCAGTGAGGGTGATTTTAAACTGGCTGTATGTGAGCAAAATAAATTTTTTTTTTTAAGTGTACCTGTAATGGACTACATCTATCACTCATTTTATAGCCTTGTAAATTAAAGGCTTTTAACTTTCAGACTATTGAGGAAAATTCACTCCAACTGAGTGTTAATGCAGTCCAGTCATCCAGACTGAGCTTTCAAACCCCAGTACAAGGCTCTGCGTGGCACTGGTCTCTGCTCAGTGTGATGTGAGCGTCTGGACAAGGATGTGCTGGTATTTCTGTGGCCATCCTGGAGACAGAAGTTGCTGCAATATTATATTTCACTGTAATAGTTACCCTCAAATAGACATGTGCTCCATGTTGCATCAGCTCGCTGCCAGCACAGGGCGGGCAGCCGGGGCTGCAGGAGGAGGTGAATTTGGGTGATACCTGGAGGCACAGCACCTGGGAGCTAGTGATGCAAGGCCTATAAGATGGAAGCCTTGCTTTTCATCGGAAACTCATCAACATGTGATCAGAAATAGCTGTCTGTGATCAGCGGCAAAACACGGGAAATACTCTCTGCTCTTCCCTATCTGGATTACAGGGAATTGCAAGAGGATGTTGGGTCCTGCCACGAATAGGTGCAAACAGGGACAGGCTCACACCTGAGAGAGAGAAGGGTTCAGGGCATCCTCGTGATGTGCGGAAATAGCTACCAAAGCACAGTGATATTTAGACTCTTGCTGCCAGTAAAGCTGCGAGCTCAGCAGGCAGCCAGCATTTCATATTCACAGTCCTCTCGGGGCTGCAATGGGGGGGGGGGGGAGAAGGAGCAAAAGGAATATATGTCCCATGTCCCCAGCCACACTCTGCCCCAAAAAGGGGCCCAGATTTGAAGCAGGTCCTGGGGCTTTGGGGTGATGTCAGCTTTTGAAGCTCTGCCTGGGACTGCCTTGCCCTGGTGCCCAGATCCCACATTGCTGCCCCAGAGGCTACTGAAATGCCAGGAGGTCAGGCACTGGCTGCATTGCCCTGAGGCCCAAGGGGTCAGGGATTGCTCCCTTGCCCTCACCAGGGACATGGAGAGACAAATTTCAAAGATGGTGGAGGGGCCAAAATATCATGTTACAGCTCTTGTCCTCGCTTGCTGGCTGTACTGTTTTCTCCCTCCAACCCATGTTGCAAAGGCTGAGAGGGGCCCCTCTGCTTTCTCCCCCTCTTTTCAGATGACAACCTACCCATCCTTGCTCTGGCGCTTCCTGAAAAGCAGAGGCTCCAGCAGTACATCTGAACCACAGAGCCAGAGGAGTCATCTGTGTGCAGTAGCACAGGGCCATGGCTCATGGGAAGGAACAACATCTCAGCCATGAAGCAAGTGGGGGTCAAGACCTGGTCCTAAAAGTCAGTGCAAGCAAGAGCCACATGTAGCTGTTGCTGGGGATTTGCAGCTCCTCCTTGAGCATGGGCAGCAGCTGTCAAAGGAGGATCAAGACAAGGGGTTTTCCTTCATTTTCTCCTCTGTCTCTCTGCTCAGTGGCCATAGTGCAGCTCCCCAGAAGAGCTTCAGGCTGGCTGTATGAGAGCAGAGTGAGCTCAGCTGACAGTTTTAAAAATGAACTCAGTGAGGTGAAAAGATCATTTTTCTCTCCTGACATTTTCAACTACTTAGTTGCTTAATTTATCTGTTACCAGAATGTTTCCCTATAAGCACCAGCAATTTTGCCCATTAGCAATTAGTGAGAACAGTTATTCTACTGAACTTTGTGCAGTTGAATAAATAGATTAATACCCGTCCCTCTGAGTATGACTACATGAGGCAGATTCCCAGCTAGAGCAAGGTGACTTAGCGTTATTCACAGTAACATTTTACTTTTATATTTAAAAAGCAATTTGAAAAGGATATATCTTTTTTTTCTTTAAGAAGAATGACTTTATCTCATCCTATTTGGGTATTCTAGTAACCACATGCACTTTTGCCATGCAAATAATTTCAGTAGTGATCCAGTGAACAGATAAATTTCTGCCTTGCCCATATTCTGGCTATTGAAATACACATTTTTAGAAACAGCAGCTGGTAGAAATCCCCTGAAATATGCCAGGCTATAGTGACCTTTAATGAAATCACCTTCACATTACATCTTCCAGCTCCAAAATATCATAACAATTTTAAAGAACTTCTAATGAAATTACATCACAAGTAATAACTACACTGGGCCATTAAAACTCACCAATGGAAGATTCATGCCACAAATGTGATATTGTAATTAGAACCATTTTATCATCTACAGATAAAATACCCATCTTCCTCCAGAAAATAAGCAATCAGGTCCTGTCTTTCAAAGACTTTGCAATACAGAAAATTCAGTGTTTACAAGTTAGCTGTTCCTGTATAAAGAACAGTAAAAGACTAAAAAGGAAGGCTGACATATACTTTAAAAGAAAAGGATTCTTTAGAAACGTCTACAGAAAAAAAACAAATTAGAGAAAAGTCCCTTTCTCTGAGTTTTCCCTTGTAGTTTTGATGAGGCATTTATAATCATGTCCCCAAGAACTGATCTGTGTTATTTTAAAACTGTTTCAACTTTGTGCAAACATGCATGGATTCTGTCACTAATTCACAAGGTTTCCTTTCCTAAGTGCTCCCTTATTACAAGAACATTGACTTTTTTTCCTTATTTAAAAAAAAAAAAAAAGGATCCTTAGGGCTTCAGAGAGCTGCATGTGATTTTGATTAAAGTCAGGAGCTAGAGAGGTCAGCCACATCTGTGTTTATGTCTGTGATTACAGAACAGCTCTTCTCTGCCATCGCCTGTCGGGCAGCACAGGTGAGACAGAAACTTGTGTGTGTGTGTGGTTCCAGCAGAGAAACATGAGATAATTGATCAGATATCTCACAGCCCGAGGTGCAAGCCAGCCTAAGACACTTCTGCTGTTAGCTGACCCCGCTCATCACACTCGGGCATCTGAGGGCAGCCACTGGGTGCCCGACACCTGTAAGACATTCAATCCCTGTGCTGCCTGGGGCAAGGGGGGCACATGCTGCTTCCGCTGCACACGCATGCCTGGCTGCCCCAGCGTGGACCCCATGCAACTCCTGGGGGTCCGGGCACCCACCTCCACCCTGGGCCATCCTGCAAGGTTGTCTGGGCCATGTCACCTCTGTGGCCAGTAGAGACACTGAAAGCAAACGGAGATTTTACAGCTAAATTTAGGCAGCTATTAAAGCTGACCTGACCCTCTCCACCACCCCTTCCACGAGGTGCTTAACAGGAGGTACAAGCCCACCCTGCTCCCTTTAGGGCAATAGGTAGAGGAGCTCAGCCTCCACCCAAGGGTGGCTTCTCCTTCAGGTGTGGAGGAAACAAAGTCAGGGGAGGCCACAGGCACACAGAAAGGATAAGTTCAAAGTCTGGTAGGGGAGGTGGTAAGTGTGAGTCCACATGCACCACCCCTCAAGAAACTGCCAGAGAAAGCCTCAGCAGGACAGGTGGTGCCCTGGCAGGAGCATGCCTGGCTAGAACCCAACCCCGGAGATCCTGGCATGTACCAAGGGACCTGTGTTATGCTGGGTCCTCCTCTCCAAGTGTGGTTCAGTCGCCTCTAAACAGGACATTCACACTATTAATAGCTACTCACTGGAGCATGAGGGTATTTATTTACAAGCAGCCCATATTATTTTAACCCTTAGCACTGGGAGTCACTCTGTGTCCTGCCTCTCCTCGACATTGTCACGAAGGTGTAACACAGGTATAACATGAATGCAAATAACACTCTTCCATGGATGAAAACTTTTAACAGAAAGCCCCAATCTCTTCGCTCGGCAGCAAAGCGCAGTGCACGCACACAGCAAGCTTATTTATTTTTAAGGAAAGTCACCTTTTCCAGAGAGATGTGAAAGGTCATGAACGGAAACTGCGAAAAGCAACTCCTGGGAGCAGCACTTCACTGCAGAAATGGGCCTGCCGCAGCCCGGGAGGGAGAGAGGGAGAGGAGCATCTGCTCTCCTTGAAGGCAGGGAGGGCTTGGAGAGGCAGGACATGGTTATTTGGGAATTTGGCGTTCTGGGGACCGGGCAGCTGCGGGGGTTGTAAACCATTTGCTCCTGACGCTGACTCCCCTCTCATCTCAGAGATGCCAATGGGACACGCTCATAAAAGCAAAAGCGATCCCCACCTTCACCTCCAGGCAGGTGCACGTCCCAGCTGAGAAGCAAGCCTCGCCTCCATACAAATGACATCTTACAGAAAACATCACTGCAGTGGCAAAACAAGGGGATACCTTCATGGCAACTGGGGGTCTTTTCACACCATCTCTGTAGCGGGCCCCATGATTTCTCCTCTGGTCTCACCAGCACGAGATCAAACAGCTCCCTGTGCCTGTTCCTGGCATCTTTAAAGAAGAAGAGCTGAGGTGCAGGGGAAATCACACTGCCTCATGTGGGGCCTGAAGACTGGGAGCATGCCCAGCAACTTGCCATGCTCTGGGAGCTACCACCCATCCCGAAGCAGTGAATTTTACATTTTCAACTTTCTGCTCCGTAGCCATAGTCATCCCATAACTCACCGTGGTGATGCAGATATACACTGGATTTTGACCTAACAGCTGTTACTTACTTTAAACTCCTTTTATATGTCAGCTTGTTCAAAACATGCTAACAAGTACTAGTTTCCTGAGCTAATTTTTAAATAGCTTTTCCCAGTTGAGTCTATCCTCTCTACCATCATTAATGTTTTTGGCTGTTCTGGGAGAAGGTCTCTAACACAAGAGCATAGCTGCACTGTACTGCCTCTGCTGTGATCGCCCCGGCTGGCGGGAAGGGCTACAAGGTGTTTCTGAAGACAATGTGCTTCGCCCTGTGGTGGCTTAACCCTGGCTGGATGCCAGGTGCCCACCAAAGCTGTTCTATCACTCTCCCACCTCAGCTGGACAGGGGAGAGAAAATATAACAAAGGGCTTGTGGGTCAAGATAAGGACAGGGAGAGATCACTCAACCAATTACTGTCACGGGCAAAACAGACTCAGCTTGGGGAAAATTAACTTAATTTATTACAAATCAACCAGAGTAGGGTAATGAGAAATAAAACCAAATCTCAGAACACCTTCCCTCCACCCCCTCCCTTCTTCCCGGGCACAGCTTCACTCCCAGATTCTCTACCTACCCCCCCCAGCGGCGCAGGGGGATGGGGAATGGGGGTTACGGCCAGTTCATCACACATTGTCTCTGCCACTTCATCCTCTTCAGGGGCAGGACTCATCACACTCTTCCCCTGCTCCAGCATGGGGTCCCTCCCACGGGAGACAGTCCTCCATGAACTTCTCCAACGTGGGTCCTTCCCACGGGCTGCAGTTCTTCACAAACTGCTCCAGCATGGGTCCTTTCCATGGCGTGCAGTCCTTCAGGAGCACACTGCTCCAGCATGGGTCCCCCATGGGGTCACAAGTCCTGCCAGAAAACCCGCTCCAGTGTGGGCTCCTCTCTCCACAGATCCGCAGGTCCTGCCAGGAGCCTGCTCCAGCGCGGGCTTCCCACAGGGTCACAGCTTCCTTCAGGCACCCACCTGCTCCGGTGTGGGGTCCTCCATGGGCTGCAGGTAGATATCTGCTCCACCATGGACCTCCATGGGCTGCAGGGGGACAACCTGCCTCACCATGGTCTTCACCACAGGCTGCAGGGGAATCTCTGCTCCGGCACCTGGAGCATCTCCTCCCCTCCTTCTTCACTGACCTTGGTGTCTGCAGGGTTGTTTCTCTCACATATTCTCACTCCTCTCTCCAGCTGCCATTTCTGTGCCCACTGCAACTTTTTTTTTCCCCTTCTTAAATATGTTATCACAGAGGCGCTACCACTATCGCTGATGATTGGCTTGGCCTTGGCCGGCAGTGGGTCCATCTTAGAGCAAGCTGGTATTGGCTCTGTCGGACATAGGGGAAGCTTCCAGCAGCTTCTCACAGAAGCCACCCCTGTAACCCCCCCGCTACCAAAACCTTGCCACACAAACCCAATACACACCCCCAAAGAGCAGAGTCAAGGGCCTCCTCTGCTGTCGACTGATGGAGACTTTTATGTGGTCCAGGATGTGCGAACCTTGGTACTGAAGGCCCAGCTAAAGGGAAAAGGAAAGGTCAAAGGAAAAGAAACGGGGGGCCGTACACCTGTGCTGAGCCATACTTCAAAGACTTTCTAGTGGCACCTCCTTCACAAGGCAGAGAGGCAACATGGGCTTCCTCCCTTGTGTCAGGAGCCAGGAAGGGACTCGGAAAAAACAAATAAAGGAAGGTGCTGTTGTTGGAGGCCTCAGACCTACCCCCATGGGAGTCATCGGTGTGAGGCCCTGCAGCGTGACACTGCAGGCTCAACTCCCCTGACTCAGGTCTGAGTTACTCCTGCTGAAGAGCAGAAACCATGGTCTGGCCCTTTCCTCCTTTGCTCCTCTGGCCATAGGGACAGCCAACAGGCTATGGCTTTCTTATAGCTATTTCTGTGGTGTGTCCTTTAAGCTAAATGTTCCCCTGGTCCTTTTCCCTGTTCAACCTGAAATGCCTCCCCACAATGCTGATGAGATGATGTTTCTGGAAGCATCGTGTTTCAGCAGCAATAAACTTAACAAATGAGTAAGGCATAAGCTATATGTTCAGAACAGGTTTAGGTAAATTTGGGGAAAACCTGTCCCTGTGGAAATGTCCTTTTCCTTACTGTAACCACTGCAGTGTGCCCAAAGTTGGTTTGAATTCCTCCAAGCCTTGGAGCTGAGTGTGTCCTCCTGGGCACCAGCCTCAGGTGGACAAGGGCTGTGTGTAATGCACACCGCAAGGTGTGCATGGCTCTCGTTCCAGGTGTGTCACTGGGCCACATTGACTCCAGCTGTAGCTCGTCCGTGGGCCCCTGCAGCGGGGTCCTCTCTGTGGCTCCTGCCCAACCTGGGCCTGTCCCCAAGGCTAAGGAGGTCCCCATGCAGAGGCAGAGGCCACACAGGGAGGGACTTGCAGACCCACTAGCAAGGCTGACCTATCTACCATGTACGAAGTAACAGCATCTGGCTTTGCTGAGCCCGGGGTGGCAAAGGTGAAGGAGAATAACCTAGATCAGGATCACCCACAGCTTCTCAGACACATCCCTGACAGTTACTGAGAATCGGACAAAAACTCTGCAGCGGTGATTTAGTGATGACCATCAGGAGCAACCTGCTGAGCTCATTGAAGACTGAGAGGACCTCCCTCTCCCTTGAGTTCAGTGTACATTGATGCCCACTCCTCATCTGGGGTGGCTGCATTTGGGTTTGGTTCTTTCCAACAAAAATCCCAGTGGAAGACCAGAGGAGTAAAGTGAAATGGCAAATTAAGCTTTTAATATGAAAAGCTCAGGGTGGTGAAGTGGTGGAAGTAAAATGAACACACACGCAGATGAAACACACATGTTACTGAGCATGTCTGTGTTGGCCATTCCACACAGAAGACTGCAGGCACCTGCAGATATGTCTGTAGGATAATCCTCGGAGATGCTGGACAATGTTATTAGAGTATCTTTTTGCAGATAAAAGAAGGGGATGCCCTTATATCATTTGGTAGCAGCATTTTCATCATTCCCCACATTTTTTGTAAAAGAAATGCTGCTCATGATTTATCACCGTACTTTATATACACTACCTCTTAAAGGCACATAAGCTCTTTTTCCTTAGCTTGCATTACTTAGCTACTGGTTGTTCTGCAGTCTGAATTTACCTTAAAATCTCTTCCAAATTATAAACATTTGTTCTGTTTTGTTGTTTTTCCATGAATATAAATGTCTTTGCTCACAGTGCAATTCTGTCCACCTTTGGCATACACATTTCTAAAAAGGTGCTGAAAATCTGAAGATATTGCAGATAAGAGCTGTATAAATTATTTCAGGCCTGGAAGAAGAGAGGCACAGGAAAAGGCTTCAGGAGTTTGATTTGCACACTTTAGTAAAGCAACATTCACTGCAGCTCCTTTAGGCAGTGAAAATGCTGAGTCCTAGAGGCCCTTTTAAGCTCAAGGAGAAAGGCACAGGCAAAACTAGTGGGTGGAAATTTCAGAAGGAAATGCAGCTAAAGAACAGGTCACCATTTTAAACAGTGTAGGTGGCAACTTTTGGACAAGCTACCAAGGAAAGTGATAGCTTCTTCTAATCAAGAGCAGGTAGCTTTTCAGAAAGTTAGAAGAACATGCGGATAGCATGCAATGTCCTTCATTGTTGTGGTGGGTTGACCTTGGCTGGCCACCAGGTGCCCACCAAGCCACTCTATCACTCCCCCTCCTCAACTGGACAAGGGAGAGAAAATATGACGAAAGGCTTGTGGGTCGAGATAAGACAAGATCACTCAGCAATTACCATCACAGGCAAAACAGACTCAACTTGGGGAAATTTATTTAATTTATTGCCAGTCAAATCAGAGTAGGATAATGAAAAATAAGAACAAAATCTAAAAACACATTTCCCCCACCCCTCCCTTCTTCACTCAACTTCACTCCCGATTTTCTCTACCTCCTCCCCTCAAACGGTGCAGGGGGATAGGGAATGGGAGTTGCGGTCAGTTCATCACATGTTGTTTCTGCTGCTCCTTTCTCCTCACTCTCTTCCCCTGCTCCAGCGAGGGGTCCCTCCCACGGGAGACAGCGCTTCACGAACTTCTCCAGTGTGAGTCCTTTCCATGGGGTGCAGTCTTTCAGGAATGGACTGCTCCATCGTGGGTCCTCCACGGGGCCACAGGTCCCACCAGAAAACCTACTCCAGCGTGGGCTCCTCTCCACAGGGTCACAGCTTCCTTCGGGCACATCCACCTGCTTTGGTGTGGGGTCCTCCATGGGCTGCAGGTGGATGTCTGCTCCACCATGGACCTCCATGGGCTGCAGGGGGACAACCTGTGTGTCACCATGGTCTTCACCATGGGCTGCAGGGGAATCTCTGCTCTGGTGCCTGGAGCACCTCCTCCCCCTCCTTCTTCACTGACCTTGGTGTCTGCAGAGTTGTTTCTCTCACATATTCTCACTTCTCTCTCCCAAGTGCTGTTGCACAGCACTTTTTTCCCCTTTTAAAATATGTTATCACAGAGGTGATACCACCATTGCTGATTGGCTCGGCCTTGGCCAGCAGTGGGTCCATCTTGGAGCTGGCTGGAACTGGCTCTGTCCGACATGAGGGAAGCTTCTGGCACCTTCTTACAGAAGCCACCCCTGAAGCCCCCCCTGCTACCAAAACCTTGCCACATAAGCCCAATAAAAGTGTAGAGAAAATAGAAGAGTCTGGAGGAAATATCCTTTTCTTGCTTCGGCCTTGGTGGTTAAAAAGCGCCTATTCTGCAGATGTGAAAATCAAGTTCAGACCTACCTCCTTGACACCTTCTCATGCTCACTGCAAAGCCCTGGAAAAATTCACCTGGTAACGCCTCTGGTTTTGCACCAGAAAGGAAGACAGATAATTTTGTAAAGGTCAAATACTCATATCTGAATGCCACAGGCAGCCTCATCTGCTCATCTTACTTATTATAAGAAATTAATAAAACCATTACCTCATCAAGCCTATTCTGGACAGATGGTTATCTCGCTAAATAGATGGCTTAACAGAGTAGATATTGGCTTTGTGCTGAGGCAGGAGTCCAGAACACTTTTGATCTATCATCTAGAAGCTGCTGCAACCACTTTCCCTCCCTTCTAGGAACAGCAGGGCTTTTCTGTTTGGGCAGGTAATGATGGAAAAGATTGTCCAACAGAAGCAGGCACTTGGTTCATGAATAACATGGACATTAGATGCTTCTGCAGCAAAAATTAGAAGCTACCACACCAAATCTGTGATTTAGGATCACCAAGAGGAGATGTTCTTTGGTTCTTTGTTTTTATAGTTCTTTAATGATCACAGGTAAATACAGTTGCAACTATTTTCTGATGCTGCTCCTTGGAACTATCATTTTTAATTCCTCTCCAACTCCTGATTTTTTGGCAATACAAAGCAGTAGCTAGACCAGGAGTTAAGGATTATGAGATAAGTATTTATCTCACTTGGTGCCATGTCAGCTTGTTCTACTTTCAAATATTATTTGCTCTTATGCACGCTGTTCTTCTGCCAAAGCTGAAGACAAATTACTATTCTTTTTCCAAGAAAGCAAGCACTGTGACTTGATTCCAATTAACAGTGTGGGTTTAAAATATAATCTTTGTATTGCTCCTTTTTTTTAACTGCCATTTATCTCTATTGTGTACTTGTCATCTGTTACTCTGTACCCTTCCAACTTTTTTCTCTGTCTCTGAAGACATACTTGTGATAGAGACATCTTGAGCAAAACATGAATTTTCAGACTCTTGTCTGAAAAGACAGGGTCCTCAGAGGTTATTTTGATTTTCTAGCATGCTTATGCACATTCAAGAACTGTCCAACTTACAAACATTTACTAAGTAAGTAGCTTTCTCCTGCACTGTACCCTGCATTCCCTTTGAATTTGTCCTTATCTTTCACTTTTTGTTCTGCGTGATGGAGCCTCAGGTTACTGTCAGGCAGCCAGAGCTGTTTATTGCTTCCCAAGTGTTGCTGTTTGCTGTGCAATTGAAGATGGACCAAAAAAAGAACAATGGCCTCTGTTCATTTTATCATTTATCTAGGGATTGTTTCTTCATGTCTTTTTTTCTCAATGTAAGTGGATTGATTCAAGGACCAAACTCTATGGAACATATTCCACTTGAACAGAATATTTCTAAAGTTAGAATTTGGCCACAGAGCTATTGGCCACTGTCATATGTAAGTCATTATAAGGAAAAGCAACAAACAGGCAGTATATCCTATAACCCACCCGTGTTTATTATTTGATATTCGACTAAAAACTGGAGTTTTGGTAAAACTCAAAAGTTGAGACATTTTATTTACTCAATCCTTTAATATACTGACTATGTAGTAAGAAATGCAGAATGCAGGGAGGTACCACCCACTGTGAAGATATTAATCTGTAAATCCAGTAAAAAAATTAAGCCGGTTGGAACATCCTCATGCTCTGGCTTTCCTGATCGCTGTCTTCCAGAAGCAAGGTCTGCCTCTGCTTGGGTTTCACAAGGAGAGGGATATGAGTCCATGGCTTATATTCTTCTCTTATTTCATTGATCTATTGTTTCTATAAGTTTAATTCTGGGTTCTGGTCTACTGGTATTCCTGTGAGATGAGTCTCTTTTTTTTTTTCCCTTGGTATGTAGCATTTTCTGCAGTCTAAACTGAACAGTAGTTTATGGTTTCAGGTTTTCAGTAGCTAATAATTTTTACCCAGACTCACTCACTCCACCAACCCCAAACAAATACTGGCTAAAACTTCTTTGTCAGGTTTTTGCTCTTTGGTCATCAAATGACATAAAACAGAAGAAAAAGTCTGCTAATGACTTCATTCATTATGCATTCATCAAACTGCAGTACCTACAAATACATAAAAAACTGCAGAGTTAAATTAACTGTTGTGATTCATAAAGGGCAGTCCTCAAAAAATTAAGTAGATGTTTAACTTCATACATGAATCTGTGAATCTATGAATCCATGTTTACATCTTTTCAAAACTGGACAATAAAGAGGATGTGCTTTGAATTTTGTAGCGAGAGGTATTCAGAATGAAAAATAAATGGTAACATTTCTAGTAATGAATGCCAAACATTCAGAAACCACAGCAGATAAGGCCATTTTACCAAGAGAGGCTATCTGCTAAATGATAGGGCCCAAAAATCATTTTTTCCTTTTTAATTTCCTCTGAAAAAATAGCAATAGGGCCAAGGAAATAATCTAAAGTTCATTGCACATTTGATATAAAATCTGCTTTAGCCAGTTTTCTCCCTGAAGGTATATAATCAAGACTAAAAAACACATCGTAAAATCTCAGCAAAAATATCAGAAATAATCACATCTCAACTGCTATTTATATCTGCTTCTTCAGCCTGTCTTGTTCATATTGGTGTGATGATGTCTAAAATAAGAAAATCAGTTGGCTAGAAATGTTCCAGCTTATTCCTACTCTTTAGGAATAAATAAAACCTTCTGAGCAGCTAGCATCCTGCCAGCTGTACCTGGAGCCACGCAAGCGTACACTGTCCTCCTTTTATTAAATAAACTTTGGGATGAGTCAAGACATTGAAGGCTTCCTTAAATCCCAGCAAAGGCATAGCTCTGAGAGTGGTGAAGGGAAAATCGCCTGTAATGACAAAGCACATTTCACCCAAATCAGCAGTGAGTGGTTTTATATCTGTGCAGTGAGGCACTCCTCTGTCTGCAGCAGCGCATGAGCACACTGTGGACACATGCTTGTAGCTGTGTCTATTAACTGCTAGTCTGCAAAAAAATGTTTGAACTAAGAGAGCAGGATCCATACCACCTAATCTACCGGCCCATCAAATGTAAGATGCCTAACAAAGCAGAGTCTGGAAGTAAATGCCCATGCTCTGTGGAGCAAACAAAACAGGGCTTTTGAAAGCCTCCAGGAGCACCCTGCCTGCCAAGGTATACACTCCTACCTCTGCCCACACCATAGGCAGGGAGCACAGACACTTCAGCAAGACTGCTTCACTAGGGGCCTAAAATGTAAGCGCGAGTTAGGTGCCAAAGTCAGACACCTGAGTTAGGCCAGCCAGCTCTAAGCCCAAGAAGTTAGTGGTCTGTTACACCCATCCTTCCCGAGAGCATAGGGCTCCTGGGCATGCAGAGCTCCCCCACAGCCTCTGCGCAGGTAGCTGCAGGCAGCACACCCCACTCACAAATGTTGAGCTCAGTATGGCTTTTTCAGACACTGCTGAGTGCAGAACAGCATGGCCCCTTTACACGAGGATATGTTTCTTTAAAGGCATCAGGGAACTTTGAGGGGTTCAGAGTCCATTCAAGAACATCTCCCAAGGACTGAGGAGCACGGAGTCACCTCAAATATGTGAATTCCAGCCATCTGAGCCTTAAGTGAAGGTGTATTAGTGTATCAATGATGGTATACCAAAGGCGTACGCAGTGTCATGTTCTGATTCAAACTGGCTCTAATGCTTCTCTGATATATATATATATATATACACATGCTGAGGAGCTTTCTAGGTAGACACTCTTGCCATTGTCTTTTTAAAAAAGCTCCTTGTAATGTCATGTAATCCTTGCAGTTCCTCTAGGGGCAATGGACTCTGCTCCAAGAGGGAGACTCTGCTACGTCTGTCAGTGGCTCGAAAGCTGGCAGAGACACGGCAGACAGTGGCGTCACCCATCTGCTCGGAGCTAGGAGGAAAAATATGCAAATTCTAAGAAAACATTTATTTTTAAAATTGTCTGGCTATTTGCTGGAACATCAGAGAACTGAATAGCTAAATACTGTGTGTCAACCAAAAAAAGGAAATGACAAATGAACCAAAGATTTTTTTGGTGGCAACTATATATATAAACAACAATAAAAACAAAGACCTGCAATATCGAAAATAGTTTATTGTGGTTTACCTTCTGAACCCAATCAGGAAAGTGGTTCTGTTTCCTAACTATTTAGTTAGCCCCACCTGCCACATAAGTAGGTGATAGATCAAGCTGCAACCATTATACCATCATCTGGGAAGGATTATTGCCACTGCACTCTGCAGAAAACCAGTGGTAAAAGATATACTAGAGAAGTGGTGATGAAGTTTAAAAAAATAAGCATAATTATCTTGTACAATCTTTCTCAGCAATCAGATATTTTCCTTTGTAGCTGAACAGCTTCCCTACCTAAGCACTGTACAAACCAAACCCTATAACCCCACTTGCCTACTGGCTCCCCTCTGCACTTCCTCCCCTCCACTTTTTCCAGGATGTGGCTGAAGTTGCCAAGAATGGCTCAGAGTACAGACAGAACATGATGAACTTGTTTTTCCATGTACCATGGAGTGAAGACATGTTTCCATCTGGCCAGCTCACAGCTTCATTCCTCAAACAATTTTAGATTTGAAACTCTCTATGACCGTCACAGAAGAAACACCGCACTCCTATCCGGCTCCAGCATCAGGTCTGAGCCCGCTCTCTCTGGTGCCAATGGCCTCTGTCTAACGCATACTGCCACCTTCTGTTTCTCTTCCAGACAATATGAAAATCTGCAAGCAAGATGGCGTGAAGTCCCAAGAGCACAGTGTACATATCCTATTCTGTGTGCAGGTAATTCACTCTGCGTAAAGTATTTCAGTATGTCCTTCAGGAAGATGTTTCACCATTAATTTTCTTTTTCTTTCTTAAAAAAAAAAGTCATCTGCTGTAAGGGTATCATCACCTGAGGTTTTCTTCAGCATTCTCATTTTTATGACTTGTGTGGATCATTACTCAAGGTAATGAGGTTAAAAACTCTTCAGTTTCTGAGCCAATACCGCATCTTACTTCTCATCTTCCAGGGATTAGGCCAAATGGTAAGTGCAGCAGTACTGTGGTGGAAAAACCAAGAAGTGACAAGGTAGGAAATTCATTAGTAAAGAAATATGTCCTGGTTTCAGCTGGGATAGAGTTAATTGTCTTCCTAGTAGCTGGTACAGTGCTATGTTTTGAGTTCAGTATGAGAAGAATGTTGATAACACTGATGTTTTCAGTTGTTGCTAAGTCATGTTTAGTCTAAAGTCAAGGACTTTTCAGCTTCTCAAGCCCAGCCTTAAATTAAATTAAACTCGTGGGTTGAGATAAGAACGGTTTAATAGAACAGAAAAGAAGAAACTAATAATGATAATGATAACACTAATAAAATGACAACAGTAATGATATAAGAATTGGAATGTACAAATGATGCACAGTGCAATTGCTCACCACCTGCCGATCGACACCCAGCAAGTCCCTGAGTGGTGATAACCCCCGCCCCCACTCCCCCCGGTTTATATACTAGGCATGACGTCCCATGGTATGGAATACCCCGTTGGCCAGTTTGGGTCAGCTGTCCTGGCTGTGTCCTGTGCCAATTTCTTGTGCCCCTCCAGCTTTCTCGCTGGCTGGGCTTGAGAAGCTGAAAAGTCCTTGACTTTAGACTAAACATGACTTAGCAACAACTGAAAACATCAGTGTTATCAACATTCTTCTCATACTGAACTCAAAACATAGCACCATACCAGCTACTAGGAAGACAATTAACTCTATCCCAGCTGAAACCAGGACACCTGGTCTCTCTCAAGACCCTTCGATTGTGGGGTTGCTGAGGGTTGAAGAACAACGACTGCCAGTTGTTACCACAACGGTGCACCAGTGGCAATATCGCGCCGCAATATTGCTGGCTGGGGTTAAACCACGACAAATAACTAACCAAAAGAGAGGCAATGAGGGAGGGTCTACTTCGTGATGGGACTAGTGGTGTGAAGAAAGCTAGGTCAGATGTGGAGACACGGACATCTATTTATACCAGCACTTGTCAAAGCAGATGGAAGCAACCAACAAAGCAACCATGTACAGGCTGCAGCCAAGACATGGGGATTTGTACAGACTGGTATTGGTCCTAGCCATGTGTCCTGTGCAACCCAAGTCTCCTGTGCCTGGACAAGTGGGCCTGAGTTTTGTTAGTTTGTTTAGTTTTCAAGCTAAACATGCAAAGAGCATTTTCTAAAGCTCTTGGAGATCTCCAGGGCTTTCTCTAGCTGAAGCTCATGCAAGTCAGAGCCCTAAGTAGCCATAAAGCCCAAGTTGAATGCATTTAATTAAATGCTTCAAATTTTTGCTTTGCAGGGGCTATACCCCGCTACCTCTGTCCATGTAGCAGGCAGCTCCCCATTCCCCCAGACAAAGGTGAAGAAGAGAGAGGGTCATTGACACACATCAGACCGGAGGGAAGTGGTTTGGGTATGGGAGAGTTAGAGTTAGAGCAGGCAGAGAGAGGATGCATGCAGCAGTCTGTAGGAGGAGTACTCAAAGTGGAAGAGCTGGAAAACTGAGAGAGGAAAACTGTACAACTATCTGGGCTTACAGATTACTTGGTCCAGAGAGAAGAAAGGCTGAGCATGGGAAGCAATACCGTTCTTCTCTTCCCCACCTGCTGATGTAGTGCTTCTGAGATGTCAGCCAGGCAGGCTGGGGAGTCAGTAGAGGTTGCTCCTCCCCATGCAGATGAGGATTTCTGGGTCTGAGCCTAGCCAAGGCAAGGAAGCACCTGACAAAACGAGCAGTTGCTGGAAGGCTCCCCGGAGAGGAAGCCGTAACAGTGGGGTGCTCCAGTGGGTTTTAATGGGGAGTTCAGGGACTAGCTATAATTCAGTAACTGGTCTGGGCAGAGTGACACAACTCCCTCACCACTGCCCTGTACCACCCTAAACCAGTCTTTTCTGATTTCATTTCAGTATTGCAAGTGTTTTCACATGATATCAGGTCTTTAAAAATATGTGAAGGAAAGAGAAAGGGTTGAGCCAACTTCCCACCCACCAGACATCAAATTTCCAGCAAAATTTTTCAATTTCCAAAATTGTTCTCCAGTGTGTTTAGAATCACCCTTAGTGCTCAGAGCTGGTTAGTAGTGCCTAAACAACCACTAACATTCATCTGATAGACTGGTGTTTAGTTAAATGTGTGTATCTCAATGTATTGTATTTACCACTGTACTTCTGCTGCCAATGTCCAGCTTTCTCAGCACCAATCATCTGGAAAACATGAAAGAAGAATCCCTTATATGTAATGCTTTAAGCTCATAACAGGTTCAGGGTGAACAACTCTAACACACTGGGATTACTGAGCCTTTGGGGTTTTTACACCTGTCAAAATTATCCTTTTTCCTTTTTCTGATTATTTAACGTTGATCTAGACCTTTGCTGCCTAATATTTTTGTTACTAGAAAAGGACCAAGAGGTACTGCCTCATTACTTTCTCTCTTTTGTTGTCTCCTCAAAATCAACACATTCTGCCATTTCCCACCAGAAGAAATCACATTGCAATTGTTTCCATCACAGTTTAAAGAGGAACTTATAACTGTGTGGTGTTCACATAAGTACTCCAGGCAAAACAGGAAAGACTACGTTTGAGGTATGTCTTTATATAAATGTGCCTTCTATCCCATGTGACCTCATATGTACATAAGTTGAAACACAACCATGTCATTATTCAGTTGCCCACAACTAACTTGCTTAAAGCGTAAGCATGAGGTCAGGTTCTTAGCTGATATAAATCATCATCCCTATGCTACACACCCTAAGTCCAGAAGAGGCAATCTAGGAAGGGTCTACCCATTCCAGAAGCCCCATATTTCCTTTCCCATTGATGCCCCTTCCATAGGATTTTCCATCTCTTCCTACCCAAAACACCTGTTTTGACCACAGATAGAAAGCTTTGGTTCAGGATGAGATGGAATTAAAGGAAAGGAGATAGCTGCCTGCAAGCATGTAATTAATAAAAACACCCACAAGAAGGTCTGGTGGTTTGCTGTGCTCCACAACATATGATTAGCATTAACAACAAAGGCAAAATTAAGTGAAGGAAAACTTATTCTGAGGAACTGAGTATCTGGTGGAACGTGAGTTTAAACATATTCAGTCTAGGATAAGATGAATGTTTTTAACAGCGAGCTTGATAACCTATTGAACCAATTTATCAAAGACTGCTGTAGATTCTTTATCGCTTGAGGTCTTTAAAACAAGACTGGAGAGTCTTCTCAAAGTCATGCTCTAGCCAAGCATAAACTGCTTCATGCAGAAAGCACTTTGTAGCAATCTACTTTGGATATCTGTGAGAGGTCTGACCTGAAGGTCAGTCATGGTCCCATCTCATGTCAGGTCTATGAATCCATTAGGTGGAATGCCCCAAACTGGATTCAGTGCCATTAAAGATTTACACCAGTAGACACTCTGGCCCAGGCCAGTGAGTGCAATATACCCAAGTCCAAGATGCAGTTAAGATGTGTAGAAAGGCTCTTTTTGACATCTCTGAGTTTTGGATGACATCCTTAGAGGGTGAGTGCAGTGCAGAGAGTATGCAGTGACCAGGCATATCACTTCTAGCAAGTATTAGGTGACACTGCCCTCAGACGGTCAAGATGGAGTAGATAAACTCTTCCTAATTCCTAAAATAAACTTTAAGGCAGGGCTTACTTAACAACTGACTAAATACATTTCAAGTAATGCACTGTAAATAAATATCTCCATCATACTGGACTATTGAGGAAAATGGTTATTTCTTTGTCCACAGCCACCAGTAACCTGGAGTGCAAATATTCCAGCTTAGGAAAAATGCAGACTTGCAACAAGGGTCAAGGTGGGAGACAGGCAGCCCTAGTGCTCTTTCAGCTTCTTGCCATTTTTGCTGAATTCAACCTAGCAAGGAGAACAATGTGCACTACAGAATCAGACCTTCAGCTGAAAAGGAAGAACGGGAAGGAAATTAAAAGGAAAAATCCTGCTCCACATAAAACCTTTGTACATAGCTAAATTTGTCTAGAAAGTTAACATTAGAGAAATTAAATGGGCACTGCAAAGTCCTCCATTAATTGAGAGAACGTCAGATATAGAATATAATTACATTTTTATAGTATCTTTTATGCTCAAGGTATGAGAGTGCTCTGCATAGTGTGATACTGGGGATGCTGTAATCGGTTATACCACAGCTCAGCGAGAATGAGGGGCACTGCAGAAGCAGTCAAAATAGGGCTACAGGAGCAGATATAGGCTCCTTCTGCAGATATTGGTATTTACAGATTCTCTGCAGAATCTACATTGTCATGTCATCCCAGAAATGGTGACACAGTCCCTTGAAGGGAGGTCTCTCCTCCCAGGCTATCCTGGCAGCCATGGGCTGGTGAGGAGGGCTGGCGGCACTGCCCGTGAGCAAGGGAAGGGTCCCCACCGCCCCAGCTCAGCCACCAGCTGTACTGGCAAGACAGCAGCACCTGGCCATGGGATGAGCCACACCACTGATCCCACTTCCAGCTCTCGACAGGCAACATCTGTTGGCAGTCTTGATGCCTTGAATAAAGGCATGAGAAGGAAAACTTCACTGTATTGCTGTAGTGATTAACTTTTGCTTACTTGAACAACTTCGAAACTTTGGTATGTACGAATAAGATAAGAAAACCTTGAGCTTTGTCAGTGGTATGCACCAAGGTGCCAACAAACAATAGGCCTTGGGTCCTGCTGAGTTTTTGTAATTAAAACCTGCCAAGGCCAGCTAACATGGAAGAAGAGATGAACCAACTGAGATGACCCGCATTGCGCATGTCCAAAAGGGCGGACACTATGTAAATGATTTCTGGGAAATAGCATGAATATGTATGTTAGTTTCGGGAAATGTAATGAATATGTATATGACTAGAACGATATAAGCTTTGTTTGCTGTAGGTAACAGTATGCACGTGTCCCGATCCAATGTCGGGGAAGGTTTCGATATGATCCCAAGAGCGAGATTAAGACACAAACGAGATCAAATGTCGTATACCCAAAACAGCTTTTATTATCAAAAGCATCAAAAGTAGAAAATAATAGCATTAGGATAGAATGGAAGAAAAGGTAGAAATCAAGCAAGCAGTCGGGATAGAGTTGCAAGGATAGTCACCACCGTGGATCCAGCGGCATCCCGTTGGTCCTCAGTCTTCAATTCTTCGGTGATGGGTGCACACCACGGCTTGTCTCCATGTTTTTTTATAGGGCATAGTTCAATGATGCATGCACATACGTACTGTTCATGCACTGTTCACACACTGCCGGTTTCATCTATCACACAACCTTCCCGTGATCAACACCAGAAACCAATATCTTATCTCAAAGACTACAGTTTCCATGAGAATGGTAGTCTCCACATTCCTGCATGCTTCGCCAGCTCCAGCCTGTTTCCTCCCCTGGATGCCTCAATGGCCTGGTAATTGTCCTTGTGGACAGAGGAGTGTCCTGCTTAAACAGGCCATCCCAGAGACAAATGGCTTGAGATAAATAGTTCACAGTTCAGTCTCTCACATCAAACAATCCTTGAGATGAATGGCTTGAGATGACAGTCCAGTCTCTCACACCTAACAATCTTTGAGACAAACAGCTCAAGGTAACAGTTCAGTCTCTCACAGCACGATAGGTGGAATTATCCCCAGTGCTTCCAGCACTGCAATAAAGAATGCCTGCTTTCTAAAACTCCAAAATTGAGTCTTAAAGAGTTTCTTTTTTGGTAACAGTCTTGCCAACCTCTGTCCCCCCCCACTCTTGCTCTCCACCAGAAGGAATGGCTGGACCCCCTTCCTTGCACTGGATGGGCTGAAACGGGGTCCTGGGCCATGGGCAGGGTGGAGGGAGGCCCTGGGGCCAGGTCCCCAGGGACATCAGGGCTGTGACCACCCTCAGAGGCCTGATGAAGTGCGACACCATTTGGACTGGACACCTGAAGTGCCTAGTGTAGTCTAAGCGGAGACTCAGGCTGCAATTCATATGAGCTAATTTATGCTTGTGCTTCCAGATGGGATGAATCACACTCCCAGAAGGCCCACTTGCCTCCCCTGGTCATGCATGAGCTCTGGGTAAGCAACACAGACAGAGGCATCTGCAATGGGGATGTCAAAGTTTGGGAAACTGTAGATAGCTGAGAAGTTGCCAACTCCCTCAACTCTATTTAGGACAATCTGAGTTAGAAACATAATTTATATTGCCTAAGATAGGGGCCAGAAACTCCTTCGCACATGTAGAAATTCAAAGGGACTCCTGAAGACCTGGGGTTTTTAATCTGGAGTGGGTGGGGTCAGAAGCAAGCTCAGAGGGCACATTGTACTGTAGTAAGAAACTGCCATTTTCCCTTCCTTATTGGTAAAGTGTCCCTTACTATCTTCCTGTTTGTCCAGTCTAAACCAAAAAGACATTTCAGTCCAATCCTCTAAATTTCCACGGAAGGTTTTAATACAAAACCAAGGAGAACCAAGTCCTAAAATCCTTTTCATATATCTTCTGAGAAAACAAGTAAATAAAATCTCATCTTCTGGTTAAGCAGATTAATGGTGGAAAACATAGCTGATGACAGACAAAACGTGCCTCTTTCAAATGCTCTCTATAAATGGCATTCCCATAATCAAAAGAAAACTAATCCTATTGCACTAGATAACGGGCTTAGCTAGCCAGTGATTTTACTACCTCAGACAAAGGTTCTTTGAATTGAAAGATGAAAAGTGCCAGAGGTTTCCAAATGCTTGAAAAGCATTGAGCAGAAAGTGCTTGGAAAAAAACAAAACTTTTTTTCTCTCTCCTTTATTTTTTTAAAGAAGGAAAGTAGTTCCTGAGGGAACAAGGATACTTTTCCATCTAGACTTCCATTATCACCTGTTGTATGCTGGTCTGTCATTTGGAGATTGAGCCAGCCTTTGCCAGCAGCCACCTGACAAGTGTTATGAAGGGGTGATTGTGCAAAAGGCAATGTGCAGGATATAAACTGGCCATTTTCACAAGACCTCCTTTCTGCTGCAGTGGTGCCTGCCTTGGCTGTAATGGGGCAGAACAGTGCAATTGAAGAAATTCTGGTTTAGGCTGCAAAAATTTCCAAACTCTCCCAAAGCTAGGCAGATGCCCACAAGCTTTCCTGCAGGGGATTTTCACATAGTTTAATTGACCAAGAAATATAAAGGACAAACAACCTTCTCATTAAAAAGACAAAATGGTTGACTAAACTGAAGAAGCAACTCAGAGTAATTCCAGATGACTTCCTTTGTGACCTCTGTCACCTCTCTGAATGAAAAGTTCAAGACTGAAGCATCCAAATGCAGATTTAGGGCAGAAATATATTTTCTGGTGTTTGAAAATTATAGTCAGCCCCTCTCATTAGGTTTGCTCAGTCAGTACTCCCTCACTTCCTTCCCCCATCCCCATCCCCATGTTTATGCCATCACCTCCACCACTGCCATTTGGCTACTGTTGGGTTGGTGTTTGCTAGAGGAAGATAAGCAGTTTAACAGGAACAGCAGTGTAGGAGCCTAGACTCTGAGGTACCAGGCACAGGTCTATATAGCAGACAGCACTGTCATGATAGATCCTATAAACACACCTGAGGGTATCTCATTTAGCCAAGCCAGCTCAGGTATTATTGCAAGTAGTGTAACAACAATGCCAAAATGCATTTTTTTGAATTTTTATGAAGCTTTCTGTACTGGCCATATGTTGCTTTTCATTAGGTCCCCAGTGTCCTGGTTTCAGCTGGGATAGAGTTAATTGTCTTCCTAGTAGCTGGTATAGTGTTATGTCTTGGGTTCAGTATGAGAAAAATGTTGATAACACACTGATGTGTTCAGTTGTTGCTAAGTGATGTTTAGACTAAGTCAAGGAATTTTCAGCTTCTCATGCCCAGCCAGCAAGAAGGCTGGAGGGGCACAAGAAGTTGGGAGGGGACACAGCCAGGGCAGCTGACCCAAAGTGGCCAAAAGGGTATTCCATACCATGTGACAGCATGCCTAGTATATAAGCTGGGGGGAGTTAGCCTGGGGGGAGGCTTGGGGACTAACTGGACATCGGTCAGCAAGTGGTGAGCAATTGCATTGTGCATCACTTGTTTTGTATATTCCAATCCTTTTATTAGTATTGTCATTTTATTATTAATATTATCATTATTAGTTTCTTCCTTTCTGTTCTATTAAACTGTTCTTATCTCAACCCATGAGTTTTACCTTTTTCCTTCTGATTGTCTCCCCCATCCCGCTGGGTGGGGGGAAGCGAGTGAGCAGCTGCGTGGTGCTTAGTTACAGGCTGGGGTTAAACCACGATACCCAGCTATCATTTTAATGTGACTATAAAATATAAGGCCAGATTGTAGTTGGTTCCTGCCCCATGACTCTGATTCAGCAACACTCATACAAACCCAGAGACACCACTAACTAATGACATTTTACCACATGCATGGTCATGAAGAACAAAACAATCTAGCCTGTATAAATTGCTTCTTTAAAAATGTCTTATTCCCAAAGTTGGGAATAATGTGTTACACTGACTCCAGTGAATCTATTCCAGATCTAGCTGAGGTGGGTTGACCCTGGCTGAACACCAGGTGCCCACCAAAGCCGTTCTATCACTCCCCCCTCCTCAGCTGGACAGGGGAGAGAAAAATATAACAAAGGGCTTGTGGGTCGAGATAAGGACAGGAGAGATCACTCACCAATTACCGTCACGGGCAAAACAGACTCAGCTTGGGGAAAATTAACTCGATTTATTACAAATCAACCAGAGAAGGGTAGTGAGAAATAAAACCAAATCTCAGAACACCTTCCCTCCACCCCCTCCCTTCTTCCCGGGCACAACTTCACTCCTGGATTCTCTACCTACCCCCCCCCCCAGCGGCACAGGGGGACGGGGAATGGGGTTTACGGTCAGTTCATCACACGTTATTCCTGCTGCTTCATCCTCCTCAGGGGCAGGACTCATCACACTCTTCCCCTGCTCCAGCGTGGGGTCCCTCCCACGGGAGACAGTCCTCCACGAACTTCTCCAACGTGGGTCCTTCCCACGGGCTGCAGTTCTTCACAAACTGCTCCAGCATGGGTCCTTTCCATGGCGTGCAGTCCTTCAGGAGCACACTGCTCCAGCGTGGGTCCCCCACGGGGTCACAAGTCCTGCCAGAAAAACCTGCTCCATGGGCTCCTCTCTCCACAGATCCACAGGTCCTGCCAGGAACCTGCTCCAGCGCGGGCTTCCCATGGGGTCACAGCCTCCTTCGGGCATCCACCTGCTCCGGCGTGGGGTCCTCCATGGGCTGCAGGTGGATATCTGCTCCACCATGGACCTCCATGGACTGCAGGGGGACAACCTGCCTCACCATGGTCTTCACCACGGGCTGCAGGGGAATCTCTGCTCTGGTGCCTGGAGCACCTCCTCCCCCTCCTTCTTCACTGACCTTGGTGTCTGCAGTGTTGTTTCTCTTACATGTTCTCACTCTCTCTCCGGCTGCCGTTTCCCGTCTGTCCCAACTTTTTTTTCCTTCTTAAAAATGTTATCACAGAGGCGTTACCACTATCACTGATTGGCTCGGCCTTGGCCGGCAGCGGGTCCAACTTAGAGCCGGCTGGTATTGGCTCTGTCGGACACAGGGGAAGCTTCCAGCAGCTTCTTGCAGAAGCCACCCCTGCAACCCCCCCGCCTCCAAAACCTTGCTACGCAAAGCCAATACACTAGCAAAGACCAGGATCAGTGCCTAGGACTCCTCTCTTGCAAATTCATTCAACTCTTTTCAGAAAGCTATTATCCAATGTGTTAATATTTTTTCTTATCTTTTGTTACACTGATGAGAAATTAGAATCCTTTCTCACTCTCCTATCTTTTATAAGTTAACAGCCTGCAATATGGTTTTTTATAGATAGAACACCCTATATATAGGCAGTAAATTATTCTGAAGTAAATGTTGAAAAGTGGAAGGCTAGTGAAATATATCATGGTTTAGCCTGTAAATTAGTTGACGTTCTTGTCAACTGCAAGTCACTTGAGTGTGTTTGCAATCCTCCTCGCCAATCTTCCATTATTTTCTCACATTCCACCCCCTTGCTCAAGAGACCACTTCCACTGGGGCTGGCAAAGCTGGAGGTGTTCATTTGGGCTTGCGGGGTGTAGCGCAGAGTAAATTATAGAGGCATGCAATAAACTCATATAGAAAAAAGGAATAAACATATCTGTACAATAATGCTTTGAATCAGGTGTCCCATTCATCCTGTCAGGGAATTAAACCACTCAGCCAGCCAGGCATCATCAGTAGATTGTTTCATTTGCTGCATTAAGTCCTGGAGATGTTGAATGTCATCCTCTACACTGGCTGTTTCATCAGTTATGTTGAAGCAACACATGCCTTCGAAATCGAAGCAGCATTTATGGTGTCGAAGGAGGAAATAGTCCACTGCCAATCGATTTTGTAATGTTCATTGGCGTACAGCTGTTACCTATTCAGAAAAAATAGCAATGAGAAACACTAATGTCAAAATCACTTAGCATAGTATAATTCTGTAATACAGCTACTGGGGTTGGCACACCAATGAAGCATGTTGTTAGTCTTCCCTTGACACAAAAGGAAGATGAGTTAATTACAGTAGAGGCTAATGAAATCCAAGTATTTATATGTTGATCTTGTGGAAATGTATCCAGGGCATGTGCTTGTAGTACAAGACTACAAAACATGATGAGCCAACCTGTGATAGGGGAGGAAAACAGGAGTCATCTCCTTCCAGTAATACATACGCTGTTGCTCCAGCTCCTTCAGCTAATATCACTCCGGGTTTGATAACCTGATGTGGGGTAATTGCCCACAAAGATTGGAGAGCTATGGCTTGTGCTTTTTCAGATTGAACTTCAATTCAATGTTGGGTTCACAACACTAATAACACCATTCCAATGCTATCTCCTCTAGATAAGGCACAGGTATTCATCGAAGATACCTGAAATACAAGAACTTGAGAAGCTGATATCAACAAAGGATGTAAAATAAGGGGAGAAGTTTGGGTACAGAACCATATGGCATTCTCAGGGGTTATTATATAAATCTTCACGTCTAGACTAATAGGTTGTGGTCCGACCATGCAATCCATCAGTGTAAACAATTCCATTTCCCCTGTAGTTAATATTTTGGGAGAGATACCATCTGGAAGAATTTCAATCCTCACCATGTCTTGTACTGGAGGTGTTGTAATATGATCATAGGGTGTTTGATTATGAATATTCCAGCTGTTTAACAAAAAAACCTGCTTTAGTAAGATGTGAACTCCAGTGTTGTAAAGTTTTAGTACTGGTTAGCTTTTTTAATTGTTCCTTCAGCATCCCATTCATTCTTTCAATCAAGCCGTTAGCTTGGGGATGGTAGGCAATGTGGAATATCCAATCTATCCCTAGGCCTTGAGACCAATCTTGGACATTATGTCCACTAAAGTATTTTCCTTGGTCACTTTGTATTTGGTGAGGAGGTCCATATTGATGAATGAGTTGTTCTAGTGCTTCAATTGTGTTATATTGATTAGCATACTTGGTGGGTTTAACAAAAAACAGTCCTGATACTGTATCCACAGCAGCAAATACATATCGCCTCCTCCTCGACAGGGGCAGGGGGCCCATGTAATCAACCTCCCAGGTATTCAAGGCCCACTGACCCTGTTTTAACTTTCCCCATGGCCTATATAATGCCCTTAAATGTAGCTGCGTACAAGTAGTACTATTATGTGCACATGCTTTATAAATATGTAATGGCAAAGGGGTTTGATTGTGAGCAATATCCCATGCACGTGCAGTATAAGCTGGCCGATGCCCACAAGCTATATGTGCATTTATAGCTTGAGCGTGTACTTCGGCGGAGGTCATATTATCTACTTCCCTATTATTTTGTGACTCATGTGAATCATCTTTTTGATGAGCTGAGACATGTCTTACTTTTAAAGGATACCTTTGTACATACTGCCAGATTTGTTGCCATATATATGCCCCCCATGTAGGGTATCTTTGTACATGCCAATCTTCTTGGGTCCAGTGGGGTAACTACATTGTGAGACTTTTGTATATGACCCAACTGTCAGTGTATAAATAATGTGCCTTCCCTTCCAGGATAGCAAGAGATGCTGCAATCAATTCATCCCACTGACTAGATGCCTGTACACCTGTTTGCCATAATATAATTCCTGGTAGCGGAGCATATGCAACTGCTCTCCATTGTCTTTGTCCAGTTGCCATGTATGTTGCACTTTCATTGGTAAACCAGGCATCTTTTTTGTGCTCTTCTGTTAACTCGTCATAAGGGGGACCCTCCTCCACAGAAGAGGTAGGGATATCTCCAAGGGGAAGAGTTTCCCCTAGTGTGGGCATATGATTAAATGATACAGTTCCTCGAAGAGTGGCGTGTGGAGTGGTGACGTGGTTTTCCTGGTAGAAATCATTGCTGTAAATAATGTTTCCATTTCCAATGTGTGGCTGCCTGAGCTACCCCTGCATGGGCCCTAATAGAATCATCAGTAACCCACCCATGAATAGTCACACTATCTTGGCCTGTGATTCTTTCGGTTTCTTGTAGTGCCCAAACTACAGCTAAAATTTGTTTTTCCATCAGGGTATAATGTATAGTGGAGCCTTGTAATGCCTTGGACCAAAATCCTACAGGTTCTTTCTGATTTTTTGGCCCAGTCATCTGCCACAATCCCCATGAGACTATAGCATCTAGAATTGTTACTTCTAATTCAAAAGGATATCCTCGCCTAGGAGCATAAAATTGCGCGTGCTCGATCAAAGCATTCTTACAAGCATCAAAGGCTTCTTGTTGTTGCTTGGTCCACTGCCAAACAACCTTCTTCCTAGTTAATTTCTGCAGAGGGCACATTAATACCACCAGATGTGGGATGAAAGCTCTCCAATACCCTAAAAGTCCCAAAAAGGTCTGTAACTGTTTTACTGTGGTTAGTACAGGAAATCGCTGGATTGTTTGCTGTACTTTATTTGGTATTTCTCTAATCTGTCCATGCCAAACTATTCCCAAAAACTGTACAGTAGTACTATGGCCCTGTATTTTCTTTGGACTAATGTCCTGGTTTCAGCTGGGATAGAGTTAATTGTCTTCCTAGTAGCTGGTACGGTGCTATGTTTTGAGTTCAGTATGAGAAGAATGTTGATAACACTGATGTTTTCAGTTGTTGCTAAGTAATGTTTAGACTAAATTCAAGGACTTTTCAGCTTCTCATGCCCAGGCAGCGAGAAAGCTGGAGGGGCACAAGAAGTTGGCACAGGACACAGCCAGGACAGCTGACCCAAAGTGGCCAACGGGGTATTCCATACCATGGGACGTCACATAAACTGGGGGGAGTGGGGGCGGGGGTTATCGCCACTCGGGGACTTGCTGGGTGTCGATCGGCGGGTGGTGAGCAATTGCACTGTGCATCATTTGTACATTCCAATTCTTTTATCATTACTGTTGTCATTTTATTAGTGTTATCATTATCATTATTAGTTTCTTCTTTTCTGTTCTATTAAACCGTTCTTATCTCAACCTACGAATTTTACTTCTTTTCCTGATTTTCTCCCCCATCCCACTGGGTGGGGGGGGAGTGGGTGAGTGGCTGCGTGTTGCTTAGTTGCTGGCTGGGTGTGGTGGGTTGACCCTGACTGGGTGCCAGGTGCCCGCCAAAGCCGCTCTCTCACTCCCCCTCCTCAGCTGGACAGGGGGGAGAAAATATAACAAAAGGCTTGTGGGTCAAGATAAGGACAGTTTAATAAAGAGAAAGCAAAGGTCGCGCGCGAAAAGCAAAGAAAAACAATTGATGTTATTCTCTACTTCCCATCAGCAGGCGATGTCTAGCCACTTCCTGGGAAGCACGGCTTCAGTACACGTAGTGGTTGCTCTGGAAGACAAAAATGCCCCCTTCCGTCTCCCTTTACTTAGATTTATATCTGAGCTGATGTCATATGGTATGGAATATCTGTTTTGTTAGTTTAGGTCAGCTGTCCTGGCTATGTCCCCTCCCAAGATCTTGCCCAGCCCCAGCCTGTTGTTGAGGGGGGGCAAAAATGTTGGAGAGACAGCCTTGATGCTGTGCCAGCACTGCTCAGCAGTAGCCAAAACACTGGTGTGTTATCGACACCTTTCTAGCTACCAATACAGAGCACAGCACTACGAGGGCTGCTATGGGGAGAATTAACTCCATCTCAGTCAGACCCAATACACTGGGGTTAAACCACGACAGTCCTTTTTGGTGCCCAACGTGGGGCAAGAAGGGTTGAGATAATGACAAACCTGGCCAGAGCTTGTTAAAAGAAATTTGTTATAAGCATTCATTATATTGGACTAATAGTCGCTGGTCACTATGTTGATTTATGTGTTCTTAGAGTTGTTGCTCTGGTTTTTAAAGTTCTGTTATGTATCACCTCGCTTGCTGTATGTAGTCCCTCTTCTGCTGCTTATCATCCGTGGGAGGTGGATTAAGGTTTTCTTTTTAATGTATTGTATAACACTGGTTTATGGTATGATAAAGTCATCGGTTGTGGGATTAATCCGGTATTTGCACTCAGCATTGTCACCTTTATACTCCGGGAGCCATCTGTAGGAAACTATTAATAATTACACCATTTACCTTTCCTCCTTGGAAAACCAGTCTATGAGTGGGGTACCTTTCTTCCCCTCTCCTTTCTCCTTCAGTCCAGTTGCAATGGTGTTTGAGGATTTTGGAAAATTTGAATACTCTTGGGATGTTGAGACCAGCACGGTCCTAGCCCTATTGCTGGGAATTAGCATGCTCCTGAATGTGGTTCAGCTCTTGTTTAAGGTTAAACAACTATTTAAGAAGATCACCCAGAGATCTGCCCCGAGGCTGGATAGTTATGAGTGGCAGGGTGTGTGGGGTAGTATGGGCAAGTACCTAGAAGAGTGGACACCTCCAATGTTTTGGAAATTCACCCCTGAACAAGTGCAGAATCCAGAAGAACTAGTAAAATATTTGGAAAAGGTATGCTGTCGCCTTGGCAATTCCAGAGAGATACAAATCACTGTAACGTGGTGGGGCCTCGCTCATGCCTATCGAGCCCTGTTCAACACCACTCAAGGGGAAGAGAAGGTTTCTGGACCTAACAACAAAACGATGAGCACTGCGGTCACCCAAACCTCGGCAACGGGCACTGCAGCGCCTCCAGCCCCAGCAAGGAGCACAGCAGCTACCCAAACCTTGGCGACAGACACTGCGGTTATCCAAAACCTGGCGAGCAGTACTGCAACTGAACCAGCAGACCAACCTGCACCAGATTCAGTTGCCCCCGTACAGAAGAAGAAATATACAAAAAAATCAGCTCGCTTAGCGAAGGATGAAGGTGAACCAGGGTCATCACGTGAACAGGAGGAAGAGGCAGAACCAGAGGTAATAACCCGATCCCTATCCTTGAGTGAGCTGCGGGATATGCGAAAAGATTTCGGCCGCCCTATAGGTGAGCATATTATCACCTGGCTCCTCTGATGCTGGGACAATGGCACTAATAGCTTGGAATTAGAAGGTAGGGAAGCCAAGCAGCTGGGATCGCTTGCCAGGGAAGGTGGCATTGACAAGGCAATTGGAAAAGGGGCACAAGCCATCAGCCTCTGGAGGCGACTCCTGTCAAGTGTGAAGGAAAGGTACCCCTTCAAGGAAGATGTTATATGTCAATCAAGCAAGTGGACCACCATGGAAAGAGGTATCCAATATCTGAGGGAATTAGCCATGCTAGAGATGATTCATTATGACCCGGACAACCCACAATTACCCAAAGATCCAGATGAAGTCCAATGCACATGACCCATGTGGCAGAAGTTTGTACGGAGCGCACCATCATCCTATGCCAACTCACTGGCAATAATGACCTGGAAAGACGAAGAGGCACCGACAGTGGATGAAGTGGCTCGCCAACTCCAGCAATACGAAGAAAATCTCTCCTCCTCCCTACAAGCCTGCATTTCAGCTGTGGAGAAGCTGACTGAGGATTTCCAGCAATTCTAAGAGGATATGTCCTACTCCCCACCTGTAAGGACCAATGTCTCAGCTGTTAGGAGTGAGTGTTCCTCTGCCCAAGAGAGAGAATATAGAAGGTACACACCGCGAGGTACCCTGTGGTTTTATCTATGTGATCATGGAGAGGACATGAGGAAATGGGATGGAAAACCTACCTCGGTCCTAAATGCACAGCTATGTGAGTTGCGAGGAAAAAACACCACAAAAGGGGATTCTACCAGGAAAAATGCTGCTCCAGTTTCCAAACAGAGTAGAAGGGCTGATCTTATTTCTGATCCTCTTGAAGGGACTTCTGAGCCAGTTTTACAAGAAGTGAATACCGGATACTCTGACCAGAATTAGAGGGGCCCTGCCTCCAGCCAGGTGGAGGAAAGGGATAACCGGGTCTATTGGACTGTGTGGATTCGATGGCCTGGCACGTTAGACCCACAGGAGTATAAGGCTCTAGTAGACACCGGTGCACAGTGTACTCTAATGCCATCAAGTTATAAAGGGGCAGAACCCATCTGTATTTCTGGTGTGTCAGGGGGATCCCAAGAGTTAACTGTATTGGAAGCTGAAGTAAGCCTAACTGGAAATGAATGGCAGAAACACCCCATTGTGACTGGTCCAGAGGCTTCGTGTATCCTTGGCATAGACTATCTCAGGAGAGGGTATTTTAAGGACCCAAAGGGGTATCGATGGGCTTTTGGTATAGCTGCCTTGGAGACGGAGGAAATTGAACAGCTGTCTACCCTGCCTGGTCTCTCTCAAGACCCTTCGGTTGTGGGGTTGCTGAGGGTTGAAGAACAACAAGTGCCAATTGCTACCACGACGGTGCACCGGCGGCAATATCGCACCAACCGAGACTCTCTGATTCCCATCCACAAGTTGATTCGTCCACTGGAGAGCCAAGGAGTGATCAGCAAAACTCACTCACCCTTTAATAGTCCCATATGGCCAGTGCGAAAGTCTAATGGGGAGTGGAGACTAACAGTAGATTATCGTGGCCTGAATGAAGTTACGCCACCACTGAGTGCTGCTGTTCCAGATATGCTAGAACTTCAATATGAACTAGAGTCAAAGGCAGCCAAGTGGTATGCCACAATGGACATTGCTAATGCATTTTTCTCAATCCCCCTGGCAGCAGAGTGTCGTCCACAATTTGCCTTTACTTGGAGGGGTGTCCAGTACACTTGGAATCGATTGCCCCAGGGGTGGAAAAACAGCCCCACCATTTGCCATGGACTGATCCAGGCTGCACTGGAAAAAGGTGAAGCTCCAGAACACCTGCAGTACATTGATGACATCATCATATGGGGCAACACGGCAGAAGAAGTCTTTGAAAAAGGGAAGAAAATAATCCAAATCCTTCTGAAAGCTGGTTTCGCCATAAAAGAAAGTAAGGTCAGGGGACCCGCCCAGGAGATCCAGTTCTTAGGAATAAAATGGCAAGATGGACGCCGTCAGATCCCAATGGACGTGATCAACAAAATAGCAGCTATGTCTCCACCGACTAATAAAAAGGAAACACAGGCCGTCTTAGGTGTCGTGGGTTTCTGGAGAATGCATATTCCAAATTACAGTCTGATTGTAAGCCCTCTCTATCAAGTGACACGGAAGAAGAATGATTTGAAATGGGGCCCTGAGCAACAATAAGCCTTTGAACAAATTAAGTGGGAGATTGTTTATGCAGTAGCCCTTGGACCAGTCCGGGCAGGACAAGATGTTAAAAATGTGCTCTATACTGCAGCCGGGGAGAATGGTCCTACCTGGAGCCTCTGGCAGAAAGCACCTGGGGAGACCCGAGGCCAACCCCTGGGGTTTTGGAGTCGGGGATACAGAGGATCGGAGGCCCGCTATACTCCAACTGAGAAAGAGATATTGGCAGCATATGAAGGAGTTTGAGCTGCCTCAGAAGTGGTTGGTACTGAAACACAGCTCCTCTTAGCACCCCGACTGCCAGTGCTGGGCTGGATGTTCAAAGGGAGGGTCTCCTCTACACATCATGCAACTGATGCCACATGGAGTAAGTGGATTGCACTGATCACACAACAGGCTCGCATAGGAAACCCCAGTCGCCCAGGAATTTTAGAAGTGATCACGGACTGGCCAGAAGGCAAAGATTTTGGAATGTCGCCAGAGGAGGAGGTGACACGTGCTGAAGAGGCCCTGCTGTATAATAAACTGCCAGACAATGAGAGGCAATATGCCCTGTTCACTGATGGGTCCTGTCGCATTGTGGGAAAGCATTGGAGGTGGAAGGCTGCTGTATGGAGTCCTACACGAAAAGTCGCAGAAACTGCTGAAGGAGAAGGTGAATCGAGTCAGTTTGCAGAGGTGAAAGCCATCCAGTTAGCATTAGACATTGCTGAAAGAGAGAAGTGGCCAGTGCTCTATCTCTATACTGACTCATGGATGGTGGCAAATGCCCTGTGAGGGTGGTTACAGCAGTGGAAGCAGAGCAACTGGCAGCGCAGAGGCAAACACATCTGGGCTGCCACACTGTGGCAAGATATTGCATCCCGGCTAGAGAATCTGGTTGTAAAAGTATGTCATGTAGATGCTCATGTACCCAAGAGTCAGGCCACTGAAGAACATCAAAATAACCAACAGGTGGATCAGGCTGCCAAGATTGAAGTGGCTCAGGTGGACCTGGACTGACAACATAAGGGTGAACTATTTATGGCTCAGTGGGCCCATGATACCTCAGGCCATCAGGGAAGAGATGCAACATATAGATGGGCTCGTGATCGAGGGGTGGACTTGACCATGGACACTATCGCGCAGGTTATCCATGAATGTGAAACATGTGCTGCAATTAAGCAAGCCAAGCGGTTAAAGCCCCTGTGGTATGGCGGGCGATGGCTGAAATATAAATATGGGGAAGCCTGGCAGATTGACTATATCACACTCCCACGAACTCGCCAAGGCAAGTGCCATGTGCTTACAATGGTGGAAGCAACCACCGGATGGCTGGAAACATATTCTGTGCCCCATGCCACCGCCTGGAACACTATCCTGGGCCTTGAAAAGCAGGTCTTGTGGTGACATGGCACCACAGAAAGAATTGAGTCAAACAATGGGACTCACTTCCGAAACAACCTCATAGACACCTGGGCCAAAGAGCATGGCATTGAGTGGGTGTATCATATCCCCTATCATGCACCAGCCTCTAGGAAAATTGAGCGATACAATGGACTGTTAAAGACTACATTGAGAGCAATGGGGGGCGGAACTTTCAAACATTGGGATACACATTTAGCAAAAGCCACCTGGTTAGTCAACACCAGAGGATCTGCCAGTCGGGGTGGCCCTGCCCAGTCAGAATTTTTACGTACTGTAGAAGGGGATAAAGTCCCTGTAGTGCACATAAAAAATATGTTAGTGAAGATAGTCTGGGTTACTCCTGCCTCAGGCAGAGGTAAACCCACTCGTGGGATTGCTTTTGCTCAAGGGCCTGGGTGCACTTGGTGGGTGATGCGAAAAGATGGGGAAGTCCGATGTGTGCCTCAAGGGGATTTGATTTTAGGTGAGAATAGCCAGAATTAAACTGTATGATATTAGTTGCTATATAACCCTGCTACTGTATGTTATCATTACTATAATTGTTATATGCTATATCCATAGTACTATAGTAAGCATCACTTAGATCAAGCAAGAATGAACTGTGATAAAACTGAGCGAAGCGCAGTAGTGATGGAACCAGAACTGCCTTCAGCATGCAACAATCCAACAGTGCACACCATCCTCCTGCTGCGTCCAATGTCACCTGCTCGTCACACTGCACTGAAGCCCAATCCTGCTCTACCGACTGAGAGGACTTTGCACCGTCCCTCCTGCCCAGAAAGACTGGTATGACAGATGGAGCCCAGAGCCGGGACCTAAATGAACTCAACGAACATTTTATGAACATGACCCATAAACTAAAGGAATGATATCTCTGTGTGTGTATACACATATACATGTATATATATATATCACTGTTCATATGTCCCAAAGAGACGGAAAGGTGATGATGATTGACCAGGATGTACCTAAAGGTATGGGAACTGAGCATGACGTCAATGGTATAGAATAAGGGGTGGATACTGTCCTGGTTTCAGCTGGGATAGAGTTAATTGTCTTCCTAGTAGCTGGTACAGTGCTATGTTTTGAGTTCAGTATGAGAAGAATGTTGATAACACTGATGTTTTCAGTTGTTGCTAAGTAATGTTTAGTCTAAAGTCAAGGACTTTTCAGCTTCTCAAGCCCAGCCAGAGAGAAAGCTGGAGGGGCACAAGAAGCTGGCACAGGACACAGCCAGGACAGCTGACCCAAACTGGCCAACGGGGTATTCCATACCATGGGACGTCACATAAACTGGGGGGAGTGGGGGCGGGGGTTATCGCCACTCGGGGACTTGCTGGGCATCGATCAGCAGGTGGTGAGCAATTGCACTGCACATCATTTGTATATTCCAATCCTTTTATTATTACTGTTGTCATTTTATTAGTGTTATCATTATCATTATTAGTTTCTTCTGTTCTATTAAACCGTTCTTATCTCAACCCACGAGTTTTACTTCTTTTCCCGATTTTCTCCCCCATCCCACTGGGTGGGGGGGAGTGAGTGAGCGGCTGCGTGGTGCTTAGTTGCTGGCTGGGGTTAAACCACGACAGTTGAACTGTGATCGAAGTGTGGTTCTACAGCCCACAGGCTGATCAACATGAAGGAAGAACGTGACTCCGAAATCTTGAAATGCAAACAGCATCAGTGGGGAAGGAATTGTGTTTTCCAGTATACCCATGCATTTCTATGAATTTATCATTCTACCCTATGCTAGTTAGGCTTTTTTCTTTTCTTTTCTTTGTCTTTTCTGTTTTCACTCAACTACTGTAACAATGACATGGGAAGGAAAATTTCTTGCATTTTGAAAAGGGGTCAGCTGGCAATAAAAAACCTAGTTCCTGATACAGGCTTATTGAACAAGCCCTTTAAAACAAACCTGCACCAATGCCCCCTTGACAGCTAGCAGGGAGTGGGCTTTGAGCTTATGAACAATGAACAGGTAGCTGAATATGCATGTGAGGGAAGAAGAGAAAATTGCAGGTTATTCCTTGGCTTGTCTAACATCAAACTGCTGACTAGCAAAAGTGGTTGAATCACAGGTTGGACCTTTCTGCTCAAGCCTTAAACAACCAGATAGCTTCACAGTAGCTCCATACAAACCCACCTTAATATCTCACAGTCTGCTGGGAGTGGAGTCTGTAGACTCCATAATGTAGGATGCTAACTAGGTCTACTATAGGTAATACTCATGAGCTCCCTTTGGTGACTCCGAACTTGCTTTTAGATGGCTGTTCTCTCTTGCTATAGATGTGATTTTAATGCAATTTCCTAAATGTTTCTGCTGGGTACCACTGTCAACAGTGGCAGCTATAGAGAGCAGCACCTGGGGTAGACACTAACCACCACAGGCCATCTCTGTACCAGATCATGTACCCCATGTAACCCTGTTTGAGAAGCCTTGCTTTGAAGTAAACCCTATGCCATAAGTTTTAATCATCATCTTTTCATCATATTCACAATGAGAGCTGTTGTTATAGTAGCTGCTCTTCCTAAGGCTGTGTTGGGACATCTGATTCATCTATCTTCACTTGACACAAGGACTAGGATAGATGGAGAAAGATAGCTCTAAACCAAGATCTTTGAGCTGCTTCATGCTACTACAGCTGGTAGCTGATCTTTGATCAAGATTTTTGCCCTTGCCAAATGCAGTGCCCTTGCCTTGAGGGCTACATTTTTGCATTCTTCCGTAGTTAGGGAAGGTGAGCAGTGGAATCACCAATATAGCATGCTTGCCCCCACCCCCCGCTCCCATCTTCCTGCATTGCCCAGAAAGGTCTCTTCCATATGAAAGGATAGCCATGAGCCTGTCCTGACACTTTTGTGGCATCCAAGGGTTCCCTATACCTTAAAGCTTAAAAAGACATAGCTGTCAGGCTATGCTCAGTTAGGGTTTAAACTAATTCTTGTAATTACCTTCTTTTAGTGCTCTTGCTTCTTGGGTTTTTATTCAGGCTTGTCAGAAATTTGCCCAAAGTGTCCAGACCATTATATGCTATGAATTTGGAGCCATATTCTTGATTTCATTGCATTGATATGTGCCTTCTCTAATCTGAGCACCTTGGAGTTTGTTTTTTTTAAGGGCAGGAATGGGAGGTTTACTGAATAGCCATTTTTAATTTCTTAGTTGAGTGACTGGTTTTCCTTCAGATTTGCAGGCACCACTGGAGCCCTAGTACTTGAGCAGATTGAGCAGTACCTCAGCAGACATTTACGTAAAAAGGGAATATTAGTTTTTGCAGTTTCCAAAGGGGCAATCCTATTTCAAAGCCACAAGCTCTAAGTGCAGAGAAAATGCTCGTGGTCTGATCTCTACATCTAAGTACTATGCTTAGCAAAATATATGCAAGGATTCAGTGGTAGTGCAGAGGGCTGGAAAATATTTTGTATCATACATAATTTCACTGGAATTTCTGATTTTCAGGACGTTGGTTCTAATATTACTGCAGTCATAGTGTTTAATGTCCCTATAGTGGAATTTCAACATTAAAAAAGAAAATCTATGGCTGTTAGCCAGGAAAGCATACCTCACTGCTTTTGACCAGGCTGATTGTTTTAGGAGCTATGCCTAGCTTTGCCAGGGACAGAGCCTCCAGGCTCTGAAATGGCAAGTACCTGGTAAGAAAACTTATAATAAGCAAGAGTGCCCTCCATACAAATTCACACTTAGAAATGCTGTTACAGATAACAAAAATACTCTTGAGGGACAGCACATATTATTTTAAAATTTTGCCTCTATCCCTTCCTCTTTTTGTATTTAACAGCTGTGAAGTTGTGATTTAAGTGATTTAAGATGTCTGCAGGAAGGAGACTCTTGTTTGTGAGAGGCAGACCTCTTGGTAGCTCCTCGTACTAGCCTGTTGATTGAAACTCACTCTTTTTATTTAAAGCCATCTCTGCCTGTGCTGTCTCTTTATACAGTTCCTTATCTGGCCAGTATTAATTGATGCTGCTCTGTCATGCTGAGGCTGGTGCTATACGTCTTTCAAATAAAATTAAAATTCGATAGAGGGATGTTTAGAATGGATTCAAATGACACACTCATTCTGATTATACCGTTTCCGCTTTTGTAAATGGCCTCCCTTTGGAAAACCAGGCACCATTATTCACTCTAGGAAGCTCACTGTTCCCCCAGCCACTTCTTAGACAGCACAGCCCCATTACAAAGGCTTTATGACCCTGCTGGGACAAGGCAGTGCAAGACTGAAAGACAGAAATAACTGTTTCTGAGGATTCCCATGGATGTCTCCCTTCTCCTCATGAATGCATCAGGAGGCAGATAAGAAATTGCATGGCTGGGCGCTTCAGCTCCACCAGTAAACTGTTGGCTTTGCAAAATACAACATTTTCTCCAAGTCCCGGTGCTCCCACATGCTTACCTCAGACCTGCTGCTGTGCATCAGCTGTTTATGAGCATATATCCCAAGGTCAGAGCTGATTCCTGCCCAGAAGATGTCTATCATCAGAGCTACACAGCTAGTACCAGTCTTCAAGAGAAGCTCACACTGCTGGTGTGAGGAGCAGGTCATTGGCAGGGCAGCATTTGAGACCTTTCCACCAGTTTTACTCTCTCTGAACTTGAGAGCTACCTTCACCTGAATAAAATCAACCTGTTCAAAAGACAGAACAAGCTTAGCTTTGCCCTGCCTTGTGCTGCCAGACAACAGCTGCTGAGGAGATGAAGCAACAAGCCAGGATATGGTAGCAGTGTCTCCAACCTACTGGTTGCTCCTCTATGCTGGGGGCACCCTTTATCGTGTGGTAAACTTACTAGAGGAGCAAAGATGACTGTAGTCCCACTGCCAGCACTGCCAAACACAGCAGGCAGTCTGGGCCCTGAAACACTGTCAAACTGCTGTGCAGACCCACGCCAAAAACTCCTGCAGAGAAGATATCTGCATCCTTCCCAGCCTGTATCAGTCAGCACGTTCTCATGCTAAGGAAACCTTTGTGTGCTTGCTCAAGTTAGTTTTTAAGCCATCTTCTGGATTTGAAAGCTCACACGTGACATAAGCAGTTTTTATTTTTGTCATTGTCTGTAAAATCCTTATGTATAACTTGAGCCTGATCAGGGACACCTTCTAAGCAAAATCCAGGGATTCCCAGAGGCCCACCTGGCTCATACCAACACCAGTACAAAAACCTCTCTCTTCCACATCCACTTCTTTGGAGTTCTAAAATACAGAGAGCAGCTTTACCTGTTGTCCTGGTTTCAGCTGGGATAGAGTTAATTGTCTTCCTAGTAGCTGGTACAGTGCTATGTTTTGAGTTCAGTATGAGAAGAATGTTGATAACACTGATGTTTTCAGCTGTTGCTAAGTAGTGTTTAGTCTAAAGTCAAGGACTTTTCAGCTTCTCAAGCCCAGCCAGCGAGAAAGCTGGAGGGGCGCAAGAAGCTGGCACAGGACACAGCCAGGACAGCTGACCCAAAGTGGCCAACAGGGTATTCCATACCATGTGACATCATGTCTAGTATATAAACTGGGGGGAGTGGGGGGATCGCCGTTCGGGGACTAACTGGGCATCGATCGGCGGGTGGTGAGCAATTGCACTGTGCATCACTTGTATATTCCAATCCTTTTATTATTACTGCTGTCACTTTATTAGTGTTATCATTATCATTATTAGTTTCTTCTTTTCTGTTCTATTAAACCGTTCTTATCTCAACTCATGAGTTTTACTTTTTTTTCCGATTCTCTCCCCCATCCTACTGGGTGGGGGGGAAGTGAGTGAGTGGCTGCGTGGTGCTTAGTTGCTGGCTGAGGTTAAACCACGACACTATGGAACAAAGGAGAATTTAAAAATTAAGACTTCAAATAAGGAATCAGTGTAATAAGGTCATTTTGTGTGCTGAAGATGCTCAGACTTCATCCTGGTGCTTGTAAGTGCACATAAGGTGGGCTGGCTGTGCTTTCAGCGCACTTTTTGTAACAGTGCTGATTTCTCCTGGGTGTAGACCACATTGTTACATCTCACAGCATATGCAGGGAAAGATAACACAAGAGAAAATGTCTGCATTACATTTCCTGGGCAAACTGGAATTCAAAATGCTGACAGCTGACCCTCAATAGTAACAGTAAAGTCCAACAGGGAGTAATAATTAGACCATAAATGACCATTTTGGTCATGATTAGCAGCCGCGTGTTCAGATACTGGGTAAGAGGAAAATCACAGGCTTGCATGGGCTGCTGGGTGGGGAGCAGTACTAAGCAGAGCCACAATTAACATCATTACAGCAGCCCAGACAGATTCACAGTTGATCGTTCTCATCCATCCAAGGAAAAGATGGGCTCTGTGCCAAAGGGGCTTTCCATCTTTGACATTTCATGGCATGTGCCATCAGACGGCTGTCATGGTTTCAGCCCAGCCGGTAACAAAGGACCACGCAGCCGCTCGCTCACTCCTCTCGCCCCCCTCCGGTGGGATGGGGAGGAGAATCAGAGGGGAGAAAAGAAAAAAAAACCGGAACCTCGAGGGTTGAGATAAGGACAATTTACTGGGACAACACAAAAAGAGAGGTTACAACAACGGTACTATTAAAAGAATATACAAAAGGAGTGATGCACAGTGCAACTGCTCACCACCCGGAACCCGATGCTCCACCACTTCCCCCACCGAAAGCGAGAGCTTCCTCCTCAGCTTACTCCCCATTTATATACTGAGCATGATGTCACATGGTATGGAATAGCTCCTTGGCTAGTTCAGGTCAGCTGTCCTGGCTGTGCCCCCTCCCAGGTTCCTGTGAAAATTAACTCTATCCCAGCTGAACCAGGACAACGGCTCAGGGCAGAGAATGGGAAGTTTATTAGCAGTGGCTGGAAGAGTTTAAACTGTAAAGTTTAGTTGCTTTCCACTGCCTTTCTGAAAGTCTTAGAGCACCAAACTTGTGCAGAATGTTATCTCCAAAACACTGATCAAGAATGCGTCTGTGGGGGATTCAACTTCAAATACATAAAAGGTTATACAGCAAAGAGGAGAAAAACTGGCTGTCCCCATGCCAGTGGCAGAACAGACCAGACAGGGTGGGTGTACTGCAGCAAGCTAGCTGGATGCAAGCTAGACATCATGAGAAGCTCTCCAGGAGCAAGGATAGCGAAGCCCTGGAATGGCTCACCTGTGGAAAGCCTTGTACAGAGGTATGGTAACAAAAGTAACTCATCTTGTCACAGCAGAACTTAGTGAGCTCTGGAGGATCTTTCTAGACTTGCAAGTCTTCACATGCTTCACAGACATTAAAACCATACAGATATTAGAGTCATAACATGTTAATAGTTGCACACATCTTGAAGTCAGATCAGTAACAGAAAGTTCATTTCAGAGAAGTTTCCCAGAATGTGCGTACTTGACTTCAGCATATCTCGAACAGCTGCATACTTGGAAGGACTGTGCTGTACCTCTACTTCCTAGCAATATGCTGAAATACTCCTTTTCCCTAGTCTCTGTGGAGTTACTAGGTCTCTCCTTCTGTGCTCTTCTGTGTCCACATAGGCTTCAGCTAGCTTGGACCCCCAGTGCAAGCAACTTCAAACCTTTGGCTGTGTATTGGGTCTGGCTGGGATGGAGTTAACTTTCCCCATAGCAGCCCTCATAGTGCTGTGCTTTGTATTGGTAGCTAGAAAGGTGTTGATAACACACCAGTGTTTTGGCTACTGCTGAGTAGTGCTCCCACAGCATCAAGGCTGTCTCTCCAACATTGCCCCCCTCACCCCCAAAGGCCAGTAGGCTGGGGCTGGGCAAGATCTTGTGAGGAGACATAGCCAGGACAGCTGACCCAAACTGACCAAAGGGATATTCCATAACATATGACATTGTGCTCAGCAATAAAAGCTAAGAGAAGTGGGGGGTGGTATTCGTTATTAATGCATTTGTCTTCCGGAGCAACTGCTATGCATACTGAAGCCCTACTTCCCAGGAAGTGGCTGGACATCACCTGCTAATGGGAAGTAGAGAATAAATCTTTTTGTTTTCCTTTGCTTCTGTGCGTGGCCTTTGCTTTTGCTTTATTAAACTGCCTTTATCTTGACCCATGAGTTCTTTTTCATCTTATCCCCCCCCCCATCCTGCTGAGGAGAGGGAGTGATAGAGTGGGTTGGTGCGCACCTGGCATCCAGCCAAGGTCAACCCACCGCAGGCTGTTATTGGGGATATCTGGCAGAGTGTTTGGCCTGGACTCTATACTCCCCTACAACTTAACAGAGAGACCTCAAATCCCTACTAGCATCTCTTTTATTTGAGAAGCCAAAGAGCATCGGTGGTCATTATCAAATAGATCAAGTGGCAAGTTTTTGGAAAGTACATAGCAAAAATAATTTTGTGGTGGAACATACTTGAGATTTGACTTTATAAGCAGCTAGAGCCAAGCAAAGAGTCTGGAGGGAATGCTGTGTCCTACCACAAGACTTAAATATGGGAGAAAATGAGAAGTTTAAAGCAAGAAGGATTTCCAGGGAAAGACCAGAGACAGTGCTGATAGGAATCCCCAGAGGGGTCAGGACCAGCACAGGGCACAGCAGCCTTGCTGAATTTGTTACATGCATTTCAGTTTCCTTGAAAGGTTGAAACGATCCTTGACCAGATTTTTTTTTTAAAGAAAGTCTTTTTAATTGAGGCAGTTTTTTTCTGGTACTAATGAAAACTCCTTCATGATTAATTCAATATCCTGATATTTGAAGAGCACTGATGTTGTGGTATTATAGAGCTGTTGTGGTTTCAGCCCAGCCGGTAACAAAGGACCACCCAGCCGCTCGCTCACTCCTCCCGCCCCCCTCCGGTGGGATGGGGAGGAGAATCAGAGGGGAGAAAAGAAAAAAAAAACCGGGACCTCGAGGGTTGAGATAAGGGCAGTTTACTGGGACTACACAAAAAGAGAGATTACAACAACAACAACGGTACTAATAAAAGAATATACAAAAGGAGTGATGCACAGTGCAACTGCTCACCACCCGGAACCTGACCCTCCACCGCTTCCCCCACCGAAAGTCGAGAGAACTCCCCCCAGCCTGCTCCCCATATATATACTGAGCATGATGTCACATAGTATGGAATAGCTCCTTGGCTAGTTCAGGTCAGCTGTCCCGGCTGTGCCCCCCCCTCACCTCCCAGGTTCCTGTAAAAAATTAACTCTATCCCAGCTGAACCCAGGACATTATCCACCCCTTATTCTATACCATCTACATCATGCCCAGATCTTACATTTTCCAATTAACCACTACCACTTTCCTTGTCTTGTATACATATATATACATATATATATGGACACCCCCCCCCACACCCACACAAATAGTATTCCCTTAGTCGATGGGCTATCCCTCTAATGTGTCCATCAATTTTATTTAGTCCATGACTTTGGGGCTCCATCTGTTGCAACATTCCTTCAGGATAGGAGAGATGGTGTGAGGTGTTGGATTGTTGTATGCTGCCTCTGGAGCTTGCGGCTGGTACTTTTGGTGCAACCCACGCCCTTGGTCTGCAGGTCAAAGATGTTGATCTTGAGGAAATCGCTGGGCGCCAGTTCAAGTTCTATCACTGTTGTACTTGGCTCGGTTTCAAAGTCCATCCTTCAGTCATTTGGGTAATTCTTACTGTAATACCCTTGATATGGCATATAGACACTATAGATACAATGACATACAGTGGCAGGTTATTTAGCAGTTAACATCATACAGCCTAATTCACTGGCTATTCTCTCCCAAAATCAAATCTCCTTGAGGTACACATCGAACTTCCCCATCCTTCTGCATCACCCACCAAGTGTACCCAGGTCCTTGAGCAAAAGCAATCCCTTGGATGGGTTTGTCTCTGCTTGAGGCAGGACTAACCCAGACTGTCTTTCCTAACATACTCTTCATGCGCACTACAGGGACTTTATCTCCTTCTACAGTATGTGGAAGTCTTGGTTGGGCGGGGCCAGCCCCATTGGCAGATCCTCTAGTCTTAACTAACCAGGTGGCTTTTGTTAAATGTGTATCCCAATGTTTGAAAGTTCCACCCCCCATTGCTCTCAATGTAGTTTTCAGCAGTCCATTGTATCGTTCGATTTTTCTGGAGGCCGGTGCGTGATAGGGGATATGATACACCCACTCAATGTCATGCTCTTTGGCCCAGGTGTCTATGAGGTTGTTTTGGAAGTGAGTCCCGTTGTCCGACTCGATTCTTTCTGGGGTGCCGTGTCGCCATAAAACTTTCTCTTCAAGGCCCAGGACAGTGTTCTGGGCAGTGGCATGGGGCACAGAATATGTTTCCAGCCATCCGGTGGTTGCTTCCACCATTGTAAGCACATGGCACTTGCCTTGGCGAGTTCGTGGGAGTGTGATATAGTCAATCTGCCAGGCCTCCCCTTGTTTATATTTCAGCCATCGCCCTCCATTCCACAGGGGTTTGAGCCGCTTGGCTTGCTTAATTGCAGCACAGGTTTCACATTCATGGATAACCTGTGCGATAGTGTCCATGGTCAAGTCCACCCCTCGATCACGAGCCCATCTATATGTTGCATCTCTTCCCTGATGGCCTGAGGTATCATGGGCCTGCTGAGCCATAAATAGCTCACCCCTATGTTGCCAGTCCAGATCCACCTGAGCCACTTCAATCTTGGCAGCCTGATCCACCTGCTGGTTGTTTTGATGTTCTTCAGTGGCCTGACTCTTGGGTACATGAGCGTCTACGTGACGTACTTTTACCACTAGCTTCTCTATCCGAACACCAATATCTTGCCACAGCGCGGTGGCCCAGATGGGTTTACCTCTGCGCTGCCAGTTGCTCTTCTTGCATTGTTGTAGCCACCCCCACAGGGCATTTGCCACCATCCATGAGTCAGTATAGAGATAGAGCACTGGCCACTTTTCTCTTTCAGCAATGTCTAATGCTAGCTGGATGGCTTTCACCTCTGCAAATTGACTTGATTCACCTTTTCCTTCTGCAGTTTCTGCGACTTGTCGTGTAGGACTCCATACAGCAGCCTTCCACCTCCAATGCTTTCCCACAATGCGACAGGACCCATCAGTGAACAGGGCATATTGCCTCTCATTGTCTGGCAGTTTATTATACAGCAGGGCCTCTTCAGCATGCAGCACCTCCTCCTCTGGCGACATTCCAAAATCTTTGCCTTCTGGCCAGTCCGTGATCACTTCCAAAATTCCTGGGCGACTGGGGTTTCCTATGCGAGCTCGTTGTGTGATCAGTGCGGCCCACTTACTCCATGTAGCATCAGTTGCATGATGTGTAGAGGAGACTTTCCCTTTGAACATCCAGCCCAGCACTGGCAGTCGGGGTGCTAAGAGGAGCTGTGTTTCAGTACCAACCACTTCTGAGGCAGCTCAAACTCCTTCATATGCTGCCAATATCTCTTTCTCAGTTGGAGTATAGCGGGCCTCCGATCCTCTGTATCCCTGACTCCAAAACCCCAGGGGTCGGCCTCGGGTCTCCCCAGATGCTTTCTGCCAGAGGCTCCAGGTAGGACCATTCTCCCCGGCTGCAGTATAGAGCACATTTTTAACATCTTGTCCTGCCCGGACTGGCCCAAGGGCCACTGCATGAACAATCTCCCGCTTAATTTGTTCAAAGGCTTGTCGTTGTTCAGGCCCCCATTTAAAGTTGTTCTTCTTCCGGGTAACTTGGTAGAGAGGGCTTACAATTTGACTGTAATTTGGAATATACATTCTCCAAAAACCCACAACACCTAAGAAAGCCTGTGTTTCCTTTATATTGGTCGGTGGGGACATAGCTGCTATTTTGTTGATCACGTCCATAGGGATCTGGCGACGCCCATCTTGCCATTTTATTCCTAAAAACTGGATCTCCTATGCAGGTCCATTGACCTTACTTTCTTTTATGGCAAAACCAGCCTTCAAAAGGATTTGGATTATTTTCTTCCCTTTCTCAAAGACTTCTTCTGCCATGTTGCCCCATACAATGATGTCATCAATGTACTGCAGGTGTTCTGGAGCTTCACCTTTTTCCAGTGCAGCCTGGATCAGTCCATGGCAAATGGTGGGGCTGTGTTTCCACCCCTGGGGCAGTCGATTCCAGGTGTACTGGACGCCCCTCCAAGTGAAAGCAAACTGTGGCCTGCACTCCACTGCCAAAGGAATGGAGAAAAATGCATTAGCAATGTCCATTGTGGCATACCGCTTGGCTGCCTTTGATTCCAGTTCATATTGAAGTTCTAACATATCTGGCACAGCAGCGCTCAGCAGTGGCGTGACTTCATTCAGCCCACAATAATCTACTGTTAGTCTCCATTCCCCATTAGATTTCCACACGGGCCATATGGGACTATTAAAGGGTGAGTGAGTCTTGCTGATCACTCCTTGGCTCTCCAATTGGCAAATCAGCTTATGGATGGGGATCAGGGAGTCTCGGTTGGTGCGATATTGCCGCCGGTGCACCGTCGTGATAGCAATTGGCACCTGTTGTTCTTCAACCCTCAGCAACCCCACAACCGAAGGGTCTTGAGAGAGACCAGGCAGGGTAGACAGCTGTTCAATTTCCTCCGTCTCCAAGGCAGCTATACCAAAGGCCCAACGGTACCCTTTTGGGTCCTTGAAGTACCCCCTCCTGAGATAGTCTATACCAAGGATGCACGGGGCCTCTGGGCCAGTCACAGTGGGGTGTTTATGCCACTCATTCCCGGTTAGACTCATTTCAGCTTCCAATACAGTTAGCTCTTGGGATCCCCCTGTCACACCAGAGATACAGATGGGTTCTGCCCCTTTATAACTTGATGGCATTAGAGTACACTGTGCACCGGTGTCTACTAGAGCCTTATATTCCTGTGGGTCTGATGTGCCAGGCCATTGAATCCACACTGTCCAGTAGACTCGGTTGTCCCTTTCCTCCACCTGGCTGGAGGCAGGGCCCATCTAATCCTGGTTAGAGTATCTGTTACTCACTTTTCGCAAATGTGAATCAGAAGTCCCTTCAAGAGGATCGGAAATGAGACCAGCCCTTCTACTCCGTCTGGGGGACTGCTCATGGGAAACCAGAGCGGCATTTTTCCAAGAAGAATCCTCTTTTCTGATTGCTTTTTCTCGCAACTCCCGTACCCATGCATCCAGGACTGAGGTAGGTTCTCCATCCCACTTCCTCATGTCCTCTCCATGGTCACGCAGGTAAAACCACAGGTTAGCCCGTCATGTGTACCTTCTCTCTCCTCTTTCTTGGGCAGAGGAATGCTTACTCCCAATAGCCGCGATGCGGGCCTGTACAGGTGGGGAGGAGGACATATCCACTTTGAATTGCTGGAACTCTCGGGACAATTCCTCTACAGCCGAGACACAGGCCCGTAGGGAGGAAGAGAGACTTCCTTCATATTGCCAGAGTTGGACAGCCAATTCGTCCACCGTTTGTCCATAGCCTTCTTTCCAGGACATTACTGCCAATGAGTTGGCATAGGCTGGTGGTGCACTTCGCAGAAACTTCCGCCACATCGGTTGTGTGCATTGGACTTCATCTGGATCTGTGGGTGACTGCGCATTTTCTGGATCATTATAAATCACCTCCAGCACAGCTAATTCCCTCAGGTACTGGATACCTCTCTCCATGGTGGTCCATTTGCCTTGGTGACATGTAACTTCATCCTTGAAGGGGTATCTTTCCTTTACACCTAACAGAAGTCGCCTCCAGAGGCTAAGGACTTGTGTTTTTCTCCCAATCGCCTTGTCTATGCCCCCTTCCCTAGACAGAGAGCCCAACTGTTTGGCTTCCTTACCCTCTAATTCCAAACTACTGGCCCCATTATCCCAGCATCGGAGCAGCCAGGTAACAATGTGCTCACCTGGGTGGTGGCTAAAATCTTTTCGCATGTCATGCAACTCACTCAGGGATAGAGATCAGGTGATTATTTTGGGTTCTGCCTCTTCCTCCTGTTCTCGCGATGGCCCTGGTTCATTTTCATCTATCGCTAAGCGAGCTGATTTCTTTGTGTGTTTCTTTTTCTGTACAGGTGCGACTGATACTGGCACAGGTTGGTTCTCTGGTTTAGCTGCAGTACCTGTCGCCAGGGTTGGGGTAGCCACACTGCCTGTTGCCGGGGTAGGGGTAGCCACGGTGCCTGCCGCCCTGTTTTTCCTCTTTTCCCCCTGAGGGTGCTGCATAATATCAAGCAGTGTTTGGTAGATACTGGCCAGGGCCCAGCAGAGTGCAGTAATTTGTGCGTCTCTGGAATAGCCACAGCATTTTCCTTTCAAATATTCTACCACTTCATGAGGGTTCTGTAGTTGTTCGGGAGTGAACTTCCAAGCCACTGGAGGTGAGAAGTTCTCTAGATACCTGCCCATATCCTCCCACATGCTGTGCCACCCATGAATATCCAGCTTTGGGGCAGATCTCTGGGTGATATTCTTAAAAAACCTTTTTGTAGCCCTAAACAAGACCTGAAACACTTTCAGGAGGCATAGCACTAACAGCACACTAGCTTGCACATCCCAAGGATATTCAAAATTCTCAAAAGCTGTTGTAATTAGCCGGAAGGAGAGAAGGGAGGTGAACGGACGGGGGGAAGTATCCCCCCCTGACTTCCCCATGGGTTGGGTGTAATTACCAATAAAATCCGATAGAAGGTGCCCGAAGTATGGAAATGATATCACTGCCTCATACAGATACCAGCTTAACCTCATGACCAGTGATGTAATCATTTCACAAGTCGACATTGCCCAGTATAGCAAAATGATAATCCCAATCCTTCTCCCAGAGGTGATAAATGTAACTACAGGCAATACATAGAGCATATAAGAACTTACAAAACGCCACCATGTAAACAAATGAACCAACATTGTAACTAGCATCTATTTATCTAATATAAGAAATGCGTTTCTAATACAAGAAATTTGTTTCAACACGCTCTGGCCAGATCCGTCGTTATCTCAACCCTTCGTGCCCCACGTTGGGCGCCAAAAAAGGACTGTCATGGTTTCAGCCCAGCCGGTAACAAAGGACCACGCCCGCTCCCTCACTCCTCCCACCCCCCTCCGGTGGGATGGGGAGGAGAATCAGAGGGGAGAAAAGAAAAAAAAAAAACGGGACCTCGAGGGTTGAGATAAGGGCAGTTTACTGGGACTACACAAAAAGAGAGGTTACAACAACAACAATGGTACTAACAAAAGAATATACAAAAGGAGTGATGCACAGTGCAACTGCTCACCACCCGGAACCCGACGCTCCACCACTTCCCCCACCGAAAGTCGAGCGAGCTCCCCCCAGCCTGCTCCCCATTTATATACTGAGCATGATGTCACATGGTATGGAATAGCTCCTTGGCTAGTTCAGGTCAGCTGTCCCGGCTGTGCCCCCCCCTCACCTCCCAGGTTCCTGTAAAAAATTAACTCTATCCCAGCTGAACCCAGGACAATAGCTATCACAGAAAATTACCATTTCAGGACAGATGGTGCAGTGGTGTTGATGAGTAACAATTAAGCCCAATCATTAAGGGCTCTTCTGCTCATTGAAGATTGTGGCAGGTACACCCACCCCGACAGGAAACAAAACTTCTCCGGACAGGGAGGAGAGGAAAAAAAAACCAAACCCTAGAGGCCACAGGTTGAAAGCTGAACTGACCAAGCCAACATGCGTCAGGTACACGGAAGTGTTGACCTTTTGGCCAATGGGGATTAAAATGACCACAGATCAGATTCAACAAGGGTATAAATGGGGCCCCACCAGAGGACATTTTGAGTCAGTCCTCCTCGGAGCAGTGGGTCTGCAGTCAGGGACTCTCCCCTTGGGTTGGGATGCCGCCCTAGGTAACTCCTCAAGGTTGAGAGCCCTCATCTTTTAGGTGAGTGATATGTGCATTTTGAGTCATCATTTTAAATCTTAAGGATTCTTAAGTCGGCCGTGTAGTACTAATTCCCCTTACATCATTGAACCTGTGGTTCACTAATGTTATTGGAGTTTTAACTAACTTTTTTACTGAGGAATAAATCTGATTTTTAACACCTGTTGGATTTGATTGTGTGAGCCTCCATAACAAGACATCCACTGAAGACATGTATATGAAAAGTAGATATGACTTGTTTTCTGCTGGCAATATCCTCATAGACTTTTTAGAGGACCCTTTTTTATCTTTAGATTAATTAATTAAAGGGGCTGTATCTGAGTTATGACTTTTGATTCTCTTTCCTAAGCATTAAATGGTTTTAGAAAAAGTTTCATGTCTTAACCTAGAGTTACATAGTACTTGTAATCATTGAAGACTGATCCATTATATCTCACTGTTAAGTGTCTAATTTTGAACAACCAGATGAATCAGATCTTTAAAACTTTGTATCAAAGGAACTCCATAAAGTCACGAGGAAGACTGTCCCAACTCCATCCCTGAAAGGGACAAGTGTGTTGTTATTTCAGTACAAAATAATTTGGGTAATCTGTAAAGTAAGGTGACTAGCATGGATGGTTTAATAAATAAGGGCATTTGGTATTTTCTCACTAGAAGAAGAAAAGGATGACTGAAATGTCCCATTAGACTGATAACAGTGATTCGATACAGATTCAAAATACAGTAAGACCCATCACACTCTAAGAGCAGATGGGTGGCATGCATCTCCTTATGAGGACGAAGCTAGCTGGTGTCACACCCCAGGACCATTTGTTTGCTCACAATCGCTCCTTGGGTCCAAAAATTCCTTCAGCTGCTCCCACATCAAGGAATCAATATTCAACTCTCGAACACAACTCCCCCTGGCAGAGAAATGGAGCAGAGCCTCAGCCCCAGACACCTGACAGGGCAGGACAGAGGGCATCCCATGGGTGCTCACCCAGGCACACTGGCCCTGTGCTTAGGAAGGGGCTATGCCTGGGAGTGCAGAGACCTGAGCACAGACCCTCCTGCCACCACCACCTGGGAGTGTTTTGGCAAGCATGCCCACACAGCCCAGCCCTCAGATCTCGCCACGTGTCCCCCTCCTCATATTGATTTCCAATTTTTCAACATCCACGGATGCTCAAGTTCCCCAAAGAGCCATCCTGTGCAGGCACAACCGGATGCCTGTATCACTCCATCTGTCCATCACTTGTAGTGGGCAGTAAAAGTCATTTCTGCCTAACATGTAGGCTGCAGCTTCCTGTGTCAGTGCCAGTCCTGGCCATTCCTTCCTCCTCCCTCTCTCTTCTTCCTTCCGCTGTGGGGTCCCAGCCCTCGCACAGCCCCTCAGCTGCACCAGGGCAGCTGGTTGAGGTGGACACAACTGGATTGTAGGACTAACCTAAATTAAGCTTGTTTGTTCTGCTGGGCTGTTTCAGGGGGCTGATTTTGTGACCCCCTGCTGGCCAAGGGAGCCGGGACAAGGAGAGGGGGAGGTCAGTGCTGCTGAGCTGGCACTGCTGCCAAAAGAAAGCCTTGTCCAAGTCTAGCTTCAGTGATACCATTAATTGGGACGTCTAGGACTGGGCACCTCATACAATGTTTTAATCTGCACCTCCACTTACGGCAACACTGGGGGGTCCTCTTTGCATGCATATGCTGTACCTCCAGACTTCTTTCCAAATAGCATGCCATTTCCCACTTCCCTTCTCTCCTTTCCAACAGTCTTACCTCTTCCTTTCCCCTTGCCATTGCTGCCTCCATGCCTGACTGGTGGGACAGGGGACCCAGTGCCTGAGCAAGTGCTGCAGAGAGGCTCAGGAGGACACAGGCAATTCAGGACAAGACTGAAATGGCTGTGCTAGAAATCAAGGAGGTCACATTTTATATGTGAAGGCAATTGTCAGTCCCAGTCCCACTCTCCCTTCCATCCGCATGGGCATCACAGCACCGCATAAGGGAAAATCTGGCCCACATACCCCAGAAAATCTTCCCCCGGATTCAGGAAGAGACTAAAAACAGAAGGGCAGATGAGATGCAGCTCTGTTTTCCTGCTATCCCCATCCCTCCCCACATCCCTATTAAAAAGCAATAACTGAAACCCATTTCCCTCCTTGTTATTCCTGCATTATAATTGTTTGTAAATGCCATTTTTTCTTTAATTACACCTTCCTACATATACATGAGAATGATAGGGTAAAGAACAATCCAACATTGCAATTGAATTACAAAAGCATTGCACATGGCTGTTCTATTAACTTCACAACAGTGATGTGTTATAAAATGCAAAGTGCAGAAAATGGGGTAGTAATTTGTTTATAAATATATTAATTAGGTGGAACAAATGCCGTATTGCCTGAGAAAAGCAAATCACTGATTGCAAAGTGTGCTTTCTAGCATGGATTTCACATGAAAAAAATGTAGCTAATAAAGCTACCTTTATGCTTTGTATTACAGCTTTTTATCATAAATAGCTAATAACCAATTTACATTAATGGTATTGGCACAAATGTAAAATAGGGTCTTTTTGTTTGTATTGCTGAAGTGCAATTCTATTGCCAGATGATTGTATTTGGCCATTTCATTAACTAGAGAGATCTAAGAAACAGATACAGTTCCAGGGCCTGCCCAAGGAATATTAATATGGAAAAGAAATTGCACCACACACCTGGTTACAAGCTTGGGCCTCACAAAGAGCACGTGTGCTTTACACACCAAAGCCTGTTCCTTCATTGCGCACATTAATATAGAGAGACCACATCTCAAACAGGCTGGTGCTGTCTCAAATCAGGTTTAGAAACAAGGCTTTCCAGTCTCATGAGGCTTTTCAAGATTTCAGATGTTCTTCTGTTCTGAATCACAAACACCAAGGTCTTGGGAAGCTGGTTGCCATCCACCCTAACAAAAAGAGAGGGCTGGAAAAGTGCGACCATGGTCTGGGGTCATTCACTTAAAACAGGGTGGAACTTGCCTCCGAAGGCACGGTGGCTTTGCTCAGGGCAAAGCCAGCCAAAGTGTCAGAAATGGGGCTGTCCTCTCCCTAACAGGGCTGTGCTTTCCAGGTGCAGCTCTCCTCTGTTAGCAAATACTCTCCCATTCCTGACTGATTTAGAGCACCCTCCTCTTTGCTATAGTGAAACCATTCTCCTGCAGCTGAGATGTGCCTTATATTTTCTCAGGCATAGGAAGTGATGTAGAACCTTGCACGGGATTTACACCACTATTTCTCTCCATTCCCCAGGTAATGGCTTTCCTGCTTGACACCTGGAAAAAGGGACTGTTGCAACATAATGATTTTTATAGGTTTAGATGGCTGGTGGAGAAAGGGGCCTTTACAGCCTACTAAATCAATGTTTCTGCTAGCCAAAGATCAAATGTAAATGTTGGCAAATTACTGGCAAGTCACGTTAAAGTCACACAATCCAGTCTGCTATAGCAATAGAGGTTTTCCATTTCAGGCCTCATTCATCTGGGACCTTTCATATTCACAGGGTCTTTCTTTAGTCATGCTATGTAAGCAGCTACTGTATATACTGAAAGCCAATTTTCCCATATACTTAAGTGTGCTGCTGGAGGAACAAGAAATCATGAATCTATTTCCAATTTCATTACCCTTTATGTGATATTAATACAAAAGCATCCTTTCCCCTCGTCTGCTTGTTTCTTAGATGAAGACTAGAAGAAAGGCTTCTTCTCTTTATACAAATTGGCAGTTAACTGTTTTCCTTTCATCAATAGAGAAGGCAACAGACATTTTCTACAGCAAGAGAATTTTGGAAGAGGGATGTGTCTATTGGTTGTGTGTCGTTTCACTTCCAGGCATGGAATACACTGGGCTAAATTTTGCTGCCATTGATACCAGTATAACATCTCCAGAAAATCCCTGATGAATGCAGAATATTTTTTTTTTCCTTTTGAACATGAACAACCATTTTAAAGAATCATGATGTAAATATACATATATATATGTCAACCACAGCTCCCTCTCATCCTCACTATGAGCAATGTCATTCTAGCAGATCAACAGAATTACAGTAGATCTCAGCATTGTACTTATGCTGCATTGCTATAAATCGAGAATAATTTCATTACAGTTCATCAAATTCTATTGATGCAACTCCAATGTAAATGAGGTCAGAATCAGGCTTCATGACCTCTGGATCCTCTGCCCACCACATGCACAGAACATAATGAACTAAGTAAATGTGGTAGGCAAGATAATGCTATTCCTGTAGCATACAAAATATTAAAGGTAATTAACAACATCAACATTACTAGATGAGTGTTATGAATGGCCAAGACTTAAGAGAAGTAAAAGAGGAGAATCACTTCTCTGGAGACCTGGCACCAGGAGACAGAACCCATCATATGAGGTCAGTGCTCCAAGCTTGTTCTGGTTTGGTAATTACTTAAAGTAGTTACTACCTGATTGCAATTAGGTGGACTAAGTGAAAGACTTCATGGTTTCACTTCCATTCCTAAGCAAGAAGACCAATGCTCCAGTTAGCTCACGTGGCTCTTGCATATTATGAGCCATACAAATACCAAGTTCAGCTAATTATGATTCATGTTAAACTTACCATCTGATACAAATCCCATTATCTGAATACAAAAATTACCAAGGGATTCCACGGGGAATCTGGATCAGATCTACAATGACGAATGCCAAGTTTGTAGGGCCAAAATGAGCTGACTACACCAGTGCAATTTTAACATAGCTCTATTAAAGTCAGTGAGGCTACTCTGATTTATGAGACTCTGAGAGAAGAATTTAACTATTAGTAGTATGCACTGGAATACAGTGTGCTTCCTGTTTTATAGCAGCCCTAAAGATTTTTTTTTTTTTTCAAAAAAACCCTAATTATTTTTTCTTTCAACTGTAGCTATTACGTGTTCTCCTGATGGTTTTTCAGAGGTAATATACCCCATTTAATGAGCTCATGGTTTCCTCTAGTAAAAATATTCATTACAACCTATAATAGGGCAGGAAAGCTTTTAATACAATGTAGCCTTTGAGTCAAATACGGCTCTTCCATTTCAGCGGGATTCTATTCTCACTTGACATCAATAATGTTGCCTAAGAGGAAATGAGAGAGGGGCTTGGTCAATTATACATGTATAATTTTTACAGAAACAGCTTGAAAGTGACAGAAATAATCATTAATGAAGACTAATGGGAAGATTCAGGGGTACAGAAATAGCTATTTACTATTTCACTTTTGTCGTGGTTTAACCCCAGGCAGCAACTAAGCACCACGCAGCCACTCACCCGCTTCCCCCCCCACCCAGTGGGATGGGGAGAGAATCGGGAAAAGAAGTAAAATTAGTAGGTTGAGATAAGAACGGTTTAATAGAACAGAAAAGAAGAAACTAATAATGATAATGATAACACTAATAAAATGACAACAGTAATAATAAAAGGATTGGAATATACAAATGATGCGCAGTGCAATTGCTCACCACCCGCCGATCAACACCCAGTTAGTCCCCGAGCGGCGATAACCCCCGCCCCCACTCCCCCCAGTTTATGTGACGTCCCATGGTATGGAATACCCCATTGGCCAGTTTGGGTCAGCTGCCCCGGCTGTGTCCTGTGCCAACTTCTTGTGCCCCTCCAGCTTTCTCGCTGGCTGGGCTTGAGAAGCTGAAAAGTCCTTGACTTTAGACTAAACATTACTTAGCAACAACTGAAAACATCAGTGTTATCAACATTCTTCTCATACCGAACTCAAAACATAGCACTGTACCAGCTACTAGGAAGACAATTAACTCTATCCCAGCTGAAACCAGGACAGTATCCACCCCTTATTCTATACCATTGACGTCATGCTCAGTTCCCATACCTTTAGGTACATCCTGGTCAATCATCATCACCTTTCCATCTCTTTGGGACATATGAACAGTGATATATATATACACATGTATATGTGTATACACACACAGAGATATCATTCCTTTAGTTTATGGGTCATGTTCATAAAATGTTCGTTGAGTTCATTTAGGTCCCGGCTCTGGGCTCCATCTGTCATACCAGTCTTTCTGGGCAGGAGGGACGGTGCAAAGTCCTCTCAGTCGGTAGAGCAGGATTGGGCTTCAGTGCAGTGTGACGAGCAGGTGACATTGGACGCAGCAGGAGGATGGTGTGCACTGTTGGATTGTTGCATGCTGAAGGCAGTTCTGGTTCCATCACTACTGCGCTTCGCTCAGTTTTATCACAGTTCATTCTTGCTTGATCTAAGTGATGCTTACTATAGTACTATGGATATAGCATATAACAATTATAGTAATGATAACATACAGTAGCAGGGTTATATAGCAACTAATATCATACAGTTTAATTCTGGCTATTCTCACCTAAAATCAAATCCCCTTGAGGCACACATCGGACTTCCCCATCTTTTCGCATCACCCACCAAGTGCACCCAGGCCCTTGAGCAAAAGCAATCCCACGAGTGGGTTTACCTCTGCCTGAGGCAGGAGTAACCCAGACTATCTTCCCTAACATATTTTTTATGTGCACTACAGGGACTTTATCCCCTTCTACAGTACATAAAAATTCTGACTGCGCAGGGCCACCCCGACTGGCAGATCCTCTGGTGTTGACTAACCAGGTGGCTTTTGCTAAATGTGTATCCCAATGTTTGAAAGTTCCGCCCCCCATTGCTCTCAATGTAGTCTTTAACAGTCCATTGTATCACTCAATTTTCCCAGAGGCTGGTGCATGATAGGGGATATGATACACCCACCCAATGCCATGCTCTTTGGCCCAGGTGTCTATGAGGTTGTTTCGGAAGTGAGTCCCGTTGTTTGACTCAATTCTTTCTGTGGTGCCATGTCGCCACAAGACCTGCTTTTCAAGGCCCAGGAGAGTGTTCTGGGCAGTGGCATGGGGCACAGAATATGTTTCCAGCCATCCGGTGGTTGCTTCCACCATTGTAAGCACATGGCACTTGCCTTGGCGAGTTTGTGGGAGTGTTATATAGTCAATCTGCCAGGCCTCCCCATATTTATATTTCAGCCATCGCCCGCCATACCACAGGGGCTTTAACCGCTTGGCTTGCTTAATTGCAGCACATGTTTCACATTCATGGATAACCTGCGCGATAGTGTCCATGGTCAAGTCCACCCCTCGATCACGAGCCCATCTATATGTTGCATCTCTTCCCTGATGGCCTGAAGTATCATGGGCCCACTGAGCCATAAATAGTTCACCCTTATGTTGTCAGTCCAGGTCCACCTGAGCCACTTCAATCTTGGCAGCCTGATCCACCTGTTGGTTATTTTGATGTTCTTCAGTGGCCTGACTCTTGGGTATGTGAGCATCTACATGACATACTTTTACAACCAGATTCTCTAGCCGGGATGCAATATCTTGCCACAGTGTGGCAGCCCAGATGTGTTTGCCTCTGCGCTGCCAGTTGCTCTGCTTCCACTGCTGTAACCACCCCCACAGGGCATTTGCCACCATCCATGAGTCAGTATAGAGATAGAGCACTGGCCACTTCTCTCTTTCAGCAATGTCTAATGCTAGCAGGATGGCTTTCACCTCTGCAAACTGACTTGATTCACCTTCTCCCTCAGCAGTTTCTGTGACTTGTCATGTAGGACTCCATACAGCAGCCTTCCACCTCCAATGCTTTCCCACAATGCGACAGGACCCATCAGTGAACAGGGCATATTGCCTCTCATTGTCTGGCAGTTTATTATACAGCAGGGCCTCTTCAGCATGCAGCACCTCCTCCTCTGGCGACATTCCAAAATCTTTGCCTTCTGGCCAGTCCGTGATCACTTCCAAAATTCCTGGGCGACTGGGGTTTCCTATGCGAGCTCGTTGTGTGATCAGTGCAATCCACTTACTCCATGTGGCATCAGTTGCATGATGTGTAGAGGAGACCCTCCCTTTGAACATCCAGCCCAGCACTGGCAGTAGGGGTGCTAAGAGGAGCTGTGTTTCAGTACCAACCACTTCTGAGGCAGCTCAAACTCCTTCATATGCTGCCAATATCTCTTTCTCAGTTGGAGTATAGCGGGCCTCGGATCCTCTGTATCCCCGACTCCAAAACCCCAGGGGTCAGCCTCGGGTCTCCCCAGGTGCTTTCTGCCAGAGGCTCCAGGTAGGACCATTCTCCCCAGCTGCAGTGTAGAGCACATTTTTAACATCTTGTCCTGCCCGGACTGGCCCAAGGGCCACTGCATGAACAATCTCCCACTTAATTTGTTCAAAGGCTTATTGTTGCTCAGGGCCCCATTTCAAATCATTCTTCTTCCGTGTCACTTGATAGAGAGGGCTTACAATCAGACTGTAATTTGGAATATGCATTCTCCAGAAACCCACGACACCTAAGAAGGCCTGTGTTTCCTTTTTATTAGTCGGTGGAGACATAGCTGCTATTTTGTTGATCACGTCCATTGGGATCTGACAGCGTCCATCTTGCCATTTTATTCCTAAAAACTGGATCTCCTGGGCGGGTCCTCTGACCTTACTTTCTTTTATGGCGAAACCAGCTTTCAGAAGGATTTGGATTATTTTCTTCCCTTTTTCAAAGACTTCTTCTGCCGTGTTGCCCCATACGATGATGTCATCAATGTACTGCAGGTGTTCCGGAGCTTCACCTTTTTCCAGTGCAGTCTGGATTAGTCCATGGCAAATGGTGGGGCTGTTTTTCCACCCCTGGGGCAATCGATTCCAAGTGTACTGGACACCCCTCCAAGTAAAAGCAAATTGTGGACGACACTCTGCTGCCAGGGGGATTGAGAAAAATGCATTAGCAATGTCCATTGTGGCTTACCACTTGGCTGCCTTTACTCCAGTTCTTATTGAAGTTCTAGCATATCTGGAACAGCAGCACTCAGCGGTGGCGTAACTTCATTCAGGCCAGCATAGTCTACTGTTAGTCTCCACTCCCCATTAGACTTTCGCACTGGCCATATGGGACTATTAAAGGGTGAGTGAGTTTTGCTGATCACTCCTTGGCTCTCCAGTTGGCGAATCAACTTGTGGATGGGAATCAGAGAGTCTCGGTTGGTGCGATATTGCCGCCGGTGCACCGTCGTGGTAGCAATTGGCACTTGTTGTTCTTCAACCCTCAGCAACCCCACAATCGAAGGGTCTTGAGAGAGACCAGGCAGGGTAGACAGCTGTTCAATGCCCTTCGTCTCCATGGCAGCTATATCAAAAGCCCATCGATACCCCTTTGGGTCCTTAAAATACCCTCTCCTGAGATAGTCTATGCCAAGGATACACGAAGCCTCTGGACCAGTCACAATGGGGTGTTTCTGCCATTCATTCCCAGTTAGGCTTACTTCAGCTTCCAATACAGTTAACTCTTGGGATCCCCCTGTCACACCAGAAATACAGATGGGTTCTGCCCCTTTATAACTTGATGGCATTAGAGTACACTGTGCACCGGTGTCTACTAGAGCCTTATACTCCTGTGGGTCTAACGTGCCAGGCCATCGAATCCACACAGTCCAATAGACCCGGTTATCCCTTTCCTCCACCTGGCTGGAGGCAGGGCCCCTCTAATTCTGGTCAGAGTATCCAGTACTCACTTCTCGTAAAACTGGCTCAGAAGTCCCTTCAAGAGGATCAGAAATAAGATTAGCCCTTCTACTGTGTTTGGAAACTGGAGCAGCATTTTTCCTGGTAGAATCCCCTTTTGTGGTGGTTTTTCCTTGCAACTCACATAGCTGTGCATTTAGGACCGAGGTAGGTTTTCCATCCCATTTCCTCATGTCCTCTCCATGATCACATAGATAAAACCACAGGGTACCTCGCGGTGTGTACCTTCTATATTCTCTCTCTTGGGCAGAGGAACACTCACTCCTAACAGCTGAGACATTGGTCCTTACAGGTGGGGAGTAGGACATATCCTCTTAGAATTGCTGGAAATCCTCAGTCAGCTTCTCCACAGCTGAAATGCAGGCTTGTAGGGAGGAGGAGAGATTTTCTTCGTATTGCTGGAGTTGGCGAGCCACTTCATCCACTGTCGGTGCCTCTTCGTCTTTCCAGGTCATTATTGCCAGTGAGTTGGCATAGGACGATGGTGCGCTCCGTACAAACTTCTGCCACATGGGTCGTGTGCATTGGACTTCATCTGGATCTTTGGGTAATTGTGGGTTGTCCGGGTCATAATGAATCATCTCTAGCATGGCTAATTCCCTCAGATATTGGATACCTCTTTCCATGGTGGTCCACTTGCTTGATTTACATATAACATCTTCCTTAAAGGGGTACCTTTCCTTCACACTTGACAGGAGTCACCTCCAGAGGCTGATGGCTTGTGTCCCTTTTCCAATTGCTTTGTCAATGCCACCTTCCCTGGCAAGCGATCCCAGCTGCTTGGCTTCCCTACCTTCTAATTCCAAGCTATTAGTGCCATTGTCCCAGCATCAGAGGAGCCAGGTGATAATATGCTCACCTATAGGGCGGCCGAAATCTTTTCGCATATCCCGCAGCTCACTCAAGGATAGGGATCGGGTTATTACCTCTGGTTCTGCCTCTTCCTCCTGTTCCCATGATGACCCTGGTTCACCTTCATCCTTCGCTAAGCGAGCTGATTTTTTTGTATATTTCTTCTTCTGTACGGAGGCAACTGATACTGGTGCAGGTTGGTCCGCTGGTTCAGTTGCAGTACCGCTCGCCGGGTTTTGGATAACCGCAGTGTCTGTTGCCAAGGTTTGGGTAGCTGCCGTGCTCATTGCCGGGGCTGGAGGGGCTGGAGTGCCCGTCGCTGAGGTTTGGGTAGCCATAGTGCTTGTCGCCAGGGCTGGAGGGGCTGCAGCACCCGTTGCCGAGGTTTGGGTGACCGCAGTGCTCATCGTTTTGTTGTTAGGTCCAGAGACCTTCTCTTCCCCTTGAGTGGTGTTGAACAGGGCTCGATAGGCATGGGCGAGGCCCCAGCACGTTACAGTGATTTGTATCTCTCTGGAGCTGCCGGGGTGACAGCACACCTTTTCCAAATATTTTACTAGTTCTTCTGGATTTTGCACTTGTTCAGGGGTGAATTTCCAAAACATTGGAGGTGCCCACTTTTCTAGGTACTTGCCCATACTACCCCACACACCCTGCCACTCATAACTATCCAGCCTCGGGGCAGATCTCTGGGTGATCTTCTTAAATAGTTGTTTAACCTTAAACAAGAGCTGAACCACATTCAGGAGCATGCTAATTCCCAGCAATAGGGCTAGGACCGTGCTGGTCTCAACATCCCAAGAGTATTCAAATTTTCCAAAATCCTCAAACACCATTGCAACTGGACTGAAGGAGAAAGGAGAGGGGAAGAAAGGTACCCCACTCATAGACTGGTTTTCCAAGGAGGAAAGGTAAATGGTGTAATTATTAATAATTTCCTACAGATGGCTCCCGGAGTATAAAGGTGACAATGCTGAGTGCAAATACCGGATTAATCCCCCAACCGATGACTTTATCATACCATAAACCAGTGTTATACAATACATTAAAAAGAAAACCTTAATCCACCTCCCACGGATGATAAGCAGCAGAAGAGGGACTACATACAGCAAGCGAGGTGATACATAACAGAACTTTAAAAACCAGAGCAACAAAACTAAGAACACATAAATCAACATAGTGACCAGCGACTATTAGTCCAATATAATGAATGCTTATAATAAATTTCTTTTAACAAGCTCTGGCCAGGTTTGTCATTATCTCAACCCTTCTTGCCCCACGTTGGGCACCAAAAAGGACTGTCGTGGTTTGACCCCAGCCAGCAACTAAACACCACGCAGCCACTCACCCACTTCCCCCCCACCCAGTGGGATGGGGGAGAAAATCGGGAAAAGAAGTAAAATTCGTGGGTTGAGATAAGAACGGTTTAATAGAACAGAAAAGAAGAAACTAATAATGATAATGATAACACTAATAAAATGACAACAGTAATGATAAAAGGATTGGAATGTACAAATAATGCACAGTGCAATTGCTTACCACCCGCCGATCGACACCCAGCAAGTCCCCGAGTGGCGATAACCCCCGCCCCCACTCCCCCCAGTTTATGTGACGTCCCATGGTATGGAATACCCCGTTGGCCACTTTGGGTCAGCTGCCTCAGCTGTGTCCTGTGCCAGCTTCTTGTGCCCCTCCAGCTTTCTCACTGGCTGGGCTTGAGAAGCTGAAAAGTCCTTGACTTTAGACTAAACATTACTTAGCAACAACTGAAAACATCAGTGTTATCAACATTCTTCTCACACTGAACTCAAAACATAGCATTGTACCAGCTACTAGGAAGACAATTAACTCTATCCCAGCTGAAACCAGGACAGCTTCTCCTGAGGCTGGCTGGTTGAGACAGCTCTGGTAACTGGGGAGCTGCCCAGTGCTTCCCAGCTGTCAGTGTCAACATCCCCTTGGGTCGCTAGCTCGGAGGAAGGATAGGTGTCGCAGGGCTCCCTGCAGGGCACAAACAGCCACCTGCACCATTCCCTGACACGCATGAGTCACAATATTTTACAGGTAAAGCAAGCTGTCTGCAAGGAAAGGGGGTTGTCACTTGTTTTCAAAAGTTAGATCCTGCAAAGAAAAAGCCAGTTTCTTTATCACTGGGAATAGCACTATTTACAAGAAAAGGACACCAAATGAGGCCAGCCTTCCCAGTAAAGCCCTACTGACAGAAGCAGCTCAGGAGAGTTTGGCTGCTGATTCAATGCTTCTTATAAACCCCCTGAAGCTTTGAATGCCTCGTGGTCATTATTAGGGAAAAAAACTGCATATTCCATAAACCTACATTAATTTGGCAACTTTTACAAGTGCTAAATTCCCTTTTAAAAAGGTGTTAAAAAAATGTACTGAGGCACAGATTTAATAGCTTGGATTTAGTCAATCAAAATCAAGGGCAAGTACGGAATAACTATTAAAAAAGATAAAATGGGGTGTGCATCAAATCCAGCAGAGGCAAGTTCAGTAATATATGATGCAGTTCAGATTGCCAGATTTGCCCACAGTCACTGCATTACCAGCACTGTATTCTAACTTAAGTGCTTTGGAATATGGAAGTGCGAGAGGAGCCATATAAAACCAAATTTAAATTCTATTTAAAAGTTAAAGGCACCAGTAAAAGAGAATAAATATCACTCCTTGCTTTATGCAGATAGGAAAATCCATCATGAAATGATTGATAAGCCTTATTCCAAAGGCAGCCTTCAGGGTGCCGCTCTGTACCGCCTTGCTGAGAGATGCAGCACCACATTCGCAGGCCATGGTTGTAAAGGTGGTGCAAAGCTCCCCTGCCAGCCTCTCCACGCTGACTGCAGACCACCCCAGCCAGGGGCAGCCACCTCTGGGGCAGCTTGTGGAGGTGGCAAGCCTGCTGTGATGTTTTGCCTGAGGGCCTGGACATGAGCCCTTGCATGTGCCCCATGGATGGCCCTGCACTGCAGTGTACCAGTTGCCACACCTAGACCATTTCATTTCAGAGAAGGAAACAGGGATGTCCCAGGCTATACATGGCATCAGAAATGATGTGCCAACAACTGCCCTGGCTCTGAGCATGTTGCTCCTTGGACGCCTTCTCTAGGAGAGAAAAAAATCTTGCCTGTGATCTTTACAAACCCAGAGTGTGTACAGGAACAAATAAATTGGCTAAGGCAATTTCATATGCCTGGAGACCTCTTCAGTGCCCATTTGCAATACCTGCTGGAAGGAGTGAAGGAAATATTAAATGGACAGCAATCAGTCACTGACAAAGCCAAATGCACCTCAGGAAGATGACAGGACAGAATTTGCACAGAAAGGTAAACAAGAGGGTGAAGCTGCCACACTAACAGAAATTTAAATACCAAATCACAGTCCAGAACATCGGCCTACACTGGAAATCATTAAAACTTCTGGGAAAGGGACAGTTAAATGAATACTCTGAAAGAAACTTCTTACCAAGGAAAAATTATCTCAAGGAGAAAGATCCTTCAGGAGCACAGCAACCTTCTCCCAGTGCTCAGCTCACACCTGTCACTGTCTGCTGACAAGGTAGCAGGGCAGAGTGCCTTGTCAGGGATGAAGCCCTGGCCAGTGCTCCCTGCAGCCATTGGAGCTGTGAGCCCTGCACCCTGCGAGCCCACGGCACCTCCTGACCACTCTCCTGGATGGCTCTGCTTTTACCTGCTGTCACTCCAGTCTGCAGCCAAAACATGAAAACCTGGGTGCCTCACGATCCCCCCAGGGACTGGAGCATCACCAGCTTTGGACATGGCCCCAGATGACCAGCAGCATCAGGCATAATTGCAAAAAGTAAATTACTTAGGTAAATACCAGACTGAAATTGTGTTGAATTAAGTGTCTGTCTTATCTCTAACTCCTGTCAAATATGGTGACATTTCCCTTGTGCTAGTCTCAGCAGTCAGTGTTGCCATGTGCTGGCAGCCCTCCTCCTCGCAGAGGGTAGTAAGTCTGTCAAATCTGCACACCGAGCCATGTCACACACACACACACACGGGGCGCAGCAATTGGCCTGTGCTCGCCTCTGACCAGAGACTCCATTTGTGTTTCTAGCTCTTCCCTTCAGGAAGAGGTTTCTGGAGGGTCTTGCTGATTGCTGGCTGACAGGCTGGCCTCTGCCGCATGCTTATAAATCTCCTCTAATCACTAGATGGTGGAATATTTAAAACAGCTTCTTTTGTGACTGGATTGTTGCCTGCAGTGTAAATTTTGTGTGCATTGCCCATATGGGGGTGTTTATTTCTAAATGTTATTGTTTTCTACCCATCTGTGTATAAAGACAGGTGTAAAAGAAATCTCTTATTTGATGTTAGTTATGGATATGTTTCTTAGAAATAAAAGAGGTTAATGAGAGTAAGTGACCTAATATACGCCAATCTCAAGATAGGCTTCATTAAATCACAAACATAACAAGTTTAATTTATAAAGATACCAATGTTATTTCTAGAGAAGGCTCCCTTCAAAGTTGGAAGAAGTGCAGCAGCCCCAGCAGACCAGCACAGTGAGCTGCTACCTGTGGGGACAGGGTGGTAGGTCTCTGCAGGACATCAAGCAGGGTGAAAGCACAGCTGCCTGTGGCTACCACATCTGGTGAAGGGGATGTTTGAGCAGCTGGTGAGGTGCAAATCAAGCCATTGTCCTTCAGAGGATGTCTCTGAGTAGGGCCAAGCACAACTTGGTTTATAAAAAACGTTGCACCAATCTAACATGGACTGTCTGCTCTATAGAGGATACTGGGCAGCATTCATTTCATTACCTGATGAGTCCCTGAGATCCTCATGTTAGGCAGATCCTCAGCCCTGAGAGCCTGCATTATTACACTTCGCTTTGCTGCCCCATAGAGCCCCACAACAGCATCTGGACAAAGAACAGCTGGCTTTGATCTGACGGAGACATTTTGGACTGTCTGGGCACCCAGTCTTCATATGAAAACATGTGATAGGTTGACCCTGGCTGGGCGCCAGGTGCCCACCAAAGCCATTCGATCACTTCCCTTCCTCAGCTGGACAGTGGAGAGATAATATAACAAAAGGCTCATGGGTCAAGATAAGGACAGTTTAATAAAGAGAAAGCAAAGGTCGCAAGCAAAAGCAAAAGAAAACAAATGATGGTATTCTCTACTTCCCATCAGCAGGCGATGTCTAGCCACTTCCTGGGAAGCAGGGCTTCAGTACGCGTAGTGGTTGCTCCGGAAGACAAAAATGCCCCCCTTCTGTCTCCCTTTACTTAGCTTTTATAGCTGAGCTGTCGTCATATGGTATGGAATATCTGTTTGGTTAGTTTAGGTCAGCTGTCCTGGCTATGTCCCCTCCCAAGATCTTGCCCAGCCCCAGCCTGTTGTTGAGGGGGGGCAAAAATGTTGGAGAGACAGCCTTGATGCTGTGCCAGCACTGCTCAGCAGTAGCCAAAACACTGGTGTGTTATCAACACCTTTCTAGCTACCAATGCAGAGCACAGCACTACGAGGGCTGCTATGGGGAGAATTAACTCCATCTCAGCCAGACCCAATACAATCTCTGTGGGAGCAGCTCGGAACACCTGGCATTTGTTTTCAAGAGTGACCATTAGAATTTGTTGTGCTGCATGTTTGCCAAGCCTTTGAAGAACTAGTTTTACAAGGTCAGGTTGGAGGATTGCCTGGTGTGTGCCTGGGAAGATGTGGCTGAAGACAGTCACGAGTATGTGTGTGGAATGTGTTTATCTTTAAGTGTTCTGAGGACTGGCAAACATCCCAGCTGGGCCAGATATGCGCTCCTGTGTTAGTAGTGTTGGCTGTATGCCGTTAGTTCTTTCCAGATCCTTGTTGAAACATATATGTCTGATCCTTTTGTGAAATAAACGGAATCTTGTACAGATAGCTTGAGTGCTTAATTCAGTCTCTGCAGATGGTGACCCCGACGTGATTAAGAGAAGAAAACGATGTGATTAAGAGAAGAAGAGAAGGGGTGATTCCCCCCCACTGCGGAGACCACACAATCTAACGGGGAGAGTTCTGAAGACTGTGAGAGACTGAATTGTTATCTTGAGCTGTTTGTCTCAAAGATTGTCAGGTGTGAGAGACTTGTCAAGCCATTCCTCTTATCTCGAGCCCTTTGTCTCTGAGATGGCCTGTCTAAGCAGGACATTCCCCCATCCATAAGGACAATTACTAGGCCACTGAGGCATTCAGGAGAGGAAACAGGCTGAAGTCGACAAGGATGTAAGGATGTGGAGGCTACCATTCTCATGGAAACTGTAGTCTTTGAGATAAGATTTGGTCACGTAAAGGTCGTGTGATAGACGAAACCTGCAGCGTGTGAACAGTGCATGAACAATATATATGTGCATACCTCATCGAAATATGCCCTATAAAAGACCGTGGAGACAAGCCGTGGTGTGCACCCACCACTGAAGAATTGAAGACTGAGGACCAACGGGACGCCGCTGGATCCATGGTGGTGACTATCCTTGCAACTCTATCCCGACTGCTTGCTTGATTTCTGCCTTTTCTTCCATTCTATCCTATCGCTACTATTTTCTACTTTTGATACTTTTGATAATAAAAACTCTTTTGAGTATACGGCATTTGACCTCGTTTGTGTCTTAATCTCGCTCTTGGGATCATATCGAAACCTTCCCCGACATTGGATCGGGACAAAGACGTGGCCATGACTCCGAAAAAATAGGAGACAGCAACCCCTGTGGAATGGGTGAGTTACAAGATTGCGGTAGCATGGGGCAATCAGCTTCCCAGGAGCATAAGCTCTACTTAAACGTTTTGCAGGAGATTTTATGAGCCTCTGGGTATAAAATAACAGGGGGACAAATTGCTTTGCTTTTAATATGGGTAAAGGATAATTGTAACTGGTTTCCCACAGAGGGAACTTTTGATAGCAAGGTTTGGGAAAGAGTTGGGGAACGTTTACAAACACGAAAAAGTTTGGCATTTGATGTATCAGAAAATCTAATTGTGACATGGAAATTTATTTATATTGCGCTGGTGCATTTACAGCTGGCAGAGAAAATCATATCAGTGCAACCTGATACTTCTCCTGAGAAGACAGTTTGTGAGCAGGCTGCTAATGAGCAAGATTCTGATTCCGATAATAATCCTTTTGAATCAAGCAAGGTGGACCCTGAAAAAGAGCCGGATTTATATCCCTCATTGCCTCCACCACCGTCCGCATCACCACCGTTAATGCACACACCCCGCCGGCAGGCAGGCAGGCAGGCAGCGGGCGGGCAGAACGGGCTCCGCGGGGTTGCCGACCCTCACCACCGCATACAGGGCCCCGCCGCCCCGCCGCTGCCTCCTGCGGCCGCCGCAGCCGCTACGCCACCGCCGCCCCCCCCCCGCCCGACCACCCAGTACTCCCTCTCCAGGGTTTGCAGAACTTAAAACGGAACCTGGCTTTGCTGCACTGCCTGTATCTCCTTCTTCTGCTAATCCCTCTAACTCTATGCCTCTGTCTAATCCTGTGGCTCCTGCTTTACAGCGATGCGGAGAAAAAACTGTAGTGCCTTCAGCTCCACCTCTAACAGACTTTGATGGTAACTGTGATGATCCATTTAATGATCTGGGAAAAAATACAAATAGCTTGATGCAACGCTGTCGAGAAAAAGCTCTACAGCAAGGAGATACCATGTTTACTTTTCCTGTTATATACAGACCCCAAAATCCACCACGGCATGAGGGTTTACCTTATGAAATGATAAAAGAATTACGGAAATCAATTCATGAAAATGGGTTACAGAATTCATTTAGACTTCCAATTCCCTGTTGGTGCTTTCTTTATTCTTGAATAGTGAAGCCAAGGTCCTTTTCCCCAGACCTTTACTGCTGTATATGTTGTTAAAATTACTTGATACGGTCCTTTCCACTTCTCAGCTAGTGGTTCTGAAGTCCACGATTTTACATATACCCAATGTCCTGGTTGGAAGGGATGTGCTGCTGTGTCCAATTCTAAGGGTCCAGCTGTGGAGACATACTGACGAAGTTCTTGTAAAGAGTTTCCTAAAGAAATCATAACACCCTTTAAAGACATATCTCCAAAAGCGCTCAAGGTATTTGGAACAGAGGACCCTTGATATGGTCTTCCATATAATGTTTCATAAGGACTTAAATTTCCTTTCCCTTTTGGCTGTACTCTGATTCTTAATAGAGCCATGGGTAATGTTTTAACCCAAGTAAGTGAGGTTTCCTGACAAATTTTACTCAGCTGTTGCTTGAGAGCATAGTTCATTCTTTCTACTTTCCCACTTGCTTGTGGTCTATATGGGGTGTGATAGTCCCAATCTATAGACAATACCTTGCTCAACTGTCTTACAATCTTTGCTATAAAATGAGGGCCATTGTCAGATGACATTCCTACAGGGACCCCAAATCTTGATATTATCTCTTTGAGCAAGACTTTAACTACTTCTCTTGCTTTGTTGGTGCGACAAGGGAAAGCCTCAGGCCACCCAGTGAAAGTATCAACTAGAACTAGGATATATCAATATCCTTCTTTTCGGGGCAATTCTGTAAAATCAATTTGCCAATATTCTCCTGGAGAATTTCCTTGTTTTGTAATTCCAAAAGTAATCTTATTACTGGTTTTGGGATTATTGCATATACAAATTTCACATCCAATTGTAATTGTTCAAATAATCTTTGTCATCTCTCTAGTCAAAATACACTTTTGTAAATGCTTAACAAGGTTTTCTGTTCCCCAATGTACTTTGTTATGTTCAGCCTGGGCAATTTCTCTCATTATTGCAGGTGGGACTATTATTTGACCTGTTGGTGTTACAGCCCATCCTGTTTCATTTTTATTAGCCTGCAATTTAACAATTAATAATTAATTCTTCATCTTTTTCATTATAATTTGGAGCATCTTTAGGTAAATTTACACTTTTCTCTGGAACTAGTGCTAGGATGCCTTTTTCTGCAGCCTCTTTAGCAGCTCTATCAGCCAATCGGTTCCCTGTTTCAGGGACAGTCCTACCTGACTGATGTGCTTTACAGTGCATTATTGCGACTGCTGTTGGCTTTTGAATGGCTTCTAACAATTTCAGTATTTGTTCTGCATGCTGAATGGTGGTTCCTTGTGCGGATAACAGTCCTCTTTCTTTCCATATTGCTCCATGTGCGTGTACTACTCCAAAAGCATACTTTGAGTCTGTCCAAATGTTGACTTGCTTTCCTTGACTTAGTTCCAGTGCTCGAGTAAGAGCTATCAATTCAGCCTTTTGGGCAGATACATTTGAAGACAAAGCTCATGATTCAATTACCTTCTCAGTAGTGGTTACCACATATCCTGATAGATGTTTTCCTTCACGGATGAAACTGCTTCCGTCGGCATATAGCTCCCAATCCGTTTCTTCCAGTGGCGCATCTCGGAGATGCGGTTGGCTGGAATAGACTTCTTCAATTGTCTGCAGGCAGTCATGTTCCGGTTCTCCTTCAACTTGATCAGTTGTTAAAAACACAGCAGGGTTAATGATAGTAGTAGTTTTTAAGCAAACTTCATCTTGCTCCAACAATACCACTTGGTATTTCAGCATTCTACTAGGGAATAACCAATGCCCCCCTTTCTGTTCGAGCACAGTGATCACCATGTGGGGAACATACACTGTAATTCTCTGTCCTAGGATGAACTTGCGAGCTTCTTGGATCAATAGCACAGTTGCAGCGACGGCTCTCAGACAACCAGGCCATCCCAGACTCACATCATTGTCTAATTGCTTCGAGAAGTAGGTCACAGCTTGCCAACTTGGTCCCAGATATTGGGCCAGGACACCCAGAGCTATACCTTTTCTTTCATGAGTAAAGAGTTCAAATGTCTTTGTGAGATCTGGCAGGCCTAGGGCTGGCACCTCCATTAAAGCCTGTTTCAGTTCTTTGAAAGCAGCTTTCCTGGCATCAGTCCAATCTATAAATCCATTGTTTGAGGTTTTGAGCTGCTCGTATAAAGGTTGGACCAGCAAACCATAATTTGCAATCCACAGACAACACCACCCAACCATTCCCAGAAATGCTCGCAATTCTTTTAGAGTCTTAGGTTTGGGGAGATGACAAATTGCCTCCTTCCTCTCAGTTCCTAATTGTCTCTGTCCTTTCAGGATTTCAAAACCCAAATAAGTTACTTCTTTCTGGGTTATTTGGGCTTTTTCTTTTGACACTCGATATCCACTGATTCCCAAAAAGTTCAAAAGGCTAATAGTTAACTTTGTGCATTGTTCTTCCGTCTCAGCTGCAATTAATAAATCATCCACATATTGCAACAAGATTCCTTCATCATTTTCTTTCTTCCAAATCTCTAATTCTCATGCCAATTGATTTCCAAAAATGGTAGGGCTGTTCTTAAAGCCTTGAGGCAAGACTGTCCATGTATATTGTGTTTTTCTCCCAGTCTCAGGATTTTCCCCTTCAAAAGCAAAAAGCTCTTGACTATTGGGATCCAAGGGAATACAGAAAAAGGCATCTTTTAAGTCTAACACTGTGAACCATTCTTGTTTCTCTGTTAGGGTTGTTAACAAAGTATAAGGATTTGCTACTACCGGATGAATATCTTGTACTATTTGATTTATTGCTCTGAGGTCTTGAACTAATCTGTAATCTTTTCCATTAGCCTTTTTAACAGGCAAGATTGGGGTGTTATATTTGGATTCACATTCTATTAACAATTTGTACTTTAGAAATTTTTGTATTATCGGTACTAACCCTTTCTGACTTTCCAGCTTTAGGGGGTATTATTGTTTAATTCTTACCGGACTCGATCCTGGCTTTAAATCAATTCTCACAGGCTCTGCTCTTTTGGATTTACCAGGAAATTCCCCGGCCCAGACGATTGGAATTACAGCATTATTTACTTCGACTGGTATGATCTTCTGCTTTCGGTGACCATCCTGTAACAACAAAGCCACTGCTTCGATATGTTTAGTTTCTGGAATTAGAATTTTAATCTCACCATTTTTAAATTTAATTTCTGCTTCCAATTTCTCAAGTAGGTCTCTCCCTAACAGGGGTTTAGGAGAATTTGGCAAATACAGAAACTGATGAGTGACCCATTGCTTTCCTAATTTCATTGCCAAAGGTTTAAAGAAGGGTCTAGTCTCTCGTTCACCTGTCACACCAACAACACTAATTTCTTCAGAACTTAATTCCCCCTCTAAGGTGTTTAAAACTGAAAAGGTCGCTCCAGTGTCAACTAAAAATTCAATTTTCTGTTCTCCCAGGTTAGCTGTAACCAGAGGTTCTGCTGGGAGACTCCCCTCCGGTCCCCGTCAGATACTTTCACTCAACTTTCCCAAGAAAGGGGGAACTTGCTGAGATTGTGCGGTCAAAATTGGGATCACTTGTGACCTTGTAGGTCTCGGGGGACATTCCCCTTTCCAGTGTCCTTCTTGTTTACAGTATGCACACTGATTCGGTCCCAGGGGCTGGTTTAATCCCACTGGTGACCCCAATCCAGTTCCTCTCCCTCGTCCCATTCTTCGACCACATCCCCTTCCTCGAGGAATAACTCCTCTGCCTCGTCCCATGCCAGCTCCTACTTCCAGAGCAGCTACTAACCTTGCATTCATTTTACTCTGTAGTTCATCTCTATTTCTATATGCCACCCAAGCAACTTCTAATAATTTTCCCCAATCTCGAGAATCTGCTCCTTGTAATTTTTGTAATTTCCTTCTGATATCATCAGAGGATTGTCCTATAAATAAAGGAGCCAATTGAGCTTTTCCTTCTTCAGACTCAGGATCCATATTAGTATATTTCCTAGCAGCATCTTTTAATCTGCTCAGTGGGAGACTCTTTTCTATCTTGTTTAATTTCATATAATTTAGACATGTTAATTGCCCTAGGCATAGCATTTCTGATTCCGAATAGAACCCATTTTTGATATTGATCCAGCAGTCTTCTCTGAGCCAAATTATTAGGATCCCATTTGGGATCAGTAGATGGAAAATTTTGTTCCCCTGTTCCCTGTAATACTCCAGAAGCCACTTGTGCTTCTACCTGGGTTTTAGCAACCCTCCGGATCATATCTCTTTCTGCACTATCAAAAAGTACATCCATTATTACTTGTATATCTTTCCAATCAGGATCCTGAGTCTGAATCATTGTTTCAAAAGCGTGGGCTGTTTGATCAGGGTTTTCCCGATAGCTCCCAGCTGCTATTTTCCAATTATTTAAATCCACAATAGAAAAGGGTACTTTAATAGTTGCCACACCCTCAGTCCCAAGCACCTGACGAAGAGGAGCTTGAATAACTTTGCTCTGTTTAGCTCTTGTTCGCCCTGCGACAGGACTATTCATGGGCTCTCTTTCATCACTATTTCTGGGAGCAGTTCTAGGTGGGGCCCTTTGAGATCCAATTATCATTTCAGTATCATCCTCTCATTCTTGCTCGTATAACTTTAAACATCTTTGCCCAATACTGCATGCAGAACAACACCTTTTGAGCTTATTATCACCTTTTTTGTTTTTCTCTTTTTCCAAAGATAGCACGAAAGGATCGCTGGGTGGCATATTAATTCCACAATCCTTTTGCCACTCAGGATGATTCTTTAAGGTAAAGAACAAATCACAATACATAACTTCATCCTATTTCTGCTCACGTCTCAAAAATAACATAAGTTGTAACATGGTGTTATATTTTAGTGTCCCATTCACAGGCCACTTTTCCCCTTTATCAAGCTTATACAGAGGCCACCAATGATTACAATATTTAATCAAATCTTCTCTCCGCATGTTACCACCCGGGACACCCCCCAGCTGTTTCCAGTGCTTTAAAACACACCCCAGAGGTGATTTTTTAGGGAGTTCACTTGACTGTCCTGTTCCCATTATCAATACCTTCAATATACAAAAATCAAAAATCGGAAAGTCAAATATCAGAGCCTAAGTCAAAATACCAAACAGAATCAATCGGCGATCCAAGGTCATATCCAAAATCAATAGTCAAATACCAAAGCCTTGATCAAAGTACCAAGACCAAACCAAATGAGTATCTTCGCCTTCAACCAGCGAGACGAATACCCTTTACCAGAGAAGTACTTCTACCAGAATACCAGATTTTTTAAGGATCCTTTTATATCTCTTCCTTGCTGACCTCTCTTAGTCAGGCTTACAGGTAAGACTACCAGACCAGAATACCAGAACCAGGTTAATCAAAAGAATGCCTTTAAATAAAATGTTACCAGTGGCCTTGGCTTGTGAGCCCGGGGAACGGGGATCAAGGGTCTCCCCGAGAAATCTCGGTGCCGGCTGGAGGTCCTGCGATCCCACGTCCGTCGAGTCTCAGAAGCCTCGTCCCATCTGGGGTGCCAAAATGGTACCGAAAAGCCGGTCGAAGAAACTCTCTAAGACTCGTTTTGGAGTTTTAGAAAGTAGGCATTCTTTATTGCAGCGCTGGATGCATGGGGGATAGTTCCACCTAGCGTGCATACCACAGCTTTAGCACAAACAGGTTATATAGAATAACTAATTGCATATTAATCAGATTAGTATACATATACATAAAAATGATTATAACTGATTATCATAGTACTGCCTACATCCGATCATGCGCAATGAAGGATCCATTTGAGTCAAAGGGCTGCTTTTGCGACCACCGACCCATTTGAAGTTCTTGTTGGCTGTCCTTGAAGTCTTTCTTCTTGTCCTTGTTCTTTGATCTTGAAGCTTAACGCAGTTTCAATCACATGTGGTCAGTTTCAACATTGTTCTCATCTAGCGTACAGGAACATCTAGTCATAAGAGCAAAGAACTGCAAAACTTATGAATAATTACTAGTTAATCACTTGACTAGACTTTGTAATTATCTCCCCGGCTACCCTTTGTCTATTGTTTCAACCATAATGTTAATATATGATCATTTATCAAATCTCACTTTTACAGTCATCTAGCGGCAAACCAGTTTTCATAGAAGGTACAAAATATTAAAACCATAAAAGTTTGAGCAAACCACATGAAATGTATGGACATATGCTATCAGGTTTACCTTATGAAATGATAAAAGAATTACGGAAATCAATTCGTGAAAATGGGTTACAGAATTCATTTACAATGGGACTAGTGGAAGCAATTGGAGGCAGTTATATTATGACTCCTTGGGACTGGAAATTGCTTATGAAAACGGTGTTGACTTCTGCTCAACATTCTGTATGGCAATTAGAATACAATGATTTGTCGGTGGAACAAATTATGGAGAACTTGTCATCAGGGATAGCTATAGATCAAAATATGTTACAAGGAACAGACCCTTACATTACACCTCAGGCACAAGCAGCTTTGCCAAAGCAAGTTTTCGATCAAGCTACTCATATTGCAATCATGGCTTTACGACGCGAACCCGAAACTGGGCAAGGTATCGCTTCATTTGCCTCTGTACAACAGGGCTCTCAGGAACTGTATGTATCTTTTATTGATCGCCTTCTGTATTGGGTTTGTGTGGCAAGGTTTTGGTAGCAGGGGGGTTACAGGGGTGGCTTCTGTAAGAAGCTGCTGGAAGCTTCCCCTGTGTCCGACAGAGCCAATACCAGCCGGCTCTAAGACGGACCCGCTGCCGGCCAAGGCCGAGCCAATCAGCGATAGTGGTAGCGCCTCTGTGATAACATTTTTAAGAAGGGAAAAAAGTTGCAGGAGACACAGAAACGGCAGCCGGACAGAGGAGTGAGAACATGTAAGAGAAACAACCCTGCAGACACCAAGGTCAGTGAAGAAGGAGGGAGAGGAGGTGCTCCAGGTGCCGGAGCAGAGATTCCCCTGCAGCCCATGGTGAAGACCATGGTGAGACGGGTTGTCCCCCTGCAGCCCATGGAGGTCCACGGTGGAGCAGATTTCCACCTGCAGCCTGGGGAGGACCCCACACCAGAGCAGGTGGGTGCCCAAAAGGAGGCTGTGACCCTGTGGGAAGCCCGTGCTGGAGCAGGCTCCTGGCAGGACCTGCGGATCTGTGGAGAGAGGAGCCCATGCTGGAGCAGGTTTTCTGGCAGGACTTGTGACCCTGTGGGGGACCCATGCTGGAGCAGTGTGCTCCTGAAGGACTGCACACCGTGGAAGGGACCCATGCTGGAGCAGTTTGTGAAGAACTGCAGCCCGTGGGAAGGACCCACGTTGGAGAAGTTCATGGAGGACTGTCTCCCGTGGGAGGGACCCCACGCTGGAGCAGGGGAAGAGTGTGATGAGTCCTGCCCCTGAGGAGGATGAAGCGGTAGAAATAACGTGTGATGAACTGACCGTAAACCCCATTCCCTGTCCCCCTGCGCCGCTGGGGGAGGTAGGTAGAGAATCCGGGAGTGAAGTTGTGCCTGGGAAGAAGGGAGGGGGTGGAGGGAAGGTGTTTTGAGATTTGGTTTTATTTCTCATTACCCTACTCTGGTTGCTTGGTAATAAATTGAGTTAATTTTCCCCAAGCTGAGTCTGTTTTGCCTGTGACTGTAATTGGTAAGTGATCTCTCCTGTCCTTATCTCGACCCACAAGCCCTCTGTTATATTTTCTCCCTCCTGTCCAGTTGAGGAGTGGGGGGAGTGATAGAGCAGCTTTGGTGGGCACCTGGCATCCAGCCAGGGTCAACCCACCACACCTTCAAGCCACGATAGTGCGGCAAGTAGAAAATCTGGAAGCTGCAAAAGTGTTATTATTTCAATTGGCTTATGAGAATGCAAATACAGACTGTCAGGCTGCACTGAAATCAGTTAGAGGAAGAGCTACTGACGTTGGGCAGTATATTAAGATATGTCAAAACATAGGGACAGAAACTCATAGAGCTAACATGTTAGCTGCTGCACTGTCACAATAACTAAATGTTAATCAAGTTACTGTGAAATGCTTTGACTGTGGAAAATTGGGACATATGGCTAAGCAATGTCCTAAACGACAGAAATCCAAACGTGATAAACCTGCAAATCAATTGTGCCCTCGTTGTAGTAAAGGATATCATCGGGTGAATCAACACAAATCGAAATTTGACAAAGAAGGTAACCTCTTGCAGGGAAATGACAAGAGGGGCGCGAGACCCGGTGCCCCTCAAACCAACAGGGTTCGGAATCCAGTGCAGGCACCACTAACCAATTGGACTGCTACACAAACAGGCAGCACGCAAGAACCATCTATGACCTCCAGCCCGCAACTACAGGGAGTGCCAGGCTGGATTTGGCAACAGCAGGCAACCTCTTAATGAAAGAAGAGAGAATTTATATTATGGGTACTGCAATATTTGGACCTTTGCCTGATGGCATGTTAGGATTAATAATTGGACGATCTAGTGCTATGACACAGGGAATAATTGTATACCCTGGAGTTATTGATTCAGATTATCAAGGGGAAATTAAAATCATGCTAGCTTCAGTGCAAATTCCGTGTACAATTCCGGCGAACACAAAAATAGCTCAATTAATATTGCTTCCTTATTGTGTACCTCAAAAAGTGCAAAATAATCGAGGTAACTGTAGCTTTGGTAGCACCGGGAGACCTTTTGTATTATGGTCACAAGAAATAACACAGCAACAGCCGATTTTAAATTTGCAAATTGAGGGTAGATGGGTTTTCAGGATTGCTAGATATCGGAGCAGATGTCTCTGTAATATCAAAAAAGGACTGGCCAACTTCGAGGCCATTGCAAATAGCTCTTTCTACAATTGTTGGTATAGGAGGCACTCGACAGCCCATGCGAAGTGCCAAACTTTTGTCAGTAAAGGGGCCTGAGAAGCATGCAGCATGGATTCAGCCTTATGTACTTGACTCATCTGTAAATTTGTGGGGCAGAGATTTATTGAAACAATGGCACATTACCCTAACCACAGTCAATACAAATTTATCCTAAGGGTCACTGATGTAAAACCCCTGCTCAAACTTACGTGGCTAACCTCTGCGCCTGTTTGGGTCGCTCAGTGGCCGTTAAAAGGGGACAAATTGATACAAGCACATAAATTAATTCAAGAACAGTTGCAGCAAGGACACATCGTCACTTCAACTAGTCCATGGAACACGCTGATTTTTGTTATTCCAAAAAAGTCAGGAAAATGGAGATTATTACAGGATTTACGAGCGATAAATGCAGTGTTACAACCTATGGGGATTACTCAGCCGGGAACCCAAATCCTGCAATGATCCCTAAAGAGTGGGAATTACAAGTCATTGATTTAAAAGATTGCTTCTTCACGATTACTTTACACCCTGATTGTGGGAGCAGCTCGGAACACCTGACATTTGTTTTCAAGAGTGAACGTTAGAATTTGTTGTGCTGCATGTTTGCCAAGCCTTTGAAGAACTAGTTTTACAAGGTCAGGTCAAAGGATTGCCTGGTGTGTGCCTGGGAAGATGTGGCTGAAGACAGTCATGAGTATGTGTGTGGAATGTGTTTATCTTTAAGTGTTCTGAGGACTGGCAAACATCCCAGCTGGGCCAGATATGCGCTCCTGTGTTAGTAGTATTGGCTGTATGCCGTTAGTTCTTTCTAGATCTTTGTTGAAACATATATAAGTTGGATTCTTTTGTGAAATAAAGGGAATCTTGTACAGATAGCTTGAGCGCTTAATTCAGTCCCTGCACTGATAATTGTGCACATTTTGCCTTTTCAGTGCCTAGTGTAAATAATGCTGAGCCTATGCAGCGTTATCAGTGGACAGTGCTACCTCAGGGCATGATGAATAGTCCTACTATATGTCAGATAGTAGTTGCTGTGGCTATTCAACCGAGCTGAGATGCATTTCCAAATGCTATAATATATCATTATATGGATGATATTTTAATTGAAACAGAAACAACACAGTATTTGGAAAATGTTGTGCAACATCTTGTAAATTCTCTGCAAACCTTTGGACTTCAAATTGCTACAGAAAAAAATTCAAAAGATGCCACCCTGGAAATATTTAGGGTGGATTCTTACGGAAAGAACAGTACAGCCTCAATCATTAAAGTTGCAGACAGATATACGGACTCTGAACGATGCTCAAAAATTATTATGAACAATAAACTGGGTACGACCCATGTTAGATATAACAACTGAGGAATTAAGTAATCTCTTTAACATTCTGAGAGGTGATCCCGATTTAACATCACCACGGATCTTAACTCCAGCTGCCAAGGAAGAGTTAAATTTAGTTTCACAAAAGATATCTACGTTACAAGCCTATAGAAGGGACTTAACTTTACCTGTTGATGTGTATGTCATACAAGGTCCAAAACAACCTTTTGCTATTATAGGGCAACATGATAAAGTCGCTCAGAAAATGTTATATTTGGAATGGGTGTTTCTCTCTAACACTTTAAAGAAAACTATTACGCAGCCTTTAGAAATGATTGTGACGGTGGTACTGATACCGAAAAGCCGGTCAAAGAAACTCTCTAAGACTCGTTTTGGAGTTTTAGAAAGTAGGCATTTTTTATTGCAGCGCTGGATGCACGGGGGATAGTTCCACCTAGCGTGCATACCACAGCTTTAGCACAAACAGGTTATATAGAATAACTAATTGCATATTAATCAGATTAGTATACATATACATAAAAATGATTATAACTGATTATCATAGTACTGCCTACATCCGATCATGCACAATGAAGGATCCATTTGAGTCGAAGGGCTGCTTTTGCGACCGCCGACCCATTTGAAGTTCTTGTTGGCTGTCCTTGAAGTCTTTCTTCTTGTCCTTATTCTTTGATCTTGAAGCTTAACGCAGTTTCAATCACATGTGGTCAGTTTCAACATTGTTCTCATCTAGCGTACAGGAACATCTAGTCATAAGAGCAAAGAACTGCAAAACCTATGAGTAACTACCTCTACTAGTTAATTGCTTGGCCATACTTTTGTCTATTGTTTCAATCATAGTGTTAGTATAAGATTTCTAATAATTATTTACTAAATCTCACTTTTACAGTCACCTAGCAGCAAACCAGTTTCCATGGCTGGTACAAAATATTAAAACCATCAAAATATTTAGACATACTATACAGAATGTATGGAAATATGCTATCAGTACAAAAAGCACGGTCACACACTCAGTGTCTCATTGGTTTTGATCCTGATACATTGTATCTCCCTTTTTCAAAACAAGATTTTGATTACCTTTTTGTTCAGTCACAATCGTTGCAAATCGCATTGGCTGACTTCACGAACAAAATTTCTTTCTCACTGTCTAAATGTAAGTTACTGCAAAACCTTCATACATTACACATCAAACCACAGAGGATAGTATCAGATACTCCTATTGTTAATGCTCCTACTGTTTTTGTAGATGGCTCCGGAAAAATGGGAAGAGGTGTAGTTGCCTGGCTAGATAATGGAGTATGGCAGACGTCTGTTGTTTTGTTACAAGGTTCCACACAGCATGTGGAATTACAGGCTGTTTTACACGCTTTAGCTTTATTTCCATCGGAACCACTCAATATTGTTTCTGATTCAGAATATGTCGTACGTGTTGTACAGCGATTACCAGGATCTTACTTAAAGGAGATAAATGATGAAGACTTATTCAACAAATTTTTGGAATTGCAAACTCTTTTAAATAAAAGAGCTTATCCTTTGTTTATTTGTCACATTAGATTGCACACTGTGCTGCCAGGACCTTTGACTAAAGGCAATGCCATGGCTGACTCTTTTACTGTTGGCACGGTGCAATTCCACTCTGCTGTGGCCTCTCATTCCTTTTTTCACCAAAATGCTGCAGCATTGCAAAAGATGTTCAATTTGACAAAAGCACAGGCTAAAGATATAATTCATTCTTGTCCAGATTGTCAAAGAGTTGCTTCGGATGCAGTGAGCATTGGAGTTAACCCACATTTCTATTGGTACCTTTTCCTCTTATATTTGTGCTACTGCTCATTCTGGAGAAAAGGCATGTGATGTTCAACAACACTGGTCACGATGCTTTGCAATTATGGGGGTTCCTCACACCATTAAAACTGACAACGGTCCAGGGTATGTAGCTAAATCTACTCAATTATTTTTGCAACAGTGGCAGGTATCCCATGTGACAGGAATTCCACATTCACCTACTGGACAAGCAATAATTGAGTGTGCGCATCATGCTTTAAAGTCCATGTTACGTAAACAAAAAAGGGGGAATATGCCACCACAAGAACAGCTAGATAATGCTATGTTTACTTTGAATTTTTTAAATCACTCACCAGACTTAATGGCCAGCACAGCGATAGATCGGCATTTTAAAACTCCTGATTCTATTTCACACAGACCTAAAGTACTGTATAAGGATCCTTTCAATGGGCCTGGTTGGAATGGACCTGTGGAACTAATCACATGGGGGCGAGGGTATGCTTGTGTTCTTCTTCCCACAGGAACCAAGTGGATTCCAGCTAAACACATGAAGCCATATCATGAGCTGGCAAAACCACTCGAACAACCCAATCCCGCAGATGAAGACTCTGAATTTGAAAGAGGAGAAATGAATGAGGAGGAAGCGGCACATCGAGAATGAAAAAGCTATCACGTAGAGAGATTTGAAGAGAATGCAGCAACAAGCTAGCATGATGATGCAGTGTGTATCCTACTCCAAAGAATACCTTTTTTAGCATGCCTGGCAATAGTGGCCAGCAACAGTATTGTAAGAATTCTGATCCTTTTTCTTTACATAGTCACCATGGCTCAGGTGCAACATTTTTATTGGGCCCATGTTACTGACCCTCCCTTGTTTAGGCCAGTAACATGGTGGGATTCAGAGATTCCTGTCTCTAGTAAATGACACAAAATGGACGGGAGGGGTATGGTTACTACCTCCTGGCCCACTAGAAAAAAAGAAAGAATGGATCCGTGTCAATGACACACATACTTATTATTTCCTGAAATGGTCCGAGGGAGGATTGTCTCGGCCAGTATTACAAGCTCAGTATAATAATAATAATACTGGACCTTTTTTCATGAAGTCATGAGTGATAGGTATGCCATTTATAAAATGACAAATAGCTCATGGTGATTATCAAAAGAACAATTCCTTGTATAGTTTGAACCTGACACAGAATCACAAAGATTTGGTGATGATATGTACTTCACATCCTTATGTTTTTGAAGCAGCTCAATCTGTAGATATCGCTTTACATAACCATGCTTTTGAAACTAATCTGAGTCAACCTTGGTATTTTAGCTGTTTTACTCATAAGAATATATCTGAACTAAGTCTTACAGTAATCATGCCAATGTGACATCATGCTGAATTGTGGATCCCTGCAAATATGACCAAATCATGGGAAGGGGAATCAGGATTAAGTCAATTATCAAGGCTTTTAAAGCAGACAATTAGTCGCCCAAAATGATTTATAGGATGGCTAATTGCCTTTATAATATCAGCTATCATTATTGCAGCTACTGCTGCCGTTGCTACCACGGCGCTTGTGAAATCCGTTCAGACTGCTCACACAGTAGCTAATGTATTAGAAAATGTTACGGCTGAAATGAATACCCAGGTACAAATTGATCAACAATACTAGCATGAATGGATGCTTTAGAAGCAGTGGTAATTTGGCTTGGAGTGTATTGGTCTTGCGTGGCAAGGTTTTGGTAGCAGGAAGGTTACAGGGGTGGCTTCTGTGGGGGCTGCTGGAGGCTTCCCCTGTGTCCGACAGAGCCAATGCCGGCCAGCTCTAAGACGGACCCGCCGCCGGCCAAAGCTGAGCCAATCAATGATAGTGGTAGCGCCTCTGTGAAAACATATTAAAAAAAAAAAAAAAGAAAAGGATGGAGGGGGGAAGGGAAAAGGGGTTGTGGGACACACAGAAACGGCAGCCAGACAGAGGAGTGAGAACATGTAAGAGAAACAACCCTGCAGACACCAAGGTCAGTGAAGAAGGAGGGGGAGGAGATGCTCCAGGCACTGGAGCAGAGATTCCCCTGCAGCCTGTGGTGAAGACCATGGTGAGACGGGTTGTGCCCCTGCAGCCCATGGAGGTCCATGGTGGAGCAGATATCCACCTGCAGCCCGGGGAGGACCCCACGCCAGAGCAGGTGGATGCCCAAAGGAGGCTGTGACCCTGTGGGAAGCCCGTGCTGGAGCAGGATCCTGGCAGGACCTGCAGATCTGTGGAGAGAGAAGCCCATGGAGCGGGTTTTCTGGCAGGACCTATGACCCTGTGGGGGAACCATGCTGGAGCGGTATTCTCCTGAAGGACTGCACGCCATGGAAGGGACCCATGCTGGAGAAGTTCGTGGAGGACTGTCTCCGGTGGGAGAGATCCCACGCTGGAGCAGCGGAAGAGTGTGATAAGTGCTGCTCCTGAGGAGGATGAAGCGACAGAGATAACGTGTGATGAACTGACCGCAAATCCCATTTCCCGTCCCCCTGTCCAGCTGAGGAGAGAGGAGTGATAGAACAGCTTTGGTGGGTGCCTGGCATCCAGCCAGGGTCAACCCATCATATAGAGATAGACAAAGTGCATTACAAAATAGAATGAAATTACATTGTGATTGGGAATTTTGAAAATAAGAGCTCTGTGTAACTCCTTTACAAAGGAATGAAAGTGTAAGAGATTGGAATTAGGTGAAGGCACATTTGCAAGGTGCATTTGCTACTAATATTGCAGGAGAGATCTAAGATCTTGCACAGATATTACAAGATCAAATGGGAAATATACAAAATTAGCAGAACAATATGTTTTTGAAGAATTGTCTAATAGTGTTAAATGGTTAAATCCAAAAACATGGTTTGAAGGTTTAAATCTGTGTATCTGAATTTGTATTGCTATTGGAGGGTTAATAATCATTTGTATGTTTATAGCAATCAGAATCATCTGAGGAGCAGTACAAGGATTGCGTCGGTTCGAAGCTAGAGTCCTCGCTGCCTTCCTCATGAATCTGATGTTTCTAAACAAAAAAAAGGGGGAGATGTGGGAGCAGCTCGGAACACCTGGCATTTGTTTTCAAGAGTGAACATTAGAATTGGTTGTGCTGCATGTTTGCCAAGCCTTTGAAGAACTAGTTTTACAAGGTCAGGTCAAAGGATTGCCTGGTGTGTGCCTGGGAAGATGTGGCTGAAGACAGTCACGAGTATGTGTGTGGAATGTGTTTATCTTTAAGTGTTCTGAGGACTGGCAAACATCCCAGCTGGGCCAGATATGCGCTCCTGTGTTAGTAGTATTGGCTGTATGCCGTTAGTTCTTTCCAGATCCTTGTTGAAACATATATAAGTCTGATCCTTTTGTGAAATAAAGGGAACCTTGTACAGATAGCTTGAGTGCTTACTTCAGTCTCCGCAATCTCCACCCCTTATTCCATACCATTTGCGTCATGCTCAGGTCCCACATAAATTAATATACATATGTATTCTAACCACGCCATTGTGTTTAATTCTCATTACTGAAATCCCTTCTTACCAACACTTACAACTGAAACTACATACTTAAAGCACTTTTATACCCAACATACAGATTTACACATTCTTATTAATTACCATCCCCTGTCCTTTAACAGATAGATATTCCATGGGCTTCTTCCACTCCTCCAGATGTTCACACACAGGCTCTGACTTGGGCCCCATTCGTCAAGATGAGTGGTCAGGACAGGAGAAGCAGCATGTTCGATCGTTGGGCACCAACACCGGCTTGGTTTGGGTCACTGATGCACTTGTCTGGTTCCTTGCGAAGTTCACTCCTCTGCAGTTCAGGTCATTCCTGCTACATTGCTTCCTACAACATGCAACTCACATCACAGATTATTTTTCCCCCAAGGTTAAATGTCCTTGAGGCACACACTGGGTCTCCCCATCCTTCCGCATTACCCACCAAGTACACCCAGGTCCCTGAGCAAAGACAATCCCATGAATGGGTTTGCCTTTTCCCATGGGAGGAGAAATCCACACTGCCTTCCCCAGCCACTTCCCCATGTGCACTACAGGGACCTTATCTCCTCCCACAGTATGTAGGGGTTTTGTTTGGGCAGGACCAGGACGGTTAGCAGATCCTCTGGTGTTAACTAGCCAAGTGGCTTCTGCTAAATTTGTATCCCAATGCTTCCATGCCCCATTGCCCAGCGCTCTCAACATAGTCTTTAACAGTCCATTATATCTCTCAATTTTTCCAGATGCTTGTGGGTGATAGGGGATGTGGTACACCCACTCAATGCCGTGTTTCTTTGCCCAGGAGCTTATGAGGTTATTTTGGAAATGAGTCCCATTGTCTGATTCAATTCTTTCTGGGGTACCACGTGGCCATAAAATTTGCCTTTCAAGGCCTAAGATGGTGTTTCGGGCAGTGGCATGGTTTACAGGATATGTTTCTAGCCAACCAGTAGTTGCTTCCACCATGGTGAGTATGTAGCGCTTGCCTTGGCGTGTTTGTGGCAGTGGTCCAATGTAGTCAATTTGCCAGGCCTCGCCATATCGAAAACCCAGCCACCGCCCTCTGTTCCAGGGAGACTTTACTCTGGTGGCTCGCTTGATTGCAGCACATGTTTCACATTCATGAGTGACCTGTGTGATGGCCTCCATGGTCAGGTCCACCCCTCGATCACGAGCCCATCTATATGTTGCATCTCTCCCTAGATGTCCCGATGTTTCATGGGCCCATCGAGCTACAAATAGATCACCCTTACGCTCCCAGTCCAGGTCCACCTGAGCTACTTCTGTTTTGGCAGCCTTGTCTACCTGTTCATTATTTCGATGTTCTTCGGTGGCACAGCTTTTGGGCATGTGAGCATCTACATGATGTACCTTTAGAGCCATGTGTTCTACCCGGGGAAGTGATGTCCTGCCACAATGCAGCTGCCCAGATGGGTTTACCCCTGCGTTGCCAGTTGGTCTTCTTCCATTGCTGTAGCCACCCCCATAGGGCATTAGCCACCATCCAGGAGTCGGTATAGAGATAGAGTACCAGCCACTTTTCTCGTTCAGCAATCCCTAGGGCTAGTTGGATGGCTTTCACTTCTGCAAACTGACTTGACTCACCTTCTCCTTCAGTGGCCTCAACGACTTGTCGTGTGGGACTCCACACAGCAGCTTTCCACTTCCGATGGTTCCCTACCACACGACAGGATCCATCAGTAAACAAAGCATAACGCCTTTCGTCTTCTGATAACTCATTATATGGTGGTGCCTCTTGGGCATGAGCCACCTCCTCAGGCGATGCTCCAAAATCTCTGCCTTCTGGCCGGTCCATGATCTCTTCCAGAATTCCCGGGCAGTTGGATTTCCCCGGTCGAACTCGTTGCGTGATCAATGCTATCCGCTTACTCCATGTAGCGCTGGTTGCATGATGTGTAGAGGGGATGTTTCCTTTGAACATCCAGTGTAGCACGGGCAATCGTGGTGCCAAGAGGAGATATGTTTCTGTACCAACAACTTCTGAAGCGGCTCGAACCCCCTCATATGCTGCTAGTATCTCTTTTTCAGTCGGGGTGTAGTGGGCTTCTGATCCTCGGTACCCCCGGCTCCAAAACCCTAATGGTGGACCTCGGGTTTCTCCTGGTGTTTTCTGCCAGAGGCTCCAGGTGAGACCATGCTCCCCAGCTGCAGTGTAGAGTACATTTTGTACATCTAGTCCTGTCCGGACAGGCCCAAGAGCTACTGCATGAGCTATCTCCTGTCTGATATGCTCAAAGGCTTGTTGTTGCTCAGGGCCCCATTCGAAATAGTTCTTTTTTTGGGTTACTTGATAGAGAGGGCTCACAAGCTGACTATAACCTGGAATATGCATTCTCCAGAACCCCAGAAGGCCTAGGAAAGATTGTGTTTCCTTCTTGTTAGCTGGTGGAGACATAGTTGCTATCTTGTTAACCGCATCCATAGGCACATGACGGCGTCCATCCTGCCATTTTATTCCCAAGAACTGAATCTCCTGTGCAGGTCCCTTGACCTTGCTTTTCTTTATGGCAAAACCAGCTTTCAGAAGAATCTGAATTATTCTTTTTCCCTTCTCAAACACTTCTTCTGCCTCGTTGCCCCACACGATGATGTCATCTATGTATTGTAAATGTTCAGGGGCATCGCCTTGTTCCAGTGCAGTTTGGATTAGTCCGTGACAAATGGTAGGGCTGTGCTTCCACCCCTGGGGCAGTCGATTCCAGGTGTATTGGACACCTCTCCACGTGAAAGCAAACTGTGGCCTGCACTCTGCTGCCAAAGGAATGGAGAAAAACGCATTGGCAATGTCAGTTGTAGCATACCACTTGGCTGCTGTCATGGTTTAACCCCAGCCAGCAACTAAGCACCACGCATCCGCTCACTCACTTCCCCCCCACCCAGTGGGATGGGGGAGAAAATCGGGAAAAGAAGTAAAACTCGTGGGTTGAGATAATAATGTTTAATAGAACAGAAAAGAAGAAACTAATAATGATAATGATAACACTAATAAAATGACAACAGTAATAATGAAAGGATTGGCATATACAAATGATGCACAGTGCAATTGCTCACCACCTGCCGATCAACGCCCAGTTAGTCCCTGAGTGGCGATCCCCCTGCCCCCAGTCCCCCCAGTTCATATACTAGATGTGACATCACATGGTATGGAATACCCCGTTGGCCACTTTGGGTCAGCTGCCCTGGCTGTGCCCTGTCCCAACTTCTTGTGCCAAATTTGTCCCAAATTCTTATTCAGTTAAATATGTATAACTGAACTGTATAAATTGCTTGCCCGTTTAGGTATGAGGTGTGCTAGCTTTTTAGATTACCACCTAGCCCCCATCTTTGCACAAACATGAATTGGAATAAAATACCTCTGCTCTGTGTGTATATTGGCGTTTCGCACACTGGGTAAATGACCCCACTTTTGGGACAACAGTAGTGCTTGCTCCGGAAGATAAACATAAAATAACAAATGCCCCCCCTTCCATCTCCCTTTACTTAGCTTTTATATCTGAGCTGACGTCATATGGTATGGAATATCTGGTTGGTTAGTTTAGGTCAGCTGTCCTGGCTATGTCCCCTCCCAAGCTCTTGCCCAGCCCCAGCCTGCCATTGAGGGGGGGCGAGATGTTGGAGAGACAGCCTTGATGCTGTGCCAGCACTGCTCAGCAGTAGCCAAAACACTGGTGTGTTATCAACACCTTTCTAGCTACCAATGCAGAGCACAGCGCTACGAGGGCTGCTATGGGGAGTATTAACTCCATCTCAGCCAGACCCAATACACACACCTCATACCTAAACGGGCAAGCAATTCATACAGTTTAGTTATACATATTTAATTTCCAAAGTTCTTCCCCAAAACTATTACTGGTAGTCGCTTATCTACCACAGTTTCTATTGGGCTAAAGTTTTCTCCACTTCGAATTAAAGGTACAGTGTTCTTTTATTCCACAGCGCATGCTCGAAGAGAGTGGGGGAGGTAAGTCTTTATGGTCTTGAATTGAGTCGGTGGTCCTGATCTCCCCCTGCCGCCTTTGCCTTTCCCCCAGTTACCGAAGATCTTTGCTGACTTCATGCCTATTAGCAATTATTCAACTTTCGGGGCCTCCTGGGGTAGGATGTTCCCTTCTTATCAGTCTTTTAGTTCTTCAGGGGCACAGTTGTTAGCAAGGCATGCATTGTTTATACAAAGGGTATCCTGTTTCACAAGACCTTTGTGGCCTTTTTAAAGTGGCTTAAGTACATCAGGCAGAGGTGGTGATGGCCAGAGCAGTGCTGGCCCGTCTGCAGCCCAGAGCAAGCGAGACCACCTCGGTCCATCTCCCTGAACTGGTGTGCAAACACGGCTGTGTTTAGCTGCTGGCAGTGCTGCTAATTGATTATGTGGCTACACAAAAGTGCTGTGCTATAAACAGCAATTAAAACTATGCTGTCAGACTGTCAAAATCAATCTTAGTTTTGGATATGGCCAGACATGCTACTTTTTTTCTCATTATGAGGATTAGAGTTTATTATTACGGTTATCTGGTGCTTCTGATTGTAAAATTCTGTTTTCAGTCTCTTTGTAGCTTTTGATAAAGCGTGAGTCTGAGTTGAGCACTTCCTCACTAGATCTCCGAGTCAAACTGATTTTGCTGGAAAACTTCAGCCAAAACAGCTTGGCCATTTTTGAGCACAAATCCTGGACTGCACAGAGGATGGTTTCCTCTGGTAAGAGCAAGCCGCTTGCCTGCATGCTTCAGGCGAGAAAGCTGGCTGGGCTGAGCCTTTTTATTGGGATGCACCTTCTGTTGCTTTGAGGATATTTCCCCGAATTTGGCCAGATTATGTGCTTTTTAAAATGTAGTTTATTCAGGCTGCGTAGGAGTTTCTGAGAGTTCAAATGCTAAAACTCTGTGTCTTCTTGGTGTACCCCTTAGCGCTGCCTGCGTGTGCGCACTGTCCCCCGGGGCTCCCTGAGCTCACTGTGTCCCTCGGGGTAGCTCGGCAGGGCTGCATGTCCTGGGGTTTGCACCAGCCTGTCCCAGTGCCTCTGCCACCGACCAAAGCATACGCCGTCCCCACAGAGCCCAGTGCTGTGTTCCAGCTTGGGGATGGGTGATTTATTCTTCTTAGATCTGGGGTGCGATGGTCCCCGCTGAGGCTCACAGTTTTGGCTCGCTTTTTGTAAGATAAAGTTTATCACCTCCCACACCTCCTTACCCCTTGCCCATCTCCCAAGGCTGCCATGAAAATTAACATGTTGTTTCTGAAGTACTTGCGTACTGTAGTGGCATGGGAGAAAAACAGGCAGAAATTAATTAGTCTGTCTTCAGAGCAGGATTTTGAGGATTATAGAAAATAAGCCTGTTAAACATTAAGGAGAAAGCAGAATGCTCTGTACTGGGTCCTTGTGCTGGTTTTGGCTGGGATAAAGTTAATTTTCTTCATAGTAGCTAGTATGGGGCTATGTTTTGGATTTGTGCTGAAAACAGTGTTGATAATGCCAAGATGTTTTTGTTACTGCTGAGCAGTGCTTACACAGAGTCAAGGCCTTTTCTGCTTCTCACCCCCACCCCACCAGTGAGTAGGCTGGGGGTGCACAAGGAGTTGGGAGGGGACACAGCTGGGACAGCTGACCCCAACCAACCAAAGGGATATTCCAGACCATAGGACGTCATGCTCTAGTATATAAAGCTGGGGGAAGAAGAAGGAAGGGGGGGGTGTTTGGAGTTATGGCGTTTGTCTTCCCAGGTAACCGTTACACATGATGGAGCCCTGCTTTCCTGGAGATGGCTGAACACCTGCCTGCTGATGGGAAGGAGTGAATGAATTCCTTGTTTTGCTTTGCTTGCGCACGCAGCTTTTGCTTTACCTATTAAACTGTCTTTATCTCAGCCCACAAGTTTTCTCACTTTTACCCTTCTGATTCTCTCCCCCATCCCACTGAGGGAGGTGAGTGAGCGGCTGTGTGGTGCTTAGTTGCTGGCTGGGGTTAAACCACGACAGTCCTCACTCCCTCTGGGTACTTAATGACATGTTTTCACTGGGAAAAAAAATGGTATGATCATGTTAATTAAAGGCTATGCCAGAATGCATATGTACAAGGGGGGGGGTAATTGAAGGATGCTGAATGTCTGACAATTTTACATTACCTAACTAGCTTGATTTTTCAACCACAGTAATATTCTTGTATTTATTTATTTATTTTGGATGTCATATGAAAGAAAAATATTTTAGCAAAATAGCATACTGAGCAGAGTAAATTACACTGGTAGAGTTTCTTGTTACTCTGTGCTTGATGGAGATGATGAAAAAGGATAGTAAACAGAGCAGAGAAGCAATGGTGTGCATATCATACATAAAAAGGTACTGTAACAGCAGTGATTTGTCTGCCATAGTAATGAAGTCAAGTGTTTGGATTTCACAGCAAGAAATTATAGTAGAGATCTGCTGAGCTGAAGCTATATTAGATGGTTGTGACTTACCCACATGAAACTACAGAAAAGGTTAAATCTTAATTTTATTAAAGGGTGAGTCACAGCAAACAAGGTCACCTTATAGCTTTTCTAAATTACTAGCTTTCCTTGTCTCCAGCTTGTTATTTTTTAGAAACTGTTTCTCTGCACAGCAATATGGACTCCCTGTGAATTCCCTGCAGGCTCACAAATTCATGGTGCTAGCCCTCTTCCCCAGGCTCCTGCTCTTACTCTTATACTGTGCTGTCAACTGCCACATTCAAAGACATCACTCTCTTTAATCTCTCTGGTTTCTCTGTATATACCTCTGGTAGAAAAAGACAATACTGCCCCCCTTTTGCAGCTGGGAAGCCCTGGCACAAGAGTGTGTTGCTTGCCCAGCAAAATGGGATTGGATTTGTACCTCCGGATTTCCAAGTATCTTAGACCACTGGCTCCTAATCTGCTCTCCTCCGTGACTTTGCTCCACTCTTTCCTTGGGCTGGCAGTCGGGCACCCTAAACTCATTTCTCCACTCCTCCCTTGAATTCCCCCATGTTCTTTTTAAACTTCCCTTTCTGAACTAGGTCAAAAGCTTTGGCCTTTTACAGGTAGTTTCTACTCAATTACTTCTTCAGGAACACCTCTGAGGAAAGAAAAAATCTCATTAAAAATAGGAAAACCAAACCACACACAACATAATTAACCCAGAACCTGTTGGAAGGTCAGCTGATTTTTTAAGACTATTTGTAACCATTAAATTGGGCAAGGTCAGACATGCATAATTACTCCATTGCCCTGCTCGCCTTTGATGTCCAGTTGTCCTTACCCTGTTTGTTTATGCTCTTTCATGCCTTGCTTCAAAGTAGACTGTAAAGCCTTTGGGGCAAAGACCAGTAGTGCAGTGGTAAATGAGAAGGACAGACCGACTCCCTTGTCTGCTGGCCCAGTCTTGACTGTGGGAAATGGGTGAATGCTGCACTGCCAACAGTAAGGATGGGTAAATCCACCCTTGGATTGGGGAAGTTTACCTGTGGCCACACCATAGGCAGGGACCAAGTTTGCCTGAGCAGCTTCTCTGGATCGCCTGGTGGCCAGGGGAGTAGTTGCTTGGGGCACCCATGCAGCAGCCAGGAGCCAGCCTGGCCAGTATTGTGACCTGTTACTGACCAGAAACCTCTTCCAGGGGACATGAAAGAATCTGCTCCTATGACCAAAAAAAAAAAAAAAAAAAAAAAATCATAGAAATGTCAGATGTTTGTAGCTTTAGGTTTTGTATTGTTTTCACTCCAAGGGGAAGTTTGCGAAGAGTTTCAATTATTCTCTACGGAGGCATTGATTTTCAAGACATTCTCAAATACATAGTTATTGTCAGATTTTACACAGACAAAAATAACAGTATGAGGAAAAGCCAGAGATAAGGCAACCAATGGGGAAATATCAAAAGATTATCCTAGAAATGTACTGCAGTGATGAAAGAGGCACTCGGGATGACAATGAGATGGTTCCGAAGCAATGGCAAAAAAGGAACTCTTTATTGTCTCTTACAGCATACTTATATGTTACTAACACAGGAGCGCATATCTGGCTCGGCTGGGATATTTGCCAGTCCTCAGAACAGTTAAAGATAAAAACATTCCACACACATACTCTTGACTGTCTTCAGCCACATCTTCCCAGGCACACACCAGGCCATCCTCTGACCTGACCTTGTAAAACTAGTTCTTCAAAGGCTTGGCAAACATGCAGCACAACAAATTCTAACCTTCACTCTTGAAAACAAATGCCAGCTGTTCCGAGCTGCTCCTACAATGTACATTGTTTTTTTCATGCTTTTAATTGTGTTTAACATTTCAGGGAATAAACTGTGTGAAGGAGCTGTTGTAATGCTAAATTAGGGAGGAACAGTTGTGAGAGAGCCAGGTCTTTAACACCTGGCACAATGCAAAAGCCCAAGCCAAATTAGAAATGCCACTTACAATGCAAACATCAAATAGCAGAGCACTGATAGCTCTATTTTCCTAAAGACTAATCTCTAGACTTTGTTACAGTGGTCAGGGGATATCTTACCTTTTCTTGACCTTTTCCTTTCACCTTGCTTGATATTTGTCTCTGTCTCTTGCTGTAAGAAAGAACTGCATGAGTACCTCAGCACTTGACTTCTTAAAAGTGTTAAAGATGAAATGTGCTGAACTCCTGAAAGTTGAAGCGGTGCCTACTGATCCTTTTTTTTTGGTGTCCCTCAGAGGTCTGTACTGGGACCAGTACTGTTTAATATCTTCATCAATGATACAGACAGTGGGATCGAGTGCACCCTCAACAAATTTGCAGATGACGCCAAGCTGAGTGGTGCGGTTGACATGCCTGAGGGACAGGATGCCATCTAGAAGGACCTGGACAAGCTCAAGAAGTGGGCCCATGTGAACCTCATTAGGCTCAACAAGGCCAAGTGCAAGGTCCTGCACATGGGTTGGGGCAACCCCCAGTATCAATACAGGCTGGGGGATGAAGGGATTGAGAGCAGACATGTAGAGAAGGACTTGGGGGTACTGGTGGATGAAAAGCTGGACATGAGCCGTCAAGATGCACTCACAGCCCAGAAAGCCAACCGTATCCTGGGCTGCATCAAAAGAAGCGTGGCCAGCAGGTCGAGGGAGGTGATTCTGCCCCTCTGCTCCACTCTGGTGAGACCCCACCTGGAGTACTGCATCCAGCTCTGGAGTCCTCAGCACAGGAAAGACATGGACCTGTTGGAGCAGGCCCAGAGGAGGGCCACAAAAACGATCAGAGGGATGGAACCCCTCTCCTATGAAGAAAGGCTGAGAGAGCTGGTGTTGTTCAGCCTGGAGAAGAGAAGGCTCCAGTGAGACCTTATTGCGGCCTTTCAGTACTTAAAGGGGGCTTATAAGAAAGATGGGGACAGACTTTTTAGTAGGGCCTGTAGCGATAGTGATACCGAAAAGCCGGTCGAAGAAACTCTCTAAGACTCGTTTTGGAGTTTTAGAAAGCAGGCATTCTTTATTGCAGCGCTGGATGCACGGGGGATAGCTCCACCTAGCGTGCATACCACAGCTTTAGCACAAACAGGTTATATAGAATAACTAATTGCATATTAATCAGATTAGTATACATATACATAAAAATGATTATAACTGATTATCATAGTACTGCCTACATCCGATCATGCGCAATGAAGGATCCATTTGAGTCAAAGGGCTGCTTTTGCGACCACCGACCCATTTGAAGTTCTTGTTGGCTGTCCTTGAAGTCTTTCTTCTTGTCCTTGTTCTTTGATCTTGAAGCTTAACGCAGTTTCAATCACATGTGGTCAGTTTCAACATTGTTCTCATCTAGCGTACAGGAACATCTAGTCATAAGAGCAAAGAACTGCAAAACCTATGAGTAACTACCTCTACTAGTTAATTGCTTGGCCATACTTTTGTCTATTGTTTCAGTCATAGTGTTCTAATAATTATTTACCAAATCTCACTTTTACAGTCATCTAGCAGCAAACCAGTTTCCACGGCTGGTACAAAATATTAAAACCATCAAAATATTTAGACATACCATACAGAATGTGTGGAAATATGCTATCAATTGGACAAGGGGTAATGGTTTTAAACTAAAAGAGGGTAGATTCAGACTAGATATAAGGAAGAAATTTTTTACGATGAGGGTGGTGAAACACTGGAAAGAGGTTGCCCAGAGAGGTCGTAGATGCCCCACCCCTGGAAACATTCAATGTCAGGTTGGACAAGGCTCTGAGCAACCTGATCTAGGTGACAATATCCCTGCTCATTGCAGGGGGGTTGGACTAGATGACCTTTAAAGGCCCCTTCCAACCCAAACCATTCTATGATTCTATGATTAATGTGAGGTTTGTTCATTTGTGTTGGCAAGTTCCTTGGGCACAGGTCTTTGCAACTCTCTCCAATTATGCATGATGGCTTATGTTTGAGAAAATCTCATCCCTCATTAGTGATATCTTTATTTCTAACTCTCTCACCATAAGCAGATATGAAAGAGAGGACTGGGTGTTTATAATCTGAGGGGAGGTGTAGATGAACTCATTAGCAATAAACATGCCCTAGTCAACATGGAGGCTGGAAAATTGGTGAATCAAAATGGAAGACTGTTGTGAGATGTTAGACTGAGGTTGGTTTTTGTCCACCACTACTCAGCATTTTCATAAAGTAGAGATGGATTATTAAATTTGCAGATGACACCAAGGTAGGAGTGCTGTGAGCACATCTCTGGAGCGATTTGAATTCTAAAGAATCTCAACGAATTAAAGATTTGGGCTGAAAAAGGATGGCGTAACTCAATAAAGACAAGTCCAAGACTGCTTTCCCAGAAGTAATGAGATGAATGGGCACAGGTAGGGAAGGGCTAAATGGGCAGGAGTTTGGCAGAAAGGGATCTGGGGGATGTAGTTAGGTACAGGGTGAACATGAGGCAACATTATCCTCCAGTTGCAGGGAGGGGGGGGGAAAAAAGTGCCATTAGGGGTAGCAGTGCAAGCTGTAGGAGGATGCACTGAGCCCGTGACTGGACAGGCCAGCTCGAGAGCTGTGTCTACCGCAAAGAAGCCAGGCACAAACTGGAAAAAGTCCACAAAAGAGCAATAAGAGTCCTCAGGGATGCAGCAAATAACATCTGATGGTGAAAGATTGAGGGCTTTTCAGTCCAAAGAATGGGAGACTGAGGAGGGAAGAGTGAAATGTTTTGGTGCTGCAGGACTGCCACAGAGTAAGTGAATGGCAGTTTTCAAATAGCAGTGAAGAAGTTTCTGGTTTGAAAATGGGAAACACTTTCTAATGGCAATGATGGTGAACTGTGGGAATAGGATGCCAGTCTTCAAGAACAACTGGGAGAAACATCTCTCAGTTATGACACCAGAGCAGCTGATTCTGCCTTGGGACAGTGGGAAGAAGTACATAGCTTTTCAAATCCCTTTGAGCTATATACTTCTATGATTCTGCAATAAATATTTCAAAGCATTTTGCACTGAGAAAACTGAAAGAGAAGATAAACTGGCTTCAGATTTATCTTGCTTGGTATGCTTAGTGTCAGCAGCTTTCTTTGCTTTTCACAGCAAAAGGTATCATCTCAGCTCATTCTCAGGAATGTTTGTGCGAATTGAAAGAAAAAAAAATGAAGTTTGCATTTTGGGGAGGAGTTTCTTCCACAATTAATTGGGGTTGGAGTCTGATGTGGGCTGAATGTTTGGAAACACACCACTTCTAATGTGGCTTTTATCGTGAGCTCTGAACGTCGCTGCTCCTCGTCAGCTCCCATTTTTGTGTGTCTGTTGGCCAACGTGATATAAGACTTTGTAGTATGTAGCCCGGCTAAACAAAGGTAACTATCAAATGCAACTTGTTGGGAACATGGTTCAAGCTACAGCTTGGTTTGGCAATTAAATTCCTGTATGTCTGTTTTGTAGTGACATGAACTGTGACTCCTACAGGGGAAACAAAAAGTTAAGAATAGTATCAGTAGGTGTCATGACCCGGGCTGGACAGACCAGGGAGTCCTGTTGAGTTCGGAACTCCCTCGGGCTAAATTAAGGTGAAACGACACCAAACGATCAGTTAAACATTTTATTCATGACAGAGGCAAACTGAACTTGGGAGGTGTTAACGGCAGGTGTCCGGGTTTCTCTCAACAGGAATTGGCATGGAACTACCTCAGTAAACCGTGTAACCCGTGGTAACCATCTTAAAGGGATGAAGTTTAGGGATCATGAAAGAGGAAAGAGAAAGACAGAGCAAGACGGTGTGAGAAAAAGGAAAAGAGAAAGATTTCACTGGTCCTGGGTCCAGTGTTGGGCAGGCAGCCTAGGGGATGAGTCAGCCTAGGGGTCCAGTTCCAGTGGACACATGCACCTGGGGCTTCAATTCGTGCCCTTTTATAATCTCCTTGTCCTTCCTTTGGGTGGGCACTCGAACTCAAGCGAGTGGCATTGTATTACTATTAAGCCTCCTGTAGTCAACCGTCAGTCGCCATCTGCCGTCGGGTTTACGTACTGGCCATACTGGAGAATTATAGGGTGAGTGTACTCTAGTTATAATGCCACGATTCTCCAAGTCTTTGATCACCTCTCTGAGCCCTGCTTTCGCAGCAGCCGGTAAAGGATATTGATTAACCTTCGTTACTCTGGAAGGGGGTAACTCAATGGCTGCTTCAAGCACCCGAACTTCACATGGTGGGGCTCCAAAGCTCCACACTGTCCCATCAGGCAGTTTCTAGACTTTGTTTGCTAGGACATCAAATCCTAGTATATTATTTCGATACGGACCAATGACCACCTTTATCTTAGTCATTCGATTTTCCCCTGGAAGCCAAATACATATTTTACTAATTGGTCTGGTTTCAGGGACTCCAGTTACTCCTATTATATTTATTTTTTTCCGGGTAGGGGTCAATCCTAAACTTTTAGCTGTTTTTTCAGTGATAACACTTATTTGGGCTCCAGTATCAATTAGAAAATTTACAGGTATTCGTCTGGGGCCAGTGGCTAAAATAATATATGGATCAATATGCTGGTTAGGCCATTCTAAGCTGGATATTACGCGAGTGGGTCGGCCTGAAATTCCCCCCGCGCTTCCTAGTTTTTTAGATCAATCAAATCCTTCCTTAAGCCTGAGTAAGGGTTGGCAGGAGCAGAGGGTTTACTCTCCTGCATTTTGGCAATATCAGTACATTCCATAGCCTTGCTAATAGGCTGCTCCACCAGGTTTATCATTGTACGAATATTTTCTGTGGACTGCCCATGTAACACTGAGCGGGGTATTCCTAATGCTAATGCCTTTTTCCATAGTTCATTGCGCTGAGAGTCAAAACGAGAATAGATTTTTTGAGGGGGACGGGAGTTATTCTCCTCAAAAAATCGTGCCTGTCGGACTCGGCACTGTGAATCTGAACCTTCCTCTAACCAGCCCATCTCTCTACCATAAATCACTATTTCTTGTAATAATCCTCCCCCATGTTAAAACAGGCTGTTGTTGCTGGTTGGGGTTGCAAGTATTATGATCAATTGCCCATATAATTTTTTCTTTTAGGTTTTGCACATAAATTTTCAAGACGTCAGGGAGACCTCCAATTAATGGTTTAAGGCGGACCGGATCAACCGGAGCAGCAAGGGTCCCCGCACTTGTACGTAGCTTGTATACAGGCAGCCTTTTGCACTGATTCAGCCAGCCTAGATAATCCAGCTGTTTTAATAGTCAGAGGTTCACCTCGTTCTCTAGAATCTAGTCCCCCTGCCCAATAGACAACTCTGAGGGTCAAGGGTTGGTTCCCCACGGGACCCTGATCAAGGAACACACCAGGACCCCAATATCCCCTAGCTTCCTCCTCGCTCAGCAAGACTCGATCCCCTCCATTCAATGACACACGCCATAAATATTCAGTTTCACTCCCCCCCAGCTTGCGTGAAAATTTGTCTTGCATTTGTGCGAGCTCAGGTCCTGATCACGGGGTGGTTAGGGTTGTAGTTAAGTTTCTATCGTTCCTGGCCGTCGACTGTACCTCTGTTTTAATGAGGGGTCGAATTTCAATATTACTTGCCCCATCGGATTCATCATCTGGGTCACCCCAGATATCCCCGTCCCAAGTGTCAGAATCGGCACACATAACTAGATTCCTGACTTGGGCGGGAGAGGGAGTTGGAGCACTTGATAACAACAATTTTAATTTTTCTAGTAATTTTCTGTTCTTCTCCCTTTCAGAATTTAATTCATCTTTCAGAAACACATTTTCAACCTCCAATTGTCCATTATGAACACTCAAGGCCGCACTTATCTTTCGTTCTGCCTCTAAAGCAGTTTTGGTCACTTCCACTTCAGTTTCTAGTGCCCTGGATTTTGTAGCTTCAATGAGATCGGCTGCACCCGTTATTTTTGCCATCTCAGATTCCAGTGCCTCCTCCTGTGCACAAGTTAGACATGCTCCAAAAATAGTGCACAGGATACCTTTACCTTTCCCATTTTTCTTTTTCTTTTGTTCCTTCCTACACTGCTCTACCCATGCCACCACTTTCTCTTTACTTCTCCACAACTTCGTCGCCTTCTCCTTGTCTGCAGGAGAAGGTTTACAACCATGTTTCTGCAATAGTTCCTCCATTGTATCCTGCCAAATTAATGTGGCGGAAAAGGACTTAACTGCAAGGTTCAAGCAAACGACTTGAACTTCACTTACAGACTTAACTGCAAGGTTCAAGCAAATGATTTATTTGAACTTCACTTACAGACTTAACACGCCACTAATTGCAGGTTTTACAGATACAATGGAGGAATGCACTATTGCAATTTTTTAAGGCAAGAGTAGTACATTATTACAACCACAAGTGATTCACAGACAACCACAAGCACACACGCATTTACAAACTTAAAGCATAAACAATATTCACTTACCCCTCCAGGTAAGGGCTTTCAATCCCAGGGAAGTTACCTCGACCAGCATCCCAATCAAGGGGGGGAAGGGTTTCCCCACACAAGCCAACTGTATAGTTGGAGAAGTGACCCCCCCATTTCCAACCTGAATCTTAGAGTTTTTATCCCCTGACTTGTGGAATGGTGTGTATGACTATGTCTGAGTGGATTATGATATATGCCTAAATGGATTACGTATATCTGAGTGGAGTTTCCCCTTAACTTTCCTTTGTTGGTCTGTGATTGTTTGAATACACAAGGTTGTCATTTGAAACTGAAGCTGAAACCCTCCAGGTTGCGGGTTTTTTTTAACCTTGCTTCCTCAGGCAACTGAATAGTGGTTGGATTGAGACTCAGGGCATACTATTTCTTAAGGGATTTCAAGGCTCCGTTCAGGTTTTGGTTCTTTGAATGGCACAGTCACCGCCCTGTTTAGTTTAGGGTTTATCAGACAACCCAGGGCTAAGCTGTCTATACAGCTCCCCCTGAGTCGTCTCTGCAGAGAGACAGGGCCTCAAGGCAATCCAAGGCTGGGTTGCTTTTGTAACCCCCCATGAGTCGCCTGTGTGCACTAGACATGTTGAAACTTGTTTGTGAACTATGAGCCGGACAATCCACACAGCGCTTTGGATGTTTTGTCACAGGTTCAGAGTTTTGCCACGGGCCCTTACCATGGCAGTTGTGTAAACAAGTTAAATGGGATAAGGGGGCATCAGCAACCCTCCCCCCCCCACACTCCCTCCTCAAGAACTTTCTAGGCAAAAGGCTCTCAGATTGATGGCAGATACAGAAAATCCTGTGGTAGATTAGAAAGTCCTGTTTTAAATTAAGTTAGTTAGCCAAGATCATTCTGATCTTTTCTATTCTTCCTGTTTAATGGTGCCTCACCTGGAGCACCAATTCTGATCCTTTCTATTCTTCCTGATTGATGGTGCAACCCTCTTGGCAGGAAAATGAACCACTGACCCGATACAGAGCGACTTAGCGGTCAAAGTGAGGAGGGGGTACCTCCTCAAACGACCACCGAAGACCACCCGAGACCCCCGCGCACGTGGAGAAGGCATCTGATGTGTCATGGTTACGTAATCCTATGCATATGCATTAGATAGTTTGAATATGTACTAGGTAGGAGTAGTTTAATAAATCAGATGCAATTGTTACTGTATCAAAGGGACACACCTGATGAATCTGGTGTGCTTGATTTGTGGAAAGCCCACCGAGCACCCAGGCCTGAATAAAAAGCAATATCTCTCCTGAGTGTGTGAGATTGGTCTATTGCACACCGGGTAACGAATCTGCTTTTAGGACAAGACGAGGGTATAAAAGGGAGGGGGAGATGAACCCCCAGGCGTGCGCCTGCCGCCTGAGGAATCCAGACAGTTACTACCGAGACTCTTTCCTCACTGGATCCAAGGGTGGTGATACTTACCTCTCCTTTTTTTTCTTTCTTCTCTCTCTCTCTCATCTCTTCTCTTCCTCCTACTTTCCTGTTAGGAATATTTTGCTATGGCTGTTAGGTGTCAAGTTTTTTATTCGAAATATCTGCTACACCAAATTTAGCCACACTTGTGTTATAAGTCAGCGTTAAATAAAACATATTTCGAGTATTTAGGAGCCATTGTTGTGACTCCTGCCCTGGGATTTGCCGAGCAAAACGGGGTGTTGAAATTTTCCCTGTCCCTCCTGAGTCATTGTCGTGACTCCTGCGTGTGGCAACGGACTATCTAAAAGATCACCTCCCCCGAGCCCACCGAGTGGGAACGGACATTGGGCCCAGTCCCTAGAGAACCAGGACTTATGCTGAGGCTACGTTTTTGCCCATATTGGAACATAGGGTTGAATAAAAGACTTTTTTGGATTTAAAAAATATTGTTATGAAAGCAGATAAGGTAAGGGGAAGAGAAGTAAAAAGGCACTCTGAACAAAAGAATATTTTTATTGCCAAAATCATAACTCGTAACGATATGTAGGTTGTCTAGAATGACTTTCCAACCACTGAATCATTGATTAAGCCTGAATGAAACTCCCTGCTATTGAGGCATTTAGGATGGTCTTAATCTATGTGGCTTCTCTACCGTCTAGTAGTTGGGTGTCGTGGTTTAAGCCCAGCCGGTAACAAAGCACCACGAAGCTGCTCGCTCACTCCTCCCCCTCCGGCCCCGGTGGGACGAGGAGAAAATTATAAAGAAAAGCTCGTGGGTTGAGACAAGGACAGGGAGGGATCACTCACCACTTATGGTCATGGGCAAAAGACAGGCTCGACTTGGGAAAGAAACAAAATCAATTTAATTTACTACCAATCAAATCAAAACAAGGATACTGAGAAGTAAAACCAAACCTTAGAACACCTTCCCCCCACCCCTCCCTTCTTCCCGGCTCAACTCCACTCCTGGTTTTCTCTACCTCCTCCCCCCAGCAGCACAGGGGGATGGGGAATGGGGGTTGTGGTCACGTTGTCTCTGCCGCTCCTTCCACCTCATGAGGAGGACTCCTCACTCTTCCCCTGCTCCAGCGTGGGGTCCCTCCCACGGGACACATTCCTTCACAAACTTCTCCAACATGAGTCCTTCCCACGGGCTGCAGTCCTTCATGAACTTCTCTGGTATGGGTCCTTTCCACGGGCCAATCTTCAGTCACAGACTGCTCCAGCGCGGGCTTTCCCATGGAGTCACGGCCATCTTCGGGGGCATCTGCTCCACCGTTCACCTCCATGGGCTGCAGGGGGACAGCCTGCCATCTCACCACGGGCTGCAGGGGCACCACCTCCCCCAGCGCACCTCTTCCCCCTCCTTCTTCACTGACCTTGGTATCTGCATAGGTGTTTCTCTCACGTTACAAATCTCCCTCCCCACTGTAGGTTCCCCTTCTTAAATATGTTCTCCCAGAGGCGCTACCGCCGTCGCTGATGGGCTCGGCCTTGGCCAGAGGCAGTGTCACGTCCCAATTTCTCAGGACGATGACTCAGGTTTGCTGATTCCCAGGTCAGGATTAAGGTGAAACGACACCAGGGATCCTTTAACTCACAAAACTCAACTTTTATTCGCTCACAACAAGAATTGGCATGCTCAACACAAAAATTGGTATGCTCACAACAAAAATTGGCATGAAACTATGTCAGTAAACTGTGTAACATGTGCTAACCATGCATCACCAAACATATACTACAGGCCTTGCTTATCTGGGAATCAGCTCAGGGAAGACAATAAGGAGAGCCCTCCCGTTGAGTCACGAGGTTCAGAGCAGACCCCCTTGCTTTCTAGACTCCTTCTCAGAGAGGAGCCTAGGGGCAGCTGGATCTGCTCTTAGTCCCAGACTTGGTCAATGGTTTATGTCTAAAGGTGTTACAATACAAAAAATCAGTTGTGTACTTACAAGTTAAAATTGTAACTATAGGGAATTGTGTTAGGTACAATGAATCATGATAGGTATAACCATAGAAACCTCATATATTTTCTATCGAATTTTGTGTTTAAGAACTAACATTATGATGGAAACAGTAGACAAAAGTGTAGCCAGGGGACTAGCTAATAGAGGTAACTACAAAAGTGCAGTTAAGTGATTAACTAGTATTTACTCATAAGTTTTGCAGTTCTTTGCTCTTATGACTAGATGTTCCTGTACGCTAGATGAGAACAATGTTGAAATTGACCACATGTGACTGAAATTGCGTTAAGCTTCAAGATCAAAGAACAAGGACAAGAACAAAGGACTTCAAGGACAGCCAACAGAATCTCAAATGGGTCAGTGGTCGTAAAAGCAGCCCTTCGACTCAAATGAATTCGTCATTGCGCATGATCGGATGTAGGCAGTACTATGATAATCACTAATAATAATTTTTATGCATATATATATATTAATCTGATTAATATGTAATTATTACTCCATATAACCTGTTTGTGCTGAAGCTATGGCATGCACACTAGGTGGAATTATCCCCCGTGCATCCTCCTCGCTCCTCGCAACGTTCCCCGGAAAAAGGGTAAGGCACTTCTTCTTTGGAATTTGTTTGGATAGCCTGCCCGTAAGGCGCGGCGAAAGCTTCGCAGGGTTGGGGCTCGGAGGGTACCCGTTTGCATTGGAAGCCTAGGCGTCTGCCCGTCAGTCATAAGCGAAAGCTATTGCTGGGTTGGACTTTGTGTATTTATTTGGGACAATTGTCATTTGGTATTTGTTTGGTATTTGATATCTGATATTTAGTATTCAATATTTAGTATTTGATATTTGGCATTTGATAGCTGATATCTGGTATTTGATATATGTATAAGTATAATGGCATTAGCAAAATTGTTTAAGGGTAAGAGTGCAGGACATATAAGTGCTGATGAAAAGATACCAAAAACATCGCCATTGGGATGTTGATTGGCACATTGGGGTGAATTACATGATGATTTACGTAAAAGTCAGATGATTGAATATTGTAATCATTGGTGGCCTTTGTATGTTTTGGAAGATCAGGAAAAAATGGCCAATGAATGGAACTTTGAGTTATAATACTATATTGCAGTTAATGTTGTTTTGTAGGAGAGAGGGTAAATGGAGTGAAGTGCCATATGTGGATTTGTTCTTTTATCTGAGGCAGAGAACAGATTGGCAAAAAGAATGTAAGTTAATTAGTCGAGATAATCTGGTGATGGCACTGACTTCAGAAAATAAGAAAGCTAAGAGTTGTTGTTCAGCTTGTGATATTGGAAGGAGGTGCATTAGATGTACGGTACCAAAAGAGGATGAAATGGAACTAGAATTAGAAATAGCTCCACCAAGGGAGGAGCAGGATCTCTCTCCCTCACATGCACGAGAAAGGGGTATTGAATCAGGAAGAATAATGGAGTCGGATAGCAGTAGAATGGGGGAAGAGGTGGATGAAACACCAGAAGAAGTAATTCATACCCCAGTGTCTTGGAGAACTAGACAGCAATCTCAATTGTTAGCCCCCTTGAGACAGGGAGTGGGACAGCATGGGCCAGTATATGTCAAAGTCCCATTTTCTATCACGGATTTGATGGCATGGAAACAGGCAGCAGGGGTGTATAGAGAAGATCCAGAGAGGGTGGGAAGAGTCGTAGAAACAATTATTAGAACTCAGGACCCCGATTGGAATGATTTACAGGTAATATTGGATAATTTATTGGATAGTACTGAAAAACACATGGTATTAAAAACTGGAAAAGCACAAGCAGAGGCAGCATATATGAATGAAACGCTCTCTGGAACTTTGGAACAGAGTTTTCCTTCGGGAGATCCCCAATGGGATCCGAATGACCCTGTACACAGGAGAAGGTTAACTTGCTACCAGAAATGGGTATTGTATGGAGTAAAGCATGCAATGCCAAAAGCTTTGAATTGGTCTAAATTATATGAGATAAAGCAAGACAAAAATGAATCTCCCTCTGTGTTTTTGGAAAAATTGAAGGAAACTGCTAGAAAATACACTGATTTAAAATTGGAAACAGAGGCAGAACAACAACAATTGGCTTCGATTTTTATGGGACAATCAGCGCCTGATATAAGGCAAAAGCTCCAAAAATTGGAGGGAGAGGACTCAAGAAATTTAAATAAAATGTTAGAAACGGCATGGAAAGTTTATAATAATCGAGAGAAGGAAGAAGAGCAAAGAAAAGAAAAGAAAGAAAAGATCAGAGACAGTAGATTGATAGCTGTTTTAACAGGGAATGCAACAAGAGGAAGAGGACGAGCTCGAGGAAGAGGAGGTTTTAGAAATTTTGGTGGCCGGGAACCTAATGCACCTCTAGGGATGAATCAGTGCGCATACTGCAGGGAGGATGGACATTGGAAAAAGGATTGCCCTAAATTGAAAACAAGGCAGCAAGAAGCTGCAAAAATGATGACTCTAGATGAATGAAGGGGACTGGAGGGGAACCCAGCTGAGCCTCTGGTTACAATTAAGCTGGGAAATGACAAAGTTGAATTTTTAGTAGATACAGGAGCAGTATATTCTGTTTTGAATACTTATAAAGGGAAATTGGGAAATAAAACAGCTAACATAATTGGAGCGACTGGGAAACAGGAAAATAGACCATTCCTTCAACCCCTAGATTTAAAATTTGGAAATAAGGCAATTACACATGAATTTTTGTATGTGCCAGAATGTCTGATACCCTTGTTGGGTCGAGATCTGTTATCCAAATTAAATGCACAAATAGTTTTTGAGGGAGGAGAAATTCTTTTAAAAATACCAGAATCAAAGACAGGAGAAATATTGATGATGCAGGAGAAGGTTAAGATTCAGGAGATGCCGCAAGAAGTTGATGATGCTGTGATACCTATAGTTTGGAACACAGAGATACCTGGAAAATCTAAGGCGGCACATCCTGTAAAGGTAGAATTGAAGGAAAATGTGAAGCCAGTGAGATTAAAGCAGTATCCAATTAAACCTGAGGCCAGAATGGGAATCAAGAAATTAATTGATAAATTTTTGGAATATGGAATTTTGGAGGAGTGTGAATCTGAATATAATACTCCAATCTTACCGGTGAAAAAACCATCAGGAGAATATAGACTAGTTCAAGATTTAAGGGCTATAAATCAGATAGTGAAAGACATACATCCTGTAGTGGCCAATCCATATATGCTCTTAACAGCTTTAGGAGAGAATCATCAGTGGTTTACAGTGCTTGATTTGAAAGATGCTTTCTTTTGTATACCCCTGGAAGAAGGAAGTCAAAAATTGTTTGCTTTCGAGTGGGAAAATCCACAAACAGGACGAAAAACACAATTGACATGGACGAGGTTGCCGCAAGGATTCAAGAATAGTCCAACAATTTTTGGAAGCCAATTAGCAAAAGAACTTGAGACGTGGAAACGAGATGGTCCCAAACCTGGACATTTACTCCTACAGTATGTAGACGACATACTGATAGCGACAGAAGAAAGACCAGCATGTATAAAGGTAACAATTGATCTTTTAAACTTTTTGGGGCTAAGCGGATACAAAGTCTCTAGAACTAAGGCCCAGATAGCAAAACAGACTGTGATATACCTGGGTTTTGAAATCTCACAAGGGCAAAGACAGTTGGGAACAGACCGTAAAGAAGCAATTTGCAGTATCCCGGAGCCGAGAAATACCCATGAACTGAGAACCTTTTTGGGAATGGCTGGGTGGTGTCGGCTATGGATAATGAACTATGGTCTGTTGGCTAAACCATTATATGAAGCTCCTAAAGGTCCACCATTTGAACGGGGTCCAGATCAACAGAGAGCCTTTCGGAGTTTAAAACAAGCTCTGATGACAGCACCAGCCTTGGGACTTCTGGATTTGACCAAAGTTATTTGTACACGAGAAACAGCATATTGCACTGGGAGTGCTGACTCAGAAGATGGGGAGTTGGAAACGACCGGTTGGATATTTCTCCAAACAACTGGACTTTGTAAGTAAGGGCTGGCCTGCTTGTCTGAGAGCTGTTGCAGCCACTGTGATGATAATACAGGAGGCTTGAAAATTGACTTTGGGAAGAATGATGGTGGTATATGTGCCACACATGGTGATATCAGTGTTGGAGCAAAAGGGGGGCCATTGGCTATCCCCGAGCAGAATGATGAAGTACCAGGTAATTTTAATGGAACAAGATGATGTGATTTTGAAAACCACTAACTTAACTAATCCTGCAGTTTTTCTGAGTTCTGTACAGGAAGAAGGACAACTGGAACATGATTGCCTGACTACCATTGAATATGTATATTCCAGTCGGGAGGATTTGAAAGATGTACCCATAGACAATCCGGACTGGGAATTGTACACAGATGGTAGCAGTTTCGTCGAAAATGGAATCCGTTATGCAGGATATGCGGTAACAACTGAAAAATCAGTTATAGAAGCTGATGTTTTGTCCTGCACGACTTCAGCTCAGAAGGCGGAATTAGTGGCTTTAACAAGAGCTTTGGAACTAAGTGAGGAAAAGTAAACATTTGGACTGATTCAAAATATGCATTTGGTGTGGTGCATGTCCATGGGATTTTATGGGAAAGAAAGAGGATTACTGTCCTCTCAGGGGTCCAACATTAAATATAAAGAAGACATTTTGCACTTATTACAAGCAGTCCAGAAGCCAACTGAGGTAGCAATCGTGCACTGTAAAGCACATCAATCAGGAGATAAAAAAGAGATCATAGGGAATAGATTAGCAGATAAAGCAGCTAGGGAAGCAGCCAAGAGGAATGCCTTACAAACGGCATTAATTCCTACAAAAACTATTGCATTACCAAGGGAAAAACCTAAATATTCAGAGGAAGATGAGAAATTAGGGAGGTTATTAAATGCAAGGAAAAATCAGGCAGGATGGTGGGTGACATCAAAAAGTCAAGTAGTAATCCCACCACTTGTCATGAGAGAAATAATACAGACAAAACATAAGGAACGTCATTGGGGAGCGAAAGCATTAGTAACTCTCCTAAGGAGACAAGTAGTATCAGTAAAAATGCTAGAAATAGCTAAAATGACAACTGCAAAATGTGAGATATGTTTGAAAAACAATCCAGTTGTAAAGAAAAAGGTCCAAATGGGAATATTGAAATCAGGAATGGAACCAGGAGATTATTGGCAAATAGATTTTTCAGAGCTACCTCGACAAAATGGGTATCGATACATTCTGGTAGGGGTTGATACTTTTACAGGATGGCCGGAAGCCTTTCCCTGTCGGACCAATCAAGCAAAGGAGGTCATTAAATGGCTATTACAAGAAGTTATCCCGAGATTTGGGGTACCTATTGGAATCTCTTCTGATAGAGGTTCCCATTTTGTTGCAGAAGTAGTGCAGGGCGTTAGCAAAATTTTGGGAATTACTTGGGACTTACACACACCTTGGAGGCCACAATCTAGTGGAAAAGTAGAGAGAATGAATCAGACATTAAAAAGACAAATTAGTAAAATATGTCAGGAAACTAATTTGAAATGGCCTCAGGCACTCCCACTGGCCCTTTTACGAATTCGGGTTCAACCAAAGAGTGGGACATTAATCAGTCCTTATGAGCTACTATATGGAAAACCTTATGAATCTCCTGAACCAAATTTGAGCATACATTTAAAAGGAAAACAAGATGTATATAACTATCCGCTTTCTTTAGGAAAAACTTTAACTGCGCTTCGGAGTACGGTTGTTTGGAACAGGCCTCTGTCTTTGGAAAATCCAGTACATGATTTCCAACCAGGCGATTATGTCTACGTGAAGACATGGACTTCTGAACCTCTTCAGGAACGCTGGAAAGGACCCTTTCAAATATTGCTGACTACTTTCATCGCTGTCAAGATCGCTGAATCAGATGCATGGATCCTCTATACTCGGGTGAAGAAAGCTCCACCATCCTGGAAAGTTGTATACAGAGATCCTAGAACTTCAAAATTGACTTCGAAGCATGTCTAATTTTGTATATTGTTTTGGAATCTGGGGAAAATGGATTTTGATTTGGACAATAATGTTGGTGGGAGCTTGGTCTGAGGTTGTGACTGAACGACAGGTAACAGTAAACTATGGAGGTACTGTGGGATTGGAATGTAATTTTACTCAGATTCCAGAATTTGATCCTGACAAATTAGAAATGAGTTGGATGAGAGGCAAGAAGAAAGGTGAGTTTCTATCAAGGCAAATTGAGCTGAAGAAAAAGACAAGAAATAAGAGACAAGTTGAACAATTAATTTATCTCCCAAAGAAAACCCAGGAAGAAAATTTGATGGTAGGACTGATTAAGGGATTTGCTAATTTCCAGAATGTGACACAAATTACTGCCTGTTTACCAATACCAAGGGCAGTTGGTGAATCCATTCCATGGGGAATTTTGACAATGAATTTGACTAATTTAGAACATAGAAACATGACTACCCACTGTGAACAAAGGCCAGTAGTTGGATGGCAAGAACGATTGACAAATATTAAGAAGCAATGGAAGTCTCCAGGGAGCAGGGCAGATTGTGAAAAACTATTAAATTCTGTTTTTACTAAAATTGGGAGATTTCATAATGTAGGATACTGTACTTATGACGAACAAGTTAAGAGAAATGTAACTCGAATGATCATGGAATGGAAATGTGATAAGACTAATCAGACTATACCAGAAAGGACAGTTAGTTGGGATTCAGTATGGTCTATGACCATACTGTCTCAATTCCAATATATGGCCAAAACTCCTTGGTGTTTTACTTGGGACAGATCAATTTTTACAGCTTGGCCATCAGTAAATGACAGAGGGAGTACATTACGAGAAAAGGAAAATTTAGTATCTTGGTGGAAATGTGAGAAAATATACAATTGCAGTACTAAAGACATGGCAATTCAAAGAATTCCCCCTTTAGCTGCGGCCTTGAAGTATGGCTGCTTGTGTAGAGGACTTAAAAATGATCTTCAATTGACTGAAACATTTAAACCTAAAAGAGGAACAATATTTAGTTGCAGAAAAACTACCATTCAGAGTCCAGGACACTTAGTTTGGGCAATGAGTGACGGAACCTGGACAACTCATCTGCCTCTTGATGGGAAGGTAAAACAAATCACTTTGGGAATACCAACATTATGCCCAATTTGGAAAAAGTCTCCTTTTAGAGGATCTTTAGAAAATTTGAAATTGGAACGGGCGAAAAGGTCAGAAATAGATGATGAATGGAATGAACCCTCTACTGGAGTTAGAATCAGTTGGGCCCTAGAATCTTTACTAACCCCTTTGGCAATATACAGGAATCAAGATGGGCTGTACTGATTAACAGGACAGGTAGAGAAACTGGCCAATGTGACCAGAAAAGGATTTAAAGATTTAAACATACAATTACAGGCCACTTCCAAAATGACCCTGCAAAATAGGATGGCTTCAGATATGCTTTTACTCAAAGAACACAGAGTATATGGATATTTGAAAGACAGAGTGGACCACTGTTGTATACACATTCCAAATGTAACTCAGGATGATTTGGAATTATTGGGAAAAAATCGAGAAAGACACACAAGAATTGCAACAAGATATTCAAGAAAGTTGGATAGACAAGAGTTTTAAAGGACTAGGCTGGAATCTGAGTTCTTGGATTAAATCATTGATTAGCACAGCATTAAATTTGTTGATAATCTTTTTGATGATTATCTTGATCTATTATTTTCTAAAGAAACAAATCAATCGTAAAACTTCTTTTAATCACATGATTATCCAAGCTGTGGCAAGACAACAAAATGGACAATCAATCCCAGAGTTTCCTCGAGCTTATAGTGAATAATTAGTAAAATTATAGTGAAAGTATTGAAATTATTTTCAAAACTTTCAAAGGGGGGAAATGTTACAATACAAAAAATCAGTTGTGTACTTACAAGTTAAAATTGTAACTATAGGGAATTGTGTTAGGTACAATGAATCATGATAGGTATAACCATAGAAACCTCATATATTTTCTATCGAATTTTGTGTTTAAGAACTAACATTATGATGGAAACAGTAGACAAAAGTGTAGCCAGGGGACTAGCTAATAGAGGTAACTACAAAAGTGCAGTTAAGTGATTAACTAGTATTTACTCATAAGTTTTGCAGTTCTTTGCTCTTATGACTAGATGTTCCTGTACGCTAGATGAGAACAATGTTGAAATTGACCACATGTGACTGAAATTGCGTTAAGCTTCAAGATCAAAGAACAAGGACAAGAACAAAGGACTTCAAGGACAGCCAACAGAATCTCAAATGGGTCAGTGGTCGTAAAAGCAGCCCTTCGACTCAAATGAATTCGTCATTGCGCATGATCGGATGTAGGCAGTACTATGATAATCACTAATAATAATTTTTATGCATATATATATTAATCTGATTAATATGTAATTATTACTCCATATAACCTGTTTGTGCTGAAGCTGTGGCATGCACGCTAGGTGGAATTATCCCCCGTGCATCCAGCGCTGCAATAAACGAAGTGCCTGCTTCTTAACGTCACATTGGCGTTAAGGAGTGTTATTCCGGATTTTGGTAACAAAGGGATGAGGTGTAGGGATTATGGAAGAGGGAGGGAGGGGGAGAGGGAGGGGGGGGAGGGAGGGAGAGAGGGGGAGATTTCACCGGTCCTGGGTCCAGCATTAGTTCAGTCAGCTGAAGTGTCCAGTTCCAGTGGTCTTGCACACCTAGGGCTTCAGTTTGTGTCCTTTTATCATCCCTGCCCCTCCCTTGGGCGGGCATTAGACTAATTAGGTGTCATGAGCAGTTTGTGAGCCTTTGGGCTTGGGGGTCATTTGGGGAGTAACTTCCCCTTCCCTGCATGGTGAGCTGTCCTGCTCAGCATATCAGAACAGGGAGCTGTGCACCCTCTGGCCCGCCCTCCCCCTCCTGTTGCTGATCTGTGCTGATTGGCTTCTTTCCACCTGTGGTTCCTTGCTAGGCAGAGTTCCTTGTTATGCAGAGTTAGTCGTTAAGCAGAACTTGCCCCACCACAACGTTTGAGGCACTAACTCTTTCAGTCTCTCACACCACCCCATGGCTCAAACATTGTCTATAGAATATTCTCTGTAGTCTTCTCCCAGGCTGGTGATTTAGATGTTAAGAAAGGGGAGAGAGAGAAAAAGGAGAGAGATAACATATAAAACTTCACTTAACGGACAGAAGAGGGAGAGAAGAGAGGGAAGGGATGGCACAGGTAATCATACAGTGAACAATTTCACAGCCAAGCATTAAGAACAAAAAATCCACGTAACATGTGTCCAATGCTAACAAGCCATTTTCCCCACCCCGTGAGTTCCAAGGACGTTAGGAGAGAGGTCAGCAACGATCTTCCGTTAAGTCAGTCTCTTGGTTGCATCGCTTAGAAAAGTTCTCCAGTCCTGTCTGTAACTTCTCTCATCTTCTTTCGCGCTTCTTCTAAGGAGGTAGTTGCGTTGTATATGGTGAGACAGCATTCCCCGTCGGTGAGATCTAACATCCCATATACCCCATGTTCTTTTAACAACAACATCACAAGATTCAAGGTTTCCTCCTCAGGGAAGATAAATCTTTGAATTGTCAGAGAGAGGTTTTTTGGGGTTTTTTTAGAGCCGTGAAAGGTCCCCCGGAAGCATTGTTCCAGGAGCAATTTGGTTTACCAGCTTTTTTTTTTCTTTTTTTTTTTTCCCACAAGATTGATGATATATAGATTAATGAGGCCAAATTGAATTCCTTTGTACAAACACCTGGATTGGTGTCATTCCAGAGGTGCATAAAACCTTGAATCAAATTCCAAGCTAAATCTGGAGAATCTTTTCCCTGTCCTCCAGTGGAAAGGATGAGGATGAGGGAGAAGCCTCCCCAAAGCATCTTTCCCTATAATAACAGACAAAAATTACAAATAACAATAAACTGATAACACAAATAACAATTAATATAGTCAGGACTAACATGCGTCCCTTGCCGTCTTTCTCCTTGGTTCTACAAAGTGCAAATATAAAGCATATATAGATTAAAACGAGGGTATTATCCATCGCGTGTGGATTCGGTGGTCTTTTCCATGTGCATCGGTTGCTATTCACACATACAGATACTTCCCCTGCAGTAGGTAAATCTACCAGGACAGGTTGTCCAGGATAGTGGAGCGGGTATATTGGATCTTTCTTATCTCCCTTTCCTGGAAGTAGGGAGGGGGGGCTTTGGGCAAAATGCAGTCAGTCTAGGACATCCGTTCACCCCCCAGCGGCTATTTACTTTCATGACCGCGTCTGGCACTCGTTGCGGCCACCCCGGTTTGTGGGGTTTTAGGGCTTGTTTTATAAGTCCATTAGTACGCTCCACTATCCCATTTACTTGAGGGTAGTATGGGGTGTGGAAAACCCACTGTATTTCTTCATTGTGTACCCACTTTTGGACCAACCCGGCAGTAAAGTAGCTCCCGTTATCCTGCAAAGCTAGGCTAACTACAAAGAGGCCTTTTTCCCAAACTGAATACCGTTTTCCTGCATCTTTGAAACTGCGCAAATAGAACCCCATAGGCCGAGTCGCGCCTTCTGGTCCGCATTGCCACATGTGTATGGACAGTCCGTGAATTGCAAAACCCCACTCGATGTAGAGTAGATCTGTTGGGTGTATTGGCCCTAAGGCCTGATATACCCCGGCCTCAAAGATTAACAGCTTCAGAGCTTCCTCGTGAATGGGGGTCCACTCCCAAGCAGCTCTTCTGCGTGTTAAGTCATAGAGAGGGCGGGCTATGATAGAGAAATCAGGAATATGTTGTCTCCAGAATACGAGCGAACCTAGGGCATGTTGTAGTTCCCTCTTATTTCCAGGCATTTTAACCTGTTCAAGGATAGTTAAGGTTTCGGGGGGAATGTACACTGTTCCTCCCCTCCACCAGATACCCAGGAACTTCGCTTCGGAAGATGAGAGTGTGACGGAAAAGGACTTAACTGCAAGGTTCAAGCAAACGACTTGAACTTCACTCACATACTTAACTGCAAGGTTCAAGCAAATGATTTATTTGAACTTCACTTACAGACTTAACACGCCACTAATTGCAGGTTTTACAGATACAATGGAGGAATGCACTATTGCAATTTTTTAAGGCAAGAGTAGTACATTATTACAACCACAAGCGATTCACAGACAACCACAAGCACACACGCATTTACAAACTTAAAGCATAAACAATATTCACTTACCCCTCCAGGTAAGGGCTTTCAATCCCAGGGAAGTTACCTCGACCGGCGTCCCGATCACGGGGGGGAAGGGCTTCCTTCACAAGCTAACTGTATAGTTGGCAAAGTGACTCCCCCATTTCCAACCTGAATCTTAGAGTTTTTATCCCCTGACTTGTGGAATGGTGTGTATGACTATGTCTGAGTGGATTATGATATATGCCTAAATGGATTACGTATATCTGAGTGGAGTTTCCCCTTATCTTTCCTTTGTTGGTCTGTGATTGTTTGAATACACAAGGTTGTAATTTGCAACTAAATAGTGATTGGATTGAGACTCAGGGTATACTATTTGTTAAGGGATTTCAAGGCTCCATTCAGGTTTTGGTTCTTCGAATGGCACAGTCACCGCCCTGTTTAGTTTAGGGTTTATCAGACAACCCAGGGCTAAGCTGTCTCCACAGCTCCCCGTGAGTCGTCTCTGCAGAGACAGGGCCTCAAGGCAATCCAAGGCTGGGTCGCTTTTTTGACCCCCCATGAGTCGCCTGTGTGCACTAGACATGTTGAAACTTGTTTGTGAACTATGAGCCGGACAATCCACACAAGTGTAGAGTACATTTTGTAAATCTGGTCCTGTCCGGACAGGCCCAAGAGCTACTGCACGAGCTATTTCCTGTCTGATATGCTCAAAGGCTTGTTGTTGCTCAGGGCCCCATTCAAAATAGATCTTTTTCCGGGTTACTCAATAGAGAGGGCTCACAAGCTGACTATAACCTGGAATATGCATTCTCCAGAACCCCACGAGGCCTAGGAAAGCTTGTGTTTCTTTCTTGTTAGCTGGTGGAGACATAGTTGCAATCTTGTTAACCGCATCCATAGGCACATGACGGCGTCCATCCTGCCATTTTATTCCCAAGAACTGAATCTCCTGTGCAGGTCCCTTGACCTTGCTTTTCTTTATGGTGAAACCAGCTTTCAGAAGAATCTGAATTATTCTTTTTCCCTTCTCAAACACTTCTTCTGCCTCGTTGCCCCACACGATGATGTCATCTATGTATTGTAAATCATAGAATCATAGAATCATTTAGGTTGGAAGAGACCTTCAAGATCATCGAGTCCAACCATCATCCATGCCCACTAAACCATGTTACAGAGTACCCCGTCTATGCGCTTTTTGAATACCTCCAGGGATGGTGACTCAACCACTTCCCTGGGCAGCCTATTCCAATGCGTGACAACCCTCTCAGTGAAGAAATTTCTCCTAATATCTAACCTAAATCTCCCTTGCCTCAACTTGAGGCCATTTCCTCTCGTCCTATCTCCAGCCACCCGACAGAAGAGACCAGCACTCACCTCACTACAACCCCCCTTCAGGTACTTGTAGAGAGCTATGAGGTCTCCCCTCAGCCTCCTCTTCTCCACACTAAACAGCCCCAGCTCCCTCAGCCGCTCCTCATAAGACTTGTGCTCCAGGCCCCTCACCAACTTGGTTGTGTTCAGGGGCATCGCCTTGTTCCAGTGCAGTTTGGATTAGTCCGTGACAAATGGTAGGGCTGTGCTTCCACCCCTGGGGCAGTCGATTCCAGGTGTATTGGACACCTCTCCACGTGAAAGCAAACTGTGGCCAGCACTCTGCTGCCAAAGGAATGGAGAAAAACGCATTGGCAATATCAATTGTAGCATACCACGTGGCTGCCTTCAATGCCAGTTCATATTGGGGCTCTAACATGTCTGGTACAGCAGCACTCAGTGGTGGTGTCACTTCGTTCAGACCGCGATAATCTACTGTTAACCTCCACCCTCCATCAGATTTTTTTGCACTGGCCATATAGGACTATTAAAAGGAGAGTGAGTCTTGCTGATGACTCCTTGGCTCTCCAGTTGATGAATCAGCTCATGGATGGGAGCCAGGGAGTCTCGGTTGGTGCGATATTGCCGCTGGTGCACCATCCTGGTAGCGATTGGCACCTGCTGTTCTTCAACTCGCAGCAATCCCACAATGAAGGGATCTTCTGAGAGGCCAGGCAGGGTAGATAGCTGTTTGATCTTCTCTGTGTTTACAGTGGCTATACCAAAAGCCCATCGGTACCCCTTTGGGTCCTTGAAGTACCCTCTCTGGAGGTAGTCTATGCCAAGGATACAGGGGGCCTCTGGGCCGGTCACAATGGGGTGCTTTTCCCACTTGTCCCCTGTTAAGCTCACCTCAGCCTCCAATATAGTCAATTCTTGGCATCCCCCTGTCACTCCAGAGATCCAGATGGGTTCTGTGCCCCTGTACCCTGATGGCACCAGCATACACTGTGCACCAGTGTCTACCAAAGCCTTATACTTCTGTGGGTCTGATGTGCCAGGCCATCGAATCCACACAGTCCAGTATATCCGGTCATCCCTTTCCTCCTCCTGGCCGAAGGCAGGGACCCTCTATTGCTGTTCCTCATCAGAGTATTCACTGTCTGACCCTTGTGGTGCCAGACCAGAAGTCCCCTCACCAGAATCAAGGGAGGTAGTGTCAGTTCTTCTATGCCTGGGAGATCACTGATTGCTTTCTTGAGCCTCTACAGCAACGACGCTGACAGCCTTCTTCTTGGGTGACCCCTTCTTAACAGCTGTCTTCCCTCTCAGTTCATGTACACGGGCTTCCAGCTTAAAGGTGGGTTCACCATCCCACTTCCTCATGTCCTCCCCTTGGTCACGCAGGAAGAACCAGAGTGCACCATGCGGCATACGCCTTGGGCTCCCTTTCCCTCTGACCGGGGCAGGAGAGGACTGATTTCTTGGAGCGTCCCTAACAGCCAAGGCACTGTCCTGTAGGGATGAGGAGACACAGAGATTTTCTTCAAAGTTTTGGAGCCAAGATGATACTTTCTCCACAGTTGGTGTTTCCATATCTGGGCAATACATTGCTGCCAAGCTGTTAGAATACGACGCTGGGGCACCTTGAATCACCTTTCTCCACATGGCCCGTGTGCACAGGACATCTTCTGGATCTTTGGAGACCTCCTCATCATCTAGATCACTGTAGATGACTTCCACCACTGCTAACTCTCTCAGGTACTGGATGCCTTCATCTGTGGTAGTCCACTTTCCTGAGGCGTTCACAAGATCTTCCTTGAATGGATATCTTGCCCTCACACTTGAGAGGAGCCATCTCCAGAGACTGCAAATTGCTGCCTCTTTTCCAGTTCCTCTTTCAATTCCCCGGTTTCTAGCGAGGGATCCCAGCTGTTGGACTTCCTTGCCTTCCAATTGCTGACTGTCGGCCCCGTTATCCCAGCATCGGAGCAGCCAGGCAGCAATCCGCTCACCTGGCTGGTGGCTGTAGTCTTTCCGCATGTCCCGAAGTTCTGAGGTGGTCAGGGACCGGGTAGTTTCCGCTTCCTGTTTAAGTTCTCTCACTCCTTCCTCCAATTTCTTTGTCGAAGGACCAGCTTCTAGATCAAACCTTTCCTCTTCTTCTTCTTCCCTTACTAATCGATGATATGGACCCGTTGATCTCCTTGTCCACTGTTTCTTTTTCACTATTGGGGCAATTACTGTAGTTGTTGTTGTTGTTTGGGTCCCTGTCTCGAGCTTGGTGTCCTCAGATGCAGTCTGGGTCCCTGCCTCAACCATGGTCCTCTGAGAATGTTGAACTATGGCTCGGTAGGCATAGGCCAGGCCCCAGTACAGTGCAAGAAGCTGCTGGTTTTCATTGGGATAGGCAAGGCACCCTTCTATCAGGTGGTGCGTCAGTTTGCCAGGGTTGCTTGCCTGTTCAGGTGTAAAGTCCCAGATTATGGGAGGTGATAACCGTCCTAGGAATCTGCCCAAATCCTTCCATATACCCTGCCACCCAGGGACCGGTCGCTTGAGGGCACATTTCAGTATTGCCTCACCCGAAACTTGTCTTCTCTTATACCAGGACGAGACCAGATTCCACAATACCCATAATATACCACCAGTATTAATTACTAGTATTGAACAGCTCACATAAGGGTGAACAAGGCCCTCGGGAGCCTGCATAATAAAACCATTCACATCAATGCCCGGTAGGGAGAGGGAGATGTGTTCCCTCATCTCCTCCACAAGATAGCTCCCACAACACAGCAAGGCCATCAGTGCCAGGACAAAGCACATATAGACATTATTTGTATCAGCATATTCCCAAGTTCCTTCATTCTCCCCACAAGATAGCTCCCACAGCACAGTAAAGCCATCAGTGCCAGGGCAAAGCACATAGCCATTGTTTGCATTACCATGTTCCCAAACTCAGCAAGATAGAGATAAGCAAGCAGCCAACAACCTCCGTGACCTGCACAGGAGCTTGCCACTTAATAACTAGCTATGGCACGCTTAATGCAAAACTGCCGTTGTCTTGCCCCACATTGGGCGCCAAAAAGGACTGTGGTGGGTTGACCCTGGCTGGGTGCCAGGTGCCCACCAAAGCCGCTCTATCACTCCCCCTCCTCAGCTGGACAGGGGGGAGAAAATATAACAAAAGGCTCGTGGGTCAAGATAAGGACAGTTTAATAAAGTGAAAGCAGAGGTCACGCGCGAAAGCAAAGAAAAACAATTGATGTTATTCTCTACTTCCCATCAGCAGGCGACGTCTAGCCACTTCCTGGGAAGCACGGCTTCAGTACGTGTAGTGGTTGTTCTGGAAGACAAAAATGCCTCCCTTCCATCTTCCTTTACTTAGCTTTTATATCTGAGCTGACGTCATATGGTATGGAATATCTGGTTGGTTAGTTTAGGTCAGCTGTCCTGGCTATGTCCCCTCCCAAGATCTTGCCCAGCCCCAGCCTGCTGTTGAGGGGGGGCAAAAATGTTGGAGAGACAGCCTTGATGCTGTGCCAGCACTGCTCAGCAGTAGCCAAAACACTGGTGTGTTATCGACACCTTTCTAGCTACCAATACAGAGCACAGCACTACGAGGGCTGCTATGGGGAGAATTAACTCCATCTCAGCCAGACCCAATACAGCAACCCAATAATACTGTCTCAAGCCCTTACTGGTTTATTGCATGTACTCACAGACATATACAATCCACTGATTTACAGCAGAATCTCACCAGTTACAGAGCACATTAGCAAAACTGTAACTTAGCTGAATTACCAGATGATCTCTACCATTACCACCAGAAACCTTAATTGTCCCTCTCCTCCTCATCATCACCAAACATAAACATGGGTGGGTTTATGTCTAATAGGAGTAATATATGTCATGTTTTTAAAGTGTGTAATGCAAAACAGTATGTTTAGTAGTGCCCTTAAATATGGTGTGTTTGTTCTAGTGGTGCTGTGGTTTTTGTTTCAGAAGTCTCCTGCACAGTAGTATGGATGTAGTATTGTATCTCTTTAGTAAATATTATGATTTGAGACCCAGCTTTACCAGGCACAGAGGATGTATACCTACTGTGGTAACCCTTAGAAACCACGCCCCGTCCTATTACACAGTGTATGTGCACACATAACAATTCAACAGTCCCTGTCCTAAAAATTGCTAACTCATTTGCAATGTATCATACAGTAGCAGATGTCATTCATTGCAAATCATTTAACTACATAAAGAAAGTGAGACATAGGTACTTAGAAAACAAAATGTGATGTGTTCCTTGGTATATTCCTGCTGGAAACAAAGGACAAATCCCTGCGCTCCTTCCATTATAGACATTTTCAGTTACCTGGTGAATCTGGATCCTCCAAGAATTGTGCTGTGAGCACAGGCAAGACAGGGTCTGAGTCTCACTTCTACAGTGTACAGTATTGAAAGAAATCCAAAGATATCAGGAGGAACAGAGGGGACCTCTTTAGAGTTTGGCATGGATGAGTAAATGTTTATGGACACTGTGAACTGCAAATGTATGAAAGAGGTGCACAAACCTGCATTGGCTGAGAGTTTGACTCTCAAATATTTTAAAAATATATCAGGGGTGAGTGCATCTCACTGGGTCATTGTTATGGGTTTGTGTGGCACGGGTTTTTTTTTTGGTAGTGGGGGAGGGGCTGCAGGGGTGGCTCCTGTGAGAAGCTGCTAGAAGCTCCCCTGGCTCCAAGTCGGACCCACCTCTGGCCAAGGCCGACCCAATCAGTGACAGTGGTAGCGCCTCTGGGAGAACATATTTAAGAAGGGGAACCGCTAGTGAGTAGGGGAATTGGAATGCGAGAGGATCACCTATGCAGATACCGAAGTCAGTGAAGAAGGAGGGGGAGGAGGGGATGCCCCTGCAGCCCGTGGTGAGATGGCAGGCTGTCCCCCTGCAGCCTGTGGAGGTGAACGGTGAAGCGAAGGCCCCCGAAGATGGCCGTGACTCCATGGGAAAGCCCACGCTGGAGCAGTCTGTGACTGAAGATTGGCCCGCGGAAAGGACCCACACCAGGGAAGTTCAGGAAGAGCTGAAGCCCGCGGAAAGGACCCATGCCAGGGAAGTTTGTGAAGGACTGTCTCCTGTGGGAGGGACCCCACGCTGGAGCAGGGGACGAGTGAGGAGTCCTCCCCCTGAGGAGGAAGCAGTGGCAGAGACAATGTGTGGCGAGCTGACCCCAACCCCCATCCCCTGTTCCCCTGCGCCGCCGGGGGGAGGAGGTAGAGAGAACCGGGAGTGGAGTTGAGCCGGGAAGGAGGGAGGGGTGGGGGGAAGGTGTTCAAAGGTTTGGTTTTACTTCCCATTATCCTTGTTTTGATTTGATTTGTAGTAAATGAAATTGATTTTGTTTCTTCCCCAAGTTGAGCCTGTCTTTTGCCCGTGACCATAAGTGGTGAGTGATCCCTCCCTGTCCTTATCTCAACCCACGAGTTTGCCTTTATATTTTCTCCTCATCCCACCGGGGCCGGAGGGAGTGAGCAAGCGGCTTCGTGGTGCTTTGTTACCGGCTGGGCTTAAACCACGACAGTCATGTTACAGGCTTGAGTACCACATTTCAAGGCTGTTCATGTCAAGTTTTCCTGATGCTCTCCCTCTTCTATCAGACATATCTGCTAGTTTAACTAAGGCATTCTTGTAAGCAGCAGAAATATTTCAGAAGCCAGTACTTATTTTAATATCTAACTCTACTAAACGTAAAATACAAATATATATGACAGGAAAATTGAACTGAGCTTGGAGCTATAATGAAGGGAATCACTGAAGCAGCCAGTGCTCTGGACCAGCAACACCAAAAAACAATGGATTGTAAATATTAATCTTCTCCCACTCCAAGATGATAAAACATGCTTCCCTTGTCCACCTGTGCCTCTTGAGAATGGGAGATACAATAACCCTCAACTGCTTTTGCAGAAGCACATACTACACTGTTTTTTGACGCTTCTTCATGCTTAAAAATCACTATTCCAAGCAAAGCTGCTCTTGCATTTGCCTTCAGTTTGAGGCCCCAGGCAAGCTCTTCCAAACAACTTTTTTCATATCCATAAAATCAAGAAATTCCAGCTTCTGGATTTCCTTGGCAACCAGTGAGCAGCCAGCAAAACATTCTCTCAGCCCATAGGATTTCACATCCTCACCAGGAAAACGTGGTACCATGAAAACAAAGCTGCACTAACTCACCAGGAAGTCAGCAGCATTTTTCTTCTGATTATAGTGGCTCAGGAACAATCAGGCACTGTCCTTCATGTCCAAATGCACAAGAGGAGACACTAAATTTTATCTTGTTGATGATTTGTTGATTAATGGCTTCCTAACAGTCAAGGTCATTTACTGCATATCCAACATGACTGATGCAACATACTGTGGTAATAATCTCAAATCAGAGTAACATCAAAAATGAGCCTCAAGGACAGAATTGTCCCATTCCTATTATCTCATAATGGCCATTTATAAAGCTACAACAAGCCTCAAAGTGCACCTTGAAACACCAAATTTAAACATAGGAGCCTGAGTTGCAAAGTAAAATGAATGTAGTTTACTCGCTATGTTTTGAGCTTTAGAGGCCTATTATGGTATCACTGTTAAAAAAAAAAAAAATTATGGCAGTGACACAAAACCAATAAAGCAGATGATATATTTGGAGTCGAGGAATCACTCTTACACTACATCAGTACCTAAGAGAATAAAATGTGTTGCTAAGCTAAAGCCTCATTAAGATATCACGTACTCTTCCTGTTTTCCTTTCCATGGTCACTGGTTACCAGGGTTTCTCCTTTCTAATCAGTTCCTTTTTAATATCTTTCTCATACTTGTGAAATATTGGCTCTAGAGCCAGTATGAGATTTTCCATTTACTTCAGCAGGGCCAGGACCTCACACTCGGAGTTCACTGTGCCTGTGGCTTGGCATAGACCTGTGATGCCCTGCACCACTGCCCACTACCTGCCCTTCCCAACCCTCTTCCTACCAGATATCCCCAATGCTCCATCAGTAGCAAGAAATTCCTACCCCTTACTGAGCACATGGCTCATATACATATATGTGTATGGCTAGAGATATGGATATGGATATGTATGCATGCATGTATATCTCTGATTCCAAGGAGGGAAAGATAAAGTATATACACTTAAACTAGAGATTTTGAATATGTATGGGTCCCACTGCTGCATTAGCTCATGCAGTTATCCCAAGTGTATTAGGTCAAGGTGCTGGCCCCAGTGCTGTTGCACTGCCCAGGGATCCAGCTGCACAGCCCAGGCCACCTCAGAGCAACAGGACACTGGAGAGGTGTTATCTCCCAGTCCCCAAGCTTCTCCTCCCCTCTGCTCTAAATTAGGTGGGACTTGGACTGTGGTTCCCGTAGGTCTGATATGCAGTCAGGGCCATGAGGACAGCCCTGACCTCCCTTCATTGAGGGTCACAGCTCTCCCGGGGCTCTTGTTTCGTGTAGTCCTATGCTTGCCTGGTCATGGGCTGACATGGGTGCATCACCACCATGGGGAAGAAAGAAATGTGGGTTTCGGGGCTGGGGAGGGGCTGCAGGTGAATGGGACTCTCTCTCATGACTTGTTGATTTTGCCTTTCTCTGTTATAACCATAATACACTTTTAACACCTTTATAGATGTATATGGAAGTGTCAATTCTGTTGTTGCTATGTATTGTTAAAGAAGCTATAAATGTCTTGTGACTCAAGGATGTCCAGCCAGAAGAGAAGAGCTTAAAAATGGAACAAAATTGCCATCCATAATTTAAATGGGCAGCTCTCCCATTGAAAAATGCTTTTCAATTTAAACTCTGTTAACAGGAAATTAGGAGATCTCCCATCACAGTGTTATTGTTTATTTTAAAATGAAAACTAAGAACATAAAAATACTATCAGCACAAATGTTTGATAGACCCAGAAATAAATTAAACCATTTTATTACATTTTTTTTACCCCCAATGTTTATCTTACAGTCTCTGGCAATTTAAATTTAATAGACAAAACTATTAAGGAGGTAGTGCAAATTGAAATTTTGGGGCAACTCCTCATTGTTCTGAAATCAATGACAGAACTGCCACTGATTTCCATATGATTGGGAATTTGACTAGGGTTTTTGTATTAACAGTACAGCGAACAGCTCTGGTGCCGTCACGATCCGCAGCGGAGTGCTCTAGCATGGTGTACAGGGGGGTTTCCTGAACCAGGGAAACCTCAGAGACCCACCAGGAGCCCGCAACTCACGCGAGAGCAGCTGACAAGACCTGGGCGGAGCCAGGAGCAATAGCAGGAGATTTAAACGCAGTGTAACTGAAACTAGTACTCAGTCGCCGAGGCAAGCAGCTCCAGTGCCAGCACGATCTGCAATGGAGCGCTCTAGCGCAGTTGTCGTGGTTTAACCCCAGCCAGCAACTAAGCACCATGCAGCTGCTCACTCACTCCCCCCCACCCAGTGGGATGGGGGAGAAAATCGGGAAAAGAAGTAAAATTTGTGGGTTGAGATAAGAACGGTTTAATAGAACAGAAAAGAAGAAACTAATAATGATAATGATAACACTAATAAAATGAGAACAGTAATGATAAAAGAATTGGAATGTACAAATGATGCACAGTGCAATTGCTCACCACCCGCCGATCGACACCCAGTTAGTCCCCGAGCGGCAATAACCCCCGCCCCCACCCGCCCAGTTTATGTGACGTCCCATGGTATGGAATACCCCGTTGGCCAGTTTGGGTCAGCTGCCCTGGCTGTGTCCTGTGCCAGCTTCTTGTGCCCCTCCAGCTTTCTCGCTGGCTGGGCTTGAGAAACTGAAAAGTCCTTGACTTTAGACTAAACATGACTTAGCAACAACTGAAAACATCAGCGTGTTATCAACATTCTTCTCATACTGAACTCAAAACACAGCACTGTACCAGCTACTAGGAAGACAATTAACTCTATCCCAGCTGAAACCAGGACAGCAGTGTACAGGGGATTTTCCTGAACTGGGGAAACCTCAGGGGAGTGGAGAGATCCTCCAGGAGGCTTCAGCTTGCTCGAGAGCAGCTGATGAGACCTGGGCGGGGCCAGGAGCCCCCACACACATATAAAAGAAACCCCTAGGGAATACTAGTGCCTAGGAGTGCCACGAACAGGGCAGGCAAACAGGGCATGGTGCATCAGCAGGGGCGTGGTGCAGCAGTTTGCACAAAAAGGTGCACAGGAAGAGAGCTGGAGCTCTTCTGGCTTGATCAGGGAGCAATGGTATCTATCTGGCAGAAGGCCATGTCCTCTCTAATCTCTGTGCCTGCCGTGAGTGATGCAGCTTTGCAGACAGAGCTCTGATGGGAACATGCTGTCACCCAGGTGTCAGGCTGCAGGGTTTGCCCTACTCTTATGCCAGTACCGGATCGCAGTAGTAAGTACACCTGTGAGAGGTGTGCCCAGGTAGAGGAACTCCTCAACTTAGTGGCAGAGCTCTGGGAGGAGGCGAGTAGATTGAGGAGTATCAGGGAGTCTGAGAGGGAGATAGACTACTGGAACCGCACCCTACCTTCCCTGGGACAGACCTATCAGGCAGACAGGACACATGATACAGAGGATTCCCTATCCTCTCTCCTCCCAGCAGAACGCAGTGACTTAAGGGATAGATGTGAATGGCAACAAGTTCCTGCCTGGTGCAACAGGCACATCTCCTCTATGACTACCTCACCTTCCCAGGTGCCCTTGGACAATAGGTATGAGGCTCTGCAAATGGAACCAAACAATGATGAGGATGATGGTTCATCTAGGTTGGAGGTGCCAAGGTTAAATTGGCCTATGCCCTGCATCAAAACCACTTCCGTTAAGAAAAAAAGACAGGTCATTGTCATAGGAGACCCTCTTCTGAGGGGAACAGAAGGCCCAATATGCTGACCAGACCCACTTCTTAGGGAACTCTGCTGCCTCCCTGGGGCTGGGGTTAAAGATGTTACAAGAAAACTTCCTACGCTGGTACGGCCCTCGGATTATTATCCATTATTGCTTTTTCACATAGGCAGTGATGAAGTTGCAATGTCATCCAAGGGCAAACAAGAAACACTTCAGGGCCTTGGAATGACTGGTTAAGGGTTCAGGAGCACAAGTGTTTTTTTCCTCTATCCTTCCAGTTGCAGGGAATGATGAAGGAAGAAACGGGAAGACCCAGCTGATCAATACCTGGCTCTGAGACTGGTGTCACCGGCAGAATTTTGGTCTTTTTGTTCATGGGTCATTCTACACAACACCAGGCCTGCTGGCGACAGACAGGGTATGCCTATCTTAAAGGGGGAAAAGGATCTTTGTGCAGGAGTTAGCAGGGCTCATTAAAAGAGCTTTAAACTAGATTTGAAGGGAGAAAGGGATAAAACCAGGCTTGCTAGAGATAAGCCATGAGGCAGCATGCCAATGTTTGAGGGACAGTGTGCTAGCGAGGTCCTTCGGTCTGCTCCATGATGTGCTGAGTACACTGGAGCACATTTGAAATGCCCCTGTACTAATGCACACAGCACCCTAGACATCTCAGTTGGGGTAGAGGATGGAGATCCATGTGGCAGCAAAGACACAAAGGTCTTTGAACACTTTTTTGAAGTGTTGGAAACCACGGAAACACCTGAAAACAGTCATATAGGAATTAGGACTTCTTCTCCAGAAAAGGTGGCAGGATCAATGGCCCAACTGAAGTGCATCTACACCAATGCATGCAGCATGGGCAACAAACAGGAGGAGTTGGAAGCCATTGTGTAGCTGGAAAACTATGATATAGTTGCAATCATGGAAACATGGTGGGATGACTTGCACAACTGGAGTGCTGCAATGGATGGCTATAAGCTCTTCAGAAGGGATAGGCAGGGAAGGAGAGGCGGTGGGGTAGCCCTGTATTTTAGGGAGTGTTTTGACTGTCTAGAGCTTGACAATGGTGATGAAAGGGTTGAGTGTTTATGGGTAAGAATCAGGGGAAAGGCCAACAAGGCAGATATCATGGTGGGAGTCTGTTATAGACCACCCAACCAGGATGAAGAGGCAGATGAAATATTCTATAAGCAGCTGGGAGAAGTCTCAGGATTGCTAGCCCTTGTCCTCGTGGGGGACTTCAACTTACCAGATGTCTGCTGGAAATAAAATACAGCAGAGAGGAAACAGTCTAGGAGGTTCCTGGAGTGTGTGGAAGATAACTTCCTGACACAGCTGGTGAGTGAGCCAACTAGGGAAGGGGCCCTGCTGGACTTGTTCATGAACAGAGAAGGACTTGTGGGTGATGTGATGGTTGGAGGCCGTCTTGGGCACAGTGATCATGAAATGACAGAGTTTTCATTCTTGAAGTACGGAGGGAGGTTAGCAGAACTGCTACCTTGGAATTCCAGAGGGCAGACTTTGGCCTATTTAGGGGCCTGGTTGACAGAGTCCCTTGGGAGGCAGTCCTGAAGGGCAAAGGAGTCCAGGAAGGCTGGACATTCTTCAAGAAGGAAATCTTAAAGGCACAGGAGCAGGCCCTCCCTATGTACTGAAAGACAAGCCGGCGGCAAAGACGACTGGCCTGGCTGAACAGAGAGCTTTGGCTGGAACTCAAGAAAAAAAAGGAGAGTTTATGACCTTTGGAAGAAGGGGCAGGCAACTCAGGAGGACTACAAAGATGTTGTGGGGTTACGCAGGAAGAAAATTAGAAGGGCCAAAGCCCAACTAGAACTTAATCTGGCTACTGCAGTAAAAGACAGTAAAAAATGTTTCTATAAATACATTTACAACAAAAGGAGAGTGAAGGAGAATCTCCATCCTTTATTGGATGTGGGGGAAACATAGTGACAGAGGTTGAGGAAAAGGCTGAGGTACTTAATGCCTTCTTTGCCTCAGACTTTAATAGTAAGACCAGTTGTTTTCAGGGTACCCAGCCTGCTGAGCTGGAAGACAGGGACGGGGAGCAGAATGAAGCCCCCATAATCCAAGGGGAAATGGTTAGTGACCTGCTACATACACAAGTCTATGGGGCCGGATGGGATCCACCCAAGGGTGCTGAGGGAGCTGGCAGAAGTGCTCACCAGGCCACTTTCAATCGTTAATCAGTAGTCCTGGCTAATTGTGGAGGTCCCAGTTGACTGGAAGTTAGCAAATGTGATGCTGCTAGAAGCTTCCCTTATGTCCAACAGAGCCAATGCCAGCTGGCTCCAAGACGGACCTGCCACTGGCCAAGGCCAAGCCAATCAGCGACAGTGGTAGTGCCTCTGTGATTGATAACATATTTAAGAAGGGGAAAAAGTTGCTGCACAACAGAAACTGCAGCTGGAAGAGAGGAGTGAGAACATGTGAGAGAAACAACTCTGCAGACGCCAAGGTCAGTGAAGAAGGAGGGAGAGGAGGTGCTCCAGGCACCGGAGCAGAGATTCCCCTGCAACCTGTGGTGAAGACCATGGTGAGGCAGGCTGTCCCCCTGCAGCCCATGGAGGTCCACGGTGGAGCAGATATCCACTTGCAGGCCGTGGATGACCCCACACCGGAGCAGGTGGATGTGCCCTGAAGGAGGCTGTGACCCTATGGGAAGCCCACGTTGGATCAGGCTCCTAGCAGGACCTGTGGACCTGTGGAGAGAGGAGCCCATGCTGGAGCAGGTTTTCTGGCAGGACTTGTGACCCTGTGGGGAACCCACACTGGAGCAGTCTGTTCCTGAAGGGCTGCACTCCATGGAAGGGACTCATGCTGGAACAGTTTGTGAAGAACTGCAGCCCGTGGGAAGGACTCACATGTCATGGTTGAGACAGACAAACGACACGTACGCGTTCTTATAGTACAAGCAAAGAAGTTTTTTTTATTACTCCAAGCCAGCAAATTTATACCCATTATACTTGTTACCTTGTACATGTGTCTGTCCCTTATTGGTCAAAAGTTGTCAGAAGTTGTTTTTCTCACCCCTCATTGGGTGACTTTTTCAAGTTCCTTATCACAACTGCAACTGGTCAACACATTCCTTAAACTTAGTTTCTCAGGCATGCTTCTCATTCTTTCTTGTTCTCTCAAGGGTACACTGTAATCTTGTCAAGGTCAATATCCTCCCCAGGCCCCTCGGTCCAGCCGAGGTCCTCCACAATTCCCCCTTTTTGTTTTTGCGCCAAATATGCCATGTGAATTGTCCGCTGCAGGGCCCTTTGCAGCAAGGACAGCACACATGGGAGGATGCTCAATACAATGATAATAATTGCCAGTATTAATAATCCTGTTTTCAATACTCCCTTTAACCACTCTTCAATCTCCCATTGAGAGAACAAGCCATCCAACCCAAAAAACCCAACATCTTCTGTCAGCTTCTGCACCTCCTTTCGCAGCTGTTGGATACTCTGGGACACTGACACCGAATGATCTGATAGGTTCATACAACACATACCATTAAGGTTTTCACAACCGTGGCCATGGGCCAACAATAGAAAATCAATAGCTGCTCTGTTCTATAGCGTAGCATGGTGTACAGAATTTATATCTAGCAATAATCCAGAAAGAGCTTGTGATGTAGCATTGCTTTGCGTGCTTAGCCAGCATCCCTCTTGGCCTGTAGCATTTGCAAGCGTTACCCATACGTTCATCTTGGGCTGCGATGGTACCCATATTGTAACTGCTACTCTGAGGAGACTGCAGCAGGCGATGACACTTCTAAGTAGGGTTTTACCAGTCGTGCCGGCACCCATCGCGGTCCTGTATCTGTGGAGACACAAGCATAACCTCGACCCCAGGTTAATAAGTCACAAGGTGCAGACCATTGACCCATCTGCAGGTCCCGTATCTGAACCTTAACCCCGGGGGTCACACCAGATATACTTGTCAATGACCCAAAATGACGCAGCATTGGTGGTTGTTGAACATCATCAGTGACCTGCAAAAAATTTAATACATACGTGGCCTTGTTAAGTCGAGCCTCCGGGCCCTCACCCATCATTCCCCCTTTTTGTTTTTGAAGCATATGCTTTAGAGTTCCATGGGCACGCTCTACAATGCCTTGTCCTGTGGGAGAATGAGGGATACTGGTGACATGGGTAATTCCCCAAAGCTGCAAAAAGGTAGCCACCTTGGTAGAAAGATAAGCTGGACCGTTGTCAGTCTTAATCTGTTGAGGTACACCAGCCACAGAAAACGCTCATTGCCAGTGTCAAATAACATCCCTGGCGGCTTCACCTGTATGAGCGGTGGCAATAACAACAGAAGAAAAAGTATCAATAGACACATGCACATATTTCAACCGCCCAAACTCAGGAATATGTGTCACGTCAGTCTGCCAGATTTGCAAGGCTCGAAGGCCTCTAGGGTTGGTTCCATAATAATGAGGTACATGCTGGCCCTGACAGTCAGGGCACGCGGCGACGATGGCACGAGCCTCAGAGTTCGACAATCGAAATTGCCGTTTTAAGGCCCGATGTCCTTGGTAAAAAAAACAATGAGCTTCGATCGCCTGTTGCCTCACATTTGGTACTGGACCTATTGCCACCCCCGATATGAGGGCATCTGCACGAGCATTCCCTTCCACAATAAAACCAGGCAAGCTTGTGTGGCTTTTAATATGCATGACGTAATATGGGGAGTGGCGTTCCTGAATCTCCATCCATAACAGCTTCAACACCCCAAATAACTTTTCATTTCCCACTTGACCAAGCACAGCCTTATCCAATTTTTGAACTAAACCCGCCACATAAGCTGAATCGGTGACAACATTTACAGGATCTGGAAAATGCTGAAACACCATCACCATTGCTCGAAGTTCTACAACTTGAGGGGAGCCTTCTTGCTGTTCTATCTTCTGCTGCCATTGCTGGCCATCATGCCACACAATGGCTGCTTTTCCTGTTTTTCCTGAACCGTCAGTGAACACCGTGGGACCAATCACCGGCTCTGATTGACTTAGTTGCTTTTGTGCAAAGCGTATTTGACTTCCCATTTTAATTAATGGATGAGAGGGAAGATGATACCCAATTTGCCCAGTATAATTTGCCAAGGCTGCTTGCAATGCAGAGCTATTAGCGAGACACCATTCAAAATAATCGGTTTTAACAGGCACAGTGATACATTCCAGGTCCCTGGCTATCAATTCCATACATCGAACTCGGGTCTTTATGATAATTTGGGCTAAAAGTTCAAAAAGACCTGAGGCGGTTTTGTTTGGTCTGAACGGTAAGAAGGCCCATTCTAACACATGCAATGGATCCGGCCAATCAGAATTTCATTGTGCGATCATGGCAAAAGGTACCAATTTGTCTATTAATACAAAAACCTGAATTGAGACTGTCAAATCAATTCTCCACACATGTCTATCCACAATTGCTCGCTCTACTTCTGTAATTACTTGTTTTGCCTCAGGGGTTAATGCCCGTGGTGCAGCAATATCTGTATCACCCTTCAATAAATCCAAAAGTGGCTATAATTTCGATGATGGTAACCCTAAATAGGGTCGAACCCAATTGATCACTCCGGCCAATTTTTGCACATCATTTAAAGTTTTTATCTCCAATTGTAACTGAATGGGTTGTGGTGCGACCGTCTGATTTAATACTTTCATACCCAAATACAGCCACGGCTGTTGACGCTGTACCTTTTCAGGTGCAATAACTAGGCCTAATCGCTGTAGTGAATCACGTGCTGTGACTTCCATTTCACTTAACATCTGTTGAGATGGAGCGGCTAACAAAATGTCATCCATATAATGATAACAATAACATGTTGGGAATGCAGCATGAACTGGACTTAAGGCCTTTGCCACAAACCACTGACAAATGGTGGGAGAATTTTTCATTCCCTGAGGCAAAACTTTCCAATGATACCTTTTCGCCGGCTCACTGTTGTTCACTGAGGGTACGGTGAAAGCAAACTTCTCCATATCAGGTGCAGCTTAGGCTCCGCCAGCTCCGCCATTCGGAGCAAAGCTTCTACACCAATAGTCTTTACTTGCTCCAATACAAGCAGATGCCATTGAGCCTGATGTTGAGGATTATTAAATTGACCAGTCCCAGTCAGAACATCAGCTCCGTTCCCATAACGCGGATCGGTTTGTGGAAGCTGCAAATTGTGTACTGCTTGCGCCTCTGCTCTCTGAGTCCAGATACTACGAAAAACGGTGCATTGCACAGGTTGGAAAATAATCTGAGCAATTTGAGCAATATCATAAGGTGTCATTTCTTCCATAGTCAATAGGCGTATTAATTGCATAACTGCGGGGGAGTTGGGACCATATTGCGCAGCTGCCTTTTGTAAATCCTGTATAACTTTCCACGAATATGGTCTATGTTCATCCATAATTCCTTGTCCTGGATCACCCCGTACCACGGGGAAAGCCATCGCCCCAGTCCCACTTAAATTCGTTTCACCGGAGTTGCCTGCTGTTACAGGAACGTTAATTTGCTCGGATAGGTCCCAATTTCCTTCTTGCAGAGCTCGAGCTTTCACCTGCTGCCAGAATTTCAGGGGGTTGTGGGGACTGACAGTAATTCGAGCCGGCGGAAGGACCCAGGGCTGTCCTCGGCAACGCGAGCCTCCCTGTAATTGTCCCTCCTCCTGTGTTTCCGCAGACCCCCCAGGTTCAGGACCTCCCATATTATTGTCCATGGGATCATCCCAATCCTCTGATGTTTCGGCTGGCAGAGGGGGGTACAGGCATGAGGTCCCCTGTTCCCCTCCCCGCGCCCGGGGGGGCTATTCATCCCTTCTTGATCCTGTAAATCAGGCGACAAGGGGGGAGCGGACGGGTTAACCGGCGCCTCTGCCGTTTCAGCGGGGCATACGTCACTACCAGGAAGCAAGTCTTGGGATCGCTTATATGTTTCATCTTTAATAGTCCGAGGATGTCCTGAGAGCCGTTCATCATCAGAGTCATCAACGAAAGGGTTCTTTTGTCGGCCCTGTGGCTTTGGCCGCCCTGCGCGCTTGCCAGAGGACTGGGCAACAGACCCCACGTCCCCTGTGAGAGAGGACTGCCCTCCCCCCACGACAGGGACGTCTGGCTCCTCCATCCTATCCCTTCGTTCTTTAATGTCTTTGACGGTCTCAAGGAGCAGGCGCCACGTCGTCAGGAGGCTGGCTGCCTCCTTGGACCCTCGGGATGCACTGTCAAACAGCTTGTCCCCAAGTCCTTGCCACACAGGCACACTAAATGCAGTCAATGTATCTGCTTTATAGCCGTGTTGCTTGCCCCATAAGAGCATTTTCCGCAACATCGACTCTTCTACTTTAAGTCCTCTCTTTTGCAATATTATTTTCCACATATTTACAATTCCGGAGTCCTCTTTACCGAGGGTCCCGCCCATGTTCCCGGCAGCTCACCTGTTTATCTTCAGGTGTCAGGTATCGGTCCGGACTAGCAGCTCTTCCCGCTGCTCTTAAGCTATACCAGGCTCCATCTCCACTGCTCTCCTCGCAGTCACAAGCATTATTTACAGCATCACGTCGGGGTCACCAGATGTCGTGGTTGAGATGGACAAACGACACATACGCATTCTTATAGTACAAGCAAAGAAGTTTTTTTATTACTCCAAGCCAGCAAATTTATACCCATTATACTTGTTACCTTGTACATGTGTCTGTCCCTTATTGGTCAAAAGTTGTCAGAAGTTGTTTTTCTCACCCCTCATTGGGTGACTTTTTCAAGTTCCTTATCACAACTGCAACTGGTCAACACATTCCTTAAACTTAGTTTCTCAGGCATGCTTCTCATTCTTTCTTGTTCTCTCAAGGGTACACTGTAATCTTGTCAAGGTCAATATCCTCCCCAGGCCCCTCGGTCCAGCCGAGGTCCTCCACACTCACATTGCAGAAGTTTGTGGAGGACTGTCTCCCGTGGGAGGGACCCCACGCTGGAGCAGGGGAAGAGTGTGAGGAGTCGTCCCTCTGAGGAGGAAGGAGCAGCAGAGACATCGCGTGATGAACTGACCACACACCCATTCCCCGTCCCCCTGTGCCACTCGGGGGGAGGAGGTAGAGAAAATTGGGAGTGCAGTTGTGCCCGGGAAGAAGGGAGGGGTGGGGGGAAGGTGTTTTAAGATTTGGTTTTATTTCTCATTATCTTACTCTGATTAGATTGGTAATAAATGAAACTAATTTCCTGTTGTGGTTTAACCCCAGCCAGCAACTAAGCACCACGCAGCCGCTCACTCACCCCCCCATCCACCCAGTGGGATGGGGGAGAAAATCGGGAATAGAAGTAAAACTTGTGGGTTGAGATAAGAATGATTTAATAGAATATAAAAAGAAGAAACTAATAATGATAATGATAAAACTATTAAAGTGATAGCAGTAATGATAAAAGGATTGGAATATACAAATGATGCACAGTGCAATAGCTCACCACCTGCCGATCGACACCCAGTTAGTACCCGAGCGGCGATCCCCTTGCCCCCACTCCCCCCGGTTTATATACTAGATATGACGTCACATGGTATGGAATACCCCGTTGGCCAGTTTGGGTCAGCTGCCCCGGCTGTGTCCTGTGCCAGCTTCTTGTGCCCCTCCAGCCTTCTTGCTCGCTGGGCATGAGAAGCTGAAAAGTCATTGACTTTAGACTAAACATTACTTAGCAACAGCTGAAAACATCAGTGTTATCAACATTCTTCTCATATTGAACTCAAAACATAGCACTGTACCAGCTACTAGGAAGACAATTAACTCTATCCCAGCTGAAACCAGGACATTTCCCCAAGTCGAGTCTGTTTTGTCCAGGACAGCCAGGGTCAACCCACCACAGGCGCCCATCTACAAGGAGGGCCAGAAGGAGCATCCAGGGAACTACAGGCCTGTCAGCCTGACCTCGGTGCCAGGGAAGGTTATAGAGCAGATCATCTTGAGTGCCATCATGCGACACGTGCAGGACAACCAGGTGATCAGGCCTAGTCAGCATGGGTTTATGAAAGGCAGGTCCTGCTTGAGTAACCTGGCCTCCTTCTATGACAAGGTGACCCACTTAGTGGATGAGGGAAAGGCTGTGGATGTTGTCTACCTAGACTTTAGTAAAGCCCTTGACACTGTTTCCCACAGCATTCTCCTGGAGAAACTGGCTGCTCATGGCTTGGACGGGCATACTGTTTGCTGGGTAAAAAACTGGCTGGATGGCCGGGCCCAAAGAGTTGTGGTGAATGGAGTTGATCTGCTTGAGGGTAGGAAGGCTCTACAGAGGGATCTGGACAGGCTGGATTGATGCGCCGAGGCCAATTGTATGAGATTCAACAAGGCCAAGTGCCGGGTCCTGCACTTGGGTCACAACAATCCCATGCAGCGCTACAGGCTTGGGGAAGAGTGGCTGGAAAGCTTCCTGGAGGAAAAGGGCCTGTGGATGTTGGTTGACCTCTGGCTGAACATGAGCCAGCAGTGTGTCCAGGTGGCCAAGGCCAATAGCATCCTGGCTTGCATCAGAAATAGTGTGGCCAGCTGTGGGAGTATATCTGGCTGATGCCGGTTGCGAGAAGATTGCAGAGGCATTTGAATGACCGTGACGGGATGAGCTTAATTTACAAAGGAATGCGGACAGTTGATAATCAGAAGGAACACAGATGTGTAGTTGCAAAAACTGTGTTGTAAGAGCCAATCACGACAAAGAGGTGTTGTTGCATGCTTTGCAGCTCTTAACGAATTGAATGTTGTTATTGTTCGCGTGATATTGTATTGTTAACCAATCACATGCTTGGGCTGTGCATGTGAACACGATTTATGTAACCACACTGTGTATAAATTAAGGAGATAGTGAGTAATAAATCGTCATTTGTTATAACCTAACAAGCGTCCGTCTGCTGCAATCTCCTCAGCCAGCAGGAGCAGGGAAGCGATCATCGCTTTGTACTCGGCACTGGTGAGGCCGCACCTCGAATACTGTGTTCAGTTTTGGTCCTCTTACTACAAGAAAGACATTGAGGTGCTGGAGCATGTCCAGAGAAGGGCAACAAAGCTGCTGAAGGGCCTGGAGCACAAGTCTTATGAGGAGCAGCTGAGGGAACTGGGGTTGTTTAGTCTGGAGAAAAGGAGGCTGAGGGGAGACCTTATCGCTCTCTACAACTACCTGAAAGGAGGTTGTAGTGAGGTGGGTGTCGGTCTCTTTCCCTAAGTAGCAAGTGATAGGACAAGAGGAAATGGCCTCAAGTTGTGCCAGGGGAGGTTTATATTGGGTATTAGGAAAAATTTCTTCACTGAAAGGGTTATGAAGCATTGGAACAGGCTGCCCAGGGAAGTTATTGAGTCACCATCCCTGGAGGTATTTAGAAGACGTGTAGGTGTGGCACTTAGGGACATGGCTTAGTGGTGGACTTGGTAGCGTTAGGTTAATGGTTGGACTTGATGATCTTAAGGGTCTTCTCCAACCTAAATGATTCTATGATTCTATGATATCACAAAAGGGGCTGACCCTTGACTCTTTGCATGACCAATCTTCCACTGGTGTCAAGAGGAGATCACCACAATCATCACGTGTAAAATAAAAGTTTCATACTTGCTGTCTGGATTCACTTGTAAAAAAAAATATGTAGATATAGATATAATATGTATGCATTTTAGGCATAAATGCATGCATACATTTGTGTGTATCTGTGGGTGCAGCTGCATGTACGTACATATGTCAGTGTAAGTATCCATTTGCACTACCAAGGTGGTGAAGAGACTATAATGTAAATGGGAAGTTGTCTCTGGGAATTCAGTCCCTGTTAGTTACATGTGCAGTGTAGGGTTCAGCAAAACAGGTAACTCAGTATTCCAGCATACGGAGTCCTGGGTTTTTATTTGCAGAGCAGCCAGTAGCCTGGGGCATAGTTTTGAAGTGTCCAAAACTACCTGATTTAGAAAAATGACAATATCACATGCCTTTTCTTCCAGGAAAGATTCTGAAAATTCCTCATTTCAGTCTGGCCAGAAATATAACACCACCATTTTTTCTCATAACACTTGGGTTCTTCTGTGGTAATGTCTAAAAACAAAAAGTGTAAAGAGTTGGAAAAAGGAGAACAAAAAGGCTAGCTAGCATTTTGCAAACCTCAAGAAAAACACAAACAAATTACATTCACAATTAAAATGTTCCTGATCATTGCAAGACAGCCAAGAAATCTCCTGGCTTTCTTTATTTTGAGTATTATGTTTGATTTTCATATGAACTGTATTGGCTCAGTCATTCCTTGATCTAGTTTTCATCAAAGTTTGCTTTTCCCACATTGTGTTTTTAGCAAAGAATTTCTACGTGTTTACAGTAAAGGAACATGACTTCTTGCAGTACAAGGCTGCTTGGTTTTCTAGCTCATATCCCTTGTCATATTCCCTGAGGGCTTGGTCTCCGTGAACCAATGAAACCTTGAAGAGCACCAATAAAATCTGATAATAACTAACAGTGTCAAAACATTTAGGCAAATGGGACAATGCCCTTCAGTGAGCTACATTTTATAGCAGCACTCCTAAAGAAGGAAACGAGTCGGTAAGATGGGGTTGGCTCTTCTGTGACTTCAGCAGCCAAACCCGCTCCATCCCCCCAGGTTCAGTCCTGGGCCTCATCCTCCTCTGGGCCAGCATCTCTGAGCCCAGTTCACAGCATGCCCCTGACGTGGCAGCATGCTGCAAATGAGGCGAGCTTCTCTGTGTGGTTCAGCTCCTTTGAACCAAACACGACAGGATGCCTGTGCGTCGCCAGCGAAACCCTCTCCCAGGTCTGCACATCCATTAAAGGGCGGGGGGAGAAGTAGCACCAGGAGCCACTGAACTACTGGAGTTTAGTTTCCTGCCGCTTTGCCTCTCAGGCTTGGGCTTTCTAATTGGGCACAAACTTCAGGTGAAGCTTTCTTTTATGAGGAACATCCAAAATATCCCTTTCCCATGTATATTTTCTACGGTGTTCAATAAAGAGTGAATGCAGACAGCCGCCGGCCCCTGGAAGGACCCCTCCGTGGCATCTCTCCTCTCTATCCAGGCTGCCATTTTCATGAAAATTATTTGAAATCAATGCTTCTACAAAAGCCCTCTTTTTGTAGGAAAAGGGACAAAACCAATGGGTCTTAGCCATTATGGTACTGATACCAAACTTCCTGACAGGAACACATACAGGCAAAGGCATGTTGCTCTCTTGGTGCTGCAGAGGATATCAAGCTGTAAGAAACATTAGTTGTCCCAATTAAATCCACAGGTTTTCCCCCAGATGCTTGTATGCAATGCGGCTCTGAGCCCTGCCACCCTCCTCGCACCGTCCCCTCTACAGCTTTGGGTTTCTCCAGCAGCAGCACCTCTGGAGGCTATAGGCTCAGTGTATCTCCTCAGTGAGGGTGGATCACTCCTCTGATGCCCTCACCTGCATGGGGGAATCTGTGGCAGCTGCCAGGCTGAAGCCAGTTTTGCACCAGCATCATCCCAGACACGTTAGACATGTCTATGGGGTAGATCAAAAGGAGGAACAGGCCTGCTTTCCCTCCCTGACTGTCCTGGTTTCAGCTGGGATAGAGTGAATTTTCTTTCTAGTAGCTGGTATAGTGTTATGTCTTGGATTCAGTATGAGAAGAATGTTGATAACACACTGATGTTTTCAGTTGTTGCTAAGTAGTGTTTAGTCTTAAGTCAAGGATTTTTCAGCTTCTCATGCCCAGCCAGCAAGAAGGCTGGAGGGGCACAAGAAGTTGGGAGGGGACACAGCCAGGGCACCTGACCCAAACTGGCCAAAGGGTATTCCATACCATGTGATGTCATGCCTAGTATATAAACTGGGGGGAGTGGGGCTGGGAGGGATCGCTGCTCGGGTACTAACTGGGTGTTGGTCGGCGATTGGTGAGCAATTGCATTGTGCATCACTTGTTTTGTATATTCCAATCCTTTTATTAGTATTGTCATTTTATTATTGTTAATATTATCTTTATTAGTTTCTTCTTTTCTGTTCTATTAAACTGTTCTTATCTCAATCCACAAGTTTTACCTTTTTTTTCCCGATTCTCTCCCCCATCCCACTGGGTGGTGGGGAGTGAGTGAGCAGCTGCGTGGTGCTTGGTTGCTGGCTGGGGTTAAACCATGGCACCATTGCTTCTCCAACAAGGACTTGTCACTTAGGTTCCCTTCCTTCCAGAACACCATAACAAGCTACCTCATTTGGCCCCTAGCAACTCCATGCACCTCCCTCCTTAAGCCAGCCAGCCACCCTCCATTGCACCTTGCCTCCAACCCATGAAATCTCACAGAGTAAATAAGATGTGAGTAGTTGTGCTGATGTGTTTCCTTGGGGCCAGAACCAAACCCATAACCCAAGACAGCCCGAGGGAACCCACTGTCCAGGGCCACACATGCCCGGAGCCAGTCAAACCATTTTACAATGCAGACACTTCAGTCCAGTGCCCAGGCATGTTCACCACTTAATTTACTAGCTAGGTTCACTGCTGCTGGATGTGTGCTTTTCTACCAGCCTGCTTTCCTAAGCAGTGCCTACAGGTAATTTCATTGGCTTTGTGTTGATCCCCTCCTAAGATATTTTTACTTGTTGGCCAGCCTTAGCTACTGACAGAGCAGTAGAGGTCCTAGAGACATTCAGTTCCTAGAGTTTTGTGAAAATATGCAGCCAGGTGGAGGAGAGAGACCCAGACCGGCATCCCACTAGGGAAAAGTCTTCAGTATGAGTTTGACCCAATGTTTTGGGTTTGCGTGGCGGGGTTTTTGGTAGCGGGGGAGGGGCTGCAGGGGTGGCTCCTGTGAGAAGCTGCTAGAAGCTTCCCTGGCTCCAAGTCGGACCCGCCTGTGAGAGACTGAAAGAGTTAATGTCTCAAACATTGTGGTGAGGCAAATTCTGCTTAACGACTAACTCTGCATAACAAGGAACTCTGCCTAGCAAGGACCCACAGGTGGAAAGAAGCCAATCAGCACAGATCAGCAACAGGAGGGGGAGGGCGGGCCAGAGGGTGCACAGCTCCCTGTTCTGATATGCTGAGCAGGACAGCTCACCATGCAGGGAAGGGGAAGTTACTCCCCAAATGACCCCCAAGCCCAAAGGCTCACAAACTGCTCATGACACCTAATTAGCCTAATGCCTGCCCAAGGGAGGGGCAGGGATGATAAAAGGACACAAACTGAAGCCCTGGGTGTGCAAGTCCACTGGAACTGGACCCCTCAGCTGACTGGACCCCTCAGCTGACTGAACCAACACTGGACCCAGGACTGGTGAAATCTTTCTCTTCTCTCTCTCTTTCCCTTTTCCATAATCCCTACACCTCATCCCTTTAGACATAAACCGTTGGCCAAGTCTGGGACTAAGAGCAGATCCAGCTGCCCCTAGGCTCCTCTCTGAGAAGGAGTCTAGAAAGCAAGGGGGTCTGCTCTGAACCTCGTGACTCAACGGGAGGGCTCTCCTTATTGTCTTCCCTGAGCTGATTCCCAGATAAGCAAGGCCTGTAGTATATGTTTGGTGATGCATGGTTAGCACATGTTACACAGTTTACTGACATAGTTTCATGCCAATTTTTGTGGTGAGCATACCAATTTTTGTGTTGAGCATGCCAATTCTTGTTGTGAGCGAATAAAAGTTGAGTTTTGTGAGTTAAAGGATCCCTGGTGTCGTTTCACCTTAATCCTGACCTGGGAATCAGCAAACCTGAGTCATCGTCCTGAGAAATTGGGATGTGACATTTTAATTGGCGTCATGGACAGGATTCCCTGAGTCGGGGAGGATCAGATGGGAATACCGACGATCCACCCGATTTACGGGCGGGGAGAGTCAGGAAGTGACTTCTCAGCCATTGGCCGGGAGAGGCCCAAGCAGTGGCAAGCCATGGCTGCCCAGGAAATGCTGGAGCTTGACTGTTTTCCCCTTTCTGAAAAATTGGAGGAATATAAGGCTTGTCCCACCCCACCAGGGATGATACGGGCTCATAATAGTTGGCATAATACTAAATCAGTGGCAGAAAGAATTACAGTGTTGGCAAAAGAGCAAGAACAGAGACTGGGAAAAGGAAAGGCAATGGTATGGAGAGTGTTGGGAGCCACTCTAATGGCAATCCAACAATATGGGAGTGTAAGCAAATCTGCAGTGGCATGTGGAGTGTTGGGAGCCGTTCTAATGGCAGCCCAATGGTATAGGAGTGTAAGCAAATCTGCTGAAAGCATGAAATCTCTCCAAGACTTTGTGAGGGAGCTGCAAAATCAATTGGTGGAAGAAAGGGCTAGAAGGATGAGCAGAGACCCCGTTAGATATGGAATGCAAGGCGAATCACCAACTTCGTACTGACCTGTTTGACTTACAAGGTAGGGAGAAAATACTGTGTGAAGCACTTAAGTGACCGGAGTGGAGCTAGTGACTCTGATTCCGAAAGTGAGGCTGGTTTTCCATCCCTAGCAAAGAGAGACAACCCTAGAGAACCTTGGTCACTGACACAAAGGGCGGCTTATTGGGTGGGAGGTTTAGACCCTCTAGAAAGAGGAGATCCAATCAGTATTGATACCCCCAATATTGATCACTTAACTGAAAGCATCCAAAAAACCGCCTGCCTCCAACTCCTGCATCATAGACTGTCGGAGTGGGAGCCGAACCCAGAGTAACGACGCGATCTCAATATGAGTATGATCGTTCTCTACTTTATTCAAACACTACAGGGTTTATATAGTCACACGCGGCAGAAGCTGCTACTTGATTGGATAATGGCCTTTGTGCACGAGCCTTAGGCAACAATACGGTTGGTGCTTCTCCTTTGTGCATGCACCTTAGGCAAGCTGTAACGCTGACATTCATTCCTCTTTAGTTGTTTTCCTTCTAGCTAGTCTTATCTGCCAAGGTCAAGTTACTACTGCTAAAGCCTGGATTGCTCAGGCTTAAGTATACGTGTCCTCTCTCGTCCAGCCATTCTTCCACAACTCCCCGTTCTTCTTTTTGAGCAATCCAGGTTTGATGGACTATGCGCATTATGAGGGTTTTAATACACGAAAACATACAGCTAAAGACAATTATTACAATCAGAATCATTACCAAGAGTCTACCTCCTTCAAGGACCAAGGTTTGTAACCAGCCAGTAATTCCCCATTCACTAAGTAATTTGTTTAACCATCCAAGGCCATCACTAACTTGTAACTTGCCTACTTGTTCCTTCATGGTTTGAAGGGTTTTATGAATCGATTCTGAATGATCTGACAGATTCATGCAACACATTCCATCCAGATCTTCACACCCATGACCATGTGCTAGCAATAAAAAATCTATGGCAGCTCTATTTTGTAGTGTAGCGTGTCTAATACTATCTACATCGGTAAGCAAACCATCCAATGCTATTGAGGTTAAATTGCTTTGCTTAGCTAGCCAACATCTCATTTTTCTCATCTGGGTTAATGCTTGTGACGTAGCTATTCCTGGCGCCAGGACACTGGCGGCTATAATTTCTCCGGGGTTCCAGAATTCTACGTTCGAGTCACAATCAGATTCAAAGGCGTGGGTTTCACGTTTTGTCCTGATATGGTTCCTCCTATGTTGCCAAATTTGGGTGTTGTTTGGGAGGAATATTGTCAGGCGTCCCAAACTACATGGTCCACCTTGCAATCGAGAAGGCACTCCAGGCCATGCTCGGTCGCCACATATTAAAAATACTCCAGGTGGTAGTTGTATTGGGGCATTGCTGGACCTAGACAAGTTAGCACTTGTATAATTACACCACTCACTTGCATTGCGATACACCGGCAAGGTCGCATTGACAACTTGCCCCTTTTTCGTGGCATTGCTGCTGTAATTAAACAGTACGCAGTAATCCATCTTTAGTGAACCAAGGAGTTCTAATTCCTGTGGCTCGACTAATGACCCAGGTAATTGAGGAATGATGCCATCCCAATTGTCAGTCTTGTTCCTGCCTGAACAAAGCTCAAAGCTTATAGAGCTCATAGGGCAGGGCCAAGCTTGGTCATCCAGCGGCACTCCTATCAAACACGTGGAAAATGGGTTGTCGGCGCTAGCCATAGCCAAGCATAATGTCGATTGATTAGTTTGGTTAGCAAGCGTAAGCTATATGTTAGTTTTGGGTAAGATGGGGGGAGGCCAAATGGCCTCAGCCACGGATAAAAATAGAATAATAATCATCATGTCTGTTTGCATATTTCCCGTGACGTAGACAAAACTCGGGAATGATCTCCTTCAGGATTAACCGTGCAATCTTTGATGACTGTGGGCATGCACGTCTTCTTTAATCACCGTGAGGGTGCGAGTGCTGGTTTGATGCTCTTGCTCGGTACCCACACTGGTCCTTGATCTGTGATTCGATGTTTCCCGCAAAAGTGCATCCTCGAGACGTGGTACTACTCCTGCGACATACAAGGAGTCTGTGACCACATTTAGAGGAGTACTAAGCCAATTTTTTAGTGCCCAGGTAACTGCACTGAGTTCTAAGGTCTGTAACGAATCTCTCGGGTGGCCATCAATCATATGATGTTGCCATTCAGTTCCGTGTCTCCACACACATGTTGCTTTATGCGATCGTCGACCCGCATCGGTGTATACTGTGACCCCTTCTGTCAGAGGTGTAGTACACACTTTGGACCTTTCTGACCACTGGTTTCGCGAAAGAACCTGCCACAATTTCCCTGACGGCTGTTGGGAATGAATCTTTCCGTCATAGCCGAGCAGAGCATTTTGTATGGGTAAGGAAGTACGGAGCCACCAGTCTATGTCAGCAGCATTTGTAGGGATGCTAATATCCTCTGGTTCATGCCCGCTCATCTCAATTATTCGCGAGCGTCCCTTACGTATCAGTGTGGCTATTGCTTGAGTACGCGTTTCAATGCTGGTTTTGGGCTGTACACTCAAAAACACCCATTCCAATACACCAAACCCATCATTTTGCAATTCGCATTTGCCAGTGGCATTGGAGGTTACAGAAGAGGAAGATATCTCCCCGTTCTTCTTTTGCCATTGGCAAATGACTGCGTATGGTGAGGTTTTACCATTACAAATTAATAAAGAGATTGGCAAGTCCAACAGGCGCCGTGTGGACCATGACCGTTGCAGTTTTTCTCCTATTTGTCGCAGTGTTCTTGTCTGCTCTGTGTTCAACGAGACGGTATCTGCTGGGTTGGAACCCCTTAAAAGGCACGTCAGTGGGGCAATATCGGAATTCGAAATACCGACACAATTGCGAACCCATTGAATGTCTCCAAGTATAGTCTGTATATCGTGGAGAGTTTGAATTTGAGTAGAAAGTTCAGTCTTTTGTGGGCGGATTTTTGAGTCTGAAATAGTCCATCCTAGATATTTCCACGGGGCTGAACGTTGCACTTTTTCTGGAGCAATGACAAGACCTTTTGTCGATAGGGTGGTGACTAGCTGTTTTAGTGACGCATCAGTGAAGGGTTTTTCTTGACAACAGAGGATGTCGTCCATATAGTGATAAATGATGGTTTCCGGCCATTGATTGCGCAGTGGTTGAAGTGCCCAAGCGACATAAAGCTGACACAGCGTGGGAGAGTTCTTCATGCCTTGTGGTAAGACAACCCATTCATATCGTTCTGCTGGAGTAGCTTTATTTGTTGATGGAAGTGAAAAGGCGAATCGCTGAGTGTCCTGCGGGTGCAGCGGAATAGTAAAAAAACAGTCTTTCAGATCTACTATTAAGATGTGCCAGCCTTGAGGTAACATATTAGGGGAAGGCATTCCGGGTTGCAACGCACCCATTGTTTGCATTTGATCATTCACTTTTCTCAGATCATGTAATAATCGCCATTTTCCATTTTTCTTTGGGATTACAAATATTGGAGTGTTCCATGGACTGACAGATGGTTTGATATGTTCTGCAGCTAATTGTTCGGCGACTAACTGTTTGGCTGCTTGCAGTCGCTCCTCTGTTAAAGGCCACTGGTCAACCCACACAGGGTCATTGGTATTCCACACTAATGGTGGGTTGGGCGACTGCGCGCCAGTGACCGCAGCTAAAAAGGTGTAGTAGTCAGCACAGCTCCAATTTGAGTTAAGACATCCCTGCCGATTAAGGCCTCCAAGGTTGACGGTAGGGATAAGACATACACTTTGAGTGTGGCTTTTTGCCATTCTGGAAAGTGTAATTGTACAAGATGTTTACTGATTTTTGAAATGGAATGTCCTCCAACTCGTTGTCTTTGGGCAGCTGCACTCACAGCTCTTTGACTCCACGCTGATTGCCACAACAGATATTGTGTGGGCGTTAGCAAAAGTCTCATTAGATTTTGACAGTCATACGGACACATCAGATCTGCAGAAAAAATCCAGCTCACAATTTGGCGCGTAGCTTCAGATTTTAGTCCGTAAGTGGAGACAGTAGTGCGTGCTTGCTGTAAGATTTTCCAGTCATGTGCTTCCCACTTTTGCCCTCCTGCTTCCTGTACGACTGGAAACGCCATGTTCAGCGGAGAAAGCTGTCCTTCTAAAATCGCATTCTTAATAATTCCGCTCCAGCGGATGGGTTGTGGTTGAGTAATAATGTTTTGTAAGCAAGGAGGTTTATCCTGCTCTTTGGTAACAGTTTGTAGTTCCAATTTATCAAGGCGCTGTAAAACGGTTTGTAACATTTTGGTCACAGCGTCATTCGCATGTTGCTCTTCCTTCTCAGAAGGTGGCGTCGCAGGGCCAGGGGATATATCAGGCGATGATGGTAAGGGTGGATACAAAGGCGGAGCTGAGGGCGGTTCGGGAGGAGGCGCAGGAGGTGGAGGACAGCAAACGGCTCCACCTAACTCTTTGCCACTCCCAATGGGCGTTGCAGTCTCCTCCCCTGGAGGCTGCATCGGTTGTACTTCCTCAACTGGCTCAGTATGGACCGGAGGCTCACTGGCGGTAACTTCCGCATTTGCATGGGGCGGTGTCGGGCTCGGAGACACTAGCTGAGCAACTTCCAGAGGGCTGTTACAAACCGGGGCAGAGATCCCGCTCACAGGGAGCAATCCCGGGAATACCCCGCGAAGGCTTGCTCCAAAACCTGATCGCTTCGGAGGGTCTGTCTTTCGCTCTGGCCCCAGCATCTGTGCCGCCGCGCAGGCAACCTCCCTCTCTGCTTTCATTTCTTTTAGAGTCTCTAGCACGCTATGCCACAGCGCCCGAACAGCCTTTACCTCCTTTTCGTCTTTGTCCGTGCCCTTTATAGTCTTTTGCCACATCGTTTCCCCAAAGTCCCGCCATTCCGTAATCGAAAATAACATATGGCTGTCTGAGAAATGTCCCCACGCTTGCCCCAGCTTGATCAGACGGACTAGTTGTTTCACCGGGGTTTCTATCCCTCTCTTAGAGAGGATCCCGGCGAGTAACTTAGCTGCCGCTTCCAGCTCCATCGCTGCCACTGAGGGGTGAGTAGCGACCTCACACCACCCGTGCAAACCCTGCTGGGGGCAGGGCTGCCGACCCTCAGCCGTTGTTTCCCACTCCCCTCCTCTTGCTGCTTACCGCAGGCTCGGAGAAGTCGGTCTCGCTACTCCCTAGTCGAGCCGAACCGTCCTCTGCTACCAGATGTCGGAGTGGGAGCCGAACCCAGAGTAACGACGCGATCTCAATATGAGTATGATCGTTCTCTACTTTATTCAAACACTACAGGGTTTATATAGTCACACGCGGCAGAAGCTGCTACTTGATTGGATAATGGCCTTTGTGCACGAGCCTTAGGCAACAATACGGTTGGTGCTTCTCCTTTGTGCACGCACCTTAGGCAAGCTGTAACACTGACATTCATTCCTCTTTAGTTGTTTTCCTTCTAGCTAGTCTTATCTGCCAAGGTCAAGTTACTACTGCTAAAGCCTGGATTGCTCAGGCTTAAGTATACGTGTCCTCTCTCGTCCAGCCATTCTTCCACAATAGACAATTAATCCTGAGGCAACCATCCCCGATGCTATTGATAGCTGATAAAATTCAGTTGCAAGACCAGTTAAGGGACGTCCTGACTCCCCAAGCAGGAAATCCTGCCAGGCCGAGAATGGGCAGAACCCTAACCTGGGGGGAGGTCGCCCAGGAATTAATTAATTATGGAAGGAGAATGGGAGTCAGGAGGAATTTATTATGGGCTGAAGGAATTGAGAGGGGAATTCCCCGAGATTTAATGGAGGGGATGCCCGCCATGGCACTGGAGAAGCTTGTCCGTGCGTGGAAGGGAAAGGGGGAAATACCCCCAAAAGAAGGACCACCTACTCAAGTTAAGTGCTGGTTGCCAGGATATGAAACTGCAGTAGAAACTATAATGATATTGGGACTAGATTTGCTGAAAGGACGAGCCTGGATAGACTCGAGAGGAAAAGAGTGGGTGTTTGGTCTCCCCACCGTGTCTGTGCGGCTATTACAGCCTGCACCTGAACTACCCCCTTCTAAGATTGTTAATGTCAAACCTTACTTGCTCCCCGTAGGGACAAGAGAAGGGATCACTTCGGTGACAGCTGAATTACGGGAGCAAGGGATAGTTGTCCCCACACACTTGCCTTATAATTCCCTGGCGTGGCCAGTCCGTAAACCCAGCGGAAAGTGGCAATTGACCATTGACTATAGGTGCCTGAATGCCAACACGGGCCCCTTAACAGCTGCGGTGCCTAACATAGCTGAGCTAATTGCGACCACACAAGAACAAGCCCATCAAATTTTAGCAACTGTTGATGTAAAAGGTCTATTCTTTATGGTCCCTTTGCAGGAAGCAGACAGACACCGCTTTGCTTTTACATGGGAAGGCATGCAATTCACTTTTACACGTCTCCCCCAGGGATATCGGCACTCGCCAACAATGGCTCATTATGCATTGGCTCAAGAGCTCGCCCAAATCACTCCTGCAGAAGGGGTTAAGGTATACCAGTATATTGATGATGTACTGATTGGCAGCCCTGATATCAAAGTGGGACAGACCCTAGCAGAGATAATTGCTCACCTAGAAAAATTTGGACTCCAAATTCCAGATGAAAAGATACAACTCTCATCTTCCGAAGCGAAGTTCCTGGGTATCTGGTGGAGGGGAGGAACAGTGTACATTCCCCCCGAAACCTTAACTATCCTTGAACAGGTTAAAATGCCTGGAAATAAGAGGGAACTACAACATGCCCTAGGTTCGCTCGTATTCTGGAGACAACATATTCCTGATTTCTCTATCATAGCCCGCCCTCTCTATGACTTAACACGCAGAAGAGCTGCTTGGGAGTGGACCCCCATTCACGAGGAAGCTCTGAAGCTGTTAATCTTTGAGGCCGGGGTATATCAGGCCTTAGGGCCAATACACCCAACAGATCTACTCTACATCGAGTGGGGTTTTGCAATTCACGGACTGTCCATACACATGTGGCAATGCGGACCAGAAGGCGCGACTCGGCCTATGGGGTTCTATTTGCGCAGTTTCAAAGATGCAGGAAAACGGTATTCAGTTTGGGAAAAAGGCCTCTTTGTAGTTAGCCTAGCTTTGCAGGATAACGGGAGCTACTTTACTGCCGGGTTGGTCCAAAAGTGGGTACACAATGAAGAAATACAGTGGGTTTTCCACACCCCATACTACCCTCAAGTAAATGGGATAGTGGAGCGTACTAATGGACTTATAAAACAAGCCCTAAAACCCCACAAACCGGGGTGGCCGCAACGAGTGCCAGACGCGGTCATGAAAGTAAATAGCCGCTGGGGGGTGAACGGATGTCCTAGACTGACTGCATTTTGCCCAAAGCCCCCCCTCCCTACTTCCAGGAAAGGGAGATAAGAAAGATCCAATATACCCGCTCCACTATCCTGGACAACCTGTCCTGGTAGATTTACCTACTGCAGGGGAAGTATCTGTATGTGTGAATAGCAACCGATGCACATGGAAAAGACCACCGAATCCACACGCGATGGATAATACCCTCGTTTTAATCTATATATGCTTTATATTTGCACTTTGTAGAACCAAGGAGAAAGACGGCAAGGGACGCATGTTAGTCCTGACTATATTAATTGTTATTTGTGTTATCAGTTTATTGTTATTTGTAATTTTTGTCTGTTATTATAGGGAAAGATGCTTTGGGGAGGCTTCTCCCTCATCCTCATCCTTTCCACTGGAGGACAGGGAAAAGATTCTCCAGATTTAGCTTGGAATTTGATTCAAGGTTTTATGCACCTCTGGAATGACACCAATCCAGGTGTTTGTACAAAGGAATTCAATTTGGCCTCATTAATCTATATATCATCAATCTTGTGGGAAAAAAAAAAAAGAAAAAAAAAAGCTGGTAAACCAAATTGCTCCTGGAACAATGCTTCCGGGGGACCTTTCACGGCTCTAAAAAAACCCCAAAAAACCTCTCTCTGACAATTCAAAGATTTATCTTCCCTGAGGAGGAAACCTTGAATCTTGTGATGTTGTTGTTAAAAGAACATGGGGTATATGGGATGTTAGATCTCACCGACGGGGAATGCTGTCTCACCATATACAACGCAACTACCTCCTTAGAAGAAGCGCGAAAGAAGATGAGAGAAGTTACAGACAGGACTGGAGAACTTTTCTAAGCGATGCAACCAAGAGACTGACTTAACGGAAGATCGTTGCTGACCTCTCTCCTAACGTCCTTGGAACTCACGGGGTGGGGAAAATGGCTTGTTAGCATTGGACACATGTTACGTGGATTTTTTGTTCTTAATGCTTGGCTGTGAAATTGTTCACTGTATGATTACCTGTGCCATCCCTTCCCTCTCTTCTCTCCCTCTTCTGTCCGTTAAGTGAAGTTTTATATGTTATCTCTCTCCTTTTTCTCTCTCTCCCCTTTCTTAACATCTAAATCACCAGCCTGGGAGAAGACTACAGAGAATATTCTATAGACAATGTTTGAGCCATGGGGTGGTGTGAGAGACTGAAAGAGTTAGTGCCTCAAACGTTGTGGTGGGGCAAGTTCTGCTTAACGACTAACTCTGCATAACAAGGAACTCTGCCTAGCAAGGAACCACAGGTGGAAAGAAGCCAATCAGCACAGATCAGCAACAGGAGGGGGAGGGCGGGCCAGAGGGTGCACAGCTCCCTGTTCTGATATGCTGAGCAGGACAGCTCACCATGCAGGGAAGGGGAAGTTACTCCCCAAATGACCCCCAAGCCCAAAGGCTCACAAACTGCTCATGACACCTAATTAGTCTAATGCCCGCCCAAGGGAGGGGCAGGGATGATAAAAGGACACAAACTGAAGCCCTAGGTGTGCAAGACCACTGGAACTGGACACTTCAGCTGACTGAACTAATGCTGGACCCAGGACCGGTGAAATCTCCCCCTCTCTCCCTCCCTCCCCCCCTCCCTCTCCCCCTCCCTCCCTCTTCCATAATCCCTACACCTCATCCCTTTGTTACCAAAATCCGGAATAACACTCCTTAACGCCAATGTGACGTTAAGAAGCAGGCACTTCGTTTATTGCAGCGCTGGATGCACGGGGGATAATTCCACCTAGCGTGCATGCCACAGCTTCAGCACAAACAGGTTATATGGAGTAATAATTACATATTAATCAGATTAATATATATATGCATAAAAATTATTATTAGTGATTATCATAGTACTGCCTACATCCGATCATGCGCAATGACGAATTCATTTGAGTCGAAGGGCTGCTTTTACGACCACTGACCCATTTGAGATTCTGTTGGCTGTCCTTGAAGTCCTTTGTTCTTGTCCTTGTTCTTTGATCTTGAAGCTTAACGCAATTTCAGTCACATGTGGTCAATTTCAACATTGTTCTCATCTAGCGTACAGGAACATCTAGTCATAAGAGCAAAGAACTGCAAAACTTATGAGTAAATACTAGTTAATCACTTAACTGCACTTTTGTAGTTACCTCTATTAGCTAGTCCCCTGGCTACACTTTTGTCTACTGTTTCCATCATAATGTTAGTTCTTAAACACAAAATTCGATAGAAAATATATGAGGTTTCTATGGTTATACCTATCATGATTCATTGTACCTAACACAATTCCCTATAGTTACAATTTTAACTTGTAAGTACACAACTGATTTTTTGTATTGTAACATTTCCCCCCTTTGAAAGTTTTGAAAATAATTTCAATACTTTCACTATAATTTTACTAATTATTCACTATAAGCTCGAGGAAACTCTGGGATTGATTGTCCATTTTGTTGTCTTGCCACAGCTTGGATAATCATGTGATTAAAAGAAGTTTTACGATTGATTTGTTTCTTTAGAAAATAATAGATCAAGATAATCATCAAAAAGATTATCAACAAATTTAATGCTGTGCTAATCAATGATTTAATCCAAGAACTCAGATTCCAGCCTAGTCCTTTAAAACTCTTGTCTATCCAACTTTCTTGAATATCTTGTTGCAATTCTTGTGTGTCTTTCTCGATTTTTTCCCAATAATTCCAAATCATCCTGAGTTACATTTGGAATGTGTATACAACAGTGGTCCACTCTGTCTTTCAAATATCCATATACTCTGTGTTCTTTGAGTAAAAGCATATCTGAAGCCATCCTATTTTGCAGGGTCATTTTGGAAGTGGCCTGTAATTGTATGTTTAAATCTTTAAATCCTTTTCTGGTCACATTGGCCAGTTTCTCTACCTGTCCTGTTAATCAGTACAGCCCATCTTGATTCCTGTATATTGCCAAAGGGGTTAGTAAAGATTCTAGGGCCCAACTGATTCTAACTCCAGTAGAGGGTTCATTCCATTCATCATCTATTTCTGACCTTTTCGCCCGTTCCAATTTCAAATTTTCTAAAGATCCTCTAAAAGGAGACTTTTTCCAAATTGGGCATAATGTTGGTATTCCCAAAGTGATTTGTTTTACCTTCCCATCAAGAGGCAGATGAGTTGTCCAGGTTCCGTCACTCATTGCCCAAACTAAGTGTCCTGGACTCTGAATGGTAGTTTTTCTGCAACTAAATATTGTTCCTCTTTTAGGTTTAAATGTTTCAGTCAATTGAAGATCATTTTTAAGTCCTCTACACAAGCAGCCATACTTCAAGGCCGCAGCTAAAGGGGGAATTCTTTGAATTGCCATGTCTTTAGTACTGCAATTGTATATTTTCTCACATTTCCACCAAGATACTAAATTTTCCTTTTCTCGTAATGTACTCCCTCTGTCATTTACTGATGGCCAAGCTGTAAAAATTGATCTGTCCCAAGTAAAACACCAAGGAGTTTTGGCCATATATTGGAATTGAGACAGTATGGTCATAGACCATACTGAATCCCAACTAACTGTCCTTTCTGGTATAGTCTGATTAGTCTTATCACATTTCCATTCCATGATCATTCGAGTTACATTTCTCTTAACTTGTTCGTCATAAGTACAGTATCCTACATTATGAAATCTCCCAATTTTAGTAAAAACAGAATTTAATAGTTTTTCACAATCTGCCCTGCTCCCTGGAGACTTCCATTGCTTCTTAATATTTGTCAATCGTTCTTGCCATCCAACTACTGGCCTTTGTTCACAGTGGGTAGTCATGTTTCTATGTTCTAAATTAGTCAAATTCATTGTCAAAATTCCCCATGGAATGGATTCACCAACTGCCCTTGGTATTGGTAAACAGGCAGTAATTTGTGTCACATTCTGGAAATTAGCAAATCCCTTAATCAGTCCTACCATCAAATTTTCTTCCTGGGTTTTCTTTGGGAGATAAATTAATTGTTCAACTTGTCTCTTATTTCTTGTCTTTTTCTTCAGCTCAATTTGCCTTGATAGAAACTCACCTTTCTTCTTGCCTCTCATCCAACTCATTTCTAATTTGTCAGGATCAAATTCTGGAATCTGAGTAAAATTACATTCCAATCCCACAGTACCTCCATAGTTTACTGTTACCTGTCGTTCAGTCACAACCTCAGACCAAGCTCCCACCAACATTATTGTCCAAATCAAAATCCATTTTCCCCAGATTCCAAAACAATATACAAAATTAGACATGCTTCGAAGTCAATTTTGAAGTTCTAGGATCTCTGTATACAACTTTCCAGGATGGTGGAGCTTTCTTCACCCGAGTATAGAGGATCCATGCATCTGATTCAGCGATCTTGACAGCGATGAAAGTAGTCAGCAATATTTGAAAGGGTCCTTTCCAGCGTTCCTGAAGAGGTTCAGAAGTCCATGTCTTCACGTAGACATAATCGCCTGGTTGGAAATCATGTACTGGATTTTCCAAAGACAGAGGCCTGTTCCAAACAACCGTACTCCGAAGCGCAGTTAAAGTTTTTCCTAAAGAAAGCGGATAGTTATATACATCTTGTTTTCCTTTTAAATGTATGCTCAAATTTGGTTCAGGAGATTCATAAGGTTTTCCATATAGTAGCTCATAAGGACTGATTAATGTCCCACTCTTTGGTTGAACCCGAATTCGTAAAAGGGCCAGTGGGAGTGCCTGAGGCCATTTCAAATTAGTTTCCTGACATATTTTACTAATTTGTCTTTTTAATGTCTGATTCATTCTCTCTACTTTTCCACTAGATTGTGGCCTCCAAGGTGTGTGTAAGTCCCAAGTAATTCCCAAAATTTTGCTAACGCCCTGCACTACTTCTGCAACAAAATGGGAACCTCTATCAGAAGAGATTCCAATAGGTACCCCAAATCTCGGGATAACTTCTTGTAATAGCCATTTAATGACCTCCTTTGCTTGATTGGTCCGACAGGGAAAGGCTTCCGGCCATCCTGTAAAAGTATCAACCCCTACCAGAATGTATCGATACCCATTTTGTCGAGGTAGCTCTGAAAAATCTATTTGCCAATAATCTCCTGGTTCCATTCCTGATTTCAATATTCCCATTTGGACCTTTTTCTTTACAACTGGATTGTTTTTCAAACATATCTCACATTTTGCAGTTGTCATTTTAGCTATTTCTAGCATTTTTACTGATACTACTTGTCTCCTTAGGAGAGTTACTAATGCTTTCGCTCCCCAATGACGTTCCTTATGTTTTGTCTGTATTATTTCTCTCATGACAAGTGGTGGGATTACTACTTGACTTTTTGATGTCACCCACCATCCTGCCTGATTTTTCCTTGCATTTAATAACCTCCCTAATTTCTCATCTTCCTCTGAATATTTAGGTTTTTCCCTTGGTAATGCAATAGTTTTTGTAGGAATTAATGCCGTTTGTAAGGCATTCCTCTTGGCTGCTTCCCTAGCTGCTTTATCTGCTAATCTATTCCCTATGATCTCTTTTTTATCTCCTGATTGATGTGCTTTACAGTGCACGATTGCTACCTCAGTTGGCTTCTGGACTGCTTGTAATAAGTGCAAAATGTCTTCTTTATATTTAATGTTGGACCCCTGAGAGGACAGTAATCCTCTTTCTTTCCCATAAAATCCCATGGACATGCACCACACCAAATGCATATTTTGAATCAGTCCAAATGTTTACTTTTCCTCACTTAGTTCCAAAGCTCTTGTTAAAGCCACTAATTCCGCCTTCTGAGCTGAAGTCGTGCAGGACAAAACATCAGCTTCTATAACTGATTTTTCAGTTGTTACCGCATATCCTGCATAACGGATTCCATTTTCGACGAAACTGCTACCATCTGTGTACAATTCCCAGTCCGGATTGTCTATGGGTACATCTTTCAAATCCTCCCGACTGGAATATACATATTCAATGGTAGTCAGGCAATCATGTTCCAGTTGTCCTTCTTCCTGTACAGAACTCAGAAAAACTGCAGGATTAGTTAAGTTAGTGGTTTTCAAAATCACATCATCTTGTTCCATTAAAATTACCTGGTACTTCATCATTCTGCTCGGGGATAGCCAATGGCCCCCCTTTTGCTCCAACACTGATATCACCATGTGTGGCACATATACCACCATCATTCTTCCCAAAGTCAATTTTCAAGCCTCCTGTATTATCATCACAGTGGCTGCAACAGCTCTCAGACAAGCAGGCCAGCCCTTACTTACAAAGTCCAGTTGTTTGGAGAAATATCCAACCGGTCGTTTCCAACTCCCCATCTTCTGAGTCAGCACTCCCAGTGCAATATGCTGTTTCTCGTGTACAAATAACTTTGGTCAAATCCAGAAGTCCCAAGGCTGGTGCTGTCATCAGAGCTTGTTTTAAACTCCGAAAGGCTCTCTGTTGATCTGGACCCCGTTCAAATGGTGGACCTTTAAGAGCTTCATATAATGGTTTAGCCAACAGACCATAGTTCATTATCCATAGCCGACACCACCCAGCCATTCCCAAAAAGGTTCTCAGTTCATGGGTATTTCTCGGCTCCGGGATACTGCAAATTGCTTCTTTACGGTCTGTTCCCAACTGTCTTTGCCCTTGTGAGATTTCAAAACCCAGGTATATCACAGTCTGTTTTGCTATCTGGGCCTTAGTTCTAGAGACTTTGTATCCGCTTAGCCCCAAAAAGTTTAAAAGATCAATTGTTACCTTTATACATGCTGGTCTTTCTTCTGTCGCTATCAGTATGTCGTCTACATACTGTAGGAGTAAATGTCCAGGTTTGGGACCATCTCGTTTCCACGTCTCAAGTTCTTTTGCTAATTGGCTTCCAAAAATTGTTGGACTATTCTTGAATCCTTGCGGCAACCTCGTCCATGTCAATTGTGTTTTTCGTCCTGTTTGTGGATTTTCCCACTCGAAAGCAAACAATTTTTGACTTCCTTCTTCCAGGGGTATACAAAAGAAAGCATCTTTCAAATCAAGCACTGTAAACCACTGATGATTCTCTCCTAAAGCTGTTAAGAGCATATATGGATTGGCCACTACAGGATGTATGTCTTTCACTATCTGATTTATAGCCCTTAAATCTTGAACTAGTCTATATTCTCCTGATGGTTTTTTCACCGGTAAGATTGGAGTATTATATTCAGATTCACACTCCTCCAAAATTCCATATTCCAAAAATTTATCAATTAATTTCTTGATTCCCATTCTGGCCTCAGGTTTAATTGGATACTGCTTTAATCTCACTGGCTTCACATTTTCCTTCAATTCTACCTTTACAGGATGTGCCGCCTTAGATTTTCCAGGTATCTCTGTGTTCCAAACTATAGGTATCACAGCATCATCAACTTCTTGCGGCATCTCCTGAATCTTAACCTTCTCCTGCATCATCAATATTTCTCCTGTCTTTGATTCTGGTATTTTTAAAAGAATTTCTCCTCCCTCAAAAACTATTTGTGCATTTAATTTGGATAACAGATCTCGACCCAACAAGGGTATCAGACATTCTGGCACATACAAAAATTCATGTGTAATTGCCTTATTTCCAAATTTTAAATCTAGGGGTTGAAGGAATGGTCTATTTTCCTGTTTCCCAGTCGCTCCAATTATGTTAGCTGTTTTATTTCCCAATTTCCCTTTATAAGTATTCAAAACAGAATATACTGCTCCTGTATCTACTAAAAATTCAACTTTGTCATTTCCCAGCTTAATTGTAACCAGAGGCTCAGCTGGGTTCCCCTCCAGTCCCCTTCATTCATCTAGAGTCATCATTTTTGCAGCTTCTTGCTGCCTTGTTTTCAATTTAGGGCAATCCTTTTTCCAATGTCCATCCTCCCTGCAGTATGCGCACTGATTCATCCCTAGAGGTGCATTAGGTTCCCGGCCACCAAAATTTCTAAAACCTCCTCTTCCTCGAGCTCGTCCTCTTCCTCTTGTTGCATTCCCTGTTAAAACAGCTATCAATCTACTGTCTCTGATCTTTTCTTTCTTTTCTTTTCTTTGCTCTTCTTCCTTCTCTCGATTATTATAAACTTTCCATGCCGTTTCTAACATTTTATTTAAATTTCTTGAGTCCTCTCCCTCCAATTTTTGGAGCTTTTGCCTTATATCAGGCGCTGATTGTCCCATAAAAATCGAAGCCAATTGTTGTTGTTCTGCCTCTGTTTCCAATTTTAAATCAGTGTATTTTCTAGCAGTTTCCTTCAATTTTTCCAAAAACACAGAGGGAGATTCATTTTTGTCTTGCTTTATCTCATATAATTTAGACCAATTCAAAGCTTTTGGCATTGCATGCTTTACTCCATACAATACCCATTTCTGGTAGCAAGTTAACCTTCTCCTGTGTACAGGGTCATTCGGATCCCATTGGGGATCTCCCGAAGGAAAACTCTGTTCCAAAGTTCCAGAGAGCGTTTCATTCATATATGCTGCCTCTGCTTGTGCTTTTCCAGTTTTTAATACCATGTGTTTTTCAGTACTATCCAATAAATTATCCAATATTACCTGTAAATCATTCCAATCGGGGTCCTGAGTTCTAATAATTGTTTCTACGACTCTTCCCACCCTCTCTGGATCTTCTCTATACACCCCTGCTGCCTGTTTCCATGCCATCAAATCCGTGATAGAAAATGGGACTTTGACATATACTGGCCCATGCTGTCCCACTCCCTGTCTCAAGGGGGCTAACAATTGAGATTGCTGTCTAGTTCTCCAAGACACTGGGGTATGAATTACTTCTTCTGGTGTTTCATCCACCTCTTCCCCCATTCTACTGCTATCCGACTCCATTATTCTTCCTGATTCAATACCCCTTTCTCGTGCATGTGAGGGAGAGAGATCCTGCTCCTCCCTTGGTGGAGCTATTTCTAATTCTAGTTCCATTTCATCCTCTTTTGGTACCGTACATCTAATGCACCTCCTTCCAATATCACAAGCTGAACAACAACTCTTAGCTTTCTTATTTTCTGAAGTCAGTGCCATCACCAGATTATCTCGACTAATTAACTTACATTCTTTTTGCCAATCTGTTCTCTGCCTCAGATAAAAGAACAAATCCACATATGGCACTTCACTCCATTTACCCTCTCTCCTACAAAACAACATTAACTGCAATATAGTATTATAACTCAAAGTTCCATTCATTGGCCATTTTTTCCTGATCTTCCAAAACATACAAAGGCCACCAATGATTACAATATTCAATCATCTGACTTTTACGTAAATCATCATGTAATTCACCCCAATGTGCCAATCAACATCCCAATGGCGATGTTTTTGGTATCTTTTCATCAGCACTTATATGTCCTGCACTCTTACCCTTAAACAATTTTGCTAATGCCATTATACTTATACATATATCAAATACCAGATATCAGCTATCAAATGCCAAATATCAAATACTAAATATTGAATACTAAATATCAGATATCAAATACCAAACAAATACCAAATGACAATTGTCCCAAATAAATACACAAAGTCCAACCCAGCAATAGCTTTCGCTTATGACTGACGGGCAGACGCCTAGGCTTCCAATGCAAACGGGTACCCTCCGAGCCCCAACCCTGCGAAGCTTTCGCCGCGCCTTACGGGCAGGCTATCCAAACAAATTCCAAAGAAGAAGTGCCTTACCCTTTTTCCGGGGAACGTTGCGAGGAGCGAGGAGGATGCACGGGGGATAATTCCACCTAGTGTGCATGCCATAGCTTCAGCACAAACAGGTTATATGGAGTAATAATTACATATTAATCAGATTAATATATATATATGCATAAAAATTATTATTAGTGATTATCATAGTACTGCCTACATCCGATCATGCGCAATGACGAATTCATTTGAGTCGAAGGGCTGCTTTTACGACCACTGACCCATTTGAGATTCTGTTGGCTGTCCTTGAAGTCCTTTGTTCTTGTCCTTGTTCTTTGATCTTGAAGCTTAACGCAATTTCAGTCACATGTGGTCAATTTCAACATTGTTCTCATCTAGCGTACAGGAACATCTAGTCATAAGAGCAAAGAACTGCAAAACTTATGAGTAAATACTAGTTAATCACTTAACTGCACTTTTGTAGTTACCTCTATTAGCTAGTCCCCTGGCTACACTTTTGTCTACTGTTTCCATCATAATGTTAGTTCTTAAACACAAAATTCGATAGAAAATATATGAGGTTTCTATGGTTATACCTATCATGATTCATTGTACCTAACACAATTCCCTATAGTTACAATTTTAACTTGTAAGTACACAACTGATTTTTTGTATTGTAACACCTTTAGACATAAACCATTGACCAAGTCTGGGACTAAGAGCAGATCCAGCTGCCCCTAGGCTCCTCTCTGAGAAGGAGTCTAGAAAGCAAGGGGGTCTGCTCTGAACCTCGTGACTCAACGGGAGGGCTCTCCTTATTGTCTTCCCTGAGCTGATTCCCAGATAAGCAAGGCCTGTAGTATATGTTTGGTGATGCATGGTTAGCACATGTTACACAGTTTACTGACATAGTTTCATGCCAATTTTTGTTGTGAGCATACCAATTTTTGTGTTGAGCATGCCAATTCTTGTTGTGAGCGAATAAAAGTTGAGTTTTGTGAGTTAAAGGATCCCTGGTGTCGTTTCACCTTAATCCTGACCTGGGAATCAGCAAACCTGAGTCATCGTCCTGAGAAATTGGGACGTGACACTGCCTCTGGCCAAGGCCGAGCCCATCAGCGATGGCGGTAGCGCCTCTGGGAGAACATATTTAAGAAGGGGAACCTACAGTGGGGAGGGAGATTTGTAACGTGAGAGAAACACCTATGCAGATACCAAGGTCAGTGAAGAAGGAGGGGGAAGAGGTGCGCTGGGGGAGGTGGTGCCCCTGCAGCCCGTGGTGAGATGGCAGGCTGTCCCCCTGCAGCCCATGGAGGTGAACGGTGGAGCAGATGCCCCCGAAGATGGCCGTGACTCCATGGGAAAGCCCGCGCTGGAGCAGTCTGTGACTGAAGATTGGCCCGTGGAAAGGACCCATACCAGAGAAGTTCATGAAGGACTGCAGCCCGTGGGAAGGACTCATGTTGGAGAAGTTTGTGAAGGAATGTGTCCCGTGGGAGGGACCCCACGCTGGAGCAGGGGAAGAGTGAGGAGTCCTCCTCATGAGGTGGAAGGAGCGGCAGAGACAACGTGACCACAACCCCCATTCCCCATCCCCCTGTGCTGCTGGGGGGAGGAGGTAGAGAAAACCAGGAGTGGAGTTGAGCCGGGAAGAAGGGAGGGGTGGGGGGAAGGTGTTCTAAGGTTTGGTTTTACTTCTCAGTATCCTTGTTTTGATTTGATTGGTAGTAAATTAAATTGATTTTGTTTCTTTCCCAAGTCGAGCCTGTCTTTTGCCCATGACCATAAGTGGTGAGTGATCCCTCCCTGTCCTTGTCTCAACCCACGAGCTTTTCTTTATAATTTTCTCCTCGTCCCACCGGGGCCGGAGGGGGAGGAGTGAGCGAGCAGCTTCGTGGTGCTTTGTTACCGGCTGGGCTTAAACCACGACACCCAACTACTAGACGGTAGAGAAGCCACATAGATTAAGACCATCCTAAATGCCTCAATAGCAGGGAGTTTCATTCAGGCTTAATCAATGATTCAGTGGTTGGAAAGTCATTCTAGACAACCTACATATCGTTACGAGTTATGATTTTGGCAATAAAAATATTCTTTTGTTCAGAGTGCCTTTTTACTTCTCTTCCCCTTACCTTATCTGCTTTCATAACAATATTTTTTAAATCCAAAAAAGTCTTTTATTCAACCCTATGTTCCAATATGGGCAAAAACGTAGCCTCAGCATAAGTCCTGGTTCTCTAGGGACTGGGCCCAATGTCCGTTCCCACTCGGTGGGCTCGGGGGAGGTGATCTTTTAGATAGTCCGTTGCCACACGCAGGAGTCACGACAATGACTCAGGAGGGACAGGGAAAATTTCAACACCCCGTTTTGCTCGGCAAATCCCAGGGCAGGAGTCACAACAATGGCTCCTAAATACTCGAAATATGTTTTATTTAACGCTGACTTATAACACAAGTGTGGCTAAATTTGGTGTAGCAGATATTTCGAATAAAAAACTTGACACCTAACAGCCATAGCAAAATATTCCTAACAGGAAAGTAGGAGGAAGAGAAGAGATGAGAGAGAGAGAGAAGAAAGAAAAAAAAGGAGAGGTAAGTATCACCACCCTTGGATCCAGTGAGGAAAGAGTCTCGGTAGTAACTGTCTGGATTCCTCAGGCGGCAGGCGCACGCCTGGGGGTTCATCTCCCCCTCCCTTTTATACCCTCGTCTTGTCCTAAAAGCAGATTCGTTACCCGGTGTGCAATAGACCAATCTCACACACTCAGGAGAGATATTGCTTTTTATTCAGGCCTGGGTGCTCGGTGGGCTTTCCACAAATCAAGCACACCAGATTCATCAGGTGTGTCCCTTTGATACAGTAACAATTGCATCTGATTTATTAAACTACTCCTACCTAGTACATATTCAAACTATCTAATGCATATGCATAGGATTACGTAACCATGACACATCAGATGCCTTCTCCACGTGCGCGGGGGTCTCGGGTGGTCTTCGGTGGTCGTTTGAGGAGGTACCCCCTCCTCACTTTGACCGCTAAGTCGCTCTGTATCGGGTCAGTGGTTCATTTTCCTGCCAAGAGGGTTGCACCATCAATCAGGAAGAATAGAAAGGATCAGAATTGGTGCTCCAGGTGAGGCACCATTAAACAGGAAGAATAGAAAAGATCAGAATGATCTTGGCTAACTAACTTAATTTAAAACAGGACTTTCTAATCTACCACAGGATTTTCTGTATCTGCCATCAATCTGAGAGCCTTTTGCCTAGAAAGTTCTTGAGGAGGGAGTGTGGGGGGGGGAGGGTTGCTGATGCCCCCTTATCCCATTTAACTTGTTTACACAACTGCCATGGTAAGGGCCCGTGGCAAAACTCTGAACCTGTGACAAAACATCCAAAGCGCTGTGTGGATTGTCCGGCTCATAGTTCACAAACAAGTTTCAACATGTCTAGTGCACACAGGCGACTCATGGGGGGTTACAAAAGCAACCCAGCCTTGGATTGCCTTGAGGCCCTGTCTCTCTGCAGAGACGACTCAGGGGGAGCTGTATAGACAGCTTAGCCCTGGGTTGTCTGATAAACCCTAAACTAAACAGGGCGGTGACTGTGCCATTCAAAGAACCAAAACCTGAACGGAGCCTTGAAATCCCTTAAGAAATAGTATGCCCTGAGTCTCAATCCAACCACTATTCAGTTGCCTGAGGAAGCAAGGTTAAAAAAAACCCACAACCTGGAGGGTTTCAGCTTCAGTTTCAAATGACAACCTTGTGTATTCAAACAATCACAGACCAACAAAGGAAAGTTAAGGGGAAACTCCACTCAGATATACGTAATCCATTTAGGCATATATCATAATCCACTCAGACATAGTCATACACACCATTCCACAAGTCAGGGGATAAAAACTCTAAGATTCAGGTTGGAAATGGGGGGGTCACTTCTCCAACTATACAGTTGGCTTGTGTGGGGAAACCCTTCCCCCCCTTGATTGGGATGCTGGTCGAGGTAACTTCCCTGGGATTGAAAGCCCTTACCTGGAGGGGTAAGTGAATATTGTTTATGCTTTAAGTTTGTAAATGCGTGTGTGCTTGTGGTTGTCTGTGAATCACTTGTGGTTGTAATAATGTACTACTCTTGCCTTAAAAAATTGCAATAGTGCATTCCTCCATTGTATCTGTAAAACCTGCAATTAGTGGCGTGTTAAGTCTGTAAGTGAAGTTCAAATAAATCATTTGCTTGAACCTTGCAGTTAAGTCTGTAAGTGAAGTTCAAGTCGTTTGCTTGAACCTTGCAGTTAAGTCCTTTTCCGCCACATTAATTTGGCAGGATACAATGGAGGAACTATTGCAGAAACATGGTTGTAAACCTTCTCCTGCAGACAAGGAGAAGGCGACGAAGTTGTGGAGAAGTAAAGAGAAAGTGGTGGCATGGGTAGAGCAGTGTAGGAAGGAACAAAAGAAAAAGAAAAATGGGAAAGGTAGAGGTATCCTGTGCACTATTTTTGGAGCATGTCTAACTTGTGCACAGGAGGAGGCACTGGAATCTGAGATGGCAAAAATAACGGGTGCAGCCGATCTCATTGAAGCTACAAAATCCAGGGCACTAGAAACTGAAGTGGAAGTGACCAAAACTGCTTTAGAGGCAGAACGAAAGATAAGTGCGGCCTTGAGTGTTCATAATGGACAATTGGAGGTTGAAAATGTGTTTCTGAAAGATGAATTAAATTCTGAAAGGGAGAAGAACAGAAAATTACTAGAAAAATTAAAATTGTTGTTATCAAGTGCTCCAACTCCCTCTCCCGCCCAAGTCAGGAATCTAGTTATGTGTGCCGATTCTGACACTTGGGACGGGGATATCTGGGGTGACCCAGATGATGAATCCGATGGGGCAAGTAATATTGAAATTCGACCCCTCATTAAAACAGAGGTACAGTCGACGGCCAGGAACGATAGAAACTTAACTACAACCCTAACCACCCCGTGATCAGGACCTGAGCTCGCACAAATGCAAGACAAATTTTCACGCAAGCTGGGGGGGAGTGAAACTGAATATTTATGGCGTGTGTCATTGAATGGAGGGGATCGAGTCTTGCTGAGCGAGGAGGAAGCTAGGGGATATTGGGGTCCTGGTGTGTTCCTTGATCAGGGTCCCGTGGGGAACCAACCCTTGACCCTCAGAGTTGTCTATTGGGCAGGGGGACTAGATTCTAGAGAACGAGGTGAACCTCTGACTATTAAAACAGCTGGATGATCTAGGCTGGCTGAATCAGTGCAAAAGGCTGCCTGTATACAAGCTACGTACAAGTGCGGGGACCCTTGCTGCTCCGGTTGATCCGGTCCGCCTTAAACCATTAATTGGAGGTCTCCCTGACGTCTTGAAAATTTATGTGCAAAACCTAAAAGAAAAAATTATATGGGCAATTGATCATAATACTTGCAACCCCAACCAGCAACAACAGCCTGTTTTAACATGGGGGAGGATTATTACAAGAAATAGTGATTTATGGTAGAGAGATGGGCTGGTTAGAGGAAGGTTCAGATTCACAGTGCCGAGTCCGACAGGCACGATTTTTTGAGGAGAATAACTCCCGTCCCCCTCAAAAAATCTATTCTCGTTTTGACTCTCAGCGCAATGAACTATGGAAAAAGGCATTAGCATTAGGAATACCCCGCTCAGTGTTACATGGGCAGTCCACAGAAAATATTCGTACAATGATAAACCTGGTGGAGCAGCCTATTAGCAAGGCTATGGAATGTACTGATATTGCCAAAATGCAGGAGAGTAAACCCTCTGCTCCTGCCAACCCTTACTCAGGCTTAAGGAAGGATTTGATTGATCTAAAAAACTAGGAAGCGCGGGGGGAATTTCAGGCCGACCCACTCGCGTAATATCCAGCTTAGAATGGCCTAACCAGCATATTGATCCATATATTATTTTAGCCACTGGCCCCAGACGAATACCTGTAAATTTTCTAATTGATACTGGAGCCCAAATAAGTGTTATCACTGAAAAAACAGCTAAAAGTTTAGGATTGACCCCTACCCGGAAAAAAATAAATATAATAGGAGTAACTGGAGTCCCTGAAACCAGACCAATTAGTAAAATATGTATTTGGCTTCCAGGGGAAAATCGAATGACTAAGATAAAGGTGGTCATTGGTCCGTATCGAAATAATATACTAGGATTTGATGTCCTAGCAAACAAAGTCTAGAAACTGCCTGATGGGACAGTGTGGAGCTTTGGAGCCCCACCATGTGAAGTTCGGGTGCTTGAAGCAGCCATTGAGTTACCCCCTTCCAGAGTAACGAAGGTTAATCAATATCCTTTACCGGCTGCTGCGAAAGCAGGGCTCAGAGAGGTGATCAAAGACTTGGAGAATCGTGGCATTATAACTAGAGTACACTCACCCTATAATTCTCCAGTATGGCCAGTACGTAAACCCGACGGCAGATGGCGACTGACGGTTGACTACAGGAGGCTTAATAGTAATACAATGCCACTCGCTTGAGTTCGAGTGCCCACCCAAAGGAAGGACAAGGAGATTATAAAAGGGCACGAATTGAAGCCCCAGGTGCATGTGTCCACTGGAACTGGACCCCTAGGCTGACTCATCCCCTAGGCTGCCTGCCCAACACTGGACCCAGGACCAGTGAAATCTTTCTCTTTTCCTTTTTCTCACACCGTCTTGCTCTGTCTTTCTCTTTCCTCTTTCATGATCCCTAAACTTCATCCCTTTAAGATGGTTACCACGGGTTACACGGTTTACTGAGGTAGTTCCATGCCAATTCCTGTTGAGAGAAACCCGGACACCTGCCGTTAACACCTCCCAAGTTCAGTTTGCCTCTGTCATGAATAAAATGTTTAACTGATCGTTTGGTGTCGTTTCACCTTAATTTAGCCCGAGGGAGTTCCGAACTCAACAGGACTCCCTGGTCTGTCCAGCCCGGGTCATGACACCTACTGATACTATTCTTAACTTTTTGTTTCCCCTGTAGGAGTCACAGTTCATGTCACTACAAAACAGACATACAGGAATTTAATTGCCAAACCAAGCTGTAGCTTGAACCATGTTCCCAACAAGTTGCATTTGATAGTTACCTTTGTTTAGCCGGGCTACATACTACAAAGTCTTATATCACGTTGGCCAACAGACACACAAAAATGGGAGCTGACGAGGAGCAGCGACGTTCAGAGCTCACGATAAAAGCCACATTAGAAGTGGTGTGTTTCCAAACATTCAGCCCACATCAGACTCCAACCCCAATTAATTGTGGAAGAAACTCCTCCCCAAAATGCAAACTTCATTTTTTTTTCTTTCAATTCGCACAAACATTCCTGAGAATGAGCTGAGATGATACCTTTTGCTGTGAAAAGCAAAGAAAGCTGCTGACACTAAGCATACCAAGCAAGATAAATCTGAAGCCAGTTTATCTTCTCTTTCAGTTTTCTCAGTGCAAAATGCTTTGAAATATTTATTGCAGAATCATAGAAGTATATAGCTCAAAGGGATTTGAAAAGCTATGTACTTCTTCCCACTGTCCCAAGGCAGAATCAGCTGCTCTGGTGTCATAACTGAGAGATGTTTCTCCCAGTTGTTCTTGAAGACTGGCATCCTATTCCCACAGTTCACCATCATTGCCATTAGAAAGTGTTTCCCATTTTCAAACCAGAAACTTCTTCACTGCTATTTGAAAACTGCCATTCACTTACTCTGTGGCAGTCCTGCAGCACCAAAACATTTCACTCTTCCCTCCTCAGTCTCCCATTCTTTGGACTGAAAAGCCCTCAATCTTTCACCATCAGATGTTATTTGCTGCATCCCTGAGGACTCTTATTGCTCTTTTGTGGACTTTTTCCAGTTTGTGCCTGGCTTCTTTGCGGTAGACACAGCTCTCGAGCTGGCCTGTCCAGTCACGGGCTCAGTGCATCCTCCTACAGCTTGCACTGCTACCCCTAATGGCACTTTTTCCCCCCCCCCTCCCTGCAACTGGAGGATAATGTTGCCTCATGTTCACCCTGTACCTAACTACATCCCCCAGATCCCTTTCTGCCAAACTCCTGCCCATTTAGCCCTTCCCTACCTGTGCCCATTCATCTCATTACTTCTGGGAAAGCAGTCTTGGACTTGTCTTTATTGAGTTACGCCATCCTTTTTCAGCCCAAATCTTTAATTCGTTGAGATTCTTTAGAATTCAAATCGCTCCAGAGATGTGCTCACAGCACTCCTACCTTGGTGTCATCTGCAAATTTAATAATCCATCTCTACTTTATGAAAATGCTGAGTAGTGGTGGACAAAAACCAACCTCAGTCTAACATCTCACAACAGTCTTCCATTTTGATTCACCAATTTTCCAGCCTCCATGTTGACTAGGGCATGTTTATTGCTAATGAGTTCATCTACACCTCCCCTCAGATTATAAACACCCAGTCCTCTCTTTCATATCTGCTTATGGTGAGAGAGTTAGAAATAAAGATATCACTAATGAGGGATGAGATTTTCTCAAACATAAGCCATCATGCATAATTGGAGAGAGTTGCAAAGACCTGTGCCCAAGGAACTTGCCAACACAAATGAACAAACCTCACATTAATCATAGAATCATAGAATGGTTTGGGTTGGAAGGGGCCTTTAAAGGTCATCTAGTCCAACCCCCCTGCAATGAGCAGGGATATTGTCACCTAGATCAGGTTGCTCAGAGCCTTGTCCAACCTGACATTGAATGTTTCCAGGGGTGGGGCATCTACGACCTCTCTGGGCAACCTCTTTCCAGTGTTTCACCACCCTCATCGTAAAAAATTTCTTCCTTATATCTAGTCTGAATCTACCCTCTTTTAGTTTAAAACCATTACCCCTTGTCCAATTGATAGCATATTTCCACACATTCTGTATGGTATGTCTAAATATTTTGATGGTTTTAATATTTTGTACCAGCCGTGGAAACTGGTTTGCTGCTAGATGACTGTAAAAGTGAGATTTGGTAAATAATTATTAGAACACTATGACTGAAACAATAGACAAAAGTATGGCCAAGCAATTAACTAGTAGAGGTAGTTACTCATAGGTTTTGCAGTTCTTTGCTCTTATGACTAGATGTTCCTGTACGCTAGATGAGAACAATGTTGAAACTGACCACATGTGATTGAAACTGCGTTAAGCTTCAAGATCAAAGAACAAGGACAAGAAGAAAGACTTCAAGGACAGCCAACAAGAACTTCAAATGGGTCGGTGGTCGCAAAAGCAGCCCTTCGACTCAAATGGATCCTTCATTGCGCATGATCGGATGTAGGCAGTACTATGATAATCAGTTATAATCATTTTTATGTATATGTATACTAATCTGATTAATATGCAATTAGTTATTCTATATAACCTGTTTGTGCTAAAGCTGTGGTATGCACGCTAGGTGGAGCTATCCCCCGTGCATCCAGCGCTGCAATAAAGAATGCCTGCTTTCTAAAACTCCAAAACGAGTCTTAGAGAGTTTCTTCGACCGGCTTTTCGGTATCACTATCGCTACAGGCCCTACTAAAAAGTCTGTCCCCATCTTTCTTATAAGCCCCCTTTAAGTACTGAAAGGCCGCAATAAGGTCTCACTGGAGCCTTCTCTTCTCCAGGCTGAACAACACCAGCTCTCTCAGCCTTTCTTCATAGGAGAGGGGTTCCATCCCTCTGATCGTTTTTGTGGCCCTCCTCTGGGCCTGCTCCAACAGGTCCATGTCTTTCCTGTGCTGAGGACTCCAGAGCTGGATGCAGTACTCCAGGTGGGGTCTCACCAGAGTGGAGCAGAGGGGCAGAATCACCTCCCTCGACCTGCTGGCCACGCTTCTTTTGATGCAGCCCAGGATACGGTTGGCTTTCTGGGCTGTGAGCGCATCTTGACGGCTCATGTCCAGCTTTTCATCCACCAGTACCCCCAAGTCCTTCTCTACATGTCTGCTCTCAATCCCTTCATCCCCCAGCCTGTATTGATACTGGGGGTTGCCCCAACCCATGTGCAGGACCTTGCACTTGGCCTTGTTGAGCCTAATGAGGTTCACATGGGCCCACTTCTTGAGCTTGTCCAGGTCCTTCTAGATGGCATCCTGTCCCTCAGGCATGTCAACCGCACCACTCAGCTTGGCGTCATCTGCAAATTTGTTGAGGGTGCACTCGATCCCACTGTCTGTATCATTGATGAAGATATTAAACAGTACTGGTCCCAGTACAGACCTCTGAGGGACACCAAAAAAAAAGGATCAGTAGGCACCGCTTCAACTTTCAGGAGTTCAGCACATTTCATCTTTAACACTTTTAAGAAGTCAAGTGCTGAGGTACTCATGCAGTTCTTTCTTACAGCAAGAGACAGAGACAAATATCAAGCAAGGTGAAAGGAAAAGGTCAAGAAAAGGTAAGATATCCCCTGACCACTGTAACAAAGTCTAGAGATTAGTCTTTAGGAAAATAGAGCTATCAGTGCTCTGCTATTTGATGTTTGCATTGTAAGTGGCATTTCTAATTTGGCTTGGGCTTTTGCATTGTGCCAGGTGTTAAAGACCTGGCTCTCTCACAACTGTTCCTCCCTAATTTAGCATTACAACAGCTCCTTCACACAGTTTATTCCCTGAAATGTTAAACACAATTAAAAGCATGAAAAAAACAATGTACATTGTAGGAGCAGCTCGGAACAGCTGGCATTTGTTTTCAAGAGTGAAGGTTAGAATTTGTTGTGCTGCATGTTTGCCAAGCCTTTGAAGAACTAGTTTTACAAGGTCAGGTCAGAGGATGGCCTGGTGTGTGCCTGGGAAGATGTGGCTGAAGACAGTCAAGAGTATGTGTGTGGAATGTTTTTATCTTTAACTGTTCTGAGGACTGGCAAATATCCCAGCCGAGCCAGATATGCGCTCCTGTGTTAGTAACATATAAGTATGCTGTAAGAGACAATAAAGAGTTCCTTTTTTGCCATTGCTTCGGAACCATCTCATTGTCATCCCGAGTGCCTCTTTCATCACTGCAGTACATTTCTAGGATAATCTTTTGATATTTCCCCATTGGTTGCCTTATCTCTGGCTTTTCCTCATACTGTTATTTTTGTCTGTGTAAAATCTGACAATAACTATGTATTTGAGAATGTCTTGAAAATCAATGCCTCCGTAGAGAATAATTGAAACTCTTCGCAAACTTCCCCTTGGAGTGAAAACAATACAAAACCTAAAGCTACAAACATCTGACATTTCTATGATTTTTTTTTTTTTTTTTTTTTTTTGGTCATAGGAGCAGATTCTTTCATGTCCCCTGGAAGAGGTTTCTGGTCAGTAACAGGTCACAATACTGGCCAGGCTGGCTCCTGGCTGCTGCATGGGTGCCCCAAGCAACTACTCCCCTGGCCACCAGGCGATCCAGAGAAGCTGCTCAGGCAAACTTGGTCCCTGCCTATGGTGTGGCCACAGGTAAACTTCCCCAATCCAAGGGTGGATTTACCCATCCTTACTGTTGGCAGTGCAGCATTCACCCATTTCCCACAGTCAAGACTGGGCCAGCAGACAAGGGAGTCGGTCTGTCCTTCTCATTTACCACTGCACTACTGGTCTTTGCCCCAAAGGCTTTACAGTCTACTTTGAAGCAAGGCATGAAAGAGCATAAACAAACAGGGTAAGGACAACTGGACATCAAAGGCGAGCAGGGCAATGGAGTAATTATGCATGTCTGACCTTGCCCAATTTAATGGTTACAAATAGTCTTAAAAAATCAGCTGACCTTCCAACAGGTTCTGGGTTAATTATGTTGTGTGTGGTTTGGTTTTCCTATTTTTAATGAGATTTTTTCTTTCCTCAGAGGTGTTCCTGAAGAAGTAATTGAGTAGAAACTACCTGTAAAAGGCCAAAGCTTTTGACCTAGTTCAGAAAGGGAAGTTTAAAAAGAACATGGGGGAATTCAAGGGAGGAGTGGAGAAATGAGTTTAGGGTGCCCGACTGCCAGCCCAAGGAAAGAGTGGAGCAAAGTCACGGAGGAGAGCAGATTAGGAGCCAGTGGTCTAAGATACTTGGAAATCCGGAGGTACAAATCCAATCCCATTTTGCTGGGCAAGCAACACACTCTTGTGCCAGGGCTTCCCAGCTGCAAAAGGGGGGCAGTATTGTCTTTTTCTACCAGAGGTATATACAGAGAAACCAGAGAGATTAAAGAGAGTGATGTCTTTGAATGTGGCAGTTGACAGCACAGTATAAGAGTAAGAGCAGGAGCCTGGGGAAGAGGGCTAGCACCATGAATTTGTGAGCCTGCAGGGAATTCACAGGGAGTCCATATTGCTGTGCAGAGAAACAGTTTCTAAAAAATAACAAGCTGGAGACAAGGAAAGCTAGTAATTTAGAAAAGCTATAAGGTGACCTTGTTTGCTGTGACTCACCCTTTAATAAAATTAAGATTTAACCTTTTCTGTAGTTTCATGTGGGTAAGTCACAACCATCTAATATAGCTTCAGCTCAGCAGATCTCTACTATAATTTCTTGCTGTGAAATCCAAACACTTGACTTCATTACTATGGCAGACAAATCACTGCTGTTACAGTACCTTTTTATGTATGATATGCACACCATTGCTTCTCTGCTCTGTTTACTATCCTTTTTCATCATCTCCATCAAGCACAGAGTAACAAGAAACTCTACCAGTGTAATTTACTCTGCTCAGTATGCTATTTTGCTAAAATATTTTTCTTTCATATGACATCCAAAATAAATAAATAAATACAAGAATATTACTGTGGTTGAAAAATCAAGCTAGTTAGGTAATGTAAAATTGTCAGACATTCAGCATCCTTCAATTACCCCCCCCCTTGTACATATGCATTCTGGCATAGCCTTTAATTAACATGATCATACCATTTTTTTTCCCAGTGAAAACATGTCATTAAGTACCCAGAGGGAGTGAGGACTGTCGTGGTTTAACCCCAGCCAGCAACTAAGCACCACACAGCCGCTCACTCACCTCCCTCAGTGGGATGGGGGAGAGAATCAGAAGGGTAAAAGTGAGAAAACTTGTGGGCTGAGATAAAGACAGTTTAATAGGTAAAGCAAAAGCTGCGTGCGCAAGCAAAGCAAAACAAGGAATTCATTCACTCCTTCCCATCAGCAGGCAGGTGTTCAGCCATCTCCAGGAAAGCAGGGCTCCATCATGTGTAACGGTTACCTGGGAAGACAAACGCCATAACTCCAAACACCCCCCCCTTCCTTCTTCTTCCCCCAGCTTTATATACTAGAGCATGACGTCCTATGGTCTGGAATATCCCTTTGGTTGGTTGGGGTCAGCTGTCCCAGCTGTGTCCCCTCCCAACTCCTTGTGCACCCCCAGCCTACTCACTGGTGGGGTGGGGGTGAGAAGCAGAAAAGGCCTTGACTCTGTGTAAGCACTGCTCAGCAGTAACAAAAACATCTTGGCATTATCAACACTGTTTTCAGCACAAATCCAAAACATAGCCCCATACTAGCTACTATGAAGAAAATTAACTTTATCCCAGCCAAAACCAGCACAAGGACCCAGTACAGAGCATTCTGCTTTCTCCTTAATGTTTAACAGGCTTATTTTCTATAATCCTCAAAATCCTGCTCTGAAGACAGACTAATTAATTTCTGCCTGTTTTTCTCCCATGCCACTACAGTACGCAAGTACTTCAGAAACAACATGTTAATTTTCATGGCAGCCTTGGGAGATGGGCAAGGGGTAAGGAGGTGTGGGAGGTGATAAACTTTATCTTACAAAAAGCGAGCCAAAACTGTGAGCCTCAGCGGGGACCATCGCACCCCAGATCTAAGAAGAATAAATCACCCATCCCCAAGCTGGAACACAGCACTGGGCTCTGTGGGGACGGCGTATGCTTTGGTCGGTGGCAGAGGCACTGGGACAGGCTGGTGCAAACCCCAGGACATGCAGCCCTGCCGAGCTACCCCGAGGGACACAGTGAGCTCAGGGAGCCCCGGGGGACAGTGCGCACACGCAGGCAGCGCTAAGGGGTACACCAAGAAGACACAGAGTTTTAGCATTTGAACTCTCAGAAACTCCTACGCAGCCTGAATAAACTACATTTTAAAAAGCACATAATCTGGCCAAATTCGGGGAAATATCCTCAAAGCAACAGAAGGTGCATCCCAATAAAAAGGCTCAGCCCAGCCAGCTTTCTCGCCTGAAGCATGCAGGCAAGCGGCTTGCTCTTACCAGAGGAAACCATCCTCTGTGCAGTCCAGGATTTGTGCTCAAAAATGGCCAAGCTGTTTTGGCTGAAGTTTTCCAGCAAAATCAGTTTGACTCGGAGATCTAGTGAGGAAGTGCTCAACTCAGACTCACGCTTTATCAAAAGCTACAAAGAGACTGAAAACAGAATTTTACAATCAGAAGCACCAGATAACCGTAATAATAAACTCTAATCCTCATAATGAGAAAAAAAGTAGCATGTCTGGCCATATCCAAAACTAAGATTGATTTTGACAGTCTGACAGCATAGTTTTAATTGCTGTTTATAGCACAGCACTTTTGTGTAGCCACATAATCAATTAGCAGCACTGCCAGCAGCTAAACACAGCCGTGTTTGCACACCAGTTCAGGGAGATGGACCGAGGTGGTCTCGCTTGCTCTGGGCTGCAGACGGGCCAGCACTGCTCTGGCCATCACCACCTCTGCCTGATGTACTTAAGCCACTTTAAAAAGGCCACAAAGGTCTTGTGAAACAGGATACCCTTTGTATAAACAATGCATGCCTTGCTAACAACTGTGCCCCTGAAGAACTAAAAGACTGATAAGAAGGGAACATCCTACCCCAGGAGGCCCCGAAAGTTGAATAATTGCTAATAGGCATGAAGTCAGCAAAGATCTTCGGTAACTGGGGGAAAGGCAAAGGCGGCAGGGGGAGATCAGGACCACCGACTCAATTCAAGACCATAAAGACTTACCTCCCCCACTCTCTTCGAGCATGCGCTGTGGAATAAAAGAACACTGTACCTTTAATTCGAAGTGGAGAAAACTTTAGCCCAATAGAAACTGTGGTAGATAAGCGACTACCAGTAATAGTTTTGGGGAAGAACTTTGGAAATTAAATATGTATAACTAAACTGTATGAATTGCTTGCCCGTTTAGGTATGAGGTGTGTGTATTGGGTCTGGCTGAGATGGAGTTAATACTCCCCATAGCAGCCCTCGTAGTGCTGTGCTCTGCATTGGTAGCTAGAAAGGTGTTGATAACACACCAGTGTTTTGGCTACTGCTGAGCAGTGCTGGCACAGCATCAAGGCTGTCTCTCCAACATCTCGCCCCCCCTCAATGGCAGGCTGGGGCTGGGCAAGAGCTTGGGAGGGGACATAGCCAGGACAGCTGACCTAAACTAACCAACCAGATATTCCATACCATATGACGTCAGCTCAGATATAAAAGCTAAGTAAAGGGAGATGGAAGGGGGGGCATTTGTTATTTTATGTTTATCTTCCGGAGCAAGCACTACTGTTGTCCCAAAAGTGGGGTCATTTACCCAGTGTGCGAAACGCCAATATACACACAGAGCAGAGGTATTTTATTCCAATTCATGTTTGTGCAAAGATGGGGGCTAGGTGGTAATCTAAAAAGCTAGCACACCTCATACCTAAACGGGCAAGCAATTTATACAGTTCAGTTATACATATTTAACTGAATAAGAATTTGGGACAAATTTGGCACAAGAAGTTGGGACAGGGCACAGCCAGGGCAGCTGACCCAAAGTGGCCAACGGGGTATTCCATACCATGTGATGTCACATCTAGTATATGAACTGGGGGGACTGGGGGCAGGGGGATCGCCACTCAGGGACTAACTGGGCGTTGATCGGCAGGTGGTGAGCAATTGCACTGTGCATCATTTGTATATGCCAATCCTTTCATTATTACTGTTGTCATTTTATTAGTGTTATCATTATCATTATTAGTTTCTTCTTTTCTGTTCTATTAAACATTATTATCTCAACCCACGAGTTTTACTTCTTTTCCCGATTTTCTCCCCCATCCCACTGGGTGGGGGGGAAGTGAGTGAGCGGATGCGTGGTGCTTAGTTGCTGGCTGGGGTTAAACCATGACAGCAGCCAAGTGGTATGCTACAACTGACATTGCCAATGCGTTTTTCTCCATTCCTTTGGCAGCAGAGTGCAGGCCACAGTTTGCTTTCACGTGGAGAGGTGTCCAATACACCTGGAATCGACTGCCCCAGGGGTGGAAGCACAGCCCTACCATTTGTCACGGACTAATCCAAACTGCACTGGAACAAGGCGATGCCCCTGAACATTTACAATACATAGATGACATCATCGTGTGGGGCAACGAGGCAGAAGAAGTGTTTGAGAAGGGAAAAAGAATAATTCAGATTCTTCTGAAAGCTGGTTTTGCCATAAAGAAAAGCAAGGTCAAGGGACCTGCACAGGAGATTCAGTTCTTGGGAATAAAATGGCAGGATGGACGCCGTCATGTGCCTATGGATGCGGTTAACAAGATAGCAACTATGTCTCCACCAGCTAACAAGAAGGAAACACAATCTTTCCTAGGCCTTCTGGGGTTCTGGAGAATGCATATTCCAGGTTATAGTCAGCTTGTGAGCCCTCTCTATCAAGTAACCCAAAAAAAGAACTATTTCGAATGGGGCCCTGAGCAACAACAAGCCTTTGAGCATATCAGACAGGAGATAGCTCATGCAGTAGCTCTTGGGCCTGTCCGGACAGGACTAGATGTACAAAATGTACTCTACACTGCAGCTGGGGAGCATGGTCTCACCTGGAGCCTCTGGCAGAAAACACCAGGAGAAACCCGAGGTCCACCATTAGGGTTTTGGAGCCGGGGGTACCGAGGATCAGAAGCCCACTACACCCCGACTGAAAAAGAGATACTAGCAGCATATGAGGGGGTTCGAGCCGCTTCAGAAGTTGTTGGTACAGAAACATATCTCCTCTTGGCACCACGATTGCCCGTGCTACACTGGATGTTCAAAGGAAACATCCCCTCTACACATCATGCAACCAGCGCTACATGGAGTAAGCGGATAGCATTGATCACGCAACGAGTTCGACCGGGGAAATCCAACTGCCCGGGAATTCTGGAAGAGATCATGGACCGGCCAGAAGGCAGAGATTTTGGAGCATCGCCTGAGGAGGTGGCTCATGCCCAAGAGGCACCACCATATAATGAGTTATCAGAAGACGAAAGGCGTTATGCTTTGTTTACTGATGGATCCTGTCGTGTGGTAGGGAACCATCGGAAGTGGAAAGCTGCTGTGTGGAGTCCCACACGACAAGTCGTTGAGGCCACTGAAGGAGAAGGTGAGTCAAGTCAGTTTGCAGAAGTGAAAGCCATCCAACTAGCCCTAGGGATTGCTGAACGAGAAAAGTGGCTGGTACTCTATCTCTATACCGACTCCTGGATGGTGGCTAATGCCCTATGGGGGTGGCTACAGCAATGGAAGAAGACCAACTGGCAACGCAGGGGTAAACCCATCTGGGCAGCTGCATTGTGGCAGGACATCACTTCCCCGGGTAGAACACATGGCTCTAAAGGTACATCATGTAGATGCTCACATGCCAAAAAGCTGCACCATTGAAAAAAATTGAAATAATGAACAGGTAGACAAGGCTGCCAAAATAGAAGTAGCTCAGGTAGACCTGGACTGGGACCATAAGGGTGAGCTATTTCTAGCTCGATGGGCCCACGAAACATCAGAATGTCTAGGGAGAGATGCAACATATAGATGGGCTCGTGATCGAGGGGTGGACCTGACCATGGAGGTCATCACACAGGTCACTCATGAATGTGAAACATGTGCTGCAATCAAGCGAGCCACCAGAGTAAAGTCTCCCTGGAACAGAGGGCGGTGGCTGGGTTTTCGATATGGCGAGGCCTGGCAAATTGACTACATTGGACCACTGCCACGAACACGCCAAGGCAAGCGCTACATACTCACCATGGTGGAAGCAACTACTGGTTGGCTAGAAACATACCCTGTAAACTATGCCTCTGCCTGAAACACTATCTTAGGCCTTGAAAGGCAAATTTTATGGCCACATGGTACCCCAGAAAGAATTGAATCAGACAATGGGACTCATTTCCGAAATAACCTCATAAGCTCCTGAGCAAAGAAACACGGCATTGAGTGGGTGTACCACATCCCCTATCACCCGCAAGCATCTGGAAAAATTGAGAGATATAATGGACTGTTAAAGACTATGTTGAGAGCGCTGGGCAATGGGGCATGGAAGCATTGGGATACAAATTTAGCAAAAGCCACTTGGCTAGTTAACACCAGAGGATCTATGATTCTGTGATCTGCTAACCGTCCTGGTCCTGCCCAAACAAAACCCCTACATACTGTGGGAGGAGATAAGGTCCCTGTAGTGCACATGGGGAAGTGGCTGGGGAAGGCAGTGTGGATTTCTCCTCCCATGGGAAAATGCAAACCCATTCGCAGGATTGTCTTTGCTCAAGTTTCAGTTGTAAGTGCTGGTAAGAAGTGATTTCGGTAATGAGAATTAAATACAATGGCATGGTTAGAAGATATATGTGTATTAAATTATGTGGGACCCAAGCATGACGCAAATGGTATGGAATAAGGGGTGGAGATTGTATTGGGTCTGGCTGAGCTGGAGATAATTCTCCCCATAGCAGCCCTCATAGTGCTGTGCTCTGCATTGGTAGCTAGAAAGGTGTCGATAACACACCAGTGTTTTGGCTACTGCTGAGCAGTGCTGGCACAGCATCAAGGCTGTCTCCAACATTTTTGCCCCCCCCTCAACAGCAGGCTGGGGCTGGGCAAGATCTTGGGAGGGGACATAGCCAGGACAGCTGACATACATAAACTAACCAAACAGATATTCCATACCATATGACATCAGCTCAGCTATAAAAGCTAAGTACAGGGAGATAGAAGGGGGGGGAGTTTTGTCTTCTGGAGCAACCACTACACGTACTGAAGCCCTGCTTCCCAGGAAGTGGCCAGACATCGCCTGCTGATGGGAAGTAGAGAATAATATCAATTGTTTTTCTTTGCTTTCGCGCATGACCTTTGCTTTCTCTTTATTAAACTGTCCTTATCTTGACCCACGAGCCTTTTGTTATATTTTCTCCCCCCTGTCCAGCTGAGGAGGGGGAGTGATAGAGCGGCTTTGGTGGGCACCTGGCGCCCAGCCAGGGTCAACCTACCACAGTCTGTAACATCAGCTCTGTCGCCTTCCCCTCCCTCACCCACCTCCACATCAAGAGAAACTTGCAGATCTTGCAGCTGGGCTCTGGCTGTTTGGAGAAACTGGCAAAGCTTCAACATCTCAATTTAAGTCACAGTCACATTGAAAGCTTTGACTGCTGTAACAAAGTGCTGTATGGTTTAAGCTGTCTTCGGTACCTGAATCTGAGCCACAACATAAAGCTCACCTCCAAGACGGGCTCTTTAAGGAAGGTGCTAACCTGGAGCTACTGGACCTAGCTTTCACTCCTCTTCACATTAATACTTCACAGGGTCCTTTCCAAAATTTGCATCTCTTGCAAGTGTTGAAGCTTTCCTCCTCCCACATTAATACCTGCATTCAGCATCTCTTTCAAGGCCTGGAGAACCTCAGGCTCTTGGACCTTAGTCAGAATAACTTTGACTCAGGGGATTATGCCAAAGGACAAACTGTTCCAACATCTATCCAATTTAGAGCTGCTAATTTTATCATTCTGTGAACTGACAGCAATAGACTGCCAAGCATTTCACAGCCTCAGGAAATTATGGCATGTTGATCTGAGCCACAACAAACATTTCCATTCAGCACAGGTGTATTTTCAAACCTCAAGAGCATCTATCTCAATTTTGCCCACAACAGGATTCATATTGTACCACGTGACAAGTTAGTGTCCCCAGCTGGCCACTGTGTAATCAATTTAAGTTACAAGCCTCTGGAATGCACCTGCTCCACTGTTGGTTTAATCACCTGGTACAAGCAGAATCTGGATAAAATTGAAGACCCTAAAGAAATGAGATATTCTGAACCCAAATCGCTAGCTGGGACTCAGCTGGCCACTGTCTCACTCTCCTGTGGGATCAACACAGCAGGAATCATTGCAGTTGTCCTGGCAATTTTATCTTGTGGTGCCATCTTCATTTGGGGTGCTCACTATTGCAAGCAAAATTACCAGCAAATCTAAGTTTCTGATGGACATATAGAAAAGATGTACAGCAATTGTATTAAGATGAAAGACAACTTACTGTTGTTTGTGACCTGTATTTCCTTAACTTTTGTAATACCCTTTTCATTTGTGTTATAATTTTTAGATAAATAATAAAAATTCTTATATGAGAACTGGAAAAAAATAAACTGTGACCTGAGCCTCAAACATGAATAACTTCTCTTATAGAGATACCGTAGTTCAACTCCATGCGGTGTCACAGCCACCAGGGCTAAGGCACCTGCAAAGAGAAGATTCAAGGGCTGAAATGCAAACCTTGTTCTCTTTAAAAAAAAGAAAACCAAGCCACCACCCCCAACAAAAAAACCCAACTCAACTCTCACCCTCTATCAAATGCACTTGAGAAACAATGTTGTTTAAGAGCTGGCAGAAGTGTACCCTGCTCAGCTAAAAAGAAAAAAAACCTGTGAAGGACAGGAGCAACATTCATAGTCACATAAGATCCACTCCTGCAGGGCTGACAGAAACAGCCTGTATCACCTCTCCAATTTCTTTAAAATATTTTTGATCCTTAGAAAGTTCCTGGCCATTGAATCTCTGTCTGTCCATCTCTCACCGTGGGGGCAGGCCCTATCCCGGACTATTTACTAGACTTACATAGTAAGCAAGGACTAGCAACAATTTCATCTTTAACCACAAAACATGTAGATTTGGTCAAGAATCTGCGGATGCTTGGCACTATGCATGCTTGCATGGGGCAAAAAACCGCCACCAACAGCTAAGAGACTTTTCTGGGCCAGCTCGGAGTGGACTGTTTCCTCCAGCAGCAGCCCAGGAAAGAAAACTAGAGACTACAAAGGGGATGGTGCAGTGGGGAGCAGCAATCTCATCCAATGGGTGCTCCTGGTGCTGACACCTACTTTGCATCACTTCTGGTGTGTGCATTCCTGGAGTGAAGTCAGAGTTGGGGCGTGCTCTTCTGTCCAATGGAATTTTCCAATGGAAAATTTATATATATATCTATAATACACTACAACATCCAGATCATATATTATATTTTTTTTAAGTCCAAAGATTTAGTCTTCTGGGATTACTTAGCAAGAATATAAATGGAAAGAGACAGTAGATTTATTTTTCTTTATTGAATTTGTTTACCTAGTCAAGCTCTGATCTGATGAAGTCCTTGGTTTCCAGTCAGGCTTTTTATCTCTTATTTTTTAAAATAAAGCTGGGGAGCCAGCGCAGAGAGAACAAGGGAATTGCCGGAGGTGAATGGTGCCCAACAGGATTGAACTCACCACCATCCTGGCTCCTGGGCTACAGATGTCACTGAAGTTGTCGTGGTTTAAGCCCAGCTGGCAACAAAGCACCACGAAGCTGCTCGGTCACTCCTCCCCCCACAGTGGGATGAGAAGGGAAAATATAAAGAAAAGCTTGTGGGTCAAGACAAGGACAGGGAGGGATCACTCACCAGATATGGTCATGGGCAAAAAAAGCAGACTCAACTTGGGGGGGGGAAAATCAATTTAATTTGTTACCATTCAAATCAAAACAGGACAATGAGAAGTAAACCCAAATCTTAAAACACCTTCCCCCCACCCCTCTTTCCTTCCCAGGCTCAACTCCACTCTCGATTTTCTCTACCTCCTCCCCCCGGCAGCACAGGGGGACAGGGAATGGGGGTTGCGGTCAGTTTGTCACACATTGTCTCTGCCGCTCCTTCCTCCTCAGGGGGAGGACTCCTCACACTCTTCCCCTGCTCCAACGTGGGGTCCCTCCCACAGGAGATAGTTCTCCACAAACTTCTCCAACATGGGTCCTTTTCACAGGCTGCAGTCCTTCAGACACAGACTGCTCCAATGCGGGCTTTCCCATGGAGTCACGGCCTTCTTTGGGGGCATCCACCTGCTCCGGCGTGGGGTCCTCCACAGGCTGCAAGTGGGCATCTGCTCCACCGTTCACCTCCATGGGCTGCAGGGGCACAGCCTGCCATCTCACCACGGGCTGCAGGGGCATCACCTCCTCTGGCACACCTCCTCCCCCTCCTTCTTCACTGACCTTCCTGTCTGCATAGGTGTTTCTCTCACATTCCACTCCCCTCTCCACTGCAGGTTCCCCTTATTATAATATGTTATCCCAGAGGCGCTACCACCATCGCTGATTGGGTCAGCCTTGGCCAGAGGCGGGTCCGACTTGGAGCCAGGGAAGCTTCTAGCAGCTTCTCACAGGAGCCACCCCTGTAGCCCCCTCCCCCGCTACCAAAACCCCACCACACAAACCCAAAACAGAAGTCATGGTACAAACCAAAACTGCAAAATAGAATTTGTCATCAGTATTTACACAGAGAAGAAACTTGAGCACATCTTAGCTAACATGTCACATTTCATAGACTGGTAAGCACTTATCTTTATTTCAATTGGACAAACCAAAATTCAGAGCCAAATTCTTCCTTCCTCAACTGTGCTTAAACAAGATACTATCAATAAGATGCAAGTCAATTTTTGGAAAATTATTTTACTCTGAACAGGATGGTTGAAGAGAGGCCAATTTCTAAATTTGTTGACTTAAACAAAAAATATCCTGATGTTGATGATGCATCTTTTAAGACCTTTCTCTCATTCACTAGTCTTGTCTGTACCCAGAAAAAAGAACAGGTGAGATCCTTTCCGAACCACTCACTCATACCATACCTGCTCATTTCTCAAATAAAATTCTTCTACCCCAGTAGCAGATGACATCCTTCTCCAGTGAATCTCCCAAACATCCTCTTGCACCTGTATCTAATTCACACCTGCATTTTCAAGGCCTTGCTGTGTGTTAGACCTTACCTACATTGTTAGTCATCTTACTCTGCAGCCTTCTCCACTCATCCTGATGCTCCCAATTCTTTGCAGGTTGAACCGTAACCTCTAGCGTCACTTCCTACCCTCAGTTCATTCAAATCCATCCTTGGCAGACTGAGCTGGTCAGTGCTAATCAAATACTATACTACAGATTTGGTCACTGGAAAGAAAAATTGTTGCTAACATAAGCCATGAACTGGGACATGCATCCACATACCCTCTAGTAACTTCCTGTCTTGTGATGTATTCTTTCTGAGCTGCAATCCAAGCATGACATCCCTGCTAATTCTTGCCAACTACAGAAGAGGAAAATATGGGGCCTAAAGGAACATTGCAAACTGGGAGTTCAGTGCTAAAGAGAGGAGCTCACATTCCCCTTTCAGACCATGAAAGCAGTCCCATCCCAGGTGAGCTGCAGTCTCTTCTTACAATGGTAGAACTGAGGATGACAAACTATGCCAGATATGATACAGGTAACCTTTCTCTCCCGACTTCTCCTTCCTCAACACAAACCCCTTACACCACCCCTTTCCTCTGGCCCTGAACGCTATGGAAACTCACTCTGGGCATGTAGGTTTCTATGCCTCCCCAAAGCAGAGGTGACTGCTGCTGTCCAAAGCCAGAGACAGCACAGCAGGCAGGGCAGTTAGATCCAGAGTCAGTCCTCAACTCTAAGCCATTTCCTTTCCCTGAGCTGCCGGAACCTGCTCTCCCCTCCCAAACACACCCCCTGCCAGTGCACTGATTTTGCAGACTGTCTGCCTTCTGCTGGGTTGCAGCAAGTTGGAAAGGTTGGGGGTGACCTGCAGCTTCCCCTCACCTATTGGTTTCAAAGAGAGAGCACAGCAGCAGAAGCGGTTCTGTAACACTGCTGCACTTGGTTTTGTACAGAGGAAAAAAACACAGAGAAAACAATGCAATAGTAAAATGTGAACAAAAATAATCCCCCCAGGGAAGACAGTTCCTGGCACGTGCCAACCAGCTGTGCAAAGCTTCTCTACCAGCTACTGGCAGTAGAACAGTAAAGACACGTCTATTTTATTAGACGCTGCTCCCCTGCAAGAGATGGAAAGATGAAAATCAGGGAGCAATAATCCTGCCCTGTTGCTCCTCCTGCCAAAAGGATTTTTCTTCACCAGAGGCCACTGGATACTAAGGTGCTCTGCTCTGTCTCCCCTTGCTGGTTCACTGCATCTCTTTTATCTTCTATTATGAGACAAAAAAAAAGAATAAAGGGCGATTTGATGACATTCAAGGGGTAGAGATTTCAAAACTGAAGAAAACATTGCATGCACTTACACATGCTCTAGGAATTTGTTAAAGCTGAGAATTTAGCGTAAATTAAAAAAAACAGTAAAGAATGGGTATTTTAAGAAGGTACTCAAAAACATACTGACCTATTGTAATGAATGATGATACATTTTTGGAGGAGAGATTGAAATGTCACCTTATAGCCTACTGCTGTTGTTAGCTACCAGTCACTATGCTGTCCATCATCACCCCGTGCCTCCCTACTGAACAGCAGTGCAGTGGTTCCAGCCACTGCCTGAGATGAGCTATTCAGCTATGCAGACCTCCTCCAGACTACACTACATTTCCTCATGCAAAATCCTTGGCCAGCATGTGCCTTAAGGAGTGCACTGAGTTGGCCCTGGAGAAAAAAAATTACTGCCTGCCTCCGAGTACAGCAGAGATGTGCCTTAAGTTACAGGAGTGAAAGCAGTTCAAGGGAAAATGCTAACACCACAACATTTCATACTGAATTTTTATTTCAATGAATTTTTATTTATTTCAACTGCATAAGTATAAATAATTGTGTTCAATATACAACAATTATGACATCCATAAGGAGTTTCTTAGAGAAAATAAGACTGCAAACACTTTATTGCACAGACCCTAACATTTTTTTTCTTTTTTTTCCTTTTTTTTTTTGTAAGCTGAGAAAACTACAGCAGGAAGTCTACAAAGGAACACATCAGATCTACAATCACAAAGAGACTGACCAAGTAGCACACAGGTAGGAGGATCTCTAACAGCTCACTGATAAGGTAAATACCAACAAACAGGTACTACATAAACACAAGCTTAAGCACTGTTACACTTTGTTTTGGGTTTGTGTGGTGGGGTTTTGGTAGCGGGGGAGGGGGCTACAGGGGTGGCTCCTGTGAGAAGCTGCTAGAAGCTTCCCTGGCTCCAAGTCGGACCCGCCTCTGGCCAAGGCTGACCCAATCAGCGATGGTGGTAGCGCCTCTGGGATAACATATTATAATAAGGGGAACCTGCAGTGGAGAGGGGAGTGGAATGTGAGAGAAACACCTATGCAGACAGGAAGGTCAGTGAAGAAGGAGGGGGAGGAGGTGTGCCAGAGGAGGTGATGCCCCTGCAGCCCATGGAGGTGAACGGTGGAGCAGATGCCCACTTGCAGCCTGTGGAGGACCCCACGCCGGAGCAGGTGGATGCCCCCAAAGAAGGCCGTGACTCCATGGGAAAGCCCGCATTGGAGCAGTCTGTGTCTGAAGGACTGCAGCCTGTGAAAAGGACCCATGTTGGAGAAGTTTGTGGAGAACTATCTCCTGTGGGAGGGACCCCACGTTGGAGCAGGGGAAGAGTGTGAGGAGTCCTCCCCCTGAGGAGGAAGGAGCGGCAGAGACAATGTGTGACAAACTGACCGCAACCCCCATTCCTTGTCCCCCTGCGCTGCCGGGGGGAGGAGGTAGAGAAAATCGGGAGTGAAGTTGAGCCTGGGAAGGAAAGAGGGGTGGGGGGAAGGTGTTTTAAGATTTAGTTTTACTTCCCATTATCCTTGTTTTGATTTGATTGGTAGTAAATTAAATTGATTTTGTTTTTTCCCCAAGTTGAGTCTGATTTTTGCCCATGACCATATCTGGTGAGTGATCCCTCCCTGTCCTTGTCTTGACCCAGGAGCTTTTCTTTATAGTTTCTCCTCCCCATCCCACTGTGGGGGGAGGAGTGAGTGAGTGGCCTTGTGGTGCTTTGTTGCCAGCTGGGCTTAAAGTACGACACACTTCCAAAATGCAAAAAACTTATTTGTCAGAAGTGATAATGAACTATACAAAATACACATAAAGGTATACTGTAAACAAATAGCTAGATGTGCTTTAAAGGAAACTAGGATAGTTTAAAAAAATGCAGAAGACTGTAAACTATGAAATACCTTCCAGACAGAAATGTTATATTGAAGTGCATTAGAGTTCATTTGTAATAACTGCCAAAGCACAGATGAACTGTAAATGTCAAGACCATTTTCTCTTTAAAACTGCTCAAAAAATATTATCCATCACTCACTAGCTCTTCTGTGAATGCATCAAAGGCAGTATGAATATTCTAGTGCCACATGAAAAATCAGAAGGACTTTTTTGTGATTTTATCTTTCCATGACAGGTTTGCTGTAGTCCAACTCAACTAATCAGTGTAATAAAGCTTTTCCCAGAGCGAAATGAATTCTGCACACTGTCAGTTGTCATACAAACCTCCAAGTCAAGTTTACACTGTGCTTTTATGAACAATTTTCTAGCTTTTGAGACAGAAATACAATCTGTATGCCCTGATGAAACAGATAGGGGCCTAGCTCTAGTGTGGGTACATAGTACATATAACAAATAAGCAAAAACACCATTCTATTGATCCCAATCATTTAAAAATATGCATCTGCAAGGGTATTTTGTAGTGCTCCTGTACATGTTTCAAATTTTACCTTTCATCCCTCAGAACAATACCTCCACGCTAAAATGATCAAAGTCTATATGTTCCACAGCATACAAAATTTAAATAAGGCTTAGCAAAAGTAAAAAGACAGTCACATTCTAGCACCAAATAGCTCCAACAGGTTTCTTTGTTACAAAATGCTTCTTTTATAATTACAGTATTTACTTCCTCTACATACAAATAAAAAGATTATGTTATGAAATGTATGGAACTACTCAATGCATTTAGAAATGAATGTGAAACCCAGAATTACTTGCTAAAACCAGCAAGTTAAGTCTACAACATAAGGCCCCAGTTATGTATTAAAATGTATCATCAGATGTCCTGAACTTTTTTGAAGATATGACACTGAAACTGCTTTTTTTCCTTTTTACCTTGCTTGTCAAAATAGAAAAAAGCTACGGCTGTATGAAGCTAATTATGCAGACTTATATGCCATGATAATATGTATTCTCTAGATTCATTAAAAACCAGGGATGAACATAACAGTACTGCAAGTCATGTGCTTATACTTGTGCCTCACACTGTAAGGGCCTGAATTTAAAGAAGCTCAAGGAAACCAAGAGAGGATTGCAGCAGAAACTAAGCACACAAGGTGCACTTCAGAGTCTCAGCCTTGTCTGAGGGGAAGTTCATAGAACATACTCCCAATAAGACGAGATGAGAACCACCATTTCACCAAAGAACATGACTCTTCCTGGGATGCTGGGATAACCGAGTGGTCCTCCCTTAGCTTTAATTACACCTACTCTAAGAGACAGGCTTTGTGCAGTAGGGAGATGCAGTTAGATCTTGTGTTACATCTGGTGAAGCAGTCAGCCAGGTACAGTACTATCAAAATCTGATTATTAAAAATGTAAAAACTCACAATAAGTCACCATATTTATTCTTTCCTAGTATTTATTTTTTTTTAACCTCTAGCTAGGATTTTTACTAAGTAAAAATGTGGCCTATTTTTGTCTTCCAGTCAGACCAATGCTTGTGCATGTCCATGCCAGGTCTGAATTTTAGTAATTCATTTTCATATTCAAGTATGGCAAATAAGTGGCAAAGCAACTATCTTAAAAAAGGGGAGTAAACAATGCAATCAGCAGCAAAGTATATATGCTACATTCAAACCCCAAACACATCACTAGGTATTTACAGAGGAAATCTTTTCTTCAACAGCTCTCAGCTGTAAAGGTATTTCTGTACAAATATGATATGGTAACAGTTTTACTGGTTACAATTGGGAAGGCATTTTGAAAAAAAGTCCTCTCTCTATATACCCCGTCCCCTTTCTTCAGTGACATAAAAGCTTTGCCACACAAAGACACCACACAGTGCTGGTTTAAAGGCAGTCAAAATATATTGTTTCAGCTAGTCTTGAAGTCACACCTGTCAGGTCTTACAGTCAACAGGATTTTTTGAGAGGACTGCTCCACAAAGCTTCCTTTCCTTGCCACTGCAGAGCTGAGTCTTTGTTGTTAGAAAGTGCATTAGGGCCATCAGGTGTGGTTGCTGACCTGGATAAATCTTTACCTGCATTCTGTTTTCTTGAAACAGACTGCTGAGCCTGAACGGCATCTTTTCCCTTTACTTCCACAGTGTTAACAAAAAAAGACTTTTCTTGATTTCCAGGTTTCCCCCCAAGGTTTGAAGCAGGGTGGTGGGCTTCTACTACAACAGCAGCACTGTGCAAGGTCATCAGTGAAATACTTTTATTCATTTCTTCCTTAGCACTCCCTATGGAAGAGGTGCTTTTCTTATTTAGTTCCTTGCAGCTGGTTGCAGGAAGCTCAGGTGAGCCTGCTTTAACCTTTGCTGAAGATGCATCACTCTTCCCTGAAGACAAAACAGATACTTCTTGTCTACATTCAGAGAAATTGGCTGAACAAGTTAGCAACTTCCCTGGTCTTGCAGCCACACAACAAGAACTCTGCCCACTGGCATCCAAAAAATGTTTTATTGCAATCTTGTTGTTTGTATCTTCTGGCTGTTTTTGATTAACTTGTCCTTTCCCTTTTGAATCTTGAGAGCTTTTCCTACTTGCGGTCGCTTTTTCTGCTCCTTTCCCTCTGACAACACAGTTTGCGAGGCAAAGGGTAGGCTCTACTTTCCCACTGTCATGTTGAACATAAAGTGCGTCAGTGCATATTTTTCCTTCGGGTCTTTTGTCTGCAGAGATCATCTGGTTACTAGGTCTTCTATCTGCCTGTTTGCTCAGCAAGAGACAGTCTTTCACAGTGGAAAACTTTGGAGACATGGTTTGTTTTTCACTGAGGTGAAGTTGCTTTTGATCAGCAGATTCCCCAAAGCCTGCTGGTTCTTGCCTTTGCATTTGCTTAGAACTCTGGGCCTGCTGGTACCAGGCCAATAGCAGAGGATTTAGGTTTGGTGTCAGGAGTGATGCTGCTCATTTGGAGGGTGGCTACTGAGCCATGCTCCAAACTCACAGGCCTTTCAGCCTGCACATGTTCATTGTTCATTTTTCTCAAAGAGCATGAAACAAAAGAAAGGGGATCTGGCACATTTTTACTGGTATGTTTCCCATCTTTCTGGGAGCTGGCAGACACCTGAATAATAGTTTCTTTTTCTTTTACAGTTGGAGTGCATGGTTTTTGTGAAAATGTCTGTTTATCCAAGTGCTTAGACTTAAAGGAACTTGTATCAGAGACAGGCCTGAGTTTATTACTGCTGCTTTCCACATAGGTGGCAGCAGGCTTCATGCGTTCTTGAATACCTATGTGAACATCTACAGCACAGTTTCTGCTTACAGTCTCTCTCACAGCAGGGGACCCTGAAGCATTAAGTTGCTGCCGAGGAACTTGGCTGGACTGCTCTCTCTCGGTAGCTTGAAGCCTTATGTCAGGGAGCTGTTTCTGATCTTTCTTTCCTAAATCTTTGGTGTTGTCCTTCTGCACAGAGGAAACTGGTGCAGACTTCTCATTTTCAGGATCACAATCTATTGAGGATTGCATGGGCTGTTTGGATGGAAGAGCTTCACTCTTTGGCTCTGCAATAACTTTCTTAGACTCACTGAGAACTTTCTGCTTGGTTATGTCCCTTTCCACAAAACGACTAGCAATGCTGGTGTCACCTTTGCCTAGCTGTTTCAGTGAATCTCTGCCATCCGTAGGTTGTGCCTTGGGGCCAGCTGCCTGCGTTTTTCCTTGCACCTGAGGTGGAATGGCAAAATCAGCAGAATTTTTTTCATTGCTTTTGGAGTAGCTTGTTTTCAGGACATCCGAGACAGATACCTTCAGAGATGACTCCCTGATCACCTCCACCTTTGCAGGGGTAGGCTCACAATTTCTCTGGGCTACTGGCTGTTTGGCAGGCAACTCCTTTTGTATTTGCTTCTCTTTTCCTACAGCTTTTTCAGAAGTGCTTTGGACAGTAGAAAGTTTGGAGTATGTTTGGGTAGTTTTAACACTCTGAATAACATAAGACTTTGCTTCCAATGAATTGTCCTTCTGTTTTGAAGGGGAGGTGTCTTTCTTTTGAACAGCTTCAATAATAGAACTATTGCCTTTAGCAGCTGGACTAGAAACCTTTTTCTCTGTCACTGCTTCTGCAGCCACAGGGATGACTGGTGGATTTGGAGAATTCTTGCTTGTTTGCAGAACCTGAGGCTCTGATACGCTGACTTTGCTAGATTTTGAATAGCTTGACAACTGCTCTTTCTGACAGGCCAGCTCTGCCTTTCCACCATTCCCTTGTGGTGTTGGGAGTTGTCCTGGTTTCAGCTGGGATAGAGTTAATTGTCTTCCTAGTAGCTGGTACAGTGCTATGTTTTGAGTTCAGTATGAGAAGAATGTTGATAACACACTGATGTTTTCAGTTGTTGCTAAGTCATGTTTAGTCTAAAGTCAAGGATTTTTCAGCTTCTCATGCCCAGCCAGCAAGAAGGCTGGAGGGGCACAAGAAGCTGGCACAGGACACAGCCAGGGCAGCTGACCCAAAGTGGCCAACGGAGTATTCCATACCATGGGACGTCACAGAAACTGGGGAGAGTGGGGGCGGGGGTTACCGCCGCTTGGGAACTAACGGGGTGTCGATCGGCGGGTGGTGAGCAATTGCACTGCGCGTCATTTGTACATTCCAATCCTTTTATCATTACTGTTGCCATTTTATTAGTGTTATCATTGTCATTATTAGTTTCTTCTTTTCTGTTCTATTAAACCGTTCCTATCTCAACCCACGAATTTTACTTCTTTTCCTGATTTTCTCCCCCATCCCACTGGGTGGGGGGGGAGTGGGTGAGCGGCTGTGTGGTGCTTAGCTGCTGGCTGGGGTTAAACCACGACAGAGTTTAGGAGATCCCCCATCACCACTGGTGCTCTGTCCTTCTGGCAGCACGCACAAAGGCAGTTCAGTCTTTGAAGCCTGCAGCCCAGAAAGTAAGGCAATGTCTAGTGTGCCTTCTATTGGCTTCAAACAAGAAACAGACCTCCCATCAAGTTTATATTCTGACGGACTTTTTCTGACAGGAGACTCGGTGGAAATAAGGGCTGAATTTTCCACACCCATTTCCGCTCGGCCATTCAAGGTCTTGAGAGGAACAAAAGAAACCGAGTTAATCTGAGCAACATGTGCACTGCTGATAAACACTCTACCATCGGCAACTGCAGTGGAGTCCTGCTGTATGTTTATGGGTCTGCCTGTATTAAGTTGAAGGCATTCATGAACATTTGATGTCAGTTTGGGTTTTAGCACTGGACAGATGCTGTCATCTTTTTCTTCAAAAGACATTTTCTTTCTAAGATAATCAATATTTGCAAGTTTACCATCTAATCTTTCAAATTTGACAAATTCTTTTGTTGGTACATTTTCATCTATGTTTTCTCCCTTTCCATTTAGCATCCTGTCAGAGGACTGAGGTAGCACATCTTGCAGTGTACATGGAGGGGAAATTCTTTTGAAGTCATAAGAAATATGACTGAGGTCATTAAGTGGAGGCCCATGACACATCTGTGCATCTAAAGCAATACAATCATTTGATCTCAAGCTTGCATTCTTTTGAAGGGTGTCTTTGAGTATGCCACCAGCTGACTGGGTCTCCAAAGCAACAATTTTTGTTTCAAACTGATTTGATCTTTCTAATACCTTCTGGAATGCTTTTTTGTCTCTTTCTTCCAGTCTTAAGGTATTGGGATTTTCTGGTTCACTTCTAGGTTCATGTATAGCAGCATTTGCTTTTTCAGCAAAATCTTGCTTTTTCATAACTATCTTGACCTTCAGCTTCTCTCTGTCTAGCTCATCGATGGATTCTTGCCTACCTAATTTTCGGGAGATGGGCCGTTTCAAGCAGCCCTGCTCTGCGGGCCTGACTCGTATGAGTGATGGCACATCACATACATTCTCCTCCAAGCTCTGAAGAGTTACTTCCCTTTGGGACAATTCTCTATTCACGTCTTCCTGGGTCACTTCCAGACTGTGTTTTAGTGAACATAAGTGTTTCTTATCACTGCCATAAGAGGGTGCAAGTTTCTCTTCAGATTGGACTCTCTTTAACAGTGGAGATCTTGGTGGCTCTGCACTCTTTGGCCTAACAATATGCCTTACAATAGTTGGAGGGGAGTGCATTTTGCTAGGAAAAGACTGAGCTATTTTTGTATTTCCAATCAAATGTCCTAGCAATGGTGATGGAGATCGCTGAGGGGATGTCGGCTGGGGTGTTGGAGAAGGTGTCCATGCCAGAGGAGAGAGAGGAATGCTGCCAGCTGATTTGCATCTTCCGGATCTGTATCTTTGCCCACCAAGCTTTGGACCCAAGCCATGAAGAGTGCTGGGTCTTATGTGTCCTGAACCAGCCGGTGAATTGGGAGCACTTGAACTAGGGGAGCTACTCTGGGAAGAATTAGTACCTAAACAAACAAACAAAACAAACATAAGATTAGCAAGGTTTTTTGAATCTTGTCTAAATGCTCAGTGAGAGGTAGCGCTTGCACTGATCCAAGAAGGCATAAGTGCTGTCTGCTGCCATAATGTTCCAAAACTTGGAAGGTTTCGAGTGACTGGGCTATAAAACCCACATCATAGAATCATAGAATAGTTTGGGTTGGAAGGGACCTTTAAAGGTCATCTAGTCCAACCCTCCTGACCTTAAATGTTTCCAGGGATACGGCATCTACCATCTCTCTGGACAACCTCTTTCCAGTGTTTCACCACCCTCATCGTAAAAAATTTCTTCCTTATATCTAGTCTGAATCTATTGTCTTTTAGTTTAAAACCATTATTCCTTGTCTTATCGCTACAGGCCCTACTAAAAAGTCTGTCCCCATCTTTCTTATAAGCCCCCTTTAAGTACTGAAAGGCCGCAATAAGGTCTCACTGGAGCCTTCTCTTCTCCAGGCTGAACAACACCAGCTCTCTCAGCCTTTCTTCATAGGAGAGGGGTTCCATCCCTCTGATCGTTTTTGTGGCCCTCCTCTGGGCCTGCTCCAACAGGTCCATGTCTTTCCTGTGCTGAGGACTCCAGAGCTGGATGCAGTACTCCAGGTGGGGTCTCACCAGAGTGGAGCAGAGGGGCAGAATCACCTCCCTCGACCTGCTGGCCACGCTTCTTTTGATGCAGCCCAGGATATGGTTGGCCTTCTGGGCCGCGAGTGCACATTGACGGCTCATGTCCAGCTTTTCATCCACCAGTACCCCCAAGTCCTTCTCCACAGGGCTGCTCTCAATCCCTTCATCCCCCAGCCTGTATTGATACTGGAGGTTGCCCTGACCCAGGTGCAGGACCTTGCACTTGGCCTTGTTAAAACTCATGAGCCCACTTCTTGAGCTTGTCCAGGTCCTTCTAGATGGCATCCTGTCCCTCAGGCATGTCAACCACACCACTCAGCTTGGTGTCATCTGCAAACTTGCTGAGGGTGCACTTGATCCCACTGTCTATGTCATTGATGAAGATATTAAACAGTATCGGTCCCAATATGGACCCCTGAGAGACACCACTCATCACTGATCTCCATCTGGACATTGAGCTGTTGACCACTACCCTCTGGATGCTACCATCCAACCAATTCCTCATCCACCGAACAGTCCACCCATCAAATCCATATCTCTCCAATTTAGAGAGAAGGATGTTGTGGGGAACCGTGTCAAAGGCCTTACAGAAGTCCAGATAGATGACATCTGCAGCTCTTCCCTTGTCCACCGATGTAGTGAATCCATCATAGAAGGCCACTAGGTTGGTCAGGCAAGACTTGCCCTTGGTGAAGCCATGCTGGCTGTCTCGAATCACCTCCCTGTCCTCCACGTGTCTTAGCATAGCTTCTAGGAGGATCTGTTCCATGATCTTCTCAGGCACAGAGGTGAGGCTGACAGGTCAGTAGTTCCCAGGGTCCTCCTTTCTACCCTTTCTACAAATGGCTGCAATGTTTCCCTTTTTCCAGTCACTGGGGGCTTCACCTGACTGCCATGACTTTTCAAATATCAGGGGGAGTGGCTTGGCAACTACATTAGCCAATTCCCTCAGGACTCTGGGATGCATCTTGTCAGGTCCCATCATTCCAATTATGTTGCTATTTCTCCCTTTCCCTCTCTGTTCCTTCATCCCCTTTAAGTTATCACTTCCTTCTGTTTAAATAGAATAGCTGATGCTTTCTGCCACACTTCAAAGCAATGATCAAGGCTTTCCAAATAATTTACCTTTGGCAAGGGATTGTACAACAGCAGTCACTTTTAGTAACGCACTAAAATCATGACAGAAGTAAAATAGGAAAAAGGGGCAGGTGAAGCACTTTTAGGAATTAGAAAGATGCATATTTCAGCACCCAGCCAATCTTGTCAACAATAAATCCGTGTTCATGAGAGCCCATGCTAGTTCCATTACATAGGAACTTTTTCTTCAGTTTCATTATTTTATCAGTCAGCCTCTCCTAGGCAAGATTCTACCTTCTACTCTAAACCTGGATTATTTATTATTCAACTTATAGCCATCAGACTTGGATTTAAACTCTGGGACAAACCTAGAAGACAGTTCCCTTTTAGGTGCTTCTGTATTATGAAAATGCATCAGGAATCTTTTTTCCCTTTTCCAGATAGAAACCAGCTGTTCAATGATTATGCTTGTCAGAGCTGACTACTCTCAGCAGAGTGTAACAGATCTGGGGGGGCTCACAAGAAGTACAATACACTTCAATTTCAAGTCCTTTTCCTCTGCCTTCACACTCACCAGATGGAAAATCAGGAGTGGACCGGTAGCTTGGGGTAGGTGATCTGGGAGACAAGCCGTGGGTTGGAGACCCAGGCAAGCTCTCCCCTGATGAAAGTGATCGGTTCAGGCAGGAGAAACTTCTGCTGGTGTGAAGAAGAGGAGAGGATTGCTTGGCCAGCTTTTTAAAGAGAGATCTCCTCCTAGTGTGAGAAGAGCACAGCATTAATCAGAAGCTAAGATGCACAAAAGATACTATTACCACAGGCAAAGCTCTTGTGGCTGACATACATTGCTTCACTCTCCCATTACCCTCAGAAAAGCAAATATTAAATCTATGTTTATGTTGCAAATACTTTGATAAAGATTTGATTAAAATAAAATCATGAGATAGAAATGTGAAGTTTGCAACAGAGTTGTAGAGACTTAGGAACATTACAAAATGTGCTAAGCATAATCAAAAGAATACAAGTATTGTTGATAGTCAGTTAACCATAGAACTTTAACACAGATTGGTTAATTATAGTGGTTTGTTTTAAGAAATCGTTATGGACCTTAGTTTTGTTGCCTAGAAACCCTACTTTGATCAAAGTTCCGGTTAATGGATAAAGTGAGAACAACCAATGATTGTTTTAACATAAGAATATTAATAAGGTGGTATGATTAAAAGACCAATCATTGAGAAGGTAAAATTAGGAATTAACATAGAATGTATTTTTGTGTAATCTAATATATGATGCCAAGAATCGTACTGCGCAGAATCATCTGAGAGAGGTCAAGAAGCGGACAAGTGAGGAAGACTATGGAAGACCACCAGAGGGCTTCTGAAGACCACCAGAGACTTTTACTGCGCTTGCGTAAAGGACATTTACATATGTCAATAGTTTCCCGGAAAACTAATGATTATGTATAATATTTCTCGGAAATCTAGTGAATATGTATAACAGGTGTGTATTTAACCTGCATCGTTAAACCAGACAGGTGCACACGATAGGTGGAGCGATCCCCCGTGTGCCCAGCACTGCAATAAAGGAGTGCCTGCTTCTTAACTTCTCATTGCTGTTAAGGAGTTTTATTCCGGATTTCGGCAACATTTACATGAAAATAAACCACACTGCAGAGTACTAAGTCTAGAAAATATACTGATTTGCTAATAGGTAGGATAGACATTGTAACTAAATGTATTTGTACTGAAATTTATTCACTGCATTTCAGAGGAACTGTTAGCTCCTTATGAGTATAAATCTTCATTTTCTTAATTTAAGAGCTGATCAAACCTGAAGGAATATCTGTACAGTACTAGCAATTTATTTACAAAATGCACATAAACTTAGCATCAAACTAAAAATGCACATAAACTTAGCACTAGAAATTTTAATTAAAAAAGTACAAAAAGATATACTTGTATTTGCTTTGTGTGGCAAGGTTTTGGTAGCAGGGGGGGTTACAGGGGTGGCTTCTGTAAGAAGCTGCTGGAAGCTTCCCCTGTGTCCGACAGAGCCAATACCAGCTGGCTCTGAGTTGGACCCGCCGCCAGCCAAGGCCGAGCCAATCAGCGATAGTGGTAACGCCTCTGTGATAACATTTTTAAGAAGGAAAAAAGTTGTTGGGACAGGCAGAAACGGCAGCTGGAGAGAGAGTGAGAACATGTAAGAGAAACAACACTGCAGACACCAAGGTCAGTGAAGAAGGAGGGGGAGGAGATGCTCCAGGCGCCGGAGCAGAGATTCCCCTGCAGCCCATGGTGAAGACCATGGTGAGGCAGGCTGTCCCCCTGCAGCCCATGGAGGTCCACGGTGGAGCAGATTTCCACCTGCAGCCCAGGGAGGACCCCACGCCAGAGCAGGTGGGTGCCCAAAGGAGGTTGTGACCCCGTAGGAAGCCCGCGCTGGAGCAGGTTCCTGGCAGGACCTGCGGATCTGTGGAGAGAGGAGCCCACGGAGCAGGTTTTCTGGCAGGACTTGTGACCCCGTGGGGGACCCACGCTGGAGCAGTGTGCTCCTGAAGGACTGCACCCCGTGGAAGGGACCCATGCTGGAGCAGTTTGTGAAGAACTGCGGCCCGTGGGAAGGACCCACGTTGAAGAAGTTCATGGAGGACTGTCTCCTGTGGGAGGGACCCCACGCTGGAGCAGGGGAAGAGTGTGATGAGTCCTGCCCCTGAGGAGGATGAAGCGGCAGAAATAACGTGTGATGAACTGACCGTAAACCCCATTCCCTGTCCCCCTGTGCCGCTGGGGGGATAGGTAGAGAATCCAGGAGTGAAGTTGTGCCCGGGAAGAAGGGAGGGGTGGAGGGAAGGTGTTCTGAGATTTGGTTTTATTTCTCATTACCCTTCTGTGGTTGATTTGTAATAAATCAAGTTAATTTTCCCCAAGCTGAGTCTGTTTTGCCTGTGATGGTAATTGGTGAGTGATCTCTCCTGTCCTTATCTCGACCCACAAGCCCTTTGTTATATTTTCTCTCCCCTGTCCAGCTGAGGAGGGGGGAGTGATAGAACGGCTTTGGTGGGCACCTGGCGTCCAGCCAGGGTCAACCCACCACAATACTGAAACCAAATTAAGATGCAACCTCAGTTATTCACTTTCTTCCATATATCTGTGTGTGAGCCATGCAAAATTTTTAAGGGATATTTTAACAGATCTAGTTTAGGCAAAACAGGATTGAAAGAATGTGTTACAACCATAGGATCTCATAGAAGAAGTTAAAAAGAGGTGTAGAATGCAAGAGAGAGAATTGTATTAACTTAATTTTAAAAATGAACTGTTATGTATACACACACACACAAGGAAACATGTTTGCCATAAAACAAAAGGATTACTCACCTCTCTAAACTCTCTTTCTTCTTGGTTTTCTTACTGCGCCTGACCATTTGGCTCCTGTAGCTGTTTTTCCTGGCAGGTCCTGTCTTGATGGAAGTGTTTTCAAAAGGGGTTGCTGTTATTGACACTTTGTTACCACTCTGCCAAAATGAAGGAGGAACCTTTAGGCAAGAGTAATATAAGACCACTTTTGCTTTAAACTGAAGTTACACTACACATGCAAATGTAACGAGACAGAACTCTAGCATCAAAGTAAGAGCTGGCAGTGTAGGGAACCCTATGCAGATGTTGCCAGGCTAATTTATGTCAGATAAACGATGACTGGAAAATTCTCAAACTGCTGTCAAATTTCCTAAACTTCCTCCATTCCAAGAACCAGCTTCAGGACAAGCAGAAATTCCAATAATTGTAGCTAGACAGAAGGAGACCAAGGACTGACCAAGACTGCAATTTTCAAGAAGAAAATTTCTATAGAAACATCTTATTTTCCCACAAAGAACAGCTGTCACTGTGCAGTGGTCCATTCACTGGCCAGTCACATCTCAGGATACAGACTGTTACAATGATGAAACGGAGGAGAAAACTTAATCTTCATTATCAGTCCCAAACAATCCTTTTATCTTGTTCAAAAGAGATAACAAATATAATTAAGTTAAGCTTTTTAGGACTGTTTGTATGAACAGATGACAGCTGCTCTATAAACAAAACCAACTGGAAATAAATATCTTATGTTTTAAAAATCCATACCTCCTGCCCAGCACTGTATAGTACTACAGTAAACTTCTTTTAAAAGGAATTCCAATAACCCAAATTAATTTATGATACATCACATTTGGATAAACAATGATCTCTTGTGTTGAGTTTACTCTTGTAGAGTAGTGTGCAGGGCTGTCATGTTTCTCTTTTTCTGTAGTTTTTCTGTATCTGATGCAGAAAACAACTGCACACCCAACTGCCTAAAATTGCCAAATTTTATCTTATACATTTCTTGCAAAACTGGAAAAATTTGAAATTCCTCTTGGTTTCAGAGAAGGAAAATAAAGACTTAAGGAACAATGTATTTTGCATCTTTCCTCAGCTCTTTATATTTCCCAATGCTTCATTGCTTTCCAATCTTCTTTTATAACTGACTACTCCCTTTGACAGGCAAAGCTCAGCATGACATCACACAGTATGGAATACCCTGTTGGCCACTTTGGGTCAGCTGTCCTGGCTGTGTCCCCTCCCAACTCCTTGTGCCCCTCCAGCCTTCTTGCTGGTTGGGCATGAGAAGCTGAAAAATCCTTGACTTTTAGTCGAAACACTACTTAGCAACAACTGAAAACATCAGTGTGTTATCAACATTCTTCTCATACTGAACCCAAATGATAGCACTATACCAGCTACTAGAAAGAAAATTAACTCTATCCCAGCTGAAACCAGGACAATATGTAACACCATGAAGTTGTTAATAATATAGGAAGCAAATACAGCTGTCTAAAATAATTCTAACCTACTTTAGTCTATGCTGAAAAGTTTACAGAAAAACTGCAATATGAGGAGCTACAGTGAATAGCTAAGACACTACCAATCATTTTAAAAAGTTGGGGTTTTTTGTTTGTTTAAGAAAAAATGTATGTATAATTTTCTAATAGGACAGACCTCAGAAAACTCCACGTCAGGAGCAGAGAGTACCAGTCACACCACAAGAGAAAAATGTGAGAGATTATTCATAAAAGTCCAACTGCAGGATCAGAACTTCATTAAGCAAAGAAGCTTTGTGGGACATGCCTAGCTATATATGAGACAAAAACCTTTTGGGCCTTAAGATTATGAAAGGCAAGTTTCTGTATGGTAGGAAAGAAAATATTTCATATTCTTTGTTTCCACTTTTCCTCATTGATTTCACTTTAAAAGGAGAAAATGAGAAGTAGCATCATCATCAAAAGCTTTAATTACCTGATGAAGATGTGAATTCAAGAAAGTACTGGAAAATGCCAATTTTTTTTTTGAGAGATGGAGGCATCTCTTTGTGTCAGTGCCCCGAATGTACTTTAGCTATCTCAGCAGCAATGTCAGTTTATTGCAGAGAAACCAAAATCATAACAGGATATATGAAGTCATTGACCTTTCTCCAGATCTGTACAACAGTAGCTTAGAGTTTGTACCTGAACAACCAGAAAACCTGATAACTAATCTCTGAGGGAAACAAACATAATTCCTCAAATCCTTGGTGAAAACAAGCAAGTGCTTTTGTATCTATCTATCTCAGTTGTCCAAGAGTTACCTTTAACAACAACTCAATGACTTCTGTATGAACAAGACCATGCACTGGCTCTCCATTGATATGAGTAATCAGGTCTCCAGCTTTTAAACCCGCTTGGTATGCTGCGCCTCCTTCTTCCACATTCTGGAAATCAGAGATGAAAAGAATATACACAAAATGGACTCATGTTTAACCTTCATACTTTCAAGAGTAGGCTTTGTTTAATGAACTCTTTCTATAAAACCAGTTGGCAATGAAGAAAACTTAGAGATATTAAGTTCTATGAAGGAAGAGAAAAAGAAAATCAGACCAGCCAGTTCACCATCAACTACTTACTTGAACTTTATACTTACATGGGGCCTGGAATGGTTTCAAAGCTCACTGAAATGCTGCTTGATGCCACTGGTATTAAGTAAGCTCTGTATAGCAGGGCAGTTTTCATGCACGATAAAGAAGGGATGATTCACTCCCCACAGCAAAATTTCAGATTTGAATGAAGATTTTTAACATCTGACACTTAGAAATACTTGTGTGATTAAGGCAGTGGTCACATGCAGTACCCTAATCATGATACAAAATTTTAACTCCACCATATAGTTAAGGACTGTTTGTATTTGGTTCGAATTTACCAGGCTGCCCGTTAGAGGGAACAAAGGTGATGCAGGACCAAAACAAATTGAATTGGAAATGATTAAATAATTTATTATATTTAAAAATGAGCTTCTGAAGAATATTAAGTCATGCAGCCACTACCGAAGCCTACAGTACTTACAGAGCTAAAAGAATAAATACCTATAGTATTTTGAAAAAAGCCAAGGTTTCATTTTTACTGCAGTATACCATTATTTTTCTTCCTTTCACTGATGTGATGCTACACCAGTGGCAAAAAGTCCAATTTTCTGATCTATTCCATTATCAGTCACATGTACCCCAATCTCCAGATTCAATGTTCTTGATGGATTAATAGGTCTGAGAGGTAAACAACATGAATGAAAAATGAATGATACACTACCACATTAGTAGCATTGCTATTTCAAAACCCACCATGGATATTTGTGACAAAACATTATACAAAACTTCAAAGCTTTTGATATATTTGTAATTAATTTTTCAAAATTATTTTAAGGTAGTTGAAATATTTTAGTTTATATATATACACACACATATTTTATATAATATATAAATTATATAAAATATATTGTTGATTATCAACCTCAATTATAAAATAAATATAAACACATACATATTTACAGAAATATATATTTATTTTACAATTAAGGAGGTTGATAACCAATGAAATGCAAGAACTGCTGTCTTGTCCTTTAGCCTGTCTCCCACTTCATTCAAACCAGTAGTAAACAGAGGATGAAAAATACATGATTTATTCATGACAGTCAGTCTTTTTCCTGTGCCATAGAATCCTCAAAGGTATTCACAATTCCAAATGATTTGCACATTTCTACACAAAAGAAAGTTGGTGCTTGAAATCTGCCTACTTGTGTCTAGTAAAATACACAAGGAACCTGTTGACTTTCATAAATCCCTTAATTGAAGCAGTTTAATAAACTCCATGTATATTTCAACAATTTCTGTTTACAATCTCTTAGTTTTGCAGACCCTGCCCCCAATCAAAGAGGGGCTGCACCAACTTTTTGGTTTTCTAAGCCACAGCACTCTGAACTTAGACATGGCTGTTCACAATTGCCAAACTTGCTAAAAGTGGAAGTGACCCATGCAGAGGGTCAACATCACACATAGGTACCACTTCTGCCAAAGGTGTGCATTATATGGCTTGGGGCAGCCCTACAGCCAACACTAGCCTTGTGCACAGGCACAAATTTCATTCTAAGAAAACTGTTTGGCACAACAACACAATTTACACAGTAACTGTCAAGAAACAGATACCATGGGTACAAAAGATCAAAAGCAAATACATCATTACAGTTTTCTGTGGCTGTATATAAGCAAAAAAAAAAAAAAAAATCTTACCCAAACAATATGGTGCACAGTGTAGATATCACTGTCACCCACGTAAACCCTGATTGCTCGGATGGTGAAGCCATACTTTTTTCCTGAACTGTGAATTACTATCGGCTGATGAAGACTTGCAGCAGCAATCGAAGAATCATGGCTGGGGGATGAATCTTGTGAGGATGAAAGATCAGATGATACGGAATGAGGAGACATAAGACTTCCCAAAGGAGAGAAACCAAACACATCTGGAAAAAAAATAATCTGCCTATTAGAGTACATTCTGAGCACACACAAACACAGACACAGAACAGGGAATCGCTTAAAGTTTTATGACACCTTTGTGTCAAAATATATCATTGTGTTTGCATGAACACTCTTTCTTCCTCACTCAGTGTGAATCTTAGTGAATGAGAAGTTTGACCAACAACCAAATCTTAGAACTAAATTTCTTTCCCCATAGCTTAACCCCTATTTTCTTAATGCAAGGATTAACTTGTTAGATGTAGGCTGCCTTTTCCTTTTAGATAGGAAACACACTCATTGCTAACACTGAAAGAACAATTCTTAGTCCTCTTCCTAACAAACACTCACAAAAAGAAAATCAGAGTTTGGTAGCAGATGTCATTGTGAGTATGCCCAAAACCATCCCCCAAATCATCCAGCAGTGCTAAAGAAAGTATTAGTTGGTACTTTGGATTCGGTTATATCTAGATAAAGACTACTGTACTTAAACCACAATATCTAGTTGGTACATAGGACAGTAACTCACAATGCTTGTACCAAGCCTCCATTTTTCTACATTCTGCTACTTCATGTAAGACCACAAGAATTTCTTGCAACAACAATATCAATTATGGCTTTGTTTTATTTCATTGTTTTGAAAGCACTCTGTGCTCATGTTTGTGCAAATGTAAACACAGTTGCAGCAGCATAAAACACACTTTAGTGACTAACAGGGTGACAGCTCTCAAAAGGAATGCAGCCCAGAAACATTCCAGGTTTGGTTTCCCTGCCAAGCGATGTCATGTGAGGGCAGATATGCTTTGTCAGCACAGGTGCTACTCCCTAAATATGAGTCACCAGAGGCTCCTAGAGATCAGTATCACTGGGTTAATGCTGAAAACCCACAGAACAGCCAAGCCTAGAGGGGCTGTCACTGTCATCCTCTGGCTCTGAAACATGCCCAGATCCCTCTGCTTTTGCTATCTGATACGTGGGACATGTCCTGTGACTCTCAGCCACATGACTCGGGTCAGGAACACTGGCCATCTATTGCTGTAGTTTATTTTACTGATAAACATGAATAAAGTAGGTTTTTGGACAGTATTAGGTACAGCTAACATATAAGATTTTGGTTGATATAAAGACAACATTTTTCAGTGTAGGCAAAGCTAAGTTCGGATTTTATAGAATGATGCTGAGATTAAACTGAAAAAAAACATAGTTTAATAAGTACAGTAACTCAGTCTATACCATCTCTGAACTTAGTGATTCTTACCTGACAGCTGTGAAAGAACTACTAGAATATAAACTGATGAATAACTCTGAGTATTACTTGGCTGTGTAATTATCTGTGTGTATATCATGCTCCTGTGATAGCTTATCTCAATAATTAGCATGCACTGCAGGCCCTCTACAAGCAGAAAAAATAACCATGGTGCTAACTGTTACAGGGGTATACCAAAAAACCACTTATGACATTTGGGAGAGAAATATTATTTGGAAGAGAAATATTATTTGAAAGAAAGAGTCTATACAAGGAACAAGCCCAGAGTGTTTGCAAGCCACTTGCAGTTTACAGTGTTGACAATGCCCTGAACAGGCTGAGCACATGGTCGCTACCTTTCTCATTGTAAAAATAAAGCCATCTTCATGTCTCACATGCATTTTGTGAGAATGACCATTCACATTGGGACAGCATCACAGAAATGCTAAGTATTCTTTTCATTGCCACCTGGCTGTCCTCATTCAAGCAGGGGCAAAATATTCCTCTTTAATTGAAACTCAACATTTTCCTCTTGACTTATCTCATTAAAAAACACTCATGGTTAGCTGGTAGAATTACAGGTATTGCATAGGAAGCCTATGCTGTTCTTTAAACTGTATGATAAAGAAGGGTAGAAAACATGAGGTGAATCAGATGGGCCTTTCACTTCTCCAAGGTCTCCAAAACACATGCACAATAGCACTGTGTTTGCTCACCAAGGTATTATGGAGCACATAGGGCACACATGCTTTACAACCCAGAGATAGGTGAAGTCTAAGATGTCAACTCTCTCCACCTTAGAGAGCCAGAACCAACTCTTCAACACTGCGTACAATTCTCCACTAGCCTGAGGACTCAAAGCAACCTGCTGAAGTTACTGTCAAAGCCACCTTTGAACATATGAAGCAAGTGCAGGGTTATGTTATCAGACCAGCAGATACTTAAATATTACACCTACGGTCTAAAAGCAACATATGGCCAGTGTGCAAAGTTGAGACGTAATCCCACTTTTGGAAAAAATCCCTCTAAGTTTGGGAAATTTGGACTTTGATTCTGAACCATTACAAAGTGAAGCACCAATGCTTCATCTGGAAACATTCAATAATACTATTACACTTCCACTTATTTATAGCAATATTTCTAGCTTCACATTTTGAGTACTCCATGTAAGCCAATATAGTACAAACAGGAGCGTACAGGCTATTTCCACTTTTGTGACACTTCTGTCTGGCTTATCACCTTTCCTTATGGGAGAGAACTAGTCAGGCTAGTGCTGTTACAGAGTGCTGCTGTAATAAACAGCTATTCGTGGAGATGTACCTAGCAAGCTGCTTAGAACTTAAGCTACAACTCTACTGTAGGACGGGCCAGGACTGAAGCCTGCATCCTGCTGTGCATGCACATGGTTGAACACAAAGTAGTCACCACTAAGCTACAGTTTTGCCTGTCAGAGAAGGTCCCTCAGCTGTGATGTGACCACTATAACTGGCTGACAAGATGGGACCATCTAGTAACACACATGAACAACAAGAGAAACAAAACCCCCCTGTAACATAGAATCCATTCCGGACTCACCAAAATCTTGCATTTATGTTGTAAACCATCAAGTATGCACAAATCATAACATTTCAAACAAAAAGATTTATCTCTACCTCCCGGGATCATGAGGGACAAAGCACTTGCAGAAAGGGGCTTTGTGACTTTTCCAGAGATGATCTTTATCTCTGTGCTTTCTAATCGTTGACGAGCCATGTGAGATGCAACTTCACTGGGTGGCTTTGAGGAGTTATCTGTACTGTCCACACTCTCACTTCTTCCATTTATCTGATCTAAGTGCTCTGAAAAACTGCCAACTGTACAAAGAAGAAGGGATAAACACATTGAGGGAAAACTGTGGGTCAGGGAGGGGAAACGGTACAATTGTGAGATAGGAATTTTTCTTTCTGTCCACAAGTTCATAAAACAACATTATAGAAATCTGAATAATTCTTCCAGACTTACAGAATGCATTAAGGTTAATAGAACAAATTGAAGCAACAGTTTATGTAGTCACTGACTAAAGTAAAATGTAGACAAAAGCTAAAGCAAGTTTGGTATCTCAATATGCAGCACTCACCTTAGAGAACTTAATCATACATTTATTTTTCATGTGAACTCCTCCTAAAATAAATGAGAGGCTCCAATCCTACATAAGTTGCTATAAGCTTAACAACTTTTCCAAAATCATTAAAACACTAAGTACAATTTTATTTTTAATTATTTTTTGCTTTTATTCTTTGGGTGGTTTTCTACAACACCTGTGAGGAGGAAGATACCTGGTACCACAAAACTCAATATTACAACCACATTAGTATTAGTCTATCATCATAGGTAATGAACTTCCACAATACTGAATGGAAGGAAGGACAACAGCATTTCAAACAATGAAAAAAACCATAAAGGCCTTGTGTCATGTGAACAACCTGCAAATGATTTCTTCAAAGATTCAAAGATATCACGGGAAAGTTGTATGACCTTATGAAACAAGCACCAAGGGTAGGTCGCCTGTTTAAAGGCACAGCAGTAATTCCTAGTATTTCTTTAAGGTCACTGAAAATCCTGTTGCTAATGGACCACAGAAAAAAAAAAGAAATTTTTTCTTAAGTGTAATTAATAAGTGACAAGAGAGGAACAGATGCTTTGAATTATCATTGTGACTGCTGCGTTAATACCAACACCACAACATGGAGCTGGGGGGAGTGAGCAGGACTCAGGATACAGCACAGTCAAGGTTTTTGACAAGGGAAGGAGATGGAAATGGTTGTACAGCTGTATGGGATTGAGGAAAATGCAGACTACAAGGGCAATTAGGGGTATGTGGATAAAAAGGAGATATAATATAAGGGGTATCTTGAGACAACTCAGTGAGGTACAAAAGAGAAATAAGCTGAAGACAGGTATATGTGGAGAGGAGGTAACTGGAACCTATATATGGACAAATGTGAGACTGATATAGGCCTAGACCTGCGTTAAATATCAGGTCTTCCCACAGTTATACAAAACTCTCCTCTGAAAGTACAAAACCAGCAAGATACTAGGGCCCTGGATCCTACTGAAATGCATGCAAATACTTGTGCTGGGAGATGGATGCATAAAGGAAATAAATTATTCAAGTAGGGAATTGTTTACAACACACCCTCCTGGATTCCTAATGACACAAGTGACTTCCACAAGTCAAAGACAACCCTGCCAATTCTGAAAGGCATACATCATTGAGATGTCTTAATTAAAAACACACAATGGTACAGCACAGAGTGTTAGAAAACAGCAATACAGATAAGTAGATAAGTTGGAATGACTCCAGGACGATCGATCAAAAAAAAAAAAAGTTTTAAAAAAATCACCAACTTCATCGAGGGAAGATATAAAAATAGTGTTTTAAGTGCTCAAGGGATCCACAGAAGGATCCTGCAACAGCTCTATGGCAAAGTCATAATTTTATTCACTTGCCTAGCAGCCCTCCAGCGTCAGTGAAGTAACATCAAATGTTGGCATTTCCAAAAATGCTGACACTTTCCCATACATATTTTTATGAGATTTTATTAGTTTGAGCCTGAGCCCAAACCAGACCCCCTTTGGGGATGTTTTCATTTTTAAAGCATTTCTGAAATGCAGGACTTCTAAATCCATGAATGCTACTGCTAAACAAAGAAGATCCACAACTGTTTCTAATGTCATCATTCAAGAGACCCATTGTGAATTACCTGATAACGTGGAGCTGCTGATCGTACTTGCTGGAGTGGTTACTTCAGGTTCGTCTTGCACTATTTCCTCATTCACAAATGCAGGCTTTTCCTGTTCCTCCCGAGGTTCTGCTAAGCAGGTGGAATCATCCTGTTCTCCTTCGGCTGATATGGCCAACTTTGGAAGCAAACCAGAACTGTGTTGCTGCTTGCTACTCTCAGTGTCAGAGGAGATGGATGTAGATATTTGTTGTCTGCATTAAAAATAAGCAAACTCTCATGCAGTTATTGAGATGAGGAGGCCTGCTACCTGATAAGCAGGACGTGGACCACTTCCAGCACCTCATTCTACTTACGTTTCAGAACATTCTGAACTCCAGCTTAAAGATTCCACAGAAGGCAATGTTACACTTTTTGGTTTGTCTCCTGCGTCTTCCTTTTCTTCACCTTGTGTTTGAGTGACTCGATCTATGCTACTAAAAACCTATTACAGATACAAAAAACAACAAAAAAACCCAACTCATCACAGACATATTTGCTATAAAAAGATATACAGGAAAGTATATTTCAGGTGGTACTCTGCATGTTCTAAATGTTTATACAGTATTTCAGAGTGTATACTTCAAACTTCTTGAGCCTTTTTAAATTTCCAAGAGTTTGTGTTCTTAAAATGTTTTCCTATTTTTGCTTTCTTGGCTCCTCACATAAAGGGTCATGAATAACATCTCTTTTCATTACGAATTCATCAGCTTTCTCCCCATTTCACTGTGTGAACCATGAGACTACAAACAAAATCCATAGCCTTGGGGGCTCTAGGTCACAGGATCAAGGCACATCTTGGATTAATTCAGAACCATAAAGTCAATCAAGAAAAAACCCCAACAACCAACCTTAACTCTAAGATACTGAATTAATATCTACCGGTCAGGTGTGGAAAGCAGAAAAATGAATCTGAATTGATTGTGAAGTTAAGAATAAATTACTTGGCTAAAGGATTTAGAAAAAAATAAACTCTGATCTTTGGAAGTCTGTTGTTTGCTTAGCTGACAAATCACATATAGAAACTGTCAGCTGTATATTCTACAACCTGAGAGGCACAGCTAGAGATGCAATGACATAATGACATTAACAAACCAAACTATTACTGTGGTACAGAGCTTTCAAAAGGACAGAAGTTCACAGAATCACAGAATGAGGTCAGAAGGCACTTCTGCAGGTCATCTAGTCCAACCCCCCTGCTCAAGCAGGGTCACCTAGAGCTGGTTACACAGGACCATGTCCAGATGGCTTTTGAAGATCTCCAAGGATGAAGACTCCACAAACTCTCTGGACAACCTGTGCTAGTGCTCAATAACCCTCACAATAAAAAAGTGTTTCCTTCCTTTCCAGGTCCCTGCTGACTGGAAGACAGTCAATGTTATTCCTTTTTACAAGAAGGGCGTGAGGGAAGACCCAGGGAACAATAGACCTGTTAGTCTAACCTCAGTTCCTGGAAAAATTATGGAGAAGATCATACTGGGTGCTACTGAAAGGCATTTAAAGAACAATGCAATCATCAGGCACAGTCAACATGGGTCCACAAAGGGAAAGTCCTGTTTAACTAATTTGATGTTCTTCTATGATAAGGTCACTTGCCTAGTGGATGAAGGGAAGGCAGTGGATGTAGTTTCTCTGGATTTTAGAAAGGCTTTTGATACTGTCCCTCACATCATCCTTCTGGACAAGCTGTCCAATGGTGAAATGAGCAGGTATACGGTGCACTGGGTGAAGAACTGGCTGAAGGGCAGGGCTCAAAGGGTTGTAGTGAATGGGGCTACATCTGGCTGGTGACCAGTCACCAGCAGTGTTCCTCAGGGCTCAATTCTAAGGCCAGTCCTGTTCAATATTTTTATCAACCATCTAGATGCAAGAATTGAATGCACCCTTAGCAAGTTTGCTGCTGATACCAAACTGGGAGGTGCTGCTGACTGTCTCGAGGGACAAGAGGCCTTGCAGAGGGATGTAGGTAGATTGGAACACTGGGCAATTGTCAGTGGCATGAAATTTAACAAGAACAAATGCCAGATTCTGCACCTGGGACAAAGTAATGCCAGGTCCAAGTATAAATTGGGAGAGGAGTGGCTGGAGAGCAGCCCTGCAGAAAGGGATCTTGGAGTGCTGGTTGGCAGCAGGCTCAATATGAATCAGAAGTGTGCCCTGGTAGCCAAGAGGGCAAACCGCATCCTGGAGTGCATCACAGTATAACCAGTTGGTCAAGAGAGGTGATTATCCCGCTGTATTCAGCATTGGTGCGGCCTCACCTTGAATACTGTGTGCAGTTCTGGGCCCCACAATTTAAGAAGGATGTTCAGGTCCTTGAATGCGTCCAGAGGAGGGCAACAAAGCTGGTGAAAGGGCTGGAAGGAATGTCCTATGAGGAGCAGCTAAGGACTCTGGGTTTGTCTAGTTTGGAGAAAAGGAGGCTGAGGGGCAACCTCATTGCTCTCTACAGCTTCCTGAGGAGGGGAAGTGGAAAGGGAGGTGCTGATCTCTTTTCCCTGGTATCCAGTGACAGGACACGTGGGAATGGTTCAAAGCTGTGTCAGGGGAGGTTCAGATTTGACATGAGGAAACATTTCTTTACCGAGAGGGTGGTCAAACCCTGGAACAGGCTTCCTAGAGAGGTGGTCAATGCCCCAAGCCTGTCAGTGTTTAAGAGGCATTTGGACAACGCTGTTAATGATAGGCTTTAACTTTTGGTCAGCCCTGAAGTGGTCAGGCAGTTGGACTAGATGATCGTTCTGGGTCCCTTCCAGCTGAACTATTCTATTATCTTGGACTCGATGATCTTGAAGGTCTCTTCCAACCTAAATGATTCTATGATCTTCAGACAGAACTTCCTGTATTTCAGTTTGTGCCCACTGCCTCTCGTCCAAGTTATCTCCAAAGAGACTGTGTCATTTGCCAGTATCTGAATTTGAAACATGCCACCAAGTCAAAATAAGGAGTTTACACAGAATGAGGATAACTACATCCACAATTCCTGTCTACTCCTCCATGCGATCACAGATATAATACATATGCGGTACTGCAGAGCCAGTAAAAAATCTAACAATTAAGCCAGGACAAACAAGATATAAACACAGACTTTCAAAATACCTTTAAACAGTTCCTAAAGTAGGTCAAAGAAACTTTTTTAATAGAAAGCTTTTGAAAAATCACTGCTGCCTACTATGTAAGACTATGCACGCTCATTAGGCATTCCGCTTCTTAATCCATTATTTCTTGCCAGTTTTTCCTCGTTCTGGTTTCAGCTGGGATAGAGTTAATTTTCTTTCTAGTAGCTGGTATAGTGTTATGTCTGTATACGGAGGGGTTAAAAGATGGAATTTTGGTCCATGGATGAACACTGGGGGAGAAGTAGATAGCCGAGAAAAATGCAGTCAGCACAGAAAACGGATGGTTTGTTGCCCATTGCTTGGAATGCTGACCACGGAGATAAGAGAGCTGAGCAATACTGGGGGAGGACGTGCAGTGGGCTGTTGCACGGTACAGCTGTGAGCATGGTTGGCGCGTGACTGCTGGATTATGACAATATGCCGCGTGTACAAAGCCCATGAACCAATAGACAGGATGGCTATGGCTCGTGCAGCACGCCTGGCCAGTGAGCGCATGTGTCATAGGCTCCCTATGTTGCAACCGAGGTGTGTTTTGGCACCCGCTGGCCACGTGTGCCGAAACCCATTCCTCTGCAAATGTATAAATACCGGGATTTTTCCAAAGAGCATGGGGCTGGTGTATGGCAAGGCCACCCTTGCCTCCGTGGGGACACCCACGTAAAGCTGGCACCTACCAATTGCTGGGCTGAGCTCGCGGCGCAAGATGGCACAAGAATGTACAGATGGTCCATCTTCCTCATGGTCCTCGGGTCGGTATGTTAATTTGCTTTACAAGATACCCTTAGCATAACACATGTCTGTAGTTAATAAATGCTTGCTTTTTCCCTTATAGTCAGTGTGTGTGTGTTCGCCTTCTCGGGAATCCTCGAAACCACCCTAAAACAATGTCTTAGATTCAGTATGAGAAGAATGTTGATAACACACTGATGTTTTCAGTTGTTGCTAAGTAGTGTTTCGACTAAGACAAGGTTTGTTCAGCTTCTCATGCCCAGCCAGCAAGAAGGCTGGAGGGGCACAAGAAGTTGGGAGGGGACACAGCCAGGGCAGCTGACCCAAAGTGGCCAAAGGGGTATTCCATACCATGTGATGTCATGTCCAGTATATAAACTGGGGGGAGTGGGGCTGGGGGATTGCTGCTCAGGAACTAACTGGGCATCGGTCAGCGAGTGGTGAGCAATTCCATTCTGCAACACTTGTTTTGTATATTCCAATCCTTTTATTATTATTATTGCCATTTTATTATTGTTAATATTATCATTATTTTCTTCCTTTCTGTTCTATTAAACTGTTCTTATCTCAACCCACGAGTTTTACTTTTTTTTCCCCGATTCTCTCCCCCATCCCACTGGGGGGGGGGGGAGTGAGTGAGCGGATGCGTGGTGCTTAGTTGCTGGCTGGGGTTAAACCATGACAGTCCTTCTTGGCGCCCAACGTGGGGCACGAAGGGTTAAGATAATGACAAACCTGACCAGAGCTTGTTAAAACGAATTTGTTACAAGCATTCATTACATTAGTTTAATAGTTGCTGGACACAATGTAGATTTATGTGTTCTTAGAGTTGTTGCTCTGGTTTTTAGAGTTCTGTTATGTATCATCTGACTTGCTGTATATAGTCCCTGTGCTGCTGCTTATCATCCATGGGAGGTGGATTAAGGTTTTCACTTTGATGTATTGTGTAATACTGGCTTATGGTATGATAAAATTATCGGTTGTGGGATTAATCTGGTATTTGCACTCAGCATTGTCATCACCTCTATACTTCGGGAGCCATCTGTGGGAAACTATTAATATTTACACCATTTACCTTTTCTCCTCGGAGAGCCAATCTATGGGCGAGACACCTTTCTTCCCCTTTCCCTTCTCCTCCAGTCTAGTTACAATGGCGTTAGAGAATTTTGAAAAATTTGAATACCCTTGGGATGTTGAAACCAGCATGGTCCTATTCCTAGGGACTAGCATGTTCCTGAATGTTGTTCAGGTCTTGTTTAGGGTTAAATAAGTATTTAAGAAGATCACCCAGAGATCTGCCCCGAGGCTGGATAATTATGAGTGCCAGGGTGCGTGGGGTAGTATGGGCAAATGCCTAGGGTGGTGGGCACCTCCACTGTTTTGAAACTTTACCCCTTGAACAAGTGCAGAATCCTGAAGAACTAGTATAACATTTGGAAAAAGTATGCTGTCACCCCCACAATTCCAGGGAGACACAAATTACTGCAATGTGCTGGGGCCTGGCCCATGCCTACTGAACCCTGTTCAACACTATTCAGTATCCTCAAGGGGAAGAGAAGGTCTCTGGATGTGACAAGAAAATGACAGGCACTGCGGCCATTCCAACCCCGGCAACAGGCACTGCAGCTGAACCAAAGAACCAAGCTGTGCCAGTATCAGTTGAGCCCATACAGAAGAAGAAATATACAAAAAAATCAGTTCGCTTAGTGAGGGATGAAGATGAACCAGGGTCATCACGAGAACAGGAGGAAGAGGCAGAACCACAGTTTATTACCTGATCCCTATCCTTGAGTGAGCTGCGGGATATGCAAAAAGATTTCAGCCATTGTCCAGGTGAGCACATTATCATCTGGCTGCTCCGATGCTGGGACAATGGGGCTAATAGCTTGGAATTAGAAGGTAGGGAAGCCAAGCAGCTGGGATCGCTTGCCAGGGAAGGTGGCATTGACAAGGCAATTGGAAAAGGCACACAAGCCCTCAGCCTCTGGAGGTGACTCCTGTCAAGCGTGAAGGAAAGGTACCCCTTCAAGGAAGATGTTATATGTCAATCAAGCAAGTGGACCACCATGGAGAGAGGTATTCAGTACCTGAGGGAATTAACCATGCTAGAGATGATTTCTTATGACCCGGACAACCCACAATTACCCAAACATCCAGACAAAGTCCAATGCACACAACTCATGTGGTGGACGTTTCTGCAAAGTGCACCAGCATCATATGCCAAATAATTGGCAGTAGTGTTCTGGAAAGAAGACGAGGGACAAACGGTGGATGAAGTGGCTGCCCAACTCTAACAATATGAAGGAAGTCTCTCTTCCTCCCTATAAGCCTGCATCTCGGCTGTGGAAAATCAGTCCAAAAAGTCCGAAAAACTGATCGAACTGATCGAAAAGTCATACTATCCACCTGTAAGGACCAGTATCTCAGCTATTAGGAGTGAGCGTTCCTCTGCTCGAGAGAGAATATAAAAGGTACACACCACGAGGTGCCCTGTGGATTTACCTATGTGATCACGGAGAGGACATGAGGAAATGGGATGGAAAACCTACCTCAGTCCTAAATGCACGGGTACGTGAGTTGCGAGGAAAAACCACCACAAAAGGGGATTCTACCAGGAAAAATGCCGCTCCAGATTCCAAACAGAGCAGAAGGGCTGATCTTATTTCTGATCCTCTTGAAGGGACTTCTGAGCCAATTTTACAATAAGTAAGTGGGTAATGGATACTCTGACCAGGATTACAGGGGCCCTGCCTCCAGCCAGGTGGAGGAAAGGGACAACCAGGTTTATTGGACTGTGTGAATTCGATGGCCTGGCACATTAGACCCACAGGAGTACAAGGCATTAGTAGACATGGGTACACAGTGTAGTCTAATGCCATTGAGTTATAAAGGGGCAGAACCCATCTGTATTTCTGGTGTGACAGGGGGATCCCAACAGTTAACTGTATTGGAAGCTGAAGTAAGCCTAACTGGGAATGAATGGCAGAAACACCCCATTGTGACTGTCCAGAGGCTCCGTGCATCCTTGTCATAGACCACCTCAGGAGAGGGTATTTTAAGGACCAAAAGGCATATTGGTGGGCTTTTGGTGTAGGTGCCTGTCCTGGTTTCAGCTGGGATAGAGTTAATTGTCTTCCTAGTAGCTGGTAAGGTGCTATGTTTTGAGTTCAGTATGACAAGAATGTTGATAACACTGATGTTTTCAGTTGTTGCTAAGTAATGTTTAGTCTAAAGTCAAGGATTTTTCAGCTTCTCATGCCCAGCCAGCGAGAAAGCTGGAGGGAAACAAGAAGTTGGCACAGGACACAGCCAGGGCAGCTGACCCAAAGTGGCCAACGGGGTATGCCATACCATGTGACATCACATCTAGTATAGAAACTGGGGGGAGTGGGGCGGGGGGATCACCGCTCGGGGACTAACGGGGCGTCGATCGGCAGGTGGTGAGCAATTGCACTGTGCATCATTTGTACATTCCAATCCTGTTATTATTACTGTTGTCATTTTATTAGTGTTATCATTATCATTATTAGTTACTTCTTTTCTGTTCTATTAAACCGTTCTTATCTTAACCCACGAGTTTTACTTCTTTTCCTGATTTTCTCCCCCATCCCACTGGGTGGGGGGGGGGAGTGAGTGAGTGGCTGTGTGGTTAAACCATGACACTGCCTTGGATATGGATGGAATTAAACAGCTGTCTACCATGCCTGGTCTCTCTCAAGACCCTTCGATTGTGGGGTTGCTGAGGGTTGAAGAACAATGAGTGCCAACTGCTACCACAATGGTGCACCAGCAGCAATATTGCACCAACCGAGACTCTCCGATTCCCATCCATAAGTTGATTCATCGACTGGAGAGCCAAGGAGTGATCAGCAAAACTCACTCACCCTTTGATAGTCCCATATGGCCAGTGCGAAAGTCTAATAGGGAGTGGAGACTAACAGTAGACTATGGTGGCCTGAATGCAGTCAGGCCACCACTGAGTGCTGCTGTGCCAGATATGTTAGAACTTCAATACGAACTAGAGTCAAAGGCAGCCAAGTGGTATGCCACAATGGACATTGCTAATGCATTTTTCTCAATCCTTCTGGCAGCAGAGTGCTGGACACAATTTGCTTTTACTTGGAGGGGTGTGCAGTACACTTGGAATCGACTGCCCCAGGGGTGGAAACACAGCCCCATCATTTGCCATGGACTAATCCAGGATGCACTGGAAAAAGGTGAATCTCCGGAACACCTGCAGTACATTGATGACATCATCGTATGGGGCAACACGGCAGAAGAAGTCTTTGAGAAAGGGATGAAAATAATCCAAATCCTTCTGAAAGCTGGTTTTGCCATAAAATAAAGTAAGGTCAAGGGACCTGCACAGGAGATCCAGTTTTTAGGAATAAAATGGCAAGATGGATGTCATCAGATCCCAATGGACGTGATCAACAAAATAGCAGCTATGTCTCCACCGACTAATAAAAAGGAAACACAGGCCGCCTTAGGAGTTCTGGGCTTTTGGAGAATGCATATTCCAAATTATAGTCTGATTGTAAGCCCTCTCTATCAAGTGACCCAGAAGAAGAATGATTTTAAATGGGGCCCTGAGCAACAACAAGCCTTTGAACAAATTAAACAAGTAATAGTTCATGCAGTACACCTTGGGTCATTTCGGGCAGGACAAGGTGTTAAAAATGTGCTCTATACTGCAGCTGGGGAGAATGGTCCTACCTGGAGCCTCTGGCAAAAAGCACCTGGGGAGACCCGAGGCTGACCCCTGGGGTTTTGGAGTCGGGGATATCGAGGATCTGAGGCTCGCTATACTCCAACTGAAAAAGAGATATTGGCAGCATCTGAAGGATTTTGAGCTGCCTCAGAAATGGTTGGTACTGAAACACAGCTCCTCTTAGCACCCCGACTGCCAGTGCTGGGCTGGATGTTCAAAGGGAGGGTCTCCTCTACACATCATGCAACTGATGCCACATGGAGTAAGTGGATTGCACTGATCACACAACAGGCTCGCATAGGAAACCCCAGTCACCCAGGAATTTTGGAAGTGATCATGGACTGGCCAGAAGGCAAAGATTTTGGAATGTCGCCAGAGGAGGAGGTGACACGTGCTGAAGAGGCCCCACTGTATAATAAACTGCCAGAAAATGAGAGGCAATATGCCCTGTTCACTGACGGATCCTGTCGCATTGTGGGAAAGCATCGGAGATGGAAGGCTGCTGTATGGAGTCCTACACGACAAGTCGCAGAAACTGCTGAGGGAGAAGGTGAATCAAGTCAGTTTGCAGAGGTGAAAGCCATCCAGCTAGCGTTAGACATTGCTGAAAGAGAAAAGTGGCCAGTGCTCTATCTCTATACTGACTCATGGATGGTGGCAAATGCCCTGTGGGGGTGGTTACAGCAATGGAAGCAGAGGAACTGGCAGCGCAGAGGTAAACCCATTTGGGCTGCTGCACTGTGGCAAGATATTGCGTCCTGGCTAGAGAACCTGGTTGTAAAAGTACGTCACGTAAATGCTCAAATACCCAAGAGTCAGGCCACTGAAGAACATCAAAACAACCAGCAGGTGGATCAGGCTGCCAAGATGGAAGTGGCCCAGGTGGACCTGGACTGGCAACATAAGGGTGAGCTATTTATGGCTCAGCAGGCCCATGATACCTCAGGCCATCAGGGAAGAGATGCAACATATAGATGGGCTCGTGATCGAGGGGTGGACTTGACCATGGGTACTATTGCACAAGTTATCCATGAATGTGAAACATGTGCTGCAATTAAGCAAGCCAAGTGGCTAAAACCCCTGTGGTATGGAGGGCGATGGCTGAAATATAAATATGGGGAAGCCTGGCAGATTGACTATATCACACTCCCACAAACTCGCCAAGGCAAGCGCTATGTGCTTACAATGGTGGAAGCAACCACCGGATGGCTGGAAACATATTCTGTGCCCCATGCCACCGCCCGGAACACTATCCTGGGCCTTGAAAAGCAGGTCTTGTGGCGACATGGCACCCCAGAAAGAATTGAGTCAGACAACGGGACTCATTTCTGAAACAACCTCATAGACACCTGGGCCAAAGAGCATGGCATTGAGTGGTTGTATCACATCCCCTATCATGCACCAGCCTCTGGGAAAATTGAGCGATACAATGGACTGTTAAAGACTACACTGAAAGCAATGGGGGATGGAACCTTCAAACATTGGGATACACATTTAGCAAAGGCCACCTGGTTAGTCAACACCAGAGGATCTGCCAATCGGGGTGGCCCTGCCCAGTCAGAATTTTTACGTACTGTAGAAGGGGATAAAGTCCCTGTAGTGCACATAAAAAATTTGTTAGGGAAGACAGTCTGGGTTACTCCTGCCTCAGGTAGATGTAAACCCATTTGTGGGATTGCTTTTGCTCAAGGACCTGGGTGCACTTGGTGGGTGATGCGAAAAGATGGGGAATTCTGATGTGTGCCTCAAGGGGATTTGATTTTAGGTGAGAATAGCCAATGAATTAAATTGTATGATATTAGTTGCTATATAACCCTGCTACTGTATGTTATCATTACTATAATTGATATATGCTATATCCATGGTATTACAGTAAGAATCACTTGGACCAAGTAAGAATGAACTTTGATAAAACTGAGTGAAGCACAGTATTGACGGGACCCAAACTGCCTTCAGCATGCAAGAATCCAACATTACACACCATCCTCCTGCCGTGTCCACTGTCACCCGCCAGCTGAATATGAGCCAGCAGTGTGCCCAGGTGGCCAAGAAGGCCAACGGCATCCTGGCCTGCATCAGAGATAGTATGGCCAGCAGGAGCAGGGAAGTGATTGTTCTCCTGTATTCGGCGCTGGTAAGGCCGCACCTTGAGTACTGTGTTCAGTTTTGGGCCCCTCACTACAGGAAGGGTGTTGGAGCGTGTCCAGATAAGGGCAACCAAGTTGGTGAGGGGCCTGGAGCACAAGTCTTATGAGGAGCAGCTGAGGGAACTGGGGTTGTTTAGCCTGGAGAAAAGGAGGCTGAGGGGAGACCTTATCGCTCTCTACAACTACCTGAAAGGAGGTTGTAGTGAGATGAGTACTGGTCTTTTCTATCAAGTAACTAGTCATAGGACAAGAGGAAATGGCCTCAAGTTGTGGCAGGGGAGGTTTAGATTGGATATTAGAAAAAATTTCTTTACTGAGAGGGTTGTCAGGCATTGGAACAGGCTGCCCAGGGAAGTGGTTGAGTCACAATTCCTGGAGGTATTCCAAAAGGGCATAGACGTGGCACTTCAGGACATGGTTTAGTGGGCATGGTTTATGGTTGGACTCGATGATCTTGAAGGTCTTTTCCAACCTAAATGATTCTATGATTCTATGATTCTATATCTGTGTGTGTGTATACATATATATCTCAAAGGACAGATAAGGTGATGGTGATTAATTGGCATGTGCTGGAAAGTATGGGTCCTGAGCATGATGTCAATGGTATAGAATAAGGGGTGGATACTGTCCTGGTTTCAACTGGGATAGAGTTCATTTTCTTTCTAGTAGCTAGTATAGTGCTATGTCTTGGATTCAGTATGAGAAGAATGTTGATAACACACTGATGTTTTCAGTTGTTGCTAAGTAATGTTTAGGATTTTTCAGCTTCTCATGCCCAGCCAGCAAGAAGGCTGGAGGGGCACAAGAAGTTGGGAGGGGACACAGCCAGGACAGCTGACCCAAAGTGACCAAAGGGGTATTCCATACCATGTGACATCATGCCCAGTTGTGAGAGACTGAAAAAGTTAATGTCTCAAACATTGTGGTGGGGCAAGTTCTGCTTAATGACTAACGTTGCATAACAACAAACTCTGCCTAGCAAGGAACCACAGGTGAAAAGAAGCCCATTAGCGCCCATCAGTAACAGGAGGGGTAGGGCATGCTGGAGGGTGCACAGCTCCCTGTTCTGTCGTGCTCTTCTGATATGCTGAACAAAGCAGCTCGCCACGTATGGCAAAAGATCAGGTCTGCAGGGAAGGGGAAGCTACTCCCTAAATGACCCCCAAGCCCACCGGCCCAAAGGCTACCTAATTAGCCTAATGAGTTCGAGTGCCCGCCCGAAGGAGGGGCAAGGATGATAAAAGGACACAAACTGAAGCTCTATGTGTGCAAGCCAACTGGAACTGGACTCCTTGGCTGACTTGACCCCTTGGCTGACTGAATCAATGCTGGATCCAGGACTGGTGAAATCCTTCTCTTCTCTCTCTTTCTTTTTCCCTTTTTCTTTTCTGTCATCCCTACACCTCATCCCTTTAGACATAAACCGTTGGCCAAGTCTGGGACTAGGAGTGGATCCAGCCGCCCCTAGGCTCCTCTCTGAGAAGGAGTCTAGAAAGCAGGGGGGTCCACTCTGAACCTCAGGACTCAATGGGAGGACTCTCCTTATTGTCTTCCCTGAACTGATCCCCAAAAAAGCAAGGCCTGTAGTATATGTTTGGTGATGTATGGTTAGCACATGTTACACAGTTTACCGACATAGTTTCATGCCAATTTTTGTTGTGAGAATAGTAGTTTTTGTGGTGAGCATGCCAATTCTTGTTGTGAGTGAATAAGTTGAGTTTTGTGAGTTAAAGGATCCCTGGAGTCGTTTCACCTTAATCCTGACCTGGGAATCAGAAAACCTGAGTCATCGTCCTGGGGATGTTGGCCGGGGGGGCAGATCGCTGCTTGGGAACTAACTGGGCATCAGTCGGCGAGTGGTGAGTAATTGCATTGTGCATCACTTGTTTCGTATATTCCAATTCTTTTATTATTTTCTTCCTTTCTGTCCTATTAAACTGTCTTTATGTCAACCCATGAGTTTTACTTTTTTTTTTCCAATTCTCTCTCCCCCCCATCCCACTGGTGCCTAGTTGCTGGCTGGGGTTAAACCATGACATTCCTACACATTATTTCCTGAGCCTGTGCACTCTGCTCCTACTAGCATCCTTTGTCCAGCATTAATTAGCTCTCATCTCAACTACTATAGTACCCTTGTGTCATGGTTTAACCCCAGGCAGCAACTAAGCACCACACAGCCGCTCACTCACCAGTGGGATGGGGAAGTAAAACTCGTGGGTTGAGATAAGAACGGTTTAATAGAACAGATTGCTCACCACCCGCCGATTGATGCCCTGTTAATCCCCTGGCGGCGATCCTCCGCCCCCAACCCCCCCAGTTTATATACTAGATGTGACGTCACATGGTATGGAGTACCCCATTAGCCAGTTTGGGTCAGCTGCCCTGGCTGTGTCCTGTGCCAACTTCTTGTGCCCCTCCAGCTTTCTTGCTGGCTGGGCATGAGAAGCTGAAAAATCCTTGACTTTAGTCTAAACATTATTTGGCAACAACTGAAAACATCAGTGTTATCAACATTCTTCGCATACTGAACTCAAAACATAGCACTGCACCAGCTACTAGGAAGACAATCAACTCTATCCCAGTTGAAACCAGGACAGTATCCACCCCTTATTCTATACCATTGACATCATGCTCAGTTCCCATACCTTCAGTTACATCCCGGTCAATCATCATCACCTTTTCCATCCCTTTGAGACACATAAACAATGATACATATATATATATGTATACACACACAGAGATATCATTCCTTTAGTTTATGGGTCATGTTCATAAAATGTTCGTTGAGTTCATTTAGGTCCCGGCTCTGGGCTCCATCTATCATACCAGTCTTTCTGGGCAGGAGGGATGGTGCAAAGTCCTCTCAGTCGGCAGAGCAGGATTGGGCTTCAGTGCGGTGTGATGAGCAGGTGACATTGGACGCAGCAGGAGGATGGTGTGCACTGTTGGATTGTTGCATGCTGGAGTCAGTTCTGGTTCCATCACTACTGTGCTTCGATCAGTTTTATCACAGTTCATTCTTGCTTGATCTAAGTGATTCTTACTGTAGTACTATGGATATAGCATATAACAATTATAGTAATGATAACATACAGTGGCAGGGTTATATAGCAACTAATATCATACAATTTAATTCATTGGCTATTCTCACCTAAAATCAAATCCCCTTGAAGCACACATCAGAATTCCCCATCTTTTCGCATCACCCACCAAGTGCACCCAGGTCCTTGAGCAAAAGCAATCCCACAAATGGGTTTACATCTACCTGAGGCAGGAGTAACCCAGACTGTCTTCCCTAACAAATTTTTTATGTGCACTACAGGGACTTTATCCCCTTCTACAGTACGTAAAAATTCTGACTGGGCAGGGCCACCCCGATTGGCAGATCCTCTGGTGTTGACTAACCAGGTGGCCTTTGCTAAATGTGTATCCCAATGTTTGAAGGTTCCATCCCCCATTGCTTTCAGTGTAGTCTTTAACAGTCCATTGTATCGCTCAATTTTCCCAGAGGCTGGTGCATGATAGGGGATGTGATACAACCACTCAATGCCATGCTCTTTGGCCCAGGTGTCTATGAGGTTGTTTCAGAAATGAGTCCCGTTGTCTGATTCAATTCTTTCTGGGGTGCCATGTCGCCACAAGACCTGCTTTTCAAGGTCCAGGATAGTGTTCCAGGCGGTGGCATGGGGCACAGAATATGTTTCCAGCCATCCGGTGGTTGCTTCCACCATTGTAAGCACATAGCGCTTGCCTTGGCGAGTTTGTGGGAGTGTGATATAGTCAATCTGCCAGGCTTCCCCATATTTATATTTCAGCCATCGCCCTCCATACCACAGGGGCTTTAACCGCTTGGCTTGCTTAATTGCAGCACATGTTTCACATTCATGGATAACCTGTGCGATAGTGTCCATGGTCAAGTCCACCCCTCGATCACGAGCCCATCTATATGTTGCATCTCTTCCCTGATGGCCTGAGGTATCATGGGCCTGCTGAGCCATAAATAGCTCACCCTTATGTTGCCAGTCCAGGTCCACCTGAGCCACTTCCATCTTGGCAGCCTGATCCACCTGCTGGTTGTTTTGATGTTCTTCAGTGGCCTGACTCTTGGGTATGTGAGCATTTACGTGACGTACTTTTACAACCAGGTTCTCTAGCCAGGACGCAATATCTTGCCACAGTGCAGCAGCCCAAATGGGTTTACCTCTGCGCTGCCAGTTCCTCTGCTTCCATTGCTGTAACCACCCCCACAGGGCATTTGCCACCATCCATGAGTCAGTATAGAGATAGAGCACTGGCCACTTTTTCAGCAATGTCTAACGCTAGCTGGATGGCTTTCACCTCTGCAAACTGACTTGATTCACCTTCTCCTTCAGCAGTTTCTGCGACTTGTTGTGTAGGACTCCATACAGCAGCCTTCCATCTCCGATGCTTTCCCACAATGCGACAGGATCCGTCAGTGAACAGGGCATATTGCCTCTCATTTTCTGGCAGTTTATTATACAGTGGGGCCTCTTCAGCACGTGTCACCTCCTCCTCTGGCGACATTCCAAAATCTTTGCCTTCTGGCCAGTCCATGATCACTTCTAATATTCCTGGGCAACTGGGGTTTCCTATGCAAGCCTGTTGTGTGATCAGTTCAATCCACTTACTCCACATGGCATCAGTTGCATGATATGTAGATGTCGTGGTTTAACCCCAGCCAGCAACTAAGCACCATGCAGCTGCTCACTCGCTCCCCCCCACCCAGTGGGATGGGGGAGAAAATCAGGAAAAGAAGTAAAATTCGTGGGTTGAGATAAGAACGGTTTAATAGAACAGAAAAGAAGAAACTAATAATGATAACGATAACACTAATAAAATGACAACAGTAATGATAAAAGGATTGGAATGTACAAATGATGTGCAGTGCAATTGCTCACCAGCCGCTGATCGACACCCAGTTAGTCCCCAAGCGGCGATAACCCCCCGCCCCCACTCCCCCCAGTTTAAGTGACGTCCCGTGGTATGGAATACCCCGTTGGCCAGTTTGGGTCAGCTACCCTGGCTGTGTCCTGTGCCAGCTTTTTGTGCCCCTCCAGCTTTCTCGCTGGCTGGGCTTGAGAAGCTGAAAAGTCCTTGACTTTAGACTAAACATTACTTAGCAACAACTGAAAACATCAGTGTTATCAACATTCTTCTCATACTGAACTCAAAACATAGCACCCTACCAGCTACTAGGAAGACAATTAACTCTATCCCAGCTGAAACCAGGACAGTAGAGGAGACCCTCCCTTTGAACATCCAGCCCAGCACTGGCAGTCGGGGTGCTAAGAGGAGCTGTGTTTCAGTACCAACCATTTCTGAGGCAGCTCAAACTCCTTCAGATGCTGCCAATATCTCTTTTTCAGTTGGAGTATAGCGAGCCTCAGATCCTCGATATCCCCGACTCCAAAACCCCAGGGGTCAGCCTCGGGTCTCCCCAGGTGCTTTCTGCCAGAGGCTCCAGGTAGGGCCATTCTCCCCAGCTGCAGTATAGAGCACATTTTTAACACCTTGTCCTGCCCGAAATGACCCAAGGTGTACTGCATGAACTATTACTTGTTTAATTTGTTCAAAGGCTTGTTGTTGCTCAGGGCCCCATTTAAAATCATTCTTCTTCTGGGTCACTTGATAGAGAGGGCTTACAATCAGACTATAATTTGGAATATGCATTCTCCAAAAGCCCAGAACTCCTAAGGCGGCCTGTGTTTCCTTTTTATTAGTCGGTGGAGACATAGCTGCTATTTTGTTGATCACGTCCATAGGGATCTGATGACATCCATCTTGCCATTTTATTCCTAAAAACTGGATCTCCTGTGCAGGTCCCTTGACCTTACTTTCTTTTATGGCAAAACCGGCTTTCAGAAGGATTTGGATTATTTTCATCCCTTTCTCAAAGACTTCTTCTGCCGTGTTGCCCCATACGATGATGTCATCAATGTACTGCAGGTGTTCCGGAGATTCACCTTTTTCCAGTGCAGTCTGGATTAGTCCATGGCAAATGGTGGGGCTGCGTTTCCACCCCTGGGGCAATCGATTCCAAGTGTACTGGACACCCCTCCAAGTAAAGGCAAACTGTGGCCGGCACTCTGCTGCCAGAGGGATTGAGAAAAATGCATTAGCAATGTGCATTGTGGCATACCACTTGGCTGCCTTTGACTCTAGTTTGTATTGAAGTTCTAGCATATCTGGAACAGCAGCACTCAGCGGTGGCGTGACTGCATTCAGGCCACCATAGTCTACTGTTAGTCTCCACTCCCCATTAGACTTTTGCACTGTCCATATGGGACTATCAAAGGGTGAGTGAGTTTTGCTGATCACTCCTTGGCTCTCCAGTTGATGAATCAACTTATGGATGGGAATCAGAGAGTCTCAGTCGGTGCGATATTGCCGCCGGTGCACCGCTGTGGTAGCGATTGGCACTCATTGTTCTTCAACCCTCAGCAACCGCACAACCGAAGGGTCTTGAGAGAGACCAGGCAGGGTAGACAGCTGTTCAATGCCCTTCGTCTCCATGGCAGCTATATCAAAAGCCCATCGATACCCCTTTGGGTCCTTAAAATACCCCCTCCTGAGATAGTCTATGCCAAGGATGCATGGGGCCTCTGGGCCAGTCACAATGGGGTGTTTCTGCCATTCATTCCCAGTTAGGCTTACTTCAGCTTCCAATACAGTTAACTGTTGGGATCCCCCTGTCACACCAGAAATACAAATGGGTTCTGCCCCTTTATAACTTGATGGCATTAGAGTATACTGCGTGCCAGTGTCTACTAGAGCCTTATACTCCTGTGGGTCTAATGTGCCAGGCCATCGAATCCACACAGTCCAATAGACCCGGTTATCCCTTTCCTCCACCTGGCTGGAGGCAGGGCCCGTCTAATCCTGGTCAGAGTATCCAGTACTCGCTTCTTGTAAAATTGACTCAGAAGTCCCTTCAGGAGGATATGAGAGACTGAAAGAGTTAATGTCTCAAACATTGTGGTGGGGCAAGTTCTGCTTAAAGACAAACCCTGCACAGCAAGGAACCAAGGTGAAAAACCCATCAGCTCAGACATCAGCAACAGGAGGGGGAGGGCGTGCTGGAGGGTGCACAGCTCCCTGTTCTGATACAAAGATCCAACAGTGGCCATGTCTGCAGGGAAGGAGAAGTTACTCCACAAACGACCCCCAAGCCCAAAGGCTCACAAACTGCTCATTAACCTGACGAGTTTGGGTGCCCGCCCGAAGGAGGGGCAAGGATGATAAAAGGACACAAACTGAAGCCCCGGGTGCGCAAGCCCACCGGAAATGGACCCCTCAGCTGACTGGACACCTCGGCTGACTGAACCAACGCTGGACCCAGGACCGGTGAAATCTTTCTCTCTTCCTTTCTCTCTCTCTGTCTTCTTCTCTCTTTCCTTTTCCTTTTCCACAATCCCTACACCTCATCCATTTCAAGATATAAACCATTGACCAAGTCTGAGACTAAGAGTGGATCCAGCCGCCCCTAGGCCCTTCTCTGAGGAGGAGTCTGGAAAGCAAGGGGGTCTGCTCTGAACCTCGTGACTCAACGGGAGGGATCTCCTTATTCCCTGAATCAATGTATATGGTTACCACACGTTACCTGGTTTACTGAGGTAGTTTCAAGATATAAACCGTTGACCAAGTCTGAGACTAAGAGTGGATCCAGCTGCCCCTAGGCCCTTCTCTGAGGAGGAGTCTGGAAAGCAAGGGGGTCTGCTCTGAACCTCGTGACTCAATGGGAGGGCTCTCCTTATTCCCTGAATTGATGTATATGGTTACATGGTTTACAGAAGTAGTCTTATGCCAATTCCTGTTGTGAGAAACCCTGCCACCTACTACCATGCCTCCCCAGTTCAGTTTGCTTCTGTCATGAATAAAATCTTTAACTGATCATTTGGTGTCCTTTCACCTTAATTTAGCCCGAGGGAATTTCGAATTAAACAGAAATCCCTGGTCTGTCCAGTCTGGGTCGTGACAGAGGATCAGAAATAAGATCAGCCCTTCTATGCTGTTTGGAAACTGGAGCGGCATTTTTCCTGGTAAAATCCCCTTTTGTGGTGGTTTTTGCTTGCAACTCACATACCCGTGCATTTAGGACTGAGGTGGGTTTTCCATCCCATTTCCTCATGTCCTCTCCGTGATCACATAGGTAAAACCACAGGGTATCTCGTGGTGTGTACCTTCTATATTCTCTCTCTTGGGCAGAGGAACACTCAATCCTAATAGCTGAGACATTGGTCCTTACAGGTGGGGAGTAGGACATATCCTCTTTGAATTGCTGGAAATCCTCAGTCAGCTTCTCCACAGCCGAAATGCAGGCTTGTAGGGAGGAGGAGAGATTTTCTTCGTATTGCCGGAGTTGTCGAGCCACTTCATCCACTGTCGGTGCCTCTTCTTCTTTCCAGGTCATTATCTCCAGTGGGTTGGCATAGGATGATGGCGCACTCCATACAAACTTCCGCCACGTGGGTCGTGGGCATGGGATTTTGTCTGGATCTTTGGGTAATTGTGGGTTGTCCGGGTCATAATGAATTGTCTCTAGCATGGCTAATTCCCTCAGATATTGGATACCTCTTTCCATGGTGGTCCACTTGCTTGATTGACATATAACATCTTCCTTGAAGGGGTACCTTTCCTTCACGCTTGACAGGAGTCGCCTCCAGAGGGTGATGGCTTGTGCCCCTTTTCCAATTGCCTTGTCAATGCCACCTTCCCTGGCAAGCGATCCCAGCTGCTTGGCTTCCCTACCTTCTAATTCCAAGCTATTAGCCCCATTGTCCCAGCATCGGAGCAGCCAGATGATAATGTGCTCACCTGGACGATGGCTGAAATCTTTTTGCATATCCCGCAGCTCACTCAGGTATAGGGATCGGGTGATTACCTCTGGTTCTGCCTCTTCCTCCTGTTCGCGTGATGACCCTGGTTCATCTTCATCCCTCACTAAGCGAACTGATTTTTTTGTATATTTCTTCTTCTGTATGGGCTCAGCTGATACTGGTGCGAGTTGGTCCACTGGTTCAGTTGCAGTACCGCTTGCCAAGGTTTGGGCAGCTGCAGTGCTCGTCGCCGGGGCTGGAGGGACCGCAGTGTCTGTTGCCGAGGTTTGGGTAGCCGCAGTGCCTGTTGTCTTGTTGTTAGATCCAGAGACCTTCTCTTCCCCTTGAGGGTACTGACTGGTGTTGAACAGGGCTCGATAGGCATGGGCCAGGCCCCAGCACATTGCAGTGATTTGTGTCTCTCTGGAGTTGCCAGGGCGACAGCATACCTTTTCCAAATATTTTACTAGTTCTTCTGGATTCTGCACTTGTTCAGAGGTGAATTTCCAAAACATTGGAGGTGTGCACTCTTCTAGGTACTTGCCCATACTACCCCACACACCCTGCCACTCATAACTATCCAGCCTCGGGGCAGATCTCTGGGTGATCTTCTTAAATAGCTGTTTAACCTTAAACAAGAGATGAACCACATTCAGGAGCATGCTAATTCCCAGCAATAGGACTAGGACTGTGCTGGTCTCAACATCCCAAGGGTATTCCAATTTTTCAAAATTCTCAAATGCTATTGTAACTGGACTGAAGGAGAAAGGAGAGGGGAAGAAAGGTACCCCACCCATAGATTGGCTCTCTGAGGAGGAAAGGTAAAGGGTGTAATTATTAATAGTTTCCCACAGATGGCTCCCAAACTGTAGAGGTGACAGTGCTGAGTGCAAATACCAGATTAATTCCACAACCGATAACTTTATCATACCATAAACCAGTGTTATACAATACATCAAAACGAAAACCTTAATCCACCTCCCATGGATGATAAGCAGCAGCACAGGGACTACATACAGCAAGTGAGGTGATACATAACAGGACTTTAAAAACCAGAGCAACAACTCTAAGAACACATAAATCAACATAGTGACCAGCGACTATTAGACCAATATAATGAAAGTTTATAACAAATTTGTTTTAACACGCTCTGGCCAGGTTTGTCGTTATCTCAACCCTTTGTGCCCCACATTGGGTGCCAAAAATGGACTGTTGTGGTTTAACCCCAGCCAGCAACTAAGCACCACGCAGCCGCTCACTCGGTCCCCCCCCACCCAGTGGGATGGGGGTGAAAATCGGGAAAAGAAGTACAACTCATAGGTTGAGATAAGAACGGTTTAATAGAACAGAAAAGAAGTAACTAATAATGGTAATGATAACACTAATAAAATGACATCAGTAATAATAAAAGGATTGGAATGTACAAATGATGCACAGTGCAATTGCTCACCACCCGCTGATCGATGACAAGTTAATCCCCAAGCGGCTATCCCCCGCCCCCCCCCCCCCCCCCCCCAGTTTATATACTAGATGTGATGTCCCATAGTATGGAATACCCCGTTGGCCAGTTTGGGTCAGCTGCCCTGGCTGTGTCCCCTCCCAGCTTCTTGTGCCCCTCCAGCTTTCTTGCTGGCTGGGCATGAGAAGCTGAAAAATCCTTGACTTTAGACTAAACATTACTTAGCAACAACTGAAAACATCAGTGTTATCAACATTCTTTGCTTACTGAACTCAAAACATAGCACTGCACCAGCTACTAGGAAGACAATCAACTTTATCCCAGCCGAAACCAGGACACCTTGACAGTCAGCTTTACCTTCAATTCACAGCATTCAAATCACTCCCCCAAATCCACATTTCTCCTTGACCAAGTCACATACTAACATAACCACTGCTTTGCTTTTTTTTTTACAGTCTAATATCATTTAATTAATCTCTACTATAGGCTAGTACTGTAATCTTTGTTATGCCATTGCCTGCAAGATACTCAGGACACAACTGGAGCAACACACAAACTATGTATAAAGAAAACCAACATAAGGAACATGCATTAGCATTTAACAGAACAGTTTCCCTAATATTTGTCTTATGCTATGATGAATTTTCTACAGAAAATATCAAACTATTTACATAATTTTCTATTACCTTCTTAAGGATTCAAGAAATAACTTTCTTACAGAATCTTCCCATGTTTTGGTTTAATGGTATTCATTACATTCTTGCTCAATTTCAGTTAACATTTCTTGAAGAAACAATGCCATAAACACCTCTTCCATATGTAACATATTTAAACTCTACAAAAGTAGGAAAATGTTTATGTACAGAATGCATATTAACATTATAGCAATTTTTACTTACTTTTGAAAATCTGTGTGAACATGAGGAAAACTGTCTTATCTCCAAATTAAAATCTTCATCATTTGTGTCATCTTCTTCCTCAGTTTCCATATGGTGGTATTTCTCAGAACGAGCTACAGACAAGGGAAATAAAGTATTTGAATTCATCAGGAGGAATGGGTACCAAGCTTTAATATTAACTAAAAGCATAATTTTAGTCTTAAGATTATTTATCCTGAAATGTCAAACCACCAGTGAAATTGCACAGCTGTCAGTGGTTCTGATAAAGGAGATTTTCAAAGCAGTAAGCAAATACAAAAGCCAAAGACATTGATTATTTAAACAAGGCATTAATCACATTTTTTTAATACCATCCAATACCTACTGTCAAAATAACTTGTGTCATCTTCAGACTCCAATTGTGGAATAAATTCTGCTTTCTGCCTCAGCAGACTATTCCAGTCGAGGCTCCTGAAGAACTGATGCTGCTTTACTTCATATGCACCACCTGGGGGAGACAGAGAAAAACACTGAGCAAATGATACCAAATCCTCTGACACTGATTCAACAAAATCCCTGGTCAAAAAATGCAAATTAGCATCTAAAGGCATAGTCATCACTGCAGGCAGGAACATCTAATACCCATTCCCACTACAATCTCCCCTAAACCTGTCAGAGCACTTCCCTAGCCCTGTTTTATTGCTGCCATTTCATTAACAGTGGTGACGTTGCTTTATCTTCTTCTTCCCCCTTTTAACATTTCTATTTTTCTGGCTAGGCTAATTATTATCTATCAGCTACACATTAGTCAGAAGTATCAGATGTAGTAATAGTAGTCATCAAAATGTAAATATGTGCATTAGATGAGTAAGTACAAATTAGAAAGCAATGAAGAATGATTCTTAATAGTTGCTCAATGTAAATACCATTGCTGATCAGGAGCTCCTTTTGATGTTTTATGGCAATAATACACAAATCTATAGGAAATACCTTATCATTTAGCTTCTTATGGATTACTGCCTTGGATTACTACTTGTCATAATGCATGTTAAACAACTACACTAGTTTCAAGTTAAGAAACAACTATAAGAACACAATGAAGTACTGGAATTTTTGTCCTGGAGAGGTGGGAGGGGATGTTATTAATAAGCATAAATGTAATTCTAAAAACTGAACAGATAACCTACAGCAGCAAGAGTTACTGACAACTTGATACTGTGTGTAAACTTCCTTATGTCAAGGTCAAGTCAGGAGAGAGCCATAGAAAAAAAGTGAAGTCTCCAGGATTGGTCTCTAAGTCAGTGTCAAGATTTCTAGGTTGGGTTCTTTGCTTTTCTGACTGTACCAAATTCATAAAAGCCAAATCTTCCCAAAGGAAACCAAAATCGCATCTAATTGTAAGTCACTAGCCAAGGAGTGAACATCTCTCTGAACACAGTAATGGAATATTATGGCAGATTGTATAATTCTTGACTAGGTATCAGACACTTCAAAAACCCAAAGAGGTCTATTTTCTGTTATTTTCGTTCTTCAAAATAAGTGTAGTATCTATTTATCTCTCTTCTTTCAACTTGACTAAGCCACTCGGGTCTCCTGAGCAAATACACGATTACAATTTTCATGGAGTGTTATGCAGCTAGCTAATACATATTAGATAGCGCTGTCATTTGAAATGCATGGTGGAACCTGGGATAAATCATGCTATTTTCCAGTGCCCCTGTGGGACCTGTCATGTTGCAGTCTCCGTTTCTGTGAGTTGCTTCTGACACTTAAAAACCTTTGTTGTGGTTTCTAAACATCCCTTTGTGCTTCAAAGAAATGGCTGCCCGATTGCCTTCTTCAGACTGCCAGCTCTTGAGAAACCACGAACAGTCAAAAGAAATCAATCAACCTGTAAACAAACTGCACAGATGTTCTGTGTGGCAGCACTGACCATTACAGGACTTAAGCCAGCTGCATTCTAGCCAATTCACTTTCTCAACCAGCTGTAGTAAAACAGAGGCAGAATTTGCAATCTACTTGTGATCCAGCCTCTCACAGGGTGACAGTCTTGCATTAACGCTACGTTTACCAGGAAAAAGCATCCTGGCAATGAAACAATGCCTGAAAGGAACATACTTAAAACAAGGGAATGGATCTAGTTGTGGCTCTTCATTTTGCCTTTGGCAGTAGTGCCTTTTACAGCAGATGAAGCAGGCAGCAAGTGGAGAACCTCACCGGGGCATGATACCTCCCTCACTCTTATCTTGTTCATAGAATCATAAAATCATAGAATCATTTAGGTTGGAAAAGACCTTTAAGATCATCGAGTCCAACCATAAACCCAACACCACCATGCCCACTAAACCATGTCCTGAAGTGCCACGTCTATGCGTTTTTTGAACACCTCCAGGGATGGTGACTCCACCACTTCCCTGGGCAGCCTGTTCCAATGTCTGACAACCCTCTCAGTAAAGAAATTTTTCCTAATATCCAATCTAAACCTCCCCTGGCGCAACTTGAGGCCATTTCCTCTCGTCCTATCTCCAGCCACCTGACAGAAGAGACCAGCACCCACCTCACTACAACCCCCCTTCAGGTAGTTGTAGAGAGCTATGAGGTCTCCCCTCAGCCTCCTCTTCTCCACACTAAACAGCCCCAGCTCCCTCAGCCACTCCTCATAAGACTTGTGCTCCAGGCCCCTCACCAACTTGGTTGCCCTTCTCTGGACACGCTCCAGCACCTCAATGTCTTTCCTGTAGTGAGGGGCCCAAAACTGAACACAGTACTCAAGGTGCGGCCTCACCAGTGCCGAGTACAGGGGAACAATCACTTCCCTGCTCCTGCTGGCCACACTATTTCTGATACAAGCCAGGATGCCATTGGACTTCCTGGCCACCTGGGCACACTGCTGGCTTATATTCAGCTGGCTGTCAACCAACACCCCCAGGTCCTTTTCTGCCAGGCAGCTTTCCAGCCACTCTTCCCCAAGCCTGTAGTGCTGCATGGGATTGTTGTGACCAAAGTGCAGGACCTGGCACTTGGCCTTGTTGAACCTCATACAATTGGCCTTGGCCCATTGATCCAGCCTGTCCAGATCCCCCTGTAGAGCCTTCCTACGCTCGAGCAGATCAACCCTGCCTCCCAACTTGGTGTTGTCTGCAAACTTACTGAGGGTGCACTCGATCCTCTCATCCAGATCATTGATAAAGATATTAAACAGAATGGGGTCCAACACCGAGCCCTGGGGAACACCACTTGTGACCGGCCACCAACTGGATTTAACTCCGTTCATCACAACTCTATGGGCTCAGCCATCCAGCCAGTTTTTTACCCAGCGAGGGATACACCTGTCTAAGCCACGAGCCGCCAGTTTCTCAAGGAGTATGCTGTGAGAGACAGTGTCAAAGGCCTTGCTGAAGTCAAGGTAGACAGCATCTGCAGCCTTTCCCTCATCCACTAGGCAGGTCACCTGGTCATAGAAGGAGATCAGGTTAGTCAAGCAGGACTTGCCTTTCATAAACCCATGCTGGCTGGGCCTGATCCCCTGGTTGTCCTGCACATGCCATGTGAGTGCACTCAAGATGAACTGCTCCATAATCTTCCCCGGTACTGAGGTCAGGCTGACAGGCCTGTAGTTCCCTGGATCATCCTTCCAACCCTTCTTGTAAATGGGCATCACATTGGCAAGCCTCCAGTCATCTGGGACCTCCCCTGTTGACCAGGACTGCTGATAAATGATGGGTGAGTGGCTTGGCAAGCTCCTCTGCCAGCTCCCTCAGTACTCTCGGATGGATCCCATCTGGTCCCATAGACTTGTGAGTGTCCAGGTGGCATTGCAGGTCATTAACTGCTTCCTCCTGGATTATGGGGGGTATATTCTGCTCTCTGTCCCTGTCTTCCAGCTCAAGGGGCTGAGTACCCTGAGGATAACTGGTCTCCCTATTAAAGACTGAGGCAAAGAAGGCATTAAGTACCTCAGCCTTTTCCTCATCTTTGGTGGCAATGTTCCCCTCTGCATCCAATAAAGGATGGATATTCTCCTTGGCTCTCTTTTTATTGTTAACATATTTGTAAAAACATTTTTTGTTGTCTCTTACAACAGTGGCCAGATTGAGTTCTAGCTGAGCTTTTGCCTTTCTAATTTTCTCTCTGTATGACCTAACAAGATCCCTGTACTCTTCCTGAGTTGCCTGCCCTTTCTTCCAGAGATGGTAAACTGTCCTTTTTTTCCTGAGTCCCAGCAAAAGCTCCCTGTTCAGCCAGGCCGGTCGTCTTCCCCGACGGTTTGTCTTGCGGTGCATGGGAATAGCCTGCTCCTGAGCCTTTAAGACTTCCTTCTTGAAGAATGTCCAGCCTTCCTGGACCCCTTTGCCCTTCAGGACTGTCTCCCAAGGGACTCTCTCAACCAGTGTCCGGAACAGGCCAAAGTTTGCCCTCCGGAAGTCCAAGGTAGTGGTTTTGCTGACCCCCTTCCTTACCTCACCAAGAATTGAGAATTCTATCATTTCATGGTCACTAAGCCCAAGACGGCCTCCGACCACCACATCTCCCACCAGTCCTTCTCTGTTTGTAAACAGTAGGTCTAGTGAGGCTCCTCCCCTGGTAGGCTCACCTACCAGCTGTGTCAGGAAGTTATCATCTTCCACACACTTCAGGAACCTCCTAGACTGTTTGCTCTCTGCTGTGTTGTATTTCCAGCAGACATCCGGAAAGTTGAAGTCCCCCATGAGAACAAGGGCACATGATTGTGAGACTACTGCCAGCTGCTTGTAGAATGATTCATCTGTCTCTTCAACCTGGTTGGGTGGTCTATAACAGACTCCCAGCACGATATATGCCTTGTTGGCCTTCCCCCTCATCCTTACCCATAAGCACTCGACCTTATCATCACAATCGTGAAGTTCTGTACAATCAAAACACTCCCTAACAAAGAGAACCACCCCACCACCTCTCCTTCCTTGCCTATCCCTTCTGAAGAGCTTATAGCCATGCATTGCAGCACTCCAGTGATGAGAGTTATCCCACCATGTTTCTGTGATGGCAACTGTATTGGGTCTGGCTGAGATGGAGTTAATTCTCCCCATAGCAGCCCTCGTAGTGCTGTGCTCTGCATTGGTAGCTAGAAAGGTGTTGATAACACACCAGTGTTTTGGCTACTGCTGAGCAGTGCTGGCACAGCATCAAGGCTGTCTCTCCAACATTTTTGCCCCCCTCAACAGCAGGCTGGGGCTGGGCAAGATCTTGGGAGGGGACATAGCCAGGACAGCTGACATAAACTAACCAAACAGATATTCCATACCATATGACGTCAGCTCAGATATAAAAGCTAAGTACAGGGAGATGGAAGGGGGGGAGTTTCATGTTCTGGAGCAACCACCACACGTACTGAAGCCCTGCTTCCCAGGAAGTGGCCAGACATTGCCTGCTGATGGGAAGTAGAGAATACCATCATTTGTTTTCCTTTGCTTTCGCGCGTGACCTTTGCTTTCTCTTTATTAAACTGTCCTTATCTTGACCCACGAGCCTTTTGTTATATTTTCTCCCCCCTGTCCAGCTGAGGAGGGGGAGTGATAGAGCAGCTTTGGTTGACACCTGGCGCCCAGCCAGGGTCAACCTACCACAGCAACTAAGTCATAGCTATCCTGCTGCACAATGGCTTCCAGCTCCTCCTGTTTATTGCCCATGTTGTGTGCATTGGCATAGATGCACTTGAGTTGGGCTATCGATTCCACCCCCAACATTGGCATGCCGCCCCTAGGCTTATCTCTGGTGAGCCTAGTTTTATCCCCTTCCCCTTTCAAACCTAATTTAAAGCCCTGTCTATGAGCCCCGCCATCTCATGAGCAAGAATCCTTTTCCCCATTTGAGATAGCTGGACTCCATCTATCGCCAGCAGGCCCGGTGCCGTGTAAACCTCCCCATGATCAAGAAACCCAAAATTCCACTGATGGCACCAGCCTCTGAGCCACGTGTTAATCAGGTGTGTTTTCCTGTTCCTTTCAGTATATTTCCCTGCCACTGAAGGGATTGAGGAAAACACTACCTGTGCTCCCGATCCTTCCACTAATCGCCCCAGTGCCCTGAAGTCCCTTTTGATTGCCTTTGGATTTCTCTCTGCGACCTCATCACTGCCAACCTGCACAACCAGCAATGGGTAATAATCAGAGGTCCAAACCAGACCAGGGAGTTCCCTGGGAATGTCTTTTACCCGGGCCCCAGGGAGGCAGCAGACTTCCCTGTGGGATGGGTCAGGTCTGCATATTGGGCCCTCTGTCCCCCTCAGAAGGGAATTGCCTATGACAATTACCCTCCTTTTTCTTTTTTCAGAGGCTGTCAGAATGCATGGGGCTGACTGACTCAACCTAGGCAGCCCCCTGGATAGATCTTCATCTACATTCTGATCTTCATTTGCCTGGCCCTCAAGTTCCAGAGCCCCTTACCTGTTGTATAGGGGCAACTGGGAAGGTGAGGGAGACCGGGAGGGGATTCGCCTGCCTCCCCGATCAGGGACCTGTATCCATTCCCCTCCATCTCTTAGGTCCCCTCCTGCCTGGTGGCAAGAGGGCAGGGGAACCTCCGCTTCTTTCTGAGCCTCCATCTGCTGCCTCTGCCTCAGGGATGGTAGGGTGTGGCTCCACCAATCTATCTCCCTCTCACACTCCCAGATACTCTTTAACCTTTCCACTTCCTCCTTCAGCTCTGCCACCAGGCTGAGCAGATCATCCACCTGGTCACACCGCACACAGGAGTTGTCTCTGCTGCCCTCTGGTACCAGTGATAGGCTCAGGCACTCCCTGCAGCTGGAGACCTGGACAGCTGCATGTTTACTTGGGAGCTCCGTCTGCATCGCCACATTTTTCCTGGCAATGGCTTTCATCCGAGTGGCTACCACAGCTGGGTCTCCTGAGAGGACGATGCCCACCGCTTGAGTAGTCTTTTTGAGCTGGGAGGGGGACTGAGCCCTCCCTGCACACCCTCCCTGCACGAACTGCCGGGCAAACTGCCATGCCACGCCCTTTCTGACGCGCCACGCCCTGTTTGCCCGCCCTGGTCGCTGGCGCTCCCTAGAGCTATTTAAATCTCCTGCGGTTGCTCCTGGCAATGCCCATGCTGCATCAGCCTCGCTCGCAAGAGCTGCCGGCTCTGGACGGGTCTCTCAGCTCTTCCTTGCGGTTTCCAGGCTCTGGGAACCTCCTTGTCCACCTCAGTCTAGCATTCAGCCACCGAACTTACTGTTGTTGCTGCTGGGTTCATCGCCGACAGTGCTGCTGACGGTTACGCCGCGTTTAAATCTCCCGCAGTCAACATGGGGCAAGAGAGAACAATAAACTTTGCTGGATGCCACTTACTCCAGACCATCAGCTACAGTGAAGTCTAAGTCTACAGAGATCCCAGATGCTCAGGGAGCAAGGGACATGCAGTTCACTCATCTGTCATGTCACCATGTCCCAAAGGAAGACCTGTCGTTTGGGACCACGTCAACAGTACTTGGGGTCTGGGTTATACTCATGTTCCCCCTGAGTGGCTGTGGTAAGGCCAGTTATGAACTGATTCCTAAAGCTCCTTTTTATATTAGCTCTAAAAATATGCAGCACAATCTGACTGCTGGACTCAGTTTTGCCAGCAATTTTCCAAATACTGTCATGTTGACTCAACCTGCCACTAGGTTTCCTTAGCGTCCCCAATATATTTATATTAATGGCATACAGTATTCACTATAAATAAAAATATGGCTTTATATTCAGGCTCTTTTATGTAGGAGGCCTTTTTTTGCTGTGTTTACACAGTGCTTTGTCCAGTGGGATGGTAGTCAGTGACTAGGGCTCCCATACATTAACACTTTAAAAATCACGTGCAATATTCTTCATTACTGCCTCTCACCCAAATTCCCAAATAAATCCTGCTCCATCAACTAACAAATAAACTCTATAACATAAATTCACAGTGCTTTCATTAGCCTATGCAGGCTCACTGCTCCTAATACCACATGCCAGGTTCTTCACTTGAAATGGAACGAGCAAAGCACTGAATAACTACAGTGGAATAAGCTGGCAGCTTGTGTTCTCACCAATATCCATTTACTTCCTTAACATTCACACTTTTGGTTTTATTCTTTTTCATGCAAGGCAGTAGTGCTGAATGAGAATGACAAGACCTTTCACAAGACAACTTCAGACAGTAATTTCTGAATAACTAGTTTGAGTACTCATCAACCACCCTAAAGCCTGGAGGAACTAATTTGCCAGGTTAAGATACTTCTGGAAAAAGAAGCATTAGTTGTGTTGATTCTTCTTCTCTATTTCTGTGTTTAGTTATTTAATGCTCTATTCATGAAGGAACCCCATCCAATGGCTAACTGGGTCTTTGAGAAGTTTCTGTTTTATTTGTCAAAGTAAGAGAAGAATAAATGCGAATGACCACATGTAAACTCCACAAAAGGACAGTCATCATCTTGTTAAGCTCATATTACTGGTTTGAATCTATAAAATACCCTCTGCTATAATGACACATTGTCATGCTACTTGCCCTGACAGATGTTTTCCGGGCAAAACAAATAGGTGAACAAAAGCTCCCAATGCCGAATGTAGAAGCTATTTCTAGCACACTAACAATTTAAAATAGTGCCTCCTAACCTGTTCCCAGTCTTTCCAAAGGATTCTGCCTGAGCAGCAGGGTAATCAGATCCTGGGCATCTGGAGATGGTGCTTCATCCTTTTCAGGCCAGTTGATTTCATCTAGCAAAACAGAAAGTTGTTATTATTTAAGTCTGATCCCAACATTCAGCAGAAACTGTGTGAAAGCTCTCATAGTGAGCCAGCAATAAAGTCAGAGTTAAGGAAACTTTTTCAAGTTGCTCTCTGTTGCATACCAATTACTTCTGATTTTAATACTCTCTATACAGATTCCATAAACATATTTTTATGGTCCTATTTTCCTCAGAAGTATCCTTTAACCCAAAACAGTATTTAACAATAGTGCTTGGCTCATGGAAAACTATTGCAAAACACTAGCATACTCGTATGCTGTCCCTCCCCCCTCCCCCCTCCAATCATCATGGTTTAAATTTTAGTTCTGTTCCACAGAAACTGCTGATAAGATGGACATAGCTGACCTGACTGACCAAGCAGTCACTGCTCACATCTGTAATCCTTCTCTAATGCTAGTAGATTCATTGAAGTCATTACTCCCATGACTAAGGGCTGAAGTATTGGACTCTGTTCTGGAGAGATACATGCCAATGTAGCTTTTTTCTAAGTCTCATACTTCAGAGGGAAAAAAACCTCACTCTACTGACTCTTATACTACTAAGGCTTTTGCACTTCATAGCAAGTTGCACCTAAATCTTGCAGTCAAGATATTAAGCCCTGCAGCATCCAGGTAAGGCTGAATAAAAATTCTGCCAAACCTTCATTTAAATTGAAACTGGCACAATTTCCTATTGTTTATTACAAACATCAACTTTGTAAAAGCTTACACAGCAAGTTTTGTCTGATTTTTAGCAGAAGCTGCCTCTACAAATGTAATATATTGCAGGTTGAGACAAAACTCTGCAGAAGTTTCTTGGGAGGTACAAGGTTTTTGGCATCAGAGAAACAGAATGCTAGAAGCTCAGGAAATACAGAAGACTGTTAAGGTACAGAAATAAACAGGCATGAAATGTAACCTGTTTCTGGAGGGTTATTTTTAACCATGATCATTTTAGGCATCTAAGTTTACACTGAGGCCTCCCACGGTTTACTCGTACAACTTGGGGGAAGGAAAGACAACCTACAACGAAGAAGAAAGGAGCTAAAATGAGGGGACAAGATTCTAAAGTAGATTTTCAAGTAGAATGTAGATTTCACCCACAGAAACTGGAATAAAAGTCTACACTATATAGTTTGGATTCTGTAATATGGCTTTTACAGTTGAATACAGGGGGAATATATATGTTAGCACAGGAATCTTATCCAACAAAAGTTCTCCTGCAGATATTGACAGTAAGATTCATTTCAGTAAGTAAAGATATTAAAAAAAAAAGAAAAAAGCCTGAAAAGTCAACATCAAAACAAGAAACTAAGCTGACCAACAGTCTTGGAGAATGAATGGGAATGGATCAGGTTTACAAACATACACTTCTAGAAACAATTTCTGGAAAATAAATGGACACATTCAAACAGATAAAGTTATTTACATAAGTATCAGCTAGATTGTAACACATGACAATTTGGTTTACAAAATGTAAAATTAATGCAACGTGAAATAAAGTCTAAAGTGCAAATTTTGTCATTAATTTTAGACTATTCCCTCCCCTCCTCCCAGTCAGTGAGCATAAAGATAAAAACACATGTGCATGTGTCTGGAAATGCAATAAAAACATGAGTTATTTCCATATTTGCCTGCCTACAGCTTCCACTGCAGTTTAAACCCGATTTGGAAAATAAAGTATGAATATGCATCACAGCCATGAGGCATCCAGAACAAAGCCAACATTTGCTGCTTGTGTTAACTAAACAGTTGATTCTCCTTGCCATTTGGTGTATCACATCAGAAAACAGCATAGTTATAAATCCATAAACAGCTAGGATGTTGTATAAAGAGGTCATGTACTAGAGGCAATTCACAAATCTATTTCATTACCATTTACAAACATGCCTGGCTTTCAACTTCAGAGATGGAGGAAAGCGAGATGATGACAAAGTGTCTCCTTATGTACAAAAGGGGATTTGTTGCGTTCTCAGAACAAGGAACCGGAGGTGCGGTTAGCTTTGTTTCTATTGGGTTTTTTGTTTGGTTGGGTTTGTTTGGTCTTAGCTAATGGAAGTTTCAAGCAGACCATAAAACAGACTGGGAAATATTCAGTAACAGAGGTGCCATTCTGTTAAACTTTTGGCATAAATAGAGGCCTTCTACATCTATGCATCTGGGAAATTTATGGAAACAGCAGGTAGGATAATAAACGATTCTGTTTAATTATCATTCAGTTTTGCCACAAGCCATATAACAATACTTAGGGTCAGCTTGCAGGTTAAGATCTAAAATGTTATTGAATTTTAAATGAAAGAAGAACAGCTGTTACAGGAATAACATTACACTACAACAGTCACCAATGAAATCATTAACAATCTGTGAATTGAATTTGCTTCCTTCTCTTTCTCATTATTTATTATTCTGGAGTCATTTGTTTTAGGGTTTTATTACATCTTTGTTAATTTCTTAATTGTGCCATGAGGCATTTTCCCATTTATGTAAATTTATGTTAACCGTTTCTTCTCTGGTGTAATTTCTCTACTAAAGACTGAAAACACTGTGCCAGTGGCATGACTTTTCTGCTAATGCTGCTTTTCTTTTTCAAATAGTGTAGCTTAACCATTGTACTTTACTGCATTTCTGTACTCAGCAACAATATATGGTAAGTTCAGCTTTTAATCCAAATTTATTCTTATTGCTTTGACAGAAAATTGTATATTACAATATTACAATGACAGTGGTTTGGGGTTTTTTTTGAGCAAAGCTAGCTTGAAAACCTAGTGCATCAGTAAAATTGTAAATATCTTTACTATTAACATAAATTGAAACATTTCACAGCAAGCTAAGAAATCTGGTTTTTTGTGATGATCCTCACCACTGATTACTTGTCCAAACAGCTCTTCTGGTGTATCTCCAAAGAATGGCACACACCCAACAAGAAATTCATAAAGTATAATTCCCATGGCCCACCAGTCCACTGGTTTTCCATAACCCTGTCTCATTATCACTTCAGGAGCTATGTATTCAGGTGTACCACAGACCTAAAAGAAAGAAAATAAGCATGATGGTAAAATAAGTCTAGCGGTACTAGTTATATCACATCATTTATAATTCTTGAAATGTAAAATAATGTGGAAACATGGAAAAATGGAATTCTGTAGGTTTTACTCTGCTGAGTTTACATAACATCTAATGTTTTTAAAACGACCTATCTAACATTTACAGGCATCATAATCACATTTGCATGTCTCTCATGCAAAGGACAGTTTGCTTTTTGTACATGGGAGTCCATCACAACAAATATTTTATTTAACTTTGTATTGGGTTTGTGTGGCAGGGTTTTGGTAGCGGGGGAGGGGCTACAGGGGTGGCTCCTGTGAGAAGCTGGTAGAAGCTTCCCCAGCTCCAAGTCGGACCCGCCTCTGGCCAAGGCTGACCCAATCAGTGACGGTGGTAGCGCCTCTGTGATTGATAACATATTTAAGAAGGGAAAACCTGCAGTGGAGAGGGGAATGGAATGCGAAAGAAACACCTGTCTAGATACCAAGGTCAGTGAAGAAGGAGGGGGAGGAGGCACACCAGAGGAGGTGATGCCCCTGCAGCCTGTGGTGAGATGGCAGGCTGTGCCCCTGCAGCCCATGGTGAGATGGCAGGCTGTGCCCCTGCAGCCCATGGAGGTGAACGGTGGAGCAGATGCCCACCTGCAGCCTGTGGAGAACTCCACACTGGAGCAGGTGGATGCCCCCAAAGAAGGCCGTGACTCCATGGGAAAGCCTGTGCTGGAGCAGTCTGTGCCTGAAGGACTGCAACCCGTGGAAAGGACACATGCTGGAGCAGTTTGTGAAGAACTGCAGCCCGTGGGAAGGACTCACATTGGAGAAGTTTGTGGAGAACTGTCACCCATGGGAGGGACCCCATGCTGGAGCAGGGGAAGAGCATGAGGGGTCCTGCCCCTGAAGAGGATGGAGCGGCAGAGACAATGTGTGACGAACTGACTGCAACCCCCATTCCCCGTCCCCCTGCGCCGCTCGGGGGGAGGAGGTAGAGAAAATCAGCAGTGGAGTTCAGCCCGGGAAGGAAAGAGGGGTGGGGGGAAGGTGTTTTAAGATTTGGTTTTACTTCTCATTGTCCTGTTTTGATTTGAATGGTAACAAATTAAATTGATTTCCCCCCCCCCCATGTTGAGTCTGTTTTTTTGCCCGTGACCATAATTGGTGAGTGATCCCTCCCTGTCTTTGTTTCAACTCATGAGCTTTTCTTTATATTTTCTCCTCCCCATCCTACTGCAGGGGGAGGAGTGAGCGAGCGGCTTCATGGTGCTTTGTTGCTGGTTGGGCTTAAACCACAACAAACTTAAACATATCCTTATATTTACATGAAAGTTGTGATAGTTTTATCTTAAGTAACTTTTACAGTGAACAGATTGTGAGCAATGGTAATGAGGCATGCTTAAAGGGAAATAGGCTATAGCAAGGAATTTGGCACCCTTGGTTGTACAATGCATCATGAGCTCCACAAGTACTCTGCTGAGACTTCTGAATTCCTTATAAAAACAGTTTTCCATTTGTGTCTCTCAGAGATCCACTTGCACACAATTAGGTTGTTCATCTTACTAATAGATCCTAATGTAGAAAGAAAAAAGCCTAGAATAATCTGCAGGGCATCGGTAAAAGTAACTGACATACACAATTGGAACACCAATGCAGAAATAGCAACAGTTTATACAGTTGTTATGGGATGGTGTGGCACAGTTTTTTTGGTAGCGGGGGAGGGGCTGCAGGGGTGGCTCCTGTGAGAAGCTGCTAGAAGCTCCCCTGGCTCCAAGTCAGACCTGCCTCTGGCCAAGGCCAACCCAATCAGTGACGGTGGTAGCGCCTCTGGGAGAACAGATTTAAGAAGGGGAACTGGTACTGAGCAGTGGATTGGAATGTGAAAGGCACACCTATGCAGATACCGTGGTCAGTGAGGAAGGAGGAGGAGGAGGAGGTGAGCCAGAGGAGGGGATGCCCCTGTAGCCCGTGGTGAAATGGCAGGCTGTGCCCCTGCAGCCCATGGAGGTGAACGGTGGAGTGGAGGCCCCCGAAGATAGCCGTGACTCCATGGGAAAGCCTGCACTGGAGCAGTTTGTGACTGAAGATCAGCCCATGGAAAGGACCCACACCAGGGAAGTTCGGGAAGAGCTGAAGCCCGTGGAAAGGACCCACGCCAGGGAAGTTTGTGAGGAACTGCAGCCCGCAGAAAGGACTCATGTTGGAGAAGTTCGTGAAGGACTGTCTCCCGTGGGAGGGACCCCACACTGGAGCAGGGGACGAGTGAGGAGTCCTCCCCCTGAGGAGGAAGGAGCGGCAGAGACAATGTGTGGCGAGCTGACCCCAACCCCCATCCCCTGTTCCCCTGTGCCGCCGGGGGGAGGAGGTAGAGAGAACCGGGAGTGGAGTTGAGCCGGGAAGAAGGGAGGGGTGGGGGGAAGGTGTTCTAAGGTTTGGTTTTACTTCCTAATATCCTTGTTTTGATTTGATTTGTAGTAAATTAAATTGATTTTGTTTCTTCCCCAAGTTGAGCCTGTCTTTTGCCCGTGACCATAATTGGTGAGTGATCCCTCCCAATCCTTATCTCGACCCAGGAGCCTGCCTTTATATTTTCTCCTCATCCCACTGTGGCCGGGGGTGGGGGGAATGAGTGAGTGGCCTCGTGGTGCTTTGTTGCCAGCTGGGCTTAAACCACGACAACAGTATTACAGTACATTCTGCTGGCAAAACATCATTTCATTTGAACACTTGACATAGAAATGAAAAAAGCTGTGTCTTACTTGTTTGTCAAGGAATTCTCTGGCATCCTTCTCAACGTGACCCTCATACAAATTGGTAGTCAAACTCATTAGCCCCACCTTTGACAGGCCAAAGTCTGTAAGCTTTATATGGCCCATGGATGTTACCAATAAACTGAAAATTAGAATGATCTGAAGTTACTGTGATAGAATTCAACATTATGTGCTTATTATTATTCTTGGAGGAAAATGTTTCCTCAGGATGGCAAAAATATGAAGACAGCTTAAAAAGTAATTTAACCAGGTACAAAATAAACAGGTTAAAAATCTGGCAGTCTTACATTTGTTACTATTATTACCAGATGTAAACAAACTTTTTATATGCAATTGCACATCATCTTATAGAACCATACACGTATTGAGAGTTGAATGTTAAATGCTTCAAACAAAAAGAAAGAGTCATTCTGAAAGATCTAGAATAGAATAAATTTAGCTTTTCAAGTGAGCTGGGCATTTTCTGTCTGTAACAAGCTGGGTCATTCATTTGAAAAAAACCTCAGGTATTAAGTTAGCTGGTAACTAATACTACACTGGCCTGAGGTTATCATGCTATGAAGGTATTGTCACTCAACAGATGTGACTCCAATTATTTTTTTTTTTTTAAATATGAAACAGGGAAAAGATTAATGGAGATACAACAGTCATACTTTTCACTACAGCTACTTGCTGTAATGTTATTCACATGTATAGGAGATATACTGTATTTCTAAATATTGCAAAACAATGAAACAAGAAAGATTTCCCATCTGGTCAGTCTTATCTTTGTATATGCAAGTTGATAAGACTTTGTATTAAACAGCGTTTTAAGCATACTTTGAAAGATCTTTTCCTTAATGACCAAAATGCATTTCCCTCCATTTCAGCCAGAAGAGTAAGTACATTTTTCTTTAGCTACTTTGATAGCCTCTCCCATCTTAAAAGGATTTTAAAGCGCACTCTTGGAAAAAAAACACATTCTCTGTAACGGCAGGTAATGAAAATTCACATATTGTGCAGAAATTGTGTATCTACATAACATTCACGATAACAAAAACATTTCATGCATAGCAAATTTACACATTTCATATTTTATCTAACAATTTCAAAGTCCTCTTTTGTTTATATTCTATATACATACTTGTCTGGTTTCAAATCTCTGTGTACAATTCCATAATTATGAAGGTATTCCAAGGCCAGAACAGTTTCTGCAAAGTACATCCTTGCCATGTCTACAGGTAAGGGACCCATATTCTTCATCAAAGTAGCACAGTCTCCACCTGTGAAAACAGGACAAATGTTCTAGATGATGCTTTAAATTCTGAGATGTATCAGTATAATCCATACAAGTTGCAGAAGTAGTGTATTGGCTTTGCGTGGCAAGGTTTGGGAGGCGGGGGGGGGGTTACAGGGGTGGCTTCTGTAAGAAGCTGCTGGAAGCTTCCCCTGTGTTCGACACAGCCCATACCAGCCGGCTCTAAGTTGGACCCGCCGCAGGCCAAGGCCGAGCCAATCAGCGATAGTGGTAACGCCTCTGTGATAACATTTTTAAGAAGGAAAAAAAAGTTGGGACAGACAGAAACAGCAGCCGGAGAGAGAGTGAGAACATGTAAGAGAAACAACACTGCAGACACCAAGGTCAGTGAAGAAGGAGGGGGAGGAGATGCTCCAGGCGCCGGAGCAGAGATTCCCCTGCAGCCCGTGGTGAAGACCATGGCGAGGCAGGTTGTCCCCCTGCAGCCCATGGAGGTCCATGGTGGAGCAGATATCCACCTGCAGCCCGTGGAGGACCCCACGCTGGAGCAGGTGGATGCCTGAAGGAGGCTGTGACCCCGTGGGAAGCCTGCGCTGGAGCAGGATCCTGGCAGGACCTATGGATCTGTGGAGAGAGGAGCCCACGGAGCAGGTTTTCTGGCAGGACTTGTGACCCTGTGGGGGACCCACGCTGGAGCAGTGTGCTCCTGAAGGACTGCACGCCATGGAAAGGACCCATGCTGGAGCAGTTCATGAAGAACTGCGGCCCGTGGGAGGACCCACGTGGAGAAGTTTGTGGAGGAATGTCTCCCGTGGGAGGGACCCCACGCTGGAGCAGGGGAAGAGTGTGATGAGTCCTGCCCCTGAGGAGGATGAAGCAGCAGAAATAACGTGTGATGAACTGACCGTAGACCCCATTCCCCGTCCCCCTGTGCCACTGGGGGGGGTAGGTAGAGAATCCGGGAGTGAAGTTGTGCCCGGGAAGAAGGGAGGGGGTGGAGGGAAGGTGTTTTGAGATTTGGTTTTATTTCTCACTACCCTTCTCTGGTTGATTTGTAATAAATCAAGTTAATTTTCCCCAAGCTGAGTCTGTTTTGCCCGTGACAGTAATTGGTGAGTGATCTCTCCTGTCCTTATCTCGACCCACAAGCCCTTTGTTATATTTTCTCTCCCCCGTCCAGCTGAGGAGGGGGGAGTGATAGAACGGCTTTGGTGGGCACCTGGTGTTCAGCCAGGGTCAACCCACCACAAGTAGACACAAATTGTAGTCATAAATGTTTATTTTCCAGTTAGATGATCCAATTGAACACGTAATCACACCAACTACTGTACTAGAAAAACAGTGTGAAGCTGGAGCGAGCAGTACAAGGGTTCAGCTGGAAAACAATAAAGCCTGTGCTGCTACTTTAAAAAAATAAAAAAAAAAGCAAACACACACACCCCCGTAGCCTAGGTATCTCATCTTGCACTGTCTCTGTCTTCCTTCAGGATTAGCACCTTTTCAAATTGTTTCCTCTTCCCTCTTTCTTTGCAAAAAAACCTATTACAAATACCCCAACACATGCTAATAAAAATTTGAATTCCAGAAAAGCAAACAGCATTTCCACATGAACTTTGAATGCTAGGACACTTACGATTACAGTCTATGAGGAACTTATTCAAAGAGCAATTATTTCCCATTATAGCTGGAACACAAGTGTTTTACAAGCTCTCACGAGTAGATGATGACTGGGAAAAAAGCCACCTTGTTGTTGGATTTAGATGCTAAATCTGTATTGCCAGAGTACAGAGGAGGGCCTTTCCAATGCAAGTACTATACAGCTTATTTTTCTTGGTATAAGTAAACCCCCATCTTCCTCTGTAAAACAGAACAAACACTTTACCTTCTACATATTCCATGACCATGCATAAATGACGTCTTGTTTCAAAGGAGCAATACATGCTGACAACAAATGGATTTTCTGCAAACGTCAGGATATCGCGCTCGACAAAGGCCTGTTGAATCTGGTTTCGGAGGATGAGATTCTGCTTATTAATTTTCTTCATGGCAAATCTTTGTCTGGTTTCTTTATGTCTCACAAAATAAACCGCACTGAAGAAGTTCAAATGGGAGAGAAAAAGAAAAAGGACTGAATAATTACATTAAAAATGTACTTTAAAATACATTTTTTACAAATAAATAAATATATATATAAAATACTGTATAAATATTATATAAAAAACTTGGTTTTAATTTAATGTAGTTGACTAGCCTTTCATATTAGAGAATGACTACAGACCTCATTTTGTTTCATAACCAGAATGAGTCTCAGTCAACACAAATTAGTGCACAAATTAGAAAAACAACACACACCCCCTCCAAAAACCAAAACAAACAACAGATATAGCAAATGTCCCCTCCAACAACTCTCTCAGCTCAGATGGATTTTGGGTGTTTCCATCAGCATAGGATTATATATAAAACCCAGCTATGGCACAGTGTTATAAATCATTCTGACAAATGCTTATTCTGTAAGTGTGCTGTCAGATAATTATAACTCAGACTCTGGTCCAGGGGATTTTAAAACATCACAGGTTTCTCACAAAGGTTGTTCAGAAGTTGCTCAATGGGGTGGCTCCCTCATTGCTAGGTACAAAATCTTCTGTACTTGTGCAGTCCCTGACATCAGCACTGATCCATATCAAGTGTAGGTCACCAGTAGGTAATCCAAAACAAAGATCACTGCATTAACTGCATGGTAACGTGAAATTAAGATGTATCTTGACATGCAGAATTTCCACTGGTATACTGGGTACAAAGTTTCCTATAAGCTTGGTTAGATAAGGTCAAAACAGTGGAGGAAGCAAAGTGAAACAAAACCTCATGTGGACAAGCCTTCTTACTTTCAAGGCTCAGAAGAAGGAATCACTGCCATGAAACACTGACACAGGACATTACTGCTGCATTTCTCAAAATCCCTTGTGGCAAATCCTGAAAATGTTTGCCTTGCTTGAAATCTACTTTGTAGCATTTAATGCTTATAGCATCTCCAGTATATAATTACCACAGTAGTGAGTGTTTATGGAAAGAAAGGACAAAAAGGAGAAAATGGGGGGGGAGAAGGGACTCAGTTACGTAGTTTTTAAATTCCATTTGTTGCCCCCATGAGGTCCTATTATCAGCATACAATTATTTAAACACAAAAAGCAATTCTTGCCTTACTATTTTTATGAAGATCTTCATACAGCTACCAAAGTTAGACACTAAAAACATCAACATTGTTTCTGCTTTCCTTTGTGGAGGAAAACTTGTTCTAGACAAGAAAGTTTCCCTTACTGATTCCAAAAGCTTTCATTAATCCTTTGCTCGTATGAGCATAGGGCAGGTAAGAGAAATTACACCATTATGAAAGTAGGGGAAAACCACCTTGGGCAAAACCCAAGACAAACCCCACCCTTAGTGCCTCCTACTAAGTCTCAATTCCTCCTGCCCCCTCCCAAGCTGGAATAAAGACCGAGTTATTCAGCTCCATTACTCCTCCCTGCTGGTTTCATGCCTTTTGTCCTGCACCTCTTCCTTCTGCTCCCCTCATACTCATTTCTCTCTCCACCCCTTCCTTACAACTCTTTTCCTTTGCTTTTCTTTCCTTTACATTCTGGTTTTCCCCTCTGTTTTGTTGCTATCTCCTGTCAGTCAGTCTTAGCTTCTTAATCTCATCTTGTCTTTTCCCTATTTCAGTCCCCTTGTACACTCCTGGCATGTAGAAAAGTGAGCCCTTCAGATGCCTGAAGCTTCAATCCTTAACAAAATAAAATAAAATAAAATAAATTATATGAATGAACTGAGGACTGGCTGAGGACTTGGTATGCGGATCTTTCTCAGAGCTTTAATTTGGAGAGCATGTCAAGATCAACTCTTGAAAGGCAGGTATTAACCAGAGCATATTATTACGGCATCTTAATAAATTCCATTTGCAGATCATGTGGATCTCTAAGGTCATTAGTACCTTATTTAAAGATGAAGAACTAGTAAGTTCTAAGAATGTGGTGGGTTGACCCTGGCTGGACACCAGGTGCCCACCAAAGCCGTTCTATCACTCCCCCTCCTCAGCTGGACAGGGGAGAGAAAATATAACAAAGGGCTTGTGGGTCGAGATAAGGACAGGAGAGATCACTCACCAATTACTGTCACGGGCAAAACAGACTCAGCTTGGGGAAAATTAACTTGATTTATTACAAATCAACCAGAGAAGGGTAATGAGAAATAAAACCAAATCTCAAAACACCTTCCCTCCACCCCTCCCTTCTTCCCAGGCACAACTTCACTCCCGGATTCTCTACCTATCCCCCCAGCGGCACAGGGGGACGGGGAATGGGGTTTACGGTCAGTTCATCACACGTTATTTCTGCCGCTTCATCCTCCTCAGGGGCAGGACTCATCACACTCTTCCCCTGCTCCAGCGTGGGGTCCCTCCCACAGGAGACAGTCCTCCACAAACTTCTCCAACGTGGGTCCTTCCCACGGGCTGCAGTTCTTCGCAAACTGCTCCAGCATGGGTCCCTTCCACGGGGTGCAGTCCTTCAGGAGCACACTGCTCCAGCGTGGGTCCCCCACGGGGTCACAAGTCCTGCCAGAAAACCTGCTCCGTGGGCTCCTCTCTCCACAGATCCGCAGGTCCTGCCAGGAGCCTGCTCCAGTGCGGGCTTCCCATGGGGTCACAGCCTCCTTCGGGCATCCACCTGCTCCAGCGTGGGGTCCTCCACGGGCTGCAGGTGGGCATCTGCTCCACCGTGGACCTCCATGGACTGCAGGGGGACAACCTGCCTCACCATGGTCTTCACCATGGGCTGCAGGGGAATCTCTGCTCTGGCGCCTGGAGCATCTCCTCCCCCTCCTTCTTCACTGACCTTGGTGTCTGCAGCGTTGTTTCTCTTACATGTTCTCACTCTCTCTCTGGCTGCTGTTTCTGTCTGTCCCAACAACTTTTTTCCTTCTTAAAAATGTTATCACAGAGGCGTTACCACTATCACTGATTGGCTCGGCCTTGGCTGGCGGTGGGTCCAACTCAGAGCCAGCTGGTATTGGCTCTGTCGGACACAGGGGAAGCTTCCAGCAGCCTCTCACAGAAGCCACCCCTGTAACCCCCCCCGCTACCAAAACCTTGCCACACAAAGCCAATACAAAGAGCTATCCAATCCAGCAAATATGTGGGACATGCCGGTTATGGTTCCCCAGCTCTTTAAGTTGTATTCTCCAGTCTTATAGTCACAGGCAGGTAATTGTATAAATTTCCACTAAGATTCAGTTATCCACAATTCCTCAGAAAAAAATTTTTAGTTCAGGTGTACCAGACTCACAAGAAAACTGCAATACAGCTGTCTCTCTCATGTTTATAGATGCATACACTGTTTGTACTATATAAAGTGATTTTAAATGATCTTCAATGTATAAAAATGTCTATCATTACTTATTCACATCCTCTGCTGTATATCACAGGACCTGAGCAAACAGCATTTATGCTTTAGAAAGAAAACTATGCCCTAGACAGCAGCATGTTATTCCTGCAGAAGACCTCCTTTCGTCCTCCAGGACGCTCCCAGTTCGCAGCAGTGATGCCATTTCCCCAGCCTATCAGTACACTAAACTAAGCACATTGCAACAACTGCGCCCGGGACTGCCTGTGACACCTGTGTTCTCAGCTCCCACAGTTTGAAAGATCATATTAGAATTTGCTGAAATGTCACTAAACTGATACATAGAAAATGAAATCTTCCCAAAGAGAAACAGTTAAATAAAGATATACAAATTGCCTGGACATTTAAAAAAAAAAAAAAAGAGAGAGAGAAACAGGAAATCTTCCATGTTTCTGCACAGAAGTGGGGCTTCAACTTAATCTAAATGGAAAGCCTGGAGTAAAGCACACATCTGCTGAGGCACTGAAGATGCTGAACTTTGAAGTAAAACAATGGGAACAACCACAGTGAGTTCTGGCACATAACAACTTTGTCTTGGGTAATTTTGAACCCTGATTTGCCTTGAAGCTGTCATCTTGCTACATTCTCCTAATCCTGGCATTGAACTCGCACCTTTTCTTTCCCTGCCCCAGGCCTACTTTCCCACATCTCTCTCTCTTCTTTACTTTACAGAATGTTATAGCCGGAGCATTAGGTAGAAGTTTATCTTTGGTTTATACATGCTTTTAAGAGAGAGCACAATACCTCACTCACAGTTTCTTGGCCTTGATCATTAAATGCAGCTCACGATTTTCAGTATATTATAAAAACAATCGTAAATTTGAGGATTCATTTAACACAAAAGCAATATATTAAGAACATCCAGAACATCCAATTGCCCTGTCGATCAATTCAATGACAGTAGTATGCCCTCTCTGCCTGCAAAGCCACAATCAGAGTTGCAAACTCCTATGCTTTCAAACGAAGACTTTGCTTTCCTACCTCCCCCTTTGTTTTCATAACATGGCAATAAGAGATTTCCAAAACATCCTCTGATTTCACTGTATGGATCTGTCGCAGTTTAAGCCCAGCGAGCAACGAAGCACCACGAGGCTGCTTGCTCACTCCCCCCCACCGGTGGGATAGGCAGAAGAAAATATAAAAAAAGGCTCGTGGGTTGAGACAAGGACAGGGAGAGATCACTCATTAATTATGGTCACGGGCAAAACAGACTCGACTTGGGGGGGAAAAAAAATCAATTTACTACCAATCAAATCAGAGTAGGGTAATGAAAAATAAAACCAAATCTTAAAACACCTTTCCCCCCACCCCTCCCTTCTTCCTGGGCTCAACTCCACTCCTGATTTTCTCTGCCTCCTCCCCCTGAGCAGCGCAGGGGATGGGGAATGGGGGTTGTGGTCAGTTCATCACACATTGTCTCTGCTGCTCCTTCCTCCTCAGGGGAAGGACTCCTCACACTCTTCCCCTGCTCCAGCATGGGGTCCCTCCCACAGGAGACAATCCTCCATTAACTTCTCCAATGTGAGTCCCTCCCACGGGCTGCAGTTCTTCATGAACTGCTCCAGCATGAGTTCTTTCCACGGGCTGCAGTCCTTCAGGCACACGCTGCTCCAGCACAGGCTTCCCATGGAGTCATGGCCTTCTTTGGGGGCATTCACCTGCTCCGGCGTGGGGTCCTCCACAGGCTGCAGGTGGGCATCTGCTCCACCGTTCACCTCCACCTCCACCGATCTTGGTATCTGCATAGGTATTTCTCTCACATTCTCCTCTCTGCTGCATGTTTTCCCTTCTTAAATATGTTATCACAGAGGCGCTACCACCATTGCCAATGGGCTCAGCGTTGGCCAGAGGCAGGTCCGACTTGGAGCTGGAGAAGCTTGTAGCAGCTTCTCACAGGAGCCATCCCTGTAGCCCCTCCCCCACTACCAAAACCCCACCACACAAACCCAATACAGGATCTCAACAGGTGCACAAGTGCTCTGTATTTTATTGATGCTGTATTACAACAAAGCAAGCAAAGTTTACTTTTTAAGAGAGATAAAAAAATTCATAAACTGTGGCATTGTCCAAACATCACCTTCTTCCACTTCCAACATAAATCTCAACTTGAAAAAGGTCTCTAAAATACCTTTAGCTAGGCAAAAATATAAAACAGTGTGCACGTGTTAATATGACCAAAAAAAAGATAAAACATTTAACTGGGTTCCTGAATGGCTCTAACTTAACTGTTATGCAAAATGTCCCTCAAATCTTACAACCAAGAATCCTGTTCTTTCTCTAAATTACTTACAGGCTTCAGGCCTAGTTTACAGCTCTGTCCTGGGTTTGGGTGGAATAGGGGTAATTTTCACAAGAAGCTGGGAGGGGACACAGTCAGGATAGCTGACCCGAACTAGCCAAGGGGATATTTGATACCGTATGACATCATGCTCAGTATATAAACTGGGGGAGCTGGCCGGGGGGAGGAAGGATCACATCTCGGGAACAGGCTGGGCATCGGGTTCCGGGTGGTGAGCAATTGCATTATGCATCACTTGCTTCATATATTCTTTTATTATTATTTCTTCTCTCCTTGTGTTGTCCTATTAAAGTGTCCTTATCTCAACCCACGAGTTTTTACCTTTTTCTTCCAATCCTGCTCCCCATCCCACCGGGAGGGGAGGAGTGAGCGAGCACCACATGGTATTTAGTTGCCAGGTGGGCCTAAACTACAACAGTCCTTTTTGGTGCCCAACATGGGGCTTGAAGGGTTAATATAACGACAAACCTGACCAGAGTGTGTTAAAACAAATTTGTTATACGCATTTCTTACATTAGTTAGATAGTCACTGGTCACAATGTTGGTTCATTTGTTCACATGGTGGTGTTATGTAAATTCTTATATGCACTATGTATTCCTGCGGTGAAGTTTATCAACTCTGGGAGAGGGATCAGGATTATCATTTTGCTGTACTGGGTAATGTCAACGTATGAAATGATTACATCACTGGTCATGAGGTTAAGCTGGTATTTGCATGCAGCACTGTTGTCACGCCCATACCTAGGGCACCTTCTCTTGGAATTTGTTAGTAATCGCACTCAATCTATGAGGAAGATGCGGGGGGATACTTTCTCCCGCTCTTTCACCTCCCCTTTCTCCTTCAGGCTAATTACAACAGCCTTTGAGAATTTTGAATATCCTTGGGATGTTCAACCCAGAATGCTCTTATTGCTATGTCTCCTGAATGTGTCTCAGATCTTGTTTAGGGTTACACAAACATTTTTTAAGAATACCACCCAGAGATCTGCCCCAAGGCTGGATAGTCATGAGTGGCATGACATGTAGGAGACTATGGGCAGGTATCTAGAGAACTTCTCACCTCCAAAAGTTTGGAACTTCACTCCTGAACAACTACAGGACCCTGATGAAGTGATAGAATACTTGAAAGGAAAATGCTGTGGCTATTCCAAAGAGGCACAACTTACTGCGCTGTGCTGGGCCATAGCCAGTATCTACCAAACACTGCTCGATATTATGCAGCACCCTCAGGGGGGAAAGGAGGAAAAACAGAGCGACAGGTACTGTGGCTATTCCAACCTTCGTGACAAGCACTGCACCTACCCCAACCCCAGCAACAGGCGCTGCGGCTACTCCAACCCCAGTGACAGGCACTGCAGCTGAACCAGAGAATCAACTTCAGCTGGTATCAATCACCCCTATACAGAAGAAATATACAAAAAAATCAGTACACTTAGTGAGGGATGAAGATGAACCAGGGTGATCACGAGAACAGGAGGAAGAGGCAGAACCAGAGAAAATCACTCGATCCCTATCCCCGAGAGAGCTGCGAGATATGTGAAAAGATTTCAGCCATCCTCCAGGTGAGCACAATTATCACCTGGCTGCTCCGATACTGGGATAATGGGATAACGGGGCTAGTAGCGTGGAATTAGAGGGTAGGGAAGCCAAGCAGCTGGGATCCATGTCTAAGGAAGGGGGCATTGACAAGGCGATTGGAAAAGGAACACAAGCCCTCAGCCTCTGAGGGGACTTCTGTCAGGTGTGAAGGAAAGGTACCCCTTCAAGGAAGATGTTACATATCACCTAGGCAAGTGGACCACCATGGAGAGAGATATCCAGTACCTGAGGGAATTAGCCATGCTAGAGATGATTTATTACGACCTGGACAACACATAGTTACCCAGAGATCCGTATGAAGTCCAATGCACGACCCATGTGGCAGAAGTTTCTACGAAGTGTACCACCATCGTATGCCAACTCATTGGCAGTAGTGTTCTGGAAAGAAGACGAGAGACAAACGGTGGATGAAGTGGTTGGCCAACTCCAACAATACGAAGGAAGTCTCTCTTCCTCCCTATGAGCCTGCATTTTGGCTGTGCAGAAACTGCGAGACATGCTAGCCAAGAAACTGTCTTCAGAGTTCAAAGCGATTCGAGAATAAGTTCTTCCCCCTACCAGTACGGACCACTATCATCTCAGCTATTAGGAGTGAGCATTCCTCTGCTCAAGAGAGAGAATATAGAAGGTACACACCATAGGGTGCCCTGTGGTTTTATCCATGTGACCATGAAGAGGACATGAGGAAGTGGGATGGAAACCTACCGCGACCTTAGATGCACGGGTATGTGAGTTGCGAGGAAAAAACAAACACAAAAGGGGATTCTTCCAGGAAAAATGCCGCTCCAGTTTCCAGTGGGCAGTTCCCCAGGCAGAGTAGAAGGGCTGATCTCACTTCTGATCCTTTTGAAGGGACTTCTGATTCACGTTTGCAAAAAGTGAGTAATGAATACTATGGCCAGGATTACAGGGGCCCTGCCTCCAGCCAGGTGGAGGAAAAGAACAACCGGATTTATTGGGCTGTGTGGATTCGATGGCCTGGCACGTTAGACCCACAGGAGTATAAGGCTCTAGTAGACACCGGCGCACAGTGTACTCTAATGCCATCAAGTTATAAAGGGGCAGAACCCATCTGTATTTCTGGTGTGACAGGGGGATCCCAAGAGTTAACTGTATTGGAGGCTGAAGTAAGCCTAACTGGGAATGAATGGCAGAAACACCCCATTGTGAGTGGCACAGAGGACCTGTGCATCCTTGGCATAGACTATCTCAGGAGAGGGTATTTTAAGAACCCAAAGGGGTATTGGTGGGCCTTTGGTGTAGCTGCCTTGGAGACAGAGGGCATTGAACAGCTGTCTACCCTGCCTGGTCTCTCTCAAGACCCTTCGATTGTGGGGTTGCTGAGGGTTGAAGAACAATGAGTGCCAATTGCTACCACGACGGTGCACCAGCAGCAATATCGCACCAACCGAGACTACCTGATTCCCATCCATAAGTTGATTCGTCCACTGGAGAGCCAAGGAGTGATCAGCAAAACTCACTCACCCTTTAATAGTCCCATATGGCCAGTGCAAAAGTCTAATGGGGAGTGGAGACTAACAGTAGACTATGCTGGCCTGAATGAAGTTACGCCACCGCTGAGTGCTGCCATTCCAGATATGCTAGAACTTCAATACGAACTAGAGTCAAAGGCAGCCAAGTGGTATGCCACAATGGACATTGCTAATGCATTTTTCTCAATCCCTCTGGCAGCAGAGTGTCGTCCACAATTTGCCTTTACTTGGAGGGGTGTCCAGTACACTTGGAATCGATTGCCCCAGGGGTGGAAACGCAGCCCCACCATTTGTCATGGACTAATCCAGGATGCACTGGACAAGTGTGAAGCTCCAGAACACCTGCAGTACATTGATGACATCACTGTATGGGGCAACACAGCAGAAGAAGTGTTTGAGAAAGGGAAGAAAATAATCCAAATCCTTCTGAAAGCTGGTTTCGCCATAAAAGAAAGTAAGGTCAAGGGACCTGCACAGGAGATCCAGTTTTTAGGAATAAAATGGCAAGATGGATGTCGTCAGATCCCAATGGACGTGATCAACAAAATAGCAGCTACGTCTCCACCGACTAATAAAAAGGAAACACAGGCCTTCTTAGGTGTTGTGGGTTTTTGGAGAATGCATATTCCAAATTACAGTCTGAATGTAAGCCCTCTCTATCAAGTGACCGGGAAGAAGAATGATTTTAAATGGGGCCCTGAGCAACAACAAGCCTTTGAACAAATTAAATGGGAGATTGTTCATGCAGTAGCCCTTGGACCAGTCCGGGCAGGACAAGATGTTAAAAATGTGCTCTATACTGCATCCGGAGAGAATGGCCCTGTCTGGAGCCTCTGGCAAAAAGCACCTGGGGAGACCCGAGGCTGACCCCTGGGGTTTTGGAGTCGGGGATACAGAGGATCCGAGGCCCGCTATACTCCAACTGAAAAAGAGATATTGGCAGCATATGAAGGAGTTTGAGCTGCCTCAGAAGTGGTTGGTACTGAAACACAGCTCCTCTTAGCACCCCGACTGCCAGTGCTGGGCTGAATGTTCAAAGGGAGGGTCTCCTCTACACATCATGCAACTGATGCCACATGGAGTAAATGAGTCGCACTGATCACACAATGGGCTCGCATAGGAAACCCCAATCGCCCAGGAATTTTGGAAGTGATCACGGACTGGCCAGAAGGCAAAGATTTTGGAATGTCGCCAGAGGAGGAGGTGACACGTGCTGAAGGGGCCCCACTGTATAATAAACTGCCAGACAATGAGAGGCAATATGCCCTGTTCACTGATGGATCCTGTCGCATTGTGGGAAAGCATCGGAGGTGGAAGGCTGCTGTATGGAGTCCTACACAACAACTCATAGAAACTGCTGAAGGAGAAGGTGAATTGAGTCACTTTGCAGAGGTGAAAGCCATCCAGCTAGCATTAGACATTGCTGAAAGAGAAAAGTGGCCAGTGCTCTATCTCTATACTGACTCATGGATGGTGGCAAATGCCCTGTGGGGGTGGTTACAGCAATGGAAGCAGAGCAACTGGCAGCGCAGAGGTAAACCCATTTGGGCTGCTGCACTGTGGCAAGATATTGCGTCCCGGCTAGAGAACCTGGTTGTAAAAGTACGTCATGTAGATGCTCACATACCCAAGAGTCAGGCCACTGAAGAACATCAAAACAACCAGCAGGTGGATCAGGCTGCCAAGATGGAAGTGGCCCAGGTGGACCTGGACTGGCAACAAAAGGGTGAATTATTTATGGCTCAGCAGGCCCATGATACTTCAGGCCATCAGGGAAGAGATGCAACATATAGATGGGCTCGTGATCGAGGGGTGGACTTGACCATGGACATTGTCACACGGGTTATCCATGAATGTGAAACGTGCTGCAATTAAGCAAGCCAAGCGGTTAAAGCCCCTGTGGTATGGAGGGCGATGGCTGAAATATAAATATGGGGAAGCCTGGCAGATTGATTATATCACACTCCCACAAACTCACCAAGGCAAGCGCCATGTGCTTACAATGGTGGAAGCAACCACCGGGTGGCTGGAAACATATTCTGTGCCCCATGCCACCGCCGGGAACACTCTCCTGGGCCTTGAAAAGCAAGTCTTATGGCAACACACCACCCCAGAATGAATTGAGTCAAACAACAGGACTCACTTCTGAAACAACCTCATAGACACCTGGGCCAAAGAGCATGGCATTGAGTGGGTGTATCACATCCCCTATCATGCACCAGCCTCCGGGAAAATCAAACAATACAATGGACTGTTAAAGACTACATTAAGCGCAATGGGGGGCAGAACCTTCAAACACTGGGATACACATTTAGCAAAAGCCACCTGGATAGTTAACAGTAGGGGATCTACCAATTGAGCTGGCCCTGCTCAATCAAAACTTCCACGTACTGTAGAAGGGGATAAAGTCCCCATAGTGCACATGAAGAATATGCTAGGGAAGACAGTCTGGGTTACTCCTGCCTCAGGTAGATGCAAACCCATCCACGGGATTGCTTTTTGCTCAAGGGCCTGGGTGCACTTGGTGGGTGATGCGGAAGGATGGGGATGTTCAATTTGTACCTCAAGACAATTTGATTTTGGTTGAGAATAGCCAATTAATTAAATTGCATGATGTTAATTGCTCTATAACCCTGCCACTGTATGTCATTAATTCTATGGTGGTTATATACCATATCAATAGTATATACAGTAAGAATCACCCAGATCACTGAAGGATGGACTTTGATGAAACCGAGCGAAGTGTAGCAGTGATGGAACTTGAACTGGCTTCAGCAATTGGTGCCCAGCAACTTCCTCAAGATCGACATTTTCAACCCGCAGACCGTGGGCATTGGCCACGCCAAGTACACCAGCTGTGAGCTCTAGATGCAGCATGCAACAATCCAGCACCACACACCATCTCTCCTGCCCTGAAAGACTGTTATGACAGATGGAACCACAAAGTCATGGATTAAATTAACTCAATGGACACATTAGAGGGATGGCCCATAGACTAAGGGAATATCTCTGTGTGTGTGTATATATTTATATCTCAAAGACAGGAAAAGTGGTGGTGATTAATTGGAAAGTGTAGGATCTGGGCATGACGTAGATTTTATAGAATAAGGGGTGGATAATGTCCTGGGTTTGGGTGGAATAGGGGTAATTTTCACAAGAAGCTGGGAGGGGACACAGTCAGGATAGCTGACAACTAGCCAAGGGGATATTCGATACCATATGACATCATGCTCAGTATATAAACTGGGGGAGCTGGCCAGGGGGAGGAAGGATCACGTCTCAGGAACAGGCTGGGCATTGGGTTCTGGGTGGTGAGCAATTGCATTGTGCATCACTTGCTTCGTATATTCTTTTATTGTTTTTTATTATTATTATTTCTTCTCTCCTTGTGTTGTCCTATTAAAGTGTCCTTATCTCAACCCACAAGTTTTTACCTTTTTTTCCGATCCTGCTCCCCATCCCACTGGGAGGGGAGGAGTGAGCGAGCGCTGCGTGGAGCTTAGTTGCTGGCTGGGCCTAAACTATGACAAGCTCTTCGGTAGCTTCAAGTTTTAGAGCCATTTTACAGTCTAGTCTACATTCAGGCTAATCTAGCTGTATTGCTTGCTTTGACTCAATTCTCTAATTTGTCAAAGGACCTTGAACTCCTTGTGGATACACATGTACTGTACTTGCTCTTTAAAAGTTACAGCTGCTAACCAGGAACCATGTTTCATTTTCACAAGCAATTTCCTGAGAAGAGACTGATATATTCTGTACTACCCTGGAATTATGTCTGATGTTGTTTCCAGTGTCGGGGAGCCATTTACAAGGCTGTAATTCATGTTATGGCAATACAGTATAGTTTACAGATAGTTATTTAAGATCAGAATTTACAAGCAACACTGCACCATCTCCTAGCTAGACGATGCCCGTTACTAGATCGGATTTATTTGTGGGCAGGGGGAAATGCTGCCTAAAGCACTGCAGCACTCCTAACATGAGCATCCAGTGCAGTGTGGGTCTTCTGAGCCCCGGGACAACGCACACAGCCTCCTCTCAGCAACATTTCAGACTTATCCTAGTCTGCTTAGCAGCAGATGAGATGCTGGCCATCTGAAGAAGATAACACAATGGCCATGATTCTTGTCTCACAACTGATACTAGTCCTAGTTGTTTCAATAAGTCACAGATTTTGGCGAGTAAAACCACCTCTCCATATCTAACAGTAGCAACTTCTATCTTTATGGCAGCTAGTAAACAGAGGTGCAAAATGATGAAACCACTGTCCAGATTTCCTATGGGAAACTCAGTAAGAACTGTTCTGTATTTGCAAAAGAAACACTTGAGAAATTGAGTTCCTCACCAGTTTGTAGCATGCTGTACATTCAGGAAGGACAGAATTTGAGACCTTCAACATGGTAACAACCTTTCTCTACCACTGAGAGGATTGCATTAGCTGCAAATATTAGATCCTTACACATATATTAGCTACAGAAAAAAGATAAGGCACTTGGCCTGCGCTGTACTGGAAAGGGAGGCTCACTCAAGGACAATAAAGTCCATGAGTTCAAAGTTCACCATATTGAGTAAGTCCACAATGAATGATGAATATATGATCCCTAGCACAGAAACTGCCAGACTCTACTTTTTTTGAGCTGCTCTTTAAAGCCATGGGCTTCTAGGAATCAAAGCCTCTTACTCTGTATAGACCAGTCCCTCACAGGGTTAAACAGAAAAGAAGGAATGCAGTTTATTTGACCAGAAGTGGTGCTACTTAAGTGAACCTATGAAGCTGCACTCTCCCATCCCCTTCCACTTCTGAACTGGTGGTTTCCAGGCTGATGAAAAATTAACCTGATTGACGGGGTGTTATTCTGCAGCTGGGTAACTTTCTTAGGCCCATTCCCAATGCAACTACACACGAGCAAGTACTGTCAACCAGGTGGAGAAGGGACAGGAATGAGTACTCACAGGTTAGGGAGAACATGTGCTCAAGGCAATGCTGCCTCTGAGAGTTATTAAATTTATCAAATGACACCATTAGCCAGTATGTCACATACAGATTGACATTACCATCTTTGTAGAAGTAAAAGCATTCCAGGCAGATGCAAAAGTGGTATTATGTATTTGCTTTAAGCAGATACAGTTATACATTAGTGAAGAGCAACTGAACTAACATTACATTTGTTTTCAGGAAAGCAAGTGATCTTTATTTTGTTGGGCTGGTTCAGGAAAGCAGGTTGATGCCAACTTGAAGAGATGGACTACTGCTACCTGCTACCTCTTGGAAGCTGGAATATGGAAAAAATGTTGCTGTGACTCCAGTAAAAGTTTAACATTTGGGAAATATGAAAAGTTTTTGCTGGCTGAAAGAAGACAGACAGCTTGTGAAACCATTAATGACTTGGCCATCATCCTCCATGTTTACTGATTCACAGCTTGTTTAACTTATTGCATATTCCTAGCCATTCCCAAAAGCCTGCTATGCCTCATCTACTATATAGTCAATTAATTGCACTACAAATGAGTTTACTCAACCAATTAAAAGCAGAGAACTGCTAAGATATTTACTCAAACCTTCACAAAACCAATGGTTTATATTTAAACTCATCAAGTCTAATGTATCATCTGACAACTCTCTGCTACAGCATGCCAAGACCAGCAATTACCCTGTCAAGCAAAGCTTTCCATTTCACTAATGAAGACAAAAACACCACAGCAAAATCAAAGACATCAGCATGTATGGGTTTTTTTAAATTGGTTCATAATGAAACCCTCCATTATATCCTCAAAATAAATAAGATATTACAATAGCATACTAAATCTTTAATAAGTCAGAGCAGAAAATATGCCCACTGATGTATTTTTGAGAATAAATCAATGAAGCACAGGCAGAATTCACATGCTTAGGTGTCGTGGTTTCAGCCCAGCCGGTAACAAAGGACCACGCAGCCGCTCCCTCACTCCTCCCGCCCCCCTCCGGTGGGATGGGGAGGGGAATCAGAAAGGAGAAAAGGAAAAAAACCGGAACCTCGAGGGTTGAGATAAGGGCAGTTTACTGGGACAACACAAAAAGAGAAGTTACAACAACAGCAACGGTACTAACAAAAGAATATACAAAAGGAGTGATGCACAGTGCACCTGCTCACCACCCGGAACCCAACGCTCCACCACTTCCCCCACCGAAAGTCGAGAGTACTCCCCCCAGCCTGCTCCCCATTTATATACTGAGCATGATGTCACATGGTATGGAATAGCTCCTTGGCTAGTTCAGGTCAGCTGTCCCGCTGTGCCCCCCCCTCACCTCCCAGGTTCCTGTAAAAAATTAACTCTATCCCTGCTGAACCCAGGACATTATGTTATTTCAAAAAAATAATGGCCTAGATATAAACATGGAAGAGGAAAAAAAAACCTTATAGCATAACAACGATAACTTTTATTTCTGCTGCTTATACTTGTAATAAGCTGCAATAAATGCCTGTGGGGCAGTTTACTGCTTTTTATTCACAGATGGAACAGGTATTATTGCTTAATTGTACTCTATTTTGTAGATGGGTTAAAAAGTATTTAGGTAATTGTGATGTGTTCCCCTTTAAACTTGACTGTAAGTTTTGAGAAAAAAATCCTACATGCCTACATCATACATGCCATAGAAAGCCTTGGTTTTTCATCCTTTCTTTTCCAGCTTTTTAGATCCTTACTTGTCTCTTCTTTCAAATGGATAGTTGTCTCCAGTCTATATTTCTTAATGGCTCATCAAGGCTCCATCTAACTGTAACACCTATGTAGCAAGAGCCACGGGCCTACCAAACCTCTGACTTCTGGTAGCCAGCTTCACACTGCTGGTTGCAGCATGCCCTTCTACTGCCGCTCCCTCCTTTCCCCATCTCCCAGCATCCTAAAACTGCAACTAGTCTAGTGACTTATACACCCTTTTCTCCAACAGGGACCCACCCCACACAGTTCTTATCCTCCTCCAGTAAGACAGAGGAAACTGGGTAGGAGATGAAAGGGGGAAGGGAGGGGACTAAGCATCCACCAAGGGAAGGAGAAAGTGATGCAGCCAGGGAGGGGAGCAGCAGCTACTGCTAACTGCTGGAGGAAAGGCTTTTCAAGTCCTGGGGTAATTGGGAGAAACTGGTATACAGTAAGTAATGAGTTTGCTTAGAGAGAAATTCTGAGAAAATGAATTGTGGAGAGGTTGAATAGTGAGAATTTGTATTTGGATATTTACATAACTTTAATGCAAATTATGCTATTTCCTTCAGGCTTTTTGCTGAGCTATGTAAGCAGGTCTGGACACCAGTAATAGCCTCTACATGAGCTATCATGACCAACAATACTAGGCAGTACTAAATGCCTCCTGTTCCATCAAGAGCTCAGGGTTATCTTTAACTAAATCTGATCAGAGAGAGGCATTACTGTGCCCATCATCCTCAGGCCATTAAAATGGCATGCAAAACTCCAGTGGGCAGATTGCAGGTGCTTTCTCTTCCATGTCCAGGGTCTCTTCAAAGAGTGCTCAGTCCTATCAGGTTGCTGCTGCTTCCTACCTCAAGCAGAGGTAGCGCAGAGTTGAGTCAGTCTAATGGGGTCTGTGCTAGAGAGGAGCATAGCCCTCTCCTTCACTGCTGTGCTGTGACACAGCCTCATTTGGTGATGGGCTCCTCACCTCAAGATGGAAACCCCTCTTTTTTGAACCAATACATCTCTCCTGGTCCTGCAGGTTAGATCAACAGTTCCTGTCTTGATACATTTCAGTGCAGATAAGGAGCCAATCAAGGGTCTAATAGAGAGCATATGATCAGAAAAGGAGACCGAAGACAGATTTCTGTCTGCTGGTAGACACAATCCCTGCTCAGTACTTCCAGAAAACATTTATTGTTCACTTAAGGCCTAGGCTAACATAATTTTCTCTTGGTCTTCCAGGATATCTCCAGATGACTCGCTGTTTTGGGTTTGTGTGGTGGGGTTTTGGTAGTGGGGGAGGGGCTACAGGGGTGGCTCCTGTGAGAAGCTGGTAGAAGCTTCCCCGGCTCCAAGTCAGACCTGCCTCTGGCCAAGGCCGACCCAATCAGCGACGGTGGTAGCACCTCTGCGATAACATATTTAAGAAAGGGAAACTTGCAGTGGAGAGGGGAGCGGAATGTGAGAGAAACACCTATGCAGACACCAAGGTCAGTGAAGAAGGAGGGGGAGGAGGTGCACCAGAGGAGGTGATTCCCCTGCAGCCCGTGGTGAAATGGCAGGCTGTGCCCCTGCAGCCCATGGAGGTGAACGGTGGAGCAGATGCCCACTTGCAGCCTGTGGAGGACCCCACACTGGAGCAGGTGAATGCCCCCAAAGAAGGCCGTGACTCCGTGGGAAAGCCTGTGCTGGAGCAGTCTATGCCTGAATGACTGCAGCCTATGGAAGGGACCCATGCTGGAGCAGTTTGTGAAGAACTGCAGCCCATGGGAAGGACTCACATTGGAGAAGTTTGTGGAGAACTGTCTCCCATGGGAGGGACCCCACGTTGGAGCAGGGGAAGAATGAGGAGTCCTCCCCCTGAAGAGGAAGGAGCAGCAAAGACAACGTGTGATGAACTGACCGCAACCCCCATTCCCCATCCCCCTGCGCTGCTCAGGGGAGGAGGTAGAGAAAATCGGGAGTGGAGTTGAGCCTGGGAAGGAGGGAGGGGTGGAGGAAGGTGTTTTAAGATTTGGTTTTACTTCCCATTATCCTTGTTTTGATTTGATTGGTAGTAAATTAAATTGATTTTGTTTTTTCCCCAAGTTGAGTCTGTTTTTTGCCCATGACCATAAGTGGTGAGTGATCCCTCCTTGTCCTTGTCTCAACCCACGAGCGTTTATATTTTCTCCTCCCCATCCCACCGTGGCCGGGGGGGGAGGAGTGAGCAAGCAGCCTCGTGGTGCTTTGTTGCTGGCTGTGCTTAAACCACAACACTCACATACCACTGGGCACTAAGTTGTGCACTTTCCAAGTACTCAGAAACTAGCCAAGTAACAGCAATTCCTTAAAAGATAACTGGGTTGAGGATAGAAGAGTGTCCACGGAGAAGCAACAAAACAGTGCAGCCCTACTTAAGGAAATTTGTTTCCACTTCACCAATATTTTTAGGTCAAGTAAGCACTCATTTTTAACAATCTGTCTCCCTACAGATGCAGTTTTATTCTGTTTCACATTTCCATAAACATAGGCTGCTTCCAGTATTATAAAGGTGGCTTTAAATCTGTGTGAAACCAGGACAATCTGCCTTTTGATTTATTCAGATTTCATCTTTGGTATTACATGATACCTACCTTCCAAAAAATCTTTGTAATGTAATATTTAGTATTTTAATTTAATGCAGTACACAGTAATGCATTATTGGCTAGCAGGCTTTCCAAAAAGTTTTTCTTGTGAACTTCAAGTCTTAGCAACAAAACAGGAAAGCGGAATTAAAAAAGCAGCAATGCAAACAAACTCGCTCACATAAACATCCCTGCAATAAGAAATAATGGGAAGTTATGCAAAAATAAAATGCAAAAGAGCTGTTGCACTCATGGATTACTCACCCATAAGCTCCATTACTAATCAGTTTAATTGTTTCAAAATCACTTTCCCGAGGTTTCCTCCGCAGCTTCAGTGAGGTATTGGAGCTCTTCAAAGTAAAAGAGGAGAAAGAACAAATTAATACAGTACTTTTTTTCAAAATCAGGGAAAAATAAAAAACAAACCAAAAAAACACCTATCACCAGGCTGTCACACCCTGATGAACCAGCTAAAAGCTCTGGTCAGTTAGCCACACAGCTAGCACAGCGAGGGACCAAAGGGGTTGCTGAAGCAAAGCTGCCTTTTCATCAAAAAGGTATCTGTTACACCATAGCTATCTGTCCACTTATCTACATGCCAGGGTTACAGCAGACAGGCACAAAGGCTTCTGGTAAAGAAGTTACTAGCAATTCCTATCTAGTTACGCACTTCTGTGAATCCCACCAGGCACTCATTGGCCATTGCAGTCTGGATTAGTCCATGGCAAATGGTGGGGCTGTGTTTCCACCCCTGGGGCAATCGATTCCAAGTGTACTGGACAGCCCTCCAAGTAAAGGCAAATTGTGGATGACACTCTGCTGCCAGAGGGATTGAGAAAAACGCATTAGCGATGTCAATTGTGGCATACCACTTGGCTGCCTTTGACTCTAGTTCGTATTGAAGCTCTAGCATATCTGGAAAGGCAGCACAAGATGTTAAAAAATGTGCTCTATACTGCAGCTGGAGAGAATGGCCCTGTCTGGAGCCTCTGGCAGAAAGCATCTGGGGAGACCTGAGGCCAACCCCTGGGGTTTTGGAGTCGAGGATATCGAGGATCCGAGGCTCGCTATACTCCAACTGAAAAAGAGATATTGGCAGCATCTGAAGGAGTTCGAGCTGCCTCAGAAGTGGTTGGTACTGAAACACAGCTCCTCTTAGCACCCCGACTGCCAGTGCTGGGCTGGATGTTCAAAGGGAGGGTCTCCTCTACACATCATGCAACTGATCCTACGTGGAGTAAATGAGTCGCACTGATAACGACGGTGCACTGGCGACAATATCACACCAACCGAGACTCTCTGATTCCCGTCCACAAGTTGATTTACCAACTGGAGAGCCAAGGAGTGATCAGCAAAACTCGCGACTCCTGTTTACAGACCCTGTGCTGAAGAGGCCCCACTGTATAATAAACTGTCAGAAAATGAGAGGCAATATGCCCTGTTCACTGATGGATCCTGTCGCATTGTGGGAAAGCATCGGAGGTGGAAGGCTGCTGTATGGAGTCCTATATGACAAGTCGCAGAAACTGCTGAGGGAGAAGGTGAATCGAGTCAGTTTGCAGAGGTGAAAGCCATCCAGCTAGCATTAGACATTGCTGAAAGAGAAAAGTGGCCAGTGCTCTATCTCTATCTCTATACTGACTCATGGATGGTGGCAAATGCCCTGTGGGGGTGGTTACAGCAATGGAAGCAGAGCAACTGGCAGTGCAGAGGTAAATCCATTTGGGCTGTTGCACTGTGGCAAGATATTGCGTCCCGGCTAGAGAATCTGGTTGTAAAAGTACGTCATGTAGATGCTCACATATCCAAGAGTCAGGCCACTGAAGAACATCAAAACAACCAGCAGGTGGATCAGGCTGCCAAGATGGAAGTGGCCCAGGTGGATCTGGACTGGCAACATAAGGGTGAGCTATTTATGGCTCAGCAGGCCCATGATACTTCAGGCCATCAGGGAAGAGATGCAACATATAGATGGGCTCGTGATCGAGGGGTGGACTTGACCATGGACGCTATCGCACAGGTTATCCATGAATGTGAAACATGTGCTGCAATTAAGCAAGCCAAGCGGTTAAAGCCCCTGTGGTATGGAGGGCGATGGCTGAAATATAAATAAGGGGAAGCCTGGCAGATTGACTATATCACACTCCCACAAACCTGCCAAGGCAAGTGCCATGTGCTTACAATGGTGGAAGCAACCACCGGATGGCTGGAAACATATCCTCTACCCCATGCCACTGCCCAGAACACTATCCTGGGCCTTGAAAAGCAGGTCTTGTGGTGACTCGGCACCCCAGAAAGAATTGAGTCAGACAACGGGACTCATTTCCGAAACAACCTCATTAGACACCTGGGCCAAAGAGCATGACATTGAGTGGGTGTATCACATCCCCTATCATGCACCAGCCTCTGGGAAAATTGAGTGATACAATGGACTGTTAAAGACTACATTGAGAGCAATGGGGGGTGGAACTTTCAAACATTGGGATACACATTTAGCAAAAGCCACCTGGTTAGTCAACACCAGAGGATCTGCCAATCGGGGTGGCCCTGCCCAGTCAGAATTTTTACGTACTGTAGAAGGGGATAAAGTCCCTGTAGTGCACATAAAAAATATGCTAGGGAAGACAGTCTGGGTTACTCCTGCCACAGGCAAAGGTAAATCCATTCATGGGATTGCTTTTGCTGAAGGGCCTGGGTGCACTTTCCCATTTTAGTAAATCTGACTCTGGCAGTACAGCGTGGTAGTAAAAAAAAATGTAGATGAGTTCTCGTTCATTCAAATAAAATTTTGTACATTTTAACTAATGTTAGGATAGACTGTGATATAATTTAGGATGGACTGTGAAAAGAGACACAAAATGAAAGAGAAAAATATGGAAGATAAAAATACAATAATTCTACCATTACAGAGGTCACTTTCACCTATTTGTATGCCAGAATATTTTCAAAATGGAGTTGTTCTGAGTACTGTATAACATTTTTCTAGCTTTAATTTTTAATTAATCTTGAAGATCTAAGTGCGAATTAGAATTGGGGGGCGGGGAGTGGGGGATGATTGACGAGGGGACGGGACTTCCAAATTCAGTATTCCAAACCCACAAGATCCTTTACAAGATGTTTTCCAAATCTCCAAAAAGTTCTGTGATCCCTTTCTAGTCAGTTTGGTAATAGTTAAGGTTGAAAGTAGATCTGGTTGGATCATTTTCAATGAAATGCTTGCTAAAGAAATATTTCAGTGCAAGATTAGTGAATATGTCAATAGAATGAATTATACAGGAGCAGAGAGAGATTTATTAAATTGCTTAGCCTGTGGAAGAATGGCTGGACGAGAGAGGACACGTATACTTAAGCCTGAGCAATCCAGGCTTTAGCAGTAGTAACTTGACCTTGGCAGATAAGACTAGCTAGAAGGAAAACAACTAAAGAGGAATGAATGTCAGCGTTACAGCTTGCCTAAGGTGCGTGCACAAAGGCGAAGCACCAACCGTATTGTTGCCTAAGGTGCGTGCACAAAGGAGAAGCACCAACCGTATTGTTGCCTAAGGCTCGTGCACAAAGGCCATTATCCAATCAAGTAGCAGCTTCTGCCGCGTGTGACTATATAAACCCTGTAGTGTTTGAATAAAGTAGAGAACGATCATACTCATATTGAGATCGCGTCGTTACTCTGGGTTCGGCTCCCACTCCGACATCTGGTAGCAGAGGACGGTTCGGCTCGACTAGGGAGTAGTGAGACCGACTTCTCCGAGCCTGCGGTAAGCAGCAAGAGGAGGGGAGTGGGAAACAACGGCTGAGGGTCGGCAGCCCTGCCCCCAGCAGGGTTTGCACGGGTGGTGTGAGGTCGCTCCTCACCCCTCAGTGGCAGCGATGGAGCTGGAAGCGGCAGCTAAGTTACTCGCCGGGATCCTCTCTAAGAGAGGGATAGAAACCCCGGTGAAACAACTAGTCCGTCTGATCAAGCTGGGGCAAGCGTGGGGACATTTCTCAGACAGCCATATGTTATTTTCGATTACGGAATGGCGGGACTTTGGGGAAACGATGTGGCAAAAGACTATAAAGGGCACGGACAAAGACGAAAAGGAGGTAAAGGCTGTTCGGGCGCTGTGGCATAGCGTGCTAGAGACTTTAAAAGAAATGAAAGCAGAGAGGGAGGTTGCCTGCGCGGCGGCACAGATGCTGGGGCCAGAGCGAAAGACAGACTCTCCAAAGCGATCAGGTTTCGGAGCAAGCCTTCGCGGGGTATTCCCGGGATTGCTCCCTGTGAGCGGGATCTCTGCCCCGGTTTGTAACAGCCCTCTGGAAGTTGCTCAGCTAGTGTCTCCGAGCCCGACACCGCTCCATGCAAATGCGGAAGTTACCGCCAGTGAGCCTCCGGTCCATACTGAGCCAGTTGAGGAAGTACAACCGATGCAGCCTCCAGGGGAGGAGACTGCAACGCCCATTGGGAGTGGCAAAGAGTTAGGTGGAGCCGTTTGCTGTCCTCCACCTCCTGCGCCTCCTCCCGAACCGCCCTCAACTCCGCCTTTGTATCCACCCTTACCAACATCGACTGGTATATCCCCTGACCCTGCGACGCCACCTTCTGAGAAGGAAGAGCAACATGCGAATGACGCTGTGACCAAAATGTTACAAACCGTTTTACAGCGCCTTGATAAATTAGAACTACAAACTGTTACCAAAGAGCAGGATAAACCTCCTTGCTTACAAAACATTATTACTCAACCACAACCCACCCGCTGGAGCGGAATTATTAAGAATGCGATTTTAGAAGGACAGCTTTCACCGCTGAACATGGCGTTTCCAGTCGTACAGGAAGCAGGAGGGCAAAAGTGGGAAGCACATGACTGGAAAATCTTACAGCAAGCACGCACTACTGTCTCCACTTACGGACTAAAATCTGAAGCTACGCACCAAATTGTGAGCTGGATTTTTTCTGCAGATCTGATGTGTCCGTATGACTGTCAAAATCTAATGAGACTTCTGCTAACGCCCACACAATATCTGTTGTGGCAATCAGCGTGGAGTCAAAGAGCCGTGAGTGCAGCTGCCCAAAGACAACGAGTTGGAGGACATTCCATTTCAAAAATCAGTAAACATCTTGTACAATTACACTTTCCAGAAGGGCAAAAAGCCACACTCAAAGTGTATGTCTTATCCCTACCGTCAACCTTGGAGGCCTTAATCGGCAGGGATGTCTTAACTCAAATTGGAGCTGTGCTAACTACTACGCCTTTTTAGCTGCGGTCACTGGCGCGCAGTCGCCCAACCCACCATTAGTGTGGAATACCAATGACCCTGTGTGGGTTGACCAGTGGCCTTTAACAGAGGAGCGACTGCAAGCAGCCAAACAGTTAGTCGCCGAACAATTAGCTGCAGAACATATCAAACCATCTGTCAGTCCATGGAACACTCCAATATTTGTAATCCCAAAGAAAAATGGAAAATGGCGATTATTACATGATCTGAGAAAAGTGAATGATCAAATGCAAACAATGGGTGCGTTGCAACCCGGAATGCCTTCCCCTAATATGTTACCTCAAGGCTGGCACATCTTAATAGTAGATCTGAAAGACTGTTTTTTTACTATTCCGCTACACCCGCAGGACACTCAACGATTCGCCTTTTCACTTCCATCAACAAATAAAACTACTCCAGCAGAACGATATGAATGGGTTGTCTTACCACAAGGCATGAAGAACTCTCCCACGCTGTGTCAGCTTTATGTCGCTTGGGCACTTCAACCACTGCGCAATCAATGGCCGGAAACCATCATTTATCACTATATGGACGACATCCTCTGTTGTCAAGAAAAACCCTTCACTGATGCGTCACTAAAACAGCTAGTCACCACCCTATCGACAAAAGGTCTTGTCATTGCTCCAGAAAAAGTGCAACGTTCAGCCCCGTGGAAATATCTAGGATGGACTATCTCGGACTCAAAAATCCGCCCACAAAAAACTGAACTTTCTACTCAAATTCAAACTCTCCACGATATACAGACTATACTTGGAGACATTCAATGGGTTCGCAATTGTGTCGGTATTTCGAATTCCGATATTGCCCCACTGACGTGCCTGTTAAGGGGTTCCAACCCAGCAGATACCGTCTCGTTGAACACAGAGCAGACAAGAACACTGCGACAAATAGGAGAAAAACTGCAACGGTCATGGTCCACACGGCGCCTGTTGGGCTTGCCAATCTCTTTATTAATTTGTAATGGTAAAACCTCACCATACACAGTCATTTGCCAATGGCAAAAGAAGAACGGGGAGATATCTTCCTCTTCTGTAACCTCTAATGCCACTGGCAAATGCGAATTGCAAAATGATGGGTTTGGTGTATTGGAATGGGTGTTTTTGAGTGTACAGCCCAAAACCAGCATTGAAACGCGTACTCAAGCAATAGCCACACTGATATGTAAGGGACGCTCGCGAATAATTGAGATGAGCGGGCATGAACCAGAGGATATTAGCATCCCTACAAATGCTGCTGACATAGACTGGTGGCTCCGTACTTCCTTACCCATACAAAATGCTCTGCTCGGCTATGACGGAAAGATTCATTCCCAACAGCCGTCAGGGAAATTGTGGCAGGTTCTTTCGCGAAACCAGTGGTTAGAAAGGTCCAAAGTGTGTACTACACCTCTGACAGAAGGGGTCACAGTATACACCGATGCGGGTCGACGATCGCATAAAGCAACATGTGTGTGGAGACACGGAACTGAATGGCAACATCATATGATTGATGGCCACCCGAGAGATTCGTTACAGACCTTAGAACTCAGTGCAGTTACCTGGGCATTAAAAAATTGGCTTAGTACTCCTCTAAATGTGGTCACAGACTCCTTGTATGTCGCAGGAGTAGTACCACGTCTCGAGGATGCACTTTTGCGGGAAACATCGAATCACAGATCAAGGACCAGTGTGGGTACCGAGCAAGAGCATCAAACCAACACTCGCACCCTCACGGTGATTAAAGAAGACGTGCATGCCCACAGTCATCAAAGATTGCACAGTTAATCCTGAAGGAGATCATTCCCGAGTTTTGTCTACGTCACGGGAAATATGCAAACGGACATGATGATTATTATTCTATTCTTATCCGTGGCTGAGGCCATTTGGCCTCCCCCCATCTTACCCAAAACTAACATATAGCTTACGCTTGCTAACCAAACTAATCAATCGACATTATGCTTGGCTATGGCTAGTGCCGACAACCCATTTTCCACGTGTTTGATAGGAGTGCTGCTGGATGACCAAGCTTGGCCCTGCCCTATGAGCTCTATAAGCTTTGAGCTTTGTTCAGGCAGGAACAAGACTGACAATTGGGATGGCATCATTCCTCAATTACCTGGGTCATTAGTCGAGCCACAGGAATTGGAACTCCTTGGTTCACTAAAGATGGATTACTGCGTACTGTTTAATTACAGCAGCAATGCCACGAAAAAAGGGCAAGTTGTCAATGCGACCTTGCCGGTGTATCGCAATGCAAGTGAGTGGTGTAATTATACAAGTGCTAACTTGTCTAGGTCCAGCAACGCCCCAATACAACTACCACCCGGGGTATTTTTAATATGTGGCGACCGAGCATGGCCTGGAGTGCCTTCTCGATTGCAAGGTGGACCATGTAGTTTGGGACGCCTGACAATATTCCTCCCAAACAACACCCAAATTTGGCAACATAGGAGGAACCATATCAGGACAAAACGTGAAACCCACGCCTTTGAATCTGATTGTGACTCGAACGTAGAATTCTGGAACCCCGGAGAAATTATAGCCGCCAGTGTCCTGGCGCCAGGAATAGCTACGTCACAAGCATTAACCCAGATGAGAAAAATGAGATGTTGGCTAGCTAAGCAGAGCAACTTAACCTCAATAGCATTGGATGGTTTGCTTACCGATGTAGATAGTATTAGACACGCTACACTACAAAATAGAGCTGCCATAGATTTTTTTATTGCTAGCGCATGGTCATGGGTGTGAAGATCTGGATGGAATGTGTTGCATGAATCTGTCAGATCATTCAGAGTCGATTCATAAAGCCCTTCAAACCATGAAGGAACAAGTAGGCAAGTTACAAGTTAGTGATGGCCTTGGATGGTTAAACAAATTACTTAGTGAATGGGGAATTACTGGCTGGTTACAAACCTTGGTCCTTAAAGGAGGTAGACTCTTGGTAATGATTCTGATCGTAATAATTGTCTTTAGCTGTATGTTTTCGTGTATTAAAACCCTCATAATGCGCATGGTCCATCAAACCTGGATTGCTCAAAAAGAAGAACGGGGAGTTGTGGAAGAATGGCTGGACGAGAGAGGACACGTATACTTAAGCCTGAGCAATCCAGGCTTTAGCAGTAGTAACTTGACCTTGGCAGATAAGACTAGCTAGAAGGAAAACAACTAAAGAGGAATGAATGTCAGCGTTACAGCTTGCCTAAGGTGCGTGCACAAAGGCGAAGCACCAACCGTATTGTTGCCTAAGGTGCGTGCACAAAGGAGAAGCACCAACCGTATTGTTGCCTAAGGCTCGTGCACAAAGGCCATTATCCAATCAAGTAGCAGCTTCTGCCGCGTGTGACTATATAAACCCTGTAGTGTTTGAATAAAGTAGAGAACGATCATACTCATATTGAGATCGCGTCGTTACTCTGGGTTCGGCTCCCACTCCGACATCTGGTAGCAGAGGATGGTTTGCTTACCGATGTAGATAGTATTAGACACGCTACACTACAAAATAGAGCTGCCATAGATTTTTTATTGCTAGCGCATGGTCATGGGTGTGAAGATCTGGATGGAATGTGTTGCATGAATCTGTCAGATCATTCAGAGTCGATTCATAAAGCCCTTCAAACCATGAAGGAACAAGTAGGCAAGTTACAAGTTAGTGATGACCTTGGATGGTTAAACAAATTACTTAGTGAATGGGGAATTACTGGCTGGTTACAAACCTTGGTCCTTAAAGGAGGTAGACTCTTGGTAATGATTCTGATCGTAATAATTGTCTTTAGCTGTATGTTTTCGTGTATTAAAACCCTCATAATGCGCATGGTCCATCAAACCTGGATTGCTCAAAAAGAAGAACGGGGAGTTGTGGAAGAATGGCTGGACGAGAGAGGACACGTATACTTAAGCCTGAGCAATCCAGGCTTTAGCAGTAGTAACTTGACCTTGGCAGATAAGACTAGCTAGAAGGAAAACAACTAAAGAGGAATGAATGTCAGCGTTACAGCTTGCCTAAGGTGCGTGCACAAAGGCGAAGCACCAACCGTATTGTTGCCTAAGGTGCGTGCACAAAGGAGAAGCACCAACCGTATTGTTGCCTAAGGCTCGTGCACAAAGGCCATTATCCAATCAAGTAGCAGCTTCTGCCGCGTGTGACTATATAAACCCTGTAGTGTTTGAATAAAGTAGAGAACGATCATACTCATATTGAGATCGCGTCGTTACTCTGGGTTCGGCTCCCACTCCGACATTAGCCCACTTGCCTGCCAGTACAGGATTCTTCCTAATTGCATATTTATGATGATTTTGAATGGTCCTTTGCTTTACTTTTAAGTTATGCTTCCTGCCACTTCCTATGTGTATTTATTCCACAACTACACTTTTGAGAAAATGTTTCCAAATATTCATCCTATATTTACTGATTTCGTTTCATCACCTCCCCCAGTTATGTTCCTTTATTACAGCACATTATCCTTTCTTTATTTCTTCAACATTTGCACAACACAAATAACTTTACAATTACAATTTCTTAAGCTACTGCTAAGCCAGTTTGCACCTTAGATTCTCCTGAGCACTTCAGCACTTCCCTTAAGCCTTCTAGTTATTCTTTCTGACTTTTCTCCAATTTGTCAGTATCCTTTCACTAAATAACACTCAGGTCTAAAACGGTATTTTAAATGCAGATGAACAAAAGCAGTAGAGTAAGAAACACCCTTCATGTCACAAATCTGGAAGCCTTTATAGGTGGCATTTTCCCAGAAAATCAGAAATTATCTCAAGATAATATGACATTTACCAGAGGATGATGTCTTTGTTTGTAGCATATCAGAACTAGTTTAACAGATACTCCATGCCTGTATTTTAAACTCTACTAACATTTGTAAATGCCTGTAAAGCACCACTGAATTATCTATGCATCCTCCAAAATTGCACTTGCTTTTTCTATCTACTTGCACTGAAAATTGACACAAAATTGTTAGAACTGCATTTCCTCTGCTGACTGAAATCCAAGGTATAAGAACCAACTTTTAAAAATAAAAATTCGAATTGAGAGCATTTAAGCCCACAATATTCAGCCCAATTAACTCCTTCAACTCGTTTTTCTTTTGCCAACCTAAACAAGCATCTGACAAAATATTACTGCATGTGTGAGAGACTGAAAGAGTTAATGTCTCAAACATAACAATGAACCCTGCATAGCAAGGAACCACAGGTGAAGAGAAGCTGATCAGCACAGATCAGCACAGGACATCAGCAACAGGACAGGGGAGGGCAAGCCAGAGGGTGCACAGCTCTGTGTTCTGATATACTGTTCTGATATGCTGAGCAGGGCAGCTCACCATTTATGGCCAAAGATCAAACAATGGTCACGTCTGCAGGGAAGGAGAAGTTACTCCCCAAACAACCCCCAAGCCCACCGACCCAATTCCCAAAGGTTCTGAAAGCACAAACCTCGCATGACACTTAATTAGCCTAATAAGTTCGAGTGCCTGCCTGAAAGAGGAGCAAGGATGATAAAAGGACACAAACTGAAGCTCCACGCATGCACTCCCACCAGAACTGGACCTTTAGACTGACTGGACCAACATTAGACCCAGGACTGGTGAAATCTTTCTCTTTTCTTTTCCTTTTTCTCTCTCTGTCTTGTTCTCTCTTTCTCTTTCCTTTTCTATAATCCCTACACCTCATCCCTTTAAAACACAAAACTGTTGACCAAGTCTGGGACTAGGAGTGGATCTAGCCTCCCCTAGGCTCTTCTCCGAGAAGGAGTCTAGAAAGCAAGGAGGTTCACTCTGAACCTCGTGACTCAACAGGAGGGATCTCTTTATTCCCTGAATTGATGTATATTGTTACCACGGGTTACATGGTTTACTGAGGTAGTTTCATGCCAATTCCTGTTGTGAGAAACCCCACCACCTACTGTTATGCTTCCCAAGTTCAGTTTGCTTCTGCCATGAATAAAATGTTTACTTGATCGTTTGGTGTTGCTTCACCTTAATTTAGTCCAAGGGAATTCCGAATTCAACATGACTCCCTGGTCTATCCAGCCCGGGTCGTGATGGTATGATACCCATTACTGTAGTCAAATATTTTCAAACACAGATTAAGAAGAATAATGCACAATCTTCCAGATTGCAAACTAACTTTCTGAATCCAGGCTATTTGCTGACTTGCTCATTTCTTCCTCATCTCTTCACTGGATCTGTTCAGACTCTTAATTTGATCATTAGCTGCCTCTGTAAATGGACTGTTTTAAAATCTGTTTAAAATCCTTTATTTTTTATGAAAGGGTTTAAATGTCCTTCTAAAAGGAAAATAAATACATTAATTAAACAGAAATAAAGGAAGCAGTGGTGGAATTTGTGGTAAAACATCCTCTACATGTTGAACAGTGTAACTTCATGGAAGCTAAAGATACTGCAACATCTAGGAAAATAGATAAGTTTCAGTTTTGTTCTAATATTTTTTGCAAGCCTTCTGTCTGCTGAGCACCATGGTGTTAATCTGAGGATTAACCACTGTTCTATTCAATCCATTTATACATATTGGGAGAAAATACAAGGTGGGGGGGGAGGGATGGATGGACGAGGGTGGACGGAGGACACCAAACACATTTGTTTTTCCTTGCTCAGATTCAGCAAAAGCAGCAAAATAACAGGAAAACTTACACTTATTGATTCATCCATTTCCAGAGTTTCTGCTGTCCCACTGTCACAGTTAGCTAGCTGAGCTATTTCTAGAAACAAAGATTAGAAATTTAATTTTAAACTATAGTAAGTACAAAACTAAATGAAATACAGAAAACCTGAGAGGTGACACTTTTCTGGAATAGTTAATAAACATGCTGTCCCATCTGTAGTACTTGTCTAATAACTTTTAAGGCATCTCCAAGCATATATAAAAAAATGCCACCTAGAAAACGAAGACCTGCTATTCAATGTCTATGCAATTTTCCACTGAATTCAAACAGCCATGAAGCAATGAAGAGCAATATTGTTATGATTGCCGAGAGGTGGGAATTCCGAGATCCATGTGTCATCTGAGCATTAAGGGAAAGGCAGCACTAATTTTCTAAGACTCCTGAAGATCTTAGGCCCTGAGGGGTTAATAGTAGGCTGCATCATTGTTGGGCTCCTTCACAGTTAGAGCAAAAAGCTTTTAGTTTAGACAGATATGGACTCCAAATTGTTTGTATCTTATACACAGACATGCTGATACGCCTAACAGAATCAGCTAAAAGCCATTTCCTTCCTAGAAGCTTATCATTTATGGAGTCACTAATACAGACAACTTCTCTGGGAATCGCTAAGATTTTGGGGGTCTACAACTTGACCTGGTTGCCCCTGGCAGGGTCAACCTATGCTGCAGAGCTCCTAAGCCTATCCTGTTCTCCAGGGGCCCAGTAACTAAGAATTCCTCTGGGTAATAAAAGCTAAATGGGACAACTAGTAGCTAAAAGACTCTGGGAAGTTTAGTGTTACTTTAATCATATACATAGTTAATTACATACTCTGCATAGCCAAAGATGCACATTTTATCATAATTATGTACTGGGGATCAGAGATAAGACTGCCTGAATTTTGTGAGGTGCATTTTTATCGTCAGTACTGTTAACTGAATTTATGAATATGAAAAATAATTGAATATTCACATAGAATATCTAAACTGGATTTTTCTATATAGTAATAAGTGACTATTACAAGTGAAATTCTGCACAACGCTGTAATCATTAAGAGCAAATTAATCACACAGATAATTTCCTGTTGGAACAGCTAAAGATTTAAAGAGTAACTCTCATATGTAATCACTATACAAAACACAACATTTGTAAAATGTAAGAATCAGAAGTAATGAAAATGTCACTTCAAAAAACCAAACATATCTTTAAAGTGTTACAGAAGCTAAAAACATTTTAAAAAATTCTGAATATTAAGTCAATAACAGTGAAAAAAGTCTCCAATGAGAATAAACAAATCTTAAAAAAAAAAGAGAGCCTAAGCTAAAATGATACAGGCCAAATTCCAAACTGGAGTGGATTTCCCTGGCAAAAGTCACAGTTTTGTGAATGTGGGGTTTTCACAATAGAAGTGTTGATGAAACCTTTATTGTATGGGTGAGAACCAAGAAAGCTAGAATAATATACTTTGACAGCCTTCTCAACTGAAATTATTTTCATAAATAGCAAATTAAAATGAGCCATTTTTAAACAGAACTTTTGCAAAATAACCATTAGCTGAGAAATACATATTATTTGCAAACAGTAGGCAGTAATGGAATGGAACCAAGCAAGAGTCAGCTTTTAGAACACGGAGCTATGGAACCATTTTGCAATGCCTGAAGAGATTTTTAAAACTCATCTAAATACTGTTAAACATCTTACCTTTTTCCTTCATTAATTTAAACCATTTCTGAAGACTCATGATTCAAAAAGATAAAGATGGTAATTTAAAAACCATGGGGAAAAATTTCTCCCTGGGGAACTCTTTAGAAATGCAGCCACCAGTCTCTGATAAGTGATGAATCTGTTGTGGTATTGCTTTCAGTACAGTATAAATTTATCTGGCGTTATCTCCAAGTAATGTATGCATCATTTCACTCAAAGAAAGGATACTACAGTTATGGCAGCAAACAGAGGAGGTAAGTAGAGAAGGGTCTAAAGAAGTAGGTTGCTTTTCTCTGCAGAGGAAGTCAAATCCCTTGCATGAACATTTATGGACATTGCAGACAGAATTTAACAGCTTATTTGGAAATACGACTCCATGTTTCAGGATAAGTGGAGTTACTGAGGTGGGTTTTGTTTGTTTTGAAAGATTTGGTTCTTCTGCGATTTAAATATTTTCCATTTTTGCATACAAGGAATTTAAAAGCTCTCTCAGGAGGATGATCTTCATGTAATATTTTTTCATACCAGTGAATGCAGTGTTTCCAAATAATTCCCTTCATAAATGATTAATCCAAGAGCATAAACCCATAGTGACATTCTTTTATTTTTGCATAGGAAATGTACTTTTATATAGAGGTACTAATTTAAAACCAAAACCAGATCATTTAAGAAGTCATTGCACAGTGATTTATACTGCTTATAAATATCACTTTTTGTGGAGAAGCAGGAAAGAATTAATATGAATCAGATAGCCTGAATTATTTGATCACAAATCTACATACACATTAACCTTTAAAATGATACACAAAATAATATAATCACCCAAATCTCCAACTGAACCAAAGGTCAGTAATCCACACATCATACACCCCTCAGTATTTACTGACAAACCACATAGCCCATTTTCCCCCTCATAAAACAAACATTTCAATTATCCTGGAATGTTTCAAAGTTTAAGTTATATTCAGCAATATTTAATTTATGAAATGCAATTATAAGATGTGTTCTAGCTGAAGTACACACACATAAAATAAATATTCACTGTGAGAAAATAATATCCCTTATTTGTATGTAACATTTGTCTCTAGACCTCTCTCACAATAAACTGTTTAAAAACATTCAAAGACATTACTAAACTTAGGTTTCTTGACTTATGCTGAGGAACACTTTTATCCAAGTGGCCAGAAAGAGTCAATCAGTAAGATAAGGTTCACGTGGCAGAACCAGGGTCAATAATACTACAACCTCAACCCACACTCCAAATTAAATCTTGCATACTTGATCAGTGAAGAATTTATGAATTGTCAGTCTAGGCCAGAACGACAGCTCTCCAAATCCAGCAGATGTGTGGAATAATTGCTGGAGGTGACTTATTGATATGTGTGTCCCCCCTCTTAAGGGAAGGTGAACCTCCAGGGCGGAATGCAGTGGATATACATGAAATCTGTTCCATAATAATTCCCTAAGCAACATAACCTGCAACCTTAGATGTTAGCAACACCAGGAGAGCTTGGTATGCTGACTCTAAGAGAAACTACATGGAGGGTAGAGCGGAGTGGAGACACCGCGGCCAGGCTCTGTGATATCACCATAGGGATAGGGAACTGGAACTACTGGAACAAGAATGAAAGGTCCCTGCATTGAATCCACTGAAGCAAGGAGGAGAAACAATGAGGTTCTGTCAATGCTATTGCCTTACTTCTGATTTATATCATAAGTGCCCAGTTCTGGAGTAGTGACACACTAAATCATGTCCTCTGGGTGAACTTTGCTCATTATAATCTCATTATAACACCAAAACACACCTCCATCCCAAAAACTACCTGCCTCCAAGGTGCGACCACTCCTCACTGAGCATGCGCTCTGAATTTTCTCTAGCATATACCTTTAAAGGTAAGGCAAGATTTTATACCAATCAAAGGAAAGGTATGTATGACTAGAGTCACTCAAGCTCCACCTAAAAATAAGAAAATAGTATAAAAGGGCTTAAGAGAGGAGGAATGCTAGGGAAGACACCATCATAGACAAGTCGAGAGGACATTGCTGACTTTTTGGATCAGTCGATGGGCTGAACCTCTCTTCCCCCCCATAGGGATGCCTACTGGGTAGGATTCGAACCCTCGGTCATACCGAGTGCTTCCCTGGGAAACTTAGAAATCTCTATAGGGTTCTTCCATAATTTAGTGTGCTTGTAGTCGACTGTATTATTATTTGCATGTGCTTTTCAGACAGTGTATTTATCACGGGCAATCCAAAAGAACCTGTACTCCTGTTGCTTTAATAAACTTTACTGTTCATTAATCTATTCATTAAAGTTTGTTGAACATGACTAAATTGAAAGTACAGTGCACTATTAGTGCATCTGTAATCATGATAGTTCAATATATTGAACGTGACCGGACTTATAGTGCTGAATTGGGCATCACTCAATCTAAGCCTAGCTGCCCCCAGCCCCTCTGATATCTGAGGACAAGCTGGAATGCAAGGAAGTTTATTTTCTGCCAAACTTCTTTACCCTTTAATGCAACAACACATCTATCTTGCAGAGAATTTTAAGCTACTTCTTGATCTTTCCCAGTACCACATGGAAAACAATATTTATATGTATTTTCCCAATTTGCCCTGCATCCTTGCTGCACTCCGAATCCAAGCAAAAAGTGCCAAGGGTGCTTTAATCTATATCTCAGATAAAAATAATACTAAATTTGGATGAGGAAGTTCTTCTGTGAAGATAGGAAGAGGACTAATAATAGGCTTGACTTGCTTCAAATCTGTTAACATAACATGAATATCACCTATAACAATATCCAATCTAATTGAATTAGATTTAACCAAATTCTTGACAACATCTGGCAGTGCTGAACACAAGCTGCTCAAGTTGAACAAAAAAGCATTTTCTTTTCACACACTTACAATATGCTCCTCCTTTGATTTAAGGAAATGTGATCTTGCACCATGAGAACTGGTTAAAAAAAGGTTATCATAGGTTTTTGCTATTATTTTGTGTTATCAAGTCCTCTCCTAGAGATCCCCCTTGTCCTGGGTCAAAACACAGAAGACAAGCTAAATGGCACTAGGTAGACCCATTTTTCATGATGACATTTCTGCTGGACTTCCAAATTGCAGGACTAGCACTGAACACAATTAACCAATTTCCATATGTCACCAGTGATAGAAGCTGGTGTCATGATTTAACCCCAGCCAGCAACCAAGCACCATGCAGCTGCTCACTCACTTCCCCCTCACCCAGTGGGATGGGGAAGAGAATTGGGAAAAAAAAAGTAAAACTCGTGGGTTGAGATAAAGACAGTTTAATAGGACAGAAAGGAAGAAACTAAAAATAATAACAACAATAATAATAAAATGACAATAGCAATAATAAAAGAATTGGAATATATGAAACAAGTGATGCACAATGCAATTGCTCACCACTTGCTGACCGATGCCCTGTTAGTTCCTGAGCAGCAATCCCTCCCAGCCAACTCCCCCCAGTTTATATACTAGATGTGATGTCATATGGTATGGAATACCCCTTTGGCCAGTTTGGGTCAGCTGTCCTGGCTGTGTCCCCTCCCAACTTCTTGTGCCCCTCCAGCCTTCTTGCTGGCTGGGCATGAGAAGCTGAAAAATCCTTGACTTTAGTCTAAACATTACTTAGCAACAACTGAAAACATCAGTGTGTTATCAACATTCTTCTCATACTGAATCCAAGACATAACACTATACCAGCTACTAGGAAGAAAATTAACTCTATCCCAGCTGAAACCAGGACACCTGGTCTCAGGATGGAAGAGAAGATGGTCTGGTTAGGAAACAGAAGTAACTAGTTTTCCCAATACTGTCCTTAAAACAAGAATCAGGCAACCAAAAATTGTGCAATGACAATACCACCATGGGAACCCAAGTTCCCCCTACATAAGTCCTCAACATGGACATATAAATTACCCAGGAAAATAAATCTTTGCAGTTTTAATAGGAATGGGAGACATTCTTCTCGGAGATTCTAAGTTGTGGGAGCCTGGGGGCACTGAAAGACAAATAACAGCTCACCCCAGTTTCATTTATACCTATGGTTGGATAACAGTTGCCATCAAATCATACCAGTAAATTTTAAGCTAGAGCTGAACTAAGAAAGTTACATTGCTAGGCTGGAAGATGATGATGAGTATCATTGACACAGTGTATTTGTAAGTGATATTCACAACAGAAAATCTCAGATAGCCTTTTTAATGCCTTTGAGTTTGTGAGAGAACCATGAGGGTTAGTGAATGCTTGCTCTGCTACCATCTTTACTTTGACTCTTCTGAGGTACACATAGATTATCACAATGAATAAATACATTGAGAAGGAAGCAACTGGGAGTCTATAGCTTGACCAGGAGATGTACTTACCTTCCAGAGGATCTTTATTTAAGCCCAGCTGGCTAATAATATATCGAGGGATGTCTGTTTTAATGCATTGCCCCTCTTTAGCATGGCCTTCAGCTGCTTCCAAAAGATAGTAAAACTCTTCAGGATCAAATTCCTAGAAGAAAAATGACCACCATCATTTTCCCTGCAGAAACTAAAGTCTTAAAACCTAACATAAAAACTTCCTTTGCTTCTTCTATTGCAAATATTTGACATTTCCCTTATTAAAAATGATACCTCGTTATTACTAGTAGCCTATTATTCTATGTCGTGGTTTAACCCCAGCCAGCAATTAAGCACCACGCAGCCACTCACTCACTCCCCCCCACCCAGTGGGATGGGGGAGAAAAATCAGGAAAAGAAGTAAAGCTCGTGGGTTGAGATAAGAACGGTTTAATAGAACAGAAAAGAAGAAACTAATAATGATAATGATAACACTAATAAAATGACAACAGTAATAATAAAAGGATTGGAATGTACAAATGATGCGCAGTGCAATTGCTCACCACCTGCCGATCGACACCCAGTTAGTCCCCGAGTGGTGATAACCCCTGCCCCCACTCCCCCCAGTTTATATACTAGATGTGATGTCACATGGTATGGAATACCCCATTGGCCACTTTGGGTCAGCTGCCCTGGCTGTGTCCCCTCCCAACTTCTTGTGCCCCTCCAGCTTTCTTGCTGGCTGGGCTTGAGAAGCTGAAAAGTCCTTGACTTTAGACTAAACATTACTTAGCAACAACTGAAAACATCAGTGTGTTATCAACATTCTTCTCATACTGAACTCAAAACATAGCACTGTACCAGCTACTAGGAAGACAATTAACTTTATTCCAGTTGAAACCAGGACAGTATCCACCCCTTATTCTATACCATTGACGTCATGCTCAGTTCCCATACCTTCAGTTACATCCTGGTCAATCATCATCACCTTTTCCGTCTCTTTGGGACATATGAACAATGATATATATATATATATATATGCATATGTGTACACACACTCACACACACAGATATCATTCCTTTAGTTTATGGGTCATGTTCATAAAATGTTCGTTGAGTTCATTTAGGTCCCGGCTCTGGGCTCCATCTGTCATACCAGTCTTTCTGGGCAGGAGGGATGGTGCAAAGTCCTCTCAGTCGGTAGAGCAGGATTGGGCTTCAGTGCGGTGTGACGAGCAGGTGACATTGGACGCAGCAGGAGGATGGTGTGCACTGTTGGATTGTTGCATGCTGAAGGCAGTTCTGGTTCCATCACTACTGCGCTTCGCTCAGTTTTATCACAGTTCATTCTTGCTTGATCTAAGTGATTCTTACTATAGTATTATGGATATAGCATATAACAATTATAGTAATGATAACATACAGGGTTATATAGCAACTAATATCATACAGTTTAATTCTGGCTATTCTCACCTAAAATCAAATCCCCTTGAGGCACACATCGGACTGCCCCATCTTTTCACATCACCCACCAAGTGCACCCAGGTCCTTGAGCAAAAGCAATCCCATGAATGGGTTTACCTTTGCCTGAGGCAGGAGTAACCCAGACTGTCTTCCCTAGCATATTTTTTATGTGCACTACAGGGACTTTATCCCCTTCTACAGTACGTAAAAGTTCTGACTGGGCACAGCCATCTCAATTGGCAGAATCTCTGGTGTTGACTAACCAGGTGGCTTTTGCTAAATGTGTATCCCAATGTTTGAAAGTTCCACCCCCCATTGCTCTCAATGTAGTCTTTAACAGTCCATTGTATCACTCAATTTTCCCAGAGGCTGGTGCATGATAGGGGATATGATACACCCACTCAATGTCATGCTGTTTGGCCCAGGTGTCTATGAGGTTGTTTCAGAAGTGAGTCCTGTTGTTTGACTCAATTCATTCTGGGGTGGTGTGTTGCCATAAGACTTGCTTTTCAAGGCCCAGGAGAGTGTTCCCGGCGGTGGCATGGGGCACAGAATATGTTTCCAGCCATCCGGTGGTTGCTTCCACCATTGTAAGCACATGGCACTTGCCTTGGCGGGTTCGTGGGAGTGTGATATAGTCAATCTGCCAGGCTTCCCCTTATTTATATTTCAGCCATCGCCCTCCATACCACAGGGGCTTTAACCGCTTGGCTTGCTTAATTGCAGCACGTTTCACATTCAAGGATAACCTGTGCGATAGTGTCCATGGTCAAGTCCACCCCTCGATCACGAGCCCATCTATATGTTGCATCTCTTCCCTGATGGCCTGAGGTATCATGGGCCTGCTGAGCCATAAATAATTCACCCTTATGTTGCCAGTCCAGATCCACCTGGGCCACTTCCATCTTGGCAGCCTGATCCACCTGCTGGTTGTTTTGATGTTCTTCAGTGGCCTGACTCTTGGATATGTGAGCATCTACATGACGTACTTTTACAACCAGATTCTCTAGCCGGGACGCAATATCTTGCCACAGCGTGGCAGCCCAAATGGGTTTACCTCTGCGCTGCCAGTTGCTCTGCTTCCATTGCTGTAACCACCCCCACAGGGCATTTGCCACCATCCATGAGTCAGTATAGAGATAGAGATAGAGCACTGGCCACTTTTCTCTTTCAGCAATGTCTAACACTAGCTGGATGGCTTTCACCTCTGCAAACTGACTCGATTCACCTTCTCCCTCAGCAGTTTCTGCGACTTGTCATATAGGACTCCATACAGCAGCCTTCCACCTCCGATGCTTTCCCACAATGCGACAGGATCCATCAGTGAACAGGGCATATTGCCTCTCATTTTCTGGCAGTTTATTATACAGTGGGGCCTCTTCAGCACGTGTCACGTCCTCCTCTGGCGACATTCCAAAATCTTTGCCTTCTGGCCAGTCCATGATCACTTCTAAAATTCCTGGGTGACTGGGGTTTCCTATGCGAGCCCATTGTGTGATCAGTGCGACTCATTTACTCCATGTGGCATCAGTTGCATGATGTGTAGAGGAGACCCTCCCTTTGAACATCCAGCCCAGCACTGGCAGTCGGGGTGCTAAGAGGAGCTGTGTTTCAGTACCAACCATTTCTGAGGCAGCTCGAACTCCTTCATATGCTGCCAATATCTCTTTTTCAGTTGGAGTATAGCAGGCCTCGGATCCTCGATATCCTCGACTCCAAAACCCCAGGGGTCGGCCTCGGGTCTCCCCGGGTGCTTTCTGCCAGAGGCTCCAGACAGGGCCATTCTCTCCGGATGCAGTATAGAGCACATTTTTAACATCTTGTCCTGCCCGGACTCGTCCAAGGGCTACTGCATGAACAATCTCCCATTTAATTTGTTCAAAGGCTTGTTGTTGCTCAGGGCCCCATTTAAAATCATTCTTCTTCCCGGTCACTTGATAGAGAGGGCTTACAATCAGACTGTAATTTGGAATATGCATTCTCTAAAACCCCACATTTTTGGAGGACATTAATTATGATTCCTATACAAAGACATTCTATTATGATTCCTATACAATGTAACGTGCTGTAAGTAATGAAAATTCATACCATTATTTCAGAGCACTATTTTATAAGAATAGTAAGTTCTTTGCCCTCAAAACTTCCCATAATCTCAGAGTGAAATTACCTATAACCATACAGAAGACTTCATCTCCCTGCAGCTGCTTGCATATAAAAATCAACTACTGAAATAAAGAAACTATGTAAATATATTGCTCTCTGCTTTTACTTCTAAATGAAAATTTGAAGTATTTTTAATCAATATGTATGTACTATGTTTTATGGAAAATAAAATTAAATAAATCACTAACTTTAGAACGAAGCCAAAATCATAAGTTGCTGAAAACAACATTTGAACTCCATTGATCCAGTTGTTCCAAATCTAGAAATGAAACATCCTCTTTTGGGAACCAACTATATTACTACTATAATTTATACCATGCCTAAAAGGCAAGCCTCAAAGAGGTAAAAAACCCAAACAAAACAAAACAAAAAAACCCCACACCTCAAAACCCTGCCTGTCCTTTAAATCTCTTGGAAATAAGTTTATTTTGCTACCTTAATAGATGATAAAAATAGGAAAGCATTGAAAGGAACAAGAAAGATTAAAAGGTTTGTTGTTTGTTTTTTTAAAAAAACAGACCTGACTTTATCTATCTTCTGGTATGAATTCATACTAAAACATCTTTCACATAGCCATTACATTCTTCAAGATGTTCTTGCCAACCATAGATCACAACATGTGCAATGGTTAATAGAGGGAGAGCCAGTCAGAGTCATGAAACATTGATGCAACAAAACAGACTTTTTGCTGGAGTAAGTCAGTTTTGTCAAAAATTTCCACAGAAGCCAGGCAGGCTGCTGAGCTGGTTTACTTCCCCGCAGGTCATTCCTTGGCCTGCCGTAATTCCCCAGGGCTTTAGTCTACCTGCTGGGTCACAAGGCACCTCTCCTAGCTCCTCAGGTTACCCAGGACTTGGGAACTCAACATCATGAAACAATTTTCATCTCCAGCCTACTCCAATGGATTTACCACAAACCCATAAACTGCCCAAACTCTCTTATTTAGCTCAAAGTCTCAGGATGCTGCTTAACTGCCTAAAAATCTGAATTAACTAAGCATTACATGCTGGTTTAGCCTTACTCTCTTCATCTGACATGCTGTTCCTAGCTGTATCTCTTATATGTTACTCCTTGGCGCTGAAGAACACAACAACGTGATGATGTGTGCCAAGACTTCCTATCTGCCTTCATCATGAAAACGTCATAATCTTACCTGCAGCAGTAGCAGATATACAGCTTCTCCTCCACTTGCTAGTAAAGTCAAGGTAATTTCAAAACAGATACTTTTAATCATATGAATATGTGTGTATATATATACACATATGCATATACGCACACACATGCAAATAATTAGAAGCAAGGAATTTCTTTACCAACTTTGTGTTTTCTTTTCCATGTGCAAATGGAGAAAATCTTTCAATATTTGGCAGTAGCTCTTGGCACATATGAAACTGCAAAAGCTTTATTCATATGATTAAAAAGTGAATACAAATAGGAGTTCACATACCATGAACACCTGAGCTAAGATCACCATCAAAAAACTGACAACGGTACTGTATGGTATCTGAAACTTCTCATGACAGAAGTGCTGGATTTATTTCCTATAATGCTATAAAGTTTCTTAGAGAGGCTGAAGTTTTCCATACCTAGTATCTATTTCAGACAGATTTTCTAAAATATCAGCCAATATTATTCAAAAGATTCCAGAGGGAAGCTATGGAAAAACAACAACAATATTGTTTCTGTAAGACTAAATTATGCCAGTTACCTTTATGGGGCAGGCTTAACAATTTCTTGCATGAGAAATTTGTTCTTTTGTCACAGTCTGCCTAAATTCGTTCAAGTTACCTGCCTTTGAAGAAAAATACTGTGCAGAGTTGTTATATTCCAGCTTAAATATCTTAAAGATCCCATCTGAAGTAAGAACACTCCAAGGCAGCTGTGCTGGCTTTCTCTGCAATTGCTGCTCTGAAAAGCTAAACAGCTGGAAGCAGCTAAGCACCAGAACACTAAGATGCAGCCAAAGGAAGCTGCGACCCTGTGGAGAGCCCATGCTGGAGCAGGCTCCTGGCAGGACCTGTGGACCCATGGAGAGAGGAGCCCATGCTGGAGCAGGTTTGCTGGCAGGACTTGTGACCCCATGGGGGACCCATGCTGGAGCAGTCTGTTCCTGAAGGACTGCACACCGTGGAAAGGACCCATGCTGGAGCAGTTTGTGAAGAACTGCAGCCCATGGGAAGGACTCACATTCTAGAAGTTTGTGGAGGACTGTCTCCCATGGGACGGACCCCATGCTGGAGCAGGGGAAGAGTGAGGAGTCCTCCCCCTGAAGAGGAAGGAGCGGCAGAGACAACGTGTGATGAACTGACCGCAACCCCCATTCCCCGTTCCCCTGCGCTGCTCGGGGGAGGAGGTAGAGAACTCTCAAGTAAAGTTAAGCCTGGGAAGAAGGGAGGGGTGGGAGGAAGGTGTTTTTAAGACTTAGTTTTTATTTCTCATTATCCTACTCTGATTTGATTGGTAATAAATTAAACTAATTTCCCCAAGCTGAATCTGTTTTGCCCATGATGGTAATTGGTGAGCGATCTCTCCCTGTCCTTATCTCGACCCATGAGCCTTTCATTATATTTTCTCTCCCCTGTCCAGCTGAGGAGGGGGAGTGATAGAGCAGCTTTGGTGGGCACCTGGCATCCAGCCAGGGTCAACCCACCACAATGGCAGAGGCAGAACATGCTAAGGTGTCCTCTTCTCTAAAGCCTTACTTTTTTTTTTTTTTAAAAAAACATCTCTTTCATGCTGATCCAGAGAACATACCTTAATTTAAATTCCTTCTGAACTGCAAGTCATGAACAAATTGTAACTGGAAACACTGAGACATGGTGTTTCCAAAACAAAACAGCCCATGGTTGAACGATCCAGGTTGTGGATTAACTGTGCCACAGATGAAGAGGCACAGCACAGAGCCAAAATCAGGTTGGAAAGAGTTATTAGCTCAGATTCAGTGCCATGCAAATGCAGTTATGACACTTTCAGGCATAACTTGAGTCTAGCAGCAGGTTAGCAGCTCCCACATAAGCCCTGCCAGCCTGAAATAGCTATGGGCAATGTCAACACTGTGATCCTGGTATTGGCAAGCACAGTGGCTCAACAAAGTCAGCTCGGGCTGCCTGCCAGGCCTGTTGGACTCAGGCTAGCTCTTACATGGTATTTGGATGTCTACGCTGTCCTCCTGAGTACACTGTGTTCTGCGAGGGTTAGTTCCACTGAACAACTGAAGCACATCGGCTCTGTGTGTAGGAGCGACTTCCTGCACCTGAGCCACCCCAGCTCCCACAGCATGGGCAGGCAAAGCAAAAACACGCCCATGTGGCCTCCCACAAGCTAGCCCAGCCTGGCAACATCAGTGCTATGCTCATGCATAAATAAGTTAACTCTTTTGTTTCTTCTGTCCCCCAGTATAACTTGGACTATCTGTATATCCAGATACACTAACACCCCTGCTGCTGTTCCCCCCAGATCAGGTACCACAGAGCTGACTGCAAGCTGCTTATAGCCCTGGCAGCTGTTGAGTAAAACAAAATTATGAAACTTGTAAGAACAACAACAACGGGAAAACCACCAAGCAATTATGATTCTGGAACAGTCTTCTCAAGAGAATAGCAAAGTCTAACAAAACAACAGAAAAAACCAACTGGTTTCAAACTGGAGCTTCCTCAATTGATGAAAGGGATCCTATAACATAATATTTGCAACAGCAGGGAACCAAACACAACTGCAGGAGGTTCCCTGCCAGTCCCATGTTCCTAAAATAAAAGCAAAAATGATCCCACCAACAATGAAGCCCTGCCCAGTTGTTTGACATGTTTCAAAAAATGATTGTAAAGGGCTTTGAATGCTAACCCAGAAGTTTTACTACACTAACAAGTGAAAAACCTACTTAAAGTAAGCATGATCTTACCAGGCATTCCAGTAAGCGAGCAGGACGAGCAATAACTATTAGGATTTTTTGGACTAGTTGCTTAATAAATACCAGTTCTCCACTCTCTGACCGCTCTTGAGCCTAAAAAATAAAAATAAAGGGATAATAAAACAAACAGCATTTGATGCACTCCTCAAGGAAGTATATATGATATCTGGGACACTTTTGCAGGTTTTGAAGCATGTACTTGAGACAAACAGCACATCATTTTCCAGATGCCAGCAGAAATAACAAGGATTTGAGCACCATTATAATTTCAAATTGAAGTAATCCCATTTGTACAATTCTAACACTGTAAAAACAATGTAAAAGTGCCTATAATGGACATAATACCTACTTTTTTTTTTTAACTTACATAGTATTATTACCATCAGTTTTGCAAAAAGGACTACATTTCAATACAACATACATCTGTCTACATGCACAGTTGTCTCTCAATTTGTTAATAATTTTGGGATGAAATGAAAACTGATCTAAGTAATATTAATAAACATAAGCAATATCCATTCCAAACTGATACTGATTTCCTATGAATATGTCATACTAAAATGACAATGATCTATATATATACGAGACCATACTTGCACAGAGAGGCCATATACAGGTACATGTAGAAAGGAAGAAAATGAAAAATTGAGTTCTACAAAGATGACAACAAAGAGGGGAAATGCTATGAAAGAATACATACAGAAAAAATACTTCTGGAAGGTTTGAAAAGATTTGCACAGTGGTCTGAGCTGCATTTCAAATTTCTTTTAAACTTTCTCCTCTAAGAACAGATGGTATAATGTAAGGGTGATAATGAATACAAAGACACCATATCATTCTCTTCCTGATTAATATATACCAATAGCCCTTCACTCAAATATCAAAGCATTTCTTTGTTCTGAATAGTACAAACTGTAGACTTAAATTTTTCCTCATCTCTTCATTATTCAAAACCACTGTCGTGGTTTAACCCCAGCCAGCAACTAAGCACCACACAGCCACCCACTCACTCCCCCCCACCCAGTGGGATGGGGGAGAAAATTGGGAAAAGAAGTAAAACTTGTGGGTTGAGATAAGAACGGTTTAATAGAACAGAAAAGAAGAAACTAATAATGACAATGATAACACTAATAAAATGACAACAGTAATGATAAAAGGATTGGAATGTACAAATGATGCACAGTGCAATTGCTCACCACCTGCCGATCGACACCCCGTTAGTCCCCGAGCAGCGATAACCCCCGCCCCCACTCCCCCCAGTTTATGTGATGTCCCATGGTATGGAATAACCCGTTGGCCAGTTTGGGTCAGCTGTCCTGGCTGTGTCCTGTGCCACCTTCTTGTGCCCCTCCACCTTTCTCACTGGCTGGGCTTGAGAAGCTGAAAAGTCCTTGACTTTAGACTAAACATTACTTAGCAACAACTGAAAACATCAGTGTTATCAACATTTTTCTCATACTGAACTCAAAACATAGCACCCTACCAGCTACTAGGAAGACAATTAACTCTATCCCAGCTGAAACCAGGACAACCACAAAGATAACTGAAAGAAAAACTAAGAAACTAACATTTTAAAAGTGATTAATATGGAAAAATAAGTACTTTTCATATAATACATATCTGTGCTGGTTTTGGCTGGGATAGAGTTAATTTTCTTCATAGTAGCTAGTATGGGGCTATGTTTTGGATTTGTGCTGAAAACAGTGTTGATAATGCTGAGATGTTTTTGTTACTGCTGAGCAGTGCTTACACAGAGTCAAGGCCTTTTCTGCTTCTCACACCACCCCACCAGCAAGTAAGTAGGCTGGGGGTGCACAAGAAGCTGGGAGGGGACACAGCTGGGACAGCTGACCCCAAATGACCAAAGGGTATTCCAGACCATATGACATCATGCTCAGCAATAAAAAGCTGGGAGAAGAAGGAGGAAGGGGGGGGACATTCAGAGTGATGGGATTTGTCTTCCCAAGTAACCGTTATGCATGATGGAGCCCTGCTTTCCTGGAGATGGCTGAACACGTGCCTGCCGATGGGAAGTAGTGAATGAATTCCTTGTTTTGCTTTGCTTGCGTGCGTGGCTTTTGCTTTACCTATTAAACTGGTCTTTATCTCAACCCACGAGTTTTCTCACTTTTACCCTTCTGATTCTGTCCCCCATCCCACTGTGGGGGGAGTGAGTAAGTGGCTGTGTGGTGCTCAGTTGCCAGCTGGGGTTAAACCATGACAATATATCTCTCTTATATTTTTGTAGTTCTAAAAAGACTATGAAAATATGAAGCTACATATTGCTTTCAATATAAACACTATAATTTAAAAACAAAAAACCAACCAAATATTTGAGAAGAATTAATCTGTGAAGTTTAAAGAAGGAAAAAAGAAAAAGGCACAAATACCACCCAGCACTCTGCAATAGGTTTTGGAAGAACCTTAATTGAACACAAGCATTTTTGTTCTGCACACTATCAACCAAGTCCAAAGAGAACTCTCTGGTAAACAAAACACCTGCCTTTTTTAATCAGTAGCAAAATTTAAAGCACCTTTATGAACACTCAGATACATATGTGCACAGAAGACTCAGTACACGTTACGTTTAAGAAGGATGAAGCAGAAAAGCATTCAGGTCCACTTGACCTTGACCTTAGAATTAAAAAAATGTTGGTTGAATCAAACTGCTCAAACCTCAAGGGAGTCTTTCCCTGGTTATGCAAAGTAATCACAACATACCAAGTAGGAGATGCAGCTTTCTACTGAATGTCACAGCTGGGAATTCACAACAAATTAATCACATCAATCCAAAGCACAACTGAGTACCCATAACCGAGTTGTGCAAAGAAACAGGTTGTGCAAAGAGCAAGTTTTCTTATTATCATATTATGCTATTGACAGTTACTATGCAGTTGACTCAAAAGTTAAGTCTGAATATTTTAAGGAATTATGTGTTTGCAAAACAGGAAATTTTTACATAATAAAGAATTTGCATCACCTAACATGACAAAATGAGTGTTTTGGTGTTTGTTTTTTTTAATGATGCACTGCTTTATATGCAGACTGGAGAATAACTCACTAGACTGGGGTTTTTAAGGTTTTGGGGGGTGGGTTGGGGGGGGCGGTTGGGGGGTTGTTTTTGTTTTGGTGTTTTTTTTCTTTAAGTGAATAAGCCATCATGTACTCTAAACTCTGCTTACTACGAAGCCATTTTAAGGGATATATTAACACAGTTCAGTGAATCTTAGCTTAGACATGTTTCTTTGTATTTTGACATTATCAATAGCATAATATAATTCATAGTCAGATATCTCCAACTGGCCAACTCTGCCTGTACTTTGGCATCATAAAAATGTGAGTATTTCACAAGAAGGTCACTAGTTCAAACTTCTTTTTGACTAGTAAGCAAGCTCTATGTATTTATTCTGTTTGAAAAAAAAGGGTTTCAATAACCCAGATATAATTAATTGATGTCTTCATTTTTGCATTGCTGTATGAAGAGAAAAAAAAACAAAATATGGCAGTTGCAGAAAACCTATTTACTGAATAGAATTTAACAAAAAAGCAGCACAGGGGGAAAAAAAAAAATCAACCAAATCCTTTAGCAAATGTTCCTGCATTTAAAAGAAAGCAGAAGAAAAGATATAAATTAAGACATTCATGGTATCTTAACATCTCAGTTGGAAAATTTCAAGACAATATCAAATCTGCTGGTCTATCACGTTAACTTTGGTTCATAACATGCTATCAAATCCCCAACAAACAACTGAGTATGTTACACTGTATTGGGTTTGTGTGGCAAGGTTTTGGTAGCCGGGGGGCTACAGGGGTGGATTCTGTGAGAAGCTGCTAGAAGCTTCCCCTATGTCCGACAGAGCCAGTGCCAGCCGGCTCCAAGATGGACCCGCTACTGGCCAAGGCTGATCAAGTCAGCGACAGTGGTAGTGCCTCTGTGATAACATATTTAAGAAGGGGAAAAAACTGCTGTGCAACTGCAGCCAGAGAGAGGAGTGAGAACATGTAAGAGGAATAACTCTGCAGACACCAAGGTCAGTGAAGAAGGAGGGGGAGGAGATGCTCCAGGTGCCAGAGCAGAGATTCCCCTGCAGCCCATGGTGAAGACCATGGTGAGGCAGGCTGTCTCCCTGCAGCCCATGAATGTCCACGGTGGAGCAGATATCCACCTGCAGCCCGTGGAGGATGCCACGCCAGAGCAGGTGGATGCCCAAAGGAGGCTGTGACCCTGTGGGAAGCCCACGCTGGAGCAGGCTCCTGGCAGGACCTGTGGAACCGTGGAGAGAGGAGCCCATGCTGGAGCAGGTTTGCTGGCAGGACTTGTGACCCCATGGGGGACCTGTGCTGGAGCAGTGTGCTCCTGAAGGACTGCACCCCATGGAACGGACATGTGGAAAGGACCCACACTGGAGCAGTTTGTGAAGATCTGCAGCCCCTGGGAAGGACCCACGTTGGAGAAGTTTGTGGAAGACTGTCTCCCGTGAGAGGGACCCCATGCTGGAGCAGGGGAAGAGTGTGAGGAGGAAGGAGCGGCAGAGACGTGACGAACTGACCACAACCCCTATTCCCCGTCCCTCTGCCACTCAGGGGGAGGAGGTAGAGAAAATTGGGAGTGAAGTTGAACCCGGGAAGAAGGGAGGGGTGGGGGGAAGGTGTTTTAAGATTTGGTTTTATTTCTCATTAACCTACTCCGATTTGACTGGTAATAAATTAGATTAATTATTTTCCCCAAGTCGAGTCTGTTTTGCCCGTGACGGTAATTGCCGAGTGATCTCCCTGTCCTTATCTTCACCCACGAGCTTTTCGTCATGTTTTGCTCCCCCTGTCCAGTTGAGGAGGGGGAGTGATAGAGCGGCTTGGTGGGCACCTGGTGTCCAGCTAGGGTCAACCCACCACATACATGCTGTACTCATTGTTTTAAAAATGATACATTCATAAAGTTTGGTGACTTATGTCATAGCGCTTTTATTTAGTCAAGTTTCAAGTTTTTCTTAATTCATTTAGCTAACTATTCTATGGCAGTTTCAACACTGTTAGAAATGACATTATTTCTGTTAATAAACAGTTTAATTATGAATGGAATATTATAAATATTTAAATCATTAAGTAACCTCCAAATAATGGAAAGCTAAGCGTTGCTGTTTGCTTTTTCAACACAGCAGGTAATTAGTAGGGTTGATAAAGTAGAAAGTGTATATGTTTCCTCATTTATCCACAGTAAATAGAATAGCAAGCCTCCTCACTTAGGGCTTATGCAAACACTTCTGTAAGCAATTTATAACTTGCACTGCATGACAAAATGCTGTTGTTTCTGAAATCTTTACAACCCATTTATTCCAGGCTAGTACACTAGGATGCCTTATAGCCTTTGTAGCGGTCATTATGTAGACTAAAACTGCTACGAATATCACTTTGACAATTATTTGTGAAACAGTCATGATTATTTCAAGGCGACAACTCTTAGGCAAAGAGATTTAAACAATTTTTCAAGCAAACATAACAGTAGTCTCATGGCTCATACCTCCTGTAGCAATTTGTCTAATTTCTGCTGTAATTCAAGGAAGTATCGTGACGTGATGAGGCCCTGGTGGGATTTATCCAAACAATCTCGAGCCAGTTCTGTGATCTGATGGTGGGTAAAACTGAGCACTCCATCTGCCAGGGGAAGGATGTTATCTGGAGAATGATTTGTTATAATGTCTCGAAGCCTCTCTTCCATTTGAGCCGTGGCCTATAGACAAATAGATACATGATACAGCTTTACATGAAACTAACAGCCTCAAAGCTTACTTCTGATTCTGCAACGTTTCTGTACCACCTAAGAAGTTACCTAGGTGGAATACATGAAATGACTGAAGCAAAAAGGCAAGCAAACAGAAAGGCAAAGTGACAGATGACATTTCCCCACATTACCAGTCCAGAAAAGCAATAGCCTTACTGTTCTATTAAGCAGATCCTCCCTTTTGTCTGCCACTGGTGATTAACTGTGCACTAATCTTGTGTTGATCACTAAACAGAACTAAAATAAGAGCCATGACTGTAAAACTTTAAGTCCAAGTTAAAATAATAATAATAAAAAAAAAATAGAGAGAACTCATGGAGGTCTACTTTGCTTTGCTAAAACTGCAGATACTACAGACCAGAATATCTTCCTTCCTTTCATATAGGTTATACCACAAAAAAATTTCACTGGGCAGAGTTTGAAAGAACACTGACTGATTAAGAGCACCACAAGCTGTCAGATGTGTCTGCAGGTTGCTAGATGTGTCTGTTTTACAGAACCAACTGTTTCTCACAGAATTGCAGATGCTTAAAAAAACCTAAAGATATTTTTCTTATTAAAAAGTAATCCCACACCTCTTAGTTCATATCTCAAACACTGAAATGAGTGGGTCATTTCACACTTCTGATTGTTGCTCAATTGCTCTGCAAATCCTGATAAATCTCTCCTCATATTTCTATGAAGAAATATGAAGAAATTTCTTCTATTTTTTTAGGTACTTTTTGGAACAGTATCAGCTTTACCTTATTTTATTTTCCAGGGATCACCAAAATCCTAGGAGCAACCGAGAGTGCAGCGCTCCTAGCAATGTGCCTGCACCTAGGAACTCATTTGTGTCTCAGATCTCTAGACACAACTGCAACACGTCCTCATTTGGTATCTCACAATCAAACCCCCACAACTGTGTGCTGATTTTCACAATTAAAATAAATATATAATGAGTGTTTGGGAAAAGGAAGAAATGCCACTAAAGAAAGGAATTTGCTGGTATATCAGCAGATGCTGCACAAGACTTAGCAACAGAAACTATTTTTGTTTTACTAATTCAGTATACACTTACCCCAAGTACACACCACCTATTGAAATTGAATGTACCATCACTTTCCAATCAGTGGAATATATTACCAGCATGATTAATTTCAAAATCAGTTCAGCAGCTTTGCCGAATGAATGTCCAGTTCTCAGGAGGGATTTTCTTTATTGTGATCTTATCTTTCTAATAAGAGCTCGGTGATGCTTTATGAAAGCCATTACAGGCTTGGATCATTAGTTCCCATACCAAAAACACCACTTACTTAAAACCTATGTTGCCTATCAATTTAGATACTGGGTATCTTAAATATAACTCATTACCTTTGGAAACCTTTCTTTGTAGACATGGTTCATCATAATTATTTCATTGTCACAGCAGGCAGGAGAACGTCCAGGGCTGCAAACAAAGCAAATTATCCCTTTAAACTTGTCTCAGCATGAACTAGAATTAGTTATTATATTTTTGTACAGTTTATTTGCACCAAAAAGTCAGCATAGGCTTCACTGGAAAGGTACATTCTCTCATCAGTGGTACACTTGGTTCCTTTCTGCTATTTCTGACCATGCCTTAAAGATTATTTCATGTGCTTGACATCTAACTGCCAACTATGTTATTTTCTTAGTTTATCACTACACTTCAGGGTAAAGGCAGTTTTGTAATACTTGTGAACATCACCTTTTTCTCAGAAGGGCAACAGGGATATATTTAACCGTTAATTATGACTATATCTGCCCCTTTGAAGGTTACATACAATCAAAATAGCAAGACCTGACCAAGAACTCTGTTAGCTGCAAGAGAAAATGATGAGAAGAATGAGTCTATTTTTTAATTTTTTTAAAAAACAGATCATAAAAGAAAAAAACCCAAAACAATCTATTTCAAATCTCACTGGCAGATAAAAGCAACAACTTCCTACAGATAATACATGGGTTCTATCAATGCTGGGGCACTGTGCCTATAAAAAACAAAGCATGAGACTTGCAGGAAAACAATCCATAAAAGGTACCCATGGCCTTGGCTAACCTATGAAACTGCTTTTTGCTATCGTGAGCCTCATTGTCAGTTATCAGTTCCTTTAAAAACCTCCATCTGATTTTCCTGGGTTGGTGACAATGGCCCATCTAGTCTGGTCTAAATGATGTGGAGTAGGAAAAAGATACCACAAAGGGAATGCCATGCGTCAACATAGGAGTTTCTCACATGAACAGAATAACTGGCTTTTGGCTTTCTAAATAGGCAAAAGTGAACAATAAAATCTGTCCCAATATATCATAGCGGTGGGTCCTTTAACTGATATGGACAATCTGTTAGAGACATCCGCAGGCAAATCCACTGAGGACACGGTAGATACCATAATTCCATCACAACACTTCTGCAGCATAACCCCCTCACTGAAAATACGTGGATCTTTTTTTTTCCCTGGAGCATTTGTACACATTCTGTGAGATCAAATGTAGGAATTTAATTTTTTTAAGTGTTAAAAGCATAACAGAAATTGAAAAAAATGAAAGATGTGGCAATAAATACAATACAGTTTTAATCTGTAATCTTCTAATGAAGAAACAGGATTTTTTTCTTAGAATCATAGAATAGTTTGGGTTGGAAGGGACCTTTAAAGGTCATCTAGTCCAACCCCCCTGCAATGAGCAGGGACATCTTCAACTAGATCAGGTTGCTCAGAGCCCTGTCCAACCTGACCTTGAATGTTTCCAGGGATGGGGCATCTACCACCTCTCTGGGCAACCTCTTTCCAGTGTTTCACCACCCTCATCGTAAAAAATTTCTTCCTTATATCTAGTCTGAATCTATTGTCTTTTAGTTTAAAACCATTAACCCTTGTCCTACTGCTACAGGCCGTGCTAAAAAGTCTGTCCCCATCTTATAAACCCTCTTTAAGTACTGAAAGGCCACAATAAGGTCTCCCCAGAGCCTTCTCTTCTCCAGGCTGAACAACACCAGCTCTCTCAGCCTTTCTTCATAGGAGAGGGGTTCCATCCCTCTGATCGTTTTTGTGGCCCTCCTCTGGACCCACTCTAAGAGGTCCATGTCTTTCCTGTGCTGAGAACTCCAGAGCTGGATGCAGTACTCCAGGTGGGGTCTCACCAGAGTGGAGTAGAGGGGCAGAATCACCTCCCTCAACCTGCTGGCCACGCTTCTTTTGATGCAGCCCAGGATATGGTTGGCTTTCTGGGCTGCGAGTGCACATTGACGGCTCATGTCCAGCTTTTCATCCACCAGTACCCCCAAGTCCTTCTCCACAGGGCTGCTCTCAATCCCTTCATCCCCCAGCCTGTATTGATACTGGAGGTTGCCCTGACCCAGGTGCAGGACCTTGCACTTGGCCTTGTTAAAACTCATGAGGTTCACATGGGACTACTTCTTGAGCTTGTCCAGGTCCCTCTGGATGGCATCCTGTGTGTCAACCACACCACTCAGCTTGGTGTCATCTGCAAACTTGCTGAGGGTGCACTTGATCCCACTGTCTATGTCGTTGATGAAGATATTAAACAGTATCGGTCCCAATATGGACCCCTGAGAGACACCACTCATCACTGATCTCCATCTGGACATTGAGCTGTTGACCACTACCCTCTGGATGCTACCATCCAACCAATTCCTCATCCACCGAACAGTCCACCCATCAAATCCATATCTCTCCAATTTAGAGAGAAGGATGTTGTGGGGAACCGTGTCAAAGGCCTTACAGAAGTCCAGATAGATGACATCTGCAGCTCTTCCCTTGTCCACTGATGTAGTGAATCCATCATAGAAGGCCACTAGGTTGGTCAGGCAAGACTTGCCCTTGGTGAAGCCATACTGGCTGTCTCGAATCACCTCCCTGTCCTCCACGTGTCTTAGCATAGCTTCTAGGAGGATCTGTTCCATGATCTTCCCAGGCACAGAGGTGAGGCTGACAGGTCAGTAGTTCCCAGGGTCCTCCTTTCTACCCTTTTTAAAAATGAGCCAGGCGCTCCTGAGGTAATGGGAGCCAACAGGGAAACACCAGTGAAATACCTCAAAGGAATTAAGGTGTGTTCCTCTAAGAAGGTGACATGGCTGACAGCCCAGCTGAAGTGCCTCTACACCAATGCACGCAGCATGGGCAACAAACAGGAGTAGTTGGAATCCACCGTGCCACTAGAAAGCTATGACCTAGTTGCCATTACTGAAACTTGGTGGGACGAATCCCATGACTGGAGCGCTGCTGTCAATGGCTACAAGCTGTTCAGAAGGGACAGGCAAGAAAGGAGGGGCGGAAGGGTTGCCTTCTCTGTCAAGAAATGGATAGATTGTGAAGAGCTGTCTCTGAAGAATAGCCATGAGCAGGTCGAAAGCTTATGGGTAAGAATAGAGACCGAGCCAACAAAGGGAACCTTGTGGTCGGTGTTTACTACAGGCTCATCTCCGTAAGATTTCCAGTGTGCTCCAGTGTAATTACAGCACAGTAATTATTAATTAATTAGTAATTATTGTATCATTTCATGTAGGTAGCAACTTCATTTATCATAATAGTCTACACAGATTTTAAATAAAATTAAAAAAGAGTTAAAATAGATTGCACTTAAAAATTAAATCCTTAAGATTTTTATACCTGTGAAACTATTTTTAAAAATTTGAAAGGATCAATACAACAACTAGAAATATACTACTTCCTTTTTTTTTTTCCCCTTCCAGTTCTTGAAAACTTATCCATAAATATTAATCTGCATTTTCCAAACCTAACCTATTCTGACAGTTTAGAACTGATCTTGGATAAAACACATCTTACACAAATGGTCACTGCAAAGGAACTGCAGAGGCCTAGCCTTTGGGAAACAAGAAACTGAAGTTCATCTTGGTTAAAGAAAATAAATGAATGCTTACCCCCCCCCAATATGTTCATCATCACATTTCTTTCCATATACTCCTAAAATATAAATACATTTCAAATTAGTTTTGCAAATAAAGACTATATTCTGTGAACAGTTTGAACTCTGGAAGAGAACCAGAGCTAGTGTCAGATCAATAATGACTAGCTCATCAAGACAGTTCACACAGGTTAGTTTCCTCCATCAAGCCCTATCTTACAGTGTTAATCACTGAAGTAAGCTATGATCAAAACCAGGAGTAAGAATTTAAAAAGACTATTAATAATTCATCCTCAGATTCTTACTTCTTTTATTATACTTCAGCAATTTTGAAAATAGAGAATGTTCCCAATGTACAAAACCATGATGCTCCAGAGTATATAAATTTAGATTCAACCCCTATTTCCAGACAAACTCACCTGAGACTTTGGGACCGAGGGCGCATTGTAGTGGGCCTGCATCTGTTATCACTGGCAATGCTCTCAGTAGTACAGAAATGTTTAGATAAAAAATGTAGTTCATCAGGTGTCGGCTGGTATGGTAACTGGTGTAGCTTCTCTTGGGATGAGCAGGATGACTACAAGAGCAGAGCAGAACGCAAGCTTCTATCATAGTGAAAAAGCATTTTCAAGACCATATTCAGTGCTCATGAATAAAGCCATTTAATTTAAAAATTATAGTTACTGTTTCCCATGCTTGACCACCAATTTAAAGAAGAAAATAAAAAATTAATCTCAACTTAATGAGCTAAATATAGACTAAGTATAAAAACTACTTCAGTCTGTATTGGCTTTGTGTGGCAAGGTTTTGGTAGCAGGGGGGGTTACAGGGGTGGCTTCTGTAAGAAGCTGCTGGAAGCTTCCCCTGTGTCCGACAGAGCCAATACCAGCCGGCTCTAAGTTGGACCCACCGCAGGCCAAGGCCGAGCCAATCAGTGATAGTGGTAACGCCTCTGTGATAACATTTTTAAGAAGGGAAAAAAAAAAGTTGTTGGGACAGAGAGAAACAGCAGCCGGAGAGAGAGTGAGAACATGTAAGAGAAACAACGCTGCAGACACCAAGGTCAGTGAAGAAGGAGGGGGAGGAGATGCTCCAGGTGCCAGAGCAGAGATTCCCCTGCAGCCCATGGTGAAGACCATGGTCAGGCAGGCTGTCCCCCTGCAGCCCATGGAGGTCCATGGTGGAGCAGATATCCACCTGCAGCCCGTGGAGGACGCCACGCCAGAGCAGGTGGATGCCCAAAGGAGGCTGTGACCCTGTGGGAAGCCCGCGCTGGAGCAGGCTCCTGGCAGGACCTGTGGATCTGTGGAGAGAGGAGCCCATGCTGGAGCAGGTTTTCTGGCAGGACCTGTGACCCCGTGGGTGACCCACGCTGGAGCAGTGTGCTCCTGAAGGACTGCACCCCGTGGAAGGGACCCATGCTGGAGCAGTTTGTGAAGAACTGCAGCCCGTGGGAAGGACCCACGTTGGAGAAGTTTGTGGAAGACTGTCTCCCATGGGAGGGACCCCATGCTGGAGCAGGGGAAGAGTGTGATGAGTCCTGCCCCTGAGGAGGATGAAGTGGCAGAAATAACATATGATGAACTGACGGTAAACCCCATTCCCCGTCCCCCTGTGCCGCTGGGGGGGTAGGTAGAGAATCCGGGAGTGAAGTTGTGCCCGGGAAGAAGGGAGGGGTGGAGGGAAGGTGTTCTGAGATTTGGTTTTATTTCTCACTACCCTTCTCTGGTTGATTTGTAATAAATCGAGTTAATTTTCCCCAAGCTGAGTCTGTTTTGCCTGTGATGGTAATTGGTGAGTGATCTCTCCTGTCCTTATCTCGACCCACAAGCCCTTTGTTATATTTTCTCTCCCCTGTCCAGCTGAGGAGGGGGGAGTGATAGAGCAGCTTTGGTGGGCACCTGGTGTTCAGCCAGGGTCAACCCACCACAAGTCCCAGAAGAAAGAGACATCGCATTTCAATAGTTCAAATTTCCTCTAAGGTAAAGATGACATCTAATGTCAGTTATACAGACCAATACTTAAGGAATAGTTAAAAAAGGATCTACTGACAATTACTTATTTGAGTAGGACAGAGTAAGTATAACTGTAGAGTACAACTTATTTCCACAACACAAATTGCAATTCTACATACTGAAGGTATTTCATTATCCAAATTAAGGCATTATCAATGCTTTTAAAAAAAATTAAATATAATCTAATTTCTTGCTGAAAAAATTAATATGCTATTTTCTCATGAAAATCTGTACATTTAAAATGAAGTGAAAGAACTTAATACATTTATCAAGATAGGTTCTATGGCTGACAAAAATGAAAGGGATTACACTGAAACCATTCACTTTTAGTTTCAAAATGAAAGATACACAGTTATGAAATTAGAAGTGCTACCACAATAACTAGCCTTGCAAAACTGCATGTAAAACCGCACTACATAAAGCAGTGCAGATGATCATACTATCGTATTTTATTGTCTTTTACGAAGCATGGCTAGCTACCTGAGCCACACTAAATGTTTGGAGGTAGAACTTTGAAACTACTTCCCTGAGCGTGGATTCGATGTCCTTGTAAAGAACATGTACATAGTTCAATGCATTAACAGCCAGCCTTTCTAATCTGGACTAATGAGTGTAGACAGAGAAATGCTCTACTGTTTCTGATACCAAAACTAGTTTCCAAGATAGCTCGTTCACAGATATCCTTGTATGACTGCATGAAGCTGCTTGGTACCATGCAGACATTCCCTTTATTTTACCTGTGGAGGGGAAAAAGTCAAAAAACTTGTACTTCTTTCTGGAGCTCTTCAGTCTCCAGCTGGCTTTTTCAAAAAATGAGATTCTTCTATATGTCAGTCTTCATGTGCAAATTATTGTTCTTATCTGTCTTCTCATATAGGACACCAAGGCCCCTGTCTGGCTGCTCTTTTATTGGAGGCCAGCACAATAAGAGCAGCCTTGTTATATCATTCCAAGTGAGGGAAATCAATAAACTTTCGTACTGTACAGACATTGCCCTACATTGCTAAGGTCAGCAGGTAATATCTAGGATGGTAAGCACAGAAACTAGACAATCTTTACAATTTCCTGGCAACTTGTGTGGCAAAAGCTGAATATATACTAATTCCTAAGAACTCAAGAAAAGATTACTTATTACACTAGATCTCATGAAGTCACCTCTTAAAAGCAAAAAAGAAAACCCACTGCTGGGAAAGCTTAACTCACACAGGACTGGTCTATGTGGGAAGGCTGCATCACGTCAGAACAAGTTAAAGTTAGCGAGATCGCATTACCTTGCTTTGCTGCAGGCTAAGAAGCACGCACACCAAGAATTTACTACAATTCACCTTGTCAAGTCACAGTAACTCATTTATGAATTTCAGCCTTAGCACATTACCATGCATAATTGAGCACACAGAATAATTTCTTTCTTATCTCACACTATGGCAGCTAGTTACAGTTAACCTCATGGCATATTTCCTACAGCCACACTCAGTAAGTTAAAAGATATTCTAGCACAATGAAATTTCCCAATACAGACCATCACATATGGCTATTTCTATAAAATCAATCTCTACCTCTTTGGCTTCAGGGGATTCTGGGAAGATCAGGAAGAAAATAACCTATATCACGCTTTTTCTCATATAAAGTGTCACAGAGTCTAGATCCAACAGGATTAAAGCGAAAATCTTCCTTTTGCTAAGGACTCTCAGTTGTATCAGGGACCATCACAGGCACAGAGTGTGTTTTCTTGGAGGTCTGAATTTTTATAAAAATAAAAAAATGTAAAAATGTAAAAATCCAAATTCTCATAGCAAAACTCTTTTAAAAAATTAGCTCTCCTGGCATTCTAGAATAGCTGCTTCAAAATTTACATAAGATTTAACATATTTTTAATATACACAGCCACAGTGCATCATGGCAAGACAAATTTGTCAGCAATACCAGCTAATGTAACCCCAAAGTCTCTTTCTTCATCTCTTTACCCTATTTCCCCATCCAAATAAGCTTCCAAGAATATAAGCTACTGGCAAAAATACACAACTGAGTATTCTCTCACTTTATCTTTTTGATAGGCTTGCTCTCCTAGAATATTCAAAATCATCTCAACTGCATCTTGTAACTGGCAAAATCTGATCCAACTTTGCTAGAATACGACACACCAAGAGTTTCTTTTCAATCAAATAATCTTAGCAGGAGATATTTTCATTTAATTTCAACTTTGTTGTGAAAACTGGTATATGTGGTACTTGCACCACTTCTAAACCTATGAACTTCCATTAAATTGATAATTCCATCAATCTCTTCACTTCCAATATAAAAAAAAGTTAAGAAAAAACAGGCTAACAGGAAATGGTGTGCTGCACTCACCTGAGCATAACCACAATCACTACAGACCCTTCTGCCCCTGCTTTGAATTTCAGTTGCTTATAAAGATCAAAGTTGTGCTCTACTGTGATGTGTAAAAACTGTTTCTGGTCTCCAGTTGATACATCTCTGGATTAACATGAATCTTCTTTATCTGGCACTGAAAAGGGAGTGTTCTGTATGTACGATTAGGCTATTGTGTGTGAAGTGGTCTCTCATTGCCTCTAAGAATTTGTAAAAATATGGAGGAGGTTGCACAGTACTAGCTGTTTGTTGTGGTTTAACCCCAGCTAGCAACTAAGCACCATGCAGCCGCTCACTCACTTCCCCCCCACCCAGTGGGATGGGGGAGAAAATCGGGAAAAGAAGTAAAGCTCGTGGGTTGAGATAAGAACGGTTTAATAGAACAGAAAAGAAGAAACTAATAATGATAATGATAACACTAATAAAATGACAACAGTAATGATAAAAGGATTGGAATGTACAAATGATGCGCAGTGCAATTGCTCACCACCTGCCGATCGACACCCAGTTAGTCCCCGAGCGGCGATAACCCCTGCCCCCACTCCCCCCAGTTTATATACTAGATGTGATGTCACATGGTATGGAATACCCCATTGGCCACTTTGGGTCAGCTGCCCTGGCTGTGTCCCCTCCCAACTTCTTGTGCCCCTCCAGCTTTTCTCGCTGGCTGGGCTTGAGAAGCTGAAAAATCCTTGACTAGACTAAACACTACTTAGCAACAACTGAAAACATCAATGTGTTATCAACATTCTTCTCATACTGAACTCAAAACATAGCACTGTACCAGCTACTAGGAAGACAATTAACTCTATCCCAGCTGAAACCAGAACACTGTTTCAGATTCTGAAAAAGTACATGAAACCAATTAAATGGGCACACTTCCAGTTTTCATTTTCTGATTCACGTATATCGTCCAGTGGGTAAAAAAAGAAAATGAAAAGCATCTCTACTAAGAAGCAAAGAAATAGTGACTAGATTTAAAATTCAGAGGTTGTCCCAGTGCTTTTGCAGGGTTCATCACCAGTAGAAGATTCTTGGGGAAAAAAAAGAAAATTATAAGAAATATATGGCATGAATTCTCTACTGCTGGTTTCTTCAGCAAAATTCAAACTTATTTATTGGAAAAACAGGTTTCTTTCCACAAGTCAGAAACTGTTTGTTCAATGCTAGGGAATACATCTGTTTTAATAAGATGTAGTCTATCCAGGAAATATCAAGGGAGAACTCAACAACAATCTATTACAGAAGTTAAGATATCCTTATCCATAAATGACAGTGCTATATTTTTTAACAAGAAATGCAAATATGATGTAAAGCTGCTCCACATTCCAGCATGCATACAGTAGTTAGTAAACTTAAGTTGGAAAGAAGTAAATAAACTAGAATTACCATTTTAAAGTTGCAGATGTCAAAGAAAAAGCATATGACTATGGATTGAAAATTAAAACTGTGTTTTGATATTTCTGACACAGCTTTTCATTTCCTTTCTAGCATAAGCCTGTTTCTTATAACAATGATGGGGTTCCTATGGCAATTACTTATTATCTGACATAACCTCCTTTACGTCAATATATTTTAAGTGAAGAGCACAGCATATTTGATCTAGTTCCAATGAGAGGTGTACAAACATGCACTATGGAAAGTGGTTAGGGAATTAATGTGAATCCAAGCAATTTGCTTGACAAAAGCAAGATCTTCATAGGAAGGAAAGCAGAGGTCAAAAATCAGTGCTACTGAGGAACAGTTCTTCAGATACATGAAATCCCCCAACCTGGTTTGAAGTCAGCAAGAAAAAGAATTGACTTGACTTTCCAGAAGCCTTTGCGGACAAAAATAAAATAGAGTTGATCATAACATAAAATGGTCAAGTTTTATCAGTGTACAAGATGTGGAACTCAACTACTTCACAAGAGAAACAGAATACACCCAATGAAAGAGAAAGCTTACTTAAATTGTAAAAGAAACATTTTTAAAAAATCAGATACCAGATATCCAATAATACGTATCATTCATAAAACAGTACTTTCATTAATGATGCAACCCTAAAGATACAAAACAATTTTTGAAGAGTCACAGTTGGATCTACAAGGACCAAGCCCTTTACTGCAGAAGATGTAATGTAACTGTCAAAATGCTTGCTATTTCCGAAGCAGGCTTCCTCCACAGATCTATCTCCCCAGTCTCTCAGGTGTGATTATCACAACAGATAGCTTAGTTCCAGGTTGTAACACAACCCAGTACTTCCTCTCCAGTATAGAGGTGTGTGCAATGTGCAAAAGTACAGATTCATACTTCTCTCACTGCCTAGCTCCTAATTATTGAAGCAAGATCTCATGCACTGCCACGGTACACGTCACAAGTCATATGGTACATGACATGGTAGGGGGGGCTGATATGAGATCACACCAAAAGGATTGCTCTAACAGGCAAAAATTAACAATGTAGACTATTATATTTATCCTATTATGTATCCCAAGGGATTATTCTATTCTAATTATAGCCATCTAAAATGCTAAATAACTCACCTATTATCATGCAGTAACATCTCACTATTGCCAAAGAAAAAGACAGGCAAATGCGTGATTCATCCCATCTTAAGATAGCGGTCTAGCCTAGGATGGATTAATTGTGTCAGGGTGGTTTCTCTTTCTTTGTGTTATCAAGGCAGCCTCACTGAAGACTTGGTACCAAACTACCATATGGTTAAAATAAGGCAGTATGTCTCCCCTCCTACTGCCCTACAGATCAAAAGGGGGCAGTTAAACACTACTCCCCTGCCAGAAAATACCTCTAAGCAAAGCACTCATTGCATAAAGTTTTCTTCTGTTTCAGTGAAGTAAAGCAGCTTTGTATCCCGTATTAATTCAAAGTCTATCAACAGTAACAAAACCTACATTGCCTTTTCCTAAGAGAAGTAAGCTAAATTTGAGAAGATACAGCATGTAATAGAAATCTATCAGTATAGCAAAGTGGATACTTACAGAAACAGTTGAGCTGGGTGTATTTGTACCATAGCCAGAAGAAGGGAGAGAAGCCAAAGACCAGCGGCGACCATCAGCCCTGTTGTGAAACTGAGGTTAGTCAAATGAACACTGCAGTATCCTAACACAGAAACATCTGTGAAAGTATTACTGTGTAAAACTGGATTCCAAAACCATGATACAAACAGGGTTTTTAATAGAGAGCAAATTTTCACAGGGGACCACAATATACAAGCATTCAGCAATGATGACTCAGGCTTATGGATTTTTTTAGAGTGTTTTTCTACTTAAAATCTATGAGATGAAACAACCAGAAAGTGAACGAACAGCTCCACAGACTTGGTCTCTGTCGTGGTTTAACCCCAGCCAGCAACTAAGCACCACACAGCCGCTCACTCACCTCCCTCACAGTGGGATGGGGGAGAGAATCAGAAGGGTAAAAGTAATAAAAATTGTGGGCTGAGATAAAGACAGTTTACTAGGTAAAGCAAAAGGCACACACGCAAGCAAAGCAAAACAAGGAATTCATTCTCTACTTCCCATCGGCAGGCAGGTGCTCAGCCATCTCCAGGAAAGCAGGGCTCCATCATGCATAATGGTTACTTGGGAAGACAAACGCCATCACTCCGAACATCCCCCCCTTCCTCCTTCTTCCCCCAGCTTTTTATTGCTGAGCATGATGTCATATTGTCTGGAATATCCCTTTGGTCAGTTGGGGTCAGCTGTCCCAGCTGTGTCCCCTCCCAACTCCTTGTGCACCCCCAGCCTACTTGCTGGTGGGGTGGTGTGAGAAGCAGAAAAGGCCTTGACTCTGTGTAAGCACTGCTCAGCAATAACTAAAACATCCCTGTACTATTAGCACTGTTTTCAGCACAAATCCAAAACATAGCCCCATACTAGCTACTATGAAGAAAATTAACTCTATCCCAGCCAAAACCAGCATAGTCTCTCACTAATATGCATAGAAATGGAACACAGGAGTCTTCACAACTCTCAGGTCCATCGGATGAAAATTAATGAGAAGTAAATTAAAAATTTGTGAACAAATGCAAACCACAATGCTCTGAACCATGGAATAACCACCACAGTCTGCTTGAAATACAAGGGTAATGCTTTCATAAGTGACATCGGTACAGGATACCAGCAAACTAGCAGGCTAAAGTCAAATAACTGGAAAGAATAATTAGATAAAAACTTAAACTTGCTAAGTGTTGGATATGTAGATCAGGAAAAACAATTTTTCAGCAAAGATCATGCTCACTCAGAGTTTAAAAAAAAAAAAAAAAATCAGAACCAAAACCAATTTCTGTTCTTCGCTACTTCAGGTGAGCTACACACAGACAACATGGAACTTGGAACATTCAAAGTGACAAACCAAAAAACAACTATGGGAGCAGCGTTTGGATTTTTGAGAAGGTAATATCTACCTGTCATTTCGGTGCCCATTACTGGAGTACAATTGTATCAAATATGTTTAAAAAAAAGCAAAATAATACATAAGTAAATAACAAAACAGGACTAGTTTTTATTAACACACAATATGATAGTGGGAGAGAGGAGATAGGAGAATTGAAGCTCTGTTTTACAGCCAGTACGAAGATCATCTCTCAAGTCTGATCTGCACAAAAAATATAATTCCATAAAGGACAACTAAAGTCATGCCAAATCAGGAACCTTAAACCTCTTGATGTAACTTCCCTACCCTTCAAGCTAACTGTCTAAAAAAACCCCTTGGCCTCTCTCCATTCTAATGTCTTATTTCCTACTGCCATTTATCCATCCACAAGCTACAACCCAAGTCTCTGGGACTTTGAATACATAGAGTGTGAGAAAAGAGGTCAAGAACCATACCTGAAATGTTGCCAATTGCAAACTACAGTACATGATTAGTGTTAAAATATAAAGAGAACATGTGGTAGAGGGACTGCTGACTGTATCAAAGACTGAACTCTGGAAAAAACTTCTTCCTCCACCATAATTTTGTTTTTAATTCATTAATTCTCCTCCCCTTCCCCCAGGTATGCATGAGCTACCTCCAGATGAATGAATGATGCCAAAAAGAGTTTTCTCTTCATTTCGGTTCAGCTGCACAAGCTAAATATGTTCACAGTTGAAAGAACTTGGAAGGTATTTAAACATGGGTGAGACCCATATATTCTGCAGCTGTGAGACAGAAAATACTTCCTTACTGAATAACTTCTATTGAACAGGGTTCCTGCATCACGTAGCAATTCTCACACAGAAGAGCCATCGAAGACAGGGATGGGATATCACAGAAAGTATCTGGGAAGCAAAGGCGGGAGAATAGGAGGCATCCATAAGGGAAGAAGGGGAAAAAAGGTAGCAAGCCCCTACAGCATTTTTCCCTGCACTCTCATACACTGCTTGTCCCTGCACTACAATGCAGTCCTACCCACTTCCCAGCAGCTATGGAAAGCAGGATCTGTTACTGTCGTGGTTTAACCCCAGCCAGCAACTAAGCACCACACAGCCACTCACTCACTCCCCCCCACCCAGTGGGATGGGGGAGAAAATCAGGAAAAGAAGTAAAACTCGTGGGTTGAGATAAGAACGGTTTAATAGAACAGAAAAGAAGAAACTAATAATGATAATGATAACACTAATAAAATGACAACAGTAATAATAAAAGGATTGGAATGTACAAATGATGCGCAGTGCAATTGCTCACCACCTGCCGATCGACACCCCGTTAGTCCCCGAGCAGCGATAACCCCCGCCCCCACTCCCCCCAGTTTATGTGACGTCCCATAGTATGGAATACCCCATTGGCCAGTTTGGGTCAGCTGCCCTGGCTGTGTCCCGTGCCAACTTCTTGTGCCCCTCCAGCTTTCTCACTGGCTGGGCTTGAGAAGCTGAAAAGTCCTTGACTTTAGACTAAACATTACTTAGCAACAACTGAAAACATCAGTGTTATCAACATTCTTCTCATACTGAACTCAAAACATAGCACCCTACCAGCTACTAGGAAGACAATTAACTCTATCCCAGCTGAAACCAGGACAGTTACCTACCCATGGGCTCATAGACACTGGACTCATACGTACCAGCAGAAGAGGCCTAAGCAGCCGCTACCAGAAGTGCAGGCTATTCCCCAGCATCGATCACCCCACCAGATGTGGGCAGAGGAAGGTGACACTCCTGCTCGTTGCCAAGGGGCCATTGGGAAGGCTGCCTCCAGCCCAGCGCACCAGCTGGCAGCACAACGGAGGGCTGCCTTCCTGCTGCAGCTCCCCTTCCTTCCACAGCTGTGTGGCATGGCCTGCAGCTGATGAGAAATTGCTATCCCAGGAAGCCCTCCTTTCCCACAGGAGGCCTCCAAACCACTTCCTTTGTTTTTCCCTCCCTTACACTTCCCCAGTTTTTTGGTATCCCCACTGACTGAGGGGGAGAGGATGGAAAAGGACTATCCATACGCTTATAATGCCTCACCTCTGCTCCTTCAACCTGCTGCATCACACACACACTGTCCTTCTCTTCCTTTGTACCTTCATTAAATTTACAATACATAACAGAAAAGGCATAATGTCAGAAGTCTGAAAACTGCTGTCATTAACACACAGGCCATTTTACTATCAAAATGCATCCTATCATAGGTTATATGAAGACAATCATAACACACTGTTATGGGTTTGTGTGGCAGGGTTTTTTGGTAGCAGAGGAGGGGCTGCAGGGGGGGCTCCTGTGAGAAGCTGCTAGAAGCTTCCCTGGCTCCAAGTTGGACGTGCCTCTGGCCAAGGCCGACCCAATCAGTGATGGTGGTAGCACCTATGCGATAACATATTTAAGAAGGGGAACCTGCAGTGAGTAGGGGGATTGGAATGTGAGAGGAACACCTATGCAGATACCGAGGTCAGCAAAGAAGGAGGGGGAGGAGGTGCACCGACGGCAGGCTGTCCCCCTGCAGCCCATGGAGGTGAACGGTGGAGCAGATGCCCACTTGCAGCCTGTGGAGGACCCCATGCCAGAGCAGGGGGATGCCCCAGAAGATGGCCGTGACTCCATGGGAAAGCCCACTGTATTGGGTCTGGCTGAGATGGAGTTAATTCTCCCCATAGCAGCCCTCATAGTGCTGTGCTCTGCATTGGTAGCTAGAAAGGTGTTGATAGCACACCAGTGTTTTGGCTACTGCTGAGCAGTGCTGGCACAGCATCAAGGCTGTCTCTCCAACATTTTTGCCCCCCTCAATGGCAGGCTGGGGCTGGGCAAGATCTTGGGAGGGGACATAGCCAGGACAGCTGACCTAAACTAACCAAACAGATATTCTATACCATATGACATCAGCTCAGCTATAAAAGCTAAGTAAAGGAAGACGGAAGGGGGGCATTTTTGTCTTCCAGAGCAACCACTATGCGTACTGTAGCCCTGCTTCCCAGGAAGTGGCTAGACATCGCCTGCTGATGGGAAGTAGAGAATAACATCAATTGTTTTTCTTTGCTTTCGCACGCGACCTTTGCTTTCTCTTTATTAAACTGTCCTTATCTTGACCCACGAGCCTTTTGTTATATTTTCTCCCCCCTGTCCAGCTGAGGAGGGGGAGTGATAGAGCGGCTTTGGTGGGCACCTGGCACCCAGCCAGGGTCAACCCACCACACCCACGTTGGATCAGCCCACAGAAAGGACCCATGCCAGGGAAGTTCGTGAAGGACTGTCTCCAGTGGGAGGGACCCCATGCTGGAGCAGGGGAAGAGTGTGAGGAGTCCTCCCCCTGAGGAGGAAGGAGAGGCAGAGACAATGTGTGGCGAACTGACCTCAAACCCCATCCCCTGTCCCCCTGTGCTACCAGAGGTAGAGAAAACCGGGAGTGGAGTTGAGCTGGGAAGGAAGGAGGGGTGGGGGGAAGATGTTTTAAGGTTTGGGTTTACTTCCCATTATCCTTGCTTTGATTTGATTTGTAGTACATTAAATTGATTTTGTTTCTTCCCCAAGTTGAGCCTGTCTTTTGCCCATGACCATAAGTGGTGAGTGATCCCTCCCTGTCCTTGTCTCAACCCAAGAGCCTTTCTTTATATTTTCTCCTCGTCCCACCATGGTGAGGAGGGGAGGAGTGAGTGAGCGGCTGTGTGGTGCTTTGTTACCAGCTGGGTTTAAACCACGGCACACATACCAAATTGATAAGAAAATTTTACATTAACACTGTCTTAAACTTTTTTATCAAACGTTTTTGCTATAAACATAGAACAAAATCAGTTTCCATAGAAAACTGCTCTGAAGAATTTCTTGAATCCCACTGAAGTGGTGAAATATTTTGAAATCACAGAAAATTCTTGTGTTAACACTCCTTTAAAAGAAAGATTTTATTTAAAACTTTTCATTTTGAAATTAACATCATTACAGGGCTCTAAAAATGGTCACAATCTAAATGAATCACTGATAGAAAAATTCATTTTTTCCTCCTGAATTTTAAGGTTTGCAAAAACATTATGATTTCAACTTTCTGTTGATTAGTGGTGGGAAAGGAAAACTACTTCTTGCCTGCTATATTTCTAAATAATTCTTAATCTTTCACATCTGCTTTTTCCATTATAAGCTATTTCAGGATTTAATGCCTCTTTCTAAAAATATGTTCACAAACAAATGTAATCTATGGAGAGATATCTTTCCTTTTTTTTAGATATTATAAAGAGGAAGTAGATTCAAAAGAAATACTCAACTTTAAGGTGTTGATTAAAAAAGTGACATCATATGCTATTAGAAAGATTGACAAGATCTACTATCGCAGATGAATTTGATTCAGATAAGAATAATAGGAATACACAAGTTTTCTCCCCTTTGGAGCTTTTAGAAAGAGTTAAGCCATTTCCTTGCATTTAGTTTTGAGAGCTTGTGTGTGCAACTTTAATGAACTCCCCAAAAATAAAGGAAGTAAAGCTATAGCGGCAAGTGCTGTCGCACTGCAAATACAAGTTACATGCCTCGCACTGTTTAATGACAAAGCCACAGCATTCCAATTTCATTTTTTGTGTATATACTCTTGGGTCGACATATAAACTCTGCCTACCCTCCCAGGCTTAGAGTTAATGAACATATTATTTGAGGTAAGCTGACAAGGTGTTAAGTGATTGTCGTGGTTTAACCCCAGCCAGCAACTAAGCACCACACAGCCACTCACTCACTGCCCCCCCACCCAGTGGGATGGGGGAGAAAATTGGGAAAAGAAGTAAAACTCGTGGGTTGAGATAAGAATGGTTTAATAGAACAGAAAAGAAGAAACTAATAATGATAATGATAACACTAATAAAATGACAACAGTAATAATAAAAGGATTGGAATGTACAAATGATGCGCAGTGCAATTGCTCACCACCTGCCGATCGACACCCCGTTAGTCCCCGAGCAGCGATAACCCCCGCCCCCACTCCCCCCAGTTTATGTGACGTCCCATAGTATGGAATACCCCATTGGCCAGTTTGGGTCAGCTGCCCTGGCTGTGTCCCGTGCCAACTTCTTGTGCCCCTCCAGCTTTCTCACTGGCTGGGCATGAGAAGCTGAAAAGTCCTTGACTTTAGACTAAACATTACTTAGCAACAACTGAAAACATCAGTGTTATCAACATTCTTCTCATACTGAACTCAAAACATAGCACCCTACCAGCTACTAGGAAGACAATTAACTCTATCCCAGCTGAAACCAGGACAGTGATATGGAACCACACTGGCACAAATAGGCAGTCTCCCATGACATGCTACCAACTTCGGTTACGGTACATTTAATAATTTACTTCACTTCAAATTCACTTTAGATCTTAAAAAATTCTACTAGCATTAATTAATCCTCACAACACTCCTATGACGAAGCTGACTGTCTCAGTTGTACAGATAGTGAAACAGGTCAAGGTCAGGTATTGAAGGTATGCTGATGGCATTGCTGCTGCCAGTAAAATCAAGCCCTGAACTCAGGACCTCTATAATAGGGCTCTTATAAGCTATGCATTTCTTTTACATGGTTAAGAAAAAAAAAAAAAAGAAAAAACTATATGTAGCTTAAAACTTCCCACATTTCAATGGATGAGGAGACAATGTCTGAATTGGATCCATTACAATTAAGTCATTACCAAAATTACATTTTTTTTTTAAACTTAAAAAGGTATGATTGCATTGTATCAATCATCCAGTACAATTTTGTTGCAACTGAAGTTTAAAAGAGTTTACGTAAGAGAGATAACACTTGTCAATCTAAGTGATAGACTTCACAGATATAGCTATGTATTTGCAATCATCTTTTAATATCTGGGTCCAACAACATTTCCTCTACACAAAATGCATGCTGCGTACTACAACCAACCTCTTACCTTCGTGCAAAAGAAAAGTGGGTTGAGGCACTGGGAGAGAAATTCCTAGGGCTATCTTGAGGACTGTTTCCTGGGGGGGGAGGGGAAACACAAATAGATAATTATTAGGGGAAAAAAACCCACACAACCCCCCCCCCAAAAAAAAACAAACAAAAAACCAAAAACATTCAGACATACTAATCCTAGCATTTCCAAGCAGGTTAGAAACTAATTTCAGAATTTCTTCTCTCACAGTCTCTGAGAAAACAAACTCTGAAATAGAATCTTATTTCAAGTCACGTTTCATTTATATTTGATTTTTAGTTAGTGGATTTTATAACTCATAGAAAACCCTCTATTTAACCCTTTAATTTGAGAATTATATTTGAGAATTATCAAATGAATTTGAGAATTAAAGTTTACAAAAACAGTATTTTAGCTTGAAAAAATATTTTTTGAATGTCAGAAACAAGGTGTTTTTTTTTAAATCACACAAATACTTGAAAGACAGAAAAATCACAGAGCATGGATTTAGCCCTTACACAAAGTCTCTACAGCATTTCCAGAGGAGCTTTAGTGTGAATTTTTCATTGTTCACTTTTTTTTCTAGCTCCGAACCCTGAACATGCAGGCAAAACATGCTGAATTAATTTTTTTTCTTTAGTTTGTTAGACCAAGGTATGAAAATGCAACCACCCTCTGTGATGAGAAGAAGCGACTGCACATTGTGAACAGGTTATAACTTTAAGGTCTGTTACTTCTTTATATTAAAGCACCCAACCTCCTGCTAACCAACATAAGTGCAGAAAGAAGGCAGCTGCTGAGAGCTGCTCCTGCCACCTCTGCCCCTCAGCACCTATAACTAGAAGAGACACAGTATCTAAAGAAGAAATAAAGATGACCCCTGGAAAAAAGAAAAAAAACTATCACAAAAGCTAAAAAGATTTGATTTAAAGTAGCACTGGCATACATCTAAAAATCAATCTTTCCTTAAATAAGGAACATTAAAGTAATAAGGATACATTCAAGTAAATTAATGTAATGCAAAGTAATCTATTTGTTGTAGCATTTTATTTTTGGAGATAAATGAGACTGCAACATTAAGCAACAGATAAAAAAAAGCTTCTATGTATTCAGTTAGAATCAACATTTAATTTTTGAGGAGAAAATTATTACCTATGTGTGAAAAGGATAGTATAACAGAGTGAGTCTTTATAAGACTTCAAGCGGCTTTGATTTCTGCTCAAAATTTTGAACTAACATTGCATTTTTCATAGTGATGTCCTTAACAGATTCCATTAATTCTATAGCAGAAAGCGTAATCGTGGAGCCATTAGGTAGCAAACACAGAGAACCCCCTTCCCTGCCTTTTTTTGGCCAGAAGCAGATGGCAAGATGCTTTTTGAGCTGTACTTAAATCATGTCTTTGTAGCTGCTCTTCCCATGGCCCCAAGAGACAAGGATTCCACTCTTGCTGGCCAATACCCCTGACTCTTTTTTGTCCATTTATCTATCATGGCTGAATTATGTCCTTCCAACATTCCCTTCTCCCCCTCAAGACCCCAGCTTCTTCATTACTCTTCAGACACTTCTGAGGGCCTAGATAATTTCAAGGTGGCAAGGATTTTCATTCCCTGAACGGATTGGAGTGAGGGAAGGAAGGAATCTGAAGCCACACATGTCGCACAGATTTCAATCTTTATTTGAGGGCCAACACAATTTATTCTTGTCCTGTATGAACTGCAAACACCAAATTACTGAGAGCAACAGTTCATTTAATTTAACAGCTAACTGGATTTCTTTTGCTGCTACCAGAGCTTATTTAATAAAGATAAGCTAAAAAAAAAATTGTAACACTGTGCAGATAAAACATGGTCACAAACTTTAGCTACTGCACTAGAAAAAAAAATAGCTGTAATTGGGAGTGTGTTGTGGACTTAGATAAGAGGAAAAAAGACAAAGACACTACCTTAAACTCTAGCAGAAAAGCAGAGAATTAGGCTTAATGCAGTGGGACATAAACAGCTTTTGACAGGAAATAATTTGACAAATCAAATTCCTTTGCACTGATAGCTATTTAAAAGTTATATATGGTTATATACTTATTTAATACACATCAACGACGTGCCTAACTGTCCATCAGTTAGTCAGAACATATGCTTAACCTTCACAAAGAAGCAAAAAACAAGGTGAAAAGATGCAATAATTTTATAACTATTGCAGCGGATTCGAGGAGATGCAGTGCTGCAAACTTCCTCGCTAGAAGCAACAAAGATCACTTCCTTATGGATAAAACCTGAAGTCAAAGTCTTATTCAGGAAGAGCATCAGATCCTGTTATTAGGAAAATCAATTTGCAAGCACCGTTTCCAATAAACAAATGAGCTTTTAAAATAACATAACTGGTAAATCTGTATACATAATACCTGGATACTAAATCCTGCAGATTTATCTAGAAGTCTAAGAACTCGGATAAGCCTGGAAACAGAGAATGAAAATCCAAACCCCAAATGACTGGAAAAACAGCTAGTGCTATTAAGGGTTTAAGGTGTGGTGTTCCAGAAAAGCAAGACAGGTTAGAAGCAGAGTCCTGTACATGACCTTCATCCATCACAGCATTCATCCACCCATCTGCAAGTCAATACCTGGGAGACTTTCAAGTAAAAACCAGTGCCCGTTAATTCTCTGTCCATATGTGCAGTGCTTGCTTATTAGTCAAATCCTGCTGGATTTTGTGATCTACTGGCTGTTGTATGTTTTATTCCTAGGGTATCTCTATGCTGCTGAGATTACTGTTGATGTTTCTGACCTGGTAAAGTAAATCCGACTGGTGGTCAGGCATTAGGTAGGTAATTAACTCCAGCATCCTCTGGGAGAAGTAACACAATGAATAGACAATCAACATACCAAGAAGATGTTTTAAATCTTTTAAAGAGGCATATGTTACAGTCACTGTATAGTATTAATGTATTTTTAATAGCTGTCTACTTACAAAATAAAGAGTTTCTGATAAAATGACTTCCTGTTAGTACTGAGTGAATAACAGTTAATGATAATTGTTATCCCAAATTCCTGATGGATCAAAAGACAGCTCCAGTTTGAAGCCTTGGTGCCATTATTTGATGGTCTTTTAAAATGAATCACAGTACATCAGCACCACAGCAATACAATATAACAATAGCAATACCATAGTGTCACGACCCAGACTGGACAGACCAGGGAGTCATGTTTAATTCGAAATTCCCTCGGGCTAAATTAAGGTGAAACGACACCAAACGATCAGTGAAAGATTTTATTTATGACAGAAGCAAACTGAACTGGGGAGGCGTGGTAGTAGGTGGCAGGGTTTCTCACAACAGGAATTGGCATAAGACTATTTCTGTAAATTGTGTAACCATATACATCAGTTCAGGGAATAAGGAGATCCCTCCCATTGACTCACGAGGTTCAGAGCAGACCCCCTTGCTTTCCAGACTCCTCCTCAGAGAAGGGCCTAGGGGCGGCTGGATCCACTCTTAGTCTCAGACTTGGTCAACGGTTTATATCTTGAAACTACCTCAGTAAAACAGGTAATGTGTGGTAACCATATACATTGATTCAGGGAAGAAGGAGATCCCTCCCATTGACTCACGAGGTTCAGAGCAGACCCCCTTGCTTTCCAGACTCCTCCTCAGAGAAGGGCCTAGGGGCGGCTGGATCCACTCTTAGTCTCAGACTTGGTCAACGGTTTATATCTTGAAATGGATGAGGTGTAGGGATTGTGGAAAAGGAAATAGAGAAGAAGACAGAGAGAGAAAAAGGAAGAAAGATTTCACCGGTCCTGGGTCCAGCGTTGGTCCAGTCAGCCGAGGGGTCCATTTCCGGTGGGCTTGCCCACCCGGGGCTTCAGTTTGTGTCCTTTTATCATCCTTGCCCCTCCTTCGGGCGGGCACCCAAACTCCTCAGGTTAATGAGCAGTTTGTGAGCCTTTGGGCTTGGGGGTCGTTTGTGGAGTAGCTTCTCCTTCCCTGCAGACACAGCCATTGTTTGATCTTTGTATAAGAACAGCTTATCAGAACAGGGAGCTGCGCGCCCTCCAGCACGCCCTCCCCCTCCTGTTGCTGATGTCTGAGCTGATGGGCTTGTCACCTTGGTTCCCTGCTGTGCAGGGTTTGTCTTTAAGCAGAACTTGCCCCACCACAATGTTTGAGACATTAACTCATTCAGTCTCTCACACATAGAACATACGTTCTTCTGTGTCAGTTTACTTGGTGGTGAACCCATGCTGTGAAGTGAACAATACAGAAGAAACCATCAACAGTTACAGGTCTGACTTTCATACTGTAACAAACCATGCCAGTCAGCAGAACACACAGTTGGGCAGCAGAATAATTTTGAATACTTCTGCAGGTGCTTTCCACTGAGATCTGCTCAGAGGTGAGGAGCTCAAGGTATTTCAAAAACTGGATTAATTATGCTTCACACCAGCAAACGACTTTCCCCAGTAACAGCAAGGAAGGCTTGCAAGCTCTTTAAATCTGTTTAGCAGGGGAGGCCGCCTCTACCCAGACTTTTTGCTGAATAGCTTTGTCATGGTTAGCAGCTGGCTTGTTTCAAGGAGATCCCTTACTCTCATCCTGGATATCACTGAAATCTCCTGGCTTGCTCAGTTAGCACTTACTTGCTTCCAGGAGATACTAGCATTAGACAGACATGAAGGGGTAGGAGAGCCGCATCTGTATTTTTTTAATTTCTCCAAACTGGAATTAACATTGAAACCCAAGTCCAGAAGAAATGTGAACTTTATACTGATGAGACATAGCACAATTCCCACAGCCCAATGCACTAGGAGACAGTAGCAGCAACAAGAGAAAACCAGATGAACTACACTTACAGTGAGCACAAGAACAGTGGGATCTTTGCATGTTTTGACCACTACTTACTTACAATACTAGCAATGCTATGTTTTAATAGGACTTAATTTAAAAGTGTTATATCTGCATGTAACTTACCACTGACTCTTTCCTCTCCAGTCCCTAAACTAGTAGAAGGTGCTCTGAAACTGCTAGAATAGTTTCACTTTACCCAAAAGCAAGACTAAATAAAAAGTTTGATTTTAGCAAAAAAGTTTCTATTTTTCTACATGTGACAACAATCAGAATAATTGAAATACTGTATTATTTTCCTTTCTGTAAATATCAGTTTTCTTTAAAAAAAAAAAAGATTCAGAACCCTGCTTTAGCTTTCAGCATTCTCATATTTCACCATGAAAACACAGTAAGGCTTCATTCATTTACAAACCTAGTCCTCCTTTCCCCAAAATCCAGTCAACGTAGATTGTAGCTAAAGCAGAATAGCACAGAAGCTGAATATGAGAGATTCTTCTTTGCTTCAAATAGATTGTAATAAGCCAGTACTCATTATCACCTACCTTGGACAAAAACCACAGGATTAAAGTTAAAAATCCAGGGAAACTAACTCTAAAGTTGATGCACACATGCAAATGCCTCCAGTGTGATTCAAAGCCTAACACAACTAAAATATACGGTGAAAACAACTTTGTTCATCACTATACTTCAATGTAGCTAGCTAAAGTACGTCTATCAAATGAAATTATGTGATACAAGCAACACGTACTAATGTAGTGAGAGCAGAATATTAGCAGTTAGCACTCTAACAGGGTCTGCCTAGAAAGGTCTAGGCAGACCTAGAAAATGCTAGAAAAAGGATTACAAGTGGAGGTAAGACCTCCTTGGCCTTAAATTTTGTTTTATGCAATTTCATCATGTAATCCCATTCATAAATTTATTGAAACCAACAGGAAAGGTCATGTTTGCCACTGCCATACTTAGTGGACAATTCTTCAGGAACCCTCATGTTGTGGTATATATGGCCAGCATGTATTTCTCTTCCCATTCCATGAAGAAAACACCTCTGATTGATTTAGATGACAACACAGGCTTTTCAGTCTTCCTTTTTGCTAAGCCAAACAAGTAATAGTATTTTAGTCTTACACAAAAAGCTCTCACATTCTATCCTACTAGTCTTTCCCCACGTGATCCCATCTGAACACATATGGCCACAAAAGCACACAGTATTCCAGATGAAATCTAACCAGGATGTTGTACAGTGGCATGAAATCTTGCCAGATTCAACTGAAAATAACTTCCTTTATACATTTTTGGAGATTTGATTTTTCAAAGCTACACTAGACTGGTCCTTACAAACACCATCTGATCCACAAAATGCAGTCAGGTCCTTCCCTAAATTCCTTATAACAGATGAGTCCAGAGCTTACAGTAGATATTTCTGTTACTGGTCCTCCAGCACAAAATACTGCATGCTGCTATGTAATTTTGTACTTTTTTTATTCCAGTCTTCAAGATCATTCAGTCACCTCAACACAGTTTCCCAATGCTGATCCATACTGGATGTCTTCGAACTTTACATCAGCTACAGTAATTTTATGCCAATATCACTTATAAAAAGATTAAAAAGGTTTGGCCACAAAACCAAAACCTGAGGACTCTACTGATAACCTCCGCTCCCACTTTATAATATTTCTCATTTTAGCACAACCCCCGTCCTTTCCCCTTTACACAATTTCCTACTTATCTTGTAATTCTTGTCCTAGTACCTCTCGTCTTAGTGACACCACATGAAACATTTTACTAAAATGCAGACAAGTAAGATTTATAGCTGTGGAATAATTGCTGGAGGTGACTTATTGATATGTGTGTCCCCCCTCTTAAGGGAAGGTGAACCTCCAGGGCGGAATGCAGTGGATATACATGAAATCTGTTCCATAATAATTCCCTAAGCAACATAACCTGCAACCTTAGATGTTAGCAACACCAGGAGAGCTTGGTATGCTGACTCTAAGAGAAACTACATGGAGGGTAGAGCGGAGTGGAGACACCGCGGCCAGGCTCTGTGATATCACCATAGGGATAGGGAACTGGAACTACTGGAACAAGAATGAAAGGTCCCTGCATTGAATCCACTGAAGCAAGGAGGAGAAACAATGAGGTTCTGTCAATGCTATTGCCTTACTTCTGATTTATATCATAAGTGCCCAGTTCTGGAGTAGTGACACACTAAATCATGTCCTCTGGGTGAACTTTGCTCATTATAATCTCATTATAACACCAAAACACACCTCCATCCCAAAAACTACCTGCCTCCAAGGTGCGACCACTCCTCACTGAGCATGCGCTCTGAATTTTCTCTAGCATATACCTTTAAAGGTAAGGCAAGATTTTATACCAATCAAAGGAAAGGTATGTATGACTAGAGTCACTCAAGCTCCACCTAAAAATAAGAAAATAGTATAAAAGGGCTTAAGAGAGGAGGAATGCTAGGGAAGACACCATCATAGACAAGTCGGGAGGACATTGCTGACTTTTTGGATCAGTCGATGGGCTGAACCTCTCTTCCCCCCCATAGGGATGCCTACTGGGTAAGATTCGAACCCTCGGTCATACCGAGTGCTTCCCCGGGAAACTTAGAAATCTCTATAGAGTTTTTCCATAATTTAGTGTGCTTGTAGTCGACTGTATTATTATTTGCATGTGCTTTTCAGACAGTGTATTTATCACGGGCAATCCAAAAGAACCTGTACTCCTGTTGCTTTAATAAACTTTACTGTTCATTAATCTAGCCATGATAGTTCGTTGAACGCAACTAAATTGAAAGTACAGTGCGCTATTAGTGCATCTGTAATCGTGATAGTTCAATATATTGAATGCGACTGGACTTATAGTGCTGAATTGGGCATCATGCAGAATCTAAGCCTAGCCGCCCCCAGCCCCTCTGATATCTGAGGACAAGCTGGAATGCAAGGGGGTTTATTTTCTGCCAAACTTATTTACGCTTTAATGCAACAATAGCATAGCTCCTAACAGCTAAATCTTACCCCTACAGCAGATAAAATTAAACAGCACCACTCATGACTATTAATCATTAAGGGTTAGTAGCATCCACAGGAACAAGTTCCTGTGACTGCTGAGGTGGGATACCTGAATGCCCTGACTTGCTGAGATTATAATTATTCACTTTGCAGGCTGGGAGGTGCAGATGAGCTGCCTACACAGCACCAGGCAGTCAGCTGGAAAAGCCCATTAGCTTGAGTTTTAAAATAGTCTGCACCATGATTTTCTTTGTTTGTTTGTTTTAAATGCTATGCTGCTCTGAACTCTTTACAAATCTTCATGTTCTTGTCTGGATTCCTGATTGTGACAGCCTGCTGCTCAAAGTAAGAACAATCACCATATTTTCTCTAATAATATTGCTACCACAAGAAAACTGGAGATACCTTACTACACTCACCATCCTCTTGAAAAAATGCAGATGAAACTCTGCACCTTCTCTTTTAGCATCCATCTGAGATCAGTTCTACAAAGTATTCAGTGTCATTGCCTATAAAAGGATTGGTGTGGGGCTTTAATTTTGGTGTGTAGTTATAGCCAATGTCCCAAAAACATGAGAGAATAAATGTTTGAGGAAATGTGTTTTGATATGCTAAAAATTTTCCTTTTCAAAATAAAGACAAACATATCAATGAAGTCTCTTATTTACAGACTTTCATTCGGTCTTTAAGTGCTTTAGGTGCTTTAGAAGTGAAACAAATTTATTGTTTGTGGAAGCTGAAGCACAGAAATTTCCAGCAACGTGCTTCATGTCACAAATCCTAGGGAGCAAAAGCACTAGGAATAGAATGTAATACCCTACTCACCAACTCCACTAGCTTTACCATGTGTTACAAGCTATTTTATATCCTTTTCACGCTGAACTAGGCCCAAAGAGGGAAGGAGGAGAAAATGCATCAGAATCTGTCCGAATGCAAGGACAGGGGGGGGTTGAAGCTACATGATCCATGTTAGGTATGTCTGGACTGCTTCTCGCCATAACATAAGATTTATGGATCTAAATGTAACAGAAATTTGGATGTAATTATAAGCAACTTTTTGCTATTACAAACAATGGAAAGGAGTAGGATAGAGAATTTATCTGGTTTCCTTTGCTCATATAGAGATTTTAACAATTTAATAATAGCAGTAGTAGCATAGATATAAAATCACCTGCATGAGCTGAGAGAGGTGAATGAGGCAGAGCGGGAGACTGGCCATTGCCCATCAAACTCTTCCTGTTGCTTGTTCTACAACTGTGGCAAAAGGAGAAGAAAGAACACATTAGCATCAGAAATACAGCATATACCACATATGGACATTTTGAGATTTTGCTACTTGGTTCCTTCACTTCGAGTCTCCTATTAAAAATCAGAGCTACTGTTGTATTTGTAGGACTCATTCATGTCCAGGAAGTTTATGATCACACTGGATAATGGAAAAAACAGTAGTTTACAAAGAAAATGCACCATGGATACTTTTCAGGCTTGCACGTCTACCGTTCTGTGCAAAAACCAGCATTTCCCTGTAGTCATTTACAAAATGGTCTTCCTTGTCTGCAGCTTTTTTCTCTGCCATACACTTTTTATTATACATAAAAATGTACAAGCATACTGTGAAAAACATTCTCAGCTTAGATCACCATTCAATGATTAAACCTCTTTCTGTTGCATGAATGCCGTGGTTTAACCTCAGCCAGCAACTAAGCATCACACAGCCGCTCACTCACTCCCCCACCACCCAGTGGGATGGGGGAGAAAATCGGGAAAGAAAAAGTAAAACTCGTAGGTTGATATAAGAACAGTTTGATAGAACAGGAAGGAAGGAACTAATAATGATAACAATAACAATTAAAAAAGACAATACTAATAAAAGGATGGGAATAAACCAAACAAGTGATGCACAATGCAATTGCTCACCACTCGCTGACCGATGCCCAGTTAGTTCCTGAGCAGCAATCCCCCCCCAGCCCCACTCCCCCCAGTTTATATACTAGATGTGATGTCACATGATCTGGAATACCCCATTTGCCACTTTGGATCAGCTGTCCTGGCTGTGTCCCCTCCCAACTTCTTGTGCCCCTCCAGCCTTCTTGCTGGCTGGGCATGAGAAGCTGAACAAACCTTGACTTAGTCGAAACACTACTTAGCAACAACTGAAAACATCAGTGTGTTATCAACATTATTCTCATACTAAAGCCAAGATATAACACTATACCAGATACTAGAAAGAAAATTAACTCTATCCCAGCTGAAACCAGGATAGTATCCACCCCTTGTTCTATACCATTTACGTCATGCTCAGGTCCCATATTTTCCAAACCATCCTAATCAATCATCATCATCAACTTTTCTGTCCTTTAAGATATATATAAATATATATACACACACAGAGATATCATTCCCTTGGTCAATGGGCCATCTCTGTAAAAAGTTCATTGAGTTCATTTAGTCCCCAGCTTTAGGCTCCATCTGTCATAGCAGTCTTTCTAGGCAGGAGGGATGGTGTGAAGTTGTCTCAGTCGGCAGAGCAGGATTGGGCTTCGGTACAGTGTGGCGAGCAGGTGACATTGGACGCAGCAGGAGGATAGTATGAAATGTTGGATTCTTGCATGCTGAAGGCAGTTCTGGTTCCATCACTACTGCGCTTCGCTCAATTTTATCACAGTTAATTCTTGCTTGGTCAAAGTGATTCTTACTGTAATACTATGGATATAGCATATAACAATTATAGTAATGTGGTGGGTTGACCCTGGCTGGGTGCCAGGTGCCCACCAAAGCCGCTCTATCACTCCCCCTCCTCAGCTGGACAGGGGGGAGAAAATATAACAAAAGGCTCGTGGGTCAAGATAAGGACAGTTTAATAAAGAGAAAGCAAAGGTCGCGTGCGAAAGCAAAGAAAAACAATTGATGTTATTCTCTACTTCCCATCAGCAGGCGATGTCTAGCCACTTCCTGGGAAGCAGGGCTACAGTACGCATAGTGGTTGCTCTGGAAGACAAAAATGCCCCCCTTCCGTCTTCCTTTACTTAGCTTTTATATCTGAGCTGACGTCATATGGTATGGAATATCTGTTTGGTTAGTTTAGGTCAGCTGTCCTGGCTATGTCCCCTCCCAAGATCTTGCCCAGCCCCAGCCTGCTGTTGAGGGGGGGCAAAAATGTTGGAGAGACAGCCTTGATGCTGTGCCAGCACTGCTCAGCAGTAGCCAAAACACTGGTGTGTTATCGACACCTTTCTAGCTACCAATACAGAGCACAGCACTACGAGGGCTGCTATGGGGAGAATTAACTCCATCTCAGCCAGACCCAATACAAGTAATGATAACATACAGTGGCAGGGTTATATAGCAACTAATATCATACAGTTTAATTCTGGCTATTCTCACCTAAAATCAAATCCCCTTGAGGCACACATCGGACTTCCCCATCTTTTCGCATCACCCACCAAGTGCACCCAGGTCCTTGAGCAAAAGCAATCCCATGAATGGGTTTACCTTTGCCTGAGGCAGGAGTAACCCAGACTGTCTTCCCTAGCATATTTTTTATGTGCACTACAGGGACTTTATCCCCTTCTACAGTACGTAAAAATTCTGACTGGGCAGGGCCACCCCGATTGGCAGATCCTCTGGTGTTGACTAACCAGGTGGCTTTTGCTAAATGTGTATCCCAATGTTTGAAAGTTCCACCCCCCATTGCTCTCAATGTAATCTTTAACAGTCCATTGTATCACTCAATTTTCCCAGAGGCTGGTGCATGATAGGGGATATGATACACCCACTCAATGTCATGCTCTTTGGCCCAGGTGTCTATGAGGTTGTTTCGGAAATGAGTCCCGTTGTCTGACTCAATTCCTTCTGGGGTGGTGTGTTGCCATAAGACTTGCTTTTCGAGGCCCAGGAGAGTGTTCTGGGCAGTGGCATGGGGCACAGAATATGTTTCCAGCCATCCGGTGGTTGCTTCCACCATTGTAAGCACATGGCACTTGCCTTGGCAGGTTTGTGGGAGTGTGATATAGTCAATCTGCCAGGCTTCCCCATATTTATATTTCAGCCATCGCCCTCCATACCACAGGGGCTTTAACCGCTTGGCTTGCTTAATTGCAGCACATGTTTCACATTCATGGATAACCTGTGCGATAGTGTCCATGGTCAAGTCCACCCCTCGATCACGAGCCCATCTATATGTTGCATCTCTTCCCTGATGGCCTGAAGTATCATGGGCCCACTGAGCCATAAATAGCTCACCCTTATGTTGCCAGTCCAGATCCACCTGAGCCACTTCCATCTTGGCAGCCTGATCCAGCTGCTGGTTGTTTTGATGTTCTTCAGTGGCCTGACTCTTGGGTATGTGAGCATCTACATGACGTACTTTTACAACCAGATTCTCTAGCCGGGACGCAATATCTTGCCACAGTGCGACAGCCCAAATGGATTTACCTCTGCACTGCCAGTTGCTCTTCTTCCATTGCTGTAACCACCCCCACAGGGCATTTGCCACCATCCATGAGTCAGTATAGAGATAGAGCACTGGCCACTTTTCTCTTTCAGCAATGTCTAATGCTAGCTGGATGGCTTTCACCTCTGCAAACTGACTCGATTCACCTTCTCCTTCAGCAGTTTCTATGAGTTGTTGTGTAGGACTCCATACAGCAGCCTTCCACCTCCGATGCTTTCCCACAATGCGACAGGATCCGTCAGTGAACAGGGCATATTGCCTCTCATTGTCTGGCAGTTTATTATACAGTGGGGCCCCTTCAGCACGTGTCACCTCCTCCTCTGGTGACGTTTCAAAATCTTTGCCTTCTGGCCAGTCCGTGATCACTTCCAAAATTCCTGGGCGACTGGGGTTTCCTATGCGAGCCCATTGTGTGATCAGTGCGACTCACTTACTCCACATGGCATCAGTTGCATGATGTGTAGAGGAGACCCTCCCTTTGAACATCCAGCCCAGCACTGGCAGTCGGGGTGCTAAGAGGAGCTGTGTTTCAGTACCAACCACTTCTGAGGCAGCTCAAACTCCTTCATATGCTGCCAATATCTCTTTTTCAGTTGGAGTATAGCAGGCCTCGGATCCTCGATATCCTCGACTCCAAAACCCCAGGGGGTTTTGCAAGAGGCTCCAGGTAGGGCCATTCTCCCCAGCTGTGGTACAGAGCACATTTTTAACATCTTGTCCTGTCCAGACTGGTCCAAGGGCTACTGCATGAACTATTTCCTGTTTAATTTGTTCAAAGGCTTGTTGTTGCTCAGGGCCCCATTTAAAATCATTCTTCTTCCGGGTCACTTGATAGAGAGGGCTTACAATCAGACTGTAATTTGGAATATGCATTCTCCAAAAACCCAGAACACCTAAGAAAGTCTGTGTTTCCTTTTTACTAGTTGGAGACATAGCTGCTATTTTGTTGATCACGTCCATTGGGATCTGACGACATCCATCTTGCCATTTTATTCCTAAAAACTGGATCTCCTGTGCAGGTCCCTTGACCTTACTTTCTTTTATGGCAAAACCAGCCTTCAAAAGGATTTGGATTATTTTCTTCCCTTTCTCAAACACTTCTTCTGCTGTGTTGCCCCATACGATGATGTCATCAATGTACTGCAGGTGTTCCAGAGCTTCACCCTTCTCCTGTGCAGCCTGGATTAGTCCATGGCAAATGGTGGGGCTGTGTTTCCACCCCTGGGGCAGTCAATTCCAAGTGTACCGGACACCCCTCCAAGTAAAGGCAAATTGTGGACGACACTCTGCTGCCAGAGGGATTGAGAAAAATGCATTAGCAATGTGCATTGTGGCATACCACTTGGCTGCCTTTGACTCTAGTTCGTATTGAAGTTCTAGCATATCCGGAACGGCAGCACTCAGCGGTGGCGTGACTTCATTCAGGCCAGCATAGTCTACTGTTTGTCTCCACTCCCCATTAGACTTTCGCACTGGCCATATGGGACTATTAAAGGGTGAGCGAGTTTTGCTGATCACTCCTTGGCTCTCCAGTCAATGAATCAACTTGTGGATGGGGATCAGGTAGTCTCGGTTGGTGCAATATTGCTGCCGGTGCACCACTGTGGTAGCAATTGGCACTTGTTGTTCTTCAACCCTCAGCAACCCCACAATCGAAGGGTCTTTAGAGAGACCAGGCAGGGTAGACAGCTGTTCAATTCCCTCCATCTCCAAGGCAGCTATACCAAAAGCCCATCGATACCCCTTTGGGTCCTTAAAATACCCTCTCCTGAGATAGTCTATGCCAAGGATGCACAGAGCCTCTGGACCGGTCACAATGGGGTGTTTCTGCCACTCATACCCAGTAATGCTTGCTTCATCCTCCAATATAGTTAACTTTTGGGATCCCCCTGTCTTTTGGGTTTGTGTGGCAGGGTTTTTGGTAGTGGGGGAGGGGCCGCAGGGCGGGCTCCTGTGAAAAGATGCTGGAAGCTCCCCCAGCTCCTAGTCGGGCCCGCGTCTGGCCAAGACCTACCCAATCAGCGGTGGTGGTAGTGCCTCTGGGATAACATATTTAAGAAGGAGAACCTACAGTGCGGGAGGAGATTGGAATGTGAGAGAAACTCCTATGCAGATACCAAGGTCAGTGTAGAAGGAGCAGGAGGAGGTGCGCCAGAGGAGGTGATGCCCCTGCAGCCTGTGAAGATTAACGGTGGGGCAGATGCCCACTTGTAGCCCGTGGAGGACCCCATGCCAGAGCAGGTGGATCCCCCCAGAGATGGCTGTGACTCTATGGGAAAGCCCACGCTGGAGCAGTCTGTGACTGAAGATCAGTCCACGGAAAGGACCCATGCCAAAGAAGTTCGTGAAGGACCGCAGCCCATGGGAAGGACTCACATTGAATAAGTTTGTGGAGAACTGTCTCCTGTGGGAGGGACCCCATGCTGGAGCAGGGGAAGAGTGTGAGGAGTCCTCCCCCTGAGGAGGAAGGAGCAGCAGATATGAACTGACCGCAACCCCCATCCCCCTGTGCCGCTCAGGGGAGGAGGTAGAGAAAACCGGGAGTGGAGTTGAGCTGGGAAGGAAGGAGGGGTGGGGGGAAGATGTTTTAAGGTTTGGGTTTACTTCCCATTATCCTTGCTTTGATTTGATTTGTAGTAAATTAAATTGATTTTGTTTCTTCCCCAAGTTGAGCCTGTCTTTTGCCCATGACCATAAGTGGTGAGTGATCCCTCCCTGTCCTTGTCTCAACCCAAGAGCCTTTCTTTATATTTTCTCCTCGTCCCACCGGGGCCAGGGGGGAGGAGTGAGTGAGTGGCTTTGTGGTGCTTTGTTACCGGCTGGGCTTAAACCATGACACCCTGTCACACCAGAAATACAGATGAGTTCTGCCCCTTTATAACTTGATGGCATTAGAGTACACTGTGCGCCAGTGTCTATTAAAGCCTTGTACTCCTGTGGGTCTAATGTGCCAGGCCATCGAATCCACACAGTCCAATAAACCTGGTTATCCCTTTCCTCTACCTGGCTGGAGGCAGGGCCCCTCTCTTTCTGGTCAGAGTATCCATTACCCACTTCTCGTAAAACTGACTTAGAAGTCCCTTCAAGAGGATCAGAAATAAGATCAGCCCTTCTACTCTGTTTGGAAACTGGAGCGGCATTTTTCCTGGAAGAATCCCCTTTTGTGGTGGTTTTTCCTCGCAACTCACGTACCCATGCATTTAGGACTGAGGTAGGTTTTCCATCCCATTTCCTCATGTCCTCTCCATGATCACATAGATAAAACCACAGGGCACCTCGTGGTGTGTACCTTCTATATTCTCTCTCTTGGGCAGAGGAACACTCACTCCTAATAGCTGAGACATTGGTCCTTACAGGTGGGGAGTAGGACATATCCTCTTTGAATTGCTGGAAATCCTGGGACAGCTTCTCCACAGCTGAAATGCAGGCTTGTGGGCAGGAAGAGAGATTTTCTTCGTATTGCCAGAGCTGGCGAGCCACTTCATCCACTGTCGGTGCCTCTTCGTCTTTCCAGGTCAATATTGCCAGTGGGTTGGCATAGGACGATGGTGCACTCCATACAAACTTCCGCCACATGGGTCGTGTGCATTGGACTTCATCTGGACCTCTGGGTAATTGTGCATTGTCTGGGTCATAATAAATCATCTCTAGCACAGCTAATTCTCTCAGATATTGGATACCTCTCTCCATGGTGGTCCACTTGCCTGGTTGACATATAACATCTTCCTTGAAGGGGTACCTTTCCTTCACGCTTGACAGGAGTCACCTCCAGAGGCTGAGGGCTTGTGTGCCTTTTCCAATTGCCTTGTCAATGCCACCTTCCCTGGCAAGTGATCCCAGCTGCTTGGCTTCCCTACCTTCTAATTCCAAGCTATTAGCCCCATTGTCCCAGCACCAGAGCAGCCAGGTGATAATGTGCTCACCTGGACGATGGCTGAAATCTTTTCCCACATCCCGCAGCTCACTCAAGGATAGGGATCAGGTAATAAACTGTGGTTCTGCCTCTTCCTCCTGTTCCCGTGATGACCCTGGCTCATCTTCATCCTTCGCCAAGCGAACTGATTTTTTTGTATATTTCTTCTTCTGTATGGGGGCAACTGATATTGATACGGGTTGGTTCTCTGGTTCAGCTGCAGTGCCTGTCGCTGTGGTTGGAGCGGCCGCAGTGCTCGTCACCTTGTTATTAGAGCCAGAGACCTTCTCTTCCTCTTGAGGGTACTGAATAGTGTTGAACAGGGCTCGATAGGCATGGGCCAGGCCCCAGCACATTGCAGTAATTTGTGTCTCCCTGGAATTGTGGGGGTGACAGCATACTTTTTCCAAATGTTCTGCTAGTTCTTCAGGATTCTGCACTTGTTCAAGGGTGAAGTTCCAAAACAGTGGAGGTGCCCACCGCCCTAGGCATTTGCCCATACTACCCCACACACCCTGGCACTCATAATTATCCAGCCTCAGGGCAGATCTCTGGGTGATCTTCTGAAATAGTTGTTTAACCTTAAACAAGAGCTGAACCACATTCAGGAACATGCTAGTTCCTAGCAGTAGGGCTAGGACCATGCTGGTTTCAACATCCCAAGGGTATTCAAATTTTTCAAAATTCTCAAAAGCCATTGTAACTGGACTGAAGGAGAAGGGAAAATGGAAGAAAGGTACCCCACCCATAGATTGGCTCTCTGAGGAGGAAAGGTAAATGGTGTAAGTATTAATAGTTTCCCACAGAGGGCTCCCGAAGTATAGAGGTGACAATGCTGAGTGCAAATACTGAATTAATCCCACAACCGATAACTTTATCATACCATAAACCAGTGTTACACAATACATCAAAGCGAAAACCTTAATCCACCTCCCATGGATGATAAGCAGCAGCACAGGGACTACATACAGCAAGTGAGGTGATACATAACAGAACTCTAAAAATGAGCGCCACAAGTCTAAGAGCTCATAAATCGACATTGTGACCAGTGACTATTATACCAATATAATGAATGCTTGTAACAAATTTGTTTTAACAAGCTCTGGCCAAGTTTGTCGTTATCTCAACCCTTCATGCTCCACATGGGCACCAAAATGGAGTGTTGTGGTTTAACCTCAGCCAGCAACTAAGCACTGTGAGAGACTGAAAGAGTTAACGTCTCAAACATCGTGGTGGGGCAAGTTCTGCCTAAGGAGGAACTCTGCATAACAAGGAACCCTGCCTAGCAAGGAACCACAGGTGAAAAGAAGCCCATCAGCACCCATCAGCAACAGGATGGGGAGGGCATGCCAGAGGGTGCACAGCTCCCTGTTCTGATATAATGTTCTGATATGCTGAGCAGGGCAGCTCACCGTTCATGGCCAAAGATCAAACAATGGCCACGTCTGCAGGGAAGGAGAAGTTACTCCCCAAATGACCCCCAAGCCCACCGCCGGAAGGTTACACGTAATTGGCCTAATGAGTTCCAGTGCCCGCCTGAAGGAGGGGCAAGGATGATAAAAGGACACAAACTGAAGCCCCAGGTGTGAGCAAGCCCACTGGAACTGGACCCCTCGGCTGACTGAACCAACGTTGGACCCAGGACTGGTGACATCTTTCTCCTCTCTCCCCCTCCCCTCCTTTCCCTTTCCCCCCTTCCTCCCCCCCTGTAATCCCTACACCTTATCCCTTTAGACATAAACCATTGACCAAGTCTGGGACTAGGAGTGGATCCAGCCACCCCTAGGCTCCTTGCTGATAGGGAGTCTAGAAAGCAGGGGGGTCCGCTCTGAACCTCCAGACTCAACGGGAGGGCTCTCCTTATTGTCTTCCCTGAACTGATCCCCAAATAAGCAAGGCCTGTAGTATACGTTGTGATGTATGGTTAGCACGTTACACAGTTTACTGACATAGTTTCATGCCAATTTTTGTTGTGAGCATACCAATTTTTGTGGTGAGCAAATAAAAATTGAGTTTTGTGAGTTAAAGGATTCCTGGTGTCGTTTCATTTTATTCCTGACCTGGGAATCAGCAAACCTGAGTCATTGTCCTGAGAAATTGGGACGTGACAAGCACCACCCAGCCACTCACTCACTCCCCACCACCCAGTGGGATGGGGGAGAGAATCGGAAGGAAAAAGGTAAAACACGTGGGTTGAGATAAGAACAGTTTAATAGAACAGAAAGGAAGAAAATAATAATGATAATATTAACAATAATAAAATGATAATAATAATAATAAAAGTATTGGAATATACAAAACAAGTGATGCACAATGCAATTTTTCACTGCTCGCTGACTGATGCCCAGTTAGTTCCCGAGCAGCAATCCCCCCCCCGGCCAACTCCCCCCAGTTTATATACTAGACGTGACATCACATGGTATGGAATACCCCATTGGCCAGTTTGGGTCAGCTGTCCTGGCTGTTTCCCCTCCCAACTTGTGCCTCTCCAGCCTTCTTGCTGGCTGGGCATGAGAAGCTGAAAAAATCCTTGACTTGAGACTAAACATTACTTAGCAACAACTGAAAACATCAGTGTGTTATCAACATTCTTCTCATACTGAATCCAAGACATAACACTATACCAGCTACTAGAAAGAAAATTAACTCTATCCCAGCCGAAACCAGGACAGCGTGCTATAGCTCCAAAACACATGCCATGAAGAGCAATGACTTATCAGTCTGAGAATGATGCTATAATTAGAAATCATCTGTGCCTTTTGTCAATGGAACAGGTGATGCTTAAGAAGATGAATGCATTTTTTTACTCATACATTTTTCATCTGCAAAGCCACTAATTTCCCATATCACGAGATCATTAGGCGAGATAAATAGTAAATTAACGCATCTATTAAACTTTGGAAAAGAGATGTTTTTCTTAAATACACCATACCATTTTAAAATATTTGTTGGCAGAAGTGCTTTTCTTTTTTCCTCTTTCTACTATAATGAATGTTCTCACAAATATAAATGCCTAACACTGCAAACATTCATGCACAAGAAAAATAGTATCTTGAAGCCAAACAGATTATAACTGTGTATAAACTTAAATACATATGCTAATGTGTACAGCACTGCAATCAGAATTTTTTTTTCTGTAAAGGTTTAGAAAAACTCAAAACCACTAAAAGGGGAAAAAATTATTGTATTAATAAAAAGGTTTTAATTTATAAGTTCCAACAGAAGCAGATTCAGATCATATTATAGACATCCTAGATGTCTCTAAAGATAAATTTTATAACATTATGGTCTCTATATAACAGCTAGAAAGCAAGACTATTTAGTCTTGATACGGTGTAAGTTGAATAAAACACAAAAGAAAGGATGGAGTTTAATAGCAAATTCAAAAGTAATCCAAAGTAATACTGACAAGGAAAAAGACCAAAACCCCAAAATAAACAAACAAAACCCCACAATAAACAAAACCAAAGGCAGAGGAAACGTTGAATATGAAAGCAGTGGAGAAGATATCTGCAATATGCAAAAAAGGTCAAACACTAAGACCAATCTCCCCTTGAAAAACATTTTGCAAAGCAGCAGTAGTGCCATTCGCAACTGTTTAATGAGTTAATGTAATGTAATGTTCATTTACATTAATTGCACAACAAATTGCCATATCAATTATTATAATCAATTAAACAATGAGTTAACTCCTGAGTATATATTTATCATTACCACAGATCTACGTAAGAAAAGAAAGCACGAAATGATTGCAAGATTCACATTTAGAGCACAGGAAAAGTCAAACAAAACTTATCTGAGAGACACACTGCAATTTCTAAGCTGAACAAACAGGGATAACTTTGTAAACATGAAATTATATACATATGTTTTTAGGAATCTGTCTAGATTAAGCTCAGTTTACTACAAGTATTTTTAATGTACTCAGCATTTAACCTACACAACTTGAGCAAATATTCCATATTTCATTAGACAATAATTTCAAAGTTGTATTGTTTCGCCCCATCTCTAAATTTTGTCCAGCTGAAGAGTAATGTTCAATTCTTTTCTTATCTAAGAATGGTCCAAATTCTTCCTTTTGGCTTCATGCAATGTCATTGTATTTTTGGTAATTTTTTTTCATATCATACTATGACAAGCCTCACTATCTGCTACACTTATTTTTAAAAGCTTGATTAACTGTTCATTTGCAATTCTTCAAGCCAAAACTGAATCCAATAGAAATTTCAGGTATACATTAGACATTCATTAAAGACACACAGATTGCATCTATCTATGATGATGTCATGATATCACTACAGCATCTGTGGTGCAGGCTGGGGTTGAGAGACCCCTTATGAACTTTAAAGCAGCTTTGCATGGACAAAATTTGGGCTCTAAAGGATCATCACATCTCCTGTCAGAAGGAGGGCATACATTTTAAACATCTAATCCCTGGATACGTTCCCAGAAAAAGAAATTTCAAAGGCAGTGGATGATTCTCCTTTTCTAACAAAAAAAAAAAAATAAAAAAAGACTTTCAACAAATTCTAGACCCCATGTACCTGTCACTGATTTTGCTACGAAGATGATTCCAGATACAGGTATATTGGTATCATTTGCCCTTAACTGCAGAAATTGAGAGTTTTATCACTTTTGCCAGAATTTCCTATGTAAGTAAATGACTGCCTTGTAACTCCCTTCTACATTAAAATCCAAACTTCATATTCTTCAGGTAAAGTTAGTGCAATCCTTTTTACAAATCATTATCAAAGAACTCTAATTCAAGTTATCATGGTTTGTTTTTTTTTGTTGTTTTTTAAAAGAATTATTTCTGGGGACTAGAATGGCATTACCTTCAATATCAAGATCTTGCATAATGAGAAAACTTTCCCCCAACTGCCATTTCAAAAAATCTTTGCTGTTTACTCAGATGTGGCTGCAGCTGTATGAAGAATTTATCTTTTAATCACACTCAAGTGAAATGTTCTATTGAGAAACAGAAAATAAGAAAATATGAAGTCTCCTCTATTTGTCTTACTAGTAAGGTAAGATGTAAATCACTGCATGAAAGGACAAATCCATCCTAGAGCTCTTGCTGTAGCTTTGTTTTTTCAGTGCTGTTTCACAAAGATTTTGAAACAATGTTAGCCATCCTGTATACCCCGTGAAACACAACTCTTCCCCCAGAATAATGCTATTATAGAAGAGGCTGTTTGTGGGTGAAAAAAATCTCCAAGGAACCTTGAAAGATGATCTAAGCTGCTAGAAGAATGCAAATGGGAAGCAGGGTCCCACTAAGGAGGTAGCAAAGCATTACTAACCAAACTGTATTTAGCCTTGAAACAGCAATCTTCCGTATACGAAAGAATCTCAGAAGTTAAAGCCATTCCGCAGACAAAATCATTTCCCCTAGATCTCTATACATGTCAAGTAACTTGTGGCAGTACATTTCCCCCCCCCCATCCTGCCAGCAGGAAACAAAACTTCTCCAGGAAGGGAGAAGGGGAAGGAAACCCTGGACGCTGCAGGTTGAAATTTGAACTGGCCAATCGAGATGCACCAGGTACACAGAGGTGACCCTCCTAGCCAGTAGAATTAAATGACCACAGGTCAGATTCGACAGGGGTATAAACGGGGTCCCGCCTGAGGACACGTTGGCAGTCCTCCTCGGAGCAGCAGGTCTGCAGTTGGGGATTCCCCCTCGGGTCGGGGCACCGCCCGAGGTAACTCCTTGAGGGAGAGAGCCCTCAGCTTTTAGGTGAGTGATATGCGCATTTTGAGCCATCACTTTAAATCTTGGGGATTCTTAAGTCGGCCGTGTAGTATTAATTCTCTTTACATCATTGAGCCTGTGGTTTTATAAAATGTGACCGGACTTCTAACTAACTTTTGCTAAAGAATAAATCTGAGTCTTAACACCTATTGCATTTGGTTAGTCATGCATCTGTAACAACTTTCCCCTTCTATTGTCTTCATAAAACTATTCTTCTCCCATTCAAATCTGACAAGATAAACCAAGACTTGAAAGAAAGCCTCTTTGTCTGCAGGAAAGTTATAGCAGCGCAGGAACAGTCTATAGGGATTGTAACTTAGGGAAACATAAACCTTGGTAAACCACAGAGTGCTACGCCCTCAAAATGCAATTCTCTAAGCCTTGGATTTCATGTTATGATCAGGTTGCATGGCACAGAGAAGAGACCAGCAAGCCAGGCAGCAGATAAGACACAGGGTTTAGAGCACTGAAAAAAGGAGAAAGAAAAAATTTATTTCCAAGGATAAGAAGAGAGTAGGAGAGAAAGGAAAAAAAAAAAAAATCAGTCATGTTCAACAATAATAAACAAACTTTGGGGTGTACACAAAACTTAAACAGAATAGAAAGTTTACATTTTTTGCCCTTTGTCATCTTCTCTGTCCCAGGAAGATTCTCCCTGGACTTTAGTCTGTTGCCCACAACTTGGATCTTGGATCAGTGACAGTCTTGGATCACTGCCTATCTGGAAGTAGTTTACATTGCACTGTATCAGCAGTGCCCTGGACTACTGGCACTGTTCCTTATCTTGGAATCCAATTCATAATTTCCTATTTGGTTTCCAAATCTGTAACAGACAGGTTCTGCCTTGCCTCCTGCTTTCTGCCACTGACGCTCCTGCACACTCACACCTCTCCTCCCTATCCTGACTTCTCACTACATCTCACTGCTGGGGAATTCATCCTTCATCCTGGCTCTGGTATCAGGCCCAACATGCTAACCTCTGAGTCACTTCCCCAGCTGCTACATATGATCAACACTTCTGTCGTGGTTAAACCCCAGCCAGCAACTAAGCACCACACAGCCACTCACTCGCTCCCCCACCACCCAGTGGGATGGGGGAGAAAATCGGGAAAAGAAGTAAAATTCGTGGGTTGAGATAAGAACGGTTTAATAGAACAGAAAAGAAGAAACTAATAATAATGATAACACTAATAAAATTACAACAGTAATAATAAAAGGATTGGAATATACAAATGATGCACAGTGCAATTGCTCACCACCTGCCGATCGACACCCAGTTAGTCCCCGAGTGGCGATAACCCCCGCCCCCACTCCCCCCAGTTTATATACTAGATGTGATATCACATGGTATGGAATACCCCATTGGCCACTTTGGGTCAGCTGCCCTGGCTGTGTCCCCTCCCAACTTCTTGTGCCCCTCCAGCTTTCTCGCTGGCTGGGCTTGAGAAGCTGAAAAATCCTTGACTAGACTAAACACTACTTAGCAACAACTGAAAACATCAGTGTTATCAACATTCTTCTCATACTGAACTCAAAACATAGCACCTACCAGCTACTAGGAAGACAATTAACTCTATCCCAGCTGAAACCAGGACAACTTCCCATGAGAAGTACTTATGATAAAACAAATAGAGGCACCACATAAAAAGTGCTTTGTGCTGAACCATGTTAATCTCAAAGCAAGGGTGAACTACAGCTGCTGAAAGATGCGATTCAGTTGCACGAAGCTTGATTACCTTGCTCCTTAAATAGCCAGAATTCTTCCTGTATCAGGCAAAAGCTGTTTGGGCAGAGATGATGGGAACTGCTAGATCGAAACCAGCAAAGCACAAGACAAAAGTACTAGTATAGCCATTAAAATAGAGCTACACTCCACAAGCTCTTTGAAACACTAAGCAGAATAAAAAGTTGAAGCAGAAATGCAGTTCCTTTAGTCGCATACTCAGGACAGGCAGTACTTCATCCAGAGCTGAAATATTAAACGCAGGTTTCCTGAAAGAGTAATCAAGAAATTGCAAAAATAGTGAGAGGTATGCACTTAAATGGAAGCTTCTTCCTCAGAATGAGGGCTAATATGTGAGCAAATTACTTGCAGTAAAGGTTAATTGATTTTTTCCCCCCCAAAAAAGTAGGGAAAGAAGGTTATCTTGACAGAGATTACCACTTGCCATTGTTTTCATGGGAAATTTGGCATCTGCTTTAATCATTTATAACAATTTCATTTCAACATCCTTAATTATTAATATTTACACTTGTAATGAAGATGGATTTGGACTGTAAGCTATTATGACAGTTCACCACCTTTCACGGGCTATGCTGAGCACAGCACTACTCTGCAACACAGCTTCTTAATTTTGGTATCAGTGTAATACAGTGGTTTAGCTGAAAGTAAAGATTAAAAGGGGACTCCTATTTTAAGAGAGACTGCAAACAAAACGTTGTATTTGCCAATAGAAGTGCAGAGAAATTAAGCTATTGCCATACCCAGAATGTGAAGCCTGACCATGTAGACACAAGAGAGATTAATAATGCAAAACCAGTGCTACTGTAAAGACTCTAGGGATAATAAAAGGTGGTTACAATTTCTCTGGTGTTAAAATTGCATAGCTGAAAACTACCTCAGGAGGAACATGCTGTCCCTAGCAAGACTTGAGATGTGGCCACTTTGTTTATACAGAAAGGTTTAATTTAAGTTATATTTCAGTTAAATATAACTTGTTATGAAGCTAGCTAACCTATGACTTCATAGTTATTATCTTCATGAACAGCAACACTGTCTGCCAGACTATAACACAGACGCGGTCACAGATGGTGGTTGCCACTGGCTCTGTCCCCAGTTTGGGAGCTAGGCTGGTGTCCTGTGGCAGCTGCTGCTGCTCTCAACACCAAGAAGCCAGACTCAGGCAAGGAGGTAGCTGGGGGATCAGCTCCTCGCTCTTCCACTCCCAGTTGAAGTTAAGGTATAGAGCAAGAGCCTTTTCTACACTTACACTGAACAGAACAGCCCATCTACTGGCAACTTTTACCCAGTTTGGCCCTTAAAAAAAACCAAACAAACAAGCAAACAAACCCAACAAACAAACAGGTCCTGTTCTAGCCATATTTCCTTTGAACAACATCCATCCAGATTCGAGGACTAACCACAGCCAATTTCCCAGGCTGTTTCAGTATTGCAAGGGAACCAAGCTCATACCCTGAGCTTTCTGTAAATCCAGTTGAAACTGAAGTGTGGTGGATTGACCCTGGCTGGACACCAGGTGCCCACCAAAGCCATTCTATCACTCCCCCCTCCTCAGCTGGACAGGGGAGAGAAAATATAACAAAGGGCTTGTGGGTCGAGATAAGGACAGGAAGAGATCACTCACCAATTACCATCATGGGCAAAACAGACTCAGCTTGGGGAAAATTAACTTGACTTTTTGCCAATCAACCAGAGAAGGGTAATGAGAAATAAAACCAAATCTCAGAACACCTTCCCTCCACCCCTCCCTTCTTCCCAGGCACAACTTCATTCCCGGATTCTATACCTACCCCCTCCAGCAGCGCAGGGGGACAGGGAATGGGGTTTACGGTCAGTTCATCACACGTTGTCTCTGCCGCTTCATCCTCTTCAGGGGCAGGACTCCTCACACTCTTCCCCTGCTCCAGCGTGGGGTCCCTCCCATGGGAGACAGTCCTCCACAAACTTCTCCAACGTGGGTCCTTCCCACGGGCTGCAGTTCTTCACAAACTGCTCCAGCATGTGTCCCTTCCATGGCGTGCAATCCTTCAGGAGCACACTGCTCCAGCATGGGTCCCCCACGGGGTCACAAGTCCTGCCAGAAAACCTGCTCCAGCATGGGCTCCTCTCTCCACAGATCCGCAGGTCCTGCCAGGAGCCTGCTCCAGCGCAGGCTTCCCACGGGGTCACAGCCTCCTTTGGGCATCCACCTGCTCCGGCGTGAGGTCCTCCACGGGCTGCAGGTGGGCATCTGCTCCACCGTGGACCTCCATGGGCTGCAGGGGGACAGCCTGCCTCACCATGGTCTTCACCACAGGCTGCAGGGGAATCCGCTCTGGCGCCTGGAGCATCTCCTCCCCCTCCTTCTTCACTGACCTTGGTGTCTGCAGTGTTGTTTCTCTTACATGTTCTCACTCTTCTCTTCAGCTTCCGTTTCTGTGTGCCCTGCAACTTTTTTCCTTCTCTAAATATGTTATCACAGAGGCGATACCACTATCGCTGATTGGCTCGGCCTTGGCCAGCAGTGGGTCCGTCTTAGAGCCGGCTGGTATTGGCTCTGTCGGACATAGGGGAAGCTTCCAGCAGCTTCTCACAGAAGCCACCCCTGCAACCCCCCGCTACCAAAACCTTGCCACACAAACCCAATACAGCTTCTTGCTACAGAAGTTTTGCTTCACCTGCCTTTCAACCTCCTCAATTTGTTTGTATCTTTCAAAATAATTTATGTTACCAAGGCTACTTGCACATAAAAAGGATCAGAGACTTATTAAAACAAAAGTCTACACATTACCCTTTATTTTTTACCTTTTTTTTTTTTTTAGATAATCTTGAAGAAGTGCAGCTAAATAATCAAATTATAAAATTCAAGGGTAGGAAACTGGGAGCTGTCTGAAGTAGAGGTTGTACATGGTTTCACTTTCAAAACCAGTAATTCTCTTCTGGTTTAATCCCTAAAATAATTTGCATTTATATCTGACTCCTTTCTCATATAATTAAATACTAACAATTCATTCGGACTCACTACTCTTTCGAGTAAAGAAAGGACTGCTTCTTTCCTCCCTTGCTAAATTTGGGAGCTCTCACCCTCCCACAACTATGGGGGAGCATATGATGATTAAATGTGCCATCTTTAAATCTTTAGCAAATGATACCAGTGGGAAAAGACTCAATGAGAGAATGGGTGAAACAATGCCAGAGTGTGGTGGGTTGACCCTGGCTGGGTGCCAGGTGCCCACCAAAGCCGCTCTATCACTCCCCCTCCTCAGCTGGACAGGGGGGAGAAAATATAACAAAAGGCTCGTGGGTCAAGATAAGGACAGTTTAATAAAGAGAAAGCAAAGGTCGCGCGCGAAAAGCAAAGAAAAACAATTGATGTTATTCTCTACTTCCCATCAGCAGGCGATGTCTAGCCACTTCCTGGGAAGCAGGGCTACAGTACGCATAGTGGTTGCTCTGGAAGACAAAAATGCCCCCCTTCCGTCTTCCTTTACTTAGCTTTTATATCTGAGCTGACGTCATATGGTATGGAATATCTGTTTGGTTAGTTTAGGTCAGCTGTCTTGGCTATGTCCCCTCCCAAGATCTTGCCCAGCCCCAGCCTGCTGTTGAGGGGGGGCAAAAATGTTGGAGAGACAGCCTTGATGCTGTGCCAGCACTGCTCAGCAGTAGCCAAAACACTGGTGTGTTATCGACACCTTTCTAGCTACCAATACAGAGCACAGCACTACGAGGGCTGCTATGGGGAGAATTAACTCCATCTCAGCCAGACCCAATAAACAGAGCAATGCACCTGACGGAAGAAAAACTACAGTCCTAGAGCAAACCTACTAGAAACAAAAGAGCCTGAATTTTCTTACTCCTACTTGTGCAGGATACTAAAGAAGCTAGAAGACACTTTTTCATTGTATCAATATTTATTTCTGACTGAAAAGTAAAATACTTGCAGACTAACTGCTAAATAACTTATTCTCCCTTGCTAGAAAGAATCTAAGACGTTAAATTGCTAGAAACTTCTACAACCCATCTATGTCTTAATTTTCCTATTTTAAAATTAGAATTGTGCAAATTATACCTTGTATTGGATCTTACAATATTTTGATTATTACTAGCTCATTGTCAATGCTTATTCCTAGGAGACTTCTGCCTTTTCTGGAGTCATGATTCTTCTGAAACTGGTAGACTTAACTTTTTAGTTAATTCACACCAAAAAGATAAAGGTTACGGCTCATCTGTAAATAATCACACCCAAAAAGCAAGCCGTGTATGTGTGCACATACATAATTTTAACCTTCTGGCAGAAGATGGTCCACAAGAAAATGCAAGAGCAGAAAAAGTAAAAGTACACCAAATTAAATTTTTGAAAAATATGTTGCATGAACCTCATTATTCAGTACTTCAAAGCAACTTTTTCACAGCACTGTAAAACCAGGATTAAACAGAAGAGGAGCAAAATACAGTTTAATAGGACAAAAACTGAAAGAAATTACATGTCATTAAAATAAAAGTCTGTAAACTCACTCATAGGAAAAATTAAAAAAAAAAAATTAAAAACCCCTTTCCTTCATCTTCTCTCATAAATATCCTGACCTCACCTTCTTGTCTTAAAAACAAGCTTATGTGAATTACTAAACTATTGTTTGTTTCAAATTGCATTACTCAGAGAAGGATCCTTGCCTTAGAAAGATGCGTATGTGATTTTTAACGCAAACATTTTGGGAAGGTAAGACACTAGCCTAGGTCTTTGTATTGGCTTTGCGTGGCAAGGTTTTGAAGGCGGGGGGGGGTTACAGGGGTGGCTTCTGTAAGAAGCTGCTGGAAGCTTCCCCTGTGTTCGACAGAGCCCATACCAGCCGGCTCTAAGTTGAACCCGCCGCCGGCCAAGGCCGAGCCAATCAGTGATAGTGGTAACGCCTCTGTGATAACATTTTTAAGAAAAAAAAAAAAGTTGGGAGAGACAGAAAGAAACGGCAGCCGGAGAGGGAGTGAGAACATGTAAGAGAAACAACGCTGCAGACACCAAGGTGAGTGAAGAAGGAGAGGAATGACCGGATATACTGGACTGTGTGGATTCGATGGCCTGGCACATCGGACCCACAGAAGTATAGGGCTTTGGTAGACACTGGTGCACAGTGTATGCTGGTGCCATCAGGGTACAGGGGCACAGAACCCATCTGGATCTCTGGAGTGACAGGGGGATGCCAAGAATTGACTATATTGGAGGCTGAGGTGAGCTTAATAGGGGACAAGTGGGAAAAGCACCCCATTGTGACCGGCCCAGAGGCCCCCTGTATCCTTGGCATAGACTACCTCCAGAGAGGGTACTTCAAGGACCCAAAGGGGTACCGATGGGCTTTTGGTATAGCCACTGTAAACACAGAGAAGATCAAACAGCTATCTACCCTGCCTGGCCTCTCAGAAGATCCCTTCATTGTGGGATTGCTGCGAGTTGAAGAAAAGCAGGTGCCAATCGCTACCAGGACGGTGCACTGGCGGCAATACCGCACCAACCGAGACTCCCTGGCTCCCATCCGTGAGCTGATTCATCAACTGGAGAGCCAAGGAGTTATCGGCAAGACTCATTCACCTTTTAATAGTCCTATATGGCCAGTGCAAAAGTCTGATGGAGGGTGGAGGTTAACAGTAGATTATCGCGGTCTGAACGAAGTGACACCACCACTGAGTGCTGCTGTACCAGACATGTTAGAGCTCCAATATGAACTGGCATCAAAAGCAGCCACGTGGTATGCTACAATTGATATTGCCAATGCGTTTTTCTCCATTCCTTTGGCAGCAGAGTGCAGGCCACAGTTTGCTTTCACGTGGAGAGGTGTCCAATACACCTGGAATCGACTGCCCCAGGGGTGGAAGCACAGCCCTACCATTTGTCATGGACTAATCCAAGCTGCACTGGAACAAGGCGATGCCCCTGAACATTTACAGTACATAGATGACATCATCGTGTGGGACAACGAGGCAGAAGAAGTGTTTGAGAAGGGAAAAAGAGTAATTCAGATTCTTCTGAAAGCTGGTTTCGCCATAAAGAAAAGCAAGGTCAAGGGACCTGCATGGGAGATTCAGTTCTTGGGAATAAAATGGCAGGATGGACGCCATCATGTGCCTATGGATGTGGTTAACAAGATAGCAACTATGTCTCCACCAGCTAACAAGAAAGAAACACAAGCTTTCCTAGGCCTCGTGGCGTTCTGGAGAATGCATATTCCAGGTTATAGTCAGCTTGTGAGCCCTCTCTATCAAGTAACCCAAAAAAAGAACTATTTTGAATGGGGCCCTGAGCAACAACAAGCCTTTGAGTATATCAGACAGGAAATAGCTCGTGTAGTAGATCTTGGGCCTGTCCGGACAGGACCAGATGTACAAAATGTACTCTACACTGCAGCTGGGGAGCATGGTCTCACCTGGAGCCTCTGGCAGAAAACACCAGGAGAAACCCGAGGTCGACCATTAGGGTTTTGGAGCCGGGGGTACCGAGGATCAGAAGCCCACTACACCCCGACTGAAAAAGAGATACTAACAGCATATGAGGGGGTTCGAGCCCCCACTTCAGAAGTTGTTGGTACAGAAGCATATCTCCTCTTGGCACCACGATTGCCCGTACTACACTGGATGTTCAAAGGAAACATCCCCTCTACACATCATGCAACCAGCGCTACATGGAGTAAGTGGATAGCATTGATCACGCAATGAGCTCGACTGGGGAAATCCAACCGCCCGGGAATTCTGGAAGAGATCATGGACTGGACAGAAGGCAGAGATTTTGGAGCATCGCCTGAGGAGGTGGCTTGTGCCCAAGAGGCACCACCATATAATGAGTTATCAGAAGACGAAAGGCGTTATGCTTTGTTTACTGATGGATCCTGTCGTGTGGTAGGGAACCATCGGAAGTGGAAAGCTGCTGTGTGGAGTCCCACACGACAAGTCGTTGAGGCCACTGAAGGAGAAGGCGAGTCAAGTCAGTTTGCAGAAGTGAAAGCCATCCAACTAGCCCTAGGGATTGCTGAATGAGAAAAGTGGCCAGTACTCTATCTCTATACCGACTCCTGGATGGTGGCTAATGCCCTATGGGGGTGGCTACAGCAGTGGAAGAAGACCAACTGGCAACGCAGGGGTAAACCCATCTGGGCAGCTGCATTGTGGCAGGACATTGCTGCCCGTGTAGAACACATGACTCTAAAGGTACGTCATGTAGATGCTCACATGCCCAAAAGCCGTGCCACTGAAGAACATCGAAATAATGAACAGGTAGACAAGGCTGCCAAAATAGAAGTAGCTCAGGTGGACCTGGACTGGGAGCGTAAGGGTGAGCTATTTATAGCTCGATGGGCCCATGAGACATCGGGACATCTAGGGAGAGATGCAACATATAGATGGGCTCGTGATCGAGGGGTGGACCTGACCATGAAGGCCATCACACAGGTCACTCATGAATGTGAAACATGTGCTGCAATCAAGCAAGCCACCAGAGTAAAGTCTCCCTGGAACAGAGGGCGGTGGCTGGGTTTTTGATATGGCGAGGCTTGGCAAATTGACTACATCGGACCCCTGCCACGAACACGCCAAGGCAAGCGCTACATACTCACCATGGTGGAAGCAACTACTGGTTGGCTAGAAACATATCCTGTAAACCATGCCACTGCCTGAAATACCATCTTAGGCCTTGAAAGGCAAATTTTATGGCGACATGGTACCCCAGAAAGAATTGAATCAGACAATGGGACTCATTTCCGAAATAACCTCATAAGCTCCTGGGCAAAGAAACACGGCATTGAGTGGGTGTACCACATCCCCTATCACCCACAAGCATCTGTAAAAATTGAGAGATATAATGGACTGTTAAAGACTATGTTGAGAGCGCTGGGCAATGGGGCATGGAAGCATTGGGATACAAATTTAGCAGAAGCCACTTGGCTAGTTAACACCAGAGGATCTGCTAACCGTCCTGGTCCTGCCCAAACAAAACCCCTACATACTGTGGGAGGAGATAAGGTCCCTGTAGTGCACATGGGGAAGTGGCTGGGGAAGGCAGTGTGGATTTCTCCTCCCATGGGAAAAGGCAAACCCATTCGTGGGATTGTCTTTGCTCAGGGACCTGGGTGTACTTGGTGGGTAATGCGGAAGGATGGGGAGACCCAGTGTGTGCCTCAAGGACATTTAACCTTGGGGAAAAAATAATCTGTGATGTGAATTGTATGTTGTAGGAAGCAATGTAGCAGGAATGACCTGAACTGCAGAGGAGTGAACTTCGCAAGGAACCAGACAAGTGCATCAGTGACCCAAACCAAGCCGGTGTGGTGCCCAACAATCGAACATACTGCTTCTCCTGTCCTGACCACTCATCTTGACGGATGGGGCCCAAGTCATAACCTGTGTGTGAACATCTGGAGGAGTGGAAGAAGCCCATGGAATATCGATCTGTTAAAGGACAGGGGATAGTAATTAATAAGAATGTATAAATCTGTATGTTGGGTGTAAAAGTGGTTTAAGTATGTAGTTTCAGTTGTAAGTGTTGGTAAGAAGGGATTTCAGTAATGAGAATTAAATACAATGGTGTGGTTAGAAGATATGTGTATTAAATTATATGGGACCTGAGCATGACGCAAATGGTATGGAATAAGGGGTGGAGATTGTATTGGGTCTGGCTGAGATGGAGTTAATTCTCCCCATAGCGGCCCTCGTAGTGCTGTGCTCTGCATTGGTAGCTAGCGATAACACACCAGTGTTTTGGCTACTGCTGAGCAGTGCTGGCACAGCATCAAGGCTGTCTCTCCAACATTTTTGCCCCCCCTCAACAGCAGGCTGGGGCTGGGCAAGATCTTGGGAGGGGACATAGCCAGGACAGCTGACCTAAACTAACCAAACAGATATTCCATACCATATGACATCAGCTCAGATAAAAAAGCTAAGTAAAGGAAGACGGAAGGGGGGCATTTTTTGTCTTCCAGAGCAACCACTACGCGTACTGAAGCCCTGCTTCCCAGGAAGTGGCTAGACATCGCCTGCTGATGGGAAGTAGAGAATAACATCTTTTGTTTTTCTTTGCTTTTGCGCGCGACCTTTGCTTTCTCTTTATTAAACTGTCCTTATCTTGACCCACGAGCCTTTTGTTATATTTTCTCCCCCCTGTCCAGCTGAGGAGGGGGAGTGATAGAGCGGCTTTGGTGGGCACCTGGCACCCAGCCAGGGTCAACCCACCACACTCTTCAAATGCCATTGTTCTGTTTGGAGACACTTAGGTGTTGACACCCCCACCATGACTGGCAGAGATTGCAGCCAGCATGTTAGAAAAAGCCCTTCATCTCTCCTGTAAAAGGTTCTGTAAGCATACTGGGCACACTGTATTTCCAGTTTCTTGGAGGAAGTAGATACACTCATCCACAGTTCTAGCCAAGTTACCCCAGACCTTGCAGGACTCCTCACAAGGCGGCACTGACCAGGAGCTCCTCGCAGTAGAACTGTCTGCCAGGGTATTGCCACTGCTGCTCTTCAGTGTGGGGGAACTGCCTGGCTCCCCTTCACAGCTGGGCCCAGGACGCCCCAGAGCTGCAATGCAAGGACTCAGCCTCCATCACCTGAAAAATTGCTTGCGGAATAAGAAGGTTCGTGAATACCAACCCAGCAAGCCTTGATGCCTCTTACACTGAAACTCCCTTTTCTAGAAACTTCACATCTTCAAGAGAAGCACATAGTTATCAGGTAGATCACAGCCTATGCACACATGGGCATAGGCAGGGTTCATCTGTATTCACCAAAATCACTGTTGATCCCACTTTAATAAGGCCTATCATCACTTAAGCAGCAAATGCTTCACACAGTTTTGAAACAGAAGCAGGCATGCAGAGTGCTTCCCAGTGAAGGTGCATCTTGAAGCCCCCCCACACCCCAATGCACTCCCCTCCCAACTGCTGGGACCACACAATCCTTAAAAAACAGCTGGAATAATGGTAAAATAGTACAGCTACATGAGCTACCATCTTAAGCCACTTAATTCAGCAGAAAGTTTCTGAAAGTAACTTCCAAAACAACAACAAAAAAACAGACCTCCTTTTGCTGCAGCCCAGGGGGAAGGAGGGAGAGGAGAAAAAAAAAAAAAAAAAAAAGAGGGAAAAGCATTCTCCAGCAGACACACACTCTCCCCGTAAGAGCAGAAGTTCCTGAGCACTGCTATTAGTTAACCTCTTGAGAACCAAAAGGGAGGACAGACATCTACAGATTGGAAAGCACTAAAATGAAGAAGCACAGTTGCCTACTGAGCATCTGCAACATGAGGGAAATGAGCTTCATCCCTTCTATGGCACTTTGGCATTAACTGCAGTGGTTTATCCCTCTCTCCTTTTCTCTTACACATCTGAGAACCACCAAAATTTGCAATAAATGCCTAATTTTAAACTAAGCAATATGAGATAAGTTTGCACCTTTTCCTTTAAAGGAATTAATGCAAACAACAGGAAAATGGTCCTGTTTCTTTTTATAACTGAACTTTTTAAAAAAGCAAAAGGCAACATTATATAACTAAAGTATCACACTTTCCATACAATAAACATTCTGCAATTAATATTCTGTACTGTCTTTTGCTTGGACTTAAGTATTCAGTAGTGCTTAAGCAGTTAATACACTGGAATTAAGGAAATAAAGAAAACACTTAAAAAAATACTAATTTTTGGATAAAATGTGTGCTTCAAAACTATGCCTTTTACTGCTTAGGAGCCTGAATAAGAACATTCAACCCGAATGCTATGTACGGATGTTCCCATGAGACCTCTGGTGGCACCATCAGTACCCCACATTTGAGCGTGTACACATTGACTGCAGTTCAGAAATTTAGTTTGCAAACAAAAGACCCTCTCTCTTTACTAAAACCCATATTCTCATTCCCTCACACTGTGAGCTGAGCTACAGTTTTTTCATTAAATAATAATTAAGCACCTAGAAGCATTTTTTTTTTGTGGGGTGGGGGTGGTGAATCCTTTCATTGAGCCCATTTGGCTATTGGTGTCTGTTGAGCCTGCCAAAAAGGCCATCAATTAATGCCAGCTATGGCAGCTTCCATGAACAAGCTGTTTGTTCAGTAGGAACCATCCCTCTGCAAACTCATGTTGAAATGTAAGCAACCAGACAATCCATGGTCTCAACTTTAAGACATCATTGGTGTGGTGAGTTGATCTTGGCTGGATGCCAGGTGTCCACTAAGCTGTGCTACCACTCCCCCTCCTCAGCTGGACAAGGGAGAGAAAACATAACAAAAGGCTCATGGATCAAGATAAGGACAGGGAGAGATCACTCAACCAATTACTGTGACAGGCAAAACAGACTCAGGTTGGGGAAATTAATTCAATTTATTGCCAATCAAATCAGAGTAGGGTAATGAGAAATAAAACCAAATCTTAAAACACCTTCCCTCCACCCCTCCCTTCTACCCGGGCTCAACTTCACTCCCCATTTCTCTATCTCCTCCCCACGAGCGGCACAGGGGTACACGGAATGGGGGTTGCGGACAGTTCATCATGTTGTCTCTGCCACTCCTTCCTCCTCAGGGGCAGGACTCCTCACACTCTTCCCCTGCTCCAGCATGGGGTCCCTCCCATGGGAGACAGTCCTCCACGGACTTCTCCAACGTGGTTCCTTCCCAGGGGCTGCAGATCTTCACGAACTGCTCCAGTGTGGGTCCTTTCCACATGTCCTTTCCACGGGGTGCAGTCCTTCAGGAGCACACTGCTCCAGTGTGGGTCCCTGTCACGACCCAGACTGGACAGACCAGGGAGTCGTGTTTAATTTGAATTTCCCTTGGGCTAAATTAAGGTGAAATGACACCAGAAGATCAGTTAAACATTTTATTCATGACAGAAGCAAACTGAACTGGGGATGCATGGTAGTAGATGGCAGGGTTTCTCACAACAGGAATTGGCATAAGACTACTTCTGTAAACTGTGTAACCATATACATCAGTTCAGGGAAGAAGGAGATCCCTCCTGTTGAGTCACGAGGTTCAGAGCAGACCCCCTTGCTTTCTAGACTCCTCCTCAGAGAAGGGCCCAGGGGCGGCTGGATCCACTCTTAGTCTCAGACTTGGTCAACGGTTTATGTCTTGAAATGGATGAGGTGTAGGGATTGTGGAAAAGGAAAAGGAAAGAGAGAAGAAGACAGAGAGAGAGAAAGGAAGAGAGAAAGATTTCACCGGTCCTGGGTCCAGCGTTGGTTCAGTCAGCCGAGGGGTCCAGTTCCGGTGGGCTTGCGCACCCAGGGCTTCAGTTTGTGTCCTTTTATCATCCTTGCCCCTCCTTCAGGTGGGCACCCGAACTCCTCAGGCTAATGAGCAGTTTGTGAGCCTTTGGGCTTGGGGGTCATTTGGGGAGTAACTTCTCCTTCCCTGCAGACATGGCCATTGTTTGATCTTTGTATCAGAACAGCTTATCAGAACAGGGAGCTGCACACCCTCCGGCATGCCCTCCCCCTCCTGTTGCTGATGCCTGAGCTCATGTGCTTTTCACCTTGGTTCCTTGCTGTGCAGGGTTTGTCTTTAAGCAGAACTTGCCCCACCACAATGTTTGAGACATTAACTCTTTCAGCCTCTCACACCACTCCGTGGCTCAAACATTGTCTATATTATCTTCGTGGATTCTCCACAGTCTTCTCCCAGGCTGGTGATTTAGATATAAAGAAAGGAGAAAGCAAGAAAAGGAGAGAGAGAGAGAGAACATGTACAAAACTTCAAACAGTACAAACTTTGAACAGTGCAACAGTATAACAATTTCACAGCCAACCATTAAGAACAAAAAATCCACATAACAACATGAGTCCAATGCTAACAAGCCATTTTCCCCACCCTGTGAGTCCCAAGGACGTTAGGAGAAAGGTCAGCAATGATCCTCTGTTAAGCCAGTCTCTTGGTTGCATCGCTTGGAAAAGTTCTCCAGTCTTGTCTGTAACTTCCCTCATCTTTTGCGCTTCTTCTGAGGAGGTTGTTGCGTTGTGTATGGTGAGACAGCATTCTCTGTCAGTGAAATTTAACATCCCATGTACCCCATGTTCTTTTAACAACATCACAAGATTCAAGGTTTCCTCCTCAGGGAAGAAGATAAATCTTTGAATAGTAGCCATGAAAGGTTCCCTGGAAGCGTTGTTCCAAGAGCAATTTGATTTTTACAAGATTGGTGATATTTAGATTAATGAGGTCAAATTGAATTCTTTTGTAGAAACACCTCGATTGGTGTGATTCCAGAGGTGCATGAAACCTTGAATCAAATTGCAAGCTAAATCTGGAGAATCTTTTCCCTGTCTTCCAGTGGAAAGGATCAGAATGAGGGAAAAGGCTCCCCAAAGCATCTTTCCCTATAATAACAGACAAAAATTACAAATAACAATAAACTGATAACACAAATAACAATTAATATAGTTACGACTAACACAGGTCCCTTGTCATCTTTCTCCATTTCTCTTTGGTTCTACAAAGTGCAAATATAAAACATACATAGATTAAAACAAGGGTATTGTCCATCATGTGTGGATTCAGTGGTCTTTTCCATGTGCATCAGCAGCTACGCATGAATAGGTGTTCAGCGGAGTTTTAAGGGTTAGAGGCACCTCTCCCACTGTTGGGAGGTCCACCAGAACAGGTTGTCCTGGGTAGCATAAGGGTTTTACCAGGTCTTTTGTTTCCCTTTCCCCTGGGAGTATGGAGGGGGGTTGGGGGCAAAATGCAGTGAGTTTGGGACATCCATTTACTCCCCAGGGACTGTTCACCTTCGCTATGGCATCAGAGAGCCATGCAGGCCATCCAGAATTGTGGGGCCTAAGGATACGCTTTAGCAACCCATTTGTCCTCTCCACTATCCCATTAGCTTGAGGATAGTAGGGGGTGTGAAATACCCACTGTATTCCTTCGCCCTTTGCCCATTCCTGCACCAACCCAGCAGTAAAGTGGCTACTGTTGTCTGATTGGATTGACTGGGGTTTAGGCAGATAACTGAACCATAGCTTTAAGCCTTTCACCGTATTGTCTCCAGTTGCTCTTGCAACCGCTGCTGCTTGGGTAAGTCCTGACACCACTTCCACCGCAACAAGAACATACTGCTTCCCGTCTGACTTCTTGAAGGGTCCTATATAGTCAATTTGCCAAGTCTCCCAGAGTCCTTTCCCATCTCATAGGTGGAGAGGGGATTCTTGTAAGGGATGTCTTTCTAGCCAGGTCCGGCACTGACTACAAGCAGAAATGATTGTATTACACAATTCCCGAGTAACAGACCAACCTCTGCCACCGGCTTCTTTGAAAAGATCTTTAACCCTTGAATGACCACGCTTCACATGTAACCACTCTAACAAGTGTCCCCACTCCTCTTCTTCAGCTTCTGCTGCCATCGTAGCTAAGCGAGTTAGAGTCTACCTGATTATTCCAGATGTGTGCTGGGTGATTCCCCCCTTGGTGTGTGGCTACCCATCCCACCAAGAAAGTTCCCCATTTGGCGATATTCAAAATCTCCTCCCATTTTTCTCTTTGCCATACGGGTACCCAGTTAACCTCCCACTGATTCTGTTCCCAGAAGGGGAGCCACTCAGTGCACCCTTTAAATGCTGCATACGAATCTGTATAAATGAGTACTGGTTCTCCATTTTCAGCTTCTCTTTTTATCACACTCCAAACTGCTATCAATTCCCCTACCTGGGCACTTCCCTCACCTACTGTTATGATTCGGTCCCCTGAGTCAACATGCAGGGCTACCGCTCGGTACTTCCAGATCTTCCCCTCTCTTTTAGAAGATGCATCAGTGAACCACACATTTTTTAGATGAGATTCGAATGGAGGGGCAGGTTTTATATATGAGGGAGGAAGTTCTTGAGTTAATTGGGTGTCAGGCAGTTCTTGTACTTGGAGTGTTTTAGGCGCTCCCTCTTCTATTTGGCATGTGTGACAATAATGATCTAGCTGTGCATACCATTTCCTTACGGTTTCTCTCTGTGCAACTCCTACAGGGGGTGGGGTTCCCATCAATATCGGTTTTAAAACCTTGAAGGGCCCTCTCAGGATAATTGGTTGTTGCCGTATAATTTTTTCCGCCTCTCGCAAAGCTAGGTTGACCACAAAGAGGCCCTTTTCCCAAACTGAGTATCGTTTCTCTGCATCCTTAAAGCTACATGAATAGAATCCGATAGGCCGAGTCGGGCCTTCGGGTCCACGTTGCCACATATGTATTGATAGCCCATGGATTGCAAAACCCCATTCAATGCAGAGTGGGTCTGTTGGATGAATTGGCCCCAAGGCCTGGTACACCCCAGCTTCAAAAATTAGCAATTTTAAGGCTTCTTCATGGACTGGGGTCCAATCCCAAGAGACCCTTTTGCGTGTTAGATCGTACAGGGGTCGGGCTATGATAGAGAAATCGGTGATGTGTTTCCTCCAAAACACCAGCAGGCCTAAGGCATGTTGGAGTTCTTTCTTATTTGCAGGCCTTTCCACTTGTTCAAGGGTGGTCAAGGTTTTGGGGGGAATGCACACTGTCCCACCCCTCCACCAGATACCCAAGAACTTCACTTCGGAAGATGGGTGTTGTATCTTTTCATTTGGAATTTGGAGTCCTAATTTTTCTAGGTGAGCAATTATCTCTGTTTGGGTTTGTCCCACTACCTTGATATCAGGGCTGCCAATTAATACATCATCAATATACTGGTATACTTTAACCCCTTCTGCAGGAATGATTTTGGCGAGCTCTTGAGCCAATGCATAATGAGCAATTGTTGGCGAGTGCCGATATCCCTGGGGGAGACATGTAAAAGTGAATTGTATCCCTTCCCAAGTAAAAGCAAAGCGGTCCCTATCCGCTTCCTGCAAAGGGACCATAAAGAACATATCTTTTACATTGATGGTGGCTAGGATCTGGTGGGCTTATTCTTGTACTGTTGCGATCAGCTTGGCCATGTTAGGCACCGCAGCTGTTAAGGGACCTGTATTAGCATTCAAGTGCCGATAGTCAATTGTTAATTGCCATTTCCCATTTGGTTTGCGGACTGGCCACACCAGAGAATTGTAAGGCGAGTGGGTTGGGACAATTATTCCCTGTTCCCGTAGCTCAGTTATTACAGGGGCAATCCCCTCTCTCGCCCCTAACGGCAAGGCATAAGGTTTCACATTGACTATTTTTGAAGGTGGGAGTGCAGGCGCCGACTGCAAAAGCCTCATTGAAACCGCAGGGAGTCCGAACTTCCATTCCCTCCCCTTGGAGTCTATCCACGCTCTCCCTTTCAATAAGTCGAGTCCCAAAATGTTTGTTGGTAGCGGTCCCAATATCATTATAGTTTCTGTCACAGTCTCATCTCCTGGCAACCAGCACTTGACCCGGGCAGTTGCCTGGGGCCGAGATTTTCCAAAAACATCCGTTACCCAAATTTGTTTCTTGTCAGCAACTATGCCATTACAGTTGGCAAAATCTATTCGGAGTGCTGATATCTGAGCACCTGTATCTACCAAAAATGTGACTGGGGTCTTAAAGGGGCCTAGGGGAAAGGTAATTAACAGGTCCCCTTTATCATTTTCTGTGAGCCTTCTCAAATGGGATCCACTGGCCGTCCTCCAGCTCACTTGCTGGGGACGGCAGAGGGCGTTTCCCAACTCGGGGATGTCCAAATCAATCAATTCGGCCCCCTGAGGAGCAGATAGGGCTGTGTCCCTGGGTTCCCGGGATGGGGGAGAAAGGTCTTTAAAGTTTGAGGGGGATAGGGCCCCTTTGATTTTGTCCCAGCCTTTCACCAGACTTTCCAGGTTGGGAGTGGGCAACCCGTCCATCACCTCCCTGGGGATTCTCTTTGAGATACCCTCTGTCCACAGTGTATATCTTTTATTGTCAGGAGGCCGTGTCGGTCTGCCTGGAGGAGGGGATCGAGAATTGTGTGCAGACCTGGTTTTTGTCTCTCTGTGCCCTTCCACCCTCCTAAGGTCCGCTTTGGATTTTGTCTCTCCCTGAGTGATGAACCCCATCCATCTCCCATAATTAATTCCTGCACTACTTCTCCCCATGTCATCTCTGGGGGGCCTCCTCTTCTTCGGGGTCGGGGTGCTCTCAAGCGATCTTGTAATTGCACCGCTTACAATTTCAAGGCATCAGGCAATCCCCTTATAAGAGGATGCAACCTTTCAGGGTCTGTCACGTATTGCATAGGGGGAGGGCTGTTGCGGAACCAGGAATCGATCATGCATCAGCTGGCGACATGCAGCTTTTTGTACAGTCTCCAAAATGTGACCCACCGCAGGCGTTTTAATTGAAAAGGGGTGTCCCCTCTCCATAGGGTCCAATCCACCTGCCCAATAGGCTACTCTTTGGGTCAGGGACCACGGCTCTCTATTGTCATTTGTAGTTAGGAAAACCCCCGGACCCCAATATCCCCTTGCCTCGTCCTCACTTAGCAGGATACGGTCACCCCCACTAAGGGATACTCTCCACACATACTCAGTTTCTGTTTCTCGGGGTCCCCGGGAATATTTTTCCTGAATTTTGGCCAAATTGGTGGGGGAATAGGGGACAATGCAGGTAGTAACTTGTTAGGCTCCTCCTTGATCACCATCCACAGTCTCAGTCTCAATCAAAGGCCGCATCATGGCTTCCCCTGTCCCAGGAGAAAATATTTCCCTTGTACATTCTAGGTCTTCAAAAGGGTATGATTTTGATTCCTTTTCCCCATCAGAGTCTGCACCCGCATTTTCTACAGTGATCTGGGAGCGGATTTCATCTAATTGCTCTCTTAATACTCTTTCCCGCTCCAGAGCCTCAGTCAAAGCAGTATGTAGTCTCTAATTAGTCACTCGCTCAGTGGTGAGTTGGTCAGAGAGGCTCCTTATCTCATTTTCCAATTGCTCCTGCAAAGCTTTCACCAAGTCTTGAAGGGATTTAATCATCTTCCCTTCTACTTGTTGGGCCATGCATTTGTCCTGTTGTGCTGCCACCAAAGCGGCTCCTAAAACTGCACAAACCAAAGCCTTCCCTTTTCCTTGCTTCAACCTTCGTTCTTTAGCCAAAACGAAAATTCTGTTCGCTACAGCTTGCGGATCATGCCAATTGTTACGGGCCCAAGTCATACCAAGGGGAGATGGCTGGGCATTGTAGCCTTCTAATCTCTCCAGGAGAGGGGTACAGTCTACAGTCTGACCTCCCAGGGAGGCCATAATGAACACACAATTACAGGGATCAGATGCTTTTAGTAGTCCTCTGAGGACTATCTCTACAGTGGGATCTCCCAGGGAGACCGCAAAGAAATCAGATCGAGTCCCCTGAGGACTGTCTCTACACTTGGACCTTGCAGGGAGACCGCAAAGAAATCAGATTATTAAGTCCTCTGAGGACTATTTCCCCTTGTGTATGACTCCTCTCAGAGAGGGGCCACAGTAAGGACCTGGTCCCAATGATCATTTTAGCAACACAGAGGGAATCCTGCTGACTACGCCAAAAAATGTCACGACCCAGACTGGACAGACCAGGGAGTCGTGTTTAATTCGAAATTCCCTTGGGCTAAATTAAGTTGAAATGACACCAGAAGATCAGTTAAACATTTTATTTATGACAGAAGCAAACTGAACTGGTGGCAGGGTTTCTCACAACAGGAATTGGCATAAGACTACTTCTGTAAGCTGTGTAACCCGGGGTAACTATATACATCAATTCAGGGAAGAAGGAGATCCCTCCCATTGAGTCACGAGGTTCAGAGCAGACCCCCTTGCTTTCTAGACTCCTCCTCAGAGAAGGGCCTAGGGGCGGCTGGATCCACTTTTAGTCCCAGACTAGGTCAACGGTTTTATGTCTTAAAGGGATGAGGTGTAGGGATTGTGGAAAAGGAAAAGGAAAGAGAGAAGGAGACAGAGAGAGAAAAAGGAAGAGAGAAAGATTTCACTGGTCCTGGGTCAAGCACACACTTTTGAAAAAAAAAAAAAAAACAACCACCGAACATTCAGAAACCCAGAGCAACTAAATCTGTTTTCTTCAGTCCTGGGTTGCTTTTCAAGATCTCAACAAGCTAATTAAAGAAAAAGTTGAATCATTTTTACAGCATATGTGTTAAGCAAACCCCTGGTTACCTTAATCCTAACAATGCTTAATTTAAAACCAACATCTTTCGATGGAATCAAGCTACTGAAAACTACCCAGACTAACAAAAATAGGTCTGTTACCTACTATATATACACAATTCTATCTTATTCTAACTTATCATCACAAAGTACAATGAGGATGTTTTGAGATTAAATGTAGCAATACATAATTATCCAGTTTAACAAATCAAATTCTTATCAAATCACAGGCCAAGTATAAAAAGTAGGTAAATTATACTGGTAACCTCTTCAGAAGGTTATCACTACTGCGTATGTAAAGAAAATCATAGAAATTCCCTGATTTTGTTGATGCAAACAGGTAGATTAGAACTCAGAAATTCACATTCAAGCAACTAAATCATACCCTCAAGATACATACAAATATTTTCAATAGAAAAAGTACTCACTATAGTTAAATACTGTCATTTTATAAGTTGTGTGTCGGGAGAAGGGAAGGGAAAAAAATTTCCAATATGCCTTAAGCAAAACCATTGCCTTACAGCATTACAGTAAGGTGCCTTCCAGCTTCCTTCAAACAAATCAATTGAAATTAAGCATACATTATATACTCACTTGAAATCTCAGTAACCACTAAACTCACCAAGTACATAACGCTGCCATGCATTTTATATTCCAATATTAAAATACAGCAAGTATGTGAAAAAATAATCTGCAGGTTTTGTTTTCCACACATCTTTTTTTCTTCCAGAAGGACATATGAAAACAGAAAATTGTATGTACTCTTATGTATGGCCCTACAGCCATGTGGTATTCCTCCCAACAACAAAAAAACAACCCAACTATGACACTATAGGTAGATACAATGGTGCTTTTTGGTCAAAAAAGTCTTTGGAATAAATGATAAATTTATTTTACATTTATTTTAAATGTTCTTACTCTAGATTTTATCTAAAACTAAGTAACGACTGGATTTTTTTGTTGTTGTTCAAAAGTGTACAATGATTTCAGACCGTAGACTTCCTTCTTTAGGCTGCAATGGAGTCAATTTGCAGAAACCATGCAAAACTGGAGTGAGTCAATTTTGTTCTAAGACTTCTTTAGAAGATCTGTTCATAAATGAGAAAACCCCACACTTTCTACTCTCAAGAACAAAACCACTTGGTCCAACATGCAGAAGAGCCCAATGATGAGAAGCATTATTACTCATATATACAATAGTATGATGAGTCCTCATTGTTCTAGACATCATACAAACATAACAAACAGCCTCTGCTGGAAAGAGCTTACAGTCTAAAAACCCAGGCATAACACGTGGATGAGACAGACATCTCTGACAGTTTAAAATAGGGTGTGGATGAGGTAAGATAACAGAAAAAGGGTGTGCTACAATTCTTGACCATCAGGAAGAGTAATCGCCTCACTACTCATCTGGCCCATTAGCCCATTACCTAATTTAAGGTTTCTATTTGCATCACAGCAGAAGTATGCCTGAAGAAGTGACATACAGAAAGAATAAAACCACCATTTCTGCAGTCTTTGCTTTTGTTTGGAAAATGTTTTATGCCTTGAGACCACCACCATCAGAGGATTCAAGAAAAAGAAAAAAAATGTGAGACTGGTCCAAAATCTACTTCAGTTCCCTCATAGTCATAGCCTAGTCATAAAGCCAGGAGCAAATCTACCTTCCACGTCAGTTCCCTTGTTCTGTAAGATTTTTACGAGGGAATGGTAACCCTCACTTTTGACATAGGACTTGTAAGAATCCATTGCCTAATAAATGCAGAAGTCAGTAGATTAATGGGAATTGTTCTCATAAAATAATGAGAATTAAAAAACAAATGACTTCAAAACAAAAAAACCTGATATTGTACACTTCTTACCATAAGAACATAAAGCAGCACATTCCTGCCAAATCATAATATAAAAAATTATATTTTAAACTACTTGGATTTCTACTGTATTTGAAGTGGAAGTCCTATATTTGCCTTCACTTATCTTGAATAGTTGTGTTGATAGTATTTGCTGCTGTTGCCCTCGGGATGGCTATTGTCTAATGATAAGTGAAGTCATCCACTCACGGTTTGAGTTTTATTTTTACGGAATCTTGGTATCTATCAGAAAAGTGGTTTTGTAAAAATACAAAGTTTGCAGAGAAGAAAAATTATTTTTGACTGCACAAACTGTTCAGCTGTTCAGGTGAAACATTTGTAAATGTGTATGAAAACTAGAATGAAAAATGTGCCTCCATCCTTACTTTTGGTTGTGCAGCATTATGTGCAACGTGACCATGCCTCCAAACAGGCCACTGCATAACATAGAACACTAAACCAGAAGTTCCCAAACTCTAATCCCTCCTCTGACACTAGTGATGTCCATAACTAAAAAAAAAAATAATTGTTTTTTCATATGAGCTTTTCCATAAAACAAGGTAATTACAATAGCTGTCATAACTTTATCTTGTTACCTGCATGTTTAATCTGCATATTTTTATTAGAATAGAAATGCCTCGGTGTAAAAAAGAATAATACTTAAAATGCAACTCCAAATCGTCTTAAACCTGGCAGATGTTATAAAGTTTCACACACATATGTTACCCCTGTACTAAAACTGTGTTCAACAATGTCTCATTTCATTACGGTGCTAGATTTCTAGCATGCACTGGGCATGCCTGCCACATCTAATGTTCTAGCTCCTCAATCCTGGTCTTCTGATTGTCTGTACTGCATGTGCATTACTTGAACTACTCACCTACAAGATGAAACCTGGGAGCAGGTCTAGGGATCATTTCTTAAAGTCTACATGAACAAGACCAATAGGACACACTTGCACTACAGTTTTCCAACAACACCTCAGCAGGACTGGTTCCTTCATACAACTCCCACAGACTTCATCTTTTCAGACAGTCTGGCCCACCCAAGAAAAAATAAGCACATGACTCTCCCCACCCATGCTCTTACACACACCCAACACTCCCACAGAGACCTGGGCCAAGCACTCCCAGAAGCCACACTGTGCTGTTGGCCTGTAGGCCAGCTTCCTGGGGCAGGTGCCTTTAAGAAAACACAATATTATTGCTCCCTCAGCATAACACGAAGGGAAAATTCATTTTTCCATACCAACTGAGGCAGAAAACACAGACAGTCCATTGGATGCAGGACCCTCTCCTCAGATTATTGTTTCCTTCTATTAATATCAATCTGTGGTAGGTTGACCCTAGCTGGACACCAGGTGCCCACCAAAGCCGCTCTATCGCTCCCCCCTCCTCAGCTGGACAAGGGAGAGAAAATATAACAAAGGGCTTGTGGGTCGAGATAATGACAGGAAGAGATCACTCACCAATTACAGTCACAGGCAAAACAGACTCAGCTTGGGGAAAATTAACTTGATTTATTACAAATCAACCAGAGAAGGGTAATGAGAAATAAAACCAAATCTTAAAACACCTTCCCTCCACCCCTCCCTTCTTCCCAGGCAAAACTTCACTCCTGAATTCTCTATCTACCCCTGCTCAGGTGGCAGAGGGGGATGGGGAATGGGGGTTGCAGTCAGTTCATCACATGTTGTCTCTGCCGCTTCATCCTCCTCAGGGGCAGGACTCCTAACACTTCCCCTGCTCCAGCGTGGGGTCCCTCCCACAGGAGACAGTCCTCCATGAACTTCTCCAACGTGGGTCCTGCCCACGGGATGCAGTTCTTCACAAACTGCTCCAGCATGGGTCCCTTCCACGGCGTGCAGTCCTTCAGGAGCACACTGCTCCAGCATGGGTCCCCCACGGGGTCACAAGTCCTGCCAGAAAACCTGCTCCAGCGTGGGCTCCTCTCTCCACAGGTCCACAGGTCCTGCCAGGAGCCTGCTCCAGCGCAGGCTTCCCACAGGGTCACAGCCTCCTTTGGGCATCCACCTGCTCTGGCGTGGGGTCCTCCACGGGCTGCAGGTGGATAACTGCTCCACCGTGGACCTCCATGGGCTGCAGGGGGACAGCCTGCCTCACCATGGTCTTCACCATGGGCTGCAGGGGAATCTCTGCTCCAGCACCTGAAGCACCTCCTCCCCCTTCTTCTTCACTGACCTTGGTGTAAGAGAAACAGCCCTGCAGACATGTTCTCACTCCTTTCTCTGGCTGCAGTTTCTGTGCCACAGCAACTTTTTTCCCCTTCTTAAGTACGTTATCACAGAGGTGCTACTACTGTTGCTGATTGGCTCAGCCTTGGCCAGGAGCAGGTCCGTCTTAGAGCCGGCTAGCATTGGGTCTATTGGACATAGGGGAAGCTTCTAGCAGCTTCTCACAGAAGCTACTCTTATAGCCCCCCGGCTACCAAAACCTTGCCACACAAACCCAATATACCATTTTTGACCCTTGGACTATATTTAGGCAGTCACAGTCCCAAAGAACATACAGAACATTTTTTTATCTTTATGAAAAGACTGGCCCAACATCTCCGAGGCCATTACTAAGGATAGTGGGAGAGACAATAGCATAAGCAATAAATTAGTAGCAGTAAAACACAGCTCACTTAAGGAACAAGAATCAAAAGAAAGCTAGCCAATTTTTCACATTACCTTGACTGGGAGGGCCAAATTACTAAATCTCTAACACTATTATCTGTCTTACTTCCTGTAGACTGTCAGCATAGGTGATTCTACTGGTTTCTTCTTGCCTTATAATTTATGAACCAGAAAAAAGGAAACACATGATGGTTAAAAGGTATTAATTTATAGATAATGCTGAACGCTTCGGTCTGAGCTACACAAACAATTTGCATATTTAATAAAACAACCTAGTATATTCATATAGTCTAGTATGTTTTATACTTCCTTTGAAATATTTCCTTTACAGAAAAGGGAAAAAAAAAAAAAAGCAGTTTGCTGTTCTAAGGTTTGAAGAAGACATGTAAGAAAAAAAGTGAAGAAACCTCATTTTCAAACATGGAAAAAAAATAGGAAGAAGCTTCATTTTTGGTTTTGAAAATTTATTCCACTAACAGAAATCAAGCCCTTGCAAAAGATGATAATATTTTGACATTTGGCAAGACAGAATAGCACATGTGAGACACAATCAAGCAGGAAGGAAAAAACTAGACAGAAGTGTATTTCCCAACAGAACTCATGTTCTCTCGTTAGTCATAGGTCACAGAAAGAGAGCAGATGCCTCCAAACAGAACAGTTCAATCATCAAAACATGGCAGAAAGGCCAGAGAAGAAGCCAAATCACCAAGCCTCAGGTAAGAAAAAAAAATACAGGCTTACTTACAAAATGTGTTACATATTTTCTTTCTCCATTACATGGGGGAAGCAAAATGAAGATGTTCTAGTAAGACTTGATGGTACAGTGAACTGACAATCATCCTTTTGCACGGTGTGTTCATAGACAGTGAATAGAGCATATAGGACTTGTCTGACTGCCTTTACTTCTGCTATTACAGCACTTATGGAAAATCCCTTGACATACCCATTGTCGTGGTTTCAGCCCAGCCGGTAACAAAGGACCATGCAGCCGCTCGCTCACTCCTCCCGCCCCCCTCCGGTGGGATGGGGAGGAGAATCAGAGGGGAGAAAAGGAAAAAAAAAACCGGGACCTCGAGGGTTGAGATAAGGGCAGTTTACTGGGACTACACAAAAAGAGAGGTTACAACAACAACAACGGTACTAACAAAAGAATATACAAAAGCAGTGATGCACAGTGCAACTGCTCACCACCCGGAACCCGATGCTCCACCACTTCCCCCACCGAAAGTCGAGAGACCTCCCCCCAGCCTGCTCCCCATATATATACTGAGCATGATGTCACATGGTATGGAATAGCTCCTTGGCTAGTTCAGGTCAGCTGTCCCGGCTGTGCCCCCCCCCCCTCACCTCCCAGGTTACTGTAAAAAATTAACTCTATCCCAGCTGAACCCAGGACATTATCCACCCCTTATTCTATACCATCTACATCGTGCCCAGATCTTACATTTTCCAATTAACCACTACCACTTTCCTTGTCTTGTATACATATATATATATATATATATATATATATATATATATGGACACCCCCACACACCCCCACACACACACAAATAGTATTCCCTTAGTCGATGGGCTATCCCTCTAATGTGTCCATCAATATTCTTTAGTCCATGACTTTGGGGCTCCATCTGTTGCAACAGTCCTTCAGGATAGGAGAGATGGTGTGAGGTGTTGGATTGTTGTATGCTGCCTCTGGAACTTGCGGCTGGTACATTTGGTGCAACCCATGCCCTTGGTCTGCAGGTCAAAGATGTTGATCTTGAGGAAATCGCTGGGCGCCAGTTCAAGTTCTATCACTGCTGTACTTGGCTCGGTTTCAAAGTCCATCCTTCAGTCATTTGGGTAATTCTTACTGTAATACCCTTGATATGGCATATAGACACAATGACATACATTGGCAGGTTATTTAGCAGTTAACATCATACAGCCTAATTCACTGGCTATTCTCTCCCAAAATCAAATCTCCTTGAGGTACACATCGAACTTCCCCATCCTTCTGCATCACCCACCAAGTGTACCCAGGTCCTTGAGCAAAAGCAATCCCTTGGATGGGTTTGTCTCTGCTTGAGGCAGGACTAACCCAGACTGTCTTTCCTAACATACTCTTCATGCGCACTACAGGGACTTTACCTCCTTCTACAGTATGTGGAAGTCTTGGTTGGGCAGGACCAGCCCGATTGGCAGATCCTCTAGTCTTAACTAACCAGGTGGCTTTTGTTAAATGTGTATCCCAGTGTTTGAAAGTTCCACCCCCCATTGCTCTCAATGTAGTTTTCAGCAGTCCATTGTATCGTTCGATTTTTCTGGAGGCCGGTGCGTGATAGGGGATGTGATATACCCACTCAATGCCATGCTCTTTGGCCCAGGTGTCTATGAGGTTGTTTTGGAAGTGAGTCCCGTTGTCCGACTTGATTCTTTCTGGGGTGCCGTGTCGCCATAAAACTTTCTCTTCAAGGCCCAGGATAGTGTTCTGGGCAGTGGTGTGGGACACAGGATATGTTTCCAGCCATCCGGTGGTTGCTTCCACCATTGTAAGCACATGGCACTTGCCTTGGCGGGTTCGTGGGAGTGTGATATAGTCAATCTGCCAGGCCTCCCCTTGTTTATATTTCAGCCATTGCCCTCCATACCACAGGGGTTTTAGCCGCTTGGCTTGCTTAATTGCAGCACAGGTTTCACATTCATGGATAACCTGTGCGATAGTGTCCATGGTCAAGTCCACCCCTCGATCACGAGCCCATCTATATGTTGCATCTCTTTCCTGATGGCCTGAGGTATCATGGGCCTGCTGAGCCATAAATAGCTCACCCCTATGTTGCCAGTCCAGATCCACCTGAGACACTTCAATCTTGGCAGCCTGATCCAGCTGCTGGTTGTTTTGATGTTCTTCAGTGGCCTGACTCTTGGGTACATGAGCATCTACATGACATACTTTTACCACTAGCTTCTCTAGCCGGGATGCAATATCTTGCCACAGTGCAGCAGCCCAGATGGGTTTACCTCTGCGCTGCCAGTTGCTCTGCTTCCACTGCTGTAACCACCCCCACAGGGCATTTGCCACCATCCATGAGTCAGTATAGAGATAGAGCACTGGCCACTTTTCTCTTTCAGCAATGTCTAACACTAGCTGGATGGCTTTCACCTCTGCAAATTGACTCGATTCACCTTCTCCCTCAGCAGTTTCTGCGACTTGTCATGTAGGACTCCATACAGCAGCCTTCCACCTCCGATGCTTTCCCACAATGCGACAGGACCCATCAGTGAACAGGGCATGTTGCCTCTCATTTTCTGACAGTTTATTATAGAGTGGGACCTCTTCAGCACACATCACCTCCTCCTCTGGTGACGTTCCAAAATCTTTGCCTTCTGGCCAGTCCATGATCACTTCCACAATTCCTGGGCGACTGGGGTTTCCTATGCGAGCCCATTGTGTGATCAGTGCAATCCACTTAGTCCATGTGGCATCAGTTGCATGATGTGTAGAGGAGACCCTCCCTTTGAACATCCAGCCCAGCACTGGCAGTCGGGGTGCTAAGAGGAGCTGTGTTTCAGTACCAACCACTTCTGAGGCAGCTCGAACTCCTTCAGATGCTGCCAATATCTCTTTTTCAGTTGGAGTATAACAGGCCTCAGATCCTCTGTATCCCCGACTCCAAAACCCCAGGGGTCGGCCTCGGGTCTCCCCAGGTGCTTTCTGCCAGAGGCTCCAGGTAGGGCCATTCTCTCTGGATGCAGTATAGAGCACATTTTTAACATCTTGTCCTGCCCAGATTGGACGGATGTCTACTGCATGAACAATCTCCCATTTAATTTGTTCAAAGGCTTGTTGTTGCTCAGGGCCCCATTTAAAATCGTTCTTCTTCCGGGTCACTTGACAGAGAGGGCTTACAATCAGACTATAATTTGGAATATGCATTCTCCAAAAGCCCAGAACTCCTAAGAAGGCCTGTGTTTCCTTTTTATTAGTCGGTGGAGACATAGCTGCTATTTTGTTGATCACATCCATTGGGATCTGATGACATCTATCTTGCCATTTTATTCCTAAAAACTGGATCTCCTGTGCAGGTCCCTTGACCTTACTTTCTTTTATGGTGAAACCAGCTTTCAGAAGGATTTGGATTATTTTCTTCCCCTTCTCAAATAATTCTTCTGCTGTGTTACCCCATACGATGATGTCATCAACGTATTGCAGGTATTCCAGAGCTTCACCTTTTTCCAGTGCAGTCTGGATTAGTCCATGGCAAATGGTGGGGCTGTGTTTCCACCCCTGGGGCAGTCGATTCCAAGTGTACTGGACACCCCTCCAAGTAAAGGCAAACTGTGGACGGCACTCTGCTGCCAGAGGGATTGAGAAAAATGCATTAGCAATGTCAATTGTGGCATACCACTTGGCTGCCTTTGACTCTAGTTCGTATTGAAGTTCTAACATATCTGGAACAGCAGCACTCAGTGGTGGCCTGACTTCATTCAGGCCACCATAGTCTACTGTTAGTCTCCACTCCCCATTAGACTTTTGCACTGGCCATATGGGACTATTAAAGGGTGAGTGAGTTTTGCTGATCACTCCTTGGCTCTCCAGTCGATGAATCAACTTGTAGATGGGAATCAGGGAGTCTCGGTTGGTGCGATATTGCCGCCGGTGCACCGTTGTGGTAGCAATTGGCACTCCTTGTTCTTCAACCCTCAGCAACCCCACAATCGAAGGGTCTTGAGAGAGACCAGGCAAGATAGCTGTTCAGTTTCCTCCATCTCCAAGGCAGCTACACCAAAAGCCCACTGATATGCCTTTTGTTCCTTAAAATACCCTCTCCTGAGATAGTCTATGCCAAGGATACATGGAGCCTCTGGACCAGTCACAATGGGGTGTTCCTGCCATTCATTCCCAGTTAGGCTTACTTCAGCTTCCAATACAGTTAACTCTTGGGATCCCCCTGTCAAGAAATACAGATGGGTTCTGTCCCTTTATAACTTGATGGCATTAGAGTACACTGTGCACAAGTGTCTACTAGAGCCTTATATTCCTGTGGGTCTAATGTGCCAGGCCATCGAATCCACACAGTCCAATAAACCTGGTTATCCCTTTCCTCCACCTGGCTGGAGGCAGGGCCCGTCTAATTCTGGTCAGAGTATCCAGTACTCACTTCTCGTAAAACTGGCTCAGAAGTCCCTTCAAGAGTATCAGAAATAAGATCAGCCCTTCTATGCTGTTTGGAAACTGGAGCGGCATTTTTCCTGGTAAAATCCCCTTTTGTGATGGTTTTTGCTCGCAACTCACATACCCGTGCATTTAGGACTGAGGTAGGTTTTCCATCCCATTTCCTCATGTCCTCTCCGTGATCACATAGGTAAAACCACAGGGTATCTCGTAGTGTGTACCTTCTATATTCTGTCTCTTGGGCAGAGGAACACTCACTCCTAATAGCTGAGACATTGGTCCTTACAGGTGGGGAGTAGGACATATCCTCTTTGAATTGCTGGAAATCCTCAGTCAGCTTCTCCACAGCTGAAATGCAGGCTTGTAGGGAGGAGGAGAGATTTTCTTCGTATTGCTGGAGTTGGCGAGCCACTTCATCCACTGTTGGTGCCTCTTCTTCTTTCCAGGTCATTATCTCCAGTGGGTTGGCATAGGACAATGGCTCACTCCGTACAAACTTCCGCCACGTGGGTCGTGGGCATGGGATTTTGTCTGGATCTTTGGGTAATTGTGGGTTGTCCGGGTCATAATGAATTGTCTCTAGCATGGCTAATTCCCTCAGGTATTGGATACCTTTTTCCATGGTGGTCCACTTGCTTGATTGACATATAACATCTTCCTTAAAGGGGTACCTTTCCTTCACACTTGACAGGAGTCGCCTCCAGAGGCTGATGGCTTGTGTGCCTTTTCCAATTGCCTTGTCAATGCCACCTTCCCTGGCAAGCGATCCCAGCTGCTTGGCTTCCCTACCTTCTAATTCCAAGCTATTAGCCCCATTGTCCCAGCACCAGAGCAGCCAGGTGATAATGTGCTCACCTATACAGCAGCCGAAATCTTTTCGCATATGTCACAGCTCACTCAAGGATAGGGATCGGGTTATTACCTCTGGTTCTGCCTCTTCCTCCTGTTCCCGTGATGACCCTGGCTCATCTTCATCCTTCGCCAAGCGAACTGATTTTTTTGTATATTTCTTCTTCTGTATGGGGGCAAGTGATACTGGCGTGGGTTGGTCCACTGGTTCAGTTGCAGTGCCTGTTGCCGAGGTTTGGGTAGCCGCAGTGCTCGTCGCCGGGGCTGGAGGGACCGCAGTGCCTGTCACCGAGGTTTGGGTAGTTGCAGTGCTCGTCGCCGGGGCTGGAGGGACCACAGTGCCCGTCGTCTTGTTGTTGGATCCAGAGACCTTCTCTTCCTCTTGAGGGTACTGAATAGCGTTGAACAGGGCTCGATAGGCATGGGCCAGGCCCCAGCACATTGCAGTAATTTGTGTCTCCCTGGAATTGTCGGGGTGACAGCATACTTTTTCCAAATGTTCTGCTAGTTCTTCAGGATTCTGCACTTGTTCAGGGGTGAAGTTCCAAAACAGTGGAGGTGTCCACTGTTCTAGGTACTTGCCCGTACTACCCCACATACCCTGCCACTCATAATTATCCAGCCTCAGGGCAGATCTCTGGGTGATCTTCTGAAATAGTTGTTTAACCTTAAACAAGAGCTGAACCACATTCAGGAGCATGCTAATTCCTAGCAGTAGGGCTAGGACCATGCTGGTCTAAACATCCCAAGGGTATTCAAATTTTTCAAAATTCTCAAAAGCCATTGTAACTGGACTGAAGGAGAAGGGAAAATGGAAGAAAGGTACCCCACCCATAGATTGGCTCTCCGAGGAGAAAAGGTAAAGGGTGTAATTATTAATAGTTTCCCACAGATGGCTCCCGAAGTATAGAGGTGACAATGCTGAGTGCAAATACCAGATTAATCCCACAACCGATAACTTTATCATACCATAAACCAGTGTTACACAATACATCAAAGCGAAAACCTTAATCCACCTCCCATGGATGATAAGTAGCAGCACAGGGACTATATACAGCAAGTGAGGTGATACATAACAGAACTTTAAAAACCAGAGCAACAACTCTAAGAATGTATAAATCAACATAGTGACCAGCAACTATTAGACCAATATAATGAATGCTTATAACAAATTTGTTTTAACAAGCTCTGGCCAAGTTTGTTGTTATCTCAACCCTTCATGCCCCATGTTGGGCACCAAAATGGACTGTCGTGGTTTAACCCCAGCCAGCAACTAAGCACCACGCAGCCACTCACTCGCTCCCCCACCACCCAGTGGGATGGGGGAGAAAAATCGGGAAAAGAAGTAAAGCTCGTGGGTTGAGATCAGAATGGTTTAATAGAACAGAAAAGAAGAAACTAATAATGATAATACTAATGAAATGACAACAGTAATAATAAAAGGATTGGAATATACAAATGATGCACAGTGCAGTTGCTTACCACCCACTGATCAACGCCCAGTTAGTCCCCAAGCAGCGATACCCCTGCCCCCACTCCCCCCAGTTTATAAACTAGATGTGACATCACATGGTATGGAATACCCCATTGGCCACTTTGGGTCAGCTGCCCTGGCTGTGTCCCCTCCCAACTTCTTGTGCCCCTCCAGCTTTCTTGCTGGCTGGGCATGAGAACCTGAAAAATCTTTGACTAGACTAAACATTACTTAGCAACAACTGAAAACATCAGTGTTATCAACATTCTTCTCATACTTAACTCAAAAACATAGCACTGTACCAGCTACTAGGAAGACAATTAACTCTATCCCAGCTGAAACCAGGACAAAAATGTTCAGCTTAAATCAGTTAGCAGTATCTTCATATTCTGAACACAGTGGCTCAAAATATTGAATGGTTTCATGTCTAATAACTAACCAAATCATTACCACTCAAGTTTCCTACTTTGCAAGTCATGCACACTGACATGTGTAACAAATTCATGGGGAACCTACCCTGGAATCCACTTATCTGATGACCATTTTCCAGCTTTGACAAAGAACTACCAGAGGCAAGCCCACCAATCAGTATGTGCGGCCACACAAGGAGGTAGGTAGCTTATTGTTATCAGAAGTTTGAAGCTCTCTGACAAAAGGTGCAGCAGAAGAGGCAACTATAAACCAACTGCATGAGTGAGCTCCTGTGTGCTTAAAAATTTACAATTGAGAAGGATCAGTCAACTTCTAATACAGCAAGAACTTTAATGGTTCTGCAAGACATCAATAGCAGATGTAAGCCAAATTCAAATGGAGTGGGAAGACTGAATCTCTGTGTAATGTGCCCACATCATGTGATGTGTCCCAACAACCACAGCTAATGAAGGGAGGTCTTGACTACTGTCCTTTTGATTCCCTGGGTAAGAAGGACAAAGACTGTCTCCTACTCTGTAACAGCAGACACTAGCCACAATGGTAAAAACATTACAGTTTCTTTCAGCATGTTCCAGCACTTTTCCAAGCGTGTTTTTTATCTCGCTCTTAATTTTGCTTTCCCCAAGTTTTCTACAATAAGATCCTTTGGTCAAATTCTAAAGATCCTGACTTAATTCTAAGAAAATAGATTTTTTTCAGAGTAAAGACTAAGCAAAAACCAGGAATGACCAGATGAATCCTCACTAGTCTGGCTGAAGCTAAGAAACAAATGAAGGCTCATTGGAGAAAACTGATCATTGCTAACATTCAGATTGTAAGCAGTACTTGAAATACATTAATTGCTTGAACAAAAAGATTGGCCAAGTAAACCAACCAGAATAAAAACAACAGAGTATTCACTTTGACGGTGAGACTGTAAGACTATCCCCCTTAACACACAACCCTTTACTGTGAATGAAAGGAAATACAATTACCAAGATACATTAACACTTCACTATCTAGCACAGAAAGCAGTGGGATCTTTAGCCCAACAGATTAACTTTTAACAAAACATATTCAATGACAATGTGTTTTGAAAGCACAGATAGCCACACAGGTGTATTTCTTATTCCCCCCCCAATTTTAGGGTAACCGTCTTCTCTCTAAACATATTCAACATCTATTAGGATAATAACTATTTGTATCTACCTCTCTCTTGCATGTAGGAATTAAGGTGAATGCAGAGGGCTGAAAGAAAGGAAAAGGTAAAGCCCTTTAATCACCACACTCCAAAACATACATTAAAAATAACACAAATACAGTAAAAAGCAATCCTTTTTTAACTTTTAATTGATGTTTACTCCTGTGTAACAAAAGTAAAATAACTGAAGTTGGAACACTGACAGATTCAGCTGGCAACAACACAATTATACTTCATTTCTGTGGCTGCTTTTATGTTAATAAGTGTGCTCAGTTTTCTGATGTCACCAACAGCACCGCTTTTAACGCCTACTATTGAATAAAATAATCCATTTATAGGATACTTATACATAATACCATGTTGACAAAGAAAAAAACCGAGATCTATACAAGAACCAATAGCAAGAGTTTACATCATAACTTTAAAATCACTGCATCTACTCAAACTGCCAACTGGGAGAAGTTCAAAAAGTCTGCTTGGTATTTTCCAGGAAGCACACTGTCCCTGCACTCTTTTAGAAAAGGAAGGCATCCTGTGGCACATAACCGGCTATCCTTCCAGTCTTTTCATGTAACAGCTGGGTCTATAGCTGACTGTGAGCCTGTGAAGACAGTCCAGGTGAGATACAGTTCAGAACATGCAGACCCAGCTGGTACCTTAATTAACCCAAGCCCATTCCTGCAGCAGAACTAGGAGAATTTGCACTCTCCATATTGTTTTTATTTCTTCTGACAGTTTTATCACTCTGGGATGTATCATTTACATTAGTAGATGAGTTATGAGTATGGGGGTGCAGGGGACAGGTCCACCTTTGGGAACTGAAGAAGTGGGCCAGTCAGCCTTCCCCTGGAGATAGCAATGCAGCAGATGCTGAGCTCCCCATCCAGATGGGAGAACCAGCCTGAGAAAGGAGGGTATCTGGGCCCATTAAGAGTAAGCAGCCTTGAAACTCCACTGTTGGCTTTTTAGTTTCACAGTGCTGTGACATACCTATTTTGCTACAGAGATGGTATTAAATATTGAATATCACTGTAATACATAAAACATAACTGCATATATGGCATATACTATTCGCTGATATGCCGTATGTGACATGCTGAGAAAATATTCAATGCTGCTTCAAAAATTCTTTCAAATATTTCAACAAATCCAGTATATTATTAAATGTGTTTGAAAAGCAGGAAGGCATCCAAATATTAAAAAAAAGAAAAATTAACAAGTGGTACACATGTATTTCATGCTTCTTGTGAATTCTAACAGGTCTCTCTCCTTGACCTGCCATGCAGCCACACACTTCATAAAAGTTATTTTTAGGTCTTCACATAGGTGCAAAACCTACTTGAATAAGAAGAGTAAAGGCACTCTGAAAAAGCCCCAGCATGTTTCCCTTTTTAAACACTGATACATTTGCAGCAGAAAAATGCATAAAGCATATCTGGAAATTCAGTTGATGCTACTGAGGAGTAAAAAATTATATACAAGAGATGGATAATAATTACTTATTTTATAAGTCAGCACTTACAACTAGCCCAAGTTAGGCACATAAAAATTAGATACACACTGAAGGAACAATTTTGCATTGATGTGAAATAGGCCACTTGATCTTACTATTTTAACTTTCTGTCATTCTACAGACAGACTTTTTTTCCTTTTGAAAAATATCAGTACACAAATACTTAAGGTTGAAGAATGGCCAGCTCTGCTAAGCCTCTGTCCTGCTTGCTTTGTGTCAGCTTTTCAGCCAACAGAAGAAACATTTCACACACCTTCTCTAAAGATAATACATAAGCTAATACTGAAGGTAGTTTCACAGACAGAAGCATATCATAATTTAAAAACGCAACTGGTATGTCTCAAAACGGCATATAAGGTGCTAGTGAACAAAGTTACAAAACTTCTACAAACTTTTAATACTCCTTGTGACAGAGGCATATACTTAACTGCAAGGGATACCACAGCACAAAAAATGACCAAGATGTCAAAGCTTGCCAGCCTTCTGTCCATTAATGGCACAACCCTTAACTTTTACTTAGCATTTGCTATTTCCAAACCTCTTTTCCCTTCTTACAGGAATGAAAATGCTACAAAAATGAAAAGGCCATTCCTGTATTAATAAACATCAGCTAGCCTGTCTAAAAAAGTAGTTACACAAACCTGCCTCTTTAAGAACACCGAACAAAGTAGGCTATCCTGAGTTGTCCATATAAAGTATATCTGCTCCAGATAAAAGGTCAAATATTCGAGAGCAAGCTGAAAGTGTCTTTGGGGGGGGGGGGGGAGAGAAAACAAATTAACAACATATTTTAAAAGGAGGAAGAATAATACACAGCATTGGGTTTTAAAAAAAGAAAACAAATTAGAAAAACCCCAACGAACTCGCAAGGACAGAGTCTCGCAGCTCTCAGTTTCAAGATAAGAAGCAGCCAAGTAGCCGAAAGTCCCAAAGCCCTTCCAGGGGGCTTCCGTTGTCGCGTGTGCAGCCTGCCCGAGGAACCAGGAAGTCCGGCGGCTAAAGCCAGCCCCGCTTACCTGGGAGCGGGCGGGAGCTCGGCGCTGTGCGCGCCCAGGGCGCCGGCCCACCGCCCCCCGGAGCCTGCCTTACCTCTGCGTCCGGCGGAGACGGGTGCCGCTCCTCAAGTGGGGCAGGGTGAAGTTGGAAAGGACCGTCCAAAAATTTGGGTCCGACATATCCATTTCCCTGTGTTCAAATCCCTAAAAATTCAGTGCGATAATACAAAAAGAAGGAAAGGAAAGCGCCCCCGATCACTCCCAGGGAACAGAGAGAGCGGGGAGGGAGCGAGCCAGCCAGCCGCCGAGGGGGAGGAAGAACAAAAAAGGTAACAGTAACTCGGACCAACAGCAACTTTCCCGTACAGCTGCTCCGCTAGGCGCTACACTGCGCCGCCGCGCCTGCGCAGGAATCGCTCTGTAGGAGCCTCTCCTCCGCTCGCCACCAGCGACTCCCACGCTTCCTGCCTGCCCGCTCCCCGCCCAGCGGCGGCTGGAAGAGGAGCGAGCAGGCGCGCCTTCCCCTCCCCCCTCCGGCGGCGCGCGAAGCGGGCGCCCCCGGGAGCCGCTGCCGGGCCGCCAGCTGCCGCCTCCCTGCACCGGCGATGCCTAGGTGCGAACGCCGCACACCAAGCCTTGCACAGCCGCTGCGCCTGGCCCGCTTTAGCGTCATGGCAAACAAGGCCAGTTCCTCTCACGGAGAAACACAGAAGTGTAAAACCCAGAAGCTTCAGACAAGCAGATCGCTACTAAACTGTCTATAGTGGAGCCCACCAGCTATGCTTAGCTGGCATAAGTTATTCTGCTGGAAACAGCAAATAAAGACCACTGACATTCATTTAAATGTATAGTATACATATGTGATTATTATGACTTGACGCCTATCCCAGGAGAACTGACAGTACAGGTACTTTATTATTATTTTTCACATTGGCTACCAGCCACTCTGGAGACTAGGCATTCGCCACAGAAAGCTGGGACACCTGCCTCCATCACCAGCTATCTCTTTTGAGAAAGCTACCCTGAAACATAGGCTGGCAAAAGAGGGATATGGAAAGGCTTTAAGGACCTTTTCCACTCAAAATGGTGACTGAATCCCTCAAGTACTCTGAGTCGTTTCCTCCTCCCAACTTTCTTCCTTTGCTTCTCTCTGCCATTCCCTTCACCTCAGCTGCCTCCCAGCTTAGCTGGTTTGCTTTCTTGACTCCCCCACCCTTATTCCACCTTCACTTCTCATTTTAGCTCCATGTGTGCTGGCTACTGTCCTCAGTCTTTTCACTTCTAATTCCAGCATCACCCTCAAGCCCTCTCCTCTCTCCCTCCACAGCTCTGTCTAGACTAGAATTTTTCCTCACATCTCTGCAGTAGACAAATAAAAGTGTTTCTAAAATTGCTACTATACTGCTGTCATGACCCGGGCTGGACAGACCGGGGAGTCCTGTTGAGTTCGGAATTCCCTCGGGCTAAATTAAGGTGAAGCAACACCAAACGATCAGTTAAACATTTTATTCATGGCAGAAGCAAACTGAACTTGGGAGGCATAACAGTAGGTGGCGGGGTTTCTCACAACAGGAATTGGCATGGAACTACCTCAGTAAACCGTGTAACCCGTGGTAACCATATGCATCAATTCAGGGAAGAAGGAGATCCCTCCCGTTGAGTCACGAGGTTCAGAGCAGACCCCCTTGCTTTCTAGACTCCTTCTCAGAGAAGAGCCTAGGGGCAGCTAGGTCCACTCCTAGTCCCAGACTTGGTCAACAGTTTTGTGTTTTAAAGGGATGAGGTGTAGAGATTATGAAAAGGAGAGAGAGACAGAGGAAAAGAAAAGAGAAAGATGTCACCGGTCCTGGGTCCAGCGTTGGTCTAAAAGTCCAGTTCTGGAGGGCATGCACACCTGTGGCTTCAGTTTGTGTCCTTTTATCATCCTTGCCCCTCCTTCAGGCAGGCACTCGAACTCATTGGGCTAATTAGGTATCATGCGAGGTTTGTGCTTTCAGAACCTTTGGGAAATGGGTCGGTGGGCTTGGGGGTCGTTTGGGGAGTAACTTCTCCTTCCCTGCAGACATGACCATTGTTTGCTCTTTGGCCATACATGGTGAGCTGCCCTGTTCAGCATATCAGAACACAGAGCTGTGCATCCTCTGGCATGCCCTCCCCTGCCCTGTTGCTGACAGTAGTCTCAGAATCGTGTGCCCTTGTTCTTGTGGGGGACTTCAACTTTCCAGATATCTGCTGGAAATACAACACAGCAGTGAGTAAACAATCTAAGCGGTTCCTGGAGTGTGTGGAAGATAACTTCCTGACGCAGCTGGTAGGTGAGCCAACCAGGGGAGGAGCCTTGCTCGATCTATTGTTTACGAACAGGGAAGGACTGGTGGGAGGTCTGGTGGTCGGAGGCCGTCTTGGGCTTAGTGACCATGAAATGATAGAATTTTCAATTCTTGGAGAGGCAAGGAGGGTGGTCAGCAAGACCACCACTATGGACTTTCAGAGGGCAAACTTTGGCCTCTTCAAGGCACTGGTTGAGAGAGTCCCTTGGGAGACGGTCCTGAAGGGCAAAGGGGTCCAGGAAGGCTGGACATTCTTCAAGAAGGAAGTCTTAAAGGCTCAGGAGCAGGCTATTCCCATGCACCACAAGACGAACTGTCGGGGAAGACGACCAGCCTGGCTGAACAGGGAGCTTTTGCTGGGACTCAGGAAAAAAAGGACAGTTTACCATCTCTGGAAGAAAGGGCGGGCAACTTGGGAGGAGTACAGGGATCTTGTTAGGTCATACAGAGAGAAAATTAGAAAGGCAAAAGCTCAGCTAGAACTCAATCTGGCCGTTATTGTAAACAACAACAAAAAATGTTTCTACAAATATGTTAGCAGCAAAAAGAATCCCAGGGAGAATGTCTATCCTTTAATGGACACAGAAGGGAACGTAGCCACCAGAGATGAGGAAAAGGCTGAGGTACTTAATGCCTTCTTTGCCTCAGTCTTTAATAGGGAGACCAGTTATCCTCAGGGTACTCTGCCCCCTGAGCTGGATGGTGAGGATGAAGAACAGATTATACCCCCCTTAATCCAGGAGGAAGTAGTTAGTGACGTACTATGCCACCTGGACACTCACAAATCTATGGGGCCCGATGGGATCCATCCAAGAGTACTGAGGGAACTGGCGGAGGTCCTTGCCAAGCCACTCTCCATCATCTATCAGCGATCCTGGTTGACAGGGGAGGTCCCAGAGGACTGGAGGTTTGCCAATGTGACACCCATTTACAAGAAGGGTCAGAGGGAGGATCCGGGGAACTACAGGCCTGTCAGCCTGACCTCGGTACCAGGGAAAATTATGGAACGGTTTGTCTTGGGAGCACTCACAAGGCAAGTCCAGGACAAACAGGGGATCAGGCCCAGTCAGCACGGGTTTATGAAAGGCAGGTCCTGCTTGACCAACCTGATCTCCTTCTATGACCAGGTGACCCGCCTATTGGATGAGGGAAAGGCAGTGGATGTTATCTACCTTGACTTCAGCAAGGCTTTTGACACTGTCTCTCATGGCATACTCCTCGAGAAGCTGGTGTCTCATGGCTTGGACAAGTGTACTCTTCGCTGGGTGAAAAACTGGCTGGATGGACGAGCCCAGAGGGTTGTGGTGAATGGGGTGAAATCCAGTTGGCGGAGGGTCACAAGTGGTGTTCCCCAGGGCTCGGTGTTGGGCCCCATTCTGTTCAATATCTTTATTGACGATTTGGATGAGGGGATTGAGTGCACCCTCAGCAAGTTTGCAGATGACACCAAGTTGGGAGGCAGGGTGGATCTGCTTGAGGGTAGGGAAGCTCTGCAGAGAGATCTGGACTGTTGGGGTAGGCAGCTGGTCTGATAACAACCAGATGGAAGAACACAGGTCTGGCCTTGACATTCCGGTGTATCCTTGAGAGAACGAGAAAGAACGAGAAGCATGCCTGGGAAACTAAGTTTAAGGAATGTGTTGACCAGTTGCAGTTGTGATAACGAACTTATAAAAAGTCACCCAATGAGAATGTTAAAAACAACTTTTTAACCAATTATGCTGTAGCACGCTGCCTTTAGAAATATATAAAAAGAGCACGCTTGTAATAAAAATAGAACAACTGCTTGATCATCTTGAGGTGTGTGCGTGTCGCTTTCTCCGTCTCTACAGCGACATTGGACAGGCTGGATCGATGGGCCGAGGCCAATTGTATGAAGTTCAACAAGGCCAAGTGCCGGGTCCTGCACTTGGGTCACAACAACCCCATGCAGCGCTACAGGCTTGGGGAAGAGTGGCTGGAAAGCTGCCTGGCAGAGAAGGACATGGGGGTGCTGGTTGACAGCCAGCTGAATATGAGCCAGCAGTGTGCCCAGGTGGCCAAGGCGGCCAACGGCATCCTGGCTTGTATCAGAAATAGTGTGGCCAGCAGGAGCAGGGAAGTGATTGTTCCCCTGTACTCGGCACTGGTGAGGCCGCACCTTGAGTACTGTGTTCAGTTTTGGGCCCCTCACTACAGGAAAGACATTGAGTTGCTGGAGCGTGTCCAGAGAAGGGCAACCAAGTTGGTGAGGGGCCTGGAGCACAAGTCTTATGAGGAGTGGCTGAGGGAGCTGGGGCTATTTAGTCTAGAGAAGAGGAGGCTGAGGGGAGACCTCATAGCTCTCTACAACTACCTGAAGGGGGGTTGTAGTGAGGTGAGTGCTGGTCTCTTCTCTCAGGTGGCTGGAGATAGGACGAGAGGAAATGGCCTCAAGTTGAGGCAAGGGAGATTTAGGTTAGATATTAGGAAAAATTTCTTTACTGAGAGGGTTGTCACACATTGGAATAGGCTGCCCAGGGAAGTGGTTGAGTCGCCATCCCTGGAGATTTTCAAAAGGTGCATAGACGGGGTACTCTGTAACATGGTTTACTGGGCATGGATGATGGTTGGACTCGATGATCTTGAAGGTCTCTTCCAACCTAAATGATTCTATGATTCTATGATTCTACGTCCTGTGCTGATTGGCTTCTTTTCACCTGTGTGTGGTGGGTTGACCCTGGCTGGGTGCCAGGTGCCCACCAAAGCCGCTCTATCACTCCCCCTCCTCAGCTGGACAGGGGGGAGAAAATATAACAAAAGGCTCGTGGGTCAAGATAAGGACAGTTTAATAAAGAGAAAGCAAAGGTCGCGCGCGAAAAGCAAAGAAAAACAATTGATGTTATTCTCTACTTCCCATCAGCAGGCGATGTCTAGCCACTTCCTGGGAAGCAGGGCTACAGTACGCGTAGTGGTTGCTCTGGAAAACAAAAATGCCCCCCTCCTTCTTCACTGACCTTGGTGTCTGCAGCGTTGTTTCTCTTACATGTTCTCACTCCCTCTCCGGCTGCCGTTTCTCTCTGTCCCAACGTTTTTCCTTCTTAAACATGTTATCACAGAGGCGTTACCGCTATCACTGATTGGCTCAGCCTTGGCCGGCGGTGGGTCCAACTTAGAGCCGGCTGGTATAGGCTCTGTCGAACACAGGGGAAGCTTCCAGCAGCTTCTTACAGAAGCCACCCCTGTAACCCCCCCCGCCTCCAAAACCTTGCCACGCAAAGCCAATACATTCCACCCCTCGCCTCTGTGCATCACATTTTTAATTATTATCATTAAAATCTACATTCATCACACAAAATCTTCACTCACATCAACAAAAAAAAAAATTCCCCACACCGAAATCAAAATAACATCATCACAAAACTGACAAAAAGTGGACAAATTACACACAATCCACCCCTCGTCCCTTCACCACAATTACAACAATAAAAATTCCCCACTTGTCATGTAACTCTTAACTCTCTAGCTGCGTTCAGTCCATGTTTTGCCAGTCACCTCTCTCAATTACTATCCTTCTCTCAAATTCCTCACATTCCCGGGTTTTGGCACCAAAAAGACTGTGGTGGGTTAACCCTGGCTGAACACCAGGTGCCCACCAAAGCCATTCTATCACTCCCCCCTCCTCAGCTGGACAGGGGAGAGAAAATATAACAAAGGGCTTGTGGGTTGAGATAAGGACAGGAGAGATCACTCACCAATTACCATCACAGGCAAAACAGACTCAGCTTGGGGAAAATTAACTTGATTTATTACAAATCAACCAGAGAAGGGTAGTGAGAAATAAAACCAAAACTCAAAACACCTTCCCTCCACCCCCTCCCTTCTTCCCAGGCACAACTTCACTCCCGGATTCTCTACCTATCCCCCCAGCGGCACAGGGGGACAGGGAATGGGGTTTACGGTCAGTTCATCACACGTTATTTCTGCCGCTTCATCCTCCTCAGGGGCAGGACTCATCACACTCTTCCCCTGCTCCAGCATGGGGTCCCTCCCATGGGAGACATTCCTCCACGAACTTCTCCAACGTGGGTCCTCCCACGGGCTGCAGTTCTTCACGAACTGCTCCAGCATGGGTCCTTTCCATGGTGTGCAGTCCTTCAGGAGCACACTGCTCCAGCGTGGGTCCCCCACAGGGTCACAAGTCCTGCCAGAAAACCTGTTCCGTGGGCTCCTCTCTCCACAGATCCGCAGGTCCTGCCAGGAGCCTGCTCCAGCGCGGGCTTCCCACGGGGTCACAGCCTCCTTCGGGCATCCACCTGCTCCGGCATGGGGTCCTCCACGTGCTGCAGGTGGATATCTGCTCCACCTTGGACCTCCATGGACTGCAGGGGGACAGCCTGCCTCACCATGGTCTTCACCACGGGCTGCAGGGGAATCTCTGCTCCGGCGCCTGGAGCATCTCCTCCCCCTCCTTCTTCACTGACCTTGGTGTCTGCAGTGTTGTTTCTCTTACATGTTCTCACTCCCTCTCCGGCTGCTCTTTCTGTCTGTCCCAACTTTTTTCCTTCTTAAAAATGTTATCACAGAGGCGTTACCACTATCACTGATTGGCTCGGCCTTGGCCTGCGGCGGGTCCAACTTAGAGCCGGCTGGTATAGGCTCTGTCGAACACAGGGGAAGCTTCCAGCAGCTTCTTACAGAAGCCACCCCTGTAACCCCCCCCCCTCCAAAAACTTGCCACACAAAGCCAAGACACTGTGCTTCCTTGCTATGCAGGGTTCGTTGTTATGCAGATTTTGTCGTTATGCAGAACTTGCCCCACCACAATGTTTGAGACATTAACTCTTTCCGTCTCTCACAACTGCATTGTCATTCAGTAATGCCAAACTCAAGCAGTCAAAAGCAAGGGTGGTCAGGTATAGAAAAAACAGTTACTGTGCCTTTGATAGCATATGTCCATACATTCTGTATGGTATGCAAATTATGGCTTGCTGGTCTGACCTCTATACGAGCAGTTCAAAACCTCAAACAATGGATTTATAGATTGGACTGATGCCGGGAAAGCTGCTTTCAAAGAACTAAAACAGGCTTTAATGGAGGTGCCAGCCCTAGGCCTGCCAGATCTCACAAAGACATTTGAACTTTTTACTCATGAAAGAAAAGGTATAGCTCTGGGTGTCCTGGCCCAATATCTGGGACCAAGTTGGCAAGCTGTGACCTACTTCTCAAAGCAATTAGACAATGTGAGTCTGGGATGGCCTGGTTGTCTGAGAGCCATCGCTGCAACTGTGCTACTGATCCAAGAAGCTCATAAGTTCACCTTAGGACAAAGAATTACAGTGTATGTTCCCCATGTGGTAATTACGGTGCTAGAACAGAAAGGGGGGCATTGGTTATCCCCTAGTAGAATGCTGAAATACCAAGTGGTATTGCTGGAGCAAGATGATATTTACTTAAAAACTACTACCATTGTTAACCCTGCTGTGTTTTTAACAACTGATCAAGTTGAAGGAGAACTGGAACATGACTGCTTGCAGACAATCAAAGTTGTTTACTCCAGCCGACTGGATCTCCGAGATGCACCACTGGAAGAAACAGATTGGGAACTATAAACCAATGGAAGCAGTTTCATCCGTGAAGGAAAACATCTATCAGGATATGCGGTAACTACTACTGAGAAGGTAATTGAATCGTGAGCTTTGCCTTCGAATGTATCTGCCCAAAAGGCTGAATTGATAGCTCTTACTCGAGCACTGGAACTAAGTCAAGGAAAGCGAGTCAACATTTGGACAGACTCAAAGTATGCTTTTGGAGTAGTACACGCACACGGAGCAATATGGAGAGAAAGAGGACTGTTATCTGCACAAGGAACCACCATTCAGCATGCAGAACAAATACTGAAATTGTTAGAAGCCATTCAAAAGCCAACAGCAGTCGTGATAATGCACTGCAAAGCACATCAGTCAGGTAAGACTGTCCCTGAAACAGGTAACCAATTGGCTGATAGAGCTGCTAAAGTGGCTGCAGAAAAAAACATCCTAGCACTAGTTCCAGAGAAAAGTGTAAATTTGCCTAAAGAAACTCCAAATTATAATGAAAAAGATGAAGACTTAATTATTAAATTGCAGGCTAACACAAATGAGACAGGATGGGCTGTAACACCAACAGGTCAAATAATAGTCCCACTCACAATAATGAGAGAAATTGCCTGGGCTGAACATAGCAAAATACATTAGGGAACAGAAAACCTTGTTAAGCATTTACAAAAGTGTATTTTGAGTAGAGATATGACAAAAATTATTTGAACAATTACAATTGGATGTGAAATTTGTATACGCAATAATCCCAAAACCAGTAATAAAAACATTTTTTGAATTACTAAACAAGGAAATTCTCCAGGAGAATATTGGCAAATTGATTTTACAGAATTGCCCTGAAAAGAAGGATATCGATATATCCTAGTTCTAGTTTGTGGTGGGTTGACCCTGGCTGGGTGCCAGGTGCCCACCAAAGCCGCTCTATCACTCCCCCTCCTCAGCTGGACAGGGGGGAGAAAATATAACAAAAGGCTCGTGGGTCAAGATAAGGACAGTTTAATAAAGAGAAAGCAAAGGTCGCGCGCGAAAAGCAAAGAAAAACAATTGATGTTATTCTCTACTTCCCATCAGCAGGTGATGTCTAGCCACTTCCTGGGAAGCAGGGCTACAGTACGCGTAGTGGTTGCTCTGGAAGACAAAAATGCCCCCCTTCCGTCTTCCTTTACTTAGCTTTTATATCTGAGCTGACGTCATATGGTATGGAATATCTGTTTGGTTAGTTTAGGTCAGCTGTCTTGGCTATGTCCCCTCCCAAGATCTTGCCCAGCCCCAGCCTGTTGTTGAGGGGGGGCAAAAATGTTGCAGAGACAGAGAGAAACGACAGCCGGAGAGGGAGTGAGAACATGTAAGAGAAACAACACTGCAGACACCAAGGTCAGTGAAGAAGGAGGGGGAGGAGATGCTCCAGGCGCCAGAGCAGAGATTCCCCTGCAGCCCGTGGTGAAGACCATGGTGAGGCAGGTTGTCCCCTTGCAGTCCATGGAGGTCCATGGTGGAGCAGATATCCACCTGCAGCCCGTGGAGGACCCCACGCCGGAGCAGGTGGATGCCCAAAGGAGGCTGTGACCCTGTGGGAAGCCCGCGCTGGAGCAGGCTCCTGGCAGGACCTGCGGATCTGTGGAGAGAGGAGCCCACGGAACAGGTTTTCTGGCAGGACTTGTGACCCTGCAGGGGGACCCACGCTGGAGCAGTGTGCTCCTGAAGGACTGCACGCCATGGAAAGGACCCATGCTGAAGCAGTTCGTGAAGAACTGCAGCCCGTGGGAGGACCCACATTGGAGAAGTTTGTGGAGGACTGTCTCCCGTGGGAGGGACCCCATGCTGGAGCAGGGGAAGAGTGTGATGAGTCCTGCCCCTGAGGAGGATGAAGCGGCAGAAATAATGTGTGATGAACTGACCGTAAACCCCATTCCCCGTCCCCCTGTGCCGCTGCGGGGGTAGGTAGAGAATCCGGGAGTGAAGTTGTGCCTGGGAAGAAGGGAGGGGGTGGAGGGAAGGTGTTCTGAGTTTTGGTTTTATTTCTCATTACCCTTCTCTGGTTGATTTGTAATAAATCAAGTTAATTTTCCCCAAGCTGAGTCTGTTTTGCCTGTGATGGTAATTGGTGAGTGATCTCTCCTGTCCTTATCTCGACCCACAAGCCCTTTGTTATATTTTCTCTCCCCTGTCCAGCTGAGGAGGGGGGAGTGATAGAATGGCTTTGGTGGGCACCTGGTGTTCAGCCTGGGTCAACCCACCACATAGTTGATACTTTCACTGGGTGGCCTGAGGCTTTCCCTTGTCGCACCAACAAAGTAAGAGAAGTAGTTAAAGTCTTGCTCAAAGAGATAATACCAAGATTTGGGGTCCCTGTAGGAATGTCATCTGACAATGGCCCTCATTGTATAGCAAAGATTGTAAGACAGTTGAGCAAAGTATTGTCTATAAATTGGGACTATCACACCCCATGTAGACCACAAGCAAGTGGGAAAATAGAAAGAATGAACTATACCCTTAAGCAACAGTTGAGTAAAATTTGTCAGGAAACCTCACTCACATGGGTTAAAGCATTACCCATGGCTCTATTAAGAATCAGAGTACAGCCAAAAGGGAAAGGAAATTTAAGTCCCTATGAAATGTTATATGGGAGACCATATCAAGGGTCCTATATTCCGAGTACCTTGAGTGCCTTTGGAGATATGTCTTTAAAAAGTGTTATGATTTCTTTAGGAAAGTCTTTACAAGAACTTCGTCAGTATATCTCCACAGCTGGACCCTTAGATTTGGACACAGCAGCGCATCCCTTCCGACCAGGACATTGGGTATATGTAAAATCGTGGACTTCAGAACCACTAGCTGAGAAGAGGAAAGGACTGTATCAAGTCATTTTAACAACATATACAGCAGTAAAGATCTGGGGAAAAGGACCTTGGCTTCATTATTCAAGAATAAAGAAAACATCAACAGGGAATTGGAAGACTAAAGAAACTGATCCTTTGAAATTAAAAATCTATAAATAAGTTCCATGCTATGTACCTGGGACAACAATTGTGTAAAGCTTATAATATTGGGATTGCTATTAGGAATATTGTCAGGGACAGTAATCATTTTGTGTGTTATAGGTTTTAAGTATTTTCTTTTAAGTTTTTCTAAACATAAGGTAAATAATAGTAGATGTAAAATTACAGAGGCAGAATCACGGATTGTCATGATAAAAGAATCTGTAGTATAAGATAAACAAAATGAAGCAATTATTGTTAGAGCTACTAATCTTGATACTAGTCATCCCTGTGATTTTGATAAAAGATAATCTAGTTTTGCAATTGATTCAAGGTTTTGCGAAGGTACAAAATTTAACCTCAATAAGAGCCTGCCTTCCAATTCCAAAGTCAGATGAAAATCCAATTCCATGGGGAGTATTGACATTGAATTTAACCAAAACTTGGGAAAAGATGTGGGACAACGAGAATCATTTTAGTAAATTAAATTGGATGGATTTAAATGGCAATTATTCTTTAAGCAAGAAGATGATTCTTGGCAATCACCAAGTACTGGAACTAAAATAGGATGGGTATTGGAATCTATATTTTTACCACAGTTAACAGCTCTTCAAAATAAGATGACTCTTCACAATCTTTCACTCGAAGTAGAAACATTAGCTAACGCTATTCAAAGTGGGCTAAATGAACTCAACGTACAAGTACAAGCTACTAGTAAAATGGCATTGCAAAATCGATTAGCTTTAGACTTACTACTATTAAAAGAACATGGAGTATGTGGGTACATTGGATTTTTTAATGACTCATGTTGTATCCACATACCAAATGTGACAAATGATCTAAGCCATCAGATAGACAGAATAAAACGTAGCTCAAAGCAGTAGAGAATTAAGGTCAAGCATAGAAAGTTCTTGGCTGAACAAAATATTTCAAAGCTTTAGATTTTCTCTGACTGGATGGTTAGCTGGGCTTTTGCAAAATATAATTGTGATAGTTATCATCGTTGTTATAATCTGTGTCGCTTTTGGCTGGCTGAAACGAACTGTGACACGATCTATGTTCAAGTGAGACTACTAAAAGAATTAGTAGCCTCAAACAGAAAGGGGGGAATTGATAGCATATTTCCATACATTATGTAGGGTATATCTAAATATTTTTATGGTTTTAATATTTTGTACCAGCCGTGGAAACTGGTTTGCTGCTAGATGACTGTAAAAGTGAGATTTGGTAAATGATTATTAGAAATCTTATACTAACACTATGATTGAAACAATAGACAAAAGTGTAGCCAAGCAATTAACTAGTAGAGGTAGTTACTCATAGGTTTTACAGTTCTTTGCTCTTATGACTGGATGTTCCTGTACATTAGATAAGAATAATATTGAAACTGACCATATGTGACTGAAACCATGTTAAGCTCCAAGATCAAAGAACAAGGATGAAGAAGAAAGACTTCAAGGTCAGCCAACAGAATCTCAAATGGGTCGGTGGTCGCAAAAGCAGCCCTTTGACTCAAATGAAGAACCATTGCACATGACTGGATGTAGGCAGTACTATGATAATCAGTGTGGTGGGTTGACCCTGGCTGGACACCAGGTGCCCACCAAAGCCATTCTATCACTCCCCCCTCCTCAGCTGGACAGGGGAGAGAAAATATAACAAAGGGCTTGTGGGTCGAGGTAAAGACAGGAGAGATCACTCACCAATTACCGTCACAGGCAAAACAGACTCAGCTTGGGGAAAATTAACTTGATTTATTACAAATCAAGCAGAGAAGGATAATGAGAAATAAAACCAAATCTCAGAACACCTTCCCTCCACCCCCTCCCTTCTTCCCAGGCACAACTTCACTCCCGGATTCTCTACCTAACCCCCCCCAGTGGCACAGGGGGACGGGGAATGGGGTTTACGGTCAGTTCATCACACGTTATTTCTGCTGCTTCATCCTCCTCAGGGGCAGGACTCATCACACTCTTCCCCTGCTCCAGCGTGGGGTCCCTCCCATGGGAGACAGTCCTCCACGAACTTCTCCAATGTGGGTCCTCCCACGGGCTGCAGTTCTTCACAAACTGCTCCAGCATGGGTCCTTTCCATGGCGTGCAGTCCTTCAGGAGCACACTGCTCCAGCGTGGGTCCCCTGCAGGGTCACAAGTCCTGCCATAAAACCTGTTCCGTGGGCTCCTCTCTCCACAGATCCACAGGTCCTGCCAGGAGCCTGCTCCAGCGCAGGCTTCCCACAGGGTCACAGCCTCCTTCGGGCATCCACGTGCTCCGGCGTGGGGTCCTCCACGGGCTGCAGGTGGATATCTGCTCCACCATGGACCTCCATGGACTGCAGGGGGACAACCTGCCTCACCATGGTCTTCACCACGGGCTGCAGGGGAATCTCTGCTCCGGCACCTGGAGCGTCTCCTCCCCCTCCTTCTTCACTGACCTTGGTGTCTGCAGTGTTGTTTCTCTTACATGTTCTCACTCTCTCTCCAGCTGCCGTTTCTGTCTGTCCCAACTTTTTTCCTTCTTAAAAATGTTATCACAGAGGCGTTATCACTATCACCGATTGGCTCGACCTTGGCCTGCGGCGGGTCCAACTTAGAGCTGGCTGGTATGGGCTCTGTCGAACACAGGGGAAGCTTCCAGCAGCTTCTTACAGAAGCCACCCCTGTAACCCCCCCGCTACCAAAACCTTGCCACGCAAAACCAATACAATCAGTTACAATAATTTTTATGTATATGTATACTAATCTGATTAATATGTAATTAGTTACTCTATATAGCCTGTTTGTGCTGAAGCTGTGGTATGCACGCTAGGTGGAATTATCCCCTGTGCATCCAGCGCTGCAATAAAGAATGCCTGCTTTCTAAAACTCCAAAACGAGTCTTAGAGAGTATTTCTTCACAGGCCATGAATTTTGGTATCACCTTCAAAAAATTATGACGCTTGTTTTAACATATTTAAGATTTCCATTTGCCTTTTGGTTTGTCTAAGGGTCACATTTAAAGGACTTGGGTTACAGTTAAGGAGAGAACCCTGAAAGTTTTGTACTGAGACTGTTTATTGATTTTACTGAAAGCAAGATTCCCGCATAATCCCAACATTGCAGGAGCTGTAGCTTAGAAAAACACTGTGATAGCTGGCAGCACTGTACTCAGAGAAATTATGTAGCACTGTGGTTAAATCACTGAAGGGTTGTCTGCAATAGTGTGAGGAAAATCATGGGAAACAGAAAAACCCGATGTAAATACAGACTAGTCTATCACTTGGGTGGAAGCGTCCTCATGGTGCAGAATCCTGCAGAGCAGATCTGGAATGGCTCACATGACACTCGGGATTCCAGCTCAGCATGTAACACAGCATCTCAATGTTAGCCCTCGTTTTGAAAAGCCTCCAGAAATACGCTTTGTAAAGGTGGTACTAGTGACCTCTAACAAAGTAAAACATGTTTATTTTTGGGATGCAGAGGAACATCTTGGAATATATTTTTTAAGTCACACATACAAACTTCATCTTATTCACGTGTTTAAAATGGGTTTAGATAGGCATTTAATAAGGTGTTCACATAGCAGTTGCCACCAAAAGCCTTAGTACAAATCCCCAGCAGACACCATTTGCTGACACACCACTGTAAACAGTCTAACACTGATCAAACACAAAAGAATCATCTAACACTTCTCTAAAGATGTCTTAATTTTAGAAGAGATCAGTTCCATATGAGAAGAAGGGAAAACAGCCCCATCTAGGTCTCTGGTCAGATTTTCTTGTTCTAACTGTCTTGTACAAGTAAGGCTGAAGTGGCTGCAGAAGCTGGTACTCGGGCCAATCTCCACCTGTGTCACTCACGAGGGCTTGGTAGGAGGGTGCTTCCCAGCCAGCCTGCACGCCTGCTCTTTTTAAACCACTCCATTAGGATGGAGAAGAAGTATTCACACCTACTGTAGCCAGTAACAGAAAACCTCTCATCCATTTCTTTTCGCTTTGAGGCATGTTTGCCCATAGTGAGTGTGAAGTTTTAAAGGTTCATGTGAAGGCAAGCATGCCTGGGAACCTTCCTTTCTTAAAACTTCTTAAGAAGGAAATTCCCAAATCTCTGCATAAGCACTAAAAAACATCTCCTCCATGTACTCCACTACCTCATCTTCTCTGCTCTGTACACAAGTGTTTGCTTGTAATTTGCATGTTTGGAGAAAGAACTGTACATAACCATGAAACCAGGGAACTTTACCTATCTGATGTTGTGAACAGCACTGGCTAAAGAATAACAACAAAGCCTTCCATCTATCATACAGGAAAAGTTTCGGTGCCCCCATCACTCTGCAAGCTCTCTCTCCTCATCATCCTTCTTAAGAGGCAGTTAAAGGATTACCTTCCCCCTCTAATTAACAAAAGCAGTTCAGTTTCCATAACTCGGTCACCTTCAGCCAAGCGCATCACATGTGGGATGATCATGGAACATGGAGCTCAAAACTCATTTCATATTAAGGCCAAATATTAGCAATATTTTCTCCTGCAGGGCTAGGCTGTAATTCAGCTCACGATTTCTTTATGAACAATAATGTGAAGCATCCAATTCTGAAACATACCCTAAAAATTTTCAAAAATGAAGCAAGACTAGTCTATCATACTGTGGGCAAAGACCCACCTGAAAAAGGATTGCTGCTTGTAAGTAGACAAATTCTGATGGCAAAAGAAGTCAAACCCTTCTATGTACAACCAGACAGATGATTGTACCAAAAGGATTACTCAGACCTGACTATTGAAATATACATTTAATGATCTGACAAATTGGATTTTTGCAAAAGCAGAAAGGAATAAAGAAAATCTAGGTAAAAGTTTCTGTCCATTTATATAGCAACACAGGGTATCATAATCATGTCACAGTGTTATTCTACATTCAGTGCTGAACACTGTTCATTTCAAAGTGTGGCTTTTCATGGTCAAACCCCTTGCAATTTTGTCTCTAGACCCTGCACAGACTATTCCCAAGCTATAGCTTCCAGAGTTACATGACCTGTTGTCCTGGTTTCAGCTGGGATAGAGTTAATTGCCTTCCTAGTAGCTGGTACAGTGCTATGTTTTGAGTTCAGTATGAGAAGAATGTTGATAACACTGATGTTTTCAGTTGTTGCTAAGTAATGTTTAGTCTAAAGTCAAGGACTTTTCAGCTTCTCAAGCCCAGCCAGCGAGAAAGCTGGAGGGGCACAAGAAGCTGGCACAGGACACAGCCAGGGCAGCTGACCCAAACTGGCCAACGGGGTATTCCATACCATGGGACGTCACATAAACTGGGCGGGTGGGGGCGGGGGTTATCGCCGCTCGGGGACTAACGGGGTGTCGATCGGTGGGTGGTGAGCAATTGCACTGCGTGTCATTTGTACATTCCAATCCTTTTATCATTACTGTTGTCATTTTATTAGTGTTATCATTATCATTATTAGTTTCTTCTTTTCTGTTCTATTAAACCGTTCTTATCTCAACCCACGAATTTTACTTCTTTTCCTGATTTTCTCCCCCATCCCACTGGGTGGAGGGGGAGCGGGTGAGCAGCTGCATGGTGCTTAGTTGCTGGCTGGGGTTAAACCATGACACCTGTGGATTCAAACATAGCTTCACCTTGGCTTTCTGTGCACAGTTAGATACACACAGGGTCCTGCTAACTAGTCAGGCTGTTTCTAACATGGGCTCAAAAGCAAGGAGATTTGAGTAATTATTTTTCTGAAGTGCTTGGTGGACACACACATATTAAGGCACTACTGAGACTTTGACAAAGGCATGTAAATGAAGGGAAGAGTTATGAAAAGTCTGGCATAGTCCCACAGCAACCTTATATGAATGAATATGCTTCATAAAGGGAAACATAGGCCTTATCCTTAAGAGTGTAAGTAAATGATGGTGAAGACTTGGTAATGCCTGTCAATAAACAACATAGCTTCCAAAGTGGTGCCTGCAGTTTGTGACTTTCCATGCCACAGAAACACCTGATTAAAAAAAAACAAAACATCTCAAGGGAGAGCAAGGTTTCACACGGTAATTAAGCAGGTACTACATGGCTGCTAAGGGGCCACCTCTCCCAATTTAGTGAACTGAGTGAGGGACAGCCCAGCATCAGACCCAGTACAAGGAAAGCAGATGGAGTGAATGGTCAGGCAGGGGAAGCAGGACCACTCCTTTGGCAGCAGCTATCCATTAAATTGGAGCCTTTCTCACTATAAATATTGATAGTGCTGCTTATCCTCCACAAACACAGGCTCAACAGACAGATTTTGTCTTGTTTTGTAAGCCAGCCCAATTTACTCACCTCTGCCATGTAGAACTGGACAAAAAAATTGAATAATGCAGATTAACACCATATTCTAAAATATGTAAAAACAAAGTTATTAGGAACAGATCTATGGCATGCTGATAAATGCACACCTGACAATTAGATATATTTCCCTGCAACAAAATGTTATTGATATGTTCAGCAACTGTAAATAACTCTCCCTCAGTATCCAATTAAAAACATTGAATTCTGTAGTTGTCAAAAATAAATAAGATACAACAGTTGAGAACCTGCAAAAACGTCCTAAACAACATTTTCTGTCTTCTAAGTTTTCAGCTATACAGCCACTCCCAAAACTATTCAGTCCTTAAAATGTACTAATTAATAATTATTTTTATATTATTAATTACAATCATTGAAATCTTGCTCCCTCTAGTGGTTGATGTTTATTACCTTCCTCTACTGACTTCACACAGGATTTTCACTGTGGGATGTACAGTGTAAAAATAAGTTGAAGAAATCACTGAAAATAAGTGTTTTGTGGGTGTACAATATATAGCTGCCAAATTTCTGAGTTTACTTAGAACTGTTTATAAATAAACACAAACATTATTGCTCTAACTAGTTCTAAAGTAACTTGCAAAATTCAAATTAACCTCCCACTGCTCTGGTATATTATAGCTCATTTAATATAAACACATTTAGGAAAAGCAATGGTCACAGCATCTCTTCCCATTTCTGAAAGGTTCTAAATAGATGCACAATATTAATTGGAAGTTAGATATATTGTGTAGCCATCTGCATCAGGCATCTAAATTTGCATCAGGCAACACTATTTTTAAACTTTTTGCTATCTGTAGTGGAGTTAGCCAACCATGCTAACAACTATGCTACCTATTTTCTTTGGTCCCAGAGATTAGCTTCTCCTTCTGAGCTAATTTAGCAAACAGGCAGACTAATGAGAAAGTATAAAAGAGCTATTTCTAATATTTATCACTGAATTTACATTTATCTTGGCAAGTAGAGAAAGCATTATTACAGTTCAGAAGTGCTACTTTATGTGGTAAGCAAGTCCAGCAAGGGAGAGAAAACGTCTGATAAAAATTTCATCATTTTCCAGGTACCATGGTGCTTGGACCTTGACTTCATTATCACAAATGCCAGAGGGGGGGGGAAAAAACTGTATTACGTATCTAGTATTAACCTGTCCTGCTTTGTTTTTCTTCAAGTGCCTTTTTGCCAGCACTTAGCAGCATCCTAAGAGGGTCACTCCATTTTTTCAAATCAATAATTAACCATTTTTGTGGTTGCAGTACCACTGGTATAAACGTGAAGGTAGATGTGTTGTCCAACTGATATGTAAAGAGCAGTAATGAAGTTTTCCATGTTTTTGGGCATTCATGTAAAGCAATCATACACTTAAGAGACTTATTTCATTGCACTGGCTCAGACCACTTTACATACATAGACCTTTTCCCGTCCTCACACATCCAGCCATATTTTACCATGCATCTTTTAAAATTAACAGCCATAGCCTATATGGCAAATGGCATTATCTTTAAGGCTAAAGGTGAAATTCCTAAATAATTTCTTAAGAAAATGTGGATGCAATCATTCTTCTAAAACAGTATGTACTTAGCTATTATGATACATTCTGCATCACAGCTGCAGCCAACTAAGCCATATTTTGTGAGAAAAAAATCTTAATTGTAGAAAAGCTTTTTTTTTTTTTTAAACAGAAGGGTTTTAAAAAAAACCTGTAAACTTAAAATTGTGTTCTTTAAACTTTAAAACCAAATAATTCTGGTAGACTGTATAAACATTACATATAGCATATAATCTTTCTATACCTTTTTAAGATGAAAATATTCATATCAGACTTTTTTTACTAGAGAAAACATATTGTTTAAAATAGAGTTTCAAAGACATCTGTAAAAAAACAACAACTGCTCAGCATTTGTAAGTTTGGGGGTGTGTGTGTTTTAATAACTTCTTAACATATGGAAAAGAAATTCCCAAACCCACTACCTTCAGAGGGAAGGGCAGTTAAGTGGAACATTTTGTTATGCCACCACAGCATTCTGGTTTGGAGAATCCCAAACAACACAATCCTACAAAAGGAATATTGTTCCTTATACAGAGCCATTTCCTTATATTCAGCTCTGCCCCTGGCTACCCCATTTCTGTAACTCACCAGAGTAACAGACTTAAGGATTCTCTGTGCAAAAGTCAAATGAACTAGGGAAAGAAATCAAGCACAATTCTTGTTTGATTAGCATTCAACTCTGATAGGTTTCAGAAAGCTGTTGTTATGATTTGTAACTTTTCTCATTTTTAAAACACCTTTTCGGGGGGAGGTTTAATGGAGGTCAGCACAGTGAAGCACTCAAGCTTGTCAATCAAAGTCTAAATAGAATCGATTCTGGTGATACTGAATTTAAAAGCAGTTATTCAGTATAAATGCTGTCTTCAGTGAGACAGAAAACTTCATCAGCTGTAATACTTACACACTGAACTGTCCTAGACTAATCACCCAATCAGCACAAGACTGATGGCTACAGATCCATTACAGGTCTCTGTCAAAGCAAGGAAATTAAATGCTACTCCCCAGCATTGGCAAGTATTGTATTCATTTCAGGTATTTTAAACACACAATTTATTTTCAAATCCTGATTTAATCATAGTGAATAAAAAATCAGGTGCTAAGAATTCAGAGCTTTGCAGTATATATACACCCAAGTAGCTGCATATTCTTGAGCTTTTCCCTGCTCTCATCTGGTTTCATGCTTCAGCTGATCTGCATGATGAATCTGCTGTCTGCAGAATGATGTGAAATGGAGCACCCGTGAGCAGTGCAAGCTGGCAAATTGGAACTTGGGGACATGGGAAGTTAAAAGGGGAATCATTATGCTTAAAGAACATTATGTGGACTGCCCGTTAACATTAGCCTTGGTATTTCAAGCAATGAGCACACAGCACTGCAAGTTGATAACATCCTTAAATCTCTTTATACTTAACCCTTAATGCCTTCCTACTCAAAAGACTAAATAATAAAAAATAAGTTTTATTCCAGCACATGCCCCACAATTTAAATCTGAATTTCTAAATAACCCTAATTATACTCAAATAAGAAAAAACTCAGATCTTCCCAACTCCCTGAAAGTGCCCAGTTGAAATGATTGCTGGCATACCTTGACAGCTCATATTCTTAAGTTTGTGCTGTTTTCTGAACAGTTAACTACCCTGTCCCTCAGATGGTGCTGCAGCTGAATAATCCAAACTGTACATGCAAATGATATGGCTGCCAGAGAGAGCATCACTGGAAGTAGTAGAATTAACTACAAAGAAAGAGGATAATTTTTCAGAAACAAAATGAAAACAAAGCATCTAGAAATACAAGAGAGATAAAGATGATTTTAGTTAGTTATGCTTGTCAAGACATGAGAGAAAACCCTCAAAATGAAGGACAAAATACTAAAAATGATCTCATGGCTAAGGTGCCTCAGGGTCTAAGACCTGGTGTTATTTAGTCAGTTTAATCTCTCTTTGTGCTTCAGTTCTCCATCTGTAACACAAAGATAATAATGCTCTCGTACTTCTTGGGAGTGCAGTGAAGATAATTCCAGAAACATTTGTAATAAATGCTCAGATACTAAAAAAAGGAAGAAAGAAAAGGAGTAGACAGTAGCAGGGAGATCTTTTTCAGGCTGACTGCTGTATGGATTCAGAGGTACTGAATCATTTCTACAATCCCTTCCTTCCTACATGCAAAAACTGCACAAACAGAAGTTGAGCGGGACTCATCTGAGTTAAGAAACAGTCTTAAATCTCTCTCTCAAGCATATCAGGGAGAATGACATGACAAGTCACCCTAAAGACAGGCAGACACATTTCATTTTAGCTTTGTAGGACCAAGAGTGCATGTCAACGTGCTGTAACTGTGGTGGGTTGACCCTGGCCTGAATGCCAGGTGCCCACCAAAGCTGCTCTATCACTCCCCCCTCTCAGCTGGACAGGGGAGAGAAAATATAACAAAGGGCTCGTGGGTCGAGATAAGGACAGGAAGAGATCACTCAGCCAATTACTGTCACGGGCAAAACAGACTCAACTTGGGGAAAATTAACTTAATTTTTTGCCAATCAACCAGAGTAGGGTAATGAGAAATGAAACCAAATCTTAAAACACCTTCCCCTCACCCCTCCTTTCTTCCCAGGCTTAACTTTACTCCTGATTTTCTCTACCTCCTCCCCTCAAGCGGCACAGGGGGGGTGGGGAATGGGGGTTGCAGTCAGTTTATCACGCGATGTCTCTGCCGCTCCTTCCTCCTCAGGGGGAGGACTCCTCACACTCTTCCCCTGCTCCAGCATGGGGTCCCTCCCACGGGAGACAGTCCTCCACAAATTTCTCCAATGTGGGTCCTTCCAATGGGCTATGGTTCTTCACGACCTGATCCAGCATGGGTCCCTTCCACGGGGTGCAGTCCTTCAGGAACAGACTGCTCAAGTGTGGGTCCCCCGCGGGGTCACAAGTCCTGCCAGAAAACCTGCTCCAGCGTGGGCTCCTCTCTCTCCACGGGTGCACAGGTCCTGCCAGGAGCCTGCTCCAGCACGGGCTCTCCACAGGGTCACAGCCTCCTTTGGGCATCCACCTGCTCTGGCGTGGGGTCCGGCTGCAGGGGGACAGCCTGCTTCACCATGGTCTTTGCCACAGGCTGCAGGGGAAATCTCTGCTCCGGCACCTGGAGCACCTCCTCCCCCTCCTTCTTCACTGACCTTGGTGTCTGCAGGGTTTTTTCTCTCTCATATTCTCACTCCTCTCTTCTGGATGCTGTTGTGCAGCAACTTTTTTCCCTTCTTAAGTATGTTATCACAGAGGCACTACCACTGTCGCCGATTGGCTCAGCTTTGGTCAGCGGCAGGTCTGTCTAGGGACCAGCTGGCATTGGCTCTATTGGACATAGGGGAAGCTTCTAGCAGCTCCTCACAGAAGCCACCCCTGTAGCTCCCCGGCTACCAAAACCTTGCCACACAAACCCAATACACTTACACCAGATTTAATCATTAGCCAGTATGATACAACAGCTGTCACCTTGACTGTTACTCAGGTCTGAACAGGTAGCTTTCAGAGCTCCAGTGTCAGCAGTGCCAAAGGAGGTGCCCTCATGTTGACAGAGTGCCAGCCCTAGTACACAGTGCCACTGCCTCCTGTGATGTTGAAAACTGCCCCCTTGCTCCCTCCCCACTCCACTCCTAAGGAAGGCTTATTTTTACTCACAGCGGAGATTCAACTCAGGGTGCAGCCATGCTATCGCTAGAGCTAACAAAGAAGCAGGTAGGAGCATGGTCGTGGGGACAGGATCAAGAACAAGACTGATACCAGTTTTGATCAACGGTTAGGCTGTGCAAGTCCCCAGGGGCAGTTTTGCCATAAGCAACTGCCACCCTGCAGCTGCCCCCCATCAATCCCACAGCTACTCCAAATGCCCCAGCCCAGCTATCTCGCACCACACAGCAAAACAAATGAAGACTGACCATACCACTTTCCTCCCTGTTGAAACACAGGGATATTGGTAAGTTTAAAAATGATACTATTACTTTCTGTAATTTAAAAGCCAAACAGCAAACTAAATTCCTACTGTCCATTATATTTTCACATGGGTGCCTACACTCACATGCACATACAGCATCATAGAAAGCTAGAAAACACTTAAAAGCTCTTTTAACATGCTCACTTTCAGAACAACAACAAAAAATTATCAGAAACTTTCCTGCTTATTTTTCTACAAGATCCATCCATTTCATTGAGGGTTTCATGAAACAAAGCAATACAGTTGTCAGAAAGTGGTTATTTTAAGCTTTCTGTCTTTATCTAATTCAGGAAAGCAGGAATGTCAGGGGAAAAAAGAAATGCAGCCAGAGAAAGTTGCTCCGTGGCTGGTATTACAGACAGAATTTTGGGTTTTTCGATAAAAGGATGGTCCACACGGCACCAGGCCTGCTGGTGTTGGATTGGATTCATCTTTCTCAAAGGGGGAAGAGCATCTTTGCTCACAAGCTAGCAGGGCTGATTGACAGAGCTTTAAACTACACTTGGAGGGGGAAGGGGTTCAGGCTCGCCCGTGACAAGCCATGGGACGACATGCCAAGGTTTGAGGGATGGGGTGCTAGCAAGGAACCTCAGCCTGTTGCTCTGAGACTTGCTGGGTACACTGGAGCACACTTGAAGTCTCACAGAGAGGAGTCAGGGGCTCCTGAGGTAATGGGAGCCAACAGGGAAACACCAGTGAAATACCTCAAAGGAATTAAGGTGTGTTCCTCTAAGAAGGTGACATGGCTGACAGCCCAGCTGAAGTGCCTCTACACCAATGCACGCAGCATGGGCAACAAACAGGAGTAGTTAGAAGCCACTGTGCTGCTAGAAAGCTATGACCTAGTTGCCATTACTGAAACTTGGTGGGACGAATCCCATGACTGGAGCCCTGCTATCAATGGCTACAAGCTTTTCAGAAGGGACAGGCAAGAAAGGAGGGGCGGAGGGGTTGCCCTCTGTGTCAAGAAATGGATAGATTGTGAAGAGCTGTCTCTGAAGAATAGCCATGAGCAGGTTGAAAGCTTATGGGTAAGAATTAGAGACCGAGCCAACAAAGGGAACCTTGTGGTTAGTGTTTACTACAGGCTGCCCGATCAAGGGGAGCCTATTGACAAAGCCTTCTTACTCCAGCTACAGGAGGCATCGTGCCTTTGACACAGTCCCCCACAACATCGTTCTCTCTAAATTGGAGAGATGGATTTGATAGATGGACTATTCAGTGGATAAGGAATTGGCTGGATGGTTGCATCCAGAGAGTAGTGGTCAATGGCTCAATGTCCAGATGGAGATCAGCGATGAGTGGTGTCCCTCAGGGGTCCATATTGGGACCGATACTGTTTAATATCTTCATCAACAACATAGACAGTGGGATCAAGTGCACCCTCAGCAAGTTTGCAGATGACACCAAGCTGAGTGGTGTGGTTAATGTGCCTGAGGGACAGGATGCCATCCAGAGGGACCTGGACAAGCTCAAGAAGTAGGCCCATGTGAACCTCATGAGTTTTAACAAGGCCAAGTGCAAGGTCCTGCACCTGGGTCAGGGCAACCTCCAGTATCAATGCAGGCTGGGGGATGAAGGGATTGAGAGCAGCCCTGTGGAGAAGGACTTGGGGGTACTGGTGGATGAAAAGCTGGACATGAACTGGCAATGTGCGCTCGCAGCCCAGAAAGCCAACTGTATCCTGGGCTGCATCAAAAGAAGTGTGGCCAGCAGGTCAGGATTGTACAATCACTGTATTTCACTTTTGAGGTTTCCTTTGGGTCCTTTTCCTTATCACAGGTCACCTATTACATAGACTTTTTTTTTTTAATAGATATATCTGTATGTAAGCATACATATATACATGCACACAGAAACTGTCAATCAAATTCCAGTTTTGTCCACCTACATGACACTGGCCTCAGAGCTTTTTTTTTTTTTTTAAAAAAAAGTATGGTTGGCATGACTTCATAATTCCACTCCACTTAATTTCTCATTCCCACTTTTTCCCTGAGGTTAACTGATAATCTGTATTTGTCATTGATAAAAACATTGATAAAAAAGTATCAGTTTGCTTTTAACTTTAAAGTATACTGAAGCAGAATAACACATCCAATCACCTTCTGCCATGCTATATTCAAGAGGTGGCACCAAATAGGCACAAATGCACCTTATTATGTAATTTAACAAGGTGATAGTTCTCTAAGATGCCTTCATCCTCACAGTATCAAGTGAAACCTTTGATCAAAACTAAAAGTGTTTTTTTTTTTAATCCATGAGGCAGTGATAACTGATTAGTAACTCATTTTAAAAAATATTTTCCCTATGGAGCAGAATCTCAGTAACTCACACCTATGAGAGGCCTGGCTTGTAATTTAATTTTCTGCATTAATAAGAAAATAAAGAAGGCAAAAAATGTTTTTCTGTATCAGAAACATCCTTCAATTATTATTATGATAATTTTACCATAATAGCAAGTATTACATAGTATTTTTTTGATCAAGTAATGATTTTCTGATCTCATAAGAACTACCACCTTTCTGACAAGTAGAAAAAAAAAATATTCATTTGTATAAACTGGGTAGTAGTAGGAGAAAGAAGAGAATGAGAAGGATGTTGTATGTGGCTGCTTAGGGCTCATCTAAAACATTACTGTATTAGAAAAAAGGCTTAAAATCCTCCTAGTCCTGAAGAAGAAACAGTGCTACTGACCTACTATACATGACTTTTTGTTCTTCTAAATGGATGTGCATCTTGGACACTCAACTATTCTGGCATCTGACATCATTGAGCATAATACTGCCTCTCAGGTAAGCAAAAAATAACAATGGGTTTCATGAATCACCCTCACTTCTGAACTCACCTTAAACTTTGGACATGATAGTACATGATTTGAGGTACGATCACAAGAAGCAAACTATAAAATTTCAATAGCAGATACATTCCTGACCAAAAAAATTCAGAGCAATGCAGAATTATGTATTAATATCTTGAATCTCCATACTAGGTCTCAAAATATGGATTACCCTATATTTTTTCCATAAAATATTTAACTTGAGAACAACAGCTGGTCAAGTAAAACATTTTTTGGATTGCACAGACATACTTGATTTTCTTCAGTTTTCCCCTTGCAATATGTTTTGATTGTCAGGTTTTGGATGCAGAAGAAAACATCAGTGATGGAAGTTTACTCGCTTACCTCCAAAAATGAAAAGCGAACAGAGGACTGCATGGACTGCAGGGGCTTGTTGGGGTTGGGCTCAGGCTCCTTGGGGTGAGACTGCAAGTTAAAATAATGTCATATCTAGTGAACAGAAGGTTTAGCAAGAGTCACATGTTTTAGTGTAGGAGTTACGAAAGGAGTTTCAGTTAGAACTGAAACATTACCATCCTCCTGAATGAAGTGATTTACAGTAGCCACACAGTTTTTGACTTAAGATGAAATTGATTTAAATAAAAACAAATATGAAATCTGGTGCTGGTGCATATACTTGACTATGTTAGACTCCCACTGGAAACAATACTTGTGTACAAGTCCACAGAGAGGAAAAAAATGGTAACTTGCTTCAGACTTCTAAGCATTCTGTATGAAGCAGAATATGTAACTAGGACACTTTTTGTTTTTAAATCTTAGGATTTTTTAAAGCTTTTTATATGCAAATCAGATGTATTAAATAAAACAAAAGGAAAACTAAAAATTATTATGAGCTTTCATCAGTAATAAGAAAATTGTAGTAAAAATTTCCAATTTGAGAGCCTAAAATTTGGGCACTGACTAAAAATTAAGTGACCTAGCTAAGTACCAGAAATTTCCATCGATTTCACTATGAAATGTTCCATCACAAACATCAAGCCCTTTATCTAGGTAATCAAATATGCATATAAACAACTAATCCCAAAAAAACATACTTGAGCATTTGCCTTCAAAGGTGCCTTCAAGAAATTGCCTCAAGGGCAGCTCCATCCAAAAGGTCTCTCAATAAAATAGCAGGCCACTGGCAGATTTCACAGATGCTGTTTTAAAATATACTCATGCAGTCACATGCACTTGTCCTCATAACACATGCAAGAAAACTTTTTTTTTTAAAAACCCATGTTTAATAGCATGCCTCTTGTTGCAATTAGCTGAAGTTATCTGTCCAAAACTACACATAACTGCCTTCTGTGCAGACTGAGCAAAGGCAGAAGCTCAGGGGGAACTTTTTCCAGATCACCTTCAGAAAGACTTGTTCTGCTATGTACCAAACCCTTGCAGCCAGCCAACAATAGCACTCCTGTCCCAGTGGAGCTGCAGATGGCCAATATGCTAAGCTAAGCACAGCTAGCTCCAACCCCAAACCAGTGTTTTCAATTGCATGACAGCCACATTTTAAAACATTCCCATCAAAACCTTTTGAGGTAGATACCTGATTCATTTTTTTCTGCATGAACATTTCACCAGCAGTAATACTACCGCTGGTTGCTTTTTAAGAGCCGTCTGTATTGGGTCTGGCTGAGATGGAGTTAATTCTCCCCATAGCAGCCCTCGTAGTGCTGTGCTCTGCATTGGTAACTAGAAAGGTGTCGATAACACACCAGTGTTTTGGCTACTGCTGAGCAGTGCCGGCACAGCATCAAGGCTGTCTCCAACATTTTTGCCCCCCTCAACAGCAGGCTGGGGCTGGGCAAGATCTTGGGAGGGGACATAGCCAGGACAGCTGACCTAAACTAACCAAACAGATATTCCATACCATATGACATCAGCTCAGCTATAAAAGCTAAGTAAAGGGAGATGGAAGGGGGGCATTTTTGTCTTCCAGAGCAACCACTACGCGTACTGCGTACTGAAGCCCTGCTTCCCAGGAAGTGGCTAGACATCGCCTGCTGATGGGAAGTAGAGAATACCATCATTTGTTTTCCTTTGCTTTCGTGCATGCGAACTTTGCTTTCTCTTTATTAAGCTGTCCTTATCTTGACCCACGAGCCTTTTGTTATATTTTCTTCCCCCTGTCCAGCTGAGGAGGGGGAGTGATAGAGCGGCTTTGGTGGGCACCTGGCACCCAGCCAGGGTCAACCCACCACAGCCGTCTCTTAAGAGCACAGGAGCAGGCAATTCCAAAGTGTCGGAAGTCAAGCAAGTGGGGCAGAAGGCTGGCTTAGATGAGCAGGGATCTCCTTCTAGAACTTAGGCAGAAAAGGAAAGTGTATGGACATTGGAAGCAAGGACAGGCGACACGGGAGGACTACAGAGATGCTGTTCGCCACTGTAGGGAGAAAATTTCTGTGGCCAAAGCTCGATTAGAGTTCAAGCTGGCCAGTACTGTGAAGGACAACAAAAAGGGCTTTTTTAAATATGTTAACAGCAAAAGGATGATCAGAGATAATATTGGTCTGTTACTTGATGAGGTCGGTCACCTCACAAATAGGCACATAGACAAAGCAGAGACATTTAATGCCTTCTTTGCCTCTGTCTTTAACACCAATGATGGGCCCTGGGACCCCTGCAGCCCTGTGTTGGAAGACCGTGACTGAGGGGATGATAAACTCCCAGCTGACCCTGAACTTGTTTGAGACTTGCTGCTCCAGCTGGATGCACATAAGTCTATGGGGCCTGATGGGATTCATCCCAGGGTACTGAAAGCGCTGGCCAATGTTATTGCAGGATCTCTCTCCATTATTTTTCAGTAGTTATGGGAGTCTGGAGAGGTCCCAGTCAACTGAAAGCTGGCAAATGTTGTCCCAATTTTCAAGAAGGGTAAGAAGGAAGACCCTGGTAATTACAGGCCTGTCAGTCTCACTTCAGCGCCTGGTAAAATTACAGAGAAGTTTATTCTGGGAGTTACTGAAAAACACTTGAGAAACAATGCAGCCATTGGTCATAGCCAACAGGGGTTCACAAGGGGAAAGTCCTGCTTGACTAACTTAATTTCCTTTTATGACAGGGTCACCCATCTAGCTGACCAAGGGAAGCTAGTAGATGTGGGGTTTTTTTTGGATTTTAGCAAAGCTTTTGATGCTGTCTCTCACAGTATCCTTCTGGACAAAATGTCCAGCATACAGCTAGACAAGTCCATAATATGTTAGGTGAGCAATTGGCTGATGGGTCGGGCTCAAAGAGTTATAGTAAATGGGGTTACATCAGGCTGGTGGCCAGTCACCAGTGGGGTTTCCCCAGGGCTCAATTTTAGGGCCAGTGCTCTTTTTATGTTTTTATAAATGATCTGGATGCAGGAGTCGAATGTACATTAAGTAAGTTTGCCAGTGATACTAAACTAGGAGGAGCTGTGGACTCCCTTGAGGGTAGAGAGGCCTTACAGAGAGATCTGGATAGACTAGGGAGCTGGGCAATCACCAACCATATGAAGTTTAACAAGAGCAAGTGCTGGATTCTGCACCTGGGACAGGGTAATCCTGGTTATGTGTACAAATTGGGGGACGAGAGGCTGGAGAGCAGCCCTGCAGAAAGAGATCTGGGGGTTTGGGTTGATGGCAAGTTGAATATGAGTCAACAGTGTGCCCTGGCAGCCACAAGGGCCAACTGGGTCCTGGGGTGCATCGAGCACAGCATAGCTAGCTGGTCAAGGGAGGTGATTGTCCCACTCTACACTGCACTGGTGCGGTCCCACCTCGAGTACCGTGTGCAGTTTTGGGCACCTCAGTATAAGAAGGACATCAAACTATTAGAGTGTGTCCAGAGGAGGGTGACCAAGATGGTGAAAGGTCTCAAGGGCAAGACTTATGAAGAGCGGCTGAGGTCACTTGGTTGTTCAGCTTAGAGAAGGCTGAGGGGTGACCTCATCACAATCTACAACTTCCTCAAGGGGGGCAGTGGAGGGGGAGGTGCTGATCTCCTCTTTCTGGTGACCAGTGATAGGACACATGGAAATGGAATGAAGCTGCATCAGGGGAAGTTCAGATTGGACATTAGGAAAAGGTTCTTCACTGAGAGGGTGGTCAGTCACTGGAACAGGCTCCCTGGGGAAGTGGTCACGGCACCAAGCCTGTCAGAGTTCAAGGAGCATCTGGACAATGCTCTTAGTCATGTGGTTTAGTTTTAGGTAGTCCTGTGAGGAGCAGGGAGTTTGACTTGATGATCCTTATGGGTCCCTTCCAACTCGAGATATTCTATGATTCTATGCTTCTAAAACAGATTAGGGAAAACACTTTTTTTTGACACTGTACATTCTTGCAACCTTTCCTTCTCGAGAAGTTCTTGCATTTGCATGCTTTGGAGAGGACACAAAGTTTGGCAGGGAGATGCACACTGAGTCAAGGGAGGGCCTTCTGAGACTTTCTCACAAGGCTACTGTGTTCAGGCAAGTTCCTCTGGCTGCTGGCTGTGCCTGTGCTAATCCCTGAACTAGGTGCACAGAACATGCTGCCAACACATACGAGCTAGCTTGATTTCAGTTGCAAACTAGCTGTGCTGGCACAACAGTGTGTCTGAGCTAATAAGCTCCATTAAGAGCCAATGGCTCAATATGTCACTCTGAAAATGGCTAAATTGAACCCAGGCTCACATCAGTCAGCCTGTGCAGGCCTGCAGAGAAAGGAGTGGATTAACTGACTCAGATTTCTGCTCTTTCACTGGTGCTCTCTGTTGCACTGTACTGACCTGCCGCAACATGCACTGGAAAGGTCTTTGCATATGATCAGTACAGGCTTGTAAAAAGTTTTTTTTGTACTTCTAAGCTCTACCTGCACTGTGCTCTTATTCTCCACTGCAGGTCTGTTGCATCATAGCAGGCAGTTCGTCCCTGTTTGTTTGCTCATGTGTCCCCTTTTGTTTGTCTGTCCGTGTTGCCCTCACTGACTACGGGCTGGGAAACTCTCCTGTGCTGTATTGTCAGTGCTCACACTGCTGTTCCTGGGGGTGCACAGCAAGGGAAAAGACGAAGGCAGGTGATGCAGACAGCAAACAACCTCCAGCAGGATCAGAAGCAGGAAGGGGAGCAGACACTGATCAAAAGAGAATCCAGGTAGAGGGAGAAGGAGAACCTGCACCAGCTGGCCAAAAGGCATGGGCCTCCAGCAGGAGGGGAGCATGGGGACTGCTGTGGAGTAAAGAATGGAGACAAGGAACCTACCAAAACCAGAGTAGTCAAAAGGAGGGGAAAAAAGCAGGGCTGGAACTGAATGAGAAGAATATATTAACTTCAGACCCCAGAATGAGATTCCTAAGTCACTTTGCTGTGAACAAATCCTAGTGACATCCAGTGGCAAAGCACATCACCTCCTCCCTCTAGTGGCTGGCACATACACAGCAGGTGGAAATCCTACACCTGCTAGTAGTTACTCAATTATTCTTCCTCATTTTCATTACTGTAACACCTAAGAGTCTCAGTCATGGAGCAGACTCTTAGGGCACTCAATATCAGATGTGCTTGTGCTACGGATCTATAAATTCCCACCAAGTGATGACACAGGAGTGTCAATCCAGTTCTTCTATAGAACTTGCTTTTCAGCTTTGCTTTTTTAAGAACTACAAATTACATGCAAAAACCTGTTAAAACAAATTATCACAGTGCATATGCACGAGGCTGACAGGCAGCCTTAATTCTTACATTTACTAAATTTGGAATGCTTCATTTTAGATCTTTAATATTCTTTGAAAGAGCTTTCTGCAAGTAATGAATATTAAGTAGACAGACTGTACTAATTGCTCAGAGAGACAACATAATTCTAGTCCCAACATTTAAACTTTATTGAAAGAAAATGCATGAGAATCTGTGTGCAAAGAATGTTTCAAGGAGTAATTAAGTCAGATTTTTTTTCTCCCCAGATATTTGCTGTTATAGATAATTGAAAATAAGAATTTGGGAGACATGACTTAAGTTTGCATTGACTCATCTTTGACAAATCAGGAGAGAACAACTTTATGGGAATCATTAAGTGCCAGCAACCAAAACATGATATTTTCTTTTCTCTACAAGTAAATTAAGTTTAGAAAGTAGCAAGTGTGATGGCAAAAGAAAGTCTAATATATGAAAAAATAAAATATATGAATGATTTATATCTGGACAGCTTTTTAGCAAAACCAATAAGCAATGCTGAAATTAAAATATAATTATTAATTTTATCAGTATTAAATATTGTAGAAATATGGCAAAGCAAGTGTAGTTATGTCAGGTTACCATGAAAGAGGAAGGAGTAAATGATTACCTCATTACAAAACCACACACATATGTTGAAAAAACCAATAACATGAATAATTTTTCATCCTTTGCAATTAGTGGTCATTCTCATATGATGATTACATAATTCAGTGAAGATTAATTTAAAAATATTTAAATTGCCACATCTCAAAAGGAATACAGTTATCAATTATTCATGGAAACCATTTAAATGAGCTCCCTGATAAGACCCCCTCCTCCAAAACTCCTGAGAAATTAGCAATGCTTTTTTTTTTTTCAGAAAAATATCTAGAGCTTAGTCTGCTCACAGCTAGCACACACTGCTCTCAGCAAAAGACGCCAGTTTTAAATGCAGAATTTCTCTCTGACATTTCACAAGCATAGTTCTGGGGAACCCAATATAACATCTACACTTGTTCTTTGGCATAATGTGCTCTTTCACCTTCATGTGATTATTAGAATAAAATATTTGCTACACTGCACACTTACCTATAGCCCTCTCTTTAAAACATGATAGATGTCAGAGATAATACCCTTCATAGCTAAATAACTTTACCGCAGGCATCTGCAGCATTCAGGTTTTTTCTCCAGCAAGAATGGGGAAGTCCCAGGGAATACTAAAGGATCTGACGTAACCATATTTATTCACCTAGATAAAGTTAGCAAGTTCTCATCATGTCTGCAACATGCATACATACATGCCTGACGTCAACATAGACTGTGGGTATGTATGTATAGAAATAAATGTTTGGCTTTGACTAACAAATCTTGGGTAAACATATGCTGGAATTTATGAATAAAAGACTATACTTACTATCACTATACATTAAAATTATATATTTTCATGTATTTACTTCTCTAAATAGCTGAAAGCACGCAAAGGAGTTAATCAGTTTTAAGCAAGTACCAAGTAAACATACTGCTAAATTAGATAAACATACTTACCGCAGAGACTATCAGGAATCCTCCAGAATGTCAATACAGTTCATTAGTGTAGTTACATATGTAAAATATGGCTTGTTCCTGATAGATTTTCATGAACAGCATTTCAATAATGTTTTAATCTCACAGTGCTCTCTATTATTCAGCAGAGATAGGGGCCTTTCTAAAAGGCAAACAGTAACAGAGAGCTGGAGAGAAAGACAGACACCATGGCCTACTGACAGATTTTTCCTCTATGAGCTGACAGGATGCTCCACGCACTGAGATTCAGTAACTTTAAATATGCAGAAATGCTTTCTTTCCAAGTGTAGTGCAATATCCTGGCTCCGGGCTTGCACATTTGCTGAAGCCAACTGCAATGCATTTAAAACATGTTCCTTCAACCTAGAGCTGCAGTGCTCCCAGACTGTCAGCACAAATGTATGTTAAACAGCTCATGGTTGCATGAAAGCCAGTATCGTGCAGAAGCCATAAAAATATTAAAGACAGATAATACTTACTCCAAGGTCAGTCCTGGAATTTGTAGCCTTTCCTGCTGGGCTTTCATTGCTGTTATGTGTTACCACACTCTATTGTAACCATGACACACATTCACCGGCAGCATTCTGGCAACGACAGAGAGCCAAAATGAACCACTATAAAGGAATGGACTAACGATCTCTTGGGGGCAGGGGGAGCACCACAAGTTTGGGTCCTTCCACCTCTAGCTGTCACGAAGAGCTGTCAGATGCCTCTTTCAGGTTAGTGGCAGTGCACGCTGCACTGATTTTGTGAAGCAAACGGCGCCTTCAGTTCTGCACATCAAGTAATTTATTCCTGGTATTCTGCAGCAGCAACCACTGCACTGACACACATGCACACACACACTGCACCTCGGAGGAAGGAGAAGTCCCCCCTCGCTACGCTAGCTGGCAGCACAAAAAAACCCTCTATGCTTAAGACAGTTTCTCTCTGCAAATGTCAAACATTCACCACCCCTTTTGATCCTGCTGAATAGGATTTAGACATCTTGTTTAAGTTACGTTATCCCTTTCCTTGGTAAACAGACAGGCAGTTTCTGCAGTAATAGAACAGCAAATTGCTGAATGAAAAACAGGCTCTTCTTTAACAGGGAAAATTAATTGCCAAGGCATTTGAAGAGCAAATATATTCTTGCAACACTGAAGTTAATACAAAAGTAAAAGTTAACATTCTGTTCTGAGTGAGAGCCAGACCTAGAAATTGCAGAAAAGTGCATCAATTTCAGGTCCATTTGTTTAAAGGTAACCTCACTTAAAAGTAAAGCCATATACAACAGTTTATAAAGACAGTTTTAGATCAGTGCTGCTGTGTAGGCTGCTGATTTTAATTTAATTATATTCCTCTTTTTTTTTTTAATGTACTCTCTTAGTCTTAGGTTATCCTTTTAATAAATAAATATTGTGAATTGTTCTATGAGGATTAGCATTTTTTTAAAGCTCTATAAAACACCATGAAAAGCAAAGGCACTGTGCAAGTACTTATTTTTAGTAATTTAAGAGCCAGAATATTTTATCTCACCCACATAGTTTTCCTATGCAACTCTTAAATTGTACCTCTTGCACATTATGATAATGTCAACCACATGATTATATTTTTCACCCTTTGAGAGCTCTGGCCCTGCTCTGGGCATGGACAAATTCTACAGAGCAGTCAAAATGCAGGACCAAATGAAGCTGCTGCTTTTTGGGTCCCTTGCTCATTTTTGGAAGAAATTAGTGAGGTCACAGGTACAGAGCCATGGGTTTCAGAGACAGGGAAATCTCCTGGTTGTGAAAACTGGTGAACTGGATTGCTCTTTCAAGCACACAGTAGAAAATAATCATTAAATTCTCGTTTTTCTCCTACATATTTCTACTGGAAAGTATTTTAAATTTAAGTAATGTATTACCTGGAACCTTCATTTACAGGATATTGAAAACAAAACTCAAGGATACACAGAACTATGCATTTGAATTTCTAAAAAATAACAGATATCTGGATTCTGATTTCCAAGCTGAGGCCCCAGCAAGCATTACTAAACCAAGCATCCTGTAAGTAATCTTTCTAAGGAAGTTCTAAATTCTCCTATGTCCCGAAAGAAAAAAGGACTGATCTAAGGGGTTAAATTCAAGATCACAAACCACGATGGATGAATTCACAGATTTGCAAGGGCACACAGATCAGTTAGGTGCCCAACTTTGATTGGGACTTTCAAAACATGTTCTTCAAATTTTACTCAGAACACAGCAAAATGTCCATTTTAAAAGATATTCTCAAACTTGAAAAAAATAGTACAAGAATCAGCTGTCTAAACAGCTCTGACACTGAAGCTATCAGGTGAAGCTGTCCATGCCGACAGCTTTTTTTCATGACTAACTTTGAAGACAACCACTTAAGGACAGAAATTTAAGGAGAGAGAAGCAGAGTGTGAAGTACGACTACAGTCACAGGTTCCTGGCTCTCCCACAGCTGCCAAGAATGGGCAGCTCCCTATCCCCATCTCTCAGCACCTCTCAGACCAAGCTCTGTCAATTAAAATTCCTCCAATAAAATTTCTTTTGTATATAAGACTTCTTCAGTTACCAAAAAGTCCTGTTTCTGATGGAGTACTCAACAAGGATAGAAAATTTTGACAGGTAAACTGTGACTGTGCAAAACCCACACATGTACACACTTATATAAGCCTTATATAATGTTCAAAGGGCTTAACTTTGTGCATACTACCCTTTAGTTAGGTACTTCAGCCTGTATCTGTGTATGTATATGCACACACATGTAACATCAAAGTACTTAATTTTTGTTGTTAAATTTTCACTGAAAACAGAAAGTAGGAGACAGCATAAAACCCCTAGGAGGACAGCCAGCTCTGATGAATCAGGACAGTACCACAATTATTTCCGTACACAAACCAGCAAAAGGACTAGCTTGGAAGAAGGTGTGCTTCCTTTGAAAGCACAATACCAATTTTGCATGTTAGTCCCATAAGGCCAATTTTAATATGGGGGTGAACAGAGGACACGAGTCCACAATCAAGGTGGGGTTTTTTTTCCACTGTTCTTGAAGTGGTACCATGAGTAAAAACATGCAAAAGAAAAGTATGTCACTAAACATTGCTTTAATGTGAAATATTACAATTAGGCAGTAGGTGCATTTTAGCTGTATATTGGGTTTGCGTGGCAAGGTTTTTGTAGCAGGGGGGCTACAGGGGTGGCTTCTGTGAGAAGCTGCTAGAAGCTTCTCCTATATCCGACAGAGCCAATGCCAGCCGGCTCCAAGACAGACCTGCTGCTGGCCAAGGCCAAGCCAATCAGCGACAGTGGTAGTGCCTCTGTGATAACATATTTAAGAAGGGGAAAAAACTGCTGCACAACAGCATCCAGAAGACAGGAGTGAGAATATGTGAGAGAAACTCTGCAGGCACCGAGGTCAGTTGTCCTGGTTTCAGCTGGGATAGAGTTAATTGTCTTCCTAGTAGTTGGTATAGTGCTATGTTTTTGAGCTAGGTATGAGAAGAATGTTGATAACACACTGATGTTTTCAGTTGTTGCTAAGTAATGTTTAGTCTAAAGTCAAGGATTTTTCAGCTTCTCATGCCCAGCCAGCAAGAAGGCTGGAGGGGCACAAGAAGTTGGGAGGGGACACAGCCAGGACAGCTGACCCAAAGTGGCCAACGGGGTATTCCATACCATGTGACGTCATGCCTAGTATATAAACTGGGGGGAGTGGGGGCGGGGGGATCACTGCTCGGGGACTAACAGGGTGTCAGTCAGCAGGTGGTGAGCAATTGCATTGTGCATCATTTGTATATTCCAATCCTTTTATTATTACTGTTGTCATTTTATTAGTGTTATCATTATCATTATTAGCTGCTGCTTTTTCTTTTCTATTAAACCATTCTTATCTCAACCCACGAGTTTTACTTCTTTTCCCGATTTTCTCCCCCATCCCACTGGGTGGGGAGGGAGTGAGTGAGCAGCTGCGTGGTGCTTAGTTACTGGCTGGGGTTAAACCATGATAGAGTGCAAAGCCAAAGAAGAAACTCTTCTGGTGAATTTGAGTGCTTTGCCCAGAAGCAGCACTGTATTTTAAAACTACTTAAAAAAAATGCAATTACAAGCAAACCCAAGATTTAATCCAGTTTGTCGTGCCCAGTTAATCCCTGAGCGGTGATCCCCCCACCCCCACTCCCCCAGTTTATATACACGACTAACCAAATGCAATAGGTGTTAAGACTCAGATTTATTCTTCAGCAAAAGTTAGTTAGAAGTCCGGTCACATTTTTATAAAACCACAGGCTCAATGATGTAAAGAGAATTAATACTACACGGCCGACTTAAGAATCCCCAAGATTTAAAGTGATGGCTCAAAATGCGCGTATCACTCGCCTAAAAGCTGAGGGCTCTCTCCCTCAAGGAGTTACCTCGGGCAGTGCCCCGACCCGAGGGGGAGTCCCTGACTGCAGACCCACTGCTCTGAGGAGAACTGCCAACGTGTCCTCAGGTGGGACCCCGTTTATACCCCTGTCGAATCTGACCTGTGGTCATTTAATTCTATTGGCTAGGAGGGTCACCTCTGTGTACCTGGCGCATCTTGATTGGCCAGTTCAAATTTCAACCTGCAGCCTCCAGGGTTTCCTTCCCCTTCTCCCTTCCTGGAGAAGTTTTGTTTCCTGCTGGCAGGATGGGGAGGGGAATGTACTGCCACACCCGGGTCATGACATCTGCTTAAACCATCCTTTTTTCCTGTTTAGTAGTCCTTCTGTACTACTGTCCAGAAGTAACACTAGCAAAAATAAGTCATGTAAATTATCAGTTCTGTGATTTGATAGTCTTTTGTGATCTAAGAAATAAACAAATATGTTCAAGGTGTCTGTTATTCCATTTTCAATGCAAGTAAACATGCCTATTTGGTCACAGGCCAGTTTAATTTTTGTTCAACGCATATCATTACATTTAATAGAGTGGATATGTTGGAAGAAGTGATCAAGTAGTTCAGTAGCAGAATATTTGACTTTCAGTACTGACCATAATTTTTATACATCTATGTAAATTAATGTAATTTCTTTTCAAGTATTTTTCTACAAAAGCTGTTAATGAAGAATTTAAATGCAAAAGACTCCATATTTCAATCTGTGCATCTGATGTTAGCTTTTAAAAATGGGCTCTTGAATTGAAGAAAGGAAATACTACAGTGAAAAGCCTGAGTTGAGAAGTACTTGGTTATGTATGTTGAAGTCAGCAGAGTTGTGTGCATAGTTTTGCATGTGCTTAATTGGCTTGCAGAACCGTGGCCATTCTCTGTGACTACTTCTGAATATATTTATTCACTAGGAGAGTTAACAAATAAATAATTTTTTGACATGGTTCTTCTTCCAGGGGCTGCCTTAGAGCATTCCACAGGTTGAGTACAGTTCTGTAAAGTTAATTTTGGAAAGCCATTTAAGTGTCAGTAAGCAGGCTAAGATGAGGTATTCCCATGATTAATTCCCACAGGTCTGTTGCTACAAGACAGCCGTCTGAGGTAAAGTTATTCACAGCAAGCATGATGGAGGAGCACTTTATGGTTATTGCCAAAGACACAGTAATAGTTCTGGCTGGACACTAAGCATGCAGATATGATTCAGTCAAACCTAGATACTGCTCTGTCGATATCTGTCTTATCCCCTTTTCTTGACTTTGATTTCCTTACTGTTGCTCAGCAAAACCAGTAATGCTCTCATGTCTGCCTGCACTTCTATTAGTACATTGGTAGGAACTCCAGCTAATGGTTTCTTGAGTGTACAGGAATGAGTTTCTAGACACTGATGTCAGAAAAAGCAAAGTATTTCTTGACTGACAGCCCTCCTAGCTGGCATTCTGACGGGACAAGGGACTCTGATTCACTGCTCAGTTCTTGCTGCTTCTTTGCTTAGTGGCTTGCAATGTTCTTGCTCCTTTTTTTTTCTGCTAGATACAGGTCTTTATTCACATGGAAAAATGTATCTCCTGGAGGCAGTTTCTTCTATTCATAGTTCATTGCATCCTATAGATTTTTTCAAGCAACCTGTCTCTCTTTACAAAGCTTCTAAGTGATGGTGATGGGCCTTTTTCCTGTTGCTGGAAAGGAATGAGACCACCAGTCAAATTCCAGTGATGCTGCTTATCATAAAGAAGCAGGTTATTGAAGTTGGTAAGCATTTTGTTCTTGGGTTTTACATATTAAGATATTCATGTTTTATAATGCCAAAAGTTTGGTAAAGTCAGATAATGATTTGTGTTTAGGCTGAATTTTGAAACATAGTGGAGCGAGTGTTCATTGTAAGGGGTGTTTATTTTTTATAAAAGTAATATTCATGAAGGTAATGAGAATGTTAATTCTTGTGGTTGCCTTAGTTTCTAGAAATGACAGATTAGATGCTTAATCTTCAGTCCTGTCTGTGACAAATTATCTCTTGAAAATTCAGATGCAATATTTGGTAGAATTCATATAGAAAATTAGCTTAGTTTTCTTAATTTTGAAAGCAAACAGAGCAAGTGCTATTGTTTTAGGTGGTTAAAACATTGCAAGGCTGTTTAACTGAAAGTATGTATTTATTTAGGCTGTCAATAAGTAGGGACAAATGCAATCATTTTCGAGAAAAGCTGTTCATCCTAATACCTTAATCTAGGATATTTCTTAGATGTGTCATGGTTTAAGCCCAGCTGGTAAAAAAGCACCACGCAACCGCTCGCTCACTCCTCCCCCCCCCAGCCCCAGTGGGATGAGGAAGAGAAATTATAAAGAAACGCTCGTGGGTCGAGACAAGGACAGGGAGGGATCACTCACCACTTATGGTCACGGGCAAAAGACAGGCTCAACTTGGGGAAGAAACAAAATCAATTTCATTTACTACCAATCAAATCAAAACAAGGATACTGAGAAGTAAAACCAAACCTTAGAACACCTTCCCCCCACCCCTCCCTCCTTCCCGGCTCAACTCCACTACCACTTTTCTCTACCTCCTCCCCCACAGCGGCACAGGGGGACTGGGGATGGGGGTTGCATCACCATCCCTGGAGGGATTTAAAAGACGTGTAGATGTGACGCTTAGGGACATGGTTTAGTGGTGGACTTGGCAGTGTTAGGTTTACGGTTGGACTCAATGATCTTATGGGTCCTTTCCCACCTAAATGATTCTATGATTCTATTTTTGCAGTCAAATGCTCTTTCAAATTTCTCTAAGAGAAAATGCTTATCTTATCCTTTACATGTGTGAGCCTGCTATTTCTCAAATTTTCTAAGGACAAGGTATTAATCTCTGCTAGGTATAAATCTGTAAAACATAATGTGGTTGATAATCTGTTGAAGCTCTGGATGTGTTGTTGCAAAATGGGGTTCTTCACCGGGTGTGCAAAGAGCTGATAACACACAGAGCCGAGATATTTGTTTATTTCATGTCTGTGCAGAGATGGGTGTCAGGTGGTAACTCCACAAAGCTAGCACACCTCGGTTAACACACAGAAAACATTTATACATCCTGCGCAATGGTTTTCAGTACTTTTACAGTTTTGCTCAGTCACCCTTGTTCCTATTGTTTCTTGCAAGCCTTGTCTCCACTTAAAGTCACAGTGTCCTCCTTTTTTACTGCGCATGTTCCATGAGGAAGGGGCTTCTGTTGGTAGGGGGCTTTCCCTACCCGAGGGCGAGGTTTTTACTATGTTAATTAGGATAGTTCACTCAAAGTTCAAGTAGCTCTTTGACTTTATCAGTAGTAGAGTTTCCCTTGTGCTTATCTGGGTACTCCCTTCTCTCAGGGTCATGCCTTGTTAACTCCTCACAGGTGTTAAGTAGCATCCTTTGTTTTGTTGCATATCTATCTCCAACAAATACCCCCTTTGAGACTTAGATAAATAATTCATATTTCAAATAAGTCTCACTTAGATCTTCTCATTCTAAAATCCCCATCCTTGGGAGGCTTCAGGATTTTCCAAAACTGCTCGTTGGTTCCTTCCCATTGCCATATGTCTTGTTGGAATTTTTCTCTGTCCTTTATAGGGAGGCTTTCGGGTTTGAGGAATTTATCTCACTCTGTTGTGAACATGCATACCCTGGGCGATTGCATTAGAGCTAATTGCTTCATCATGAGCCAAACCTCAAAGTACAATATGATTATAAGCAGTAAACTTAAACATGTTAGTGATAATAAGATCACGATGGGATGTAGCATGAGATTAAGAATGCCTGTTGCCATGGGTGACCATCCGAGGAGGGCTTCCCACCATCTATGTTCTCCATCTTTCTTCACCCCATCCAAAACATGATGTATCTCTTCTGTATCATGGTGAACGGTGATTAAAGTCCTTTGTCCATCATCTCGGGCACGTTCCAGCAACCAGCGCAGATCGTTATGTTGTAAAAGTTTTTTTACTAGCACGAGATTCATCCCAATGGGAGTAGGCAATAGATCTTTAACTAAAGTATAATTGGACTGCAACAGCTGATAAGACGTAACAGGAGCTGAATAGTTGAAATCACACCCTATAATGTTAGCAAAGTTACAAACACAAGTATTCGAGTGATTATTTGTCCCAACAGTGATATTATCTGCAACTATAGAATTACAAAGTGTCCTTATACATACACATCCCTTCCCGATATAAATAAGTACAGTTCTAGGGATTTCTTCCGGATGTATCTCGAAGTGGCAAACATTTTGCTCGGTGTCAAAACAAATGTCTTGAGCTTTGATGGTATTACTTTCGCAAATAAAACCTTGTTGTTCCCATACCATACATGCATCAACTTCAACAGTCTGCCATCTGTTATTGTTTCATTGGGCCCATACTCTATGCTCTAATGGATAGAGTACAGTCCCATTGTGATTTAATCCTAACGCAATGATCGGGTAGATGGTTTTTACTGATGCATTCTGTATGGTTAAGACAAAAGCCGTGGCTTTATTATCAATAGGATTATAAGTGAAATTGACTAGATACCACCACAATTGAAATTCTCTTTCAAATTCAGTTGTGTTTTCCCAGATTATTTTCCAAATTTTGGTAGGTAAGATGTCATCTTCACCTTCTCTTACAATTGCTGCTATTGTAGATTGCACCCACAGTTGGGCTTGGATACAACCAAGAGCTAGAGAAATAATATTTTGGGTTACACCAAGTGCATCTATGATTAACTGGTGGTCCTTTTCATCGACTCTTTCCCACTGAGGCAGTATATCAGATAAGAGCCATTGATGAGCTCCTAATGCTGATAGGGAGGATCGTGATGGATGTTCTAATTTGTTTAGATCATGTGTGGCCACACTAAGTTTGTTTGCAAGTACTTCAGCATCTATGCTGTTTAAGACTCCCAAACCCGTCCCTAAGGTACCAGTTACGTCTCTCTTTGCTCCTTTTGAAGGGGTAAGGGACCACCCATGTAACCATGCCAACCACCCTGCATAAGACGTACTTACGAATGGTGAACAGGTCAGTTTAACTGCACAGATATTAGTTTGCATTGATAGTTCTACTCGTTTGAGGGACCATGATGGATTAAACATCACTCACTGTCATCCTACATATCTGATTGCGAATGGTCCGATTTCAGAGATCAATGGGTATGTAGTTTGGGTGGTTGTGTGAGTAGTCGGGCAGGAAGTAGATCGCTGAGCAGTCAGGGTAGCTGTTGGAGTAGTAGGAGGTTTAGAGATAGGTGTTAGCATGACCTTTAAGGATAGTCCATTTCTATTATCTTTCCCTGTATCTGCCCACAAGCATACTGTTGTCAGAGTTCTGTCATTGAAGAAGCAGCTAATGTTACAGTAGGAGCGTGAGAAGCAGCTTTCCCTTCCTTTTGAGTTTGATTCGTCATTTTGATGAGTATAGAGGTATGTCCCTTTAGATAATTTGTCACATTACATTCAATAGAGATTCTATCACCTGGTGTAACAGAAATAAGGTGCTTATTTGTTTTTGTCATTATATGATTACTAGTAACTGTCAGTGTAAGGTTTTGTGTTGGCCCTCCCATTATTCCTGTGTTCCCATCAATTCTAATCACGTATGGTGTAGAGTGTCTGATTAGCAGTGAGAGTAAGAGTACCTTTACCAATATTCTTATTGTCATTGTGATTTAGTTTGAAAAGGTCAGTGTTGCTATGAGTTTTTAGAAAGTCTTAGCTTTAGCGCTTCTGTTGGTACAGATGTCCATTGTTCCTCTGGGGGACCTTCTTTCACTCTTGCATAGTGGATCCAGGAGCTGATCCCTTCTACTTTTACTGCAGTGTATGTGGTCAAGAGCACGAGGTAAGGCCCCTTCCACTTTTCTTTTAGTGGTTCATCCTTCCAGGTCCAGATGTAAACTAGATCTCCAGGCCTTAAGTTATGTACCGGTGAGTCCAAAGGAAGCGGAGCCCGCTGGTTGAGATACCTGTGTAAAGAGGATAATAGCTGCGAGAAAGATAACAAATAATCTTTCAAAATTCCTTCGCCTTTAACATGTGTCTGATCACTCCGGCTACCCACCTCATTGACGGGACATGGTTTTCCATATAATATTTCAAGGGGGCTTATCCCTTCCCTCAATTGTGGAGCAATCCTAATTCTCATCAGGGCAATTGGTAGGATATCTACCCATTTAAGCGGGGTTTCTTGGCATAATTTAGAAATTTGACTTTTAAGGGTCTGTTTCATTCTTTCTACCTTCCCACTAGATTGTGGTCTCCAAGGGTGTTGTGGTTTAACCCCAGCCGGTAACTAAGCACCACGCAGCTGCTCACTCACCCAGTGGGATGGGGAGAGAACCGGGAAAAAAAAAGTAAAACTCGTGGGTTGAGATAAGAACAGCTTAATAGAACAGAAAGGAAGAAAATAATAATGAGAATAATAACAATAATAAAATGACAATAATGATAATAAAAGGATTGGAATATACAAAACAAGTGATGCACAATGCAATTGCTCACCACTCACCGACTGACGCCCAGTTAGTTCCCGAGCAGCAATCCCCCCCAGGCCAACTCCTCCCAGTGTATATACTAGGCATGATGTCACATGGTGTGGAATACCCCTTTGGCCACTTTGGGTCAGCTGCCCTGGCTGTGTCCCCTCCCAACTTCTTGTGCCCCTCCAGCCTTCTTGCTGGCTGGGCATGAGAAGCTGAAAAATCCTTGACTTTAGACTAAACATTACTTAGCAACAACTGAAAACATCAGTGTTATCAACATTCTTTTCATACTGAACTCAAAACACAGCACTATACCATCTACTAGGAAGACAATTAACTCTATCCCAGCCGAAACCAGGACACCCGGTTATCCCTTTCCTCCACCTGGCTAGAGGCAGGGCCCCTCTAATTCTGGTCAGAGTATCCATTACCTGCTTCCTGTAAAACTGACTTAGAAGTCCCTTCAGGAGGATCAGAAGTAAGATCAGGCCTTCTACTCTGTTTGGAATCTGGAGCAGCATTTTTCCTGGAAGAATCCCGTTGTGGTGGTTTTTCCTCGCAACTCGTGTACCTGTGCATCTGTCACGACCCGGACTGGACAGATCAGGGAGTCGTGTTGAATTCGAAATTCCCTCGGGCTAAATTAAGGTGAAACGGCACCAGAACGATCAGTTAAACATTGTATTCATGACAGAAGCAAACTGAACTTGGGAGGCATAACAGTAGTAGGTGGCGGGGTTTCTCACAACAGGAATTGGCATGGAGCTACCTCAGGGAACCGTGTAACCCGTGGTAACCATATACATCAATTCAGGGAAGAAGGAGAGCCCTCCCATTGAGTCACGAGGTTCAGAGCAGACCCCCTTGCTTTCCAGACTCCTCCTCAGAGAAGGGCCTAGGGACGGCTGGATCCACTCTTAGTCCCAGACTTGGTCAACGGTTTTATGTCTTAAAGGGATGAGGTGTAGGGATTATGGAAAAGGAGAAAGAAAGAGAGAACAAGACAGAAGGAGAAAAAGGAAAAGAGAAAGATGTCACTGGTCCTGGGTCCAGCGTTGGTTCAGTCAGCCGAGGGGTACAGTCAGCCTAGGGGTCCAGTTCCAGTGGGCTTGCACACCTGGAGCTTCAGTTTGTGTCCTTTTATCATCCTTGCCCCTCCTTCAGGCGGGCACTGGAACTCATTAGGCCAATTACGTGTAACCTTCCAGCGGTGGGCTTGGGGGTCGTTTGGGGAGTAACTTCTTCTTCCCTGCAGACATGGCCATTGTTTGATCTTTGTATCAGAACAGCTTATATCAGAACAGGGAGCTGCCCACCCTCCTCCACGCCCTCCCTGCCCAGTTGCTGATGTCTGTGCTGATGGGCTTTTTCACCTGTGGTGCCTTGCTGTGCAGGGTTCATTGTTATGCAGAGTTCGTCTTTAAGCAGAACGTGCCCCACCACAGTGTCTGAGACATTAACTCTTTCAGTCTCTCACAGCATCTAGGACCGAGGTAGGTTTTCCATCCCATTTCCTCATGTCCTCTCCGTGGTCACACAGGTAAAACCACAGGGCACCTCGTGGTGTGTACCTTCTATATTCTCTCTCTTGGGCAGAGGAACGCTCACTCCTAATAGCCGAGACATTGGTCCTTACAGGTGGGGAGTAGGACATATCCTCTTTGAATTGCTGGAAATCCTGGGACAGCTTCTCCACAGCCAAAATGCAGGCTTGTAGGGAGGAGGAGAGATTTTCTTCGTATTGACGGAGTTGGTGAGCCATTTCATCCACCGTTGGTGCCTCTTCTTCTTTCAGGTCATTATCGCCAGTGAGTTGGCATAGGACGATGGTGAGACGGGGAGCCAAAGGAGGGATGTAGATAGGAACTGTTTAATAATTATCTAGCTTGTAATGAAGTTAAGGGAATTTCAATAGAAGTAGACATAGCCCAAGGGGATGAAAAATGGTGTTTAACGTTTACATTGTTGAAACTAATTGAAGCAAGAGATAGTTCCTGATAAGAATCAGGAACCGACCCCAAGAACCAGCCAAGACCGGCCTTGTGATTTGGATAAATGCCAAGAAGCGACTGAGTCTGCGCAGGGACAGAAGGTTAGGAGTTCATCGTGAAGAAGACATACAGCCTTCATCTTCACGACCCCCGACGACCACCACAAGGAGACACTGCGCAGGCGCAGTTGAGAGGAACTTAGGGAAATGGCTTCTTGGAACTAATTTTAATACGAAGCGGGGATAGGTCATGCATATGTATAGGTGTATTGCGAAATCTTATGTATATGCAACACTTGATGTTTAAATTTGAAGAGAGTTGCCGCGTCAGGCGTGCACGACTTTGGTGGGACTACCCCCCGTGCTGCCCAGCGCTAAATAAACATACCTACTTTACAATCTCACAGATTGTGGAGTCTGTTTCCACACGTCAATGGTGCACTCTGTACAAACTTCTGCCACATGGGTCGTGTGCATTGGACTTCGTCTGGATCTTTGGGTAGTTGTGCATTGTCCAGGTCATAATGAATCGTCTCTAGCATGGCTAATTCCCTCAGGTATTGGATACCTCTCTCCATGGTGGTCCACTTGCTTGATTGACATATAACATCTTCCTTGAAGGGGTACCTTTCCTTCACGCTTGACAGGAGTCGCCTCCAGAGGCTGAGGGCTTGTGTGCCTTTTCCAATTGCCTTGTCAATGCCACCTTCCCTGGCAAGTGATCCCAGCTGCTTGGCTTCCCTACCTTCTAATTCCAAGCTATTAGCCCCATTGTCCCAGCATCGGAGAAGCCAGGTGATGATATGCTCACCTATACAGCGGCTGAAATCTTTTCGCATATCCCGCAGCTCACTCAAGGATAGGGATCGGGTGATTACCTCTGGTTCTGCCTCTTCCTCCTGTTCCCGTGATGACCCTGGCTCATCTTCATCCTTCGCCAAGCGAACTGATTTTTTTGTATATTTCTTCTTCTGTATGGGGGGCAACTGATACTGTTGCAAATACTTGAAAATTAAAAACTTGATTATATATATATGTGAGTCAAGCTTGATTTAAAGTTTATTATATGGAAAACCTTATGAATCTCCTGAACCAAATTTGAGCATACATTTAAAAGGAAAACAAGATGTATATAATTATCTGCTTTCTTTAGGAAAAACTTTAACTGCGCTTCGGAGTGCGGTTGTTTGGAATAGACCTCTGTCTTTGGAGAATCCAGTACATGATTTCCAACCAGGTGATTATGTTTATGTGAAGACCTGGACTTCTGAACCTCTTCAGGAACGCTGGAAAGGACCCTTTCAAATATTGCTGACTACTTTTACTGCTGTCAAGATTGCTGAATCGGATGCATGGATCCACTATACTCGGGTTTAAACTCCACCATCCTGGAAAGTTGTATTTAGAGATCCTAAAACTTCAAAACTGACTTTAAAGCATGTTTAATTTTGAATATCATCTTGGAACTTGGGGAAAATGGATTTTGATTTGGAGAATAATGTTAGTGGGAGTTTGGTCTGAAATTTTAACTGAACAACAGGTAACAGTAAACTATGGAGGTACTTTGGGATTGGAATGTAATTTTACTCAGATTCCAGACTTTGATCTTGACAAGTTGGAAATCAGTTGGATGAGAGACAAGGAGAAAAGTGAGTATTTGCCAGGGCAGATTGGACTGGAGAAAAAGACAAGAAATAAGAGACAAGTTGAACAATTAATTTATCTCCCAAAGAAAACTCAGGAAGAAAATTTGATGGTAGGATTGATTAAGGGATTTGCGAATCTCCAAAATGTGACACAAATCACTGCCTGTTTACCAATACCAAGGGCAGTTGGTGAATCCATTCCATGGGGAATTTTGACAATGAATTTGGTTAAGTTAGAACATAGAAACATGACTACCCACTGTGAACAGAGGCCAGTAGTGGGATGGCAAGAACAATTGACAAATATCAGGAGACAATGGAAGTCTCCAGGGAGCAGGGCAGATATTGTGAAAAATTATTAAATTCAGTTTTTATTAAAGTTGGGAGATTTCATAATGTAGGATACTGTGCTTTATGATGAGCAAAACAAGAGAAATTTAACTCGAATGATTATGGAATGGAAATGTGACAAGACGAATCAGACTATACCAGAAGAGACAGTTAGTTGGGATTCAGTGTGGTCTATGACCATACTATCTCAATTCCAATATATGGCCAAAACTCCTTGGTGCTTTACTTGGGACGGAACAATTTATACAGCTTGGCCATCAGTAAATGACAGAGGGAGTACATTGCGACAAAAGGAAAATTTAGTATCTTGGTGGAAATGTGAGAAGATATACAATTGTAGTACTAAAGACATGGTAATCCAAAGAATTCCCCCTTTAGCTGTGGCCTTGAAGTATGGCTGTTTGTGTAGAGGACTTAAAAATGATCTCCAACTGACTGAAACATTTAAACCTAGAAGAGGGACAATATTTAGTTGCAGAAAAACTACCATTCAGAGTCCAGGACACTTGGTTTGGGCAATGAGTGATGGAACCTGGACAACTCACCTGCCTCTCGATGGGAAGGTAAAACAAATCACCTTGGGAATGCCAACATTATGCCCAATTTGGAAAAAGTCTCCTTTTAGAGGATCTTTAGAAAATTTAAAATTGAAACAGGTAAAAAGGTCAGATATAGATGATGAATGGAATGAACCCTCTACTGGAGTTAGAATCAGTTGGGCCCTAGAATCTTTATTAACCCCTTTGGCAATATATAGGAATCGAGATTGGTTGTATCAACTAACAGGACAGGTAGAGAAACTGGACAATGTGACCAGGAAAGGATTTAGGGATTTAAACATACAATTGCAGGCCACTTCCAAAATGACTCTGCAAAACAGGATGGCTTTAGATATACTTTTACTCAAAGAACACGGAGTGTGTGGATATCTAAAAGACAGAATGGACCATTGTTGTATACACATTCCGAATGTAACTCAAGATGTAGAACATGATTTGGAATTATTGGGAAAAATTGAGAAAGATACACAAGAGTTACAACAAGATATGCAAGAAAGTTGGATAGATAAGATTTTTAAAGGATTAGGCTGGAATCTGAGTTCTTGGATTAAATAATTGATTAGTACAGCATTAACTTTGTTAATAATCTTCTTGATGATTATCTTGATCTATTATTTCCTAAAGAAGCAAATCAATCGCAAAACTTCTTTTAATCGCATGATTATTCAAGCTGTGACAAGACAACAAGAAAGACAATCAATCCCAGAGTTTCCTCCAGCATATAGTGAATGATTAGTAAGAATAGAGTGAAAGTATTGAAATGATTTTCAAAACTTTCAAAGGGGGGAAATGTTGCAAATACTTAAAAATTAAAAATTTGATTATATATATATATATATGTGAGTCAAGCTTGATTAAAAGGTAAAATTGTAACTATAGGAGTGTGAAGTTTGCGATGAAGTCATAGGAACCTAGGAACATTAGGAAATGTACTATGTGTAACTATAAGAATCCAAGTATTGTCTAAGATAAGTTAACCATAAGAATTCAAGTATTGTCTAAAAGCAGTTAACCATAGAAACTTTGACAAAGATTTGTTGATTTGTATTGTTTTGTTTTAAGAAACTGAGGAGGCCGTTATGGACACCAGTTTGCTGCTTGGAAACCCCTTGCCCTTCCCATCTCTATCTGGGTATCGAGGATTCCAATCAGTAGAGTTAAGTGAGATTAACCAATGATTGTTTTAATATAAGAATATTAATAAGATGGTGTGACTGAGGGACCAATCATTAGAAAGGATAAATTTAAGAATAGACATTGTATGTAAATTAATATAGATGATGGTGAGAATCGTACTGCGCAGAATCACCTAAGAGAGGTCAAGAAGCGGACAAGTGAGGAAGACTATAGAAGACCACCAGAGGGCTTCTGAAGACCACCAGAGACTTTTACTGCGCCTGCGTAAAGAGATATTTACATATGCTAATGATTTACTGGAAAGTTAATGATTATGTATAACATTTCCCAGAAATTTAGTGACTATGTATAACAGGTGTGTATTTAACCTGCATAGTTAGACCAGACAGGTGCACACGATAGGTGGAGTGATCCCCCGTGTGCCCAGCGCTGCAATAAAGGAGTGCCTGCTTCTTAACTTCTCATTGCTGTTAAGGAGTTTTATTCCGGATTTCGGTAACAATACTGGTATGAGTTGGTTTGCTGGTTCAGTTGCAGTGCCTGTCGCTGTGGTTGGAGTGGCCGCAGTGCCTGTTGCTGGGGTTGGAGCGGCCACAGTACCTGTCGCTTTGTCGTTAGATCCAGAGACCTTCTCTTCACCTTGAGGGTAGTGAATAGTGTTGAACAGGGCTCGATAGGCATGGGCCAGACCCCAGCACATTGCAGTAATTTGTGTCTCCCTGGAATTGTGGGGGTGACAGCATACTTTTTCCAAATGTTCTGCTAGTTCTTCAGGATTCTGCACTTGTTCAAGGGTGAAGTTTCAAAACAGTGGAGGTGCCCACCGCCCTAGGCATTTGCCCATACTACCCCACACACCCTGGCACTCATAATTATCCAGCCTCAGGGCAGATCTCTGGGTGATCTTCTTAAATAGTTGTTTAACCCTAAACAAGACCTGAACCACATTCAGGAACATGCTAGTTCCTAGCAATAGGACCATGCTGGTCTCGACATCCCAAGGGTATTCAAATTTTCCAAAATTCTCTAACGCCATTGTAACTAGACTGGAGGAGAAGGGAAAGGAGAAGAAAGGTGTCTCATCCATAGATTGGCTCTCCGAGGAGGAAAGGTAAAGGGTGTAATTATTAAAAGTTTCCCACAGATGGCTCCCGAAGCATAGAGGTGATGACAATGCTGAGTGCAAATACCAGATTAGTCCCACGACCGATAATTTTATCATACCATAAGCCAGTATTACACAATACATCAAAGCGAAAACCTTAATCCACCTCCCAGGGATGATCAGCAGCAGCACAGGGACTGCATACAGCAAGCGAGGTGTAACATCACAGAACTCTAAAAATGAGCGCCACAACTCTAAAAGCTCATAGATTGACATTGTGAGCAGTGACTATTAAACTAATGTAATGAATGCTTGTAACAAATTCGTTTTAACAAGCTCTGGTCATGTTTGTCATTATCTCAACCCTTCGAGCCCCACGTTGGGCGCCAAAATGGACTGTCGTGGTTTAACCCCAGCCAGCAACTAAGCACCATGCAGCCGCTCACTCACTCCCCCCCCACCCAGTGGGATGGGGGAGAAAATCGGGAATAAAAAAGTAAAACTCGTGGGTTGAGATAAGAACAGATTAATAGAACAAAAAGGGAGAAACCAATAATGATAATAATAACAACAATAAAATGACAATAATAATAAAAGGGTTGGGATATACAAAACAAGTGATGCACAATGCAATTGCTCACCACTCGCCGACCGATGCCCAGTTAGTTCCCGAGCAGCGATCCGCTCCCCCAGGCCATCTCCCCCTGGTTTATATACTAGGCATGATGTCACATGGTATGGAATACCGCTTTGGCCAGTTTGGGTCAGCTGCCCTGGCTGTGTCCCCTCCCAACTTCTTGTGCCCCTCCAGCCTTCTTGCTGGCTGGGCATGAGAAGCTGAAAAATCCTTGACTTTAGACTAAACATTACTTAGCAACAACTGAAAACATCAGTGCGTTATCAACATTCTTCTCATACTGAACTCAAAACACAGCACTATACCAGCTACTAGAAAGAAAATTAACTCTATCCCAGCTGAAACCAGGGCAAAGGGGTATGCAGGCCCCACTTTTTCCGGAGGAATTTAGATAGCCCTTGGACTATCTCTGAAATAAAGTGAGGTCCCTCGTCCGAGGATACACTGTCAGGAACTCCGAACCTGGGGATTATTTCTTTTAACAAAATCTTAATTATTTCCCTAGCTCTATTGTTGCGACAACGGAAAGCCTCAGGCCATCCAGAAAATGTATCCGCTAAAACAAGTAGATACTTATATTGTCCGCATTTTGGTAATTCAGAGAAATCTTTTTGCCAGTGTTCCCCAGGGGTTATTCCCCTTCTTACTTCATCCATCGGAGGTTTCCTCTGAATTTTAGGGCTGTTTGCACAGCAAGTTTGACATTTCTTTGCTATTATATCTGCATTCGTTTGCATTTTTGGCCCTATAGCGTATCCCTTGATGCTGCTCATCATAGCATCTGATCCCATACATGTTTCTTCATGCAACTTTTTGAGGAGGGCCTCCATCATTTTAGATGTAGTTAATACTTGTTGATTTGGAGTTACCCACCATCCTTCTTCACTTTTTATGCACTTTAACTTTTCTGCCAACTGATTTTCTTTTTCCGAATATTGTGGAGGTTTTATGTCAGGCTTCCCGTTGGGTATGAGGGCTCCTATTATCGGCTCATATAAAGCAGTTCTTTTTGCAGCCTGGTCAGCCAACCTGTTACCTTGAGTTATTTCCCTTTGTCCATTTTGATGGGCTCTGCAGTGGATTACTTCCACCTCCTTTGGTTCTAGTACAGCCTGAAGCAAATTTAAAATCTCTTGTCCATATTTTATACCACTCCCCTGGGAATTCAATAATCCGCGTTCCTTCCAAAAAGCTCCATAAGTGTGTACAACTCCAAAGGCATACCTGAAGTCTGTATATATATTGATTCTTTGATCTTTTCCAATTTCAAGTGCCCTAGTAAGAGCAACTATTTCAGCTTTCTGTGCCAAGGTATTCGGGGCTAAGGGTTTGGCCTCTATTTCTTCCCATAAGGTAACCACTGCATATCCAGCTTTTCTTTCTCCATTCCGTATAAAGCTGCTGCCATCTGTAAATAGTTCCAAATCTGCATTTTTCAATGGCTCATCTCTCAGATCTGGCCTGCTGGCATAGATCTGTTTGATAGTTGTCAAACAGTCATGTTGTAAAGGTTCTTGTTCTGCCATTGGCAACAAGGTGGCAGGGTTTAGAGTTGATACTACACTTCAAGTGACATCTTCTTGATCTATTAGCACGGCTTGGTATTTGGCCAGTCGGTTTGGAGAAATCCAATGGTGTCCTTTTTGGTTTAAAATAGCCACCACTGCATGTGGGACTAGTACTGTTATTGATTGTCCCAAGGTGAACTTCTGGGCTTCCTGGATTAACAGAGCAGTGGCGGCTACAGCTCGGAGACAAGCTGGCCATCCTTTACTCACTTCATCCAATTGTTTTGAAAAATAGGCTACTGGCCTTTTCCAGCTTCCAAGCATCTGAGCCATTACCCCAGAGGCCACTTGCTGTCTCTCATGTACATATAACTGAAAAGGTTTTGTTAGATCAGGGAGGCCCGAGGTTGGGGCTTCCATCAGTTTTCTTTTAATTTCATCAAAACTACTCCGACACTCTGCAGTGCATTCTAACAACTCCCCCGGGCCCTTTGTGGCCGTATATAAGGGTTTGGCTATAAGTCTAAAATTGGGGATCCATATCTGGCAGAATCCAGCCATTCCCAGAAAGCCCCTAAACTGTGGGGTTTTTTTTGGTTTTGGTACTGCTATTTGGCATATAGCCTGCTTCCTTTCTTCCCCCAATGCTCGTTGTCCTTTTGATATATTAAAACCAAGGTATTGGACTTCCTTCCTCACAATTTGGGCCTTTTTCTTTGAGATCCAGTATCCAGCCAGTCCCAGAAAGCTTAGCAGGCTTACCGTAGCTTCTGTACAAACTTGTTCAGTATCAGCTCCAATTAAGATATCGTCCACATACTGTAAAAGAGTAACACCATCATTATTAGTTCGCCATTGTTCCAGTTCTTTAGCCAATACTTCACCAAACAAAGTGGGACTATTATTAAATCCCTGGGGAGGAACAGTCCAACACAGTTGTCCTTTCCTTCCAGTAGTCAGATTCTCCCATTCAAAAGTGAAGAGTGTTTGACTTTGTTCATCCACTGGAATGCAGAAGGCATCTTTTAAGTCTAGCACTGTAAAATAGGCATTGTTCTCAGGTACAGATGTTAACAGGGTATAAGGGTTAGACACCGTAGGATGTATGTCTTTGGTTATTCAATTTATAGCCCACAAATCCTGCACCAATCGGTATTCCTGGGAGTGAGGGTTCCTCACTGGTAAGATAGGTGTATTATATTCAGATTGACATTCCCTGAGCAGTCCATATTGCATAAAGATATTTATCAGGGGTTCGAGGCCTCTGCAAGCTTCCAGTCTAATAGGATATTGGTGCACTCTCACCGGTTTTGCCCCTTCTTTTAATTCTATCTTAATCGGACTTACATTTTTTGCTTTACCTGGTTTCTTAGAAGCCCATACCAGGGGAATTACTGCATTTAGTACAGCGTTTGGAATATTGTCTTTGGATTCTTCCAATGTTTCATCTGTCAGCAAGCAGATCTGGGCTCTCCAGGCTGTTTCAGGCAGGATATGGAGCTGTACAGCATTCTCAGAAAAGGTTATTTGTGCATTTAGTTTGCATAGCAAATCTCGTCCCAACAGAGGTAGGGGGCATTCTGGCATATATAGAAACTCATGAATTAATTTAGTTCCCCCAATTGTGCATTCCATTGGTTGTAAAAATGGCCTTAATGTTCTTTTTCCTGTTGCCCCAACAATAGGTACAGTTACTTTACTTAGAGGTCCTTTACAGCTAGTGACTACTGAATGAGTGGCCCCACTGTCAATTAAAATCTATGGTCTTGTTCCCCAGCTTAACTGGAACCAGGGGATTGGCTGAGGAGACTTTAATGTTTTCCCCCGGTCCTCTTCATTTGTTGTCTGAATCTTCTAACGTAGCAAGATTAGCATTTCCTGCATGATCTTGTTCCTCTGGCCCCTTTCGGTTTGGGCATTCATTCTTCCAGTGCCCTTTCTATTTACAGACCGCACATTGATTTAGTCTAAGAGGGGTTCAGTTTTGTGGGCCCCTTCCCTGCATTACTCCACCACGTCTTCTTCTTCTTCTTCCTCTATCTTTTCCTCTGCCGTAAAGAATGTATTTAGCAGAGCCTGTATATCTCCCTGTCCTGGGTTCAGCTGGGATAGAGTTAATTTTTTACAGGAACCTGGGAGGTGAGGGGGGGGCACAGCCGGGACAGCTGACCTGAACTAGCCAAGGAGCTATTCCATACCATGTGACATCATGCTCAGTATATATATGGGGAGCAGGCTGGGGGGAGGTCTCTCGACTTTCGGTGGGGGAAGTGGTGGAGCATCGGGTTCCGGGTGGTGAGCAGTTGCACTGTGCATCACTGCTTTTGTATATTCTTTTGTTAGTACCGTTGTTGTTGTTGTAACCTCTCTTTTTGTGTAGTCCCAGTAAACTGCCCTTATCTCAACCCTCGAGGTCCCGGGTTTTTTTTTTCTTTTCTCCCCTCTGATTCTCCTCCCCATCCCACCGGAGGGGGGCGGGAGGAGTGAGCGAGCGGCTGCATGGTCCTTTGTTACCGGCTGGGCTGAAACCACGACAGTCCTTTTTGGCGCCCAACGTGGGGCACGAAGGGTTGAGATAACGACGGATCTGGCCAGAGCGTGTTGAAACAAATTTCTTGTATAAGAAACGCATTTCTTATATTAGATAAATAGATGCTAGTTACAATGTTGGTTCGTTTGTTTACATGGTGGCGTTTTGTAAGTTCTTATATGCTCTATGTATTGCCTGTAGTTACATTTATCACCTCTGGGCGAAGGATTGGGATTATCATTTTGCTATACTGGGCAATGTCGACTTGTGAAATGATTACATCACTGGTCATGAGGTTAAGCTGGTATCTGTATGAGGCAGTGATATAATTTCCATACTTTGGGCACCTTCTATCGGATTTTATTGGTAATTACACCCAACCCATGGGGAAGTCAGGGGGGGATACTTCCCCCCGTCCGTTCACCTCCCTTCTCTCCTTCCGGCTAATTACAACAGCTTTTGAGAATTTTGAATATCCTTGGGATGCGCAAGCCAGTGTGCTGTTAGTGCTATGCCTCCTGAATGTGTTTCAGGTCTTGTTTAGGGCTACAAAAAGGCTCTTTAAGAGTACCACCCAGAGATCTGCCCCAAAGCTGGATATTCATGGGTGGCACGGCATGTGGGAGGATATGGGCAGGTATCTAGAGAACTTCTCACCTCCAGTGGCTTGGAAGTTCACTCCCGAACAACTACAGAACCCTCATGAAGTGGTAGACTATTTGAAAGGAAAATGCTGTGGCTATTCCAGAGATGCACAACTCACTGCACTGTGCTGGGCCCTGGCCAGTATCTACCAAACACTGCTTGATATTATGCAGCACCCTCAGGGGGAAAAGAGGGAAAACAGGGCGGCAGGCACCGTGGCTACCCCTACCCCGGCGGCAGGCACCGTGGCTACCTGTGGTGGGTTGACCCAGGCTGAACACCAGGTGCCCACCAAAGCCGTTCTATCACTCCCCCCTCCTCAGCTGGACGGGGGAGAGAAAATATAACAAAGGGTTGTGGGTCGAGATAAGGACAGGAGAGATCACTCACCAGTTACCGTCACGGGCAAAACCAGACTCAGCTTGGGGAAAATTAACTTGATTTATTACAAATCAACCAGAGAAGGGTAGTGAGAAATAAAACCAAATCTCAGAACACCTTCCCTCCACCCCCTCCCTTCTTCCCGGGCACAACTTCACTCCCGGATTCTCTACCTACCCCCCCCAGTGGCACAGGGGGACGGGGAATGGGGTTTACGGTCAGTTCATCACACGTTATTTCTGCTGCTTCATCCTCCTCAGGGGCAGGACTCATCACACTCTTCCCACTGCTCCAGCGTGGGGTCCCTCCCATGGGAGACAGTCCTCCACGAACTTCTCCAACGTGAGTCCTTCCCACGGGCTGCAGTTCCTCACGAACTGCTCCAGCATGGGTCCTTTCCATGGCGTGCAGTCCTTCAGGAGCACACTGCTCCAGTGTGGGTCCCCCTGCAGGGTCACAAGCCCTGCCAGAAAACCTGCTCCGTGGGCTCCTCTCTCCACAGATCCGCAGGTCCTGCCAGGAGCCTGCTCCAGCGCGGGCTTCCCACGGGGTCACAGCCTCCTTCGGGCATCCACCTGCTCCGGCGTGGGGTCCTCCACGGGCTGCAGGTGGATAACTGCTCCACCGTGGACCTCCATGGACTGCAGGGGGACAACCTGCCTCACCATGGTCTTCACCACGGGCTGCAGGGGAATCTCTGCTCCGGCGCCTGGAGCATCTCCTCCCCCTCCTTCTTCACTGACCTTGGTGTCTGCAGTGTTGTTTCTCTTACATGTTCTCACTCCCTCTCCGGCTGCCGTTTCTCTCTGTCTGTCCCAACTTTTTTTCCTTCTTAAAAATGCTATCACAGAGGCGTTACCACTATCACTGATTGGCTCGACCTTGGCCTGCGGCGGGTCCAACTTAGAGCCGGCTGGTATGGGCTCTGTCGAACACAGGGGAAGCTTCCAGCAGCTTCTTACAGAAGCCACCCCTGTAACCCCCCCTGCCTCCAAAACCTTGCCACACAAAGCCAATACACTACCCCTACCCCGGCAGCAGGCACCGTGGCTACCCCAACCCTGGGGACAGGCACCGTGGCTACCCCTACCCTGGCAACAGGCACCGTGGCTACCCCAACCCTGGTGACAGGTACTGCAGCTAAACCAGAGAACCAGCCTGTGCCAGTATCAGTCACCCCTGTACAGAAAAAGAAACACACAAAGAAATCAGCTCACTTAGCGATAGATGAAAATGAACCAGGGCCATCGCGAGAACAGGAGGAAGAGGCAGAACCTGAAATAATCACCCGATCCCTATCCCTGAGTGAGTTGCGTGACATGCGAAAAGATTTTAGCTGCCACCCAGGTGAGCACATTATTACCTGGCTGCTCCGATGCTGGGATAATGGGGCCAGTAGTTTGGAATTAGAGGGTAAGGGAGCCAAGCAGTTGGGCTCTCTGTCTAGGGAAGGGGGCATTGACAAGGCGATTGGGAGAAAAACACAAGTCCTCAGCCTCTGGAGGCGACTTCTGTTAGGTGTAAAGGAAAGATACCCCTTCAAGGATGAAGTTACATGTCACCAAGGCAAATGGACCACCATGGAGAGAGGTATCCAGTACCTGAGGGAATTAGCCGTGCTGGAGGTGATTTATAATGATCCAGAAAATGCGCAGTCACCCACAGATCCAGATGAAGTCCAATGCACACAACCGATGTGGCGGAAGTTTCTGCGAAGTGCACCACCAGCCTATGCCAACTCATTGGCAGTAATGTCCTGGAAAGAAGGCTATGGACAAACGGTGGAAGAATTGGCTGTCCAACTCCGGCAATACGAAGGAAGTCTCTCTTCCTCCCTACGGGCCTGTGTCTCGGCTGTAGAGGAATTGTCCCGAGAGTTCCAGCAATTCAAGGTGGATATGTCCTCCTCCCCACCTGTACAGGCCCACATCGCGGCTATTGGGAGTAAGCATTCCTCTGCCCAAGAAAGACGAGAGAGAAGGTACACACGATGGGCTAACCTGTGGTTTTACCTGCGTGACCATAGAGAGGACATGAGGAAGTGGGATGGAGAACCTACCTCAGTCCTGGATGCACGGGTACGGGAGTTGCGAGAAAAAGCAATCAGAAAAGAGGACTCTTCTTGGAAAAATGCCACTCCGGTTTCCCGTGAGCAGTCCCCCAGATGGAGTAGAAGGGCTGGTCTCATTTCTGATCCTCTTGAAGGGACTTCTGATTCACATTTGCGAAAAGTGAGTAACGGATACTCTAACCAGGATTAGGGGGGCCCTGCATCCAGCCAGGTGGAGGAAAGGGACAACCGAGTCTACTGGACAGTGTGGATTCGATGGCCTGGCACATCAGACCCACAGGAATATAAGGCTCTAGTAGACACTGGTGCACAATGTACCCTAATGCCATCAAGTTATAAAGGGGCAGAACCCATCTGTATCTCTGGTGTGACAGGGGGATCCCAAGAGCTAACTATATTGGAAGCTGAAGTGAGTCTAACTGGGAATGAGTGGCATAAACACCCCATTGTGACTGGCCCAGAGACCCCATGCATCCTTGGTATGGACTATCTCAGGAGGGGGTACTTCAAGGACCCAAAAGGGTACCGTTGGGCCTTTGGTATAGCTGCATTGGAGACGGAGGAAATTGAACAGCTGTCTACCCTGCCTGGTCTCTCTCAAGACCCTTCGGTTGTGGGGTTGCTGAGGGTTGAAGAACAACAGGTGCCAATTGCTACCACAACGGTGCACCGGCATCAATATCGCACCAACCGAGACTCCCTGATCCCCATCCATAAGCTGATTTGCCAATTGGAGAGCCAAGGAGTGATCAGCAAGACTCACTCACCCTTTAATAGTCCCATATGGCCAGTGCGGAAATCTAATGGGGAACGGAGACTAACAGTAGATTATCGTGGGCTGAATGAAGTCACGCCACCGCTGAGCGCTGCTGTGCCAGATATGTTAGAACTTCAATATGAACTGGAATCAAAGGCAGCCAAGTGGTATGCCACAATGGACATTGCTAATGCATTTTTCTCCATTCCTTTGGCAGTGGAGTGCAGGCCGCAGTTTGCTTTCACTTGGAGGGGCGTCCAGTACACCTGGAATCGACTGCCCCAGGGGTGGAAACACAGCCCCACCATTTGCCATGGACTGATCCAGGCTGCACTGGAAAAAGGTGAAGCTCCAGAACACCTGCAGTACATTGATGACATCATCGTATGGGGCAACACAGCAGAAGAAGTTTTTGAGAAAGGGAAGAAAATAATCCAAATCCTTTTGAAGGCTGGTTTCACCATAAAAGAAAGTAAGGTCAAGGGACCTGCACAGGAGATCCAGTTTTTAGGAATAAAATGGCAAGATGGACGCCGTCAGATCCCAATGGACGTGATCAACAAAATAGCAGCTATGTCCCCACCGACTAATAAAAAGGAAACACAGGCCTTCTTAGGTGTTGTGGGTTTTTGGAGAATGCATATTCCAAATTACAGTCAAATTGTAAGTCCTCTCTACCAAGTTACCCGGAAGAAGGACTTTAAATGGGGGCCTGAACAACGACAAGCCTTTGAACAAATTAAGCGGGAGATTGTTCATGCAGTAGCCCTTGGGCCAGTCCAGGCAGGACAAGATGTTAAAAATGTGCTCTACACTGCAGCCGGGGAGAATGGCCCTACCTGGAGCCTCTGGCAGAAAGCACCTGGGGAGACCCGAGGCCGACCCCTGGGGTTTTGGAGTCGGGGATACAGAGGATCCGAGGCCCGCTATACTCCAACTGAGAAAGAGATATTGGCAGCATATGAAGGAGTTTGAGCTGCCTCAGAAGTGGTTGGTACTGAAACACAGCTCCTCTTAGCACCCCGACTGCCAGTGCTGGGCTGGATGTTCAAAGGGAAAGTCTCCTCTACACATCATGCAACTGATGCTACATGGAGTAAGTGGGCCGCACTGATCACACAACGAGCTCGCATAGGAAACCCCAGTCGCCCAGGAATTTTGGAAGTGATCATGGACTGGCCAGAAGGCAAAGATTTTGGAATGTCGCCACAGGAGGAGATGACACGTGCTGAAGAGGCCCCACTGTATAATAAACTGCCAGACAATGAGAGGCAATATGCCCTGTTCACTGATGGGTCCTGTCACATTGTGGGAAAACATCGGAGGTGGAAGGCTGCTGTATGGAGTCCTACACGACAAGTCGCAGAAACTGCTGAAGGAGAAGGTGAATCAAGTCAATTTGCAGAGGTGAAAGCCATCCAGCTAGCGTTAGACATTGCTGAAAGAGAAAAGTGGCCAGTGCTCTATCTCTATACTGACTCATGGATGGTGGCAAATGCCCTATGGGGGTGGCTACAGCAATGCAAGAAGAGCAACTGGCAGCGCAGAGGTAAACCCATCTGGGCCGCTGCGCTGTGGCAAGATATTGCTGTTCGGATAGAGAAGCTAGTGGTTAATTGGAAAATGTAAGATCTGGGCATGATGTAGATGGTATAGAATAAGGGGTGGATAATGTCCTGGGTTCGGCTGGGATGGAGTTAATTTTTTACAGGAACCTGGGAGGTGAGGGGGGGGCACAGCCGGGACAGCTGACCTGAACTAGCCAAGGAGCTATTCCATACCATGTGACATCATGCTCAGTATATATATGGGGAGCAGGCTGGGGGGAGGTCTCTCGACTTTCGGTGGGGGAAGTGGTGGAGCATCGGGTTCCGGGTGGTGAGCAGTTGCACTGTGCATCACTGCTTTTGTATATTCTTTTGTTAGTACCGTTGTTGTTGTTGTAACCTCTCTTTTTGTGTAGTCCCAGTAAACTGCCCTTATCTCAACCCTCGAGGTCCCGGGTTTTTTTTTTTCTTTTCTCCCCTCTGATTCTCCTCCCCATCCCACCGGAGGGGGGCGGGAGGAGTGAGCGAGCGGCTGCGTGGTCCTTTGTTACCAGCTGGGCTGAAACCAGGACACTCCCCAATTGGGATTATGTGTTAACATTATAGTTTCTAACATCTCCACCCCATGCACAATCTGCTTGGATCTGCACATAGAAGTCTCTCATCTGCTTTTGCACCAGCATGAAAGAAGCTGCAGTCCGTCCCAGATAAAAGATGTGGAGAAACAGAAAGGAAGAAGTCTGTGGCAGACAAATATGCCATAAAACTCAATAGGTGGTGAGTGAAATGCCCTTAAGGAAGTATGGCTCACTGAATTTTTCATTAGTCTGTTGTTTTATGAACATTTAAAACACTTTTTGTCAAAAATGCTGCTGAATCTTGCTCTTCCTATAGTTTAAGCATTACACCAAACAAAAGCGCAACGTTGCTAGTAGCATGACACCTAATAGTTGTGCAAGCAGAAACAGGGAATCAAATAGCAACACAGCACTTTTTAAAATTAATTAACTGATCATTTGAAGAATATATTTTTTTAAATCTCAACTACAGAAAAGGAGGCAAAACATACAGTTAGTATGAAATTTAAATTGATTTCTGTAACACTCATCTACTTTCTTTTTAATTTCAACTACACATAATCTGAATACTTCCTTCGCAATGAACTATATTTTTCCAACAAACTAGAAAAGAAAAAACATAGGTCGATAATTAGTTGCCTGGACAATATTAGGGCTCAAAGCACAGAACTTCCAAAAGAATCAAGTGTTTGTAATTGATATCGATAAAGATTAACTTAGTTCATTTTACCCTTACAATACTTTGGCATTTTAAACCAGGATATTGCCATCTAGGAACAAAACCCCAAGTTGAATGATAGTCTGCTTTGTTAAAGGTCCGTGACGGACTGCTTAGTGCTGCCAAATTTAAGTGAAACAAGAGGAAAGGTAATTCTGGCAGGGGGAGATCACGACCACCGACTCAAGGACCACCCACTCAAGAAACCCACCGACCCAAAAGGTTAAGGAAGTAAAGGTCTCAAAAATCATAGCAGGCATGCGTAGTTATTTACATGCTTGATAGGTAAAGAATTTTAACCAATCATTTAATAGAATAACAATGAATATGTACTAGCTGACTAAATTTTGTGTATAAATAACTATCATCAGTTTGTACCGATGGTGTGCTGGTTTGTGCCATGCACCTGTATCTGTGCGTTTACGTAATAAAAGAAAATACCGTCACTCTGTGTGTAAATTGGGCAACGTGCACCAGGTAACAGACCCAGGGTTTTGGGACAACAGTTTTTGGCGACCCAGATGGGATCGCACTGACAGCCTTGCCCGGTTCATTTTGCTGCATCCGATGGGGAGAAGAGACCCGAGTGGACTCCAGTGCGCACCGACCTGTTGATCGGGGACTCCATTGGCTCCTCTTCTGCGGTCAGGAGGTAAGCAAGACAAGGGTGCAATGCTACTTAAAAGAGGTAATTTTTTTTTAATATGAGAAAAGGGGGTAGGGGCAAGATCTCTCAGGGAAGCAGGTAGCATTTGGTAACATTTGTTTCGTTTTGGGCTAGCATAATTTTGTTTCTACATGTTGGTACGAAGGAAGACGTTCCTCGTTTGGTTAGTTAGCGTATGTGTTGTTTTGGGTAAAGGGAGACGTCCCTCGTTTTGCATACACATTGGGAAACGTAGGGAGACGTCCCTCGTTTTGGTTAGTGTATGAAACACTGGGTTAGGAAATTCTTTTTTGGTACCGAAACGGTGTGTGGATTGTCCGGCTCATAGTTCACAAACAAGTTTCAACATGTCTAGTGCACACAGGCGACTCATGGGGGGTTACAAAAGCGACCCAGCCTTGGATTGCCTTGAGGCCCTGTCTCTGCAGAGATGACTCACGGGGAGCTGTGGAGACAGCTTAGCCTTGGGTTGTCTGATAAACCCTAAACTAAACAGGGCGGTGGCTGCACCATTCAAAGAACCAAAACCTGAACGGAGCCTTGAAATCCCTTAACAAATAGTATACCCTGAGTCTCAATCCAACCACTATTTAGTTGCAAATTACAACCTTGTGTATTCAAACAATCACAGACCAACAAAGGCTCAGATATACAAAATCCATTTAGGCATATATCATAATCCACTCAGACATAGTCATACACACCATTCCACAAGTCAGGGGATAAAAACTCTAAGATTCAGGTTGGAAATGGGGGAGTCACTTTGCCAACTATACAGTTAGCTTGTGAAGGAAGCCCTTCCCCCCCTTGATCGGGACGCCGGTCGAGGTAACTTCCCTGGGATTGAAAGCCCTTACCTGGAGGGGTAAGTGAATATTGTTTACGCTTTAAGTTTGCAAATGCGTGTGTGCTTGTGGTTGTCTGCGAATCACTTGTGGTTGTAACAATGTACTACTCTTGCCTTAAAAAATTGCAATAGTGCATTCCTCCATTGTATCTGTAAAACCTGCAATTAGTGGCGTGTTAAGTCTGTAAGTGAAGTTCAAATAAATCATTTGCTTGAACCTTGCAGTTAAGTCTGTGAGTGAAGTTCAAGTCGTTTGCTTGAACCTTGCAGTTAAGTCCTTTTCCGCCACATTAATTTGGTGTAGTCGGCAGGATACAATGGAGGAACTATTGCAGAAACATGGTTGTAAACCTTCTCTGTTAGAAAAGGAGATGGCGCAGAAATTGTGGAGAAGTAAAGAGAAAGTGGTGGCATGGGTAGAGCAGTGTAGGAAGGAACAAAAGAAAAGGAAAAATGGGAAAGGTAAAGGTATCCTGTGCACTATTTTTGGAGCATGTCTAACTTGTGCACAGGAGGAGGCACTGAAATCTGAGACAGCAAAAATAACGGGTGCAGCCGATCTCATTGAAGCTACAAAATTCAGGGCACTAGAAACTGAAGTGGAAGTGACCAAAACTGCTTTAGAGGCAGAACGAAAGATAAGTGCGGCCTTGAGTGTTCATAATGGACAATTGGAGGTTGAAAATGTGTTTCTGAAAGATGAATTAAATTCTGAAAGGCAGAAGAACAGAAAATTACTAGAAAAATTAAAATTGTTGTTATCAAGTGCTCCAACTCCCTCTCCCGCCCAAGTCAGGAATCTAGTTATGTGTGCCGATTCTGACACTTGGGACGGGGATATCTGGGGTGACCCAGATGATGAATCCGATGGGGCAAGTAATATTGAAATTCGACCCCTCATTAAAACGGAGGTACAGTCGACGGCCAGGAACAATCGAAACTTAACTACAACCCTAACCACCCCGTGGTTGGGACCTGAGCTCGCACAAATGCAAGACAAATTTTCACGCAAGCTGGGGGAGAGTGAAACTGAATATTTATGGCATGTGTCATTGAATGGAGGGGATCGAGTCTTGCTGAGCGAGGAGGAAGCTAGGGGATATTGGGGTCCTGGTGTATTCCTTGATCAGGGTCCCGTGGGGAACCAACCCTTGACCCTCAGAGTTGCCTACTGGGCAGGGGGACTAGATTCTAGAGAACGAGGTGAACCTCTGACTATTAAAACGGCTGGATTATCTAGGCTGGCTGAATCAGTGCAAAAGGCTGCCTGTATACAAGCTATGTACAAGCGCGGGGAGCAGGGTATTCCCCTTGCTGCTCCAGTTGATCCGGTCCACCTTAAACCATTAATTAGAGGTCTCCCTGACATCTTGAAAATTTATGTGCAAAATCTAAAAGAAAAAGTTATATGGGCAATTGATCATAATACTTGCAACCCCAACCAGCAACAACAGCCTGTTTTAACATGGGGGAGGATTATTACAAGAAATAGTGATTTATGGTAGAGAGATGGGCTGGTTAGAGGAAGGTTCAGATTCACAGCGCCGAGTCCGACAGGCACGATTTTTTGAGGAGAATAACTCCCGTCCCCCTCAGAAAATCTATTCTCGTTTTGACTCTCAGTGCAATGAACTATGGAAAAAGGCATTAGCATTAGGAATACCCCGCTCAGTGTTACATGGACAGTCCACAGAAAACATTCGTACAATAATAAACCTGGTGGAGCAGCCTATTAGCAAGGCTATGGAAGGCACTGATATTGCCAAAATGCAGGAGAGTAAACCCTCTGCTCCTGCCAACCCTTACTCAGGCTTAAGGAAGGATTTGATTGATCTAAAAAACTAGGAAGCGCGGGGGGAATTTCAGGCCGACCCACTCGCGTAATATCCAGCTTAGAATGGCCTAACCAGCATATTGATCCATATATTATTTTAGTCACTGGCCCCAGACGAATACCTGTAAATTTTCTAATTGATACTGGAGCCCAAATAAGTGTTATCACTGAAAAAACAGCTAAAAGTTTAGGATTGACCCCTACCCGGAAAAAAATAAATATAATAGGAGTAACTGGAGTCCCTGAAACCAGACCAATTAGTAAAATATGTGTTTGGCTTCCAGGGGAAAATCGAATGACTAAGATAAAGGTGGTCATTGGTCCGTATCGAAATAATATACTAGGATTTGATGTCCTAGCAAACAAAGTCTAGAAACTGCCTGATGGGACAGTGTGGAGCTTTGGAGCCCCACCATGTGAAGTTCGGGTGCTTGAAGCAGCCATTGAGTTACCCCCTTCCAGAGTAACGAAGGTTAATCAATATCCTTTACCGGCCGCTGCTAAAGCAGGGCTCAGAGAGGTGATCAAAGACTTGGAGAATCGTGGCATTATAACTAGAGTACACTCGCCCTATAATTCTCCTGTATGGCCAGTACGTAAACCTGACGGCAGATGGCGACTGACGGTTGACTACAGGAGGCTTAATAGTAATACAATGCCACTCACAGCTGCTGTTCCTAACATTGCTGACCTAGTCACTCAAATCCAAGGAAAACATCACCCATGGATGTCCACATTGGATGTTAAGGATATGTTTTTTATGATTCCTCTTCAAGAGGAGGATAAACCTCAATTTGCATTCACTTGGGAAGGTATTGACTGGATCTTTCATACTCCTTATTACCCTCAGGCAAATGGAATAGTGGAACGAATTAATGGACTAATCAAAAGATTTGCAAGGGTCCATGCGTCAAACTGGGACTTGAGATTGTCTGAGGCAGTATATGCTGTTAATAACAGATGGGGTGAAAATGGAAACGCAAAAGTTAAGGCGTTCTGTCCTACTGGAGATTTAATCTCCAAGAAACCATGTGAAATTGGGAAATTCCCCACACAATTGCATTCTGGCCAACCTGTAATGGTCAAGTTACCTCAAATTGGAGTTGTACCACTGATACTGACCAACCCGAGGGGGCTGTATGCATGGGAAGCAAAAGATAGCTCCAATCGCATACATCGGATAAGTAGCAGGTGGATTATACCAGATTTCTAACCAATTTATCGTCGAGCGTGTATGCGTTCGAACAGCTCTCTTCTCTTTAAATCATAGGACTGTTCCAGTTGAAGAAGGATAAGGGACAACTGGGAAGACACGGGGTGGAGACATCACGGACATCAACCCGAACTGATGTGAACTGTACCTTAGAGGAATTGACAAGCTACACAGACCTGGAGCGTGGATCAGGAGTTTTTATCTTTGATTTTCATATGTTTGTTTTGGTAGGGATAATTATTTGTTAATCTAAGTTTTAATAGCGCTATACTATGGCTGTAATGGTAAGGTTTTTTGTAATAATTGTTGTTAGTCCTTTAATAACCATATGCATAAGTAAACAATCTAGGATATGGAATAGACAGCCTCGGGCTTTTGAGCAACACATTGATGGTTCCCCAGTTGTGAATCATACCGAACAAGACAATATGATCTATAAGGTGATACAAGGTTTTGCTCGCATGCTTAACTTTTCTCATGTGACTACCTGTTTGCCTTTACCACATACTCCCACTCAGGGGATCCCCATAACAGCTCTCCCTGTGGATATAGGTAAGAATTTAGATTGGCTCTGGAATCAAAATAAGTCTATCATTTGGGGTGAATTTGAATGGAAGTGGCCATTTAACAATATGTTAAATCGAACTTCCGTTTGGAGCCTAAATTGTTCCTATGCCCCACTTTGTCGGGACAATAAGACTTTAGGATGTAGGGGCAAACAGCCCCAATCCTCCCGACAGCCATGTTCCAAACTCCCTTGGGCAGATACACGGTATGGGGATGAGCCATATTGGGGAAAACACTTAGTCCTGAGGTATGTGGAACCGGTAAACACCCAGTGGTGCTTTGAGTTTCCTTCAACACCTGGTAATTCATGTATGTGGTTCAATGTGATGGAAGGACCACCTGCTAATTGTTTATGGTCTCAAGCCCATGAGGAGAGAAAAGATGACAGGAAGGAGTGCTATCCCTGGCGGTCTCGACAAAGGTTCTCAACACAACCCAATGTGAAAAAACCACCCCTGTGGAATTGTACAAATATTATAAATTGTACCACTGGTGGGAATTTAGAAAATAGTTGGCTGTGGTTAATTCCTTCATTACGGCATTTGATCAGTGCTGCGTGCTTGTGTCAAAATTACACCAGGCCATATCCCCCAGTGATGGGATGCAATACTAGCATAAGCTATAAAGACTTAAAATATTCTGAGAAATCCTCCTGTCGCATTCCTCAAACCATGGGTAATTGTGATGACTCACCTATATATGCTGCACGTCAGTTAACTTGGATATGCTCAGATGGGACTATTACAGATATGTTAAAACCTATACATCTTGGTCTGCAGTGTACTTTGGGAGTACCATCATTATGTCCTTCTTATTACTCTGAGAAATTTATCTCTCAAGGACTGTGGCACCCCCGTACCAAACGAAGTACAGACAACAGCGATTGGACTGTATCCCAGAGATTAGCGGTATGGGCCGAAGGATTCCTTGGGCTAGGAATAGGTCACCTTAAAACTAGAATTGTGCTGTCCAATTTAACTGCACAAGTGGAAGCTTTGGCAGACCTCACTAAATACAATTTTGAATTGCTCAATACACAAGTACAAACTGCCTCGAAAGTTGCACTTCAAAATCGACTTGCACTGGATATGATATTACTCAAAGAACAAGGGGTGTGCAGATACTTGAAAGCGAACCACGAACAAGAAGAATGTTGCGTCACAATTCCTAATGTGTCACTACCTCTTCGGGAAAACCTCCAGAAGATGAAGAAGATAGTCGAAGTTACTCATGAACTGCAGGACCAAATGAAGGACACCTGGTTGGGAAATATTTTTGGTAGGATAGGATGGGTATTTTCTGGATGGATTGTTAACTTGTTACAAACACTGATTGTTATTGTAATTTCTATTATTGTAGTATGCATTGCCATTAGTTGTGCAAAAAGAATGATTGTAAAATCTCTCTCTCAGGTAAGGGCTCACCCAGAAACTGAGGAATACATGACTCTACTAAAGCACACAGGCGAAACTTATACCAATACACCGGTCAATGATGACATACGTGTGGTTGAATTGTGACTCAGGTCACGGGGTGAATTGTGTGGATTGTCCGGCTCATAGTTCACAAACAAGTTTCAACATGTCTAGTGCACACAGGCGACTCATGGGGGGTTACAAAAGCGACCCAGCCTTGGATTGCCTTGAGGCCCTGTCTCTGCAGAGATGACTCACGGGGAGCTGTGGAGACAGCTTAGCCTTGGGTTGTCTGATAAACCCTAAACTAAACAGGGCGGTGGCTGCACCATTCAAAGAACCAAAACCTGAACGGAGCCTTGAAATCCCTTAACAAATAGTATACCCTGAGTCTCAATCCAACCACTATTTAGTTGCAAATTACAACCTTGTGTATTCAAACAATCACAGACCAACAAAGGCTCAGATATACAAAATCCATTTAGGCATATATCATAATCCACTCAGACATAGTCATACACACCATTCCACAAGTCAGGGGATAAAAACTCTAAGATTCAGGTTGGAAATGGGGGAGTCACTTTGCCAACTATACAGTTAGCTTGTGAAGGAAGCCCTTCCCCCCCTTGATCGGGACGCCGGTCGAGGTAACTTCCCTGGGATTGAAAGCCCTTACCTGGAGGGGTAAGTGAATATTGTTTACGCTTTAAGTTTGCAAATGCGTGTGTGCTTGTGGTTGTCTGCGAATCACTTGTGGTTGTAACAATGTACTACTCTTGCCTTAAAAAATTGCAATAGTGCATTCCTCCATTGTATCTGTAAAACCTGCAATTAGTGGCGTGTTAAGTCTGTAAGTGAAGTTCAAATAAATCATTTGCTTGAACCTTGCAGTTAAGTCCTTTTCCGCCACAAACGGGTGCTACTATTATCAATTAATATGTATAATATGATTGAAATAACCAGGGAGCTGCTAAAGTCCTGTGTACAGCCCCCATCAGTTAATATTTAAAATAGGGAAACAATAACTAGACATGATTTAGGGATTAGGAACTAACTACTAGACAATGGGGCTCTACGTTTATGTCAGAAAAGGTAATGGATTGTGGTCTGGTCAATAAACCTTGAAGAACTGCTTGGAACTGCCAAGATTAGGGGAGAAGTAGGTAAAAGGTGTCGTGGTTTAACCCCAGCCAGCAACTAAGCACCACAAAGCCGCTCACCCACTCCCCCCCCACCCAGTGGGATGGGGGAGAAAATCAGGAAAAGAAGTAAAATTCGTGGGTTGAGATAAGAACGGTTTAATAGAACAGAAGAGAAGAAACTAATAATGACAATGATAACACTAATAAAATGACAACAGTAATGATAAAAGGATTGGAATGAACAAATGATGCGCAGTGCAATAGCTCACCACCCACCAATCGACACCCCATTCGTCCCCGAGCGGCGATAACCCCCGCCCCCACTCCCCCCAGTTTATGTGACGTCCCATGGTATGGAATACCCCGTTGGCCAGTTTGGGTCAGCTGCCCTGGCTGTGTCCTGTGCCAGCTTCTTGTGCCCCTCCAGCTTTCTCACTGGCTGGGCTTGAGAAGCTGAAAAGTCCTTGACTTTAGACTAAACATGACTTAGCAACAACTGAAAACATCAGTGTGTTATCAACATTCTTCTCATACTAAACTCAAAACATAGCACCCTCTTTCCCCTCGTTCCCCTCGTTCCCCTCTTTCCCCTCACCTGTCTCATCTCCCAGGTTTCCCTCTTTTCCACGAACTCTCTCTTTTCCCTCCTTTCTGTCACCTGTCTCTTTTCCCTGGATTCCGTCTTTTCCATGAACGGTCTCTTGCCCCTCCTTTCCCTCCCTTGTCTCTTTTCCATCTTTCCCCTCTCTTTTCTCTTTCCCCTGGTTTCCCTCTTTTCCCTCAACTCTCTTTTCCCACTTTCCCCTCAACTCTCTGTTCCCAACTTCCCCCTCATGTCTCTTTTCCCTGTATTTCCTCAACTCTCTGTTTTCCCAATTTTCCCCTTTCCCATCTCTTCTCCCTGGTTTCCCTCTTTTACACAAACTCTCTCTTTTCCCTCCTTTCCGTCACCTGTCTCTTTTCCCCGGTTTCGGTCTTTTCCATGAACCCTCTCTTTTCCCTCCCTTGTCTCTTTTACCTCTTTTCCCTCTATCCCCTCGCCTGTCTCTACCGTCTCTTTTCCCTCAACTCTCTCTTTTTTTTCTCTTTTACCCTTTCCCGTCTCTTCCCCCGGTGTCCCTCTTTTCCCTCAACTCTCTCTTTTCCCTCCTTTCCGCCACCTGTCTTTTTTCCCGGATTTCCCTTCTGTCGCTTCTCCCAGGTTTCCCTCCTTTCCACGAACTGTCTCTTTTCCCTCTGTTCCCTCCCTTGTCTCTTTTCCATCTTTCCCCTGTCTTTTTTTTTTTTCCTGGTTTCCCTCGTTTCCCTCATCTCTCTCTTTTCCCACTTTCCCCCTCATGTCTCGATTCCCTATATACCCTCAACGCTCTCTTTTCCCACTTTTCCCTCTCATGTCTCTTTTCCCTGTATTCCCTCAACTCTCTCTTTTCCCTCTTTTCCCCTTTCCCGTCTCTTCTCCCTGGTTTCCCTCTTTTCCACGAACTCTCTCTTTTCCCTCCTTTCCGTCACCTGTCTCTTTTCCATCTTTCCGTCTTTCCTCTCAACTCTCTCTTTTCCCACTTTCCCCTCAACTCCGTTTTCCCACTTTCCCCTGTCATGTCTCTTTTCCCTGTATTCCTGCAACTCTCCCTTTTCCCTCTTCCCCTCACCTGTTTCTCTCACATCTTTTCCCACACCTGCCTCATTTCCCTGGTCTCCCTCTTTTCTCTCCTTTCCCTCCCTTGTCTCTTTTCCCTCTTTTCCCTCTATCCCCTCGCCTGTCTCTACCGACTCATTTCCCTCAACTCTCTCTTTTCCCTCTTCCCCCCTTCCCTATCTCTTCTCCATGGTTTCCCTCTTTTCCCTCCTTTCCCTCCCTTGTCTCTTTTCCATCTTTCCCCTGTCTTGTCTCTTTTCCCTGGTTTCCCTCTTTTCCCTCAAATCTCTGTTTTCCCACTTCCCCCTCTCATGTCTCTTTTCCCTGTATTCCCTCAACTCTCTCTTTTCCCTCTTTCCCCCTTTCCCGTTTCTTCTCCCTGTTTTCCCTCCTGTCCACGAACTCTCTCTTTTCCCTCTTTTCTCTCGCTTGTCTCTTTTACCTCTTTTCCCTCTTTCCCCTCACCTTTCTCTTCTCCCAGGTTTCCCTCTTTCCCACGAACTCTCTCTTTTCCCTCTTTTCTGTCGCCTGTCTCTTCTCCCAGGTTTCCCTCCTTTCCACGAACTCTCTCTTTTCCCTCTTTTCTCTCTCTTGTCTCTTTTACCTCTTTTCCCTGTCTTGTCTCTTTTCCCTGGTTTCCCTCTTTTCCCTCAAATCTCTGTTTTCCCACTTCCCCCTCTCATGTCTCTTTTCCCTGTATTCCCTCAACTCTCTCTTTTCCCTCTTTCCCCCTTTCCCGTTTCTTCTCCCTGTTTTCCCTCCTTTCCACGAACTGTCTCTTTTCCCTCTTTTCTCTCGCTTGTCTCTTTCTCCTCTTTCCCCTCTTTCCCCTCTTCTGTCTCTTCTCCCAGGTTTCCCTCCTTTCCACGAACTCTCTCTTTTCCCTCTGTTCCCTCCCTTGTCTCTTTTCCATCTTTCCCCTGTCTTTTCTCTTTTCCCTGGTTTCCCTCGTTTCCCTCATCTCTCTCTTTTCCCACTTTCCCCCTCATGTCTCGATTCCCTATATACCCTCAACGCTCTCTTTTCCCACTTTTCCCTCTCATGTCTCTTTTCCCTGTTTTCCCTCAACTCCATCTTTTCCCTCTTTTCCCCTTTCCCGTCTCCTCTCCCTGCTTTCCCTCTTTTCCACGAACTCTCTCTTTTCCCTCCTATCCGTCACCTGTCTCTTTTACCTGGTTTCCTTCCTTTCCACGAACTCTCTCTTTTCCCTCTTGTCTGTCGCTTGTCTCTTTCCCCACTTTTCCCTCTTTCCCCTCGCCTGTCTCTTTTGTCTCTTTTCCCACACCTGCCTCTTTTCTCGGGTTTCCCTCTTTTCAATGAACTCTCCCATTTCCCTCTTTTCTGTCGCTTGACTCTTTTCCCTCTTTTCCCTATTTCCCCTCGCCTGTCTCTTTTGTCTCTTTTCCCAAACCTGCCTCTTTTCCCGGGTTTCCCTCTTTTCAATGAACTCTCTCTTTTCCCTCCTTTCCGTCACCTGTCTCTTTTCCCCAGTTTCCTTCCTTTCCACGAACTCTCTCTTTTCCCGCTTTTCTGTCGCTTGGCTCTTTTCCCTCTTTTCCCTCTTTCCCCTCGCCTGTCTCTTTTGTCTCTTTTCCCACACCTGCCTCTTTTCCCGGGTTTCCCTCTTTTCCATGAACTCTCTCTTTTCCCACTTTTCTGTCGCTTGTCTCTTTCCCCTCTTTTCCCTCTTTCCCCTCGCCTGTCTCTTCTCCATGGTTTCCCTCTTTTCCACGAACTCTCTCTTTTCCCTCCTTTCCGTCACCTGTCTCTTTTCCATCTTTCCGTCTTTCCTCTCAACTCTCTCTTTTCCCACTTTCCCCTCAACTCTGTTTTCCCACTTTCCCCTCTCATGTCTCTTTTCCCTGTATTCCTTCAACTCTCTCTTTTCCCTCTTTCCCCCTTTCCCGTTTCTTCTCCCTGGTTAACCTCCTTTCCACGAACTCTCTCTTCTCCCTCTTTTATCTCGCTCGTCTCTTTTACCTCTTTTCCCTCTTTCCCCTCACTTGTCTCTTCTCCCAGGTTTCTCTCGTTTCCACGAACTCTCTCTTTTCCCTCTTTTCTGTCGCGTCTTTCACCTCTTTTCCATCTTTCCCCTCGCCTGTCTCTTGTCCATGGTTTCCCTCTTTTCCACGAACTCTCTCTTTTCCCTCCTTTCCGTCACCTGTCTCTTTCCCCCGGGTTCCTTCCTTTCCACGAACTCTCTCTTTTCCCTCTTTTCTGTCGTTTGTCTCTTTCCCCTCTTATCCCTCTTTCCCCTCGCCTGTCTCTTCTCCATGGTTTCCATCTTTTCCACGAACTCTCTCTTTTCCCTCCTTTCCGTCACCTGTCTCTTTTCCATCTTTCCGTCTTTCCTCTCAACTCTCTCTTTTCCCACTTTCCCCTCAACTCTGTTTTCCCACTTTCCCCTCTCATGTCTCTTTTCCCTGTATTCCGGCAACTCTCCCTTTTCCCTCTTCCCCTCACCTGTTTCTCTCACATCTTTCCCCACACCTGCCTCATTTCCCTGGTCTCCCTCTTTTCCCTCCTTTCCCTCCCTTGTCTCTTTTCCCTCTTTTCCCTCTATCCCCTCGCCTGTCTCTACCGTCTCATTTCCCTCAACTCTCTCTTTTCCCTCTTCCCCCCTTCCCTATCTCTTCTCCAGGGTTTCCCTCTTTTCCCTGAACTCTCTCTTTTCCCTCCTTTCCCTCCCTTGTCTCTTTTCCATCTTTCCCCTGTCTTGTCTCTTTTCCCTGGTTTCCCTCTTTTCCCTCAACTCTCTGTTTTCCCACTTCCCCCTCTCATGTCTCTTTTCCCTGTATTCCCTCAACTCTCTCTTTTCCCTCTTTCCCCCTTTCCCGTTTCTTCTCCCTGGTTTCCCTCCTTTCCACGAACTCTCTCTTTTCCCTCTTTTCTCTCTCTTGTCTCTTTTACCTCTTTTCCCTCTTTCCCCTCACCTGTCTCTTCTCCCAGGTTTCCCTCTTTTCCACGAACTCTGTCTTTTCCCCCCTTTCCGTCACCTGTCTCTTTTCCCGGGTTTCCCTCTTTTCCACGAACTCTCACTTTTCCCTCTTTTCTGTCACGTCTTTCACCTCTTTTCCCTCTTTCCCCTCGCCTGTCTCTTCTCCATGGATTCCCTCTTTTCCACGAACTCTCTCTTTTCCCTCTTTTCTGTCGCCTGTCTCTTTTCCCTGGTTTCCTTCCTTTCCACGAGCTCTCTCTTTCCTCTCTTTTCTCTCGCTTGTCTCTTTTCCCTCTTTTCCCTCTTTTCCCTCTTTCCCCTCACCTGTCTCTTCTCCCAGGTTTCCCTCTTTTCCACAAACTCTCTCTTTTCCCTCCTTTCTGTCGCCTGTCTCTTTTCCCTGGATACCGTCTTTTCCATGAACCGTCTCTTGTCCCTCCTTTCCCTCCCTTGTCTCTTTTCCATCTTTCCCCCATCTTTTCTCTTTTCCCTGGTTTTCCTCTTTTCCCTCAACGCTCTCTTTTCCCACTTTTCCCTCTCATGTCTATTTTTCCTGTATTCCCTCAACTCTCTCTTTTCCCTCTTTTCCCCTTTCCCGTCTCTTCTCCCTGCTTTCCCTCTTTTCCACGAACTCTCTCTTTCCCTCTTTTCTGTCACTTGTCTCTTTCCCCTCTTTTCCCTTTTTCCCCTCGCCTGTCTCTTCTCCCTGGTTTCCCTCCTTTCCACGAACACTTTCTTTCCCCCACTTTCCGTCACCTGTCTCTTTTCCCGGGCTTCCCTCTTTTCCACGAACTCTCTCTTTTCCCTCTTGTCGCGTCTTTCACCTCTTTTCCCTCTTTCCCCTCGCCTGTCTCTTCTCCATGGCTTCCCTCTTTTCCACGAACTCTCTCTTTTCCCTCTTTTCTGTCGCTTGTCTCTTTCCCCTTTTTTCCCTCTTTCCCCTCGCCTGTCTCTTCTCCCTGGGTTCCCTCTTTTCCACGAACTCTCTCTTTTCCCTCCTTTCCGTCACCTGTCTCTTTTCCATCTTTCCGTCTTTCCTCTCAACTCTCTCTTTTCCCACTTTCCCCTCAACTCTGTTTTCCCACTTTCCCCTCTCATGTCTCTTTTCCCTGTATTCCTCCATCTCTCCCTTTTCCCTCTTCCCCTCACCTGTTTCTCTCACATATTTTCCCACACCTGCCTCATTTCCCTGGTCTCCCTCTTTTCCCTCTTTCCCCTCGCCTGTCTCTTCTCCATGGTTTCCCTCTTTTCCACGAACTCTCTCTTTTCCCTCCTTTCCGTCACCTGTCTCTTTTCCATCTTTCCGTCTTTCCTCTCAACTCTCTCTTTTCCCACTTTCCCCTCAACTCTGTTTTCCCACTTTCCCCTCTCATGTCTCTTTTCCCTGTATTCCTTCAACTCTCTCTTTTCCCTCTTTCCCCCTTTCCCGTTTCTTCTCCCTGGTTAACCTCCTTTCCACGAACTCTCTCTTCTCCCTCTTTTATCTCGCTCGTCTCTTTTACCTCTTTTCCCTCTTTCCCCTCACTTGTCTCTTCTCCCAGGTTTCTCTCGTTTCCACGAACTCTCTCTTTTCCCTCTTTTCTGTCGCGTCTTTCACCTCTTTTCCATCTTTCCCCTCGCCTGTCTCTTGTCCATGGTTTCCCTCTTTTCCACGAACTCTCCCTTTTCCCTCCTTTCCGTCACCTGTCTCTTTTCCCCGGGTTCCTTCCTTTCCACGAACTCTCTCTTTTCCCTCTTTTCTGTCGTTTGTCTCTTTCCCCTCTTTTCCCTCTTTCCCCTCGCCTGTCTCTTCTCCATGGTTTCCATCTTTTCCACGAACTCTCTCTTTTCCCTCCTTTCCGTCACCTGTCTCTTTTCCATCTTTCCGTCTTTCCTCTCAACTCTCTCTTTTCCCACTTTCCCCTCAACTCTGTTTTCCCACTTTCCCCTCTCATGTCTCTTTTCCCTGTATTCCTGCAACTCTCCCTTTTCCCTCTTCCCCTCACCTGTTTCTCTCACATCTTTTCCCACACCTGCCTCATTTCCCTGGTCTCCCTCTTTTCCCTCCTTTCCCTCCCTTGTCTCTTTTCCCTCTTTTCCCTCTATCCCCTCGCCTGTCTCTACCGTCTCATTTCCCTCAACTCTCTCTTTTCCCTCTTCCCCCCTTCCCTATCTCTTCTCCAGGGTTTCCCTCGTTTCCCTGAACTCTCTCTTTTCCCTCCTTTCCCTCCCTTGTCTCTTTTCCATCTTTCCCCTGTCTTGTCTCTTTTCCCTGGTTTCCCTCTTTTCCCTCAACTCTCTGTTTTCCCACTTCCCCCTCTCATGTCTCTTTTCCCTGTATTCCCTCAACTCTCTCTTTTCCCTCTTTCCCCCTTTCCCGTTTCTTCTCCCTGGTTTCCCTCCTTTCCACGAACTCTCTCTTTTCCCTCTTTTCTCTCGCTTGTCTCTTTTACCTCTTTTCCCTCTTTCCCCTCACCTGTCTCTTCTCCCAGGTTTCCCTCTTTTCCACGAACACTGTCTTTCCCCCCCTTTCCGTCACCTGTCTCTTTTCCCGGGTTTCCCTCTTTTCCACGAACTCTCTCTTTTCCCTCTTTTCTGTCGCGTCTTTCACCTCTTTTCCCTCTTTCCCCTCGCCTGTCTCTTCTCCATGGTTTCCCTCTTTTCCACGAACTCTCTCTTTTCCCTCTTTTCTGTCGCCTCTTTTCCCTGGTTTCCCTCTTTTCCCTCAACTCTCTGTTTTCCCACTTCCCCCTCTCATGTCTCTTTTCCCTGTATTCCCTCACCTCTATCTTTCCCCTCTTTTCCCCTTTCCCATCTCTTCTCCCTGGTTTCCCTCTTTTCCACGAACTCTCTCTTGTCCCTCGTTTCCGTCACCTGTCTCTTTTCCCCGGGTTCCTTCCTTTCCACGAACTCTCCCTTTTCCGTCTTTTCTGTCGCTTGGCTCTTTTCCCTCTTTTCCCTCTTTTCCCTCGCCTGTCTCTTTTGTCTCTTTTCCCACACCTGCCTCTTTTCCCGGGTTTCCCTCTTTTCAATGAACTCTCTCTTTTCCCTCTTTTCTGTCGCTTGTCTCTTTCCCCTCTTTTCCCTCTTTCCCCTCGCCTGTCTCTTTTCCCAGGTTTCCCTCTTTTCCACGAGCATTGTCTTTTCCCCCCTTTCCGTCACCCATCTCTTTTCCCGGGTTTCCCTCTTTTCAATGAACTCTCTCTTTTCCCTCTTCTCTGTCGCTTGTCTCTTTCCCCTCTTTTCCCTCGCCTGTCTCATCTCCATGGTTTCCCTCTTTTCCACGAACTCTCTCTTTTCCCTCTTTTCTGTCGCTTGGCTCTTTTCCCTCTTTTCCCTCTTTCCCCTCGCCTGTCTCTTTTGTCTCTTTTCCCACACCTGCCTCTTTTCCCGGGTTTCCCTCTTTTCAATGAACTCTCTCTTTTCCCTCTTTTCTGTCGCTTGGCTCTTTCCCCTCTTTTCACTCTTTCCCCTCGCCTGTCTCTTCTCCATGGTTTCCCTCTTTTCCACGAACTCTCTCTTTTCCCTCCTTTCCGTCACCTATCTCTTTTCCATCTTTCCGTCTTTCCTCTCAACTCTCTCTTTTCCCACTTTCCCCTCAACTCTGTTTTCCCACTTTCCCCTCTCATGTCTCTTTTCCCTGTATTCCGGCAACTCTCCCTTTTCCCTCTTCCCCTCACCTGTTTCTCTCACATCTTTTCCCACACCTGCCTCATTTCCCTGGTCTCCCTCTTTTCCCTCCTTTCCCTCCCTTGTCTCTTTTCCCTCTTTTCCCTCTATCCCCTCGCCTGTCTCTACCGTCTCATTTCCCTCAACTCTCTCTTTTCCCTCTTCCCCCCTTCCCTATCTCTTCTCCAGGGTTTCCCTCTTTTCCCTGAACTCTCTCTTTTCCCTCCTTTCCCTCCCTTGTCTCTTTTCCATCTTTCCCCTGTCTTGTCTCTTTTCCCTGGTTTCCCTCTTTTCCCTCAACGCTCTCTTTTCCCACTTCCCGCTCTCATGTCTCTTTTCCATGTATTCCCTCAACTCCATCTTTTCCCTCTTTTCCCCTTTCCCGTCTCCTCTCCCTGCTTTCCCTCTTTTCCACGAACTCTCTCTTTTCCCTCCTATCCGTCACCTGTCTCTTTTACCTGGTTTCCTTCCTTTCCACGAACTCTCTCTTTTCCCTCTTGTCTGTCGCTTGTCTCTTTCCCCACTTTTCCCTCTTTCCCCTCGCCTGTCTCTTTTGTCTCTTTTCCCACACCTGCCTCTTTTCCCGGGTTTCCCTCTTTTCAATGAACTCTCCCATTTCCCTCTTTTCTGTCGCTTGACTCTTTTCCCTCTTTTCCCTCTTTCCCCTCGCCTGTCTCTTTTGTCTCTTTTCCCACACCTGCCTCTTTTCCCGGGTTTCCCTCTTTTCAATGAACTCTCCCATTTCCCTCTTTTCTGTCGCTTGACTCTTTTCCCTCTTTTCCCTATTTCCCCTCGCCTGTCTCTTTTGTCTCTTTTCCCAAACCTGCCTCTTTTCCCGGGTTTCCCTCTTTTCAATGAACTCTCTCTTTTCCCTCCTTTCCGTCACCTGTCTCTTTTCCCCAGTTTCCTTCCTTTCCACGAACTCTCTCTTTTCCCGCTTTTCTGTCGCTTGGCTCTTTTCCCTCTTTTCCCTCTTTCCCCTCGCCTGTCTCTTTTGTCTCTTTTCCCACACCTGCCTCTTTTCCCGGGTTTCCCTCTTTTCCATGAACTCTCTCTTTTCCCTCTTTTCTGTCGCTTGTCTCTTTCCCCTCTTTTCCCTCTTTCCCCTCGCCTGTCTCTTCTCCATGGTTTCCCTCTTTTCCACAAACTCTCTCTTTTCCCTCCTTTCCGTCACCTGTCTCTTTTCCATCTTTCCGTCTTTCCTCTCAACTCTCTCTTTTCCCACTTTCCCCTCAACTCTGTTTTCCCACTTTCCCCTCTCATGTCTCTTTTCCCTGTATTCCTTCAACTCTCTCTTTTCCCTCTTTCCCCCTTTCCCGTTTCTTCTCCCTGGTTAACCTCCTTTCCACGAACTCTCTCTTCTCCCTCTTTTATCTCGCTCGTCTCTTTTACCTCTTTTCCCTCTTTCCCCTCACTTGTCTCTTCTCCCAGGTTTCTCTCGTTTCCACGAACTCTCTCTTTTCCCTCTTTTCTGTCGCGTCTTTCACCTCTTTTCCATCTTTCCCCTCGCCTGTCTCTTGTCCATGGTTTCCCTCTTTTCCACGAACTCTCTCTTTTCCCTCCTTTCCGTCACCTGTCTCTTTCCCCCGGGTTACTTCCTTTCCACGAACTCTCTCTTTTCCCTCTTTTCTGTCGTTTGTCTCTTTCCCCTCTTATCCCTCTTTCCCCTCGCCTGTCTCTTCTCCATGGTTTCCATCTTTTCCACGAACTCTCTCTTTTCCCTCCTTTCCGTCACCTGTCTCTTTTCCATCTTTCCGTCTTTCCTCTCAACTCTCTCTTTTCCCACTTTCCCCTCAACTCTGTTTTCCCACTTTCCCCTCTCATGTCTCTTTTCCCTGTATTCCGGCAACTCTCCCTTTTCCCTCTTCCCCTCACCTGTTTCTCTCACATCTTTTCCCACACCTGCCTCATTTCCCTGGTCTCCCTCTTTTCCCTCCTTTCCCTCCCTTGTCTCTTTTCCCTCTTTTCCCTCTATCCCCTCGCCTGTCTCTACCGTCTCATTTCCCTCAACTCTCTCTTTTCCCTCTTCCCCCCTTCCCTATCTCTTCTCCAGGGTTTCCCTCTTTTCCCTGAACTCTCTCTTTTCCCTCCTTTCCCTCCCTTGTCTCTTTTCCATCTTTCCCCTGTCTTGTCTCTTTTCCCTGGTTTCCCTCTTTTCCCTCAACTCTCTGTTTTCCCACTTCCCCCTCTCATGTCTCTTTTCCCTGTATTCCCTCAACTCTCTCTTTTCCCTCTTTCCCCCTTTCCCGTTTCTTCTCCCTGGTTTCCCCCCTTTCCACGAACTCTCTCTTTTCCCTCTTTTCTCTCTCTTGTCTCTTTTACCTCTTTTCCCTCTTTCCCCTCACCTGTCTCTTCTCCCAGGTTTCCCTCTTTTCCACGAACACTGTCTTTTCCCCCCTTTCCGTCACCTGTCTCTTTTCCCGGGTTTCCCTCTTTTCCACGAACTCTCTCTTTTCCCTCTTTTCTGTCGCGTCTTTCACCTCTTTTCCCTCTTTCCCCTCGCCTGTCTCTTCTCCATGGTTTCCCTCTTTTCCACGAACTCTCTCTTTTCCCTCTTTTCTGTCGCCTCTTTTCCCTGGTTTCCTTCCTTTCCACGAACTCTCTCTTTTCCCTCTTTTCCGTCGCTTGTCTCTTTCCCCTCTTTCCCCTCGTTCCCCTCTTTCCCCTCTTCTGTCGCTTCTCCCAGGTTTCCCTCCTTTCCACGAACTCTCTCTTTTCCCGCTGTTCCCTCCCTTGACTCTTTTCCATCTTTCCCCTGTCTTTTATCTTTTCCCTGGTTTCCCTCGTTTCCCTCATCTCTCTCTTTTCCCACTTTCCCCCTCATGTCTCGATTCCCTATATAGCCTCAACGCTCTCTTTTCCCAGTTTTCCCTCTCATGTCTCTTTTCCCTGTATTCCCTCAACTCTCTCTTTTCCCTCTTTTCCCCTTTCCCGTCTCTTCTCCCTGCTTTCCCTCTTTTCCACAAACTCTCTCTTTTCCCTCTTTTCTCTCGCTTGTCTCTTTCCCCTCTTTTCCCTCTTTCCCCTCTTTCCCCTCACCTGTCTCTTCTCCCTGCTTTCCCTCTTTTCCACAAACTCTCTCTTTTCCCTCCTTTCTGTCACCTGTCTCTTTTCCCTGGATTCCGTCTTTTCCATGAACCCTCTCTTGCGCCTCCTTTCACTCCCTTGTCTCTTTTCCATCTTTCCCCTCTCTTTTCTCTTTCCCCTGGTTTCCCTCTTTTCCGTCAACTCTCTTTTCCCACTTTCCCCTCAACTCTGTGTTCCCAACTTCCCCCTCATGTCTCTTTTCCCTGTATTTCCTCAACTCTCTGTTTTCCCACTTTTCCCCTTTTCCGTCTCTTCTCCCTGGTTTCCCTCTTTTACACGAACTCTCTCTTTCCCCTCCTTTCCGTCACCTGTCTCTTTTCCCGGGTTTCCGTCTTTTCCATGAACCCTCTCTTTTCCCTCCCTTGTCTCTTTTCCCTCTTTTCCCTCTATCCCCTCGCCTGTCTCTACCGTCTCATTTCCCTCAACTCTCTCTTTTCCCTCTCCCCCCCTTCCCTATCTCTTCTCCATGGTTTCCCTCTTTTACACGAACTCTCTCTTTTCCCTCCTTTCCCTCCCTTGTCTCTTTTCCATCTTTCCCCTGTCTTTTCTCTTTTCCCTGGTTTCCCTCGTTTCCCTCAACTCTCTCTTTTCCCACTTTCCCCCTCATGCCTCTATTCCCTATATACCCTCAACGCTCTCTTTTCCCACTTTTCCCTCTCATGTGTCTTTTTCCTGTATTCCCTCAACTTTTCCCTCTTTTCCCTTTTCCCGTCTCTTCTCCCTGCTTTCCCTCTTTTCCACGAACTCTCTCTTTTCCCTCCTTTCCGTCACCTGTCTCTTTCCCCCGGGTTACTTCCTTTCCACGAACTCTCTCTTTTCCCTCTTTTCTGTCGTTTGTCTCTTTCCCCTCTTATCCCTCTTTCCCCTCGCCTGTCTCTTCTCCATGGTTTCCATCTTTTCCACGAACTCTCTCTTTTCCCTCCTTTCCGTCACCTGTCTCTTTTCCATCTTTCCGTCTTTCCTCTCAACTCTCTCTTTTCCCACTTTCCCCTCAACTCTGTTTTCCCACTTTCCCCTCTCATGTCTCTTTTCCCTGTATTCCGGCAACTCTCCCTTTTCCCTCTTCCCCTCACCTGTTTCTCTCACATCTTTTCCCACACCTGCCTCATTTCCCTGGTCTCCCTCTTTTCCCTCCTTTCCCTCCCTTGTCTCTTTTCCCTCTTTTCCCTCTATCCCCTCGCCTGTCTCTACCGTCTCATTTCCCTCAACTCTCTCTTTTCCCTCTTCCCCCCTTCCCTATCTCTTCTCCAGGGTTTCCCTCTTTTCCCTGAACTCTCTCTTTTCCCTCCTTTCCCTCCCTTGTCTCTTTTCCATCTTTCCCCTGTCTTGTCTCTTTTCCCTGGTTTCCCTCTTTTCCCTCAACTCTCTGTTTTCCCACTTCCCCCTCTCATGTCTCTTTTCCCTGTATTCCCTCAACTCTATCCTTTCCCTGTTTTCCCCTTTCCCATCTCTTCTCCCTGGTTTCCCTCTTTTCCACGAACTCTCTCTTTTCCCTCCTTTCCGTCACCTGTCTCTTTTCCCCGGTTTCCGTCTTTTCAATGAACCCTATCTTTTCCCTCCCTTGTCTCTTTTACCTCTTTTCCCTCTATCCCCTCGCCTGTCTCTACCGCCTCTTTTCCCTCAACTCTCTCTTTTCCCTCTTTTACCCTTTCCCGTCTCTTTCCCCTGGTGTCCCTCTTTTCCAGAAACTCTCTCTTTTTAGCTCTTTTATCTCATGTCTCTTTCCCCTGGTTACCCTATTTTCCCTCAACTCTCTCTTTTCCCTCCTTTCCGCCACCTGTTTTTTTCCCCGGATTTCCCTCTTTTCTACGAACTCTCTCTTTTCCCTCTTTTCTGTCGCGTCCTTCACCTCTTTTCCCTCTTTCCCCTCGCCTGTCTCGTCTCCCAGGTTTCCCTCTTTTCCACGAACTCTCTCTTTTCCCTCTTTTCTGTCGCCTGTCTCTTTTCCCTGGTTTCCTTCCTTTCCACGAACTCTCTCTTTTCCCTCTTTTCCATCGCTTGTCTCTTTCCCCTCTTTCTCCTCTTTCCCCTCTTTCCCCTCTTCTGTCTCTTCTCCCAGGTTTCCCTCCTTTCCACGAACTCTCTCTTTTCCCTCTGTTCCCTCCCTTGTCTCTTTTCCATCTTTCCCCTGTCTTTTCTCTTTTCCCTGGTTTCCCTCGTTTCCCTCAACGCTCTCTTTTCCCACTTTCCCCCTCATGTCTCGATTCCCTATATAACCTCAACGCTCTCTTTCCCCACTTTTCCCTCTCATGTCTCTTTTCCCTGTATTCCCTCAACTCTCTCTTTTCCCTCCTTTCCGTCACCTGTCTCTATTCCCTGGTTTCCTTCCTTTCCACGAACTCTCTTTTCCCTCTTGTCTGTCGCTTGTCTCTTTCCCCTCTTTCTCGTCTTTCCCCTCTTTCCCCTATTCTGTCTCTTCTCCCAGGTTTCCCTCTTTTCCATGAACTCTCTCTTTTCCCTCCTTTCCGTCACCTGTCTCTTTCCCCTCTTTTCCCTCGCCTGGCTCGTCTCCATGGTTTCCCTCTTTTCCACGAACTCTCTCTTTTCCCTCTTTTCTGTCGCTTGTCTCTTTCCCCTCTTTTCCCTCTTTCCCCTCGCCTGTCTCTTCTCCATGGTTTCCATCTTTTCCACGAACTCCCTCTTTTCCCTCCTTTCCGTCACCTGTCTCTTTTCCACCTTTCCGTCTTTCCTCTCAACTCTCTCTTTTCCCACTTTGCCCTCAACTCTGTTTTCCCACTTTCCCCTCTCATGTCTCTTTTCCCTGTATTCCGGCAACTCTCCCTTTTCCCTCTTCCCCTCACCTGTTTCTCTCACATCTTTTCCCACACCTGCCTCATTTCCCTGGTCTCCCTCTTTTCCCTCCTTTCCCTCCCTTGTCTCTTTTCCCTCTTTTCCCTCTATCCCCTCGCCTGTCTCTACCGTCTCATTTCCCTCAACTCTATCTTTTCCCTCTTCCCCCCTTCCCTATCTCTTCTCCAGGGTTTCCCTCTTTTCCCTGAACTCTCTCTTTTCCCTCCTTTCCCTCCCTTGTCTCTTTTCCATCTTTCCCCTGTCTTGTCTCTTTTCCCTGGTTTCCCTCTTTTCCCTCAACGCTCTCTTTTCCCACTTCCCCCTCTCATGTCTCTTTTCCCTGTATTCCCTCAACTCTCTCTTTTCCCTCTTTCCCCCTTTCCCGTTTCTTCTCCCTGGTTTCCCTCCTTTCCACGAACTCTCTCTTTTCCCTCTTTTCTCTCGCTTGTCTCTTTTACCTCTTTTCCCTCTTTCCCCTCACCTGTCTCTTCTCCCAGGTTTCCCTCTTTTCCACGAACTCTCACTTTTCCCTCTTTTCTGTCGCGTCTTTCACCTTTTTTCCCTCTTTCCCCTCGCCTGTCTCTTCTCCATGGATTCCCTCTTTTCCACGAACTCTCTCTTTTCCCTCTTTTCTGTCGCCTGTCTCTTTTCCCTAGTTTCCTTCCTTTCCACGAGCTCTCTCTTTCCTCTCTTTTCCCTCGCTTGTCTCTTTTCCCTCTTTTCCCTCTTTCCCCTCTTTCCCCTCACCTGTCTCTTCTCCCAGGTTTCCCTCTTTTCCACAAATTCTCTCTTTTCCCTCCTTTCTGTCGCCTGTCTCTTTTCCCTGGATACCGTCTTTTCCATGAACCGTCTCTTGTCCCTCGTTTCCCTCCCTTGTCTCTTTTCCATCTTTCCCGTCTTTTCTCTTTTCCCTGGTTTCCCTCTTTTCCCTCAACTCTCTCTTTTCCCACTTTCCCCCTCATGTCTCTATTCCCTATATACCCTCAACGCTCTCTTTTCCCACTTTTCCCTCTCATGTCTATTTTTCCTGTATTCCCTCAACTCTCTCTTTTCCCTCTTTTCCCCTTTCCCCCTTTCCCGTCTCTTCTCCGAGGTTTCCCTCTTTTCCATGAACTCTCTCTTTCCCTCTTTTCTGTCACTTGTCTCTTTCCCCTCTTTTCCCTTTTTCCCCTCGCCTGTCTCTTCTCCCTGGTTTCCCTCCTTTCCACGAACACTGTCTTTCCCCCCCTTTCCGTCACCTGTCTCTTTTCCCGGGCTTCCCTCTTTTCCACGAACTCTCTCTTTTCCCTCTTTTTTGTCGCGTCTTTCACCTCTTTTCCCTCTTTCCCCTCGCCTGTCTCTTCTCCATGGTTTCCCTCTTTTCCACGAACTCTCTCTTTTCCCTCTTTTCTGTCGCTTGTCTCTTTCCCCTCTTTCTCCTCTTTCCCCTCTTCTGTCTCTTCTCCCAGGTTTCCCTCTTTTCCACGAACTCTCTCTTTTCCCTCCTTTCCGTCACCTGTCTCTTTCCCCTGGTTTCCGTCTTTCCCCTCAACTCTGTCTTTTCCCACTTTCCCCTCAACTCTGTTTTCCCACTTCCCCCTCTCATGTCTCTTTTCCCTGTATTACCTCAACTCTATCTTTTCCGTCTTTTCCCCTTTCCCATCTCTTCTCCCTGGTTTCCCTCTTTTCCCTGAACTCTCTCTTTTCCCTCCTTTCTGTCACCTGTCTCTTTTCCCCGGGTTCCTTCCTTTCCATGAACTCTCCCTTTTCCCTCTTTCCCCTCGCCTGTCTCTTCTCCCTGGTTTCCCTCTTTTCCACGAACTCTCTCTTTTCCCTCCTTTCCGTCACCTGTCTCTTTTCCATCTTTCCGTCTTTCCTCTCAACTCTCTCTTTTCCCACTTTCCCCTCAACTCTGTTTTCCCACTTTCCCCTCTCATGTCTCTTTTCCCTGTATTCCCACAACTCTCCCTTTTCCCTCTTCCCCTCACCTGTTTCTCTCACATCTTTTCCCACACCTGCCTCATTTCCCTGGTCTCCCTCTTTTCCCTCCTTTCCCTCCCTTGTCTCTTTTCCCTCTTTTCCCTCTATCCCCTCGCCTGTCTCTACCGTCTCATTTCCCTCAACTCTCTCTTTTCCCTCTTCCCCCCTTCCCTATCTCTTCTCCAGGGTTTCCCTCTTTTCCCTGAACTCTCTCTTTCCCCTCCTTTCCCTCCCTTGTCTCTTTTCCATCTTTCCCCTGTCTTGTCTCTTTTCCCTGGTTTCCCTCTTTTCCCTCAACTCTCTGTTTTCCCACTTCCCCCTCTCATGTCTCTTTTCCCTGTTTTCCCTCAACTCTCTCTTTTCCCTCTTTCCCCCTTTCCCGTTTCTTCTCCCTGTTTTCCCTCCTTTCCACGAACTCTCTCTTTTCCCTCTTTTCTCTCGCTTGTCTCTTTTACCTCTTTTCCCTCTTTCCCCTCACCTTTCTCTTCTCCCAGGTTTCCCTCTTTCCCACGAACTCTCTCTTTTCCCTCTTTTCTGTCGCCTGTCTCTTCTCCCAGGTTTCCCTCCTTTCCACGAACTCTCTCTTTTCCCTCTTTTCTGTCGCTTGTCTCTTTCCCCTCTTTCTCCTCTTTCCCCTCTTTCCCCTCTTCTGTCTCTTCTCCCAGGTTTCCCTCCTTTCCACGAACTCTCTCTTTTCCCTCTGTTCCCTCCCTTGTCTCTTTTCCATCTTTCCCCTGTCTTTTCTCTTTTCCCTGGTTTCCCTCGTTTCCCTCAACGCTCTCTTTTCCCACTTTCCCCCTCATGTCTCGATTCCCTATATAACCTCAACGCTCTCTTTCCCCACTTTTCCCTCTCATGTCTCTTTTCCCTGTATTCCCTCAACTCTCTCTTTTCCCTCCTTTCCGTCACCTGTCTCTTTCCCCTGGTTTCCGTCTTTCCCCTCAACTCTGTCTTTTCCCACTTTCCCCTCAACTCTGTTTTCCCACTTCCCCCTCTCATGTCTCTTTTCCCTGTATTCCCTCAACTCTATCTTTTCCCTCTTTTCCCCTTTCCCATCTCTTCTCCCTGGTTTCCCTCTTTTCCATGAACTCTCTCTTTTCCCTCCTTTCTGTCACCTGTCTCTTTTCCCCGGGTTCCTTCCTTTCCACGAACTCTCCCTTTTCCCTCTTTTCTGTCGCTTGGCTCTTTTCCCTCTTTTCCCTCTTTCCCCTCGCCTGTCTCTTTTGTCTCTTTTCCCACACCTGCCTCTTTTCCCGGGTTTCCCTCTTTTCCATGAACTCTCTCTTTTCCCTCTTTTCTGTCGCTTGTCTCTTTCCCCTCTTATCCCTCTTTCCCCTCGCCTGTCTCTTCTCCATGGTTTCCCTCTTTTCCACGAACTCTCTCTTTTCCCTCCTTTCCGTCACCTGTCTCTTTTCCATCTTTCCGTCTTTCCTCTCAACTCTCTCTTTTCCCACTTTCCCCTCAACTCTGTTTTCCCACTTTCCCCTGTCATGTCTCTTTTCCCTGTATTCCGGCAACTCTCCCTTTTCCCTCTTCCCCACACCTGTTTCTCTCACATCTTTTCCCACACCTGCCTCATTTCCCTGGTCTCCCTCTTTTCCCTCCTTTCCCTCCCTTGTCTCTTTTCCCTCTTTTCCCTCTATCCCCTCGCCTGTCTCTACTGTCTCATTTCCCTCAACTCTCTCTTTTCCCTCTCCCCCCCTTCCCTATCTCTTCTCCAGGGTTTCCCTCTTTTCCCTGAACTCTCTCTTTCCCCTCCTTTCCCTCCCTTGTCTCTTTTCCATCTTTCCCCTGTCTTGTCTCTTTTCCCTGGTTTCCCTCTTTTCCCTCAACTCTCTGTTTTCCCACTTCCCCCTCTCATGTCTCTTTTCCCTGTTTTCCCTCAACTCTCTCTTTTCCCTCTTTCCCCCTTTCCCGTTTCTTCTCCCTGTTTTCCCTCCTTTCCACGAACTCTCTCTTTTCCCTCTTTTCTCTCGCTTGTCTCTTTTACCTCTTTTCCCTCTTTCCCCTCACCTTTCTCTTCTCCCAGGTTTCCCTCTTTCCCACGAACTCTCTCTTTTCCCTCTTTTCTGTCGCCTGTCTCTTCTCCCAGGTTTCCCTCCTTTCCACGAACTCTCTCTTTTCCCTCTTTTCTGTCGCTTGTCTCTTTCCCCTCTTTCTCCTCTTTCCCCTCTTTCCCCTCTTCTGTCTCTTCTCCCAGGTTTCCCTCCTTTCCACGAACTCTCTCTTTTCCCTCTGTTCCCTCCCTTGTCTCTTTTCCATCTTTCCCCTGTCTTTTCTCTTTTCCCTGGTTTCCCTCGTTTCCCTCAACGCTCTCTTTTCCCACTTTCCCCCTCATGTCTCGATTCCCTATATAACCTCAACGCTCTCTTTCCCCACTTTTCCCTCTCATGTCTCTTTTCCCTGTATTCCCTCAACTCTCTCTTTTCCCTCCTTTCCGTCACCTGTCTCTTTCCCCTGGTTTCCGTCTTTCCCCTCAACTCTGTCTTTTCCCACTTTCACCTCAACTCTGTTTTCCCACTTCCCCCTCTCATGTCTCTTTTCCCTGTATTCCCTCAACTCTATCTTTTCCCTCTTTTCCCCTTTCCCATCTCTTCTCCCTGGTTTCCCTCTTTTCCATGAACTCTCTCTTTTCCCTCCTTTCTGTCACCTGTCTCTTTTCCCCGGGTTCCTTCCTTTCCACGAACTCTCCCTTTTCCCTCTTTTCTGTCGCTTGGCTCTTTTCCCTCTTTTCCCTCTTTCCCCTCGCCTGTCTCTTTTGTCTCTTTTCCCACACCTGCCTCTTTTCCCGGGTTTCCCTCTTTTCCATGAACTCTCTCTTTTCCCTCTTTTCTGTCATTTGTCTCTTTCCCCTCTTATCCCTCTTTCCCCTCGCCTGTCTCTTCTCCATGGTTTCCCTCTTTTCCACGAACTCTCTCTTTTCCCTCCTTTCCGTCACCTGTCTCTTTTCCATCTTTCCGTCTTTCCTCTCAACTCTCTCTTTTCCCACTTTCCCCTCAACTCCGTTTTCCCACTTTCCCCTGTCATGTCTCTTTTCCCTGTATTCCGGCAACTCTCCCTTTTCCCTCTTCCCCACACCTGTTTCTCTCACATATTTTCCCACACCTGCCTCATTTCCCTGGTCTCCCTCTTTTCCCTCCTTTCCCTCCCTTGTCTCTTTTCCCTCTTTTCCCTCTATCCCCTCGCCTGTCTCTACCGTCTCATTTCCCTCAACTCTCTCTTTTCCCTCTCCCCCCTTCCCTATCTCTTCTCCAGGGTTTCCCTCTTTTCCCTGAACTCTCTCTTTTCCCTCCTTTCCCTCCCTTGTCTCTTTTCCATCTTTCCCCTGTCTTGTCTCTTTTCCCTGGTTTCCCTCTTTTCCCTCAACTCTCTGTTTTCCCACTTCCCCCTCTCATGTCTCTTTTCCCTGTATTCCCTCAACTCTCTCTTTTCCCTCTTTCCCCCTTTCCCGTTTCTTCTCCCTGTTTTCCCTCCTTTCCACGAACTCTCTCTTTTCCCTCTTTTCTCTCGCTTGTCTCTTTTACCTCTTTTCCCTCTTTCCCCTCACCTGTCTCTTCTCCCAGGTTTCCCTCTTTTCCACGAACTCTGTCTTTCCCCCCCCTTTCCGTCACCTGTCTCTTTTCCCGGGTTTCCCTCTTTTCCACGAACTCTCACTTTTCCCTCTTTTCTGTCGCGTCTTTCACCTCTTTTCCCTCTTTCCCCTCGCCTGTCTCTTCTCCATGGATTCCCTCTTTTCCACGAACTCTCTCTTTTCCCTCTTTTCTGTCGCCTGTCTCTTTTCCCTGGTTTCCTTCCTTTCCACGAGCTCTCTCTTTCCTCTCTTTTCTCTCGCTTGTCTCTTTTCCCTCTTTTCCCTCTTTTCCCTCTTTCCCCTCACCTGTCTCTTCTCCCAGGTTTCCCTCTTTTCCACAAACTCTCTCTTTTCCCTCCTTTCTGTCGCCTGTCTCTTTTCCCTGGATACCGTCTTTTCCATGAACCGTCTCTTGTCCCTCCTTTCCCTCCCTTGTCTCTTTTCCATCTTTCCCGTCTTTTCTCTTTTCCCTGGTTTCCCTGTTTTCCCTCAACTCTCTCTTTTCCCACTTTCCCCCTCATGTCTCTATTCCCTATATACCCTCAACGCTCTCTTTTCCCACTTTTCCCTCTCATGTCTATTTTTCCTGTATTCCCTCAACTCTCTCTTTTCCCTCTTTCCCCCTTTCCCGTCTCTTCTCCCTGGTTTCCCTCCTTTCCACGAACTCTCTCTTTTCCCTCTTTTCTCTCGCTTGTCTCTTTTACCTCTTTTCCCTCTTTCCCCTCACCTGTCTCTTCTCCCAGGTTTCCCTCTTTTCCACGAACTCTGTCTTTCCCCCCCTTTCCGTCACCTGTCTCTTTTCCCGGGTTTCCCTCTTTTCCACGAACTCTCACTTTTCCCTCTTTTCTGTCGCGTCTTTCCCCTCTTTTCCCTCTTTCCCCTCGCCTGTCTCTTCTCCATGGTTTCCCTCTTTTCCACGAACTCTCTCTTTTCCCTCTTTTCTGTCGCCTGTCTCTTTTCCCTGGTTTCCTTCCTTTCCACGAACTCTCTCTTTTCCCTCTTTTCTGTCGCTTGTCTCTTTCCCCTCTTTCTCCTCTTTCCCCTCTTTCCCCTCTTCTGTCTCTTCTCCCAGGTTTCCCTCCTTTCCACGAACTCTCTCTTTTCCCTCTTTTCTGTCGCTTGTCTCTTTCCCCTCTTTCTCCTCTTTCCCCTCTTTCCCCTCTTCTGTCTCTTCTCCCAGGTTTCCCTCCTTTCCACGAACTCTCTCTTTTCCCTCTGTTCCCTCCCTTGTCTCTTTTCCATCTTTCCCCTGTCTTTTCTCTTTTCCCTGGTTTCCCTCGTTTCCCTCAACGCTCTCTTTTCCCACTTTCCCCCTCATGTCTCGATTCCCTATATAACCTCAACGCTCTCTTACCCCACTTTTCCCTCTCATGTCTCTTTTCCCTGTATTCCCTCAACTCTCTCTTTTCCCTCCTTTCCGTCACCTGTCTCTTTTCCCTGGTTTCCTTCCTTTCCACAAACTCTCTTTTCCCTCTTGTCTGTCGCTTGTCTCTTTCCCCTCTTTCTCGTCTTTCCCCTCTTTCCCCTCTTCTGTCTCTTCTCCCAGGTTTCCCTCTTTTCCACGAACTCTGTCTTTTCCCTCCTTTCCGTCACCTGTCTCTTTCCCCTGGTTTCCGTCTTTCCCCTCAACTCTGTCTTTTCCCACTTTCCCCTCAACTCTGTTTTCCCACTTCCCCCTCTCATGTCTCTTTTCCCTGTATTCCCTCAACTCTATCTTTTCCCTCTTTTCCCCTTTCCCATCTCTTCTCCCTGGTTTCCCTCTTTTCCACGAACTCTCTCTTGTCCCTCGTTTCCGTCACCTGTCTCTTTTCCCCGGGTTCCTTCCTTTCCACGAACTCTCCCTTTTCCGTCTTTTCTGTCGCTTGGCTCTTTTCCCTCTTTTCCCTCTTTTCCCTCGCCTGTCTCTTTTGTCTCTTTTCCCACACCTGCCTCTTTTCCCGGGTTTCCCTCTTTTCTATGAACTCTCTCTTTTCCCTCTTTTCTGTCGCTTGTCTCTTTCCCCTCTTTCTCCTCTTTCCCCTCTTTCCCCTCTTCTGTCTCTTTTCCCGGGTTTCCCTCTTTTCCACGAACTCTCACTTTTCCCTCTTTTCTGTCGCGTCTTTCACCTCTTTTCCCTCTTTCCCCTCGCCTGTCTCTTCTCCATGGATTCCCTCTTTTCCACGAACTCTCTCTTTTCCCTCTTTTCTGTCGCTTGTCTCTTTCCCCTCTTTCTCCTCTTTCCCCTCTTTCCCCTCTTCTGTCTCTTCTCCCAGTTTTCCCTCCTTTCCACGAACTCTCTCTTTTCCCTCTTTTCTGTCGCTTGTCTCTTTCCCCTCTTTCTCCTCTTTCCCCTCTTTCCCCTCTTCTGTCTCTTCTCCCAGGTTTCCCTCCTTTCCACGAACTCTCTCTTTTCCCTCTGTTCCCTCCCTTGTCTCTTTTCCATCTTTCCCCTGTCTTTTCTCTTTTCCCTGGTTTCCCTCGTTTCCCTCAACGCTCTCTTTTCCCACTTTCCCCCTCATGTCTCGATTCCCTATATAACCTCAACGCTCTCTTTCCCCACTTTTCCCTCTCATGTCTCTTTTCCCTGTATTCCCTCAACTCTCTCTTTTCCCTCCTTTCCGTCACCTGTCTCTTTTCCCTGGTTTCCTTCCTTTCCACGAACTCTCTTTTCCCTCTTGTCTGTCGCTTGTCTCTTTCCCCTCTTTCTCGTCTTTCCCCTCTTTCCCCTCTTCTGTCTCTTCTCCCAGGTTTCCCTCTTTTCCACGAACTCTGTCTTTTCCCTCCTTTCCGTCACCTGTCTCTTTCCCCTGGTTTCCGTCTTTCCCCTCAACTCTGTCTTTTCCCACTTTCCCCTCAACTCTGTTTTCCCACTTCCCCCTCTCATGTCTCTTTTCCCTGTATTCCCTCAACTCTATCTTTTCCCTCTTTTCCCCTTTCCCATCTCTTCTCCCTGGTTTCCCTCTTTTCCACGAACTCTCTCTTGTCCCTCGTTTCCGTCACCTGTCTCTTTTCCCCGGGTTCCTTCCTTTCCACGAACTCTCCCTTTTCCGTCTTTTCTGTCGCTTGGCTCTTTTCCCTCTTTTCCCTCTTTTCCCTCGCCTGTCTCTTTTGTCTCTTTTCCCACACCTGCCTCTTTTCCCGGGTTTCCCTCTTTTCTATGAACTCTCTCTTTTCCCTCTTTTCTGTCGCTTGTCTCTTTCCCCTCTTTCTCCTCTTTCCCCTCTTTCCCCTCTTCTGTCTCTTTTCCCGGGTTTCCCTCTTTTCCACGAACTCTCACTTTTCCCTCTTTTCTGTCGCGTCTTTCACCTCTTTTCCCTCTTTCCCCTCACCTGTCTCTTCTCCCAGGTTTCCCTCTTTTCCACGAACTCTGTCTTTCCCCCCCTTTCCGTCACCTGTCTCTTTTCCCGGGTTTCCCTCTTTTCCACGAACTCTCACTTTTCCCTCTTTTCTGTCGCGTCTTTCACCTCTTTTCCCTCTTTCCCCTCGCCTGTCTCTTCTCCATGGATTCCCTCTTTTCCACGAACTCTCTCTTTCCCTCTTTTCTGTCACTTGTCTCTTTTACCTCTTTTCCCTTTTTCCCCTCGCCTGTCTCTTCTCCCTGGTTTCCCTCCTTTCCACGAACACTGTCTTTCCCCCCCTTTCCGTCACCTGTCTCTTTTCCCGGGCTTCCCTCTTTTCCACGAACTCTCTCTTTTCCCTCTTTTTTGTCGCGTCTTTCACCTCTTTTCCCTCTTTCCCCTCGCCTGTCTCTTCTCCATGGTTTCCCTCTTTTCCACGAACTCTCTCTTTTCCCTCTTTTCTGTCGCTTGTCTCTTTCCCCTCTTTCTCCTCTTTCCCCTCTTCTGTCTCTTCTCCCAGGTTTCCCTCTTTTCCACAAACTCTCTCTTTTCCCTCTTTTCTGTCGCCTGTCTCTTCTCCCAGGTTTCCCTCCTTTCCACGAACTCTCTCTTTTCCCTCTTTTCTGTCGCTTGTCTCTTTCCCCTCTTTCTCCTCTTTCCCCTCTTTCCCCTCTTCTGTCTCTTCTCCCAGGTTTCCGTCCTTTCCACGAACTCTCTCTTTTCCCTCTGTTCCCTCCCTTGTCTCTTTTCCATCTTTCCCCTGTCTTTTCTCTTTTCCCTGGTTTCCCTCGTTTCCCTCAACGCTCTCTTTTCCCACTTTCCCCCTCATGTCTCGATTCCCTATATAACCTCAACGCTCTCTTTCCCCACTTTTCCCTCTCATGTCTCTTTTCCCTGTATTCCCTCAACTCTCTCTTTTCCCTCCTTTCCGTCACCTGTCTCTTTCCCCTGGTTTCCGTCTTTCCCCTCAACTCTGTCTTTTCCCACTTTCCCCTCAACTCTGTTTTCCCACTTCCCCCACTCATGTCTCTTTTCCCTGTATTCCCTCAACTCTATCTTTTCCCTCTTTTCCCCTTTCCCATCTCTTCTCCCTGGTTTCCCTCTTTTCCATGAACTCTCTCTTTTCCCTCCTTTCTGTCGCCTGTCTCTTTTCCCTGGATACCGTCTTTTCCATGAACCGTCTCTTGTCCCTCCTTTCCCTCCCTTGTCTCTTTTCCATCTTTCCCCCATCTTTTCTCTTTTCCCTGGTTTCCCTCTTTTCCCTCAACTCTCTCTTTTCCCACTTTCCCCCTCATGTCTCTATTCCCTATATACCCTCAACGCTCTCTTTTCCCACTTTTCCCTCTCATGTCTATTTTTCCTGTATTCCCTCAACTCTCTCTTTTCCCTCTTTCCCCCTTTCCCGTCTCTTCTCCCTGCTTTCCCTCTTTTCCACGAACTCTCTCTTTCCCTCTTTTCTGTCACTTGTCTCTTTCCCCTCTTTTCCCTTTTTCCCCTCGCCTGTCTCTTCTCCCTGGTTTCCCTCCTTTCCACGAACACTGTCTTTCCCCCCCTTTCCGTCACCTGTCTCTTTTCCCGGGCTTCCCTCTTTTCCACGAACTCTCTCTTTTCCCTCTTTTTTGTCGCGTCTTTCCCCTCTTTCTCCTCTTTCCCCTCTTCTGTCTCTTCTCCCATGTTTCCCTCCTTTCCACGACCTCTCTCTTTTCCCTCCTTTCCGTCACCTGTCTCTTTCCCCTGGTTTCCGTCTTTCCCCTCAACTCTGTCTTTTCCCACTTTCCCCTCAACTCTGTTTTCCCACTTCCCCCTCTCATGTCTCTTTTCCCTGTATTCCCTCAACTCTATCTTTTCCCTCTTTTCCCCTTTCCCATCTCTTCTCCCTGGTTTCCCTCTTTTCCATGAACTCTCTCTTTCCCCTCCTGTCTGTCACCTGTCTCTTTTCCCCGGGTTCCTTCCTTTCCACGAACTCTCCCTTTTCCCTCTTTTCTGTCGCTTGTCTCTGTCCCCTCTTTTCCCTCTTTCCCCTCGCCTGTCTCTTCTCGATGGTTTCCCTCTTTTCCACGAACTCTCTCTTTTCCCTCCTTTCCGTCACCTGTCTCTTTTCCATCTTTCCGTCTTTCCTCTCAACTCTCTCTTTTCCCACTTTCCCCTCAACTCTGTTTTCCCACTTTCCCCTCTCATGTCTCTTTTCCCTGTATTCCCGCAACTCTCCCTTTTCCCTCTTCCCCTCACCTGTTTCTCTCACATCTTTTCCCACACCTGCCTCATTTCCCTGGTCTCCCTCTTTTCCCTCCTTTCCCTCCCTTGTCTCTTTTCCCTCTTTTCCCTCTATCCCCTCGCCTGTCTCTACCGTCTCATTTCCCTCAACTCTCTCTTTTCCCTCTTCCCCCCTTCCCTATCTCTTCTCCAGGGTTTCCCTGTTTTCCCTGAACTCTCTCTTTTCCCTCCTTTCCCTCCCTTGTCTCTTTTCCATCTTTCCCCTGTCTTGTCTCTTTTCCCTGGTTTCCCTCTTTTCCCTCAACTCTCTGTTTTCCCACTTCCCCCTCTCATGTCTCTTTTCCCTGTTTTCCCTCAACTCTCTCTTTTCCCTCTTTCCCCCTTTCCCGTTTCTTCTCCCTGTTTTCCCTCCTTTCCACGAACTCTCTCTTTTCCCTCTTTTCTCTCGCTTGTCTCTTTTACCTCTTTTCCCTCTTTCCCCTCACCTTTCTCTTCTCCCAGGTTTCCCTCTTTCCCACGAACTCTCTCTTTTCCCTCTTTTCTGTCGCCTGTCTCTTCTCCCAGGTTTCCCTCCTTTCCACGAACTCTCTCTTTTCCCTCTTTTCTGTCGCTTGTCTCTTTCCCCTCTTTCTCCTCTTTCCCCTCTTTCCCCTCTTCTGTCTCTTCTCCCAGGTTTCCCTCCTTTCCACGAACTCTCTCTTTTCCCTCTGTTCCCTCCCTTGTCTCTTTTCCATCTTTCCCCTGTCTTTTCTCTTTTCCCTGGTTTCCCTCGTTTCCCTCAACGCTCTCTTTTCCCACTTTCCCCCTCATGTCTCGATTCCCTATATAACCTCAACGCTCTCTTTCCCCACTTTTCCCTCTCATGTCTCTTTTCCCTGTATTCCCTCAACTCTCTCTTTTCCCTCCTTTCCGTCACCGGTCTCTTTCCCCTGGTTTCCGTCTTTCCCCTCAACTCTGTCTTTTCCCACTTTCCCCTCAACTCTGTTTTCCCACTTCCCCCTCTCATGTCTCTTTTCCCTGTATTCCCTCAACTCTATCTTTTCCCTCTTTTCCCCTTTCCCATCTCTTCTCCCTGGTTTCCCTCTTTTCCATGAACTCTCTCTTTTCCCTCCTTTCTGTCACCTGTCTCTTTTCCCCTGGTTCCTTCCTTTCCACGAACTCTCCCTTTTCCCTCTTTTCTGTCGCTTGGCTGTTTTCCCTCTTTTCCCTCTTTCCCCCCGCCTGTCTCTTTTGTCTCTTTTCCCACACCTGCCTCTTTTCCCGGGTTTCCCTCTTTTCCATGAACTCTCTCTTTTCCCTCTTTTCTGTCGTTTGTCTCTTTCCCCTCTTATCCCTCTTTCCCCTCGCCTGTCTCTTCTCCATGGTTTCCCTCTTTTCCACGAACTCTCTCTTTTCCCTCCTTTCCGTCACCTGTCTCTTTTCCATCTTTCCGTCTTTCCTCTCAACTCTCTCTTTTCCCCCTTTCCCCTCAACTCTGTTTTCCCACTTTCCCCTCTCATGTCTCTTTTCCCTGTATTCCCACAACTCTCCCTTTTCCCTCTTCCCCTCACCTGTTTCTCTCACATCTTTTCCCACACCTGCCTCATTTCCCTGGTCTCCCTCTTTTCCCTCCTTTCCCTCCCTTGTCTCTTTTCCCTCTTTTCCCTCTATCCCCTCGCCTGTCTCTACCGTCTCATTTCCCTCAACTCTCTCTTTTCCCTCTTCCCCCCTTCCCTATCTCTTCTCCATGGTTTCCCTGTTTTCCCTGAACTCTCTCTTTTCCCTCCTTTCCCTCCCTTGTCTCTTTTCCATCTTTCCCCTGTCTTGTCTCTTTTCCCTGGTTTCCCTCTTTTCCCTCAAATCTCTGTTTTCCCACTTCCCCCTCTCATGTCTCTTTTCCCTGTTTTCCCTCAACTCTCTCTTTTCCCTCTTTCCCCCTTTCCCGTTTCTTCTCCCTGTTTCCCCTCCTTTCCACGAACTCTCTCTTTTCCCTCTTTCCCCTCACCTTTCTCTTCTCCCAGGTTTCCCTCCTTTCCACGAACTCTCTCTTTTCCCTCTTTTCTGTCGCCTGTCTCTTTTCCCTGGTTTCCTTCCTTTCCACGAACTCTCTCTTTTCCCTCTTTTCCGTCGCTTGTCTCTTTTCCATCTTTCCCCTGTCTTTTTTCTTTTCCCTGGTTTCCCTCGTTTCCCTCATCTCTCTCTTTTCCCACTTTCCCCCTCATGTCTCGATTCCCTATATACCCTCAACGCTCTCTTTTCCCACTTTTCCCTCTCATGTCTCTTTTCCCTGTATTCCCTCAACTCTCTCTTTTCCCTCTTTTCCCCTTCCCCGTCTCTTCTCCCTGCTTTCCCTCTTTTCCACGAACTCTCTCTTTTCCCTCTTTTCTGTCGCTTGGCTCTTTTCCCTCTTTTCCCTCTTTTCCCTCGCCTGTCTCTTTTGTCTCTTTTCCCACACCTGCCTCTTTTCCCGGGTTTCCCTCTTTTCAATGAACTCTCTCTTTTCCCTCTTTTCTGTCGCTTGTCTCTTTCCCCTCTTTTCCCTCTTTCCCCTCGCCTGTCTCTTTTGTCTCTTTTCCCACACCTGCCTCTTTTCCCGGGTTTCCCTCTTTTCAATGAACTCTCTCTTTTCCCTCTTTTCTGTCGCTTGTCTCTTTCCCTTCTTTTCCCTCTTTCCCCTCGCCTGTCTCTTCTCCATGGTTTCCCTCTTTTCCCTGAACTCTCTCTTTTCCCTCCTTTCCCTCCCTTGTCTCTTTTCCATCTTTCCCCTGTCTTGTCTCTTTTCCCTGGTTTCCCTCTTTTCCCTCAAATCTCTGTTTTCCCACTTCCCCCTCTCATGTCTCTTTTCCCTGTTTTCCCTCAACTCTCTCTTTTCCCTCTTTCCCCATTTCCCGTTTCTTCTCCCTGGTTTCCCTCCTTTCCACGAACTCTCTCTTTTCCCTCTTTTGTCTCGCTTGTCTCTTTTACCTCTTTTCCCTCTTTCCCCTCACCTTTCTCTTCTCCCAGGTTTCCCTCTTTCCCACGAACTCTCTCTTTTCCCTCTTTTCTGTCGCCTGTCTCTTTCCCCTGGTTTCCTTCCTTTCCACGAACTCTCTCTTTTCCCTCTTTTCCGTCGCTTGTCTCTTTCCCCTCTTTCCCCTCGTTCCCCTCTTTCCCCTCTTCTGTCTCTTCTCCCAGGTTTCCCTCCTTTCCACGAACTCTCTCTTTTCCCTCTTTTCTGTCGCTTGTCTCTTTCCCCTCTTTCTCCTCTTTCCCCTCTTTCCCCTCTTCTGTCTCTTCTCCCAGGTTTCCCTCCTTTCCACGAACTCTCTCTTTTCCCTCTGTTCCCTCCCTTGTCTCTTTTCCATCTTTCCCCTGTCTTTTCTCTTTTCCCTGGTTTCCCTCGTTTCCCTCAACGCTCTCTTTTCCCACTTTCCCCCTCATGTCTCGATTCCCTATATAACCTCAACGCTCTCTTTCCCCACTTTTCCCTCTCATGTCTCTTTTCCCTGTATTCCCTCAACTCTCTCTTTTCCCTCCTTTCCGTCACCTGTCTCTATTCCCTGGTTTCCTTCCTTTCCACGAACTCTCTTTTCCCTCTTGTCTGTCGCTTGTCTCTTTCCCCTCTTTCTCGTCTTTCCCCTCTTTCCCCTCTTCTGTCTCTTCTCCCAGGTTTCCCTCTTTTCCACGAACTCTGTCTTTTCCCTCCTTTCCGTCACCTGTCTCTTTCCCCTGGTTTCCGTCTTTACCCTCAACTCTGTCTTTTCCCACTTTCCCCTCAACTCTGTTTTCCCACTTCCCCCTCTCATGTCTCTTTTCCCTGTATTCCCTCAACTCTATCTTTTCCCTCTTTTCCCCTTTCCCATCTCTTCTCCCTGGTTTCCCTCTTTTCCACGAACTCTCTCTTGTCCCTCGTTTCCGTCACCTGTCTCTTTTCCCCGGGTTCCTTCCTTTCCACGAACTCTCCCTTTTCCGTCTTTTCTGTCGCTTGGCTCTTTTCCCTCTTTTCCCTCTTTTCCCTCGCCTGTCTCTTTTGTCTCTTTTCCCACACCTGCCTCTTTTCCCGGGTTTCCCTCTTTTCTATGAACTCTCTCTTTTCCCTCTTTTCTGTCGCTTGTCTCTTTCCCCTCTTTCTCCTCTTTCCCCTCTTTCCCCTCTTCTGTCTCTTTTCCCAGGTTTCCCTCTTTTCCACGAACTCTCTCTTTTCCCTCCTTTCTGTCGCGTCTTTCACCTCTTTTCCCTCTTTCCCCTCACCTGTCTCTTCTCCCAGGTTTCCCTCTTTTCCACGAACTCTGTCTTTCCCCCCCTTTCCGTCACCTGTCTCTTTTCCCGGGTTTCCCTCTTTTCCACGAACTCTCACTTTTCCCTCTTTTCTGTCGCGTCTTTCACCTCTTTTCCCTCTTTCCCCTCGCCTGTCTCTTCTCCATGGATTCCCTCTTTTCCACGAACTCTCTCTTTTCCCTCTTTTCTGTCGCCTGTCTCTTTTCCCTGGTTTCCTTCCTTTCCACGAGCTCTCTCTTTCCTCTCTTTTCTCTCGCTTGTCTCTTTTCCCTCTTTTCCCTCTTTTCCCTCTTTCCCTTCACCTGTCTCTTCTCCCAGGTTTCCCTCTTTTCCACAAACTCTCTCTTTTCCCTCCTTTCTGTCGCCTGTCTCTTTTCTCTGGATACCGTCTTTTCCATGAACCGTCTCTTGTCCCTCCTTTCCCTCCCTTGTCTCTTTTCCATCTTTCCCCCGTCTTTTCTCTTTTCCCTGGTCTCCCTCTTTCCCCTCAACTCTCTCTTTTCCTACTTTCCCCCTCATGTCTCTATTCCCTATATACCCTCAACGCTCTCTTTTCCCACTTTTCCCTCTCATGTCTATTTTTCCTGTATTCCCTCAACTCTCTCTTTTCCCTCTTTCCCCCTTTCCCGTCTCTTCTCCCTGCTTTCCCTCTTTTCCACGAACTCTCTCTTTCCCTCTTTTCTGTCACTTGTCTCTTTTACCTCTTTTCCCTTTTTCCCCTCGCCTGTCTCTTCTCCCTGGTTTCCCTCCTTTCCACGAACACTGTCTTTTCCCCCCCTTTCCGTCACCTGTCTCTTTTCCCGGGCTTCCCTCTTTTCCACGAACTCTCTCTTTTCCCTCTTTTTTGTCGCATCTTTCACCTCTTTTCCCTCTTTCCCCTCGCCTGTCTCTTCTCCATGGTTTCCCTCTTTTCCACGAACTCTCTCTTTTCCCTCTTTTCTGTCGCTTGTCTCTGTCCCCTCTTTTCCCTCTTTCCCCTCGCCTGTCTCTTCTCGATGGTTTCCCTCTTTTCCACGAACTCTCTCTTTTCCCTCCTTTCCGTCACCTGTCTCTTTTCCATCTTTCCGTCTTTCCTCTCAACTCTCTCTTTTCCCACTTTCCCCTCAACTCTGTTTTCCCACTTTCCCCTCTCATGTCTCTTTTCCCTGTATTCCCACAACTCTCCCTTTTCCCTCTTCCCCTCACCTGTTTCTCTCACATCTTTTCCCACACCTGCCTCATTTCCCTGGTCTCCCTCTTTTCCCTCCTTTCCCTCCCTTGTCTCTTTTCCCTCTTTTCCCTCTATCCCCTCGCCTGTCTCTACCGTCTCATTTCCTCAACTCTCTCTTTTCCCTCTTCCCCCCTTCCCTATCTCTTCTCCAGGGTTTCCCTCTTTTCCCTGAACTCTCTCTTTTCCCTCCTTTCCCTCCCTTGTCTCTTTTCCATCTTTCCCCTGTCTTGTCTCTTTTCCCTGGTTTCCCTCTTTTCCCTCAAATCTCTGTTTTCCCACTTCCCCCTCTCATGACTCTTTTCCCTGTTTTCCCTCAACTCTCTCTTTTCCCTCTTTCCCCCTTTCCCGTTTCTTCTCCCTGTTTTCCCTCCTTTCCACGAACTCTCTCTTTTCCCTCTTTTCTCTCGCTTGTCTCTTTTACCTCTTTTCCCTCTTTCCCCTCACCTTTCTCTTCTCCCAGGTTTCCCTCTTTCCCACGAACTCTCTCTTTTCCCTCTTTTCTGTCGCCTGTCTCTTCTCCCAGGTTTCCCTCCTTTCCACGAACTCTCTCTTTTCCCTCTTTTCTGTCGCTTGTCTCTTTCCCCTCTTTCTCCTCTTTCCCCTCTTTCCCCTCTTCTGTCTCTTCTCCCAGGTTTCCCTCCTTTCCACGAACTCTCTCTTTTCCCTCTGTTCCCTCCCTTGTCTCTTTTCCATCTTTCCCCTGTCTTTTCTCTTTTCCCTGGTTTCCCTCAACGCTCTCTTTTCCCACTTTCCCCCTCATGTCTCGATTCCCTATATAACCTCAACGCTCTCTTTCCCCACTTTTCCCTCTCATGTCTCTTTTCCCTGTATTCCCTCAACTCTCTCTTTTCCCTCCTTTCCGTCACCGGTCTCTTTCCCCTGGTTTCCGTCTTTCCCCTCAACTCTGTCTTTTCCCACTTTCACCTCAACTCTGTTTTCCCACTTCCCCCTCTCATGTCTCTTTTCCCTGTATTCCCTCAACTCTATCTTTTCCCTCTTTTCCCCTTTCCCATCTCTTCTCCCTGGTTTCCCTCTTTTCCATGAACTCTCTCTTTTCCCTCCTTTCTGTCACCTGTCTCTTTTCCCCGGGTTCCTTCCTTTCCACGAACTCTCCCTTTTCCCTCTTTTCTGTCGCTTGGCTCTTTTCCCTCTTTTCCCTCTTTCCCCTCGCCTGTCTCTTTTGTCTCTTTTCCCACACCTGCCTCTTTTCCCGGGTTTCCCTCTTTTCCATGAACTCTCTCTTTTCCCTCTTTTCTGTCATTTGTCTCTTTCCCCTCTTATCCCTCTTTCCCTCGCCTGTCTCTTCTCCCTGGTTTCCCTCTTTTCCACGAACTCTCTCTTTTCCCTCCTTTCCGTCACCTGTCTCTTTTCCATCTTTCGTCTTTCCTCTCAACTCTCTCTTTTCCCACTTTCCCCTCAACTCCGTTTTCCCACTTTCCCCTGTCATGTCTCTTTTCCCTGTATTCCTGCAACTCTCCCTTTTCCCTCTTCCCCTCACCTGTTTCTCTCACATATTTTCCCACACCTGCCTCATTTCCCTGGTCTCCCTCTTTTCCCTCCTTTCCCTCCCTTGTCTCTTTTCCCTCTTTTCCCTCTATCCCCTCGCCTGTCTCTACCGTCTCATTTCCTCAACTCTCTCTTTTCCCTCTCCCCCCTTCCCTATCTCTTCTCCAGGGTTTCCCTCTTTTCCCTGAACTCTCTCTTTTCCCTCCTTTCCCTCCCTTGTCTCTTTTCCATCTTTCCCCTGTCTTGTCTCTTTTCCCTGGTTTCCCTCTTTTCCCTCAACTCTCTGTTTTCCCACTTCCCCCTCTCATGTCTCTTTTCCCTGAATTCCCTCAACTCTCTCTTTTCCCTCTTTTCCCCTTTCCCGTCTCTTCTCCCTGCTTCCCTCTTTTCCACGAACTCTCTCTTTTCCCTCTTTTCTCTCGCTTGTCTCTTTTACCTCTTTTCCCTCTTTCCCCTCTTTCCCCTCACATGTCTCTTCTCCGAGGTTTCCCTCTTTTCCACGAACTCTCTCTTTTCCCTCTTCTTCTCTCGCTTGTCTCTTTACCTCTTTTCCCTCTTTCCCCTCTTTCCCCTCACCTGTCTCTTCTCCCAGGTTTTCCTCTTTTCCACCAACTCTCTCTTTTCCCTCTCTTCTGTCGCGTCTTTCACCTCTTTTCCCTCTTTCCCCTCGCCTGTCTCTTTTCCCTGGTTTCCTTCCTTTCCACGAACTCTCTCTTTTCCCTCCTTTCCGTCACCTGTCTCTTTCCCCTGGTTTCCGTCTTTCCCCTCAACTCTTTCTTTTCCCACTTTCCCCTCAACTCTGTTTTCCCACTTCCCCCTCTCATGTCTCTTTTCCCTGTATTCCCTCAACTCTATCTTTTCCCTCTTTTCCCCTTTCCCATCTCTTCCCCCAGGTTTCCCTCTTTTCCACGAACTCTCTCTTTTCCCTCCTTTCCGTCACCTCTTTCCCCTGGTTTCCTTTTTTCCCCTCAACTCTGTCTTTTCCCACTTCCCCCTCTCATGTCTCTTTTCCTGTATTCCCTCAACTCTATCTTTTCCCTCTTTTCCCCTTTCCCATCTCTTCTCCCTGGTTTCCCTCTTTTCCATGAACTCTCTCTTTTCCCTCCTTTCCGTCACCTGTCTCTTTTCCCCGGGTTCCTTCCTTTCCACGAACTCTCCGTTTTCCGTCTTTTCTGTCGCTTGGCTCTTTTCCCTCTTTTCCCTCTTTCCCCTCGCCTGTCTCTTTTGTCTCTTTCCCCACACCTGCCTGTTTTCCCGGGTTTCCCTCTTTTCAATGAACTCTCTCTTTTCCTCCTTTCCGTCACCTGTCTCTTTCCCCTGGTTTCCGTCTTTCCTCTCAACTCTCTGTTTTCCCACTTTCCCCTCAACTCTGTTTTCCCACTATCCCCTCTCATGTCTCTTTTCCCTGTATTCCTGCAACTCTCCCTTTTCCCTCTTCCCCTCACCTGTTTCTCTCACATCTTCTCCCACACCTGCCTCATTTCCCTGGTCTCCCTCTTTTCCCTCCTTTCCCTCCCTTGTCTCTTTTCCCTCTTTTCCCTCTATCCCCTCGCCTGTCTCTAGCGTCTCATTTCCATCAACTCTCTCTTTTCCCTCTTCCCCCCTTCCATATCTCTTCTCCATGGTTTCCCTCTTTTCCCTGAATTCTCTCTTTTCCCTCCTTTCCCTCCCTTGTCTCTTTTCCATCTTTCCCCTGTCTACTCTATTTTCCCTGGTTTCCCTGGTTTCCCTCCTCTCTCTCTTTTCCCACTTTTCCCTCTCATGTCTCTTTTCCCTGTATTCCCTCAACTTTTCCCTCTTTTCCCTTTTCCCGTCTCTTCTCCCTGCTTTCCCTCTTTTCCACGAACTCTCTCTTTTCCCTCCTTTCTGTCACCTGTCTCTTTTCCCTGGATTCTGTCTTTTCCATGAACCCTCTCTTGCGCCTCCTTTCCCTCCCTTGTCTCTTTTCCATCTTTCCCCTCTCTTTTCTCTTTCCCCTGGTTTCTCTCTTTTCCCTCAACTCTCTTTTCCCACTTTCCCCTCAACTCTCTGTTCCCACCTTCCCCCTCATGTCTCTTTTCCCTGTATTGCCTCAACTCTATCCTTTCCCTCTTTTCCCCTTTCCCATCTCTTCTCCCTGGTTTCCCTCTTTTCCACGAACTCTCTCTTTTCCCTCCTTTCCGCCACCTGTTTTTTTCCCCGGATTTCCCTCTTTTTCTACGAACTCTCTCTTTTCCCTCTTTTCTGTCGCGTCTTTCACCTCTTTTCCCTCTTTCCCCTCGCCTGTCTCGTCTCCCAGGTTTCCCTCTTTTCCACGAACTCTCTCTTTTCCCTCTTTTCTGTCGCCTCTTTTCCCTGGTTTCCTTCCTTTCCACGAACTCTCTCTTTTCCCTCTTTTCTGTCGCCTGTCTCTTTTCCCTGGTTTCCTTCATTTCCACGAACTCTCTCTTTTCCCTCTTTTCTGTCGCTTGTCTCTTTCCCCTCTTTCTCCTCTTTCCCCTCTTTCCCCTCTTCTGTCTCTTCTCCCAGGTTTCCCTCCTTTCCACGAACTCTCTCTTTTCCTTCTGTTCCCTCCCTTGTCTCTTTCCATCTTTCCCCTGTCTTTTCTCTTTTCCCTCTTTTCCCTCTTTTCCCTCGCCTGTCTCTTTTGTCTCTTTTCCCACACCTGCCTCTTTTCCCGGGTTTCCCTCTTTTCAATGAACTCTCTCTTTTCCCTCTTTTCTGTCGCTTGTCTCTTTCCCTTCTTTTCCCTCTTTCCCCTCGCCTGTCTCTTCTCCATGGTTTCCCTCTTTTCCCTGAACTCTCTCTTTTCCCTCCTTTCCCTCCCTTGTCTCTTTTCCATCTTTCCCCTGTCTTGTCTCTTTTCCTGGTTTCCCTCTTTTCCCTCAAATCTCTGTTTTCCCACTTCCCCCTCTCATGTCTCTTTTCCCTGTTTTCCCTCAACTCTCTCTTTTCCCTCTTTCCCCATTTCCCGTTTCTTCTCCCTGGTTTCCCTCCTTTCCACGAACTCTCTCTTTTCCCTCTTTTCTCTCGCTTGTCTCTTTTACCTCTTTTCCCTCTTTCCCCTCACCTTTCTCTTCTCCCAGGTTTCCCTCTTTCCCACGAACTCTCTCTTTTCCCTCTTTTCTGTCGCCTGTCTCTTTCCCCTGGTTTCCTTCCTTTCCACGAACTCTCTCTTTTCCCTCTTTTCCGTCGCTTGTCTCTTTCCCCTCTTTCCCCTCGTTCCCCTCTTTCCCCTCTTCTGTCTCTTCTCCCAGGTTTCCCTCCTTTCCACGAACTCTCTCTTTTCCCTCTTTTCTGTCGCTTGTCTCTTTCCCCTCTTTCTCCTCTTTCCCCTCTTTCCCCTCTTCTGTCTCTTCTCCCAGGTTTCCCTCCTTTCCACGAACTCTCTCTTTTCCCTCTGTTCCCTCCCTTGTCTCTTTTCCATCTTTCCCCTGTCTTTTCTCTTTTCCCTGGTTTCCCTCGTTTCCCTCAACGCTCTCTTTTCCCACTTTCCCCCTCATGTCTCGATTCCCTATATAACCTCAACGCTCTCTTTCCCCACTTTTCCCTCTCATGTCTCTTTTCCCTGTATTCCCTCAACTCTCTCTTTTCCCTCCTTTCCGTCACCTGTCTCTATTCCCTGGTTTCCTTCCTTTCCACGAACTCTCTTTTCCCTCTTGTCTGTCGCTTGTCTCTTTCCCCTCTTTCTCGTCTTTCCCCTCTTTCCCCTCTTCTGTCTCTTCTCCCAGGTTTCCCTCTTTTCCACGAACTCTGTCTTTTCCCTCCTTTCCGTCACCTGTCTCTTTCCCCTGGTTTCCGTCTTTACCCTCAACTCTGTCTTTTCCCACTTTCCCCTCAACTCTGTTTTCCCACTTCCCCCTCTCATGTCTCTTTTCCCTGTATTCCCTCAACTCTATCTTTTCCCTCTTTTCCCCTTTCCCATCTCTTCTCCCTGGTTTCCCTCTTTTCCACGAACTCTCTCTTGTCCCTCGTTTCCGTCACCTGTCTCTTTTCCCCGGGTTCCTTCCTTTCCACGAACTCTCCCTTTTCCGTCTTTTCTGTCGCTTGGCTCTTTTACCTCTTTTCCCTCTTTTCCCTCGCCTGTCTCTTTTGTCTCTTTTCCCACACCTGCCTCTTTTCCCGGGTTTCCCTCTTTTCTATGAACTCTCTCTTTTCCCTCTTTTCTGTCGCTTGTCTCTTTCCCCTCTTTCTCCTCTTTCCCCTCTTTCCCCTCTTCTGTCTCTTTTCCCAGGTTTCCCTCTTTTCCACGAACTCTCTCTTTTCCCTCCTTTCTGTCGCGTCTTTCACCTCTTTTCCCTCTTTCCCCTCACCTGTCTCTTCTCCCAGGTTTCCCTCTTTTCCACGAACTCTGTCTTTCCCCCCCTTTCCGTCACCTGTCTCTTTTCCCGGGTTTCCCTCTTTTCCACGAACTCTCACTTTTCCCTCTTTTCTGTCGCGTCTTTCACCTCTTTTCCCTCTTTCCCCTCGCCTGTCTCTTCTCCATGGATTCCCTCTTTTCCACGAACTCTCTCTTTTCCCTCTTTTCTGTCGCCTGTCTCTTTTCCCTGGTTTCCTTCCTTTCCACGAGCTCTCTCTTTCCTCTCTTTTCTCTCGCTTGTCTCTTTTCCCTCTTTTCCCTCTTTTCCCTCTTTCCCTTCACCTGTCTCTTCTCCCAGGTTTCCCTCTTTTCCACAAACTCTCTCTTTTCCCTCCTTTCTGTCGCCTGTCTCTTTTCTCTGGATACCGTCTTTTCCATGAACCGTCTCTTGTCCCTCCTTTCCCTCCCTTGTCTCTTTTCCATCTTTCCCCCGTCTTTTCTCTTTTCCCTGGTCTCCCTCTTTCCCCTCAACTCTCTCTTTTCCTACTTTCCCCCTCATGTCTCTATTCCCTATATACCCTCAACGCTCTCTTTTCCCACTTTTCCCTCTCATGTCTATTTTTCCTGTATTCCCTCAACTCTCTCTTTTCCCTCTTTCCCCCTTTCCCGTCTCTTCTCCCTGCTTTCCCTCTTTTCCACGAACTCTCTCTTTCCCTCTTTTCTGTCACTTGTCTCTTTTACCTCTTTTCCCTTTTTCCCCTCGCCTGTCTCTTCTCCCTGGTTTCCCTCCTTTCCACGAACACTGTCTTTCCCCCCCTTTCCGTCACCTGTCTCTTTTCCCGGGCTTCCCTCTTTTCCACGAACTCTCTCTTTTCCCTCTTTTTTGTCGCGTCTTTCACCTCTTTTCCCTCTTTCCCCTCGCCTGTCTCTTCTCCATGGTTTCCCTCTTTTCCACGAACTCTCTCTTTTCCCTCTTTTCTGTCGCTTGTCTCTTTCCCCTCTTTCTCCTCTTTCCCCTCTTCTGTCTCTTCTCCCAGGTTTCCCTCTTTTCCACAAACTCTCTCTTTTCCCTCCTTTCCGTCACCTGTCTCTTTCCCCTGGTTTCCGTCTTTCCCCTCAACTCTGTCTTTTCCCACTTTCCCCTCAACTCTGTTTTCCCACTTCCCCCTCTCATGACTCTTTTCCCTGTTTTCCCTCAACTCTCTCTTTTCCCTCTTTCCCCCTTTCCCGTTTCTTCTCCCTGTTTTCCCTCCTTTCCACGAACTCTCTCTTTTCCCTCTTTTCTCTCGCTTGTCTCTTTTACCTCTTTTCCCTCTTTCCCCTCACCTTTCTCTTCTCCCAGGTTTCCCTCTTTCCCACGAACTCTCTCTTTTCCCTCTTTTCTGTCGCCTGTCTCTTCTCCCAGGTTTCCCTCCTTTCCACGTACTCTCTCTTTTCCCTCTTTTCTGTCGCTTGTCTCTTTCCCCTCTTTCTCCTCTTTCCCCTCTTTCCCCTCTTCTGTCTCTTCTCCCAGGTTTCCCTCCTTTCCACGAACTCTCTCTTTTCCCTCTGTTCCCTCCCTTGTCTCTTTTCCATCTTTCCCCTGTCTTTTCTCTTTTCCCTGGTTTCCCTCAACGCTCTCTTTTCCCACTTTCCCCCTCATGTCTCGATTCCCTATATAACCTCAACGCTCTCTTTCCCCACTTTTCCCTCTCATGTCTCTTTTCCCTGTATTCCCTCAACTCTCTCTTTTCCCTCCTTTCCGTCACCGGTCTCTTTCCCCTGGTTTCCGTCTTTCCCCTCAACTCTGTCTTTTCCCACTTTCACCTCAACTCTGTTTTCCCACTTCCCCCTCTCATGTCTCTTTTCCCTGTATTCCCTCAACTCTATCTTTTCCCTCTTTTCCCCTTTCCCATCTCTTCTCCCTGGTTTCCCTCTTTTCCATGAACTCTCTCTTTTCCCTCCTTTCTGTCACCTGTCTCTTTTCCCCGGGTTCCTTCCTTTCCACGAACTCTCCCTTTTCCCTCTTTTCTGTCGCTTGGCTCTTTTCCCTCTTTTCCCTCTTTCCCCTCGCCTGTCTCTTTTGTCTCTTTTCCCACACCTGCCTCTTTTCCCGGGTTTCCCTCTTTTCCATGAACTCTCTCTTTTCCCTCTTTTCTGTCATTTGTCTCTTTCCCCTCTTATCCCTCTTTCCCCTCGCCTGTCTCTTCTCCATGGTTTCCCTCTTTTCCACGAACTCTCTCTTTTCCCTCCTTTCCGTCACCTGTCTCTTTTCCATCTTTCCGTCTTTCCTCTCAACTCTCTCTTTTCCCACTTTCCCCTCAACTCCGTTTTCCCACTTTCCCCTGTCATGTCTCTTTTCCCTGTATTCCTGCAACTCTCCCTTTTCCCTCTTCCCCACACCTGTTTCTCTCACATATTTTCCCACACCTGCCTCATTTCCCTGGTCTCCCTCTTTTCCCTCCTTTCCCTCCCTTGTCTCTTTTCCCTCTTTTCCCTCTATCCCCTCGCCTGTCTCTACCGTCTCATTTCCCTCAACTCTCTCTTTTCCCTCTCCCCCCTTCCCTATCTCTTCTCCAGGGTTTCCCTCTTTTCCCTGAACTCTCTCTTTTCCCTCCTTTCCCTCCCTTGTCTCTTTTCCATCTTTCCCCTGTCTTGTCTCTTTTCCCTGGTTTCCCTCTTTTCCCTCAACTCTCTGTTTTCCCACTTCCCCCTCTCATGTCTCTTTTCCCTGAATTCCCTCAACTCTCTCTTTTCCCTCTTTTCCCCTTTCCCGTCTCTTCTCCCTGCTTCCCTCTTTTCCACGAACTCTCTCTTTTCCCTCTTTTCTCTCGCTTGTCTCTTTTACCTCTTTTCCCTCTTTCCCCTCTTTCCCCTCACATGTCTCTTCTCCGAGGTTTCCCTCTTTTCCACGAACTCTCTCTTTTCCCTCTTTTCTCTCGCTTGTCTCTTTTACCTCTTTTCCCTCTTTCCCCTCTTTCCCCTCACCTGTCTCTTCTCCCAGGTTTTCCTCTTTTCCACCAACTCTCTCTTTTCCCTCTCTTCTGTCGCGTCTTTCACCTCTTTTCCCTCTTTCCCCTCGCCTGTCTCTTTTCCCTGGTTTCCTTCCTTTCCACGAACTCTCTCTTTTCCCTCCTTTCCGTCACCTGTCTCTTTCCCCTGGTTTCCGTCTTTCCCCTCAACTCTTTCTTTTCCCACTTTCCCCTCAACTCTGTTTTCCCACTTCCCCCTCTCATGTCTCTTTTCCCTGTATTCCCTCAACTCTATCTTTTCCCTCTTTTCCCCTTTCCCATCTCTTCCCCCAGGTTTCCCTCTTTTCCACGAACTCTCTCTTTTCCCTCCTTTCCGTCACCTCTTTCCCCTGGTTTCCTTTTTTCCCCTCAACTCTGTCTTTTCCCACTTCCCCCTCTCATGTCTCTTTTCCCTGTATTCCCTCAACTCTATCTTTTCCCTCTTTTCCCCTTTCCCATCTCTTCTCCCTGGTTTCCCTCTTTTCCATGAACTCTCTCTTTTCCCTCCTTTCCGTCACCTGTCTCTTTTCCCCGGGTTCCTTCCTTTCCACGAACTCTCCGTTTTCCGTCTTTTCTGTCGCTTGGCTCTTTTCCCTCTTTTCCCTCTTTCCCCTCGCCTGTCTCTTTTGTCTCTTTCCCCACACCTGCCTCTTTTCCCGGGTTTCCCTCTTTTCAATGAACTCTCTCTTTTCCCTCCTTTCCGTCACCTGTCTCTTTCCCCTGGTTTCCGTCTTTCCTCTCAACTCTCTGTTTTCCCACTTTCCCCTCAACTCTGTTTTCCCACTATCCCCTCTCATGTCTCTTTTCCCTGTATTCCTGCAACTCTCCCTTTTCCCTCTTCCCCTCACCTGTTTCTCTCACATCTTCTCCCACACCTGCCTCATTTCCCTGGTCTCCCTCTTTTCCCTCCTTTCCCTCCCTTGTCTCTTTTCCCTCTTTTCCCTCTATCCCCTCGCCTGTCTCTAGCGTCTCATTTCCATCAACTCTCTCTTTTCCCTCTTCCCCCCTTCCATATCTCTTCTCCATGGTTTCCCTCTTTTCCCTGAATTCTCTCTTTTCCCTCCTTTCCCTCCCTTGTCTCTTTTCCATCTTTCCCCTGTCTACTCTATTTTCCCTGGTTTCCCTGGTTTCCCTCCTCTCTCTCTTTTCCCACTTTTCCCTCTCATGTCTCTTTTCCCTGTATTCCCTCAACTTTTCCCTCTTTTCCCTTTTCCCGTCTCTTCTCCCTGCTTTCCCTCTTTTCCACGAACTCTCTCTTTTCCCTCCTTTCTGTCACCTGTCTCTTTTCCCTGGATTCTGTCTTTTCCATGAACCCTCTCTTGCGCCTCCTTTCCCTCCCTTGTCTCTTTTCCATCTTTCCCCTCTCTTTTCTCTTTCCCCTGGTTTCTCTCTTTTCCCTCAACTCTCTTTTCCCACTTTCCCCTCAACTCTCTGTTCCCACCTTCCCCCTCATGTCTCTTTTCCCTGTATTGCCTCAACTCTATCCTTTCCCTCTTTTCCCCTTTCCCATCTCTTCTCCCTGGTTTCCCTCTTTTCCACGAACTCTCTCTTTTCCCTCCTTTCCGCCACCTGTTTTTTTCCCCGGATTTCCCTCTTTTTCTACGAACTCTCTCTTTTCCCTCTTTTCTGTCGCGTCTTTCACCTCTTTTCCCTCTTTCCCCTCGCCTGTCTCGTCTCCCAGGTTTCCCTCTTTTCCACGAACTCTCTCTTTTCCCTCTTTTCTGTCGCCTCTTTTCCCTGGTTTCCTTCCTTTCCACGAACTCTCTCTTTTCCCTCTTTTCTGTCGCCTGTCTCTTTTCCCTGGTTTCCTTCATTTCCACGAACTCTCTCTTTTCCCTCTTTTCTGTCGCTTGTCTCTTTCCCCTCTTTCTCCTCTTTCCCCTCTTTCCCCTCTTCTGTCTCTTCTCCCAGGTTTCCCTCCTTTCCACGAACTCTCTCTTTTCCTTCTGTTCCCTCCCTTGTCTCTTTTCCATCTTTCCCCTGTCTTTTCTCTTTTCCCTCTTTTCCCTCTTTTCCCTCGCCTGTCTCTTTTGTCTCTTTTCCCACACCTGCCTCTTTTCCCGGGTTTCCCTCTTTTCAATGAACTCTCTCTTTTCCCTCTTTTCTGTCGCTTGTCTCTTTCCCCTCTTTTCCCTTTTTCCCCTCGCCTGTCTCTTCTCCCTGGTTTCCCTCCTTTCCACGAACACTGTCTTTCCCCCCCTTTCCGTCACCTGTCTCTTTTCCCGGGCTTCCCTCTTTTCCACGAACTCTCTCTTTTCCCTCTTTTTTGTCGCGTCTTTCACCTCTTTTCCCTCTTTCCCCTCGCCTGTCTCTTCTCCATGGTTTCCCTCTTTTCCACGAACTCTCTCTTTTCCCTCTTTTCTGTCGCTTGTCTCTTTCCCCTCTTTCTCCTCTTTCCCCTCTTCTGTCTCTTCTCCCAGGTTTCCCTCTTTTCCACAAACTCTCTCTTTTCCCTCCTTTCCATCACCTGTCTCTTTCCCCTGGTTTCCGTCTTTCCCCTCAACTCTGTCTTTTCCCACTTTCCCCTCAACTCTGTTTTCCCACTTCCCCCTCTCATGTCTCTTTTCCCTGTATTCCCTCAACTCTATCTTTTCCCTCTTTTCCCCTTTCCCATCTCTTCTCCCTGGTTTCCCTCTTTTCCATGAACTCTCTCTTTTCCCTCCTTTCTGTCACCTGTCTCTTTTCCCTGGGTTCCTTCCTTTCCACGAACTCTCCCTTTTCCCTCTTTTCTGTCGCTTGTCTCTGTCCCCTCTTTTCCCTCTTTCCCCTCGCCTGTCTCTTCTCGATGGTTTCCCTCTTTTCCACGAACTCTCTCTTTTCCCTCCTTTCCGTCACCTGTCTCTTTTCCATCTTTCCGTCTTTCCTCTCAACTCTCTCTTTTCCCCCTTTCCCCTCAACTCTGTTTTCCCACTTTCCCCTCTCATGTCTCTTTTCCCTGTATTCCCACAACTCTCCCTTTTCCCTCTTCCCCTCACCTGTTTCTCTCACATCTTTTCCCACACCTGCCTCATTTCCCTGGTCTCCCTCTTTTCCCTCCTTTCCCTCCCTTGTCTCTTTTCCCTCTTTTCCCTCTATCCCCTCGCCTGTCTCTACCGTCTCATTTCCCTCAACTCTCTCTTTTCCCTCTTCCCCCCTTCCCTATCTCTTCTCCAGGGTTTCCCTCTTTTCCCTGAACTCTCTCTTTTCCCTCCTTTCCCTCCCTTGTCTCTTTTCCATCTTTCCCCTGTCTTGTCTCTTTTCCCTGGTTTCCCTCTTTTCCCTCAAATCTCTGTTTTCCCACTTCCCCCTCTCATGTCTCTTTTCCCTGTATTCCCTCAACTCTCTCTTTTCCCTCTTTCCCCCTTTCCCGTTTCTTCTCCCTGTTTTCCCTCCTGTCCACGAACTCTCTCTTTTCCCTCTTTTCTCTCGCTTGTCTCTTTTACCTCTTTTCCCTCTTTCCCCTCACCTTTCTCTTCTCCCAGGTTTCCCTCTTTCCCACGAACTCTCTCTTTTCCCTCTTTTCTGTCGCCTGTCTCTTCTCCCAGGTTTCCCTCCTTTCCACGAACTCTCTCTTTTCCCTCTTTTCTGTCGCTTGTCTCTTTTCCATCTTTCCCCTGTCTTGTCTCTTTTCCCTGGTTTCCCTCTTTTCCCTCAAATCTCTGTTTTCCCACTTCCCCCTCTCATGTCTCTTTTCCCTGTATTCCCTCAACTCTCTCTTTTCCCTCTTTCCCCCTTTCCCGTTTCTTCTCCCTGTTTTCCCTCCTTTCCACGAACTGTCTCTTTTCCCTCTTTTCTCTCGCTTGTCTCTTTCTCCTCTTTCCCCTCTTTCCCCTCTTCTGTCTCTTCTCCCAGGTTTCCCTCCTTTCCACGAACTCTCTCTTTTCCCTCTGTTCCCTCCCTTGTCTCTTTTCCATCTTTCCCCTGTCTTTTCTCTTTTCCCTGGTTTCCCTCGTTTCCCTCATCTCTCTCTTTTCCCACTTTCCCCCTCATGTCTCGATTCCCTATATACCCTCAACGCTCTCTTTTCCCACTTTTCCCTCTCATGTCTCTTTTCCCTGTTTTCCCTCAACTCCATCTTTTCCCTCTTTTCCCCTTTCCCGTCTCCTCTCCCTGCTTTCCCTCTTTTCCACGAACTCTCTCTTTTCCCTCCTATCCGTCACCTGTCTCTTTTACCTGGTTTCCTTCCTTTCCACGAACTCTCTCTTTTCCCTCTTGTCTGTCGCTTGTCTCTTTCCCCACTTTTCCCTCTTTCCCCTCGCCTGTCTCTTTTGTCTCTTTTCCCACACCTGCCTCTTTTCTCGGGTTTCCCTCTTTTCAATGAACTCTCCCATTTCCCTCTTTTCTGTCGCTTGACTCTTTTCCCTCTTTTCCCTATTTCCCCTCGCCTGTCTCTTTTGTCTCTTTTCCCAAACCTGCCTCTTTTCCCGGGTTTCCCTCTTTTCAATGAACTCTCTCTTTTCCCTCCTTTCCGTCACCTGTCTCTTTTCCCCAGTTTCCTTCCTTTCCACGAACTCTCTCTTTTCCCGCTTTTCTGTCGCTTGGCTCTTTTCCCTCTTTTCCCTCTTTCCCCTCGCCTGTCTCTTTTGTCTCTTTTCCCACACCTGCCTCTTTTCCCGGGTTTCCCTCTTTTCCATGAACTCTCTCTTTTCCCACTTTTCTGTCGCTTGTCTCTTTCCCCTCTTTTCCCTCTTTCCCCTCGCCTGTCTCTTCTCCATGGTTTCCCTCTTTTCCACGAACTCTCTCTTTTCCCTCCTTTCCGTCACCTGTCTCTTTTCCATCTTTCCGTCTTTCCTCTCAACTCTCTCTTTTCCCACTTTCCCCTCAACTCTGTTTTCCCACTTTCCCCTCTCATGTCTCTTTTCCCTGTATTCCTTCAACTCTCTCTTTTCCCTCTTTCCCCCTTTCCCGTTTCTTCTCCCTGGTTAACCTCCTTTCCACGAACTCTCTCTTCTCCCTCTTTTATCTCGCTCGTCTCTTTTACCTCTTTTCCCTCTTTCCCCTCACTTGTCTCTTCTCCCAGGTTTCTCTCGTTTCCACGAACTCTCTCTTTTCCCTCTTTTCTGTCGCGTCTTTCACCTCTTTTCCATCTTTCCCCTCGCCTGTCTCTTGTCCATGGTTTCCCTCTTTTCCACGAACTCTCTCTTTTCCCTCCTTTCCGTCACCTGTCTCTTTCCCCCGGGTTCCTTCCTTTCCACGAACTCTCTCTTTTCCCTCTTTTCTGTCGTTTGTCTCTTTCCCCTCTTATCCCTCTTTCCCCTCGCCTGTCTCTTCTCCATGGTTTCCATCTTTTCCACGAACTCTCTCTTTTCCCTCCTTTCCGTCACCTGTCTCTTTTCCATCTTTCCGTCTTTCCTCTCAACTCTCTCTTTTCCCACTTTCCCCTCAACTCTGTTTTCCCACTTTCCCCTCTCATGTCTCTTTTCCCTGTATTCCGGCAACTCTCCCTTTTCCCTCTTCCCCTCACCTGTTTCTCTCACATCTTTCCCCACACCTGCCTCATTTCCCTGGTCTCCCTCTTTTCCCTCCTTTCCCTCCCTTGTCTCTTTTCCCTCTTTTCCCTCTATCCCCTCGCCTGTCTCTACCGTCTCATTTCCCTCAACTCTCTCTTTTCCCTCTTCCCCCCTTCCCTATCTCTTCTCCAGGGTTTCCCTCTTTTCCCTGAACTCTCTCTTTCCCCTCCTTTCCCTCCCTTGTCTCTTTTCCATCTTTCCCCTGTCTTGTCTCTTTTCCCTGGTTTCCCTCTTTTCCCTCAACTCTCTGTTTTCCCACTTCCCCCTCTCATGTCTCTTTTCCCTCTATTCCCTCAACTCTCTCTTTTCCCTCTTTCCCCCTTTCCCGTTTCTTCTCCCTGGTTTCCCTCCTTTCCACGAACTCTCTCTTTTCCCTCTTTTCTCTCTCTTGTCTCTTTTACCTCTTTTCCCTCTTTCCCCTCACCTGTCTCTTCTCCCAGGTTTCCCTCTTTTCCACGAACTCTGTCTTTTCCCCCCTTTCCGTCACCTGTCTCTTTTCCCGGGTTTCCCTCTTTTCCACGAACTCTCACTTTTCCCTCTTTTCTGTCACGTCTTTCACCTCTTTTCCCTCTTTCCCCTCGCCTGTCTCTTCTCCATGGATTCCCTCTTTTCCACGAACTCTCTCTTTTCCCTCTTTTCTGTCGCCTGTCTCTTTTCCCTGGTTTCCTTCCTTTCCACGAGCTCTCTCTTTCCTCTCTTTTCTCTCGCTTGTCTCTTTTCCCTCTTTTCCCTCTTTTCCCTCTTTCCCCTCACCTGTCTCTTCTCCCAGGTTTCCCTCTTTTCCACAAACTCTCTCTTTTCCCTCCTTTCTGTCGCCTGTCTCTTTTCCCTGGATACCGTCTTTTCCATGAACCGTCTCTTGTCCCTCCTTTCCCTCCCTTGTCTCTTTTCCATCTTTCCCCCATCTTTTCTCTTTTCCGTGGTTTCCCTCTTTTCCCTCAACTCTCTCTTTTCCCACTTTCCCCCTCATGTATATTTTTCTTGTATTCCCTCAACTCTCTCTTTTCCCTCTTTTCCCCTTTCCCGTCTCTTCTCCCTGCTTTCCCTCTTTTCCACGAACTCTCTCTTTCCCTCTTTTCTGTCACTTGTCTCTTTCCCCTCTTTTCCCTTTTTCCCCTCGCCTGTCTCTTCTCCCTGGTTTCCCTCCTTTCCACGAACACTGTCTTTCCCCCCCTTTCCGTCACCTGTCTCTTTTCCCGGGCTTCCCTCTTTTCCACGAACTCTCTCTTTTCCCTCTTATCGCGTCTTTCACCTCTTTTCCCTCTTTCCCCTCGCCTGTCTCTTCTCCATGGTTTCCCTCTTTTCCACGAACTCTCTCTTTTCCCTCTTTTCTGTCGCTTGTCTCTTTCCCCTTTTTTCCCGCTTTCCCCTCGCCTGTCTCTTCTCCCTGGGTTCCCTCTTTTCCACGAACTCTCTCTTTTCCCTCCTTTCCGTCACCTGTCTCTTTTCCATCTTTCCGTCTTTCCTCTCAACTCTCTCTTTTCCCACTTTCCCCTCAACTCTGTTTTCCCACTTTCCCCTGTCATGTCTCTTTTCCCTGTATTCCGGCAACTCTCCCTTTTCCCTCTTCCCCTCACCTGTTTCTCTCACATATTTTCCCACACCTGCCTCATTTCCCTGGTCTCCCTCTTTTCCCTCTTTCCCCTCGCCTGTCTCTTCTCCATGGTTTCCCTCTTTTCCACGAACTCTCTCTTTTCCCTCCTTTCCGTCACCTGTCTCTTTTCCATCTTTCCGTCTTTCCTCTCAACTCTCTCTTTTCCCACTTTCCCCTCAACTCTGTTTTCCCACTTTCCCCTCTCATGTCTCTTTTCCCTGTATTCCTTCAACTCTCTCTTTTCCCTCTTTCCCCCCTTCCCGTTTCTTCTCCCTGGTTTCCCTCCTTTCCACGAACTCTCTCTTCTCCCTCTTTTATCTCGCTCGTCTCTTTTACCTCTTTTCCCTCTTTCCCCTCACTTGTCTCTTCTCCCAGGTTTCTCTCGTTTCCACGAACTCTCTCTTTTCCCTCTTTTCTGTCGCGTCTTTCACCTCTTTTCCATCTTTCCCCTCGCCTGTCTCTTGTCCATGGTTTCCCTCTTTTCCACGAACTCTCCCTTTTCCCTCCTTTCCGTCACCTGTCTCTTTTCCCCGGGTTCCTTCCTTTCCACGAACTCTCTCTTTTCCCTCTTTTCTGTCGTTTGTCTCTTTCCCCTCTTTTCCCTCTTTCCCCTCGCCTGTCTCTTCTCCATGGTTTCCATCTTTTCCACGAACTCTCTCTTTTCCCTCCTTTCCGTCACCTGTCTCTTTTCCATCTTTCCGTCTTGCCTCTCAACTCTCTCTTTTCCCACTTTCCCCTCAACTCTGTTTTCCCACTTTCCCCTCTCATGTCTCTTTTCCCTGTATTCCCACAACTCTCCCTTTTCCCTCTTCCCCTCACCTGTTTCTCTCACATCTTTTCCCACACCTGCCTCATTTCCCTGGTCTCCCTCTTTTCCCTCCTTTCCCTCCCTTGTCTCTTTTCCCTCTTTTCCCTCTATCCCCTCGCCTGTCTCTACCGTCTCATTTCCCTCAACTCTCTATTTTCCCTCTTCTCCCCTTCCCTATCTCTTCTCCAGGGTTTCCCTCTTTTCCCTGAACTCTCTCTTTTCCCTCCTTTCCCTCCCTTGTCTCTTTTCCATCTTTCCCCTGTCTTGTCTCTTTTCCCTGGTTTCCCTCTTTTCCCTCAACTCTCTGTTTTCCCACTTCCCCCTCTCATGTCTCTTTTCCCTGTATTCCCTCAACTCTCTCTTTTCCCTCTTTCCCCCTTTCCCGTTTCTTCTCCCTGGTTTCCCTCCTTTCCACGAACTCTCTCTTTTCCCTCTTTTCTCTCTCTTGTCTCTTTTACCTCTTTTCCCTCTTTCCCCTCACCTGTCTCTTCTCCCAGGTTTCCCTCTTTTCCACGAACACTGTCTTTTCCCCCCTTTCCGTCACCTTTCTCTTTTCCCGGGTTTCCCTCTTTTCCACGAACTCTCTCTTTTCCCTCTTTTCTGCCGCGTCTTTCACCTCTTTTCCCTCTTTCCCCTCGCCTGTCTCTTCTCCATGGTTTCCCTCTTTTCCACGAACTCTCTCTTTTCCCTCTTTTCTGTCGCCTCTTTTCCCTGGTTTCCCTCTTTTCCCTCAACTCTCTGTTTTCCCACTTCCCCCTCTCATGTCTCTTTTCCCTGTATTCCCTCACCTCTATCTTTTCCCTCTTTTCCCCTTTCCCATCTCTTCTCCCTGGTTTCCCTCTTTTCCACGAACTCTCTCTTGTCCCTCGTTTCCGTCACCTGTCTCTTTTCCCCGGGTTCCTTCCTTTCCACGAACTCTCCCTTTTCCGTCTTTTCTGTCGCTTGGCTCTTTTCCCTCTTTTCCCTCTTTTCCCTCGCCTGTCTCTTTTGTCTCTTTTCCCACACCTGCCTCTTTTCCCGGGTTTCCCTCTTTTCAATGAACTCTCTCTTTTCCCTCTTTTCTGTCGCTTGTCTCTTTCCCCTCTTTTCCCTCTTTCCCCTCGCCTGTCTCTTTTCCCAGGTTTCCCTCTTTTCCACGAGCATTGTCTTTTCCCCCCTTTCCGTCACCCATCTCTTTTCCCGGGTTTCCCTCTTTTCAATGAACTCTCTCTTTTCCCTCTTCTCTGTCGCTTGTCTCTTTCCCCTCTTTTCCCTCGCCTGTCTCGTCTCCATGGTTTCCCTCTTTTCCACGAACTCTCTCTTTTCCCTCTTTTCTGTCGCTTGGCTCTTTTCCCTCTTTTCCCTCTTTCCCCTCGCCTGTCTCTTTTGTCTCTTTTCCCACACCTGCCTCTTTTCCCGGGTTTCCCTCTTATCAATGAACTCTCTCTTTTCCCTCTTTTCTGTCGCTTGGCTCTTTCCCCTCTTTTCACTCTTTCCCCTCGCCTGTCTCTTCTCCATGGTTTCCCTCTTTTCCACGAACTCTCTCTTTTCCCTCCTTTCCGTCACCTATCTCTTTTCCATCTTTCCGTCTTTCCTCTCAACTCTCTCTTTTCCCACTTTCCCCTCAACTCTGTTTTCCCACTTTCCCCTCTCATGTCTCTTTTCCCTGTATTCCTGCAACTCTCCCTTTTCCCTCTTCCCCTCACCTGTTTCTCTCACATCTTTTCCCACACCTGCCTCATTTCCCTGGTCTCCCTCTTTTCCCTCCTTTCCCTCCCTTGTCTCTTTTCCCTCTTTTCCCTCTATCCCCTCGCCTGTCTCTACCGTCTCATTTCCCTCAACTCTCTCTTTTCCCTCTTCCCCCCTTCCCTATCTCTTCTCCATGGTTTCCCTGTTTTCCCTGAACTCTCTCTTTTCCCTCCTTTCCCTCCCTTGTCTCTTTTCCATCTTTCCCCTGTCTTGTCTCTTTTCCCTGGTTTCCCTCTTTTCCCTCAACGCTCTCTTTTCCCACTTCCCGCTCTCATGTCTCTTTTCCATGTATTCCCTCAACTCCATCTTTTCCCTCTTTTCCCCTTTCCCGTCTCCTCTCCCTGCTTTCCCTCTTTTCCACGAACTCTCTCTTTTCCCTCCTATCCGTCACCTGTCTCTTTTACCTGGTTTCCTTCCTTTCCACGAACTCTCTCTTTTCCCTCTTGTCTGTCGCTTGTCTCTTTCCCCACTTTTCCCTCTTTCCCCTCGCCTGTCTCTTCTCCATGGTTTCCCTCTTTTCCACGAACTCTCTCTTTTCCCTCTTTTCTGTCGCCTCTTTCCCCTGGTTTCCTTCCTTTCCACGAACTCTCTCTTTTCCCTCTTTTCCGTCGCTTGTCTCTTTCCCCTCTTTCCCCTCGTTCCCCTCTTTCCCCTCTTCTGTCGCTTCTCCCAGGTTTCCCTCCTTTCCACGAACTCTGTCTTTTCCCGCTGTTCCCTCCCTTGACTCTTTTCCATCTTTCCCCTGTCTTTTCTCTTTTCCCTGGTTTCCCTCGTTTCCCTCATCTCTCTCTTTTCCCACTTTCCCCCTCATGTCTCGATTCCCTATATAGCCTCAACGCTCTCTTTTCCCACTTTTCCCTCTCATGTCTCTTTTCCCTGTATTCCCTCAACTCTCTCTTTTCCCCCTTTTCCCCTTTCCCGTCTCTTCTCCCTGCTTTCCTCTTTTCCACAAACTCTCTCTTTTCCCTCTTTTCTCTCGCTTGTCTCTTTCCCCTCTTTTCCCTCTTTCCCCTCTTTCCCCTCACCTGTCTCTTCTCCCTGCTTTCCCTCTTTTCCACAAACTCTCTCTTTTCCCTCCTTTCTGTCACCTGTCTCTTTTCCCTGGATTCCGTCTTTTCCATGAACCCTCTCTTGCGCCTCCTTTCACTCCCTTGTCTCTTTTCCATCTTTCCCCTCTCTTTTCTCTTTCCCCTGGTTTCCCTCTTTTCCGTCAACTCTCTTTTCCCACTTTCCCCTCAACTCTGTGTTCCCAACTTCCCCCTCATGTCTCTTTTCCCTGTATTTCCTCAACTCTCTGTTTTCCCACTTTTCCCCTTTTCCGTCTCTTCTCCCTGGTTTCCCTCTTTTACACGAACTCTCTCTTTCCCCTCCTTTCCGTCACCTGTCTCTTTTCCCGGGTTTCCGTCTTTTCCATGAACCCTCTCTTTTCCCTCCCTTGTCTCTTTTCCCTCTTTTCCCTCTATCCCCTCGCCTGTCTCTACCGTCTCATTTCCCTCAACTCTCTCTTTTCCCTCTCCCCCCCTTCCCTATCTCTTCTCCATGGTTTCCCTCTTTTACACGAACTCTCTCTTTTCCCTCCTTTCCCTCCCTTGTCTCTTTTCCATCTTTCCCCTGTCTTTTCTCTTTTCCCTGGTTTCCCTCGTTTCCCTCAACTCTCTCTTTTCCCACTTTCCCCCTCATGCCTCTATTCCCTATATACCCTCAACGCTCTCTTTTCCCACTTTTCCCTCTCATGTGTCTTTTTCCTGTATTCCCTCAACTTTTCCCTCTTTTCCCTTTTCCCGTCTCTTCTCCCTGCTTTCCCTCTTTTCCACGAACTCTCTCTTTTCCCTCCTTTCTGTCACCTGTCTCTTTTCCCTGGATTCCGTCTTTTCCATGAACCCTCTCTTGCGCCTCCTTTCCCTCCCTTGTCTCTTTTCCATCTTTCCCCTCTCTTTTCTCTTTCCCCTGGTTTCTCTCTTTTCCCTCAACTCTCTTTTCCCACTTTCCCCTCAACTCTCTGTTCCCACCTTCCCCCTCATGTCTCTTTTCCCTGTATTGCCTCAACTCTATCCTTTCCCTCTTTTCCCCTTTCCCATCTCTTCTCCCTGGTTTCCCTCTTTTCCACGAACTCTCTCTTTTCCCTCCTTTCCGTCACCTGTCTCTTTTCCCCGGTTTCCATCTTTTCAATGAACCCTATCTTTTCCCTCCCTTGTCTCTTTTACCTCTTTTCCCTCTATCCCCTCGCCTGTCTCTACCGCCTCTTTTCCCTCAACTCTCTCTTTTCCCTCTTTTACCCTTTCCCGTCTCTTTCCCCTGGTGTCCCTCTTTTCCTGAAACTCTCTCTTTTTAGCTCTTTTATCTCATGTCTCTTTCCCCTGGTTACCCTATTTTCCCTCAACTCTCTCTTTTCCCTCCTTTCCGCCTCCTGTTTTTTTCCCCGGATTTCCCTCTTTTCTACGAACTCTCTCTTTTCCCTCTTTTCTGTCGCGTCTTTCACCTCTTTTCCCTCTTTCCCCTCGCCTCTCTCGTCTCCCAGGTTTCCCTCTTTTCCACGAACTCTCTCTTTTCCCTCTTTTCTGTCGCCTGTCTCTTTTCCCTGGTTTCCTTCCTTTCCACGAACTCTCTCTTTTCCCTCTTTTCCGTCGCTTGTCTCTTTCCCCTCTTTCTCCTCTTTCCCCTCTTTCCCCTCTTCTGTCTCTTCTCCCAGGTTTCCCTCCTTTCCACGAACTCTCTCTTTTCCCTCTGTTCCCTCCCTTGTCTCTTTTCCATCTTTCCCCTGTCTTTTCTCTTTTCCCTGGTTTCCCTCGTTTCCCTCAACGCTCTCTTTTCCCACTTTCCCCCTCATGTCTCGATTCCCTATATAACCTCAACGCTCTCTTTCCCCACTTTTCCCTCTCATGTCTCTTTTCCCTGTATTCCCTCAACTCTCTCTTTTCCCTCCTTTCCGTCACCTGTCTCTTTTCCCTGGTTTCCTTCCTTTCCACGAACTCTCTTTTCCCTCTTGTCTGTCGCTTGTCTCTTTCCCCTCTTTCTCGTCTTTCCCCTCTTTCCCCTCTTCTGTCTCTTCTCCCAGGTTTCCCTCTTTTCCATGAACTCTCTCTTTTCCCTCCTTTCCGTCACCTGTCTCTTTCCCCTCTTTTCCCTCGCCTGTCTCGTCTCCATGGTTTCCCTCTTTTCCACGAACTCTCTCTTTTCCCTCTTTTCTGTCGCTTGTCTCTTTCCCCTCTTTTCCCTCTTTCCCCTCGCCTGTCTCTTCTCCATGGTTTCCATCTTTTCCACGAACTCTCTCTTTTCCCTCCTTTCCATCACCTGTCTCTTTTCCACCTTTCCGTCTTTCCTCTCAACTCTCTCTTTTCCCACTTTCCCCTCAACTCTGTTTTCCCACTTTCCCCTCTCATGTCTCTTTTCCCTGTATTCCGGCAACTCTCCCTTTTCCCTCTTCCCCTCACCTGTTTCTCTCACATCTTTCCCCACACCTGCCTCATTTCCCTGGTCTCCCTCTTTTCCCTCCTTTCCCTCCCTTGTCTCTTTTCCCTCTTTTCCCTCTATCCCCTCGCCTGTCTCTACCGTCTCATTTCCCTCAACTCTCTCTTTTCCCTCTTCCCCCCTTCCCTATCTCTTCTCCAGGGTTTCCCTCTTTTCCCTGAACTCTCTCTTTTCCCTCCTTTCCCTCCCTTGTCTCTTTTCCATCTTTCCCCTGTCTTGTCTCTTTTCCCTGGTTTCCCTCTTTTCCCTCAACTCTCTGTTTTCCCACTTCCCCCTCTCATGTCTCTTTTCCCTGTATTCCCTCAACTCTCTCTTTTCCCTCTTTCCCCCTTTCCCGTTTCTTCTCCCTGGTTTCCCTCCTTTCCACGAACTCTCTCTTTTCCCTCTTTTCTCTCTCTTGTCTCTTTTACCTCTTTTCCCTCTTTCCCCTCACCTGTCTCTTCTCCCAGGTTTCCCTCTTTTCCACGAACTCTCACTTTTCCCTCTTTTCTGTCGCGTCTTTCACCTCTTTTCCCTATTTCCCCTCGCCTGTCTCTTCTCCATGGATTCCCTCTTTTCCACGAACTCTCTCTTTTCCCTCCTTTCCGTCACCTGTCTCTTTTCCATCTTTCCGTCTTTCCTCTCAACTCTCTCTTTTCCCACTTTCCCCTCAACTCTGTTTTCTCACTTTCCCCTCTCATGTCTCTTTTCCCTGTATTCCCTCAACTCTCTCTTTTCCCTCCTTTCCGTCACCTGTCTCTTTTCCCTGGTTTCCTTCCTTTCCACGAACTCTCTTTTCCCTCTTGTCTGTCGCTTGTCTCTTTCCCCTCTTTCTCGTCTTTCCCCTCTTTCCCCTCTTCTGTCTCTTCTCCCAGGTTTCCCTCTTTTCCATGAACTCTCTCTTTTCCCTCCTTTCCGTCACCTGTCTCTTTCCCCTCTTTTCCCTCGCCTGTCTCGTCTCCATGGTTTCCCTCTTTTCCACGAACTCTCTCTTTTCCCTCTTTTCTGTCGCTTGTCTCTTTCCCCTCTTTTCCCTCTTTCCCCTCGCCTGTCTCTTCTCCATGGTTTCCATCTTTTCCACGAACTCCCTCTTTTCCCTCCTTTCCGTCACCTGTCTCTTTTCCACCTTTCCGTCTTTCCTCTCAACTCTCTCTTTTCCCACTTTCCCCTCAACTCTGTTTTCCCACTTTCCCCTCTCATGTCTCTTTTCCCTGTATTCCGGCAACTCTCCCTTTTCCCTCTTCCCCTCACCTGTTTCTCTCACATCTTTCCCCACACCTGCCTCATTTCCCTGGTCTCCCTCTTTTCCCAATTTTCCCTCCCTTGTCTCTTTTCCCTCTTTTCCCTCTATCCCCTCGCCTGTCTCTACCGTCTCATTTCCCTCAACTCTCTCTTTTCCCTCTTCCCCCCTTCCCTATCTCTTCTCCAGGGTTTCCCTCTTTTCCCTGAACTCTCTCTTTTCCCTCCTTTCCCTCCCTTGTCTCTTTTCCATCTTTCCCCTGTCTTGTCTCTTTTCCCTGGTTTCCCTCTTTTCCCTCAACTCTCTGTTTTCCCACTTCCCCCTCTCATGTCTCTTTTCCCTGTATTCCCTCAACTCTCTCTTTTCCCTCTTTCCCCCTTTCCCGTTTCTTCTCCCTGGTTTCCCTCCTTTCCACGAACTCTCTCTTTTCCCTCTTTTCTCTCTCTTGTCTCTTTTACGTCTTTTCCCTCTTTCCCCTCACCTGTCTCTTTTCCCGGGTTTCCCTCTTTTCCACGAACTCTCTCTTTTCCCTCTTTTCTGTCGCCTGTCTCTTTTCCCTGGTTTCCTTCCTTTCCACGAGCTCTCTCTTTCCTCTCTTTTCTCTCGCTTGTCTCTTTTCACTCTTTTCCCTTTTTCCCCTCTTTCCCCTCACCTGTCTCTTCTCCCAGGTTTCCCTCTTTTCCACAAATTCACTATTTTCCCTCCTTTCTGTCGCCTGTCTCTTTTCCCTGGATACCGTCTTTTCCATGAACCGTCTCTTGTCCCTCCTTTCCCTCCCTTGTCTCTTTTCCATCTTTCCCGTCTTTTCTCTTTTCCCTGGTTTCCCTCTTTTCCCTCAACTCTCTCTTTTCCCACTTTCCCCCTCATGTCTCTATTCCCTATATACCCTCAACGCTCTCTTTTCCCACTTTTCCCCTTTCCCCCTTTCCCGTCTCTTCTCCCAGGTTTCCCTCTTTTCCATGAACTCTCTCTTTCCCTCTTTTCTGTCACTTGTCTCTTTCCCGTCTTTTCCCTTTTTCCCCTCGCCTGTCTCTTCTCCCTGGTTTCCCTCCTTTCCACGAACACTGTCTTTCCCCCCCTTTCCGTCACCTGTCTCTTTTCCCGGGTTTCCCTCTTTTCCACGAACTCTCACTTTTCCCTCTTTTCTGTCACGTCTTTCACCTCTTTTCCCTCTTTCCCCTCGCCTGTCTCTTCTCCATGGATTCCCTCTTTTCCACGAACTCTCTCTTTTCCCTCTTTTCTGTCGCCTGTCTCTTTTCCCTGGTTTCCTTCCTTTCCACGAGCTCTCTCTTTCCTCTCTTTTCTCTCGCTTGTCTCTTTTCCCTCTTTTCCCTCTTTTCCCTCTTTCCCCTCTTTCCCCTCACCTGTCTCTTCTCCCAGGTTTCCCTCTTTTCCACAAACTCTCTCTTTTCCCTCCTTTCTGTCGCCTGTCTCTTTTCCCTGGATACCGTCTTTTCCATGAACCGTCTCTTGTCCCTCCTTTCCCTCCCTTGTCTCTTTTCCATCTTTCCCCCATCTTTTCTCTTTTCCCTGGTTTTCCTCTTTTCCCTCAACGCTCTCTTTTCCCACTTTTCCCTCTCATGTCTATTTTTCCTGTATTCCCTCAACTCTCTCTTTTCCCTCTTTTCCCCTTTCCCGTCTCTTCTCCCTGCTTTCCCTCTTTTCCACGAACTCTCTCTTTCCCTCTTTTCTGTCACTTGTCTCTTTCCCCTCTTTTCCCTTTTTCCCCTCGCCTGTCTCTTCTCCCTGGTTTCCCTCCTTTCCACGAACACTGTCTTTCCCCCACTTTCCGTCACCTGTCTCTTTTCCCGGGCTTCCCTCTTTTCCACGAACTCTCTCTTTTCCCTCTTGTCGCGTCTTTCACCTCTTTTCCCTCTTTCCCCTCGCCTGTCTCTTCTCCATGGCTTCCCTCTTTTCCACGAACTCTCACTTTTCCCTCTTTTCTGTCGCTTGTCTCTTTCCCCTTTTTTCCCTCTTTCCCCTCGCCTGTCTCTTCTCCCTGGGTTCCCTCTTTTCCATGAACTCTCTCTTTTCCCTCCTTTCCGTCACCTGTCTCTTTTCCATCTTTCCGTCTTTCCTCTCAACTCTCTCTTTTCCCACTTTCCCCTCAACTCTGTTTTCCCACTTTCCCCTCTCATGTCTCTTTTCCCTGTATTCCTCCATCTCTCCCTTTTCCCTCTTCCCCTCACCTGTTTCTCTCACATATTTTCCCACACCTGCCTCATTTCCCTGGTCTCCCTCTTTTCCCTCTTTCCCCTCGCCTGTCTCTTCTCCATGGTTTCCCTCTTTTCCACGAACTCTCTCTTTTCCCTGCTTTCCGTCACCTGTCTCTTTTCCATCTTTCCGTCTTTCCTCTCAACTCTCTCTTTTCCCACTTTCCCCTCAACTCTGTTTTCCCACTTTCCCCTCTCATGTCTCTTTTCCCTGTATTCCTGCAACTCTCCCTTTTCCCTCTTCCCCTCACCTGTTTCTCTCACATCTTTTCCCACACCTTCCTCATTTCCCTGGTCTCCCTCTTTTCCCTCCTTTCCCTCCCTTGTCTCTTTTCCCTCTTTTCCCTCTATCCCCTCGCCTGTCTCTACCGTCTCATTTCCCTCAACTCTCTCTTTTCCCTCTTCCCCCCTTCCCTATCTCTTCTCCAGGGTTTCCCTCGTTTCCCTGAACTCTCTCTTTTCCCTCCTTTCCCTCCCTTGTCTCTTTTCCATCTTTCCCCTGTCTTGTCTCTTTTCCCTGGTTTCCCTCTTTTCCCTCAACTCTCTGTTTTCCCACTTCCCCCTCTCATGTCTCTTTTCCCTGTATTCCCTCACCTCTATCTTTCCCCTCTTTTCCCCTTTCCCATCTCTTCTCCCTGGTTTCCCTCTTTTCCACGAACTCTCTCTTGTCCCTCGTTTCCGTCACCTGTCTCTTTTCCCCGGGTTCCTTCCTTTCCACGAACTCTCCCTTTTCCGTCTTTTCTGTCGCTTGGCTCTTTTCCCTCTTTTCCCTCTTTTCCCTCGCCTGTCTCTTTTGTCTCTTTTCCCACACCTGCCTCTTTTCCCGGGTTTCCCTCTTTTCAATGAACTCTCTCTTTTCCCTCTTTTCTGTCGCTTGTCTCTTTCCCCTCTTTTCCCTCTTTCCCCTCGCCTGTCTCTTTTCCCAGGTTTCCCTCTTTTCCACGAGCATTGTCTTTTCCCCCCTTTCCGTCACCCATCTCTTTTCCCGGGTTTCCCTCTTTTCAATGAACTCTCTCTTTTCCCTCTTCTCTGTCGCTTGTCTCTTTCCCCTCTTTTCCCTCGCCTGTCTCATCTCCATGGTTTCCCTCTTTTCCACGAACTCTCTCTTTTCCCTCTTTTCTGTCGCTTGGCTCTTTTCCCTCTTTTCCCTCTTTCCCCTCGCCTGTCTCTTTTGTCTCTTTTCCCACACCTGCCTCTTTTCCCGGGTTTCCCTCTTTTCCATGAACTCTCTCTTTTCCCTCTTTTCTGTCGCTTGTCTCTTTCCCCTCTTTTCCCTCTTTCCCCTCGCCTGTCTCTTCTCCATGGTTTCCCTCTTTTCCACGAACTCTCTCTTTTCCCTCCTTTCCGTCACCTGTCTCTTTTCCATCTTTCCGTCTTTCCTCTCAACTCTCTCTTTTCCCACTTTCCCCTCAACTCTGTTTTCCCACTTTCCCCTCTCATGTCTCTTTTCCCTGTATTCCTTCAACTCTCTCTTTTCCCTCTTTCCCCCTTTCCCGTTTCTTCTCCCTGGTTAACCTCCTTTCCACGAACTCTCTCTTCTCCCTCTTTTATCTCGCTCGTCTCTTTTACCTCTTTTCCCTCTTTCCCCTCACTTGTCTCTTCTCCCAGGTTTCTCTCGTTTCCACGAACTCTCTCTTTTCCCTCTTTTCTGTCGCGTCTTTCACCTCTTTTCCATCTTTCCCCTCGCCTGTCTCTTGTCCATGGTTTCCCTCTTTTCCACGAACTCTCTCTTTTCCCTCCTTTCCGTCACCTGTCTCTTTCCCCCGGGTTCCTTCCTTTCCACGAACTCTCTCTTTTCCCTCTTTTCTGTCGTTTGTCTCTTTCCCCTCTTATCCCTCTTTCCCCTCGCCTGTCTCTTCTCCATGGTTTCCATCTTTTCCACGAACTCTCTCTTTTCCCTCCTTTCCGTCACCTGTCTCTTTTCCATCTTTCCGTCTTTCCTCTCAACTCTCTCTTTTCCCACTTTCCCCTCAACTCTGTTTTCCCACTTTCCCCTCTCATGTCTCTTTTCCCTGTATTCCGGCAACTCTCCCTTTTCCCTCTTCCCCTCACCTGTTTCTCTCACATCTTTTCCCACACCTGCCTCATTTCCCTGGTCTCCCTCTTTTCCCTCCTTTCCCTCCCTTGTCTCTTTTCCCTCTTTTCCCTCTATCCCCTCGCCTGTCTCTACCGTCTCATTTCCCTCAACTCTCTCTTTTCCCTCTTCCCCCCTTCCCTATCTCTTCTCCAGGGTTTCCCTCTTTTCCCTGAACTCTCTCTTTTCCCTCCTTTCCCTCCCTTGTCTCTTTTCCATCTTTCCCCTGTCTTGTCTCTTTTCCCTGGTTTCCCTCTTTTCCCTCAACTCTCTGTTTTCCCACTTCCCCCTCTCATGTCTCTTTTCCCTGTATTCCCTCAACTCTCTCTTTTCCCTCTTTCCCCCTTTCCCGTTTCTTCTCCCTGGTTTCCCCCCTTTCCACGAACTCTCTCTTTTCCCTCTTTTCTCTCTCTTGTCTCTTTTACCTCTTTTCCCTCTTTCCCCTCACCTGTCTCTTCTCCCAGGTTTCCCTCTTTTCCACGAACACTGTCTTTTCCCCCCTTTCCGTCACCTGTCTCTTTTCCCGGGTTTCCCTCTTTTCCACGAACTCTCTCTTTTCCCTCTTTTCTGTCGCGTCTTTCACCTCTTTTCCCTCTTTCCCCTCGCCTGTCTCTTCTCCATGGTTTCCCTCTTTTCCACGAACTCTCTCTTTTCCCTCTTTTCTGTCGCCTCTTTTCCCTGGTTTCCTTCCTTTCCACGAACTCTCTCTTTTCCCTCTTTTCCGTCGCTTGTCTCTTTCCCCTCTTTCCCCTCGTTCCCCTCTTTCCCCTCTTCTGTCGCTTCTCCCAGGTTTCCCTCCTTTCCACGAACTCTCTCTTTTCCCGCTGTTCCCTCCCTTGACTCTTTTCCATCTTTCCCCTGCCTTTATCTTTTCCCTGGTTTCCCTCGTTTCCCTCATCTCTCTCTTTTCCCACTTTCCCCCTCATGTCTCGATTCCCTATATAGCCTCAACGCTCTCTTTTCCCAGTTTTCCCTCTCATGTCTCTTTTCCCTGTATTCCCTCAACTCTCTCTTTTCCCTCTTTTCCCCTTTCCCGTCTCTTCTCCCTGCTTTCCCTCTTTTTCCACAAACTCTCTCTTTTCCCTCTTTTCTCTCGCTTGTCTCTTTCCCCTCTTTTCCCTCTTTCCCCTCTTTCCCCTCACCTGTCTCTTCTCCCTGCTTTCCCTCTTTTCCACAAACTCTCTCTTTTCCCTCCTTTCTGTCACCTGTCTCTTTTCCCTGGATTCCGTCTTTTCCATGAACCCTCTCTTGCGCCTCCTTTCACTCCCTTGTCTCTTTTCCATCTTTCCCCTCTCTTTTCTCTTTCCCCTGGTTTCCCTCTTTTCCGTCAACTCTCTTTTCCCACTTTCCCCTCAACTCTGTGTTCCCAACTTCCCCCTCATGTCTCTTTTCCCTGTATTTCCTCAACTCTCTGTTTTCCCACTTTTCCCCTTTTCCGTCTCTTCTCCCTGGTTTCCCTCTTTTACACGAACTCTCTCTTTCCCCTCCTTTCCGTCACCTGTCTCTTTTCCCGGGTTTCCGTCTTTTCCATGAACCCTCTCTTTTCCCTCCCTTGTCTCTTTTCCCTCTTTTCCCTCTATCCCCTCGCCTGTCTCTACCGTCTCATTTCCCTCAACTCTCTCTTTTCCCTCTCCCCCCCTTCCCTATCTCTTCTCCATGGTTTCCCTCTTTTACACGAACTCTCTCTTTTCCCTCCTTTCCCTCCCTTGTCTCTTTTCCATCTTTCCCCTGTCTTTTCTCTTTTCCCTGGTTTCCCTCGTTTCCCTCAACTCTCTCTTTTCCCACTTTCCCCCTCATGCCTCTATTCCCTATATACCCTCAACGCTCTCTTTTCCCACTTTTCCCTCTCATGTGTCTTTTTCCTGTATTCCCTCAACTTTTCCCTCTTTTCCCTTTTCCCGTCTCTTCTCCCTGCTTTCCCTCTTTTCCACGAACTCTCTCTTTTCCCTCCTTTCCGTCACCTGTCTCTTTCCCCCGGGTTCCTTCCTTTCCACGAACTCTCTCTTTTCCCTCTTTTCTGTCGTTTGTCTCTTTCCCCTCTTATCCCTCTTTCCCCTCGCCTGTCTCTTCTCCATGGTTTCCATCTTTTCCACGAACTCTCTCTTTTCCCTCCTTTCCGTCACCTGTCTCTTTTCCATCTTTCCGTCTTTCCTCTCAACTCTCTCTTTTCCCACTTTCCCCTCAACTCTGTTTTCCCACTTTCCCCTCTCATGTCTCTTTTCCCTGTATTCCGGCAACTCTCCCTTTTCCCTCTTCCCCTCACCTGTTTCTCTCACATCTTTTCCCACACCTGCCTCATTTCCCTGGTCTCCCTCTTTTTCCTCCTTTCCCTCCCTTGTCTCTTTTCCCTCTTTTCCCTCTATCCCCTCGCCTGTCTCTACCGTCTCATTTCCCTCAACTCTCTCTTTTCCCTCTTCCCCCCTTCCCTATCTCTTCTCCAGGGTTTCCCTCTTTTCCCTGAACTCTCTCTTTTCCCTCCTTTCCCTCCCTTGTCTCTTTTCCATCTTTCCCCTGTCTTGTCTCTTTTCCCTGGTTTCCCTCTTGTCCCTCAACTCTCTGTTTTCCCACTTCCCCCTCTCATGTCTCTTTTCCCTGTATTCCCTCAACTCTATCCTTTCCCTGTTTTCCCCTTTCCCATCTCTTCTCCCTGGTTTCCCTCTTTTCCACGAACTCTCTCTTTTCCCTCCTTTCCGTCACCTGTCTCTTTTCCCCGGTTTCCGTCTTTTCAATGAACCCTATCTTTTCCCTCCCTTGTCTCTTTTACCTCTTTTCCCTCTATCCCCTCGCCTGTCTCTACCGCCTCTTTTCCCTCAACTCTCTCTTTTCCCTCTTTTACCCTTTCCCGTCTCTTTCCCCTGGTGTCCCTCTTTTCCAGAAACTCTCTCTTTTTAGCTCTTTTATCTCATGTCTCTTTCCCCTGGTTACCCTATTTTCCCTCAACTCTCTCTTTTCCCTCCTTTCCGCCACCTGTTTTTTTCCCCGGATTTCCCTCTTTTCTACGAACTCTCTCTTTTCCCTCTTTTCTGTCGCGTCCTTCACCTCTTTTCCCTCTTTCCCCTCGCCTGTCTCGTCTCCCAGGTTTCCCTCTTTTCCACGAACTCTCTCTTTTCCCTCTTTTCTGTCGCCTGTCTCTTTTCCCTGGTTTCCTTCCTTTCCACGAACTCTCTCTTTTCACTCTTTTCCATCGCTTGTCTCTTTCCCCTCTTTCTCCTCTTTCCCCTCTTTCCCCTCTTCTGTCTCTTCTCCCAGGTTTCCCTCCTTTCCACGAACTCTCTCTTTTCCCTCTGTTCCCTCCCTTGTCTCTTTTCCATCTTTCCCCTGTCTTTTCTCTTTTCCCTGGTTTCCCTCGTTTCCCTCAACGCTCTCTTTTCCCACTTTCCCCCTCATGTCTCGATTCCCTATATACCCTCAACGCTCTCTTTCCCCACTTTTCCCTCTCATGTCTCTTTTCCCTGTATTCCCTCAACTCTCTCTTTTCCCTCCTTTCCGTCACCTGTCTCTATTCCCTGGTTTCCTTCCTTTCCACGAACTCTCTTTTCCCTCTTGTCTGTCGCTTGTCTCTTTCCCCTCTTTCTCGTCTTTCCCCTCTTTCCCCTATTCTGTCTCTTCTCCCAGGTTTCCCTCTTTTCCATGAACTCTCTCTTTTCCCTCCTTTCCGTCACCTGTCTCTTTCCCCTCTTTTCCCTCGCCTGTCTCGTCTCCATGGTTTCCCTCTTTTCCACGAACTCTCTCTTTTCCCTCTTTTCTGTCGCTTGTCTCTTTCCCCTCTTTTCCCTCTTTCCCCTCGCCTGTCTCTTCTCCATGGTTTCCATCTTTTCCACGAACTCCCTCTTTTCCCTCCTTTCCGTCACCTGTCTCTTTTCCACCTTTCCGTCTTTCCTCTCAACTCTCTCTTTTCCCACTTTCCCCTCAACTCTGTTTTCCCACTTTCCCCTCTCATGTCTCTTTTCCCTGTATTCCGGCAACTCTCCCTTTTCCCTCTTCCCCTCACCTGTTTCTCTCACATCTTTTCCCACACCTGCCTCATTTCCCTGGTCTCCCTCTTTTCCCTCCTTTCCCTCCCTTGTCTCTTTTCCCTCTTTTCCCTCTATCCCCTCGCCTGTCTCTACCGTCTCATTTCCCTCAACTCTCTCTTTTCCCTCTTCCCCCCTTCCCTATCTCTTCTCCAGGGTTTCCCTCTTTTCCCTGAACTCTCTCTTTTCCCTCCTTTCCCTCCCTTGTCTCTTTTCCATCTTTCCCCTGTCTTGTCTCTTTTCCCTGGTTTCCCTCTTTTCCCTCAACTCTCTGTTTTCCCACTTCCCCCTCTCATGTCTCTTTTCCCTGTATTCCCTCAACTCTCTCTTTTCCCTCTTTCCCCCTTTCCCGTTTCTTCTCCCTGGTTTCCCTCCTTTCCACGAACTCTCTCTTTTCCCTCTTTTCTCTCGCTTGTCTCTTTTACCTCTTTTCCCTCTTTCCCCTCACCTGTCTCTTCTCCCAGGTTTCCCTCTTTTCCACGAACTCTCACTTTTCCCTCTTTTCTGTCGCGTCTTTCACCTTTTTTCCCTCTTTCCCCTCGCCTGTCTCTTCTCCATGGATTCCCTCTTTTCCACGAACTCTCTCTTTTCCCTCTTTTCTGTCGCCTGTCTCTTTTCCCTGGTTTCCTTCCTTTCCACGAGCTCTCTCTTTCCTCTCTTTTCCCTCGCTTGTCTCTTTTCCCTCTTTTCCCTCTTTTCCCTCTTTCCCCTCACCTGTCTCTTCTTCCAGGTTTCCCTCTTTTCCACAAATTCTCTCTTTTCCCTCCTTTCTGTCGCCTGTCTCTTTTCCCTGGATACCGTCTTTTCCATGAACCGTCTCTTGTCCCTCGTTTCCCTCCCTTGTCTCTTTTCCATCTTTCCCGTCTTTTCTCTTTTCCCTGGTTTCCCTCTTTTCCCTCAACTCTCTCTTTTCCCACTTTCCCCCTCATGTCTCTATTCCCTATATACCCTCAACGCTCTCTTTTCCCACTTTTCCCTCTCATGTCTATTTTTCCTGTATTCCCTCAACTCTCTCTTTTCCCTCTTTTCCCCTTTCCCCCTTTCCCGTCTCTTCTCCGAGGTTTCCCTCTTTTCCATGAACTCTCTCTTTCCCTCTTTTCTGTCACTTGTCTCTTTCCCCTCTTTTCCCTTTTTCCCCTCGCCTGTCTCTTCTCCCTGGTTTCCCTCCTTTCCACGAACACTGTCTTTCCCCCCCTTTCCGTCACCTGTCTCTTTTCCCGGGCTTCCCTCTTTTCCACGAACTCTCTCTTTTCCCTCTTTTTTGTCGCGTCTTTCACCTCTTTTCCCTCTTTCCCCTCGCCTGTCTCTTCTCCATGGTTTCCCTCTTTTCCACGAACTCTCTCTTTTCCCTCTTTTCTGTCGCTTGTCTCTTTCCCCTCTTTCTCCTCTTTCCCCTCTTCTGTCTCTTCTCCCAGGTTTCCCTCTTTTCCACGAACTCTCTCTTTTCCCTCCTTTCCGTCACCTGTCTCTTTCCCCTGGTTTCCGTCTTTCCCCTCAACTCTGTCTTTTCCCACTTTCCCCTCAACTCTGTTTTCCCACTTCCCCCTCTCATGTCTCTTTTCCCTGTATTACCTCAACTCTATCTTTTCCGTCTTTTCCCCTTTCCCATCTCTTCTCCCTGGTTTCCCTCTTTTCCCTGAACTCTCTCTTTTCCCTCCTTTCTGTCACCTGTCTCTTTTCCCCGGGTTCCTTCCTTTCCATGAACTCTCCCTTTTCCCTCTTTCCCCTCGCCTGTCTCTTCTCCCTTGTTTCCCTCTTTTCCACGAACTCTCTCTTTTCCCTCCTTTCCGTCACCTGTCTCTTTTCCATCTTTCCGTCTTTCCTCTCAACTCTCTCTTTTCCCACTTTCCCCTCAACTCTGTTTTCCCACTTTCCCCTCTCATGTCTCTTTTCCCTGTATTCCCACAACTCTCCCTTTTCCCTCTTCCCCTCACCTGTTTCTCTCACATCTTTTCCCACACCTGCCTCATTTCCCTGGTCTCCCTCTTTTCCCTCCTTTCCCTCCCTTGTCTCTTTTCCCTCTTTTCCCTCTATCCCCTCGCCTGTCTCTACCGTCTCATTTCCCTCAACTCTCTCTTTTCCCTCTTCCCCCCTTCCCTATCTCTTCTCCAGGGTTTCCCTCTTTTCCCTGAACTCTCTCTTTCCCCTCCTTTCCCTCCCTTGTCTCTTTTCCATCTTTCCCCTGTCTTGTCTCTTTTCCCTGGTTTCCCTCTTTTCCCTCAACTCTCTGTTTTCCCACTTCCCCCTCTCATGTCTCTTTTCCCTGTTTTCCCTCAACTCTCTCTTTTCCCTCTTTCCCCCTTTCCCGTTTCTTCTCCCTGTTTTCCCTCCTTTCCACGAACTCTCTCTTTTCCCTCTTTTCTCTCGCTTGTCTCTTTTACCTCTTTCCCCTCTTTCCCCTCACCTTTCTCTTCTCCCAGGTTTCCCTCTTTCCCACGAACTCTCTCTTTTCCCTCTTTTCTGTCGCCTGTCTCTTCTCCCAGGTTTCCCTCCTTTCCACGAACTCTCTCTTTTCCCTCTTTTCTGTCGCTTGTCTCTTTCCCCTCTTTCTCCTCTTTCCCCTCTTTCCCCTCTTCTGTCTCTTCTCCCAGTTTTCCCTCCTTTCCACGAACTCTCTCTTTTCCCTCTGTTCCCTCCCTTGTCTCTTTTCCATCTTTCCCCTGTCTTTTCTCTTTTCCCTGGTTTCCCTCGTTTCCCTCAACGCTCTCTTTTCCCACTTTCCCCCTCATGTCTCGATTCCCTATATAACCTCAACGCTCTCTTTCCCCACTTTTCCCTCTCATGTCTCTTTTCCCTGTATTCCCTCAACTCTCTCTTTTCCCTCCTTTCCGTCACCTGTCTCTTTCCCCTGGTTTCCGTCTTTCCCCTCAACTCTGTCTTTTCCCACTTTCCCCTCAACTCTGTTTTCCCACTTCCCCCTCTCATGTCTCTTTTCCCTGTATTCCCTCAACTCTATCTTTTCCCTCTTTTCCCCTTTCCCATCTCTTCTCCCTGGTTTCCCTCTTTTCCATGAACTCTCTCTTTTCCCTCCTTTCTGTCACCTGTCTCTTTTCCCCGGGTTCCTTCCTTTCCACGAACTCTCTCTTTTCCCTCTTTTCTGTCGCTTGGCTCTTTTCCCTCTTTTCCCTCTTTCCCCTCGCCTGTCTCTTTTGTCTCTTTTCCCACACCTGCCTCTTTTCCCGGGTTTCCCTCTTTTCCATGAACTCTCTCTTTTCCCTCTTTTCTGTCGCTTGTCTCTTTCCCCTCTTATCCCTCTTTCCCCTCGCCTGTCTCTTCTCCATGGTTTCCCTCTTTTCCACGAACTCTCTCTTTTCCCTCCTTTCCGTCACCTGTCTCTTTTCCATCTTTCCGTCTTTCCTCTCAACTCTCTCTTTTCCCACTTTCCCCTCAACTCTGTTTTCCCACTTTCCCCTCTCATGTCTCTTTTCCCTGTATTCCGGCAACTCTCCCTTTTCCCTCTTCCCCACACCTGTTTCTCTCACATCTTTTCCCACACCTGCCTCATTTCCCTGGTCTCCCTCTTTTCCCTCCTTTCCCTCCCTTGTCTCTTTTCCATCTTTCCCCTGTCTTGTCTCTTTTCCCTGGTTTCCCTCTTTTCCCTCAACTCTCTGTTTTCCCACTTCCCCCTCTCATGTCTCTTTTCCCTGTTTTCCCTCAACTCTCTCTTTTCCCTCTTTCCCCCTTTCCCGTTTCTTCTCCCTGTTTTCCCTCCTTTCCACGAACTCTCTCTTTTCCCTCTTTTCTCTCGCTTGTCTCTTTTACCTCTTTTCCCTCTTTCCCCTCACCTTTCTCTTCTCCCAGGTTTCCCTCTTTCCCACGAACTCTCTCTTTTCCCTCTTTTCTGTCGCCTGTCTCTTCTCCCAGGTTTCCCTCCTTTCCACGAACTCTCTCTTTTCCCTCTTTTCTGTCGCTTGTCTCTTTCCCCTCTTTCTCCTCTTTCCCCTCTTTCCCCTCTTCTGTCTCTTCTCCCAGGTTTCCCTCCTTTCCACGAACTCTCTCTTTTCCCTCTGTTCCCTCCCTTGTCTCTTTTCCATCTTTCCCCTGTCTTTTCTCTTTTCCCTGGTTTCCCTCGTTTCCCTCAACGCTCTCTTTTCCCACTTTCCCCCTCATGTCTCGATTCCCTATATAACCTCAACGCTCTCTTTCCCCACTTTTCCCTCTCATGTCTCTTTTCCCTGTATTCCCTCAACTCTCTCTTTTCCCTCCTTTCCGTCACCGGTCTCTTTCCCCTGGTTTCCGTCTTTCCCCTCAACTCTGTCTTTTCCCACTTTCACCTCAACTCTGTTTTCCCACTTCCCCCTCTCATGTCTCTTTTCCCTGTATTCCCTCAACTCTCTCTTTTCCCTCTTTCCCCCTTTCCCGTTTCTTCTCCCTGTTTTCCCTCCTTTCCACGAACTCTCTCTTTTCCCTCTTTTCTCTCGCTTGTCTCTTTTACCTCTTTTCCCTCTTTCCCCTCACCTTTCTCTTCTCCCAGGTTTCCCTCTTTCCCACGAACTCTCTCTTTTCCCTCTTTTCTGTCGCCTGTCTCTTCTCCCAGGTTTCCCTCCTTTCCACGAACTCTCTCTTTTCCCTCTTTTCTGTCGCTTGTCTCTTTCCCCTCTTTCTCCTCTTTCCCCTCTTTCCCCTCTTCTGTCTCTTCTCCCAGGTTTCCCTCCTTTCCACGAACTCTCTCTTTTCCCTCTGTTCCCTCCCTTGTCTCTTTTCCATCTTTCCCCTGTCTTTTCTCTTTTCCCTGGTTTCCCTCGTTTCCCTCAACGCTCTCTTTTCCCACTTTCCCCCTCATGTCTCGATTCCCTATATAACCTCAACGCTCTCTTTCCCCACTTTTCCCTCTCATGTCTCTTTTCCCTGTATTCCCTCAACTCTCTCTTTTCCCTCCTTTCCGTCACCGGTCTCTTTCCCCTGGTTTCCGTCTTTCCCCTCAACTCTGTCTTTTCCCACTTTCCCCTCAACTCTGTTTTCCCACTTCCCCCTCTCATGTCTCTTTTCCCTGTATTCCCTCAACTCTCTCTTTTCCCTCTTTCCCCCTTTCCCATCTCTTCTCCCTGGTTTCCCTCCTTTCCACGAACTCTCTCTTTTCCCTCTTTTCTCTCTCTTGTCTCTTTTACCTCTTTTCCCTCTTTCCCCTCACCTGTCTCTTTTCCCGGGTTTCCCTCTTTTCCACGAACTCTCTCTTTTCCCTCTTTTCTGTCGCGTCTTTCACCTCTTTTCCCTCTTTCCCCTCGCCTGTCTCTTCTCCATGGTTTCCCTCTTTTCCACGAACTCTCTCTTTTCCCTCTTTTCTGTCGCCTCTTTCCCCTGGTTTCCTTCCTTTCCACGAACTCTCTCTTTTCCCTCTTTTCCGTCGCTTGTCTCTTTCCCCTCTTTCCCCTCGTTCCCCTCTTCCCCCCTTCCCTATCTCTTCTCCAGGGTTTCCCTCTTTTCCCTGAACTCTCTCTTTTCCCTCCTTTCCCTCCCTTGTCTCTTTTCCATCTTTCCCCTGTCTTGTCTCTTTTCCCTGGTTTCCCTCTTTTCCCTCAACTCTCTGTTTTCCCACTTCCCCCTCTCATGTCTCTTTTCCCTGTATTCCCTCAACTCTCTCTTTTCCCTCTTTCCCCCTTTCCCGTTTCTTCTCCCTGGTTTCCCTCCTTTCCACGAACTCTCTCTTTTCCCTCTTTTCTCTCGCTTGTCTCTTTTACCTCTTTTCCCTCTTTCCCCTCACCTGTCTCTTCACCCAGGTTTCCCTCTTTTCCACGAACTCTCACTTTTCCCTCTTTTCTGTCGCGTCTTTCACCTCTTTTCCCTCTTTCCCCTCGCCTGTCTCTTCTCCATGGATTCCCTCTTTTCCACGAACTCTCTCTTTCCCCTCTTTTCTGTCGCCTGTCTCTTTTCCCTGGTTTCCTTCCTTTCCACGAGCTCTCTCTTTCCTCTCTTTTCTCTCGCTTGTCTCTTTTCCCTCTTTTCCCTCTTTCCCCTCTTTCCCATCACCTGTCTCTTCTCCCAGGTTTCCCTCTTTTCCACAAATTCTCTCTTTTCCCTCCTTTCTGTCGCCTGTCTCTTTTCCCTGGATACCGTCTTTTCCATGAACCGTCTCTTGTCCCTCGTTTCCCTCCCTTGTCTCTTTTCCATCTTTCCCGTCTTTTCTCTTTTCCCTGGTTTCCCTCTTTTCCCTCAACTCTCTCTTTTCCCACTTTCCCCCTCATGTCTCTATTCCCTATATACCCTCAACGCTCTCTTTTCCCACTTTTCCCTCTCATGTCTATTTTTCCTGTATTCCCTCAACTCTCTCTTTTCCCTCTTTTCCCCTTTCCCCCTTTCCCGTCTCTTCTCCCAGGTTTCCCTCTTTTCCATGAACTCTCTCTTTCCCTCTTTTCTGTCACTTGTCTCTTTCCCCTCTTTTCCCTTTTTCCCCTCGCCTGTCTCTTCTCCCTGGTTTCCCTCCTTTCCACGAACACTGTCTTTCCCCCCCTTTCCGTCACCTGTCTCTTTTCCCGGGCTTCCCTCTTTTCCACGAACTCTCTCTTTTCCCTCTTTTTTGTCGCGTCTTTCACCTCTTTTCCCTCTTTCCCCTCGCCTGTCTCTTCTCCATGGTTTCCCTCTTTTCCACGAACTCTCTCTTTTCCCTCTTTTCTGTCGCTTGTCTCTTTCCCCTCTTTCTCCTCTTTCCCCTCTTCTGTCTCTTCTCCCAGGTTTCCCTTTTTTCCACGAACTCTCTCTTTTCCCTCCTTTCCGTCACCTGTCTCTTTCCCCTGGTTTCCGTCTTTCCCCTCAACTCTGTCTTTTCCCACTTTCCCCTCAACTCTGTTTTCCCACTTCCCCCTCTCATGTCTCTTTTCCCTGTATTACCTCAACTCTATCTTTTCCGTCTTTTCCCCTTTCCCATCTCTTCTCCCTGGTTTCCCTCTTTTCCCTGAACTCTCTCTTTTCCCTCCTTTCTGTCACCTGTCTCTTTTCCCCGGGTTCCTTCCTTTCCATGAACTCTCCCTTTTCCCTCTTTCCCCTCGCCTGTCTCTTCTCGATGGTTTCCCTCTTTTCCACGAACTCTCTCTTTTCCCTCCTTTCCGTCACCTGTCTCTTTTCCATCTTTCCGTCTTTCCTCTCAACTCTCTCTTTTCCCACTTTCCCCTCAACTCTGTTTTCCCACTTTCCCCTCTCATGTCTCTTTTCCCTGTATTCCCACAACTCTCCCTTTTCCCTCTTCCCCTCACCTGTTTCTCTCACATCTTTTCCCACACCTGCCTCATTTCCCTGGTCTCCCTCTTTTCCCTCCTTTCCCTCCCTTGTCTCTTTTCCCTCTTTTCCCTCTATCCCCTCGCCTGTCTCTACCGTCTCATTTCCCTCAACTCTCTCTTTTCCCTCTTCCCCCCTTCCCTATCTCTTCTCCAGGGTTTCCCTCTTTTCCCTGAACTCTCTCTTTCCCCTCCTTTCCCTCCCTTGTCTCTTTTCCATCTTTCCCCTGTCTTGTCTCTTTTCCCTGGTTTCCCTCTTTTCCCTCAACTCTCTGTTTTCCCACTTCCCCCTCTCATGTCTCTTTTCCCTGTTTTCCCTCAACTCTCTCTTTTCCCTCTTTCCCCCTTTCCCGTTTCTTCTCCCTGTTTTCCCTCCTTTCCACGAACTCTCTCTTTTCCCTCTTTTCTCTCGCTTGTCTCTTTTACCTCTTTTCCCTCTTTCCCCTCACCTTTCTCTTCTCCCAGGTTTCCCTCTTTCCCACGAACTCTCTCTTTTCCCTCTTTTCTGTCGCCTGTCTCTTCTCCCAGGTTTCCCTCCTTTCCACGAACTCTCTCTTTTCCCTCTTTTCTGTCGCTTGTCTCTTTCCCCTCTTTCTCCTCTTTCCCCTCTTTCCCCTCTTCTGTCTCTTCTCCCAGGTTTCCCTCCTTTCCACGAACTCTCTCTTTTCCCTCTGTTCCCTCCCTTGTCTCTTTTCCATCTTTCCCCTGTCTTTTCTCTTTTCCCTGGTTTCCCTCGTTTCCCTCAACGCTCTCTTTTCCCACTTTCCCCCTCATGTCTCGATTCCCTATATAACCTCAACGCTCTCTTTCCCCACTTTTCCCTCTCATGTCTCTTTTCCCTGTATTCCCTCAACTCTCTCTTTTCCCTCCTTTCCGTCACCTGTCTCTTTCCCCTGGTTTCCGTCTTTCCCCTCAACTCTGTCTTTTCCCACTTTCCCCTCAACTCTGTTTTCCCACTTCCCCCTCTCATGTCTCTTTTCCCTGTATTCCCTCAACTCTATCTTTTCCCTCTTTTCCCCTTTCCCATCTCTTCTCCCTGGTTTCCCTCTTTTCCATGAACTCTCTCTTTTCCCTCCTTTCTGTCACCTGTCTCTTTTCCCCGGGTTCCTTCCTTTCCACGAACTCTCCCTTTTCCCTCTTTTCTGTCGCTTGGCTCTTTTCCCTCTTTTCCCTCTTTCCCCTCGCCTGTCTCTTTTGTCTCTTTTCCCACACCTGCCTCTTTTCCCGGGTTTCCCTCTTTTCCATGAACTCTCTCTTTTCCCTCTTTTCTGTCATTTGTCTCTTTCCCCTCTTATCCCTCTTTCCCCTCGCCTGTCTCTTCTCCCTGGTTTCCCTCTTTTCCACGAACTCTCTCTTTTCCCTCCTTTCCGTCACCTGTCTCTTTTCCATCTTTCCGTCTTTCCTCTCAACTCTCTCTTTTCCCACTTTCCCCTCAACTCCGTTTTCCCACTTTCCCCTGTCATGTCTCTTTTCCCTGTATTCCCGCAACTCTCCCTTTTCCCTCTTCCCCACACCTGTTTCTCTCACATATTTTCCCACACCTGCCTCATTTCCCTGGTCTCCCTCTTTTCCCTCCTTTCCCTCCCTTGTCTCTTTTCCCTCTTTTCCCTCTATCCCCTCGCCTGTCTCTACCGTCTCATTTCCCTCAACTCTCTCTTTTCCCTCTCCCCCCTTCCCTATCTCTTCTCCAGGGTTTCCCTCTTTTCCCTGAACTCTCTCTTTTCCCTCCTTTCCCTCCCTTGTCTCTTTTCCATCTTTCCCCTGTCTTGTCTCTTTTCCCTGGTTTCCCTCTTTTCCCTCAACTCTCTGTTTTCCCACTTCCCCCTCTCATGTCTCTTTTCCCTGTATTCCCTCAACTCTCTCTTTTCCCTCTTTCCCCCTTTCCCGTTTCTTCTCCCTGTTTTCCCTCCTTTCCACGAACTCTCTCTTTTCCCTCTTTTCTCTCGCTTGTCTCTTTTACCTCTTTTCCCTCTTTCCCCTCACCTGTCTCTTCTCCCAGGTTTCCCTCTTTTCCACGAACTCTGTCTTTCCCCCCCTTTCCGTCACCTGTCTCTTTTCCCGGGTTTCCCTCTTTTCCACGAACTCTCACTTTTCCCTCTTTTCTGTCGTGTCTTTCACCTCTTTTCCCTCTTTCCCCTCGCCTGTCTCTTCTCCATGGATTCCCTCTTTTCCACGAACTCTCTCTTTTCCCTCTTTTCTGTCGCCTGTCTCTTTTCCCTGGTTTCCTTCCTTTCCACGAGCTCTCTCTTTCCTCTCTTTTCTCTCGCTTGTCTCTTTTCCCTCTTTTCCCTCTTTTCCCTCTTTCCCCTCACCTGTCTCTTCTCCCAGGTTTCCCTCTTTTCCACAAACTCTCTCTTTTCCCTCCTTTCTGTCGCCTGTCTCTTTTCCCTGGATACCGTCTTTTCCATGAACCGTCTCTTGTCCCTCCTTTCCCTCCCTTGTCTCTTTTCCATCTTTCCCGTCTTTTCTCTTTTCCCTGGTTTCCCTGTTTTCCCTCAACTCTCTCTTTTCCCACTTTCCCCCTCATGTCTCTATTCCCTATATACCCTCAACGCTCTCTTTTCCCACTTTTCCCTCTCATGTCTATTTTTCCTGTATTCCCTCAACTCTCTCTTTTCCCTCTTTCCCCCTTTCCCGTCTCTTCTCCCTGGTTTCCCTCCTTTCCACGAACTCTCTCTTTTCCCTCTTTTCTCTCGCTTGTCTCTTTTACCTCTTTTCCCTCTTTCCCCTCACCTGTCTCTTCTCCCAGGTTTCCCTCTTTTCCACGAACTCTGTCTTTCCCCCCCTTTCCGTCACCTGTCTCTTTTCCCGGGTTTCCCTCTTTTCCACGAACTCTCACTTTTCCCTCTTTTCTGTCGCGTCTTTCCCCTCTTTTCCCTCTTTCCCCTCGCCTGTCTCTTCTCCATGGTTTCCCTCTTTTCCACGAACTCTCTCTTTTCCCTCTTTTCTGTCGCCTGTCTCTTTTCCCTGGTTTCCTTCCTTTCCACGAACTCTCTCTTTTCCCTCTTTTCTGTCGCTTGTCTCTTTCCCCTCTTTCTCCTCTTTCCCCTCTTTCCCCTCTTCTGTCTCTTCTCCCAGGTTTCCCTCCTTTCCACGAACTCTCTCTTTTCCCTCTTTTCTGTCGCTTGTCTCTTTCCCCTCTTTCTCCTCTTTCCCCTCTTTCCCCTCTTCTGTCTCTTCTCCCAGGTTTCCCTCCTTTCCACGAACTCTCTCTTTTCCCTCTGTTCCCTCCCTTGTCTCTTTTCCATCTTTCCCCTGTCTTTTCTCTTTTCCCTGGTTTCCCTCGTTTCCCTCAACGCTCTCTTTTCCCACTTTCCCCCTCATGTCTCGATTCCCTATATAACCTCAACGCTCTCTTACCCCACTTTTCCCTCTCATGTCTCTTTTCCCTGTATTCCCTCAACTCTCTCTTTTCCCTCCTTTCCGTCACCTGTCTCTTTTCCCTGGTTTCCTTCCTTTCCACAAACTCTCTTTTCCCTCTTGTCTGTCGCTTGTCTCTTTCCCCTCTTTCTCGTCTTTCCCCTCTTTCCCCTCTTCTGTCTCTTCTCCCAGGTTTCCCTCTTTTCCACGAACTCTGTCTTTTCCCTCCTTTCCGTCACCTGTCTCTTTCCCCTGGTTTCCGTCTTTCCCCTCAACTCTGTCTTTTCCCACTTTCCCCTCAACTCTGTTTTCCCACTTCCCCCTCTCATGTCTCTTTTCCCTGTATTCCCTCAACTCTATCTTTTCCCTCTTTTCCCCTTTCCCATCTCTTCTCCCTGGTTTCCCTCTTTTCCACGAACTCTCTCTTGTCCCTCGTTTCCGTCACCTGTCTCTTTTCCCCGGGTTCCTTCCTTTCCACGAACTCTCCCTTTTCCGTCTTTTCTGTCGCTTGGCTCTTTTCCCTCTTTTCCCTCTTTTCCCTCGCCTGTCTCTTTTGTCTCTTTTCCCACACCTGCCTCTTTTCCCGGGTTTCCCTCTTTTCTATGAACTCTCTCTTTTCCCTCTTTTCTGTCGCTTGTCTCTTTCCCCTCTTTCTCCTCTTTCCCCTCTTTCCCCTCTTCTGTCTCTTCTCCCAGGTTTCCCTCCTTTCCACGAACTCTCTCTTTTCCCTCTGTTCCCTCCCTTGTCTCTTTTCCATCTTTCCCCTGTCTTTTCTCTTTTCCCTGGTTTCCCTCAACGCTCTCTTTTCCCACTTTCCCCCTCATGTCTCGATTCCCTATATAACCTCAACGCTCTCTTTCCCCACTTTTCCCTCTCATGTCTCTTTTCCCTGTATTCCCTCAACTCTCTCTTTTCCCTCCTTTCCGTCACCGGTCTCTTTCCCCTGGTTTCCGTCTTTCCCCTCAACTCTGTCTTTTCCCACTTTCACCTCAACTCTGTTTTCCCACTTCCCCCTCTCATGTCTCTTTTCCCTGTATTCCCTCAACTCTATCTTTTCCCTCTTTTCCCCTTTCCCATCTCTTCTCCCTGGTTTCCCTCTTTTCCATGAACTCTCTCTTTTCCCTCCTTTCTGTCACCTGTCTCTTTTCCCCGGTTTCCTTCCTTTCCACGAACTCTCCCTTTTCCCTCTTTTCTGTCGCTTGGCTCTTTTCCCTCTTTTCCCTCTTTCCCCTCGCCTGTCTCTTTTGTCTCTTTTCCCACACCTGCCTCTTTTCCCGGGTTTCCCTCTTTTCCATGAACTCTCTCTTTTCCCTCTTTTCTGTCATTTGTCTCTTTCCCCTCTTATCCCTCTTTCCCCTCGCCTGTCTCTTCTCCCTGGTTTCCCTCTTTTCCACGAACTCTCTCTTTTCCCTCCTTTCCGTCACCTGTCTCTTTTCCATCTTTCCGTCTTTCCTCTCAACTCTCTCTTTTCCCACTTTCCCCTCAACTCCGTTTTCCCACTTTCCCCTGTCATGTCTCTTTTCCCTGTATTCCTGCAACTCTCCCTTTTCCCTCTTCCCCACACCTGTTTCTCTCACATATTTTCCCACACCTGCCTCATTTCCCTGGTCTCCCTCTTTTCCCTCCTTTCCCTCCCTTGTCTCTTTTCCCTCTTTTCCCTCTATCCCCTCGCCTGTCTCTACCGTCTCATTTCCCTCAACTCTCTCTTTTCCCTCTCCCCCCTTCCCTATCTCTTCTCCAGGGTTTCCCTCTTTTCCCTGAACTCTCTCTTTTCCCTCCTTTCCCTCCCTTGTCTCTTTTCCATCTTTCCCCTGTCTTGTCTCTTTTCCCTGGTTTCCCTCTTTTCCCTCAACTCTCTGTTTTCCCACTTCCCCCTCTCATGTCTCTTTTCCCTGAATTCCCTCAACTCTCTCTTTTCCCTCTTTTCCCCTTTCCCGTCTCTTCTCCCTGCTTCCCTCTTTTCCACGAACTCTCTCTTTTCCCTCTTTTCTCTCGCTTGTCTCTTTTACCTCTTTTCCCTCTTTCCCCTCTTTCCCCTCACATGTCTCTTCTCCGAGGTTTCCCTCTTTTCCACGAACTCTCTCTTTTCCCTCTTTTCTCTCGCTTGTCTCTTTTACCTCTTTTCCCTCTTTCCCCTCTTTCCCCTCACCTGTCTCTTCTCCCAGGTTTTCCTCTTTTCCACCAACTCTCTCTTTTCCCTCTCTTCTGTCGCGTCTTTCACCTCTTTTCCCTCTTTCCCCTCGCCTGTCTCTTTTCCCTGGTTTCCTTCCTTTCCACGAACTCTCTCTTTTCCCTCCTTTCCGTCACCTGTCTCTTTCCCCTGGTTTCCGTCTTTCCCCTCAACTCTTTCTTTTCCCACTTTCCCCTCAACTCTGTTTTCCCACTTCCCCCTCTCATGTCTCTTTTCCCTGTATTCCCTCAACTCTATCTTTTCCCTCTTTTCCCCTTTCCCATCTCTTCCCCCAGGTTTCCCTCTTTTCCACGAACTCTCTCTTTTCCCTCCTTTCCGTCACCTCTTTCCCCTGGTTTCCTTTTTTCCCCTCAACTCTGTCTTTTCCCACTTCCCCCTCTCATGTCTCTTTTCCCTGTATTCCCTCAACTCTATCTTTTCCCTCTTTTCCCCTTTCCCATCTCTTCTCCCTGGTTTCCCTCTTTTCCATGAACTCTCTCTTTTCCCTCCTTTCCGTCACCTGTCTCTTTTCCCCGGGTTCCTTCCTTTCCACGAACTCTCCGTTTTCCGTCTTTTCTGTCGCTTGGCTCTTTTCCCTCTTTTCCCTCTTTCCCCTCGCCTGTCTCTTTTGTCTCTTTCCCCACACCTGCCTCTTTTCCCGGGTTTCCCTCTTTTCAATGAACTCTCTCTTTTCCCTCCTTTCCGTCACCTGTCTCTTTCCCCTGGTTTCCGTCTTTCCTCTCAACTCTCTGTTTTCCCACTTTCCCCTCAACTCTGTTTTCCCACTATCCCCTCTCATGTCTCTTTTCCCTGTATTCCTGCAACTCTCCCTTTTCCCTCTTCCCCTCACCTGTTTCTCTCACATCTTCTCCCACACCTGCCTCATTTCCCTGGTCTCCCTCTTTTCCCTCCTTTCCCTCCCTTGTCTCTTTTCCCTCTTTTCCCTCTATCCCCTCGCCTGTCTCTAGCGTCTCATTTCCATCAACTCTCTCTTTTCCCTCTTCCCCCCTTCCATATCTCTTCTCCATGGTTTCCCTCTTTTCCCTGAATTCTCTCTTTTCCCTCCTTTCCCTCCCTTGTCTCTTTTCCATCTTTCCCCTGTCTACTCTATTTTCCCTGGTTTCCCTGGTTTCCCTCCTCTCTCTCTTTTCCCACTTTTCCCTCTCATGTCTCTTTTCCCTGTATTCCCTCAACTTTTCCCTCTTTTCCCTTTTCCCGTCTCTTCTCCCTGCTTTCCCTCTTTTCCACGAACTCTCTCTTTTCCCTCCTTTCTGTCACCTGTCTCTTTTCCCTGGATTCTGTCTTTTCCATGAACCCTCTCTTGCGCCTCCTTTCCCTCCCTTGTCTCTTTTCCATCTTTCCCCTCTCTTTTCTCTTTCCCCTGGTTTCTCTCTTTTCCCTCAACTCTCTTTTCCCACTTTCCCCTCAACTCTCTGTTCCCACCTTCCCCCTCATGTCTCTTTTCCCTGTATTGCCTCAACTCTATCCTTTCCCTCTTTTCCCCTTTCCCATCTCTTCTCCCTGGTTTCCCTCTTTTCCACGAACTCTCTCTTTTCCCTCCTTTCCGCCACCTGTTTTTTTCCCCGGATTTCCCTCTTTTTCTACGAACTCTCTCTTTTCCCACGAACTCTCTCTTTTCCCTCTTTTCTGTCGCGTCTTTCACCTCTTTTCCCTCTTTCCCCTCGCCTGTCTCGTCTCCCAGGTTTCCCTCTTTTCCACGAGCTCTCTCTTTTCCCTCTTTTCTGTCGCCTCTTTTCCCTGGTTTCCTTCCTTTCCACGAACTCTCTCTTTTCCCTCTTTTCTGTCGCCTGTCTCTTTTCCCTGGTTTCCTTCATTTCCACGAACTCTCTCTTTTCCCTCTTTTCTGTCGCTTGTCTCTTTCCCCTCTTTCTCCTCTTTCCCCTCTTTCCCCTCTTCTGTCTCTTCTCCCAGGTTTCCCTCCTTTCCACGAACTCTCTCTTTTCCTTCTGTTCCCTCCCTTGTCTCTTTTCCATCTTTCCCCTGTCTTTTCTCTTTTCCCTCTTTTCCCTCTTTTCCCTCGCCTGTCTCTTTTGTCTCTTTTCCCACACCTGCCTCTTTTCCCGGGTTTCCCTCTTTTCTATGAACTCTCTCTTTTCCCTCTTTTCTGTCGCTTGTCTCTTTCCCCTCTTTTCCCTTTTTCCCCTCGCCTGTCTCTTCTCCCTGGTTTCCCTCCTTTCCACGAACACTGTCTTTCCCCCCCTTTCCGTCACCTGTCTCTTTTCCCGGGCTTCCCTCTTTTCCACGAACTCTCTCTTTTCCCTCTTTTTTGTCGCGTCTTTCACCTCTTTTCCCTCTTTCCCCTCGCCTGTCTCTTCTCCATGGTTTCCCTCTTTTCCACGAACTCTCTCTTTTCCCTCTTTTCTGTCGCTTGTCTCTTTCCCCTCTTTCTCCTCTTTCCCCTCTTCTGTCTCTTCTCCCAGGTTTCCCTCTTTTCCACAAACTCTCTCTTTTCCCTCCTTTCCGTCACCTGTCTCTTTCCCCTGGTTTCCGTCTTTCCCCTCAACTCTGTCTTTTCCCACTTTCCCCTCAACTCTGTTTTCCCACTTCCCCCTCTCATGTCTCTTTTCCCTGTATTCCCTCAACTCTATCTTTTCCCTCTTTTCCCCTTTCCCATCTCTTCTCCCTGGTTTCCCTCTTTTCCATGAACTCTCTCTTTTCCCTCCTTTCTGTCACCTGTCTCTTTTCCCTGGGTTCCTTCCTTTCCACGAACTCTCCCTTTTCCCTCTTTTCTGTCGCTTGTCTCTGTCCCCTCTTTTCCCTCTTTCCCCTCGCCTGTCTCTTCTCGATGGTTTCCCTCTTTTCCACGAACTCTCTCTTTTCCCTCCTTTCCGTCACCTGTCTCTTTTCCATCTTTCCGTCTTTCCTCTCAACTCTCTCTTTTCCCCCTTTCCCCTCAACTCTGTTTTCCCACTTTCCCCTCTCATGTCTCTTTTCCCTGTATTCCCACAACTCTCCCTTTTCCCTCTTCCCCTCACCTGTTTCTCTCACATCTTTTCCCACACCTGCCTCATTTCCCTGGTCTCCCTCTTTTCCCTCCTTTCCCTCCCTTGTCTCTTTTCCCTCTTTTCCCTCTATCCCCTCGCCTGTCTCTACCGTCTCATTTCCCTCAACTCTCTCTTTTCCCTCTTCCCCCCTTCCCTATCTCTTCTCCAGGGTTTCCCTCTTTTCCCTGAACTCTCTCTTTTCCCTCCTTTCCCTCCCTTGTCTCTTTTCCATCTTTCCCCTGTCTTGTCTCTTTTCCCTGGTTTCCCTCTTTTCCCTCAAATCTCTGTTTTCCCACTTCCCCCTCTCATGACTCTTTTCCCTGTTTTCCCTCAACTCTCTCTTTTCCCTCTTTCCCCCTTTCCCGTTTCTTCTCCCTGTTTTCCCTCCTTTCCACGAACTCTCTCTTTTCCCTCTTTTCTCTCGCTTGTCTCTTTTACCTCTTTTCCCTCTTTCCCCTCACCTTTCTCTTCTCCCAGGTTTCCCTCTTTCCCACGAACTCTCTCTTTTCCCTCTTTTCTGTCGCCTGTCTCTTCTCCCAGGTTTCCCTCCTTTCCACGAACTCTCTCTTTTCCCTCTTTTCTGTCGCTTGTCTCTTTCCCCTCTTTCTCCTCTTTCCCCTCTTTCCCCTCTTCTGTCTCTTCTCCCAGGTTTCCCTCCTTTCCACGAACTCTCTCTTTTCCCTCTGTTCCCTCCCTTGTCTCTTTTCCATCTTTCCCCTGTCTTTTCTCTTTTCCCTGGTTTCCCTCAACGCTCTCTTTTCCCACTTTCCCCCTCATGTCTCGATTCCCTATATAACCTCAATGCTCTCTTTCCCCACTTTTCCCTCTCATGTCTCTTTTCCCTGTATTCCCTCAACTCTCTCTTTTCCCTCCTTTCCGTCACCGGTCTCTTTCCCCTGGTTTCCGTCTTTCCCCTCAACTCTGTCTTTTCCCACTTTCACCTCAACTCTGTTTTCCCACTTCCCCCTCTCATGTCTCTTTTCCCTGTATTCCCTCAACTCTATCTTTTCCCTCTTTTCCCCTTTCCCATCTCTTCTCCCTGGTTTCCCTCTTTTCCATGAACTCTCTCTTTTCCCTCCTTTCTGTCACCTGTCTCTTTTCCCCGGGTTCCTTCCTTTCCACGAACTCTCCCTTTTCCCTCTTTTCTGTCGCTTGGCTCTTTTCCCTCTTTTCCCTCTTTCCCCTCGCCTGTCTCTTTTGTCTCTTTTCCCACACCTGCCTCTTTTCCCGGGTTTCCCTCTTTTCCACGAACTCTCTCTTTTCCCTCTTTTCTGTCGCTTGTCTCTTTCCCCTCTTATCCCTCTTTCCCCTCGCCTGTCTCTTCTCCCTGGTTTCCCTCTTTTCCACGAACTCTCTCTTTTCCCTCCTTTCCGTCACCTGTCTCTTTTCCATCTTTCCGTCTTTCCTCTCAACTCTCTCTTTTCCCACTTTCCCCTCAACTCCGTTTTCCCACTTTCCCCTGTCATGTCTCTTTTCCCTGTATTCCGGCAACTCTCCCTTTTCCCTCTTCCCCACACCTGTTTCTCTCACATATTTTCCCACACCTGCCTCATTTCCCTGGTCTCCCTCTTTTCCCTCCTTTCCCTCCCTTGTCTCTTTTCCCTCTTTTCCCTCTATCCCCTCGCCTGTCTCTACCGTCTCATTTCCCTCAACTCTCTCTTTTCCCTCTCCCCCCTTCCCTATCTCTTCTCCAGGGTTTCCCTCTTTTCCCTGAACTCTCTCTTTTCCCTCCTTTCCCTCCCTTGTCTCTTTTCCATCTTTCCCCTGTCTTGTCTCTTTTCCCTGGTTTCCCTCTTTTCCCTCAACTCTCTGTTTTCCCACTTCCCCCTCTCATGTCTCTTTTCCCTGAATTCCCTCAACTCTCTCTTTTCCCTCTTTTCCCCTTTCCCGTCTCTTCTCCGAGGTTTCCCTCTTTTCCACGAACTCTCTCTTTTCCCTCTTTTCTCTCGCTTGTCTCTTTTACCTCTTTTCCCTCTTTCCCCTCTTTCCCCTCACCTGTCTCTTCTCCCAGGTTTTCCTCTTTTCCACCAACTCTCTCTTTTCCCTCTCTTCTGTCGCGTCTTTCACCTCTTTTCCCTCTTTCCCCTCGCCTGTCTCTTTTCCCTGGTTTCCTTCCTTTCCACGAACTCTCTCTTTTCCCTCCTTTCCGTCACCTGTCTCTTTCCCCTGGTTTCCGTCTTTCCCCTCAACTCTTTCTTTTCCCACTTTCCCCTCAACTCTGTTTTCCCACTTCCCCCTCTCATGTCTCTTTTCCCTGTATTCCCTCAACTCTATCTTTTCCCTCTTTTCCCCTTTCCCATCTCTTCCCCCAGGTTTCCCTCTTTTCCACGAACTCTCTCTTTTCCCTCCTTTCCGTCACCTCTTTCCCCTGGTTTCCTTTTTTCCCCTCAACTCTGTCTTTTCCCACTTCCCCCTCTCATGTCTCTTTTCCCTGTATTCCCTCAACTCTATCTTTTCCCTCTTTTCCCCTTTCCCATCTCTTCTCCCTGGTTTCCCTCTTTTCCATGAACTCTCTCTTTTCCCTCCTTTCCGTCACCTGTCTCTTTTCCCCGGGTTCCTTCCTTTCCACGAACTCTCCGTTTTCCGTCTTTTCTGTCGCTTGGCTCTTTTCCCTCTTTTCCCTCTTTCCCCTCGCCTGTCTCTTTTGTCTCTTTCCCCACACCTGCCTCTTTTCCCGGGTTTCCCTCTTTTCAATGAACTCTCTCTTTTCCCTCCTTTCCGTCACCTGTCTCTTTCCCCTGGTTTCCGTCTTTCCTCTCAACTCTCTGTTTTCCCACTTTCCCCTCAACTCTGTTTTCCCACTATCCCCTCTCATGTCTCTTTTCCCTGTATTCCTGCAACTCTCCCTTTTCCCTCTTCCCCTCACCTGTTTCTCTCACATCTTCTCCCACACCTGCCTCATTTCCCTGGTCTCCCTCTTTTCCCTCCTTTCCCTCCCTTGTCTCTTTTCCCTCTTTTCCCTCTATCCCCTCGCCTGTCTCTAGCGTCTCATTTCCATCAACTCTCTCTTTTCCCTCTTCCCCCCTTCCATATCTCTTCTCCATGGTTTCCCTCTTTTCCCTGAATTCTCTCTTTTCCCTCCTTTCCCTCCCTTGTCTCTTTTCCATCTTTCCCCTGTCTACTCTATTTTCCCTGGTTTCCCTGGTTTCCCTCCTCTCTCTCTTTTCCCACTTTTCCCTCTCATGTCTCTTTTCCCTGTATTCCCTCAACTTTTCCCTCTTTTCCCTTTTCCCGTCTCTTCTCCCTGCTTTCCCTCTTTTCCACGAACTCTCTCTTTTCCCTCCTTTCTGTCACCTGTCTCTTTTCCCTGGATTCTGTCTTTTCCATGAACCCTCTCTTGCGCCTCCTTTCCCTCCCTTGTCTCTTTTCCATCTTTCCCCTCTCTTTTCTCTTTCCCCTGGTTTCTCTCTTTTCCCTCAACTCTCTTTTCCCACTTTCCCCTCAACTCTCTGTTCCCACCTTCCCCCTCATGTCTCTTTTCCCTGTATTGCCTCAACTCTATCCTTTCCCTCTTTTCCCCTTTCCCATCTCTTCTCCCTGGTTTCCCTCTTTTCCACGAACTCTCTCTTTTCCCTCCTTTCCGCCACCTGTTTTTTTCCCCGGATTTCCCTCTTTTTCTACGAACTCTCTCTTTTCCCTCTTTTCTGTCGCGTCTTTCACCTCTTTTCCCTCTTTCCCCTCGCCTGTCTCGTCTCCCAGGTTTCCCTCTTTTCCACGAACTCTCTCTTTTCCCTCTTTTCTGTCGCCTCTTTTCCCTGGTTTCCTTCCTTTCCACGAACTCTCTCTTTTCCCTCTTTTCTGTCGCCTGTCTCTTTTCCCTGGTTTCCTTCATTTCCACGAACTCTCTCTTTTCCCTCTTTTCTGTCGCTTGTCTCTTTCCCCTCTTTCTCCTCTTTCCCCTCTTTCCCCTCTTCTGTCTCTTCTCCCAGGTTTCCCTCCTTTCCACGAACTCTCTCTTTTCCTTCTGTTCCCTCCCTTGTCTCTTTTCCATCTTTCCCCTGTCTTTTCTCTTTTCCCTCTTTTCCCTCTTTTCCCTCGCCTGTCTCTTTTGTCTCTTTTCCCACACCTGCCTCTTTTCCCGGGTTTCCCTCTTTTCAATGAACTCTCTCTTTTCCCTCTTTTCTGTCGCTTGTCTCTTTCCCCTCTTTTCCCTTTTTCCCCTCGCCTGTCTCTTCTCCCTGGTTTCCCTCCTTTCCACGAACACTGTCTTTCCCCCCCTTTCCGTCACCTGTCTCTTTTCCCGGGCTTCCCTCTTTTCCACGAACTCTCTCTTTTCCCTCTTTTTTGTCGCGTCTTTCACCTCTTTTCCCTCTTTCCCCTCGCCTGTCTCTTCTCCATGGTTTCCCTCTTTTCCACGAACTCTCTCTTTTCCCTCTTTTCTGTCGCTTGTCTCTTTCCCCTCTTTCTCCTCTTTCCCCTCTTCTGTCTCTTCTCCCAGGTTTCCCTCTTTTCCACAAACTCTCTCTTTTCCCTCCTTTCCGTCACCTGTCTCTTTCCCCTGGTTTCCGTCTTTCCCCTCAACTCTGTCTTTTCCCACTTTCCCCTCAACTCTGTTTTCCCACTTCCCCCTCTCATGTCTCTTTTCCCTGTATTCCCTCAACTCTATCTTTTCCCTCTTTTCCCGCTTTTCCATCTCTTCTCCCTGGTTTCCCTCTTTTCCATGAACTCTCTCTTTTCCCTCCTTTCTGTCACCTGTCTCTTTTCCCTGGGTTCCTTCCTTTCCACGAACTCTCCCTTTTCCCTCTTTTCTGTCGCTTGTCTCTGTCCCCTCTTTTCCCTCTTTCCCCTCGCCTGTCTCTTCTCGATGGTTTCCCTCTTTTCCACGAACTCTCTCTTTTCCCTCCTTTCCGTCACCTGTCTCTTTTCCATCTTTCCGTCTTTCCTCTCAACTCTCTCTTTTCCCACTTTCCCCTCAACTCTGTTTTCCCACTTTCCCCTCTCATGTCTCTTTTCCCTGTATTCCCACAACTCTCCCTTTTCCCTCTTCCCCTCACCTGTTTCTCTCACATCTTTTCCCACACCTGCCTCATTTCCCTGGTCTCCCTCTTTTCCCTCCTTTCCCTCCCTTGTCTCTTTTCCCTCTTTTCCCTCTATCCCCTCGCCTGTCTCTACCGTCTCATTTCCCTCAACTCTCTCTTTTCCCTCTTCCCCCCTTCCCTATCTCTTCTCCAGGGTTTCCCTCTTTTCCCTGAACTCTCTCTTTTCCCTCCTTTCCCCCCCTTGTCTCTTTTCCATCTTTCCCCTGTCTTGTCTCTTTTCCCTGGTTTCCCTCTTTTCCCTCAAATCTCTGTTTTCCCACTTCCCCCTCTCATGACTCTTTTCCCTGTTTTCCCTCAACTCTCTCTTTTCCCTCTTTCCCCCTTTCCCGTTTCTTCTCCCTGTTTTCCCTCCTTTCCACGAACTCTCTCTTTTCCCTCTTTTCTCTCGCTTGTCTCTTTTACCTCTTTTCCCTCTTTCCCCTCACCTTTCTCTTCTCCCAGGTTTCCCTCTTTCCCACGAACTCTCTCTTTTCCCTCTTTTCTGTCGCCTGTCTCTTCTCCCAGGTTTCCCTCCTTTCCACGAACTCTCTCTTTTCCCTCTTTTCTGTCGCTTGTCTCTTTCCCCTCTTTCTCCTCTTTCCCCTCTTTCCCCTCTTCTGTCTCTTCTCCCAGGTTTCCCTCCTTTCCACGAACTCTCTCTTTTCCCTCTGTTCCCTCCCTTGTCTCTTTTCCATCTTTCCCCTGTCTTTTCTCTTTTCCCTGGTTTCCCTCAACGCTCTCTTTTCCCACTTTCCCCCTCATGTCTCGATTCCCTATATAACCTCAACGCTCTCTTTCCCCACTTTTCCCTCTCATGTCTCTTTTCCCTGTATTCCCTCAACTCTCTCTTTTCCCTCCTTTCCGTCACCGGTCTCTTTCCCCTGGTTTCCGTCTTTCCCCTCAACTCTCTCTTTTCCCACTTTCACCTCAACTCTGTTTTCCCACTTCCCCCTCTCATGTCTCTTTTCCCTGTATTCCCTCAACTCTATCTTTTCCCTCTTTTCCCCTTTCCCATCTCTTCTCCCTGGTTTCCCTCTTTTCCATGAACTCTCTCTTTTCCCTCCTTTCCGTCACCTGTCTCTTTTCCCCGGGTTCCTTCCTTTCCACGAACTCTCCCTTTTCCCTCTTTTCTGTCGCTTGGCTCTTTTCCCTCTTTTCCCTCTTTCCCCTCGCCTGTCTCTTTTGTCTCTTTTCCCACACCTGCCTCTTTTCCCGGGTTTCCCTCTTTTCCATGAACTCTCTCTTTTCCCTCTTTTCTGTCATTTGTCTCTTTCCCCTCTTATCCCTCTTTCCCCTCGCCTGTCTCTTCTCCCTGGTTTCCCTCTTTTCCACGAACTCTCTCTTTTCCCTCCTTTCCGTCACCTGTCTCTTTTCCATCTTTCCGTCTTTCCTCTCAACTCTCTCTTTTCCCACTTTCCCCTCAACTCCGTTTTCCCACTTTCCCCTGTCATGTCTCTTTTCCCTGTATTCCGGCAACTCTCCCTTTTCCCTCTTCCCCACACCTGTTTCTCTCACATATTTTCCCACACCTGCCTCATTTCCCTGGTCTCCCTCTTTTCCCTCCTTTCCCTCCCTTGTCTCTTTTCCCTCTTTTCCCTCTATCCCCTCGCCTGTCTCTACCGTCTCATTTCCCTCAACTCTCTCTTTTCCCTCTCCCCCCTTCCCTATCTCTTCTCCAGGGTTTCCCTCTTTTCCCTGAACTCTCTCTTTTCCCTCCTTTCCCTCCCTTGTCTCTTTTCCATCTTTCCCCTGTCTTGTCTCTTTTCCCTGGTTTCCCTCTTTTCCCTCAACTCTCTGTTTTCCCACTTCCCCCTCTCATGTCTCTTTTCCCTGAATTCCCTCAACTCTCTCTTTTCCCTCTTTTCCCCTTTCCCGTCTCTTCTCCCTGCTTCCCTCTTTTCCACGAACTCTCTCTTTTCCCTCTTTTCTCTCGCTTGTCTCTTTTACCTCTTTTCCCTCTTTCCCCTCTTTCCCCTCACATGTCTCTTCTCCGAGGTTTCCCTCTTTTCCACGAACTCTCTCTTTTCCCTCTTTTCTCTCGCTTGTCTCTTTTACCTCTTTTCCCTCTTTCCCCTCTTTCCCCTCACCTGTCTCTTCTCCCAGGTTTTCCTCTTTTCCACCAACTCTCTCTTTTCCCTCTCTTCTGTCGCGTCTTTCACCTCTTTTCCCTCTTTCCCCTCGCCTGTCTCTTTTCCCTGGTTTCCTTCCTTTCCACGAACTCTCTCTTTTCCCTCCTTTCCGTCACCTGTCTCTTTCCCCTGGTTTCCGTCTTTCCCCTCAACTCTTTCTTTTCCCACTTTCCCCTCAACTCTGTTTTCCCACTTCCCCCTCTCATGTCTCTTTTCCCTGTATTCCCTCAACTCTATCTTTTCCCTCTTTTCCCCTTTCCCATCTCTTCCCCCAGGTTTCCCTCTTTTCCACGAACTCTCTCTTTTCCCTCCTTTCCGTCACCTCTTTCCCCTGGTTTCCTTTTTTCCCCTCAACTTTGTCTTTTCCCACTTCCCCCTCTCATGTCTCTTTTCCCTGTATTCCCTCAACTCTATCTTTTCCCTCTTTTCCCCTTTCCCATCTCTTCTCCCTGGTTTCCCTCTTTTCCATGAACTCTCTCTTTTCCCTCCTTTCCGTCACCTGTCTCTTTTCCCCGGGTTCCTTCCTTTCCACGAACTCTCCGTTTTCCGTCTTTTCTGTCGCTTGGCTCTTTTCCCTCTTTTCCCTCTTTCCCCTCGCCTGTCTCTTTTGTCTCTTTCCCCACACCTGCCTCTTTTCCCGGGTTTCCCTCTTTTCAATGAACTCTCTCTTTTCCCTCCTTTCCGTCACCTGTCTCTTTCCCCTGGTTTCCGTCTTTCCTCTCAACTCTCTGTTTTCCCACTTTCCCCTCAACTCTGTTTTCCCACTATCCCCTCTCATGTCTCTTTTCCCTGTATTCCTGCAACTCTCCCTTTTCCCTCTTCCCCTCACCTGTTTCTCTCACATCTTCTCCCACACCTGCCTCATTTCCCTGGTCTCCCTCTTTTCCCTCCTTTCCCTCCCTTGTCTCTTTTCCCTCTTTTCCCTCTATCCCCTCGCCTGTCTCTAGCGTCTCATTTCCATCAACTCTCTCTTTTCCCTCTTCCCCCCTTCCATATCTCTTCTCCATGGTTTCCCTCTTTTCCCTGAATTCTCTCTTTTCCCTCCTTTCCCTCCCTTGTCTCTTTTCCATCTTTCCCCTGTCTACTCTATTTTCCCTGGTTTCCCTGGTTTCCCTCCTCTCTCTCTTTTCCCACTTTTCCCTCTCATGTCTCTTTTCCCTGTATTCCCTCAACTTTTCCCTCTTTTCCCTTTTCCCGTCTCTTCTCCCTGCTTTCCCTCTTTTCCACGAACTCTCTCTTTTCCCTCCTTTCTGTCACCTGTCTCTTTTCCCTGGATTCTGTCTTTTCCATGAACCCTCTCTTGCGCCTCCTTTCCCTCCCTTGTCTCTTTTCCATCTTTCCCCTCTCTTTTCTCTTTCCCCTGGTTTCTCTCTTTTCCCTCAACTCTCTTTTCCCACTTTCCCCTCAACTCTCTGTTCCCACCTTCCCCCTCATGTCTCTTTTCCCTGTATTGCCTCAACTCTATCCTTTCCCTCTTTTCCCCTTTCCCATCTCTTCTCCCTGGTTTCCCTCTTTTCCACGAACTCTCTCTTTTCCCTCCTTTCCGCCACCTGTTTTTTTCCCCGGATTTCCCTCTTTTTCTACGAACTCTCTCTTTTCCCTCTTTTCTGTCGCGTCTTTCACCTCTTTTCCCTCTTTCCCCTCGCCTGTCTCGTCTCCCAGGTTTCCCTCTTTTCCACGAACTCTCTCTTTTCCCTCTTTTCTGTCGCCTCTTTTCCCTGGTTTCCTTCCTTTCCACGAACTCTCTCTTTTCCCTCTTTTCTGTCGCCTGTCTCTTTTCCCTGGTTTCCTTCATTTCCACGAACTCTCTCTTTTCCCTCTTTTCTGTCGCTTGTCTCTTTCCCCTCTTTCTCCTCTTTCCCCTCTTTCCCCTCTTCTGTCTCTTCTCCCAGGTTTCCCTCCTTTCCACGAACTCTCTCTTTTCCTTCTGTTCCCTCCCTTGTCTCTTTTCCATCTTTCCCCTGTCTTTTCTCTTTTCCCTCTTTTCCCTCTTTTCCCTCGCCTGTCTCTTTTGTCTCTTTTCCCACACCTGCCTCTTTTCCCGGGTTTCCCTCTTTTCAATGAACTCTCTCTTTTCCCTCTTTTCTGTCGCTTGTCTCTTTCCCCTCTTTTCCCTTTTTCCCCTCGCCTGTCTCTTCTCCCTGGTTTCCCTCCTTTCCACGAACACTGTCTTTCCCCCCCTTTCCGTCACCTGTCTCTTTTCCCGGGCTTCCCTCTTTTCCACGAACTCTCTCTTTTCCCTCTTTTTTGTCGCGTCTTTCACCTCTTTTCCCTCTTTCCCCTCGCCTGTCTCTTCTCCATGGTTTCCCTCTTTTCCACGAACTCTCTCTTTTCCCTCTTTTCTGTCGCTTGTCTCTTTCCCCTCTTTCTCCTCTTTCCCCTCTTCTGTCTCTTCTCCCAGGTTTCCCTCTTTTCCACAAACTCTCTCTTTTCCGTCCTTTCCGTCACCTGTCTCTTTCCCCTGGTTTCCGTCTTTCCCCTCAACTCTTTCTTTTCCCACTGTCCCCTCAACTCTGTTTTCCCACTTCCCCCTCTCATGTCTCTTTTCCCTGTATTCCCTCAACTCTATCTTTTCCCTCTTTTCCCCTTTCCCATCTCTTCCCCCAGGTTTCCCTCTTTTCCACGAACTCTCTCTTTTCCCTCCTTTCCGTCACCTCTTTCCCCTGGTTTCCTTTTTTCCCCTCAACTTTGTCTTTTCCCACTTCCCCCTCTCATGTCTCTTTTCCCTGTATTCCCTCAACTCTATCTTTTCCCTCTTTTCCCCTTTCCCATCTCTTCTCCCTGGTTTCCCTCTTTTCCATGAACTCTCTCTTTTCCCTCCTTTCCGTCACCTGTCTCTTTTCCCCGGGTTCCTTCCTTTCCACGAACTCTCCGTTTTCCGTCTTTTCTGTCGCTTGGCTCTTTTCCCTCTTTTCCCTCTTTCCCCTCGCCTGTCTCTTTTGTCTCTTTCCCCACACCTGCCTCTTTTCCCGGGTTTCCCTCTTTTCAATGAACTCTCTCTTTTCCCTCCTTTCCGTCACCTGTCTCTTTCCCCTGGTTTCCGTCTTTCCTCTCAACTCTCTCTTTTCCCACTTTCCCCTCAACTCTGTTTTCCCACTATCCCCTCTCATGTCTCTTTTCCCTGTATTCCTGCAACTCTCCCTTTTCCCTCTTCCCCTCACCTGTTTCTCTCACATCTTCTCCCACACCTGCCTCATTTCCCTGGTCTCCCTCTTTTCCCTCCTTTCCCTCCCTTGTCTCTTTTCCCTCTTTTCCCTCTATCCCCTCGCCTGTCTCTAGCGTCTCATTTCCATCAACTCTCTCTTTTCCCTCTTCCCCCCTTCCATATCTCTTCTCCATGGTTTCCCTCTTTTCCCTGAATTCTCTCTTTTCCCTCCTTTCCCTCCCTTGTCTCTTTTCCATCTTTCCCCTGTCTACTCTATTTTCCCTGGTTTCCCTGGTTTCCCTCCTCTCTCTCTTTTCCCACTTTTCCCTCTCATGTCTCTTTTCCCTGTATTCCCTCAACTTTTCCCTCTTTTCCCTTTTCCCGTCTCTTCTCCCTGCTTTCCCTCTTTTCCACGAACTCTCTCTTTTCCCTCCTTTCTGTCACCTGTCTCTTTTCCCTGGATTCTGTCTTTTCCATGAACCCTCTCTTGCGCCTCCTTTCCCTCCCTTGTCTCTTTTCCATCTTTCCCCTCTCTTTTCTCTTTCCCCTGGTTTCTCTCTTTTCCCTCAACTCTCTTTTCCCACTTTCCCCTCAACTCTCTGTTCCCACCTTCCCCCTCATGTCTCTTTTCCCTGTATTGCCTCAACTCTATCCTTTCCCTCTTTTCCCCTTTCCCATCTCTTCTCCCTGGTTTCCCTCTTTTCCACGAACTCTCTCTTTTCCCTCCTTTCCGCCACCTGTTTTTTTCCCCGGATTTCCCTCTTTTTCTACGAACTCTCTCTTTTCCCTCTTTTCTGTCGCGTCTTTCACCTCTTTTCCCTCTTTCCCCTCGCCTGTCTCGTCTCCCAGGTTTCCCTCTTTTCCACGAACTCTCTCTTTTCCCTCTTTTCTGTCGCCTCTTTTCCCTGGTTTCCTTCCTTTCCACGAACTCTCTCTTTTCCCTCTTTTCTGTCGCCTGTCTCTTTTCCCTGGTTTCCTTCATTTCCACGAACTCTCTCTTTTCCCTCTTTTCTGTCGCTTGTCTCTTTCCCCTCTTTCTCCTCTTTCCCCTCTTTCCCCTCTTCTGTCTCTTCTCCCAGGTTTCCCTCCTTTCCACGAACTCTCTCTTTTCCTTCTGTTCCCTCCCTTGTCTCTTTTCCATCTTTCCCCTGTCTTTTCTCTTTTCCCTCTTTTCCCTCTTTTCCCTCGCCTGTCTCTTTTGTCTCTTTTCCCACACCTGCCTCTTTTCCCGGGTTTCCCTCTTTTCAATGAACTCTCTCTTTTCCCTCTTTTCTGTCGCTTGTCTCTTTCCCCTCTTTTCCCTTTTTCCCCTCGCCTGTCTCTTCTCCCTGGTTTCCCTCCTTTCCACGAACACTGTCTTTCCCCCCCTTTCCGTCACCTGTCTCTTTTCCCGGGCTTCCCTCTTTTCCACGAACTCTCTCTTTTCCCTCTTTTTTGTCGCGTCTTTCACCTCTTTTCCCTCTTTCCCCTCGCCTGTCTCTTCTCCATGGTTTCCCTCTTTTCCACGAACTCTCTCTTTTCCCTCTTTTCTGTCGCTTGTCTCTTTCCCCTCTTTCTCCTCTTTCCCCTCTTCTGTCTCTTCTCCCAGGTTTCCCTCTTTTCCACAAACTCTCTCTTTTCCCTCCTTTCCGTCACCTGTCTCTTTCCCCTGGTTTCCGTCTTTCCCCTCAACTCTGTCTTTTCCCACTTTCCCCTCAACTCTGTTTTCCCACTTCCCCCTCTCATGTCTCTTTTCCCTGTATTCCCTCAACTCTATCTTTTCCCTCTTTTCCCGCTTTTCCATCTCTTCTCCCTGGTTTCCCTCTTTTCCATGAACTCTCTCTTTTCCCTCCTTTCTGTCACCTGTCTCTTTTCCCTGGGTTCCTTCCTTTCCACGAACTCTCCCTTTTCCCTCTTTTCTGTCGCTTGTCTCTGTCCCCTCTTTTCCCTCTTTCCCCTCGCCTGTCTCTTCTCGATGGTTTCCCTCTTTTCCACGAACTCTCTCTTTTCCCTCCTTTCCGTCACCTGTCTCTTTTCCATCTTTCCGTCTTTCCTCTCAACTCTCTCTTTTCCCCCTTTCCCCTCAACTCTGTTTTCCCACTTTCCCCTCTCATGTCTCTTTTCCCTGTATTCCCACAACTCTCCCTTTTCCCTCTTCCCCTCACCTGTTTCTCTCACATCTTTTCCCACACCTGCCTCATTTCCCTGGTCTCCCTCTTTTCCCTCCTTTCCCTCCCTTGTCTCTTTTCCCTCTTTTCCCTCTATCCCCTCGCCTGTCTCTACCGTCTCATTTCCCTCAACTCTCTCTTTTCCCTCTTCCCCCCTTCCCTATCTCTTCTCCAGGGTTTCCCTCTTTTCCCTGAACTCTCTCTTTTCCCTCCTTTCCCTCCCTTGTCTCTTTTCCATCTTTCCCCTGTCTTGTCTCTTTTCCCTGGTTTCCCTCTTTTCCCTCAAATCTCTGTTTTCCCACTTCCCCCTCTCATGACTCTTTTCCCTGTTTTCCCTCAACTCTCTCTTTTCCCTCTTTCCCCCTTTCCCGTTTCTTCTCCCTGTTTTCCCTCCTTTCCACGAACTCTCTCTTTTCCCTCTTTTCTCTCGCTTGTCTCTTTTACCTCTTTTCCCTCTTTCCCCTCACCTTTCTCTTCTCCCAGGTTTCCCTCTTTCCCACGAACTCTCTCTTTTCCCTCTTTTCTGTCGCCTGTCTCTTCTCCCAGGTTTCCCTCCTTTCCACGAACTCTCTCTTTTCCCTCTTTTCTGTCGCTTGTCTCTTTCCCCTCTTTCTCCTCTTTCCCCTCTTTCCCCTCTTCTGTCTCTTCTCCCAGGTTTCCCTCCTTTCCACGAACTCTCTCTTTTCCCTCTGTTCCCTCCCTTGTCTCTTTTCCATCTTTCCCCTGTCTTTTCTCTTTTCCCTGGTTTCCCTCAACGCTCTCTTTTCCCACTTTCCCCCTCATGTCTCGATTCCCTATATAACCTCAGCGCTCTCTTTCCCCACTTTTCCCTCTCATGTCTCTTTTCCCTGTATTCCCTCAACTCTCTCTTTTCCCTCCTTTCCGTCACCGGTCTCTTTCCCCTGGTTTCCGTCTTTCCCCTCAACTCTCTCTTTTCCCACTTTCACCTCAACTCTGTTTTCCCACTTCCCCCTCTCATGTCTCTTTTCCCTGTATTCCCTCAACTCTATCTTTTCCCTCTTTTCCCCTTTCCCATCTCTTCTCCCTGGTTTCCCTCTTTTCCATGAACTCTCTCTTTTCCCTCCTTTCCGTCACCTGTCTCTTTTCCCCGGGTTCCTTCCTTTCCACGAACTCTCCCTTTTCCCTCTTTTCTGTCGCTTGGCTCTTTTCCCTCTTTCCCCTCTTTCCCCTCGCCTGTCTCTTTTGTCTCTTTTCCCACACCTGCCTCTTTTCCCGGGTTTCCCTCTTTTCCATGAACTCTCTCTTTTCCCTCTTTTCTGTCATTTGTCTCTTTCCCCTCTTATCCCTCTTTCCCCTCGCCTGTCTCTTCTCCCTGGTTTCCCTCTTTTCCACGAACTCTCTCTTTTCCCTCCTTTCCGTCACCTGTCTCTTTTCCATCTTTCCGTCTTTCCTCTCAACTCTCTCTTTTCCCACTTTCCCCTCAACTCCGTTTTCCCAGTTTCCCCTGTCATGTCTCTTTTCCCTGTATTCCGGCAACTCTCCCTTTTCCCTCTTCCCCACACCTGTTTCTCTCACATATTTTCCCACACCTGCCTCATTTCCCTGGTCTCCCTCTTTTCCCTCCTTTCCCTCCCTTGTCTCTTTTCCCTCTTTTCCCTCTATCCCCTCGCCTGTCTCTACCGTCTCATTTCCCTCAACTCTCTCTTTTCCCTCTCCCCCCTTCCCTATCTCTTCTCCAGGGTTTCCCTCTTTTCCCTGAACTCTCTCTTTTCCCTCCTTTCCCTCCCTTGTCTCTTTTCCATCTTTCCCCTGTCTTGTCTCTTTTCCCTGGTTTCCCTCTTTTCCCTCAACTCTCTGTTTTCCCACTTCCCCCTCTCATGTCTCTTTTCCCTGAATTCCCTCAACTCTCTCTTTTCCCTCTTTTCCCCTTTCCCGTCTCTTCTCCCTGCTTCCCTCTTTTCCACGAACTCTCTCTTTTCCCTCTTTTCTCTCGCTTGTCTCTTTTACCTCTTTTCCCTCTTTCCCCTCTTTCCCCTCACATGTCTCTTCTCCGAGGTTTCCCTCTTTTCCACGAACTCTCTCTTTTCCCTCTTTTCTCTCGCTTGTCTCTTTTACCTCTTTTCCCTCTTTTCCCTCTTTCCCCTCACCTGTCTCTTCTCCCAGGTTTTCCTCTTTTCCACCAACTCTCTCTTTTCCCTCTCTTCTGTCGCGTCTTTCACCTCTTTTCCCTCTTTCCCCTCGCCTGTCTCTTTTCCCTGGTTTCCTTCCTTTCCACGAACTCTCTCTTTTCCCTCCTTTCCGTCACCTGTCTCTTTCCCCTGGTTTCCGTCTTTCCCCTCAACTCTTTCTTTTCCCACTTTCCCCTCAACTCTGTTTTCCCACTTCCCCCTCTCATGTCTCTTTTCCCTGTATTCCCTCAACTCTATCTTTTCCCTCTTTTCCCCTTTCCCATCTCTTCCCCCAGGTTTCCCTCTTTTCCACGAACTCTCTCTTTTCCCTCCTTTCCGTCACCTCTTTCCCCTGGTTTCCTTTTTTCCCCTCAACTCTGTCTTTTCCCACTTCCCCCTCTCATGTCTCTTTTCCCTGTATTCCCTCAACTCTATCTTTTCCCTCTTTTCCCCTTTCCCATCTCTTCTCCCTGGTTTCCCTCTTTTCCATGAACTCTCTCTTTTCCCTCCTTTCCGTCACCTGTCTCTTTTCCCCGGGTTCCTTCCTTTCCACGAACTCTCCGTTTTCCGTCTTTTCTGTCGCTTGGCTCTTTTCCCTCTTTTCCCTCTTTCCCCTCGCCTGTCTCTTTTGTCTCTTTCCCCACACCTGCCTCTTTTCCCGGGTTTCCCTCTTTTCAATGAACTCTCTCTTTTCCCTCCTTTCCGTCACCTGTCTCTTTCCCCTGGTTTCCGTCTTTCCTCTCAACTCTCTGTTTTCCCACTTTCCCCTCAACTCTGTTTTCCCACTATCCCCTCTCATGTCTCTTTTCCCTGTATTCCTGCAACTCTCCCTTTTCCCTCTTCCCCTCACCTGTTTCTCTCACATCTTCTCCCACACCTGCCTCATTTCCCTGGTCTCCCTCTTTTCCCTCCTTTCCCTCCCTTGTCTCTTTTCCCTCTTTTCCCTCTATCCCCTCGCCTGTCTCTAGCGTCTCATTTCCATCAACTCTCTCTTTTCCCTCTTCCCCCCTTCCATATCTCTTCTCCATGGTTTCCCTCTTTTCCCTGAATTCTCTCTTTTCCCTCCTTTCCCTCCCTTGTCTCTTTTCCATCTTTCCCCTGTCTACTCTATTTTCCCTGGTTTCCCTGGTTTCCCTCCTCTCTCTCTTTTCCCACTTTTCCCTCTCATGTCTCTTTTCCCTGTATTCCCTCAACTTTTCCCTCTTTTCCCTTTTCCCGTCTCTTCTCCCTGCTTTCCCTCTTTTCCACGAACTCTCTCTTTTCCCTCCTTTCTGTCACCTGTCTCTTTTCCCTGGATTCTGTCTTTTCCATGAACCCTCTCTTGCGCCTCCTTTCCCTCCCTTGTCTCTTTTCCATCTTTCCCCTCTCTTTTCTCTTTCCCCTGGTTTCTCTCTTTTCCCTCAACTCTCTTTTCCCACTTTCCCCTCAACTCTCTGTTCCCACCTTCCCCCTCATGTCTCTTTTCCCTGTATTGCCTCAACTCTATCCTTTCCCTCTTTTCCCCTTTCCCATCTCTTCTCCCTGGTTTCCCTCTTTTCCACGAACTCTCTCTTTTCCCTCCTTTCCGCCACCTGTTTTTTTCCCCGGATTTCCCTCTTTTTCTACGAACTCTCTCTTTTCCCTCTTTTCTGTCGCGTCTTTCACCTCTTTTCCCTCTTTCCCCTCGCCTGTCTCGTCTCCCAGGTTTCCCTCTTTTCCACGAACTCTCTCTTTTCCCTCTTTTCTGTCGCCTCTTTTCCCTGGTTTCCTTCCTTTCCACGAACTCTCTCTTTTCCCTCTTTTCTGTCGCCTGTCTCTTTTCCCTGGTTTCCTTCATTTCCACGAACTCTCTCTTTTCCCTCTTTTCTGTCGCTTGTCTCTTTCCCCTCTTTCTCCTCTTTCCCCTCTTTCCCCTCTTCTGTCTCTTCTCCCAGGTTTCCCTCCTTTCCACGAACTCTCTCTTTTCCTTCTGTTCCCTCCCTTGTCTCTTTTCCATCTTTCCCCTGTCTTTTCTCTTTTCCCTCTTTTCCCTCTTTTCCCTCGCCTGTCTCTTTTGTCTCTTTTCCCACACCTGCCTCTTTTCCCGGGTTTCCCTCTTTTCAATGAACTCTCTCTTTTCCCTCTTTTCTGTCGCTTGTCTCTTTCCCCTCTTTTCCCTCTTTCCCCTCGCCTGTCTCTTTTCCCAGGTTTCCCTCTTTTCCACGAGCATTGTCTTTTCCCCCCTTTCCGTCACCCATCTCTTTTCCCGGGTTTCCCTCTTTTCAATGAACTCTCTCTTTTCCCTCTTCTCTGTCGCTTGTCTCTTTCCCCTCTTTTCCCTCGCCTGTCTCGCCTCCATGGTTTCCCTCTTTTCCACGAACTCTCTCTTTTCCCTCTTTTCTGTCGCTTGGCTCTTTTCCCTCTTTTCCCTCTTTCCCCTCGGCTGTCTCTTTTGTCTCTTTTCCCACACCTGCCTCTTTTCCCGGGTTCCTTCCTTTCCATGAACTCTCCCTTTTCCCTCTTTTCTCTCGCTTGGCTCTTTTCCCTCTTTTCCCTCTTTCCCCTCACCTTTCTCTTCTCCCACGTTTCCCTCTTTTCCACGAAATCTCTCTTTTCCCTCTTTTCTGTCGCCTGTCTCTTTTCCCTGGTTTCCTTCCTGTCCACGAACTCTCTTTTCCCTCTTTTCCGTCGCTTGTCTCTTTCCCCTCTTTCCCCTCGTTCCCCTCTTTCCCCTCTTCTGTCTCTGCTCCCAGGTTTCCCTCCTTTCCACGAACTCTCTCTTTTCCCTCTGTTCCCTCCCTTTTCTCTTTTCCATCTTTCCCCTGTCTTGTCTCTTTTCCCTTGTTTCCCTCTTTTCCCTCAACGCTCTCTTTTCCCACTTCCCCCTCTCATGTCTCTTTTCCCTGTATTCCCTCAACTCCATCTTTTCCCTCTTTTCCCCTTTCCCGTCTCCTCTCCCTGCTTTCCCTCTTTTCCACGAACTCTCTCTTTTCCCTCCTATCCGTCACCTGTCTCTTTTACCTGGTTTCCTTCCTTTCCACGAACTCTCTCTTTTCCCTCTTGTCTGTCGCTTGTCTCTTTCCCCTCTTTTCCCTCTTTCCCCTCGCCTGTCTCTTTTGTCTCTTTTCCCACACCTGCCTCTTTTCCCGGGTTTCCCTCTTTTCAATGAACTCTCTCTTTTCCCTCCTTTCTGTCACCTGTCTCTTTTCCCCGGTTTCCTTCCTTTCCACGAACTCTCTCTTTTCCCTCTTTTCTGTCGCATGGCTCTTTTCCCTCTTTTCCCTCTTTCCCCTCGCCTGTCTCTTTTGTCTCTTTTCCCACACCTGCCTCTTTTCCCGGGTTTCCCTCTTTTCAATGAACTCTCTCTTTTCCCTCTTTTCTGTCGCTTGTCTCTTTCCCCTCTTTTCCCTCTTTCCCCTCGCCTGTCTCTTCTCCCTGGTTTCCCTCTTTTCCACGAACTCTCTCTTTTCCCTCCTTTCCGTCACCTGTCTCTTTTCCATCTTTCCGTCTTTCCTCTCAACTCTCTCTTTTCCCACTTTCCCCTCAACTCCGTTTTCCCACTTCCCCCTCTCATGACTCTTTTCCCTGTTTTCCCTCAACTCTCTCTTTTCCCTCTTTCCCCCTTTCCCGTTTCTTCTCCCTGTTTTCCCTCCTTTCCACGAACTCTCTCTTTTCCCTCTTTTCTCTCGCTTGTTTCTTTTACCTCTTTTCCCTATTTCCCCTCACCTGTCTCTTCTCCCAGGTTTCCCTCTTTTCCACGAACTCTGTCTTTTCCCCCCTTTCCGTCACCTGTCTCTTTTCCCGGGTTTCCCTCTTTTCCACGAACTCTCACTTTTCCCTCTTTTCTGTCACGTCTTTCACCTCTTTCCCCTCTTTCCCCTCGCCTGTCTCTTCTCCATGGATTCCCTCTTTTCCACGAACTCTCTCTTTTCCCTCTTTTCTGTCGCTTGTCTCTTTCCCCTCTTTCTCGTCTTTCCCCTCTTCTGTCTCTTCTCCCAGGTTTCCCTCTTTTCCACGAACTCTCTCTTTTCCCTCCTTTCCGTCACCTGTCTCTTTCCCCTGGTTTCCGTCTTTCCCCTCAACTCTCTCTTTTCCCACTTTCCCCTCAACTCTGTTTTCCCACTTCCCCCTCTCATGTCTCTTTTCCCTGTATTCCCTCAACTCTATCTTTTCCCTCTTTTCCCCTTTCCCATCTCTTCTCCCTGGTTTCCCTCTTTTCCACGAACTCTCTCATTTCCCCCCTTTCCGTCACCTGTCTCTTTTCCATCTTTCCATCTTTCCTCTCAACTCTCTCTTTTCCCACTTTCCCCTCAACTCTGTTTTCCCACTTTCCCCTCTCATGTCTCTTTTCCCTGTATTCCTGCAACTCTCCCTTTTCCCTCTTCCCCTCACCTGTTTCTCTCACATCTTTTCCCACAGCTGCCTCATTTCCCTGGTCTCCCTCTTTTCTCTCCTTTCCCTCCCTTGTCTCTTTTCCCTCTTTTCCCTCTATCCCCTCGCCTGTCTCTACCGTCTCATTTCCCTCAACTCTCTCTTTTCCCTCTTCCCCCATTCCCTATCTCTTCTCCAGGGTTTCCCTCTTTTCCCTGAACTCTCTCTTCTCCCTCCTTTCCCTCCCTTGTCTCTTTTCCATCTTTCCCGTCTTGTCTCTTTTCCCTGGTTTCCCTCTTTTCCCTCAACTCTCTGTTTTCCCACTTCCCCCTCTCATGTCTCTTTTCCCTGTATTCCCTCAACTCTCTCTTTTCCCTCTTTCCCCCTTTCCCGTTTCTTCTCCCTGGTTTCCCTCATTTCCACGAACTCTCTCTTTTCCCTCTTTCCTCTCGCTTGTCTCTTTTACCTCTTTTCCCTCTTTTCCCTCACCTGTCTCTTCTCCCATGTTTCCCTCTTTTCCACGAACTCTGTCTTTTCCCCCCTTTCCATCACCTGTCTCTTCTCCCAGGTTTCCCTCTTTTCCACGAACTCTCTCTTTTCCCTCTTTACTGTCGCGTCTTTCACCTCTTTTCCCTCTTTCCCCTCGCCTGTCTCTTCTCCATGGTTTCCCTCTTTCCCACGAACTCTCTCTTTTCCCTCTTTTCTGTCGCCTGTGTATTTTCCCTGGTTTCCTTCCTTTCCACGAACTCTCTCTTTCCCCTCTTTTCTCTTGCTTGTCTCTTTTCCCTCTTTTCTCTCTTTCCCCTCTTTCCCCTCACCTGTCTCTTCTCCCAGGTTTCCCTCTTTTCCAGAAACTCTCTCTTTTCCCTCTTTTCTCTCATGTCCCTTTCCCCTCATGTCTCTTTCCCCTGGTTACCCTATTTTCCCTCAACTCTCTCTTTTCCCCCCTTTCCACCACCTGTCTTTTTTTCCCGGATTTCCCTCTTTTCCACGAACTCTGTCTTTTCCCTCTTTTCTGTCGCCTGTCTCTTTCACCTCTTTTCTCTCTTTCCCCTCGCCTGTCTCTTCTCCCAGGTTTCCCTCTTTTCCACGAACTCTGTCTTTTCCCCCCTTTCCATCACCTGTCTCTTCTCCCAGGTTTCCCTCTTTTCCACGAACTCTCTCTTTTCCCTCTTTTCTGTCGCGTCTCTCACCTCTTTTCCCTCTTTCCCCTCGCCTGTCTCTTCTCCATGGTTTCCCTCTTTTCCACGAACTCTCTCTTTTCCCTCCTTTCCGTCACCTGTCTCTTTTCCCCGGGTTCCTTCCTTTCCACGAACTCTCTCTTTTCCCGCTTTTCTGTCGCTTGGCTCTTTTCCCTCTTTTCCCTCTTTCCCCTCGCCTGTCTCTTCACCACGGTTTCCCTCTTTTCCACGAACTCTGTCTTTTCCCTCTTTTCTGCCGCCTGTCTCTTTTCCCTGGTTTCCTTCCTTTCCACGAACTCTCTCTTTTCCCTCTTTTCCATCGCTTGTCTCTTTCCCCTCTTTCCCCTCGTTCCCCTCTTTCCCCTCTTTCCCCTCTTCTGTCGCTTCTCCCAGGTTTCCCTCCTTTCCACGAACTCTCTCTTTTCCCTCTGTTCCCTCCCTTGTCTCTTTTCCATCTTTCCTCTCTCTTTTCTCTTTCCCCTGGTTTCCCTCTTTTCCCTCAACTCTCTTTTCCCACTTTCCCCTCAACTCTGTGTTCCCAACTTCCCCCTCATGTCTCTTTTCCCTGTATTTCCTCAACTCTCTGTTTTCCCACTTTCCCCTTTTCCGTCTCTTCTCCCTGGTTTCCCTCTTTTACACGAACTCTCTCTTTCCCCTACTTTCCGTCACCTGTCTCTTTTCCCGGGTTTCCGTCTTTTCCATGAACCCTCTCTTTTCCCTCCCTTGTCTCTTTTCCCTCTTTTCCCTCTATCCCCTCGCCTGTCTCTACCGTCTCATTTCCCTCAACTCTCTCTTTTCCCTCTTCCCCCCTTCCCTATCTCTTCTCCATGGTTTCCCTCGTTTCCCTGAACTCTCTCTTTTCCCTCCTTTCCCTCCCTTGTCTCTTTTCCATCTTTCCCCTGTCTTGTCTCTTTTCCCTGGTTTCCCTCTTTTCCCTCAACTCTCTGTTTTCCCACTTCCCCCTCTCATGTCTCTTTTCCCTGTATTCCCTCAACTCTCTCTTTTCCCTCTTTTCTCCCATGTCTCTTTCCCCTGGTTACCCTTTTTTCCCTCAACTCTCTCTTTTCCCTCCTTTCCGCCACCTGTCTTTTTTCCCGGATTTCCCTCTTTTCCACGAACTGTGTCTTTTCCCTCTTTTCTGTCGCCTGTCTCTTTCACATCTTTTCCCTCTTTCCCCTCGCCTGTCTCTTCTCCCAGGTTTCTCACTTTTCCACGAACACTGTCTTTTCCCCCCTTTCCGTCACCTGTCTCTTTTCCCAGGTGTCCCTCTTTTCCACGAACTCTCTCTTTTCCCTCTTTTCTGTCGCGTCTTTCACCTCTTTTCCCTCTTTCCCCTCGCCTGTCTCTTTTCCCTGGTTTCCTTCCTATCCACGAACTCTCTCTTTTCCCTCCTTTCCGTCACCTGTCTCTTTCCCCTGGTTTCCGTCTTTCCCCTCAACTCTGTCTTTTCCCGCTTTCCCCTCAACTCTGTTTTCCCACTTCCCCCTCTCATGTCTCTTTTCCCTGTATTCCCTCAACTCTATCTTTTCCCTCTTTTCCCCTTTCCCATCTCTTCTCCCTGGTTTCCCTCTTTTCCATGAACTCTCGCTTTTCCCTCCTTTCCGTCACCTGTCTCTTTTCCCCGGGTTCCTTCCTTTCCACGAACTCTCCCTTTTCCGTCTTTTCTGTCGCTTGGCTCTTTTCCCTCTTTTCCCTCTTTCCCCTCGCCTGTCTCTTTTGTCTCTTTTCCCACACCTGCTTCTTTTCCCGGGTTTCCCTCTTTTCAATGAACTCTCTCTTTTCCCTCCTTTCCGTCACCTGTCTCTTTCCCCTGGTTTCCGTCTTTCCTCTCAACTCTCTCTTTTCCCACTTTCCCCTCAACTCTGTTTTCCCACTATCCCCTCTCATGTCTCTTTTCCCTGTATTCCTCCAACTCTCCCTTTTCCCTCTTCCCCTCACCTCTTTCTCTCACATCTTTTCCCACACCTGCCTCATTTCCCTGATCTCCCTCTTTTCCCTCCTTTCCCTCCCTTGTCTCTTTTCCCTCTTTTCCCTCTATCCCCTCGCCTGTCTCTACCGTCTCATTTCCCTCAACTCTCTCTTTTCCCTCTTCCCCCCTTCCATATCTCTTCTCCATGGTTTCCCTCTTTTCCCTGAATTCTCTCTTTTCCCTCCTTTCCCTCCCTTGTCTCTTTTCCATCTTTCCCCTGTCTACTCTCTTTTCCCTGGTTTCCCTGGTTTCCCTCCTCTCTCTCTTTTCCCAATTTCCCCCTCATGTCTCTATTCCCTATATACCCTCAACGCTCTCTTTTCCCACTTTTCCTCTCATGTCTCTTTTCCCTGTATTCCCTCAACTCTCTCTTTTCCCTCCTTTCCGTCACCTGTCTCTTTCCCCTGGTTTCCGTCTTTCCCCTCAACTCTCTCTTTTCCCACTTTCCCCTCAACTCTGTTTTCCCACTTCCCCCTCTCATGTCTCTTTTCCCTGTATTCCCTCAACTCTATCTTTTCCCTCTTTTCCCCTTTCCCATCTCTTCTCCCTGGTTTCCCTATTTTCCATGAACTCTCTCTTTTCCCTCCTTTCTGTCACCTGTCTCTTTTCCCCGGGTTCCTTCCTTTCCACGAACTCTCCCTTTTCCCTCTTTTCTGTCGCTTGGCTCTTTTCCCTCTTTTCCCTCTTTCCCCTCGCCTGTCTCTTTTGTCTCTTTTCCCACACCTGCCTCTTTTCCCGGGTTTCCCTCTTTTCAATGAACTCTCTCTTTTCCCTCTTTTCTGTCGCTTGTCTCTTTCCCCTCTTTTCCCTCTTTCCCCTCGCCTGTCTCTTCTCCCTGGTTTCCCTCTTTTCCACGAACTCTCTCTTTTCCCTCCTTTCCGTCACCTGTCTCTTTTCCATCTTTCCGTCTTTCCTCTCAACTCTCTCTTTTCCCACTTTCCCCTCAACTCTGTTTTCCCACTTTCCCCTCTCATGTCTCTTTTCCCTGTATTCCTGCAACTCTCCCTTTTCCCTCTTCCCCTCACCTGTTTCTCTCACATCTTTTCCCACAGCTGCCTCATTTCCCTGGTCTCCCTCTTTTCCCTCCTTTCCCTCCCTTGTCTCTTTTCCCTCTTTTCCCTCGATCCCCTCGCCTGTCTCTACCGTCTCATTTCCCTCAACTCTCTCTTTTCCCTCTTCCCCCCTTCCCTATCTCTTCTCCAGGGTTTCCCTCTTTTCCCTGAACTCTCTCTTCTCCCTCCTTTCCCTCCCTTGTCTCTTTTCCATCTTTCCCGTCTTGTCTCTTTTCCCTGGTTTCCCTCTTTTCCCTCAACTCTCTGTATTCCCACTTCCCCCTCTCATGTCTCTTTTCCCTGTATTCCCTCAACTCTCTCTTTTCCCTCTTTTCTCCCATGTCTCTTTCCCCTGGTTACCCTATTTTCCCTCAACTCTCTCTTTTCCCTCCTTTCTGTCACCTGTCTCTTTTCCCCGGGTTCCTTCCTTTCCACGAACTCTCCCTTTTCCCTCTTTTCTGTCGCTTGGCTCTTTTCCCTCTTTTCCCTCTTTCCCCTCGCCTGTCTCTTTTGTCTCTTTTCCCACACCTGCCTCTTTTCCCGGGTTTCCCTCTTTTAAACGAACTCTCTCTTTTCCCTCTTTTCTGTCGCTTGTCTCTTTCCCCTCTTTTCCCTCTTTCCCCTCGCCTGTCTCTTCTCCCTGGTTTCCCTCTTTTCCACGAACTCTCTCTTTTCCCTCCTTTCCGTCACCTGTCTCTTTTCCATCTTTCCGTCTTTCCTCTCAACTCTCTCTTTTCCCACTTTCCCCTCAACTCTGTTTTCCCACTTTCCCCTCTCATGTCTCTTTTCCCTGTATTCCTGCAACTCTCCCTTTTCCCTCTTCCCCTCACCTGTTTCTCTCACATCTTTTCCCACAGCTGCCTCATTTCCCTGGTCTCCCTCTTTTCCCTCCTTTCCCTCCCTTGTCTCTTTTCCCTCTTTTCCCTCGATCCCCTCGCCTGTCTCTACCGTCTCATTTCCCTCAACTCTCTCTTTTCCCTCTTCCCCCCTTCCCTATCTCTTCTCCAGGGTTTCCCTCTTTTCCCTGAACTCTCTCTTCTCCCTCCTTTCCCTCCCTTGTCTCTTTTCCATCTTTCCCGTCTTGTCTCTTTTCCCTGGTTTCCCTCTTTTCCCTCAACTCTCTGTATTCCCACTTCCCCCTCTCATGTCTCTTTTCCCTGTATTCCCTCAACTCTCTCTTTTCCCTCTTTTCTCCCATGTCTCTTTCCCCTGGTTACCCTATTTTCCCTCAACTCTCTCTTTTCCCTCCTTTCTGTCACCTGTCTCTTTTCCCCGGGTTCCTTCCTTTCCACGAACTCTCCCTTTCCCCTCTTTTCTGTCGCTTGGCTCTTTTCCCTCTTTTCCCTATTTCCCCTCGCCTGTCTCTTCTCCATGGTTTCCCTCTTTTCCACGAACTCTCTCATTTCCCCCCTTTCCGTCACCTGTCTCTTTTCCATCTTTCCATCTTTCCTCTCAACTCTCTCTTTTCCCACTTCCCCCTCTCATGTCTCTTTTCCCTGTATTCCCTCAACTCTCTCTTTTCCCTCTTTCCCCCTTTTCTGTTTCTTCTCCCTGGTTTCCCTCCTTTCCACGAACTCTCTCTTTTCCCTCTTTTCTCTCGCTTGTCTCTTTTACCTCTTTTCCCTCTTTCCCCTCACCTGTCTCTTCTCCATGGTTTCCCTCTTTCCCACGAACTCTCTCTTTTCCCTCTTTTCTGTCGCCTGTGTATTTTCCCTGGTTTCCTTCCTTTCCACGAACTCTCTCTTTCCCCTCTTTTCTCTTGCTTGTCTCTTTTCCCTCTTTTCTCTCTTTCCCCTCTTTCCCCTCACCTGTCTCTTCTCCCAGGTTTCCCTCTTTTCCAGAAACTCTCTCTTTTCCCTCTTTTCTCTCATGTCCCTTTCCCCTCATGTCTCTTTCCCCTGGTTACCCTATTTTCCCTCAACTCTCTCTTTTCCCCCCCTTTCCACCACCTGTCTTTTTTCCCCGGATTTCCCTCTTTTCCACGAACTCTGTCTTTTCCCTCTTTTCTGTCGCCTGTCTCTTTCACCTCTTTTCTCTCTTTCCCCTCGCCTGTCTCTTCTCCCAGGTTTCCCTCTTTTCCACGAACTCTGTCTTTTCCCCCCTTTCCATCACCTGTCTCTTCTCCCAGGTTTCCCTCTTTTCCACGAACTCTCTCTTTTCCCTCTTTTCTGTCGCGTCTCTCACCTCTTTTCCCTCTTTCCCCTCGCCTGTCTCTTCTCCATGGTTTCCCTCTTTTCCACGAACTCTCTCTTTTCCCTCCTTTCCGTCACCTGTCTCTTTTCCCCGGGTTCCTTCCTTTCCACGAACTCTCTCTTTTCCCGCTTTTCTGTCGCTTGGCTCTTTTCCCTCTTTTCCCTCTTTCCCCTCGCCTGTCTCTTCACCACGGTTTCCCTCTTTTCCACGAACTCTGTCTTTTCCCTCTTTTCTGCCGCCTGTCTCTTTTCCCTGGTTTCCTTCCTTTCCACGAACTCTCTCTTTTCCCTCTTTTCCATCGCTTGTCTCTTTCCCCTCTTTCCCCTCGTTCCCCTCTTTCCCCTCTTTCCCCTCTTCTGTCGCTTCTCCCAGGTTTCCCTCCTTTCCACGAACTCTCTCTTTTCCCTCTGTTCCCTCCCTTGTCTCTTTTCCATCTTTCCCCTCTCTTTTCTCTTTCCCCTGGTTTCCCTCTTTTCCCTCAACTCTCTTTTCCCACTTTCCCCTCAACTCTGTGTTCCCAACTTCCCCCTCATGTCTCTTTTCCCTGTATTTCCTCAACTCTCTGTTTTCCCACTTTCCCCTTTTCCGTCTCTTCTCCCTGGTTTCCCTCTTTTACACGAACTCTCTCTTTCCCCTACTTTCCGTCACCTGTCTCTTTTCCCGGGTTTCCGTCTTTTCCATGAACCCTCTCTTTTCCCTCCCTTGTCTCTTTTCCCTCTTTTCCCTCTATCCCCTCGCCTGTCTCTACCGTCTCATTTCCCTCAACTCTCTCTTTTCCCTCTTCCCCCCTTCCCTATCTCTTCTCCATGGTTTCCCTCGTTTCCCTGAACTCTCTCTTTTCCCTCCTTTCCCTCCCTTGTCTCTTTTCCATCTTTCCCCTGTCTTGTCTCTTTTCCCTGGTTTCCCTCTTTTCCCTCAACTCTCTGTTTTCCCACTTCCCCCTCTCATGTCTCTTTTCCCTGTATTCCCTCAACTCTCTCTTTTCCCTCTTTTCTCCCATGTCTCTTTCCCCTGGTTACCCTTTTTTCCCTCAACTCTCTCTTTTCCCTCCTTTCCGCCACCTGTCTTTTTTCCCGGATTTCCCTCTTTTCCACGAACTGTGTCTTTTCCCTCTTTTCTGTCGCCTGTCTCTTTCACATCTTTTCCCTCTTTCCCCTCGCCTGTCTCTTCTCCCAGGTTTCTCACTTTTCCACGAACACTGTCTTTTCCCCCCTTTCCGTCACCTGTCTCTTTTCCCAGGTGTCCCTCTTTTCCACGAACTCTCTCTTTTCCCTCTTTTCTGTCGCGTCTTTCACCTCTTTTCCCTCTTTCCCCTCGCCTGTCTCTTTTCCCTGGTTTCCTTCCTATCCACGAACTCTCTCTTTTCCCTCCTTTCCGTCACCTGTCTCTTTCCCCTGGTTTCCGTCTTTCCCCTCAACTCTGTCTTTTCCCGCTTTCCCCTCAACTCTGTTTTCCCACTTCCCCCTCTCATGTCTCTTTTCCCTGTATTCCCTCAACTCTATCTTTTCCCTCTTTTCCCCTTTCCCATCTCTTCTCCCTGGTTTCCCTCTTTTCCATGAACTCTCGCTTTTCCCTCCTTTCCGTCACCTGTCTCTTTTCCCCGGGTTCCTTCCTTTCCACGAACTCTCCCTTTTCCGTCTTTTCTGTCGCTTGGCTCTTTTCCCTCTTTTCCCTCTTTCCCCTCGCCTGTCTCTTTTGTCTCTTTTCCCACACCTGCTTCTTTTCCCGGGTTTCCCTCTTTTCAATGAACTCTCTCTTTTCCCTCCTTTCCGTCACCTGTCTCTTTCCCCTGGTTTCCGTCTTTCCTCTCAACTCTCTCTTTTCCCACTTTCCCCTCAACTCTGTTTTCCCACTATCCCCTCTCATGTCTCTTTTCCCTGTATTCCTCCAACTCTCCCTTTTCCCTCTTCCCCTCACCTCTTTCTCTCACATCTTTTCCCACACCTGCCTCATTTCCCTGATCTCCCTCTTTTCCCTCCTTTCCCTCCCTTGTCTCTTTTCCCTCTTTTCCCTCTATCCCCTCGCCTGTCTCTACCGTCTCATTTCCCTCAACTCTCTCTTTTCCCTCTTCCCCCCTTCCATATCTCTTCTCCATGGTTTCCCTCTTTTCCCTGAATTCTCTCTTTTCCCTCCTTTCCCTCCCTTGTCTCTTTTCCATCTTTCCCCTGTCTACTCTCTTTTCCCTGGTTTCCCTGGTTTCCCTCCTCTCTCTCTTTTCCCAATTTCCCCCTCATGTCTCTATTCCCTATATACCCTCAACGCTCTCTTTTCCCACTTTTCCTCTCATGTCTCTTTTCCCTGTATTCCCTCAACTCTCTCTTTTCCCTCCTTTCCGTCACCTGTCTCTTTCCCCTGGTTTCCGTCTTTCCCCTCAACTCTCTCTTTTCCCACTTTCCCCTCAACTCTGTTTTCCCACTTCCCCCTCTCATGTCTCTTTTCCCTGTATTCCCTCAACTCTATCTTTTCCCTCTTTTCCCCTTTCCCATCTCTTCTCCCTGGTTTCCCTATTTTCCATGAACTCTCTCTTTTCCCTCCTTTCTGTCACCTGTCTCTTTTCCCCGGGTTCCTTCCTTTCCACGAACTCTCCCTTTTCCCTCTTTTCTGTCGCTTGGCTCTTTTCCCTCTTTTCCCTCTTTCCCCTCGCCTGTCTCTTTTGTCTCTTTTGCCACACCTGCCTCTTTTCCCGGGTTTCCCTCTTTTCAATGAACTCTCTCTTTTCCCTCTTTTCTGTCGCTTGTCTCTTTCCCCTCTTTTCCCTCTTTCCCCTCGCCTGTCTCTTCTCCCTGGTTTCCCTCTTTTCCACGAACTCTCTCTTTTCCCTCCTTTCCGTCACCTGTCTCTTTTCCATCTTTCCGTCTTTCCTCTCAACTCTCTCTTTTCCCACTTTCCCCTCAACTCTGTTTTCCCACTTTCCCCTCTCATGTCTCTTTTCCCTGTATTCCTGCAACTCTCCCTTTTCCCTCTTCCCCTCACCTGTTTCTCTCACATCTTTTCCCACAGCTGCCTCATTTCCCTGGTCTCCCTCTTTTCCCTCCTTTCCCTCCCTTGTCTCTTTTCCCTCTTTTCCCTCGATCCCCTCGCCTGTCTCTACCGTCTCATTTCCCTCAACTCTCTCTTTTCCCTCTTCCCCCCTTCCCTATCTCTTCTCCAGGGTTTCCCTCTTTTCCCTGAACTCTCTCTTCTCCCTCCTTTCCCTCCCTTGTCTCTTTTCCATCTTTCCCGTCTTGTCTCTTTTCCCTGGTTTCCCTCTTTTCCCTCAACTCTCTGTATTCCCACTTCCCCCTCTCATGTCTCTTTTCCCTGTATTCCCTCAACTCTCTCTTTTCCCTCTTTTCTCCCATGTCTCTTTCCCCTGGTTACCCTATTTTCCCTCAACTCTCTCTTTTCCCTCCTTTCTGTCACCTGTCTCTTTTCCCCGGGTTCCTTCCTTTCCACGAACTCTCCCTTTTCCCTCTTTTCTGTCGCTTGGCTCTTTTCCCTCTTTTCCCTCTTTCCCCTCGCCTGTCTCTTTTGTCTCTTTTCCCACACCTGCCTCTTTTCCCGGGTTTCCCTCTTTTAAACGAACTCTCTCTTTTCCCTCTTTTCTGTCGCTTGTCTCTTTCCCCTCTTTTCCCTCTTTCCCCTCGCCTGTCTCTTCTCCCTGGTTTCCCTCTTTTCCACGAACTCTCTCTTTTCCCTCCTTTCCGTCACCTGTCTCTTTTCCATCTTTCCGTCTTTCCTCTCAACTCTCTCTTTTCCCACTTTCCCCTCAACTCTGTTTTCCCACTTTCCCCTCTCATGTCTCTTTTCCCTGTATTCCTGCAACTCTCCCTTTTCCCTCTTCCCCTCACCTGTTTCTCTCACATCTTTTCCCACAGCTGCCTCATTTCCCTGGTCTCCCTCTTTTCCCTCCTTTCCCTCCCTTGTCTCTTTTCCCTCTTTTCCCTCGATCCCCTCGCCTGTCTCTACCGTCTCATTTCCCTCAACTCTCTCTTTTCCCTCTTCCCCCCTTCCCTATCTCTTCTCCAGGGTTTCCCTCTTTTCCCTGAACTCTCTCTTCTCCCTCCTTTCCCTCCCTTGTCTCTTTTCCATCTTTCCCGTCTTGTCTCTTTTCCCTGGTTTCCCTCTTTTCCCTCAACTCTCTGTATTCCCACTTCCCCCTCTCATGTCTCTTTTCCCTGTATTCCCTCAACTCTCTCTTTTCCCTCTTTTCTCCCATGTCTCTTTCCCATGGTTACCCTATTTTCCCTCAACTCTCTCTTTTCCCTCCTTTCTGTCACCTGTCTCTTTTCCCCGGGTTCCTTCCTTTCCACGAACTCTCCCTTTCCCCTCTTTTCTGTCGCTTGGCTCTTTTCCCTCTTTTCCCTATTTCCCCTCGCCTGTCTCTTCTCCATGGTTTCCCTCTTTTCCACGAACTCTCTCATTTCCCCCCTTTCCGTCACCTGTCTCTTTTCCATCTTTCCATCTTTCCTCTCAACTCTCTCTTTTCCCACTTCCCCCTCTCATGTCTCTTTTCCCTGTATTCCCTCAACTCTCTCTTTTCCCTCTTTCCCCCTTTTCTGTTTCTTCTCCCTGGTTTCCCTCCTTTCCACGAACTCTCTCTTTTCCCTCTTTTCTCTCGCTTGTCTCTTTTACCTCTTTTCCCTCTTTCCCCTCACCTGTCTCTTCTCCCAGGTTTCCCTCTTTTCCACGAACTCTGTCTTTTCCCCCCTTTCCATCACCTGTCTCTTCTCCCAGGTTTCCCTCTTTTCCACGAACTCTCTCTTTTCCCTCTTTACTGTCGCGTCTTTCACCTCTTTTCCCTCTTTCCCCTCGCCTGTCTCTTCACCACGGTTTCCCTCTTTTCCACGAACTCTCTCTTTTCCCTCTTTTCTATCGCCTGTGTCTTTTCCCTGGTTTCCTTCCTTTCCACGAACTCTCTCTTTCCCCTCTTTTCTCTCGCTTGTCTCTTTTCCCTCTTTTCTCTCTTTCCCCTCTTTCCCCTCACCTGTCTCTTCTCCCAGGTTTCCCTCTTTTCCAGAAACTCTCTCTTTTCCCTCTTTTCTCTCATGTCCCTTTCCACTCATGTCTCTTTCCCCTGGTTACCCTATGTTCCCTCAACTCTCTCTTTTCCCCCCTTTCCACCACCTGTCTTTTTTTCCCGGATTTCCCTCTTTTCCACGAACTCTGTCTTATCCCTCTTTTCTGTCGCCTGTCTCTTTCACCTCTTTTCTCTCTTTCCCCTCGCCTGTCTCTTCTCCCAGGTTTCCCTCTTTTCCACGAACTCTCTCTTTTCCCTCCTTTCCGTCACCTGTCTCTTTCCCCTGGTTTCCGTCTTTCCCCTCAACTCTGTCTTTTCCCACTTTCCCCTCAACTCTGTTTTCCCACTTCCCCCTCTCATGTCTCTTTTCCCTGTATTCCCTCAACTCTATCTTTTCCCTCTTTTCCCCTTTCCCATCTCTTCTCCCTGGTTTCCCTCTTTTCCATGAACTCTCTCTTTCCCCTCCTTTCTGTCACCTGTCTCTTTTCCCCGGTTTCCTTCCTTTCCACGAACTCTCTCTTTTCCCTCTTTTCTGTCGCTTGGCTCTTTTCCCTCTTTTCCCTCTTTCCCCTCGCCTGTCTCTTTTGTCTCTTTTCCCACACCTGCCTCTTTTCCCGGGTTTCCCTCTTTTCCATGAACTCTCTCTTTTCCCTCTTTCCCCTCGCCTGTCTCTTCTCCATGGTTTCCCTCTTTTCCACGAACTCTCTCTTTTCCCTCTTTTCTGTCGCCTGTCTCTTTTCCCTGGTTTCCTTCCTTTCCACGAACTCTCTCTTTCCCCTCTTTTCTCTTGCTTGTCTCTTTTCCCTCTTTTCTCTCTTTCCCCTCTTTCCCCTCACCTGTCTCTTCTCCCAGGTTTCCCTCTTTTCCAGAAACTCTCTCTTTTCCCTCTTTTCTCTCATGTCCCTTTCCCCTCATGTCTCTTTCCCCTGGTTACCCTATTTTCCCTCAACTCTCTCTTTTCCCCCCTTTCCACCACCTGTCTTTTTTTCCCGGATTTCCCTCTTTTCCACGAACTCTCTCTTTTCCCTCTTTTCTGTCGCTTGTCTCTTTCCCCTCTTTTCCCTCTTTCCCCTCGCCTGTCTCTTCTCCATGGTTTCCCTCTTTTCCACGAACTCTCTCTTTTCCCTCCTTTCCGTCACCTGTCTCTTTTCCATCTTTCCGTCTTTCCTCTCAACTCTCTCTTTTCCCACTTTCCCCTCAGCTCTCTTTTCCCGCTTTCCCCTCTCATGTCTCTTTTCCCTGTATTCCGGCAACTCTCCCTTTTCCCTCTTCCCCTCACCTGTTTCTCTCACATCTTTTCCCACACCTGCCTCATTTCCCTGGTCTCCCTCTTTTCCCTCCTTTCCCTCCCTTGTCTCTTTTCCCTCTTTTCCCTCTATCCCCTCGCCTGTGTCTACCGTCTCATTTCCCTCAACTCTCTCTTTTCCCTCTTCCCCCCTTCCCTATCTCTTCTCCAGGGTTTCCCTCTTTTCCCTGAACTCTCTCTTTTCCCTCCTTTCCCTCCCTTGTCTCTTTGCCATCTTTCCCCTGTCTTGTCTCTTTTCCCTCATTTCCCTGTATTCCCTCAACTCTCTCTTTTCCCTCTTTCCCCCTTTCCCGTTTCTTCTCCCCGGTTTCCCTCCTTTCCACGAACTCTCTCTTCTCCCTCTTTTCTCTCTCTTGTCTCTTTTACCTCTTTTCCCTCTTTCCCCTCACCTGTCTCTTCTCCCAGGTTTCCCTCTTTTCCACGAACTCTGTCTTTTCCCCCCTTTCCGTCACCTGTCTCTTTTCCCGGGTTTCCCTCTTTTCCACGAAGTCTCACTTTTCCCTCTTTTCTGTCACGTCTTTCACCTCTTTTCCCTCTTTCCCCTCGCCTGTCTCTTCTCCATGGATTCCCTCTTTTCCACGAACTCTCTCTCTTTCCCTCTTTTCTGTCGCTTGTCTCTTTCCCCTCTTTCTCCTCTTTCCCCTCTTCTGTCTCTTCTCCCAGGTTTCCCTCTTTTCCACGAACTCTCTCTTTTCCCTCCTTTCCGTCACCTGTCTCTTTCCCCTGGTTTTCGTCTTTCCCCTCAACTCTCTCTTTTCCCACTTTCCCCTCAACTCTGTTTTCCCACTTCCCCCTCTCATGTCTCTTTTCCCTGTATTCCCTCAACTCTATCTTTTCCCTCTTTTCCCCTTTCCCATCTCTTCTCCCTGGTTTCCCTCTTTTCCATGAACTCTCTCTTTTCCCTCCTTTCTGTCACCTGTCTCTTTTCCCCGGGTTCCTTCCATTCCACGAACTCTCCCTTTTCCCTCTTTTCTGTCGCTTGGCTCTTTTCCCTCTTTTCCCTCTTTCCCCTCGCCTGTCTCTTTTGTCTCTTTTCCCACACCTGCCTCTTTTCCCGGGTTTCCCTCTTTTCAACGAACTCTCTCTTTTCCCTCTTTTCTGTCGCTTGTCTCTTTCCCCTCTTTTCCCTCTTTCCCCTCGCCTGTCTCTTCTCCATGGTTTCCCTCTTTTCCACGAACTCTCTCTTTTCCCTCCTTTCCGTCACCTGTCTCTTTTCCATCTTTCCGTCTTTCCTCTCAACTCTCTCTTTTCCCACTTTCCCCTCAGCTCTCTTTTCCCGCTTTCCCCTCTCATGTCTCTTTTCCCTGTATTCCGGCAACTCTCCCTTTTCCCTCTTCCCCTCACCTGTTTCTCTCACATCTTTTCCCACACCTGCCTCATTTCCCTGGTCTCCCTCTTTTCCCTCCTTTCCCTCCCTTGTCTCTTTTCCCTCTTTTCCCTCTATCCCCTCGCCTGTGTCTACCGTCTCATTTCCCTCAACTCTCTCTTTTCCCTCTTCCCCCCTTCCCTATCTCTTCTCCAGGGTTTCCCTCTTTTCCCTGAACTCTCTCTTTTCCCTCCTTTCCCTCCCTTGTCTCTTTGCCATCTTTCCCCTGTCTTGTCTCTTTTCCCTCGTTTCCCTGTATTCCCTCAACTCTCTCTTTTCCCTCTTTCCCCCTTTCCCGTTTCTTCTCCCTGGTTTCCCTCCTTTCCACGAACTCTCTCTTCTCCCTCTTTTCTCTCTCTTGTCTCTTTTACCTCTTTTCCCTCTTTCCCCTCACCTGTCTCTTCTCCCAGGTTTCCCTCTTTTCCACGAACTCTGTGTTTTCCCCCCTTTCCGTCACCTGTCTCTTTTCCCGGGTTTCCCTCTTTTCCACAAACTCTCACTTTTCCCTCTTTTCTGTCGCGTCTTTCACCTCTTTTCCCTCTTTCCCCTCGCCTGTCTCTTCTCCATGGATTCCCTCTTTTCCACGAACTCTCTCTCTTTCCCTCTTTTCTGTCGCTTGTCTCTTTCCCCTCTTTCTCCTCTTTCCCCTCTTCTGTCTCTTCTCCCAGGTTTCCCTCTTTTCCACGAACTCTCTCTTTTCCCTCCTTTCCGTCACCTGTCTCTTTCCCCTGGTTTCCGTCTTTCCCCTCAACTCTCTCTTTTCCCACTTTCCCCTCAACTCTGTTTTCCCTCTTCCCCCTCTCATGTCTCTTTTCCCTGTATTCCCTCAACTCTATCTTTTCCCTCTTTTCCCCTTTCCCATCTCTTCTCCCTGGTTTCCCTCTTTTCCATGAACTCTCTCTTTTCCCTCCTTTCTGTCACCTGTCTCTTTTCCCCGGGTTCCTTCCTTTCCACGAACTCTCCCTTTTCCCTCTTTTCTGTCGCTTGGCTCTTTTCCCTCTTTTCCCTCTTTCCCCTCGCCTGTCTCTTTTGTCTCTTTTCCCACACCTGCCTCTTTTCCCGGGTTTCCCTCTTTTCAATGAACTCTCTCTTTTCCCTCTTTTCTGTCGCTTGTCTCTTTCCCCTCTTTTCCCTCTTTCCCCTCGCCTGTCTCTTCTCCATGGTTTCCCTCTTTTCCACGAACTCTCTCTTTTCCCTCCTTTCCGTCACCTGTCTCTTTTCCATCTTTCCGTCTTTCCTCTCAACTCTCTCTTTTCCCACTTTCCCCTCAACTCTGTTTTCCCACTTTCCCCTCTCATGTCTCTTTTCCCTGTATTCCTGCAACTCTCCCTTTTCCCTCTTCCCCTCACCTGTTTCTCTCACATCTTTTCCCACACCTGCCTCATTTCCCTGGTCTCCCTCTTTTCCCTCCTTTCCCTCCCTTGTCTCTTTTCCCTCTTTTCCCTCTATCCCCTCGCCTGTCTCTACCGTCTCATTTCCCTCAACTCTCTCTTTTCCCTCTTCCCCCCTTCCCTATCTCTTCTCCAGGGTTTCCCTCTTTTCCCTGAACGCTCTCTTCTCCCTCCTTTCCCTCCCTTGTCTCTTTTCCATCTTTCCCGTCTTGTCTCTTTTCCCTGGTTTCCCTCTTTTCCCTCAACTCTCTGTTTTCCCACTTCCCCCTCTCATGTATCTTTTCCCTGTATTCCCTCAACTCTCTCTTTTCCCTCTTTTCTCCCATGTCTTTTCCCCCTGGTTACCCTATTTTCCCTCAACTCTCTCTTTTCCCTCCTTTCCGCCACCTGTCTTTTTTCCCAGATTTCCCTCTTTTCCACGAACTCTGTCTTTTCCCTCTTTTCTGTCGCCTGTCTCTTTCACCTCTTTTCCCTCTTTCCCCTCGCCTCTCTCTTCTCCATGGTTTCCCTCTTTTCCACGAACTCTCTCTTTTCCCTCCTTTCCGTCACCTGTCTCTTTTCCCCGGTTTCCTTCCTTTCCACGAACTCTCTCTTTTCCCTCTTTTCTGTCGCTTTGCTCTTTTCCCTCTTTTCCCTCTTTCCCCTCGCCTGTCTCTTTTGTCTCTTTTCCCACACCTGCCTCTTTTCCCGGGTTTCCCTCTTTTAAACGAACTCTCTCTTTTCCCTCTTTTCTGTCGCTTGTCTCTTTCCCCTCTTTTCCCTCTTTCCCGTCGCCTGTCTCTTCTCCATGGTTTCCCTCTTTTCCACGAACTCTCTCTTTTCCCTCCTTTCCGTCACCTGTCTCTTTTCCATCTTTCCGTCTTTCCTCTCAACTCTCTCTTTTCCCACTTTCCCCTCAACTCTGTTTTCCCACTTTCCCCTCTCATGTCTCTTTTCCCTGTATTCCTCCAACTCTCCCTTTTCCCTCTTCCCCTCACCTGTTTCTCTCACATCTTTTCCCACACCTGCCTCATTTCCCTGGTCTCCCTCTTTTCCCTCCTTTCCCTCCCTTGTCTCTTTTCCCTCTTTTCCCTCTATCCCCTCGCCTGTCTCTACCGTCTCATTTCCCTCAACTCTCTCTTTTCCCTCTTCCCCCCTTCCCTATCTCTTCTCCATGCTTTCCCTCTTTTCCCTGAGCTCTCTCTTTTCCCTCCTTTCCCTCCCTTGTCTCTTTTCCATCTTTCCCCTGTCTTGTCTCTTTTCCCTGGTTTCCCTCTTTTCCCTCAACTCTCTGTTTTCCCACTTCCCCCTCTCATGTCTCTTTTCCCTGTATTCCTTCAACTCTCTCTTTTCCCTCTTTCCCCCTTTCCCGTTTCTTCTCCCTGGTTTCCCTCCTTTCCACGAAATCTCTCTTTTCCCTCTTTTCTCTCGCTTGTCTCTTTTACCTCTTTTCCCTCTTTCCCCTCACCTGTCTCTTCTCCCAGGTTTCTCTCTTTTCCACGAACACTGTCTTTCCCCCCCTTTCCGTCACCTGTCTCTTTTCCCGGGCTTCCCTCTTTTCCACGAACTCTCTCTTTTCCCTCTTTTCTGTCGCCTGTCTCTTTTCCCTGGTTTCCTTCCTTTCCACGAACTCTCTCTTTTCCCTCTTTTCCCTCTTTCCCCTCGCCTGTCTCTTCTCCATGGTTTCCCTCTTTTCCACGAACTCTCTCTTTTCCCTCTTTTCCATCGCTTGTCTCTTCCCCCTCTTTCCCCTCGTTCCCCTCTTTCCCCTCTTCTGTCTCTTCTCCCAGGTTTCCCTCCTTTCCACGAACTCTCTCTTTTCCCTCTGTTCCCTCCCTTGTCTCTTTTCCATCTTTCCCCTGTCTTTTCTCTTTTCCCTGGTTTCCGTCGTTTCCCTCATCTCTCTCTTTTCCCACTTTCCCCCTCATGTCTCGATGCCCTATATACCCTCAACGCTCTCTTTACCCACTTTTCCCTCTCATGTCTCTTTTCCCTGTATTCCCTCAACTCTCTCTTTCCCCTCTTTTCCCCTTTCCCGTCTCTTCTCCCTGCTTTCTCTCTTTTCCACGAACTCTCTCTTTTCCCTCTTTTCTCTCGCTTGTCTCTTTTACCTCTTTTCCCTCTTTCCCCTCTTGCCCCTCGCCTGTCTTTTCTCCCAGGTTTCCCTCGTTTCCACGAACTCTCTCTTTTCCCTCCTTTCCGTCACCTGTCTCTTTCCCCTGGTTTCCGTCTTTCCCCTCAACTCTCTCTTTTCCCACTTTCCCCTCAACTCTGTTTTCCCACTTCCCCCTCTCATGTCTCTTTTCCCTGTATTCCCTCAACTCTATCTTTTCCCTCTTTTCCCCTTTCCCGTCTCTTCTCCCTGGTTTCCCTCTTTTCCATGAACTCTCTCTTTTCCCTCCTTTCCGTCACCTCTTTTCCCCGGTTTCCTTCCTTTCCACGAACTCTCCCTTTTCCCTCTTTTCTGTCGCTTGTCTCTTTCCCCTCTTTTCCCTCTTTCCCCTCGCCTGTCTCTTCTCCTAGGTTTCCCTCTTTTCCACGAACTCTCTCTTTTCCCTCCTTTAAGTCACCTGTCTCTTTTCCATCTTTCCGTCTTTCCTCTCAACTCTCTCTTTTCCCACTTTCCCCTCAACTCTGTTTTCCCACTTTCCCCTCTCATGTCTCTTTTCCCTGTATTCCTTCAACTCTCTCTTTTCCCTCCTTCCCCCTTTCCCGTTTCTTCTCCCTGGTTTCCCTCCTTTCCACGAACTCTCTCTTCTCCCTCTTTTCTCTCGCTTGTCTCTTTTACCTCTTTTCCCTCTTTCCCCTCACTTGTCTCTTCTCCCAGGTTTCCCTCTTTTCCACGAACTCTCTCTTTTCCCTCTTTTCTGTCGCGTCTCTCACCTCTTTTCCCTCTTTCCCCTCGCCTGTCTCTTCTCCATGGTTTCCCTCTTTTCCACGAACTCTCTCTTTTCCCTCCTTTCCGTCACCTGTCTCTTTTCCCCGGGTTCCTTCCTTTCCACGAACTCTCTCTTTTCCCGCTTTTCTGTCGCTTGGCTCTTTTCCCTCTTTTCCCTCTTTTCCCTCGCCTGTCTCTTTTGTCTCTTTTCCCACACCTGCCTCTTTTCCCGGGTTTCCCTCTTTTCAATGAACTCTCTCTTTTCCCTCTTTTCTGTCGCTTGTCTCTTTCCCCTCTTTTCCCTCTTTCCCCTCGCCTGTCTCTTCTCCATGGTTTCCATCTTTTCCACGAACTCTCTCTTTTCCCTCCTTTCCGTCACCTGTCTCTTTTCCATCTTTCCGTCTTTCCTCTCAACTCTCTCTTTTCCCACTTTCCCCTCAACTCTGTTTTCCCACTTTCCCCTCTCATGTCTCTTTTCCCTGTATTCCTGCAACTCTCCCTTTTCCCTCTTCCCCTCACCTCTTTCTCTCACATCTTTTCCCACACCTGCCTCATTTCCCTGGTCTCCCTCTTTTCCCTCCTTTCCCTCCCTTGTCTCTTTTCCCTCTTTTCCCTCTATCCCCTCGCCTGTCTCTACCGTCTCATTTCCCTCAACTCTCTCTTTTCCCTCTCCCCCCCTTCCCTATCTCTTCTCCATGGTTTCCCTCTTTTTCCTGAACTCTCTCTTTTCCCTCCTTTCCCTCCCTTGTCTCTTTTCCGTCTTTCCCCTGTCTTGTCTCTTTTCCCTGGTTTCCCTCTTTCCCAGAAACTCTCTGTTTTCCCACTTCCCCCTCTCATGTCTCTTTTCCCTGTATTCCCTCAACTCTCTCTTTTCCCTCTTTCCCCCTTTCCCGTTTCTTCTCCCTGGTTTCCCTCCTTTCCACGAACTCTCTCTTTTCCCTCTTTTCTCTCGCTTGTCTCTTTTACCTCTATCCCCCCTTTCCGTCACCTGTCTCTTTTCCCGGGTTTCCCTCTTTTCCACGAACTCTATCTTTTCCCTCTTTTCTGTCGCGTCTTTCACCTCTTTTCCCTCTTTCCCCTCGCCTGTCTCTTCACCACGGTTTCCCTCTTTTCCACGAACTCTGTCTTTTCCCTCTTTTCTGCCGCCTGTCTCTTTTCCCTGGTTTCCTTCCTTTCCACGAACTCTCTCTTTTCCCTCTTTTCCGTCGCTTGTCTCTTTCCCCTCTTTCCCCTCGTTCCCCTCTTTCCCCTCTTCTGTCGCTTCTCCCAGGTTTCCCTCCTTTCCACGAACTCTCTCTTTTCCCTCTGTTCCCTCCCTTGTCTCTTTTCCATCTTTCCCCTCTCTTTTCTCTTTCCCCTGGTTTCCCTCTTTTCCCTCAACTCTCTTTTCCCACTTTCCCCTCAACTCTGTGTTCCCAACTTCCCCCTCATGTCTCTTTTCCCTGTATTTCCTCAACTCTCTGTTTTCCCACTTTTCCCCTTTTCCGTCTCTTCTCCCTGGTTTCCCTCTTTTACACGAACTCTCTCTTTCCCCTACTTTCCGTCACCTGTCTCTTTTCCCGGGTTTCCGTCTTTTCCATGAACCCTCTCTTTTCCCTCCCTTGTCTCTTTTCCCTCTTTTCCCTCTATCCCCTCGCCTGTCTCTACCGTCTCATTTCCCTCAACTCTCTCTTTTCCCTCTTCCCCCCTTGCCTATCTCTTCTGCATGGTTTCCCTCTTTTCCCTGAACTCTCTCTTTTCCCTCCTTTCCCTCCCTTGTCTCTTTTCCATCTTTCCCCTGTCTTGTCTCTTTTCCCTGGTTTCCCTCTTTTCCCTCTTTCCCCTCGCCTGTCTCTTTTGTCTCTTTTCCCACACCTGCATCTTTTCCCGGGTTTCCCTCTTTTCCCTGAACTCTCTCTTTTCCCTCTTTTCTGTCGCTTGTCTCTTTCCCCTCTTTTCCCTCTTTCCCCTCTTCTGTCTCTTCTCCCAGGTTTCCCTCCTTTCCACGAACTCTCTCTTTTCCCTCTGTTCCCTCCCTTGTCTCTTTTCCATCTTTCCCATGTCTTTTCTCGTTTCCCTGGTTTCCCTCGTTTCCCTCATCTCTCTCTTTTCCCACTTTCCCCCTCATGTCTCTATTCCCTATATACCCTCAACGCTCTCTTTTCCCACTTTTCCCTCTCATGTCTCTTTTCCCTGTTTTCCCTCAACTCCATCTTTTCCCTCTTTTCCCCTTTCCCGTCTCCTCTCCCTCCTTTCCCTCTTTTCCACGAACTCTCTATTTTCCCTCCTATCCGTCACCTGTCTCTTTTACCTGGTTTCCTTCCTTTCCACGAACTCTCTCTTTTCCCTCTTGTCTGTCGCTTGTCTCTTTCCCCTCTTCTCCCTCTTTCCCCTCGCCTGTCTCTTTTGTCTCTTTTCCCACACCTGCCTCTTTTCCCGGGTTTCCCTCTTTTCAATGAACTCTCCCTTTTCCCTCTTTTCTGTCGCTTGGCTCTTTTCCCTCTTTTCCCTATTTCCCCTCGCCTGTCTCTTTTGTCTCTTTTCCCAAACCTGCCTCTTTTCCCGGGTTTTCCTCTTTTCAATGAACTCTCTCTTTTCCCTCCTTTCTGTCACCTGTCTCTTTTCCCCGGGTTCCTTCCTTTCCACGAACTCTCTCTTTTCCCGCTTTTCTGTCGCTTGGCTCTTTTCCCTCTTTTCCCTCTTTCCCCTCGCCTGTCTCTTTTGTCTCTTTTCCCACACCTGCCTCTTTTCCCTGGTTTCCCTCTTTTCCACGAACTCTCTCTTTTCCCTCCTTTCCGTCACCTGTCTCTTTTCCATCTTTCCGTCTTTCCTCTCAACTCTCTCTTTTCCCACTTTCCCCTCTCATGTCTCTTTTCCCTGTATTCCGGCAACTCTCCCTTTTCCCTCTTCCCCTCACCTGTTTCTCTCACATCTTTTCCCACACCTGCCTCATTTCCCTGGTCTCCCTCTTTTCCCTCCTTTCCCTCCCTTGTCTCTTTTCCCTCTTTTCCCTCTATCCCCTCGCCTGTCTCTACCGTCTCATTTCCCTCAACTCTCTCTTTTCCCTCTCCCCCCCTTCCCTATCTCTTCTCCAGGGTTTCCCTCTTTTCCCTGAACTCTCTCTTTTCCCTCCTTTCCCTCCCTTGTCTCTTTGCCATCTTTCCCCTGTCTTGTCTCTTTTCCCTCGTTTCCCTGTATTCCCTCAACTCTCTCTTTTCCCTCTTTCCCCCTTTCCCGTTTCTTCTCCCTGGTTTCCCTCCTTTCCACGAACTCTCTCTTCTCCCTCTTTTCTCTCTCTTGTCTCTTTTACCTCTTTTCCCTCTTTCCCCTCACCTGTCTCTTCTCCCAGGTTTCCCTCTTTTCCACGAACTCTGTCTTTTCCCCCCTTTCCGTCACCTGTCTCTTTTCCCGGGTTTCCCTCTTTTCCACGAACTCTCACTTTTCCCTCTTTTCTGTCACGTCTTTCACCTCTTTTCCCTCTTTCCCCTCGCCTGTCTCTTCTCCATGGATTCCCTCTTTTCCACGAACTCTCTCTCTTTCCCTCTTTTCTGTCGCTTGTCTCTTTCCCCTCTTTCTCCTCTTTCCCCTCTTCTGTCTCTTCTCCCAGGTTTCCCTCTTTTCCACGAACTCTCTCTTTTCCCTCCTTTCCGTCACCTGTCTCTTTCCCCTGGTTTTCGTCTTTCCCCTCAACTCTCTCTTTTCCCACTTTCCCCTCAACTCTGTGTTCCCACTTCCCCCTCTCATGTCTCTTTTCCCTGTATTCCCTCAACTCTATCTTTTCCCTCTTTTCCCCTTTCCCATCTCTTCTCCCTGGTTTCCCTCTTTTCCATGAACTCTCTCTTTCCCCTCCTTTCTGTCACCTGTCTCTTTTCCCCGGGTTCCTTCCATTCCACGAACTCTCCCTTTTCCCTCTTTTCTGTCGCTTGGCTCTTTTCCCTCTTTTCCCTCTTTCCCCTCGCCTGTCTCTTTTGTCTCTTTTCCCACACCTGCCTCTTTTCCCGGGTTTCCCTCTTTTCAACGAACTCTCTCTTTTCCCTCTTTTCTGTCGCTTGTCTCTTTCCCCTCTTTTCCCTCTTTCCCCTCGCCTGTCTCTTCTCCATGGTTTCCCTCTTTTCCACGAACTCTCTCTTTTCCCTCCTTTCCGTCACCTGTCTCTTTTCCATCTTTCCGTCTTTCCTCTCAACTCTCTCTTTTCCCACTTTCCCCTCAGCTCTGTTTTCCCACTTTCCCCTCTCATGTCTCTTTTCCCTGTATTCCTGCAACTCTCCCTTTTCCCTCTTCCCCTCACCTGTTTCTCTCACATCTTTTCCCACAGCTGCCTCATTTCCCTGGTCTCCCTCTTTTCCCTCCTTTCCCTCCCTTGTCTCTTTTCCCTCTTTTCCCTCTATCCCCTCGCCTGTCTCTACCGTCTCATTTCCCTCAACTCTCTCTTTTCCCTCTTCCCCCCTTCCCTATCTCTTCTCCAGGGTTTCCCTCTTTTCCCTGAACTCTCTCTTCTCCCTCCTTTCCCTCCCTTGTCTCTTTTCCATCTTTCCCGTCTTGTCTCTTTTCCCTGGTTTCCCTCTTTTCCCTCAACTCTCTGTTTTCCCACTTCCCCCTCTCATGTCTCTTTTCCCTGTATTCCCTCAACTCTCTCTTTTCCCTCTTTTCTCCCATGTCTCTTTCCCCTGGTTACCCTATTTTCCCTCAACTCTCTCTTTTCCCTCCTTTCCCTCCCTTGTCTCTTTTCCATCTTTCCCCTGTCTTGTCTCTTTTCCCTGGTTTCCCTCTTTTCCCTCAACTCTCTGTTTTCCCACTTCCCCCTCTCATGTCTCTTTTCCCTGTATTCCTTCAACTCTCTCTTTTCCCTCTTTCCCCCTTTCCCGTTTCTTCTCCCTGGTTTCCCTCCTTTCCACGAAATCTCTCTTTTCCCTCTTTTCTCTCGCTTGTCTCTTTTACCTCTTTTCCCTCTTTCCCCTCACCTGTCTCTTCTCCCAGGTTTCTCTCTTTTCCACGAACACTGTCTTTCCCCCCCTTTCCGTCACCTGTCTCTTTTCCCGGGCTTCCCTCTTTTCCACGAACTCTCTCTTTTCCCTCTTTTCTGTCGCCTGTCTCTTTTCCCTGGTTTCCTTCCTTTCCACGAACTCTCTCTTTTCCCTCTTTTCCATCGCTTGTCTCTTCCCCCTCTTTCCCCTCGTTCCCCTCTTTCCCCTCTTCTGTCTCTTCTCCCAGGTTTCCCTCCTTTCCACGAACTCTCTCTTTTCCCTCTGTTCCCTCCCTTGTCTCTTTTCCATCTTTCCCCTGTCTTTTCTCTTTTCCCTGGTTTCCCTCGTTTCCCTCATCTCTCTCTTTTCCCACTTTCCCCCTCATGTCTCGATTCCCTATATACCCTCAACGCTCTCTTTACCCACTTTTCCCTCTCATGTCTCTTTTCCCTGTATTCCCTCAACTCTCTCTTTTCCCTCTTTTCCCCTTTCCCGTCTCGTCTCCGTGCTTTCCCTCTTTTCCACGAACTCTCTCTTTTCCCTCTTTTCTCTCGCTTGTCTCTTTTACCTCTTTTCCCTCTTTCCCCTCTTTCCCCTCACATGTCTCTTCTCCGAGGTTTCCCTCTTTTCCACGAACTCTCTCTTTTCCCTCTTTTCTCTCGCTTGTCTCTTTTACCTCTTTTCCCTCTTTCCCCTCTTGCCCCTCGCCTGTCTCTTCTCCCAGGTTTCCCTCTTTTCCACGAACTCTCTCTTTTCCCTCCTTTCCGTCACCTGTCTCTTTCCCCTGGTTTCCGTCTTTCCCCTCAACTCTGTCTTTTCCCAATTTCCCCTCAACTCTGTTTTCCCACTTCCCCCTCTCATGTCTCTTTTCCCTGTATTCCCTCAACTCTATCTTTTCCCTCTTTTCCCCTTTCCCATCTCTTCTCCCTGGTTTCCCTCTTTTCCATGAACTCTCTCTTTCCCCTCCTTTCTGTCACCTGTCTCTTTTCCCCGGTTTCCTTCCTTTCCAGGAACTCTCTCTTTTCCCTCTTTTCTGTCGCTTGGCTCTTTTCCCTCTTTTCCCTCTTTCCCCTCGCCTGTCTCTTTTGTCTCTTTTCCCACACCTGCCTCTTTTCCCGGGTTTCCCTCTTTTCCATGACCTCTCTCTTTTCCCTCTTTTCTGTCGCTTGTCTCTTTCCCCTCTTTTCCCTCTTTCCCCTCGCCTGTCTCTTCTCCATGGTTTCCCTCTTTTCCATGAACTCTCTCATTTCCCCCCTTTCCGTCACCTGTCTCTTTCCCCTGGTTTCCGTCTTTCCTCTCAACTCTCTGTTTTCCCACTTTCCCCTCAACTCTGTTTTCCCACTTTCCCCTCTCATGTCTCTTTTCCCTGTATTCCTCCAACGCTCCCTTTTCCCTCTTCCCCTCACCTGTTTCTCTCACATCTTTTCCCACACCTGCCTCATTTCCCTGGTCTCCCTCTTTTCCCTCCTTTCCCTCCCTTGTCTCTTTTCCCTCTTTTCCCTCTATCCCCTCGCCTGTCTCTACCGTCTCATTTCCGTCAACTCTCTCTTTTCCCTCTTCCCCCCTTCCATATCTCTTCTGCATGGTTTCCCTCTTTTCCCTCAACTCTCTCTTTTCCCTCCTTTCCCTACCTTGTCTCTTTTCCATCTTTCCCCTGTCTTGTCTCTTTTCCCTGGTTTCCCTCTTTTCCCTCTTTCCCCTCGCCTGTCTCTTTTGTCTCTTTTCCCACACCTGCCTCTTTTCCCGGGTTTCCCTCTTTTCCATGAACTCTCCCTTTTCCCTCTTTTCTGTCGCTTGTCTCTTTCCCCTCTTTTCCCTCTATCCCCTCGACTGTCTCTACCGTCTCATTTCCCTCAACTCTCTCTTTTCCCTCTTCCCCCCTTCCCTATCTCTTCTGCATGGTTTCCCTCTTTTCCCTGAACTCTCTCTTTTCCCTCCTTTCCCTCCCTTGTCTCTTTTCCATCTTTCCCCTGTCTTGTCTCTTTTCCCTGGTTTCCCTCTTTTCCCTCTTTCCCCTCGCCTGTCTCTTTTGTCTCTTTTCCCACACCTGCATCTTTTCCCGGGTTTCCCTCTTATCCCTGAACTCTCTCTTTTCCCTCTTTTCTGTCGCTTGTCTCTTTCCCCTCTTTTCCCTCTTTCCCCTCTTCTGTCTCTTCTCCCAGGTTTCCCTCCTTTCCACGAACTCTCTCTTTTCCCTCTGTTCCCTCCCTTGTCTCTTTTCCATCTTTCCCATGTCTTTTCTCGTTTCCCTGGTTTCCCTCGTTTCCCTCATCTCTCTCTTTTCCCACTTTCCCCCTCATGTCTCTATTCCCTATATACCCTCAACGCTCTCTTTTCCCACTTTTCCCTCTCATGTCTCTTTTCCCTGTTTTCCCTCAACTCCATCTTTTCCCTCTTTTCCCCTTTCCCGTCTCCTCTCCCTGCTTTCCCTCTTTTCCACGAACTCTCTATTTTCCCTCCTATCCGTCACCTGTCTCTTTTACCTGGTTTCCTTCCTTTCCACGAACTCTCTCTTTTCCCTCTTGTCTGTCGCTTGTCTCTTTCCCCTCTTCTCCCTCTTTCCCCTCGCCTGTCTCTTTTGTCTCTTTTCCCACACCTGCCTCTTTTCCCGGGTTTCCCTCTTTTCAATGAACTCTCCCTTTTCCCTCTTTTCTGTCGCTTGGCTCTTTTCCCTCTTTTCCCTATTTCCCCTCGCCTGTCTCTTTTGTCTCTTTTCCCAAACCTGCCTCTTTTTCCGGGTTTCCCTCTTTTCAATGAACTCTCTCTTTTCCCTCCTTTCTGTCACCTGTCTCTTTTCCCCGGTTTCCTTCCTTTCCACGAACTCTCTCTTTTCCCGCTTTTCTGTCGCTTGGCTCTTTTCCCTCTTTTCCCTCTTTCCCCTCGCCTGTCTCTTTTGTCTCTTTTCCAACACCTGCCTCTTTTCCCGGGTTTCCCTCTTTTCAACGAACTCTCTCTTTTCCCTCTTTTCTGTCGCTTGTCTCTTTCCCCTCTTTTCCCTCTTTCCCCTCGCCTGTCTCTTCTCCATGGTTTCCCTCTTTTCCACGAACTCTCTCTTTTCCCTCCTTTCCGTCACCTGTCTCTTTTCCATCTTTCCGTCTTTCCTCTCAACTCTCTCTTTTCCCACTTTCCCCTCTCATGTCTCTTTTCCCTGTATTCCGGCAACTCTCCCTTTTCCCTCTTCCCCTCACCTGTTTCTCTCACATCTTTTCCCACACCTGCCTCATTTCCCTGGTCTCCCTCTTTTCCCTCCTTTCCCTCCCTTGTCTCTTTTCCCTCTTTTCCCTCTCTCCCCTCGCCTGTCTCTAGCGTCTCATTTCCCTCAACTCTCTCTTTTCCCTCTCCCCCCCTTCCCTATCTCTTCTCCAGGGTTTCCCTCTTTTCCCTGAACTCTCTCTTTTCCCTCCTTTCCCTCCCTTGTCTCTTTTCCATCTTTCCCCTGTCTTGTCTCTTTTCCCTCGTTTCCCTGTATTCCCTCAACTCTCTCTTTTCCCTCTTTCCCCCTTTCCCGTTTCTTCTCCCTGGTTTCCCTCCTTTCCACGAACTCTCTCTTCTCCCTCTTTTCTCTCTCTTGTCTCTTTTACCTCTTTTCCCTCTTTCCCCTCACCTGTCTCTTCTCCCAGGTTTCCCTCTTTTCCACGAACTCTGTCTTTTCCCCCCTTTCCGTCACCTGTCTCTTTTCCCGGGTTTCCCTCTTTTCCACGAACTCTCACTTTTCCCTCTTTTCTGTCACGTCTTTCACCTCTTTTCCCTCTTTCCCCTCGCCTGTCTCTTCTCCATGGATTCCCTCTTTTCCACGAACTCTCTCTCTTTCCCTCTTTTCTGTCGCTTGTCTCTTTCCCCTCTTTCTCCTCTTTCCCCTCTTCTGTCTCTTCTCCCAGGTTTCCCTCTTTTCCACGAACTCTCTCTTTTCCCTCCTTTCCGTCACCTGTCTCTTTCCCCTGGTTTTCGTCTTTCCCCTCAACTCTCTCTTTTCCCACTTCCCCCTCAACTCTGTTTTCCCACTTCCCCCTCTCATGTCTCTTTTCCCTGTATTCCCTCACCTCTATCTTTTCCCTCTTTTCCCCTTTCCCATCTCTTCTCCCTGGTTTCCCTCTTTTCCATGAACTCTCTCTTTTCCCTCCTTTCTGTCACCTGTCTCTTTTCCCCGGGTTCCTTCCATTCCACGAACTCTCCCTTTTCCCTCTTTTCTGTCGCTTGGCTCTTTTCCCTCTTTTCCCTCTTTCCCCTCGCCTGTCTCTTTTGTCTCTTTTCCCACACCTGCCTCTTTTCCCGGGTTTCCCTCTTTTCAACGAACTCTCTCTTTTCCCTCTTTTCTGTCGCTTGTCTCTTTCCCCTCTTTTCCCTCTTTCCCCTCGCCTGTCTCTTCTCCATGGTTTCCCTCTTTTCCACGAACTCTCTCTTTTCCCTCCTTTCCGTCACCTGTCTCTTTTCCATCTTTCCGTCTTTCCTCTCAACTCTCTCTTTTCCCACTTTCCCCTCAGCTCTCTTTTCCCACTTTCCCCTCTCATGTCTCTTTTCCCTGTATTCCGGCAACTCTCCCTTTTCCCTCTTCCCCTCACCTGTTTCTCTCACATCTTTTCCCACACCTGCCTCATTTCCCTGGTCTCCCTCTTTTCCCTCCTTTCCCTCCCTTGTCTCTTTTCCCTCTTTTCCCTCTATCCCCTCGCCTGTCTCTACCGTCTCATTTCCCTCAACTCTCTCTTTTCCCTCTCCCCCCCTTCCCTATCTCTTCTCCAGGGTTTCCCTCTTTTCCCTGAACTCTCTCTTTTCCCTCCTTTCCCTCCCTTGTCTCTTTGCCATCTTTCCCCTGTCTTGTCTCTTTTCCCTCGTTTCCCTGTATTCCCTCAACTCTCTCTTTTCCCTCTTTCCCCCTTTCCCGTTTCTTCTCCCTGGTTTCCCTCCTTTCCACGAACTCTCTCTTCTCCCTCTTTTCTCTCTCTTGTCTCTTTTACCTCTTTTCCCTCTTTCCCCTCACCTGTCTCTTCTCCCAGGTTTCCCTCTTTTCCACGAACTCTGTCTTTTCCCCCCTTTCCGTCACCTGTCTCTTTTCCCGGGTTTCCCTCTTTTCCACAAACTCTCACTTTTCCCTCTTTTCTGTCGCGTCTTTCACCTCTTTTCCCTCTTTCCCCTCGCCTGTCTCTTCTCCATGGATTCCCTCTTTTCCACGAACTCTCTCTCTTTCCCTCTTTTCTGTCGCTTGTCTCTTTCCCCTCTTTCCCCTCTTTCTCCTCTTCTGTCTCTTCTCCCAGGTTTCCCTCTTTTCCACGAACTCTCTCTTTTCCCTCCTTTCCGTCACCTGTCTCTTTTCCATCTTTCCGTCTTTCCTCTCAACTCTCTCTTTTCCCACTTTCCTCTCAACTCTCTCTTTTCCCACTTTCCCCTCTCATGTCTCTTTTCCCTGTATTCCGACAACTCTCCCTTTTCCCTCTTCCCCTCACCTGTTTCTCTCACATCTTTTCCCACAGCTGCCTCATTTCCCTGGTCTCCCTCTTTTCCCTCCTTTCCCTCCCTTGTCTCTTTTCCCTCTTTTCCCTCTATCCCCTCGCCTGTCTCTACCGTCTCATTTCCCTCAACTCTCTCTTTTCCCTCTTCCCCCCTTCCCTATCTCTTCTCCAGGGTTTCCCTCTTTTCCCTGAACTCTCTCTTCTCCCTCCTTTCCCTCCCTTGTCTCTTTTCCATCTTTCCCGTCTTGTCTCTTTTCCCTGGTTTCCCTCTTTTCCCTCAACTCTCTGTTTTCCCACTTCCCCCTCTCATGTCTCTTTTCCCTGTATTCCCTCAACTCTCTCTTTTCCCTCTTTTCTCCCATGTCTCTTTCCCCTGGTTACCCTATTTTCCCTCAACTCTCTCTTTTCCCTCCTTTCCGCCACCTGTCTTTTTTCCCAGATTTCCCTCTTTTCCACGAACTCTGTCTTTTCCCTCTTTTCTGTCGCCTGTCTCTTTCACCTCTTTTCCCTCTTTCCCCTCGCCTGTCTCTTCTCCCAGGTTTCCCTCTTTTCCACGAACTCTCTCTTTTCCCTCCTTTCCGTCACCTGTCTCTTTTCCCCGGTTTCCTTCCTTTCCACGAACTCTCTCTTTTCCCTCTTTTCTGTCGCTTGGCTCTTTTCCCTCTTTTCCCTCTTTCCCCTCGCCTGTCTCTTTTGTCTCTTTTCCCACACCTGCCTCTTTTCCCGGGTTTCCCTCTTTTCAACGAACTCTCTCTTTTCCCTCTTTTCTGTCGCTTGTCTCTTTCCCCTCTTTTCCCTCTTTCCCGTCGCCTGTCTCTTCTCCATGGTTTCCCTCTTTTCCACGAACTCTCTCTTTTCCCTCCTTTCCGTCACCTGTCTCTTTTCCATCTTTCCGTCTTTCCTCTCAACTCTCTCTTTTCCCACTTTCCCCTCAACTCTGTTTTCCCACTTTCCCCTCTCATGTCTCTTTTCCCTGTATTCCTCCAACTCTCCCTTTTCCCTCTTCCCCTCACCTGTTTCTCTCACATCTTTTCCCACACCTGCCTCATTTCCCTGGTCTCCCTCTTTTCCCTCCTTTCCCTCCCTTGTCTCTTTTCCCTCTTTTCCCTCTATCCCCTCGCCTGTCTCTACCGTCTCATTTCCCTCAACTCTCTCTTTTCCCTCTTCCCCCCTTCCCTATCTCTTCTCCATGCTTTCCCTCTTTTCCCTGAGCTCTCTCTTTTCCCTCCTTTCCCTCCCTTGTCTCTTTTCCATCTTTCCCCTGTCTTGTCTCTTTTCCCTGGTTTCCCTCTTTTCCCTCAACTCTCTGTTTTCCCACTTCCCCCTCTCATGTCTCTTTTCCCTGTATTCCTTCAACTCTCTCTTTTCCCTCTTTCCCCCTTTCCCGTTTCTTCTCCCTGGTTTCCCTCCTTTCCACGAAATCTCTCTTTTCCCTCTTTTCTCTCGCTTGTCTCTTTTACCTCTTTTCCCTCTTTCCCCTCACCTGTCTCTTCTCCCAGGTTTCTCTCTTTTCCACGAACACTGTCTTTCCCCCCCTTTCCGTCACCTGTCTCTTTTCCCGGGCTTCCCTCTTTTCCACGAACTCTCTCTTTTCCCTCTTTTCTGTCGCCTGTCTCTTTTCCCTGGTTTCCTTCCTTTCCACGAACTCTCTCTTTTCCCTCTTTTCCCTCTTTCCCCTCGCCTGTCTCTTCTCCATGGTTTCCCTCTTTTCCACGAACTCTCTCTTTTCCCTCTTTTCCATCGCTTGTCTCTTCCCCCTCTTTCCCCTCGTTCCCCTCTTTCCCCTCTTCTGTCTCTTCTCCCAGGTTTCCCTCCTTTCCACGAACTCTCTCTTTTCCCTCTGTTCCCTCCCTTGTCTCTTTTCCATCTTTCCCCTGTCTTTTCTCTTTTCCCTGGTTTCCGTCGTTTCCCTCATCTCTCTCTTTTCCCACTTTCCCCCTCATGTCTCGATGCCCTATATACCCTCAACGCTCTCTTTACCCACTTTTCCCTCTCATGTCTCTTTTCCCTGTATTCCCTCAACTCTCTCTTTCCCCTCTTTTCCCCTTTCCCGTCTCTTCTCCCTGCTTTCCCTCTTTTCCACGAACTCTCTCTTTCCCCTCTTTTCTCTCGCTTGTCTCTTTTACCTCTTTTCCCTCTTTCCCCTCTTTCCCCTCACATGTCTCTTCTCCGAGGTTTCCCTCTTTTCCACGAACTCTCTCTTTTCCCTCTTTTCTCTCGCTTGTCTCTTTTACCTCTTTTCCCTCTTTCCCCTCTTGCCCCTCGCCTGTCTCTTCTCCCAGGTTTCCCTCGTTTCCACGCACTCTCTCTTTTCCCTCCTTTCCGTCACCTGTCTCTTTCCCCTGGTTTCCGTCTTTCCCCTCAACTCTCTCTTTTCCCACTTTCCCCTCAACTCTGTTTTCCCACTTCCCCCTCTCATGTCTCTTTTCCCTGTATTCCCTCAACTCTATCTTTTCCCTCTTTTCCCCTTTCCCGTCTCTTCTCCCTGGTTTCCCTCTTTTCCATGAACTCTCTCTTTTCCCTCCTTTCCGTCACCTCTTTTCCCCGGTTTCCTTCCTTTCCACGAACTCTCCCTTTTCCCTCTTTTCTGTCGCTTGTCTCTTTCCCCTCTTTTCCCTCTTTCCCCTCGCCTGTCTCTTCTCCTAGGTTTCCCTCTTTTCCACGAACTCTCTCTTTTCCCTCCTTTAAGTCACCTGTCTCTTTTCCATCTTTCCGTCTTTCCTCTCAACTCTCTCTTTTCCCACTTTCCCCTCAACTCTGTTTTCCCACTTTCCCCTCTCATGTCTCTTTTCCCTGTATTCCTTCAACTCTCTCTTTTCCCTTCTTCCCCCTTTCCCGTTTCTTCTCCCTGGTTTCCCTCCTTTCCACGAACTCTCTCTTCTCCCTCTTTTCTCTCGCTTGTCTCTTTTACCTCTTTTCCCTCTTTCCCCTCACTTGTCTCTTCTCCCAGGTTTCCCTCTTTTCCACGAACTCTCTCTTTTCCCTCTTTTCTGTCGCGTCTCTCACCTCTTTTCCCTCTTTCCCCTCGCCTGTCTCTTCTCCATGGTTTCCCTCTTTTCCACGAACTCTCTCTTTTCCCTCCTTTCCGTCACCTGTCTCTTTTCCCCGGGTTCCTTCCTTTCCACGAACTCTCTCTTTTCCCGCTTTTCTGTCGCTTGGCTCTTTTCCCTCTTTTCCCTCTTTTCCCTCGCCTGTGTCTTTTGTCTCTTTTCCCACACCTGCCTCTTTTCCCGGGTTTCCCTCTTTTCAATGAACTCTCTCTTTTCCCTCTTTTCTGTCGTTTGTCTCTTTCCCCTCTTTTCCCTCTTTCCCCTCGCCTGTCTCTTCTCCATGGTTTCCATCTTTTCCACGAACTCTCTCTTTTCCCTCCTTTCCGTCACCTGTCTCTTTTCCATCTTTCCGTCTTTCCTCTCAACTCTCTCTTTTCCCACTTTCCCCTCAACTCTGTTTTCCCACTTTCCCCTCTCATGTCTCTTTTCCCTGTATTCCTGCAACTCTCCCTTTTCCCTCTTCCCCTCACCTCTTTCTCTCACATCTTTTCCCACACCTGCCTCATTTCCCTGGTCTCCCTCTTTTCCCTCCTTTCCCTCCCTTGTCTCTTTTCCCTCTTTTCCCTCTATCCCCTCGCCTGTCTCTACCGTCTCATTTCCCTCAACTCTCTCTTTTCCCTCTCCCCCCCTTCCCTATCTCTTCTCCATGGTTTCCCTCTTTTCCCTGAACTCTCTCTTTTCCCTCCTTTCCCTCCCTTGTCTCTTTTCCGTCTTTCCCCTGTCTTGTCTCTTTTCCCTGGTTTCCCTCTTTTCCAGAAACTCTCTGTTTTCCCACTTCCCCCTCTCATGTCTCTTTTCCCTGTATTCCCTCAACTCTCTCTTTTCCCTCTTTCCCCCTTTCCCGTTTCTTCTCCCTGGTTTCCCTCCTTTCCACGAACTCTCTCTTCTCCCTCTTTTCTCTCGCTTGTCTCTTTTACCTCTTTCCCCCCTTTCCGTCACCTGTCTCTTTTCCCGGGTTTCCCTCTTTTCCACGAACTCTCTCTTTTCCCTCTTTTCTGTCGCGTCTTTCACCTCTTTTCCCTCTTTCCCCTCGCCTGTCTCTTCACCACGGTTTCCCTCTTTTCCACGAACTCTGTCTTTTCCCTCTTTTCTGCCGCCTGTCTCTTTTCCCTGGTTTCCTTCCTTTCCACGAACTCTCTCTTTTCCCTCTTTTCCGTCGCTTGTCTCTTTCCCCTCTTTCCCCTCGTTCCCCTCTTTCCCCTCTTCTGTCGCTTCTCCCAGGTTTCCCTCCTTTCCACGAACTCTCTCTTTTCCCTCTGTTCCCTCCCTTGTCTCTTTTCCATCTTTCCCCTCTCTTTTCTCTTTCCCCTGGTTTCCCTCTTTTCCCTCAACTCTCTTTTCCCACTTTCCCCTCAACTCTGTGTTCCCAACTTCCCCCTCATGTCTCTTTTCCCTGTATTTCCTCAACTCTCTGTTTTCCCACTTTTCCCCTTTTCCGTCTCTTCTCCCTGGTTTCCCTCTTTTACACGAACTCTCTCTTTCCCCTCCTTTCCGTCACCTGTCTCTTTTCCCGGGTTTCCGTCTTTTCCATGAACCCTCTCTTTTCCCTCCCTTGTCTCTTTTCCCTCTTTTCCCTCTATCCCCTCGACTGTCTCTACCGTCTCATTTCCCTCAACTCTCTCTTTTCCCTCTTCCCCCCTTCCCTATCTCTTCTGCATGGTTTCCCACTTTTCCCTGAACTCTCTCTTTTCCCTCCTTTCCCTCCCTTGTCTCTTTTCCATCTTTCCCCTGTCTTGTCTCTTTTCCCTGGTTTCCCTCTTTTCCCTCTTTCCCCTCGCCTGTCTCTTTTGTCTCTTTTCCCACACCTGCATCTTTTCCCGGGTTTCCCTCTTTTCCCTGAACTCTCTCTTTTCCCTCTTTTCTGTCGCTTGTCTCTTTCCCCTCTTTTCCCTCTTTCCCCTCTTCTGTCTCTTCTCCCAGGTTTCCCTCCTTTCCACGAACTCTCTCTTTTCCCTCTGTTCCCTCCCTTGTCTCTTTTCCATCTTTCCCATGTCTTTTCTCGTTTCCCTGGTTTCCCTCGTTTCCCTCATCTCTCTCTTTTCCCACTTTCCCCCTCATGTCTCTATTCCCTATATACCCTCAACGCTCTCTTTTCCCACTTTTCCCTCTCATGTCTCTTTTCCCTGTTTTCCCTCAACTCCATCTTTTCCCTCTTTTCCCCTTTCCCGTCTCCTCTCCCTGCTTTCCCTCTTTTCCACGAACTCTCTATTTTCCCTCCTATCCGTCACCTGTCTCTTTTACCTGGTTTCCTTCCTTTCCACGAACTCTCTCTTTTCCCTCTTGTCTGTCGCTTGTCTCTTTCCCCTCTTCTCCCTCTTTCCCCTCGCCTGTCTCTTTTGTCTCTTTTCCCAAACCTGCCTCTTTTCCCGGGTTTCCCTCTTTTCAATGAACTCTCTCTTTTCCCTCCTTTCCGTCACCTGTCTCTTTTCCCCGGGTTCCTTCCTTTCCACGAACTCTCTCTTTTCCCGCTTTTCTGTCGCTTGGCTCTTTTCCCTCTTTTCCCTCTTTCCCCTCGCCTGTCTCTTCTCCCTGGTTTCCCTCTTTTCCACGAACTCTCTCTTTTCCCTCCTTTCCGTCACCTGTCTCTTTTCCATCTTTCCGTCTTTCCTCTCAACTCTCTCTTTTCCCACTTTCCCCTCTCATGTCTCTTTTCCCTGTATTCCGGCAACTCTCCCTTTTCCCTCTTCCCCTCACCTGTTTCTCTCACATCTTTTCCCACACCTGCCTCATTTCCCTGGTCTCCCTCTTTTCCCTCCTTTCCCTCCCTTGTCTCTTTTCCCTCTTTTCCCTCTATCCCCTCGCCTGTCTCTACCGTCTCATTTCCCTCAACTCTCTCTTTTCCCTCTCCCCCCCTTCCCTATCTCTTCTCCAGGGTTTCCCTCTTTTCCCTGAACTCTCTCTTTTCCCTCCTTTCCCTCCCTTGTCTCTTTTCCATCTTTCCCCTGTCTTGTCTCTTTTCCCTCGTTTCCCTGTATTCCCTCAACTCTCTCTTTTCCCTCTTTCCCCCTTTCCCGTTTCTTCTCCCTGGTTTCCCTCCTTTCCACGAACTCTCTCTTCTCCCTCTTTTCTCTCTCTTGTCTCTTTTACCTCTTTTCCCTCTTTCCCCTCACCTGTCTCTTCTCCCAGGTTTCCCTCTTTTCCACGAACTCTGTCTTTTCCCCCCTTTCCGTCACCTGTCTCTTTTCCCGGGTTTCCCTCTTTTCCACGAACTCTCACTTTTCCCTCTTTTCTGTCACGTCTTTCACCTCTTTTCCCTCTTTCCCCTCGCCTGTCTCTTCTCCATGGATTCCCTCTTTTCCACGAACTCTCTCTCTTTCCCTCTTTTCTGTCGCTTGTCTCTTTCCCCTCTTTCTCCTCTTTCCCCTCTTCTGTCTCTTCTCCCAGGTTTCCCTCTTTTCCACGAACTCTCTCTTTTCCCTCCTTTCCGTCACCTGTCTCTTTCCCCTGGTTTTCGTCTTTCCCCTCAACTCTCTCTTTTCCCACTTTCCCCTCAACTCTGTTTTCCCACTTCCCCCTCTCATGTCTCTTTTCCCTGTATTCCCTCAACTCTATCTTTTCCCTCTTTTCCCCTTTCCCATCTCTTCTCCCTGGTTTCCCTCTTTTCCATGAACTCTCTCTTTTCCCTCCTTTCTGTCACCTGTCTCTTTTCCCCGGGTTCCTTCCATTCCACGAACTCTCCCTTTTCCCTCTTTTCTGTCGCTTGGCTCTTTTCCCTCTTTTCCCTCTTTACCCTCTTTCCCCTCGCCTGTCTCTTTTGTCTCTTTTCCCACACCTGCCTCTTTTCCCGGGTTTCCCTCTTTTCAACGAACTCTCTCTTTTCCCTCTTTTCTGTCGCTTGTCTCTTTCCCCTCTTTTCCCTCTTTCCCCTCGCCTGTCTCTTCTCCATGGTTTCCCTCTTTTCCACGAACTCTCTCTTTTCCCTCCTTTCCGTCACCTGTCTCTTTTCCATCTTTCCGTCTTTCCTCTCAACTCTCTCTTTTCCCACTTTCCCCTCTCATGTCTCTTTTCCCTGTATTCCTGCAACTCTCCCTTTTCCCTCTTCCCCTCACCTGTTTCTCTCACATCTTTTCCCACAGCTGCCTCATTTCCCTGGTCTCCCTCTTTTCCCTCCTTTCCCTCCCTTGTCTCTTTTCCCTCTTTTCCCTCTATCCCCTCGCCTGTCTCTACCGTCTCATTTCCCTCAACTCTCTCTTTTCCCTCTTCCCCCCTTCCCTATCTCTTCTCCAGGGTTTCCCTCTTTTCCCTGAACTCTCTCTTCTCCCTCCTTTCCCTCCCTTGTCTCTTTTCCATCTTTCCCGTCTTGTCTCTTTTCCCTGGTTTCCCTCTTTTCCCTCAACTCTCTGTTTTCCCACTTCCCCCTCTCATGTCTCTTTTCCCTGTATTCCCTCAACTCTCTCTTTTCCCTCTTTTCTCCCATGTCTCTTTCCCCTGGTTACCCTCTTTTCCCTGAGCTCTCTCTTTTCCCTCCTTTCCCTCCCTTGTCTCTTTTCCATCTTTCCCCTGTCTTGTCTCTTTTCCCTGGTTTCCCTCTTTTCCCTCAACTCTCTGTTTTCCCACTTCCCCCTCTCATGTCTCTTTTCCCTGTATTCCTTCAACTCTCTCTTTTCCCTCTTTCCCCCTTTCCCGTTTCTTCTCCCTGGTTTCCCTCCTTTCCACGAAATCTCTCTTTTCCCTCTTTTCTCTCGCTTGTCTCTTTTACCTCTTTTCCCTCTTTCCCCTCACCTGTCTCTTCTCCCAGGTTTCTCTCTTTTCCACGAACACTGTCTTTCCCCCCCTTTCCGTCACCTGTCTCTTTTCCCGGGCTTCCCTCTTTTCCACGAACTCTCTCTTTTCCCTCTTTTCTGTCGCCTGTCTCTTTTCCCTGGTTTCCTTCCTTTCCACGAACTCTCTCTTTTCCCTCTTTTCCATCGCTTGTCTCTTCCCCCTCTTTCCCCTCGTTCCCCTCTTTCCCCTCGCCTGTCTCTTCTCCCAGGTTTCCCTCCTTTCCACGAACTCTCTCTTTTCCCTCTTTTCTGTCGCCTGTCTCTTTTCCCGGGTTTCCCTCTTTTCCACGAACTCTGTCTTTTCCCTCTTTTCTGTCGCTTGTCTCTTCCCCCTCTTTCCCCTCGTTCCCCTCTTTCCCTTCTTCTGTCTCTTCTCCCAGGTTTCCCTCCTTTCCACGAACTCTCTCTTTTCCCTCTGTTCCCTCCCTTGTCTCTTTTCCATCTTTCCCCTGTCTTTTCTCGTTTCCCTGGTTTCCCTCGTTTCCCTCATCTCTCTCTTTTCCCACTTTCCCCCTCATGTCTCGATTCCCTATATACCCTCAACGCTCTGTTTTCCCACTTTTCCCTCTCATGTCTCTTTTCCCTGTTTTCCCTCAACTCCATCTTTTCCCTCTTTTCCCCTTTCCCGTCTCCTCTCCCTGCTTTCCCTCTTTTCCACGAACTCTCTCTTTTCCCTCCTTTCCGTCACCTGTCTCTTTTACCTGGTTTCCTTCCTTTCCACAAACTCTCTCTTTTCCCTCTTGTCTGTCGCTTGTCTCTTTCCCCTCTTTTCCCTCTTTCCCCTCGCCTATCTCTTTTGTCTCTTTTCCCACACCTGCCTCTTTTCCCGGGTTTCCCTCTTTTCAATGAACTCTCCCTTTTCCCTCTTTTCTGTCGCTTGGCTCTTTTCCCTCTTTTCCCTATTTCCCCTCGCCTGTCTCTTTTGTCTCTTTTCCCAAACCTGCCTCTTTTCCTGGGTTTCCCTCTTTTCAATGAACTCTCTCTTTTCCCTCCTTTCTGTCACCTGTCTCTTTTCCCCGGTTTCCTTCCTTTCCACGAACTCTCTCTTCTCCCGCTTTTCTGTCGCTTGGCTCTTTTCCCTCTTTTCCCTCTTTCCCCTCGCCTGTCTCTTTTGTCTCTTTTCCCACACCTGCCTCTTTTCCCGGGTTTCCCTCTTTTCAACGAACTCTCTCTTTTCCCTCTTTTCTGTCGCTTGTCTCTTTCCCCTCTTTTCCCTCTTTCCCCTCGCCTGTCTCTTCTCCCTGGTTTCCCTCTTTTCCACGAACTCTCTCTTTTCCCTCCTTTCCGTCACCTGTCTCTTTTCCATCTTTCCGTCTTTCCTCTCAACTCTCTCTTTTCCCACTTTCCCCTGTCATGTCTCTTTTCCCTGTATTCCGGCAACTCTCCCTTTTCCCTCTTCCCCTCACCTGTTTCTCTCACATCTTTTCCCACACCTCCCTCATTTCCCTGGTCTCCCTCTTTTCCCTCCTTTCCCTCCCTTGTCTCTTTTCCCTCTTTTCCCTCTATCCCCTCGCCTGTCTCTACCGTCTCATTTCCCTCAACTCTCTCTTTTCCCTCTTCCCCCCTTCCCTATCTCTTCTCCAGGGTTTCCCTCTTTTCCCTGAACTCTCTCTTCTCCCTCCTTTCCCTCCCTTGTCTCTTTTCCATCTTTCCCGTCTTGTCTCTTTTCCCTGGTTTCCCTCTTTTCCCTCAACTCTCTGTTTTCCCACTTCCCCCTCTCATGTCTCTTTTCCCTGTATTCCCTCAACTCTCTCTTTTTCCTCTTTTCTCCCATGTCTCTTCCCCCTGGTTACCCTATTTTCCCTCAACTCTCTCTTTTCCCTCCTTTCCGCCACCTGTCTTTTTTCCCAGATTTCCCTCTTTTCCACGAACTCTGTCTTTTCCCTCTTTTCTGTCGCCTGTCTCTTTCACCTATTTTCCCTCTTTCCCCTCGCCTGTCTCTTCTCCCAGGTTTCCCTCTTTTCCACGAACTCTCTCTTTTCCCTCCTTTCCGTCACCTGTCTCTTTTCCCCGGTTTCCTTCCTTTCCACGAACTCTCTCTTTTCCCTCTTTTCTGTCGCTTGGCTCTTTTCCCTCTTTTCCCTCTTTCCCCTCGCCTGTCTCTTCTCCATGGTTTCCCTCTTTTCCACGAACTCTCTCTTTTCCCTCCTTTCCGTCACCTGTCTCTTTTCCATCTTTCCGTCTTTCCTCTCAACTCTCTCTTTTCCCACTTTCCCCTCAACTCTGTTTTCCCACTTTCCCCTCTCATGTCTCTTTTCCCTGTATTCCTCCAACTCTCCCTTTTCCCTCTTCCCCTCACCTGTTTCTCTCACATCTTTTCCCACACCTGCCTCATTTCCCTGGTCTCCCTCTTTTCCCTCCTTTCCCTCCCTTGTCTCTTTTCCCTCTTTTCCCTCTATCCCCTCGCCTGTCTCTACCGTCTCATTTCCCTCAACTCTCTCTTTTCCCTCTTCCCCCCTTCCCTATCTCTTCTCCATGCTTTCCCTCTTTTCCCTGAGCTCTCTCTTTTCCCTCCTTTCCCTCCCTTGTCTCTTTTCCATCTTTCCCCTGTCTTGTCTCTTTTCCCTGGTTTCCCTCTTTTCCCTCAACTCTCTGTTTTCCCACTTCCCCCTCTCATGTCTCTTTTCCCTGTATTCCTTCAACTCTCTCTTTTCCCTCTTTCCCCCTTTCCCGTTTCTTCTCCCTGGTTTCCCTCCTTTCCACGAAATCTCTCTTTTCCCTCTTTTCTCTCGCTTGTCTCTTTTACCTCTTTTCCCTCTTTCCCCTCACCTGTCTCTTCTCCCAGGTTTCTCTCTTTTCCACGAACACTGTCTTTCCCCCCCTTTCCGTCACCTGTCTCTTTTCCCGGGCTTCCCTCTTTTCCACGAACTCTGTCTTTTCCCTCTTTTCTGTCGCCTGTCTCTTTCCCCTGGTTTCCTTCCTTTCCACGAACTCTCTCTTTTCCCTCTTTTCCATCGCTTGTCTCTTCCCCCTCTTTCCCCTCGTTCCCCTCTTTCCCCTCTTCTGTCTCTTCTCCCAGGTTTCCCTCCTTTCCACGAACTCTCTCTTTTCCCTCTGTTCCCTCCCTTGTCTCTTTTCCATCTTTCCCCTGTCTTTTCTCTTTTCCCTGGTTTCCGTCGTTTCCCTCATCTCTCTCTTTTCCCACTTTCCCCCTCATGTCTCGATGCCCTATATACCCTCAACGCTCTCGTTACCCACTTTTCCCTCTCATGTCTCTTTTCCCTGTATTCCCTCAACTCTATCTTTTCCCTCTTTTCCCCTTTCCCATCTCTTCTCCCTGGTTTCCCTCTTTTCCATGAACTCTCGCTTTTCCCTCCTTTCCGTCACCTGTCTCTTTTCCCCGGGTTCCTTCCTTTCCACGAACTCTCCCTTTTCCGTCTTTTCTGTCGCTTGGCTCTTTTCCCTCTTTTCCCTCTTTCCCCTCGCCTGTCTCTTTTGTCTCTTTTCCCACACCTGCTTCTTTTCCCGGGTTTCCCTCTTTTCAATGAACTCTCTCTTTTCCCTCCTTTCCGTCACCTGTCTCTTTCCCCTGGTTTCCGTCTTTCCTCTCAACTCTCTCTTTTCCCACTTTCCCCTCAACTCTGTTTTCCCACTATCCCCTCTCATGTCTCTTTTCCCTGTATTCCTCCAACTCTCCCTTTTCCCTCTTCCCCTCACCTCTTTCTCTCACATCTTTTCCCACACCTGCCTCATTTCCCTGATCTCCCTCTTTTCCCTCCTGTCCCTCCCTTGTCTCTTTTCCCTCTTTTCCCTCTATCCCCTCGCCTGTCTCTACCGTCTCATTTCCCTCAACTCTCTCTTTTCCCTCTTCCCCCCTTCCATATCTCTTCTCCATGGTTTCCCTCTTTTCCCTGAATTCTCTCTTTTCCCTCCTTTCCCTCCCTTGTCTCTTTTCCATCTTTCCCCTGTCTACTCTCTTTTCCCTGGTTTCCCTGGTTTCCCTCCTCTCTCTCTTTTCCCAATTTCCCCCTCATGTCTCTATTCCCTATATACCCTCAACGCTCTCTTTTCCCACTTTTCCTCTCATGTCTCTTTTCCCTGTATTCCCTCAACTCTCTCTTTTCCCTCCTTTCCGTCACCTGTCTCTTTCCCCTGGTTTCCGTCTTTCCCCTCAACTCTCTCTTTTCCCACTTTCCCCTCAACTCTGTTTTCCCACTTCCCCCTCTCATGTCTCTTTTCCCTGTATTCCCTCAACTCTATCTTTTCCCTCTTTTCCCCTTTCCCATCTCTTCTCCCTGGTTTCCCTCTTTTCCATGAACTCTCTCTTTTCCCTCCTTTCTGTCAGCTGTCTCTTTTCCCCGGGTTCCTTCCTTTCCACGAACTCTCCCTTTTCCCTCTTTTCTGTCGCTTGGCTCTTTTCCCTCTTTTCCCTCTTTCCCCTCGACTGTCTCTTTTGTCTCTTTTCCCACACCTGCCTCTTTTCCCGGGTTTCCCTCTTTTCAATGAACTCTCTCTTTTCCCTCTTTTCTGTCGCTTGTCTCTTTCCCCTCTTTTCCCTCTTTCCCCTCGCCTGTCTCTTCTCCCTGGTTTCCCTCTTTTCCACGAACTCTCTCTTTTCCCTCCTTTCCGTCACCTGTCTCTTTTCCATCTTTCCGTCTTTCCTCTCAACTCTCTCTTTTCCCACTTTCCCCTCAACTCTGTTTTCCCACTTTCCCCTCTCATGTCTCTTTTCCCTGTATTCCTGCAACTCTCCCTTTTCCCTCTTCCCCTCACCTGTTTCTCTCACATCTTTTCCCACAGCTGCCTCATTTCCCTGGTCTCCCTCTTTTCCCTCCTTTCCCTCCCTTGTCTCTTTTCCCTCTTTTCCCTCGATCCCCTCGCCTGTCTCTACCGTCTCATTTCCCTCAACTCTCTCTTTTCCCTCTTCCCCCCTTCCCTATCTCTTCTCCAGGGTTTCCCTCTTTTCCCTGAACTCTCTCTTCTCCCTCCTTTCCCTCCCTTGTCTCTTTTCCATCTTTCCCGTCTTGTCTCTTTTCCCTGGTTTCCCTCTTTTCCCTCAACTCTCTGTATTCCCACTTCCCCCTCTCATGTCTCTTTTCCCTGTATTCCCTCAACTCTCTCTTTTCCCTCTTTTCTCCCATGTCTCTTTCCCCTGGTTACCCTATTTTCCCTCAACTCTCTCTTTTCCCTCCTTTCTGTCACCTGTCTCTTTTCCCCGGGTTCCTTCCTTTCCACGAACTCTCCCTTTTCCCTCTTTTCTGTCGCTTGGCTCTTTTCCCTCTTTTCCCTCTTTCCCCTCGCCTGTCTCTTTTGTCTCTTTTCCCACACCTGCCTCTTTTCCCGGGTTTCCCTCTTTTAAACGAACTCTCTCTTTTCCCTCTTTTCTGTCGCTTGTCTCTTTCCCCTCTTTTCCCTCTTTCCCCTCGCCTGTCTCTTCTCCCTGGTTTCCCTCTTTTCCACGAACTCTCTCTTTTCCCTCCTTTCCGTCACCTGTCTCTTTTCCATCTTTCCGTCTTTCCTCTCAACTCTCTCTTTTCCCACTTTCCCCTCAACTCTGTTTTCCCACTTTCCCCTCTCATGTCTCTTTTCCCTGTATTCCTGCAACTCTCCCTTTTCCCTCTTCCCCTCACCTGTTTCTCTCACATCTTTTCCCACAGCTGCCTCATTTCCCTGGTCTCCCTCTTTTCCCTCCTTTCCCTCCCTTGTCTCTTTTCCCTCTTTTCCCTCGATCCCCTCGCCTGTCTCTACCGTCTCATTTCCCTCAACTCTCTCTTTTCCCTCTTCCCCCCTTCCCTATCTCTTCTCCAGGGTTTCCCTCTTTTCCCTGAACTCTCTCTTCTCCCTCCTTTCCCTCCCTTGTCTCTTTTCCATCTTTCCCGTCTTGTCTCTTTTCCCTGGTTTCCCTCTTTTCCCTCAACTCTCTGTATTCCCACTTCCCCCTCTCATGTCTCTTTTCCCTGTATTCCCTCAACTCTCTCTTTTCCCTCTTTTCTCCCATGTCTCTTTCCCCTGGTTACCCTATTTTCCCTCAACTCTCTCTTTCCCCTCCTTTCTGTCACCTGTCTCTTTTCCCCGGTTTCCTTCCTTTCCACGAACTCTCTCTTTTCCCTCTTTTCTGTCGCTTGGCTCTTTTCCCTCTTTTCCCTCTTTCCCCTCGCCTGTCTCTTTTGTCTCTTTTCCCACACCTGCCTCTTTTCCCGGGTTTCCCTCTTTTCCATGAACTCTCTCTTTTCCCTCTTTCCCCTCGCCTGTCTCTTCTCCATGGTTTCCCTCTTTTCCACGAACTCTCTCTTTTCCCTCTTTTCTGTCGCCTGTGTCTTTTCCCTGGTTTCCTTCCTTTCCACGAACTCTCTCTTTCCCCTCTTTTCTCTTGCTTGTCTCTTTTCCCTCTTTTCTCTCTTTCCCCTCTTTCCCCTCACCTGTCTCTTCTCCCAGGTTTCCCTCTTTTCCAGAAACTCTCTCTTTTCCCTCTTTTCTCTCATGTCCCTTTCCCCTCATGTCTCTTTCCCCTGGTTACCCTATTTTCCCTCAACTCTCTCTTTTCCCCCCTTTCCACCACCTGTCTTTTTTTCCCGGATTTCCCTCTTTTCCACGAACTCTCTCTTTTCCCTCTTTTCTGTTGCTTGTCTCTTTCCCCTCTTTTCCCTCTTTCCCCTCGCCTGTCTCTTCTCCATGGTTTCCCTCTTTTCCACGAACTCTCTCTTTTCCCTCCTTTCCGTCACCTGTCTCTTTTCCATCTTTCCGTCTTTCCTCTCAACTCTCTCTTTTCCCACTTTCCCCTCAGCTCTCTTTTCCCGCTTTCCCCTCTCATGTCTCTTTTCCCTGTATTCCGGCAACTCTCCCTTTTCCCTCTTCCCCTCACCTGTTTCTCTCACATCTTTTCCCACACCTGCCTCATTTCCCTGGTCTCCCTCTTTTCCCTCCTTTCCCTCCCTTGTCTCTTTTCCCTCTTTTCCCTCTATCCCCTCGCCTGTGTCTACCGTCTCATTTCCCTCAACTCTCTCTTTTCCCTCTTCCCCCCTTCCCTATCTCTTCTCCAGGGTTTCCCTCTTTTCCCTGAACTCTCTCTTTTCCCTCCTTTCCCTCCCTTGTCTCTTTGCCATCTTTCCCCTGTCTTGTCTCTTTTCCCTGGTTTCCCTCTTTTCCCTCAACTCTCTGTTTTCCCACTTCCCCCTCTCATGTCTCTTTTCCCTGTATTCCTTCAACTCTCTCTTTTCCCTCTTTCCCCCTTTCCCGTTTCTTCTCCCTGGTTTCCCTCCTTTCCACGAAATCTCTCTTTTCCCTCTTTTCTCTCGCTTGTCTCTTTTACCTCTTTTCCCTCTTTCCCCTCACCTGTCTCTTCTCCCAGGTTTCTCTCTTTTCCACGAACACTGTCTTTCCCCCCCTTTCCGTCACCTGTCTCTTTTCCCGGGCTTCCCTCTTTTCCACGAACTCTCTCTTTTCCCTCTTTTCTGTCGCCTGTCTCTTTTCACTGGTTTCCTTCCTTTCCACGAACTCTCTCTTTTCCCTCTTTTCCCTCTTTCCCCTCGCCTGTCTCTTCTCCATGGTTTCCCTCTTTTCCACGAACTCTCTCTTTTCCCTCTTTTCCATCGCTTGTCTCTTCCCCCTCTTTCCCCTCGTTCCCCTCTTTCCCCTCTTCTGTCTCTTCTCCCAGGTTTCCCTCCTTTCCACGAACTCTCTCTTTTCCCTCTGTTCCCTCCCTTGTCTCTTTTCCATCTTTCCCCTGTCTTTTCTCTTTTCCCTGGTTTCCGTCGTTTCCCTCATCTCTCTCTTTTCCCACTTTCCCCCTCACGTCTCGATGCCCTATATACCCTCAACGCTCTCTTTACCCACTTTTCCCTCTCATGTCTCTTTTCCCTGTATTCCCTCAACTCTCTCTTTCCCCTCTTTTCCCCTTTCCCGTCTCTTCTCCCTGCTTTCCCTCTTTTCCACGAACTCTCTCTTTTCCCTCTTTTCTCTCGCTTGTCTCTTTTACCTCTTTTCCCTCTTTCCCCTCTTGCCCCTCGCCTGTCTCTTCTCCCAGGTTTCCCTCGTTTCCACGAACTCTCTCTTTTCCCTCCTTTCCGTCACCTGTCTCTTTCCCCTGGTTTCCGTCTTTCCCCTCAACTCTCTCTTTTCCCACTTTCCCCTCAACTCTGTTTTCCCACTTCCCCCTCTCATGTCTCTTTTCCCTGTATTCCCTCAACTCTATCTTTTCCCTCTTTTCCCCTTTCCCGTCTCTTCTCCCTGGTTTCCCTCTTTTCCATGAACTCTCTCTTTTCCCTCCTTTCCGTCACCTCTTTTCCCCGGTTTCCTTCCTTTCCACGAACTCTCCCTTTTCCCTCTTTTCTGTCGCTTGTCTCTTTTCCCTCTTTTCCCTCTTTCCCCTCGCCTGTCTCTTCTCCTAGGTTTCCCTCTTTTCCACGAACTCTCTCTTTTCCCTCCTTTAAGTCACCTGTCTCTTTTCCATCTTTCCGTCTTTCCTCTCAACTCTCTCTTTTCCCACTTTCCCCTCAACTCTGTTTTCCCACTTTCCCCTCTCATGTCTCTTTTCCCTGTATTCCTTCAACTCTCTCTTTTCCCTCCTTCCCCCTTTCCCGTTTCTTCTCCCTGGTTTCCCTCCTTTCCACGAACTCTCTCTTCTCCCTCTTTTCTCTCGCTTGTCTCTTTTACCTCTTTTCCCTCTTTCCCCTCACTTGTCTCTTCTCCCAGGTTTCCCTCTTTTCCACGAACTCTCTCTTTTCCCTCTTTTCTGTCGCGTCTCTCACCTCTTTTCCCTCTTTTCCCTCGCCTGTCTCTTTTGTCTCTTTTCCCACACCTGCCTCTTTTCCCGGGTTTCCCTCTTTTCAATGAACTCTCTCTTTTCCCTCTTTTCTGTCGCTTGTCTCTTTCCCCTCTTTTCCCTCTTTCCCCTCGCCTGTCTCTTCTCCATGGTTTCCATCTTTTCCACGAACTCTCTCTTTTCCCTCCTTTCCGTCACCTGTCTCTTTTCCATCTTTCCGTCTTTCCTCTCAACTCTCTCTTTTCCCACTTTCCCCTCAACTCTGTTTTCCCACTTTCCCCTCTCATGTCTCTTTTCCCTGTATTCCTGCAACTCTCCCTTTTCCCTCTTCCCCTCACCTCTTTCTCTCACATCTTTTCCCACACCTGCCTCATTTCCCTGGTCTCCCTCTTTTCCCTCCTTTCCCTCCCTTGTCTCTTTTCCCTCTTTTCCCTCTATCCCCTCGCCTGTCTCTACCGTCTCATTTCCCTCAACTCTCTCTTTTCCCTCTCCCCCCCTTCCCTATCTCTTCTCCATGGTTTCCCTCTTTTTCCTGAACTCTCTCTTTTCCCTCCTTTCCCTCCCTTGTCTCTTTTCCGTCTTTCCCCTGTCTTGTCTCTTTTCCCTGGTTTCCCTCTTTCCCAGAAACTCTCTGTTTTCCCACTTCCCCCTCTCATGTCTCTTTTCCCTGTATTCCCTCAACTCTCTCTTTTCCCTCTTTCCCCCTTTCCCGTTTCTTCTCCCTGGTTTCCCTCCTTTCCACGAACTCTCTCTTTTCCCTCTTTTCTCTCGCTTGTCTCTTTTACCTCTATCCCCCCTTTCCGTCACCTGTCTCTTTTCCCGGGTTTCCCTCTTTTCCACGAACTCTATCTTTTCCCTCTTTTCTGTCGCGTCTTTCACCTCTTTTCCCTCTTTCCCCTCGCCTGTCTCTTCACCACGGTTTCCCTCTTTTCCACGAACTCTGTCTTTTCCCTCTTTTCTGCCGCCTGTCTCTTTTCCCTGGTTTCCTTCCTTTCCACGAACTCTCTCTTTTCCCTCTTTTCCGTCGCTTGTCTCTTTCCCCTCTTTCCCCTCGTTCCCCTCTTTCCCCTCTTCTGTCGCTTCTCCCAGGTTTCCCTCCTTTCCACGAACTCTCTCTTTTCCCTCTGTTCCCTCCCTTGTCTCTTTTCCATCTTTCCCCTCTCTTTTCTCTTTCCCCTGGTTTCCCTCTTTTCCCTCAACTCTCTTTTCCCACTTTCCCCTCAACTCTGTGTTCCCAACTTCCCCCTCATGTCTCTTTTCCCTGTATTTCCTCAACTCTCTGTTTTCCCACTTTTCCCCTTTTCCGTCTCTTCTCCCTGGTTTCCCTCTTTTACACGAACTCTCTCTTTCCCCTACTTTCCGTCACCTGTCTCTTTTCCCGGGTTTCCGTCTTTTCCATGAACCCTCTCTTTTCCCTCCCTTGTCTCTTTTCCCTCTTTTCCCTCTATCCCCTCGCCTGTCTCTACCGTCTCATTTCCCTCAACTCTCTCTTTTCCCTCTTCCCCCCTTCCCTATCTCTTCTGCATGGTTTCCCTCTTTTCCCTGAACTCTCTCTTTTCCCTCCTTTCCCTCCCTTGTCTCTTTTCCATCTTTCCCCTGTCTTGTCTCTTTTCCCTGGTTTCCCTCTTTTCCCTCTTTCCCCTCGCCTGTCTCTTTTGTCTCTTTTCCCACACCTGCATCTTTTCCCGGGTTTCCCTCTTTTCCCTGAACTCTCTCTTTTCCCTCTTTTCTGTCGCTTGTCTCTTTCCCCTCTTTTCCCTCTTTCCCCTCTTCTGTCTCTTCTCCCAGGTTTCCCTCCTTTCCACGAACTCTCTCTTTTCCCTCTGTTCCCTCCCTTGTCTCTTTTCCATCTTTCCCATGTCTTTTCTCGTTTCCCTGGTTTCCCTCGTTTCCCTCATCTCTCTCTTTTCCCACTTTCCCCCTCATGTCTCTATTCCCTATATACCCTCAACGCTCTCTTTTCCCACTTTTCCCTCTCATGTCTCTTTTCCCTGTTTTCCCTCAACTCCATCTTTTCCCTCTTTTCCCCTTTCCCGTCTCCTCTCCCTGCTTTCCCTCTTTTCCACGAACTCTCTATTTTCCCTCCTATCCGTCACCTGTCTCTTTTACCTGGTTTCCTTCCTTTCCACGAACTCTCTCTTTTCCCTCTTGTCTGTCGCTTGTCTCTTTCCCCTCTTCTCCCTCTTTCCCCTCGCCTGTCTCTTTTGTCTCTTTTCCCACACCTGCCTCTTTTCCCGGGTTTCCCTCTTTTCAATGAACTCTCCCTTTTCCCTCTTTTCTGTCGCTTGGCTCTTTTCCCTCTTTTCCCTATTTCCCCTCGCCTGTCTCTTTTGTCTCTTTTCCCAAACCTGCCTCTTTTCCCGGGTTTCCCTCTTTTCAATGAACTCTCTCTTTTCCCTCCTTTCTGTCACCTGTCTCTTTTCCCCGGGTTCCTTCCTTTCCACGAACTCTCTCTTTTCCCGCTTTTCTGTCGCTTGGCTCTTTTCCCTCTTTTCCCTCTTTCCCCTCGCCTGTCTCTTTTGTCTCTTTTCCCACACCTGCCTCTTTTCCCTGGTTTCCCTCTTTTCCACGAACTCTCTCTTTTCCCTCCTTTCCGTCACCTGTCTCTTTTCCATCTTTCCGTCTTTCCTCTCAACTCTCTCTTTTCCCACTTTCCCCTCTCATGTCTCTTTTCCCTGTATTCCGGCAACTCTCCCTTTTCCCTCTTCCCCTCACCTGTTTCTCTCACATCTTTTCCCACACCTGCCTCATTTCCCTGGTCTCCCTCTTTTCCCTCCTTTCCCTCCCTTGTCTCTTTTCCCTCTTTTCCCTCTATCCCCTCGCCTGTCTCTACCGTCTCATTTCCCTCAACTCTCTCTTTTCCCTCTCCCCCCCTTCCCTATCTCTTCTCCAGGGTTTCCCTCTTTTCCCTGAACTCTCTCTTTTCCCTCCTTTCCCTCCCTTGTCTCTTTGCCATCTTTCCCCTGTCTTGTCTCTTTTCCCTCGTTTCCCTGTATTCCCTCAACTCTCTCTTTTCCCTCTTTCCCCCTTTCCCGTTTCTTCTCCCTGGTTTCCCTCCTTTCCACGAACTCTCTCTTCTCCCTCTTTTCTCTCTCTTGTCTCTTTTACCTCTTTTCCCTCTTTCCCCTCACCTGTCTCTTCTCCCAGGTTTCCCTCTTTTCCACGAACTCTGTCTTTTCCCCCCTTTCCGTCACCTGTCTCTTTTCCCGGGTTTCCCTCTTTTCCACGAACTCTCACTTTTCCCTCTTTTCTGTCACGTCTTTCACCTCTTTTCCCTCTTTCCCCTCGCCTGTCTCTTCTCCATGGATTCCCTCTTTTCCACGAACTCTCTCTCTTTCCCTCTTTTCTGTCGCTTGTCTCTTTCCCCTCTTTCTCCTCTTTCCCCTCTTCTGTCTCTTCTCCCAGGTTTCCCTCTTTTCCACGAACTCTCTCTTTTCCCTCCTTTCCGTCACCTGTCTCTTTCCCCTGGTTTTCGTCTTTCCCCTCAACTCTCTCTTTTCCCACTTTCCCCTCAACTCTGTTTTCCCACTTCCCCCTCTCATGTCTCTTTTCCCTGTATTCCCTCAACTCTATCTTTTCCCTCTTTTCCCCTTTCCCATCTCTTCTCCCTGGTTTCCCTCTTTTCCATGAACTCTCTCTTTCCCCTCCTTTCTGTCACCTGTCTCTTTTCCCCGGGTTCCTTCCATTCCACGAACTCTCCCTTTTCCCTCTTTTCTGTCGCTTGGCTCTTTTCCCTCTTTTCCCTCTTTCCCCTCGCCTGTCTCTTTTGTCTCTTTTCCCACACCTGCCTCTTTTCCCGGGTTTCCCTCTTTTCAACGAACTCTCTCTTTTCCCTCTTTTCTGTCGCTTGTCTCTTTCCCCTCTTTTCCCTCTTTCCCCTCGCCTGTCTCTTCTCCATGGTTTCCCTCTTTTCCACGAACTCTCTCTTTTCCCTCCTTTCCGTCACCTGTCTCTTTTCCATCTTTCCGTCTTTCCTCTCAACTCTCTCTTTTCCCACTTTCCCCTCAGCTCTGTTTTCCCACTTTCCCCTCTCATGTCTCTTTTCCCTGTATTCCTGCAACTCTCCCTTTTCCCTCTTCCCCTCACCTGTTTCTCTCACATCTTTTCCCACAGCTGCCTCATTTCCCTGGTCTCCCTCTTTTCCCTCCTTTCCCTCCCTTGTCTCTTTTCCCTCTTTTCCCTCTATCCCCTCGCCTGTCTCTACCGTCTCATTTCCCTCAACTCTCTCTTTTCCCTCTTCCCCCCTTCCCTATCTCTTCTCCAGGGTTTCCCTCTTTTCCCTGAACTCTCTCTTCTCCCTCCTTTCCCTCCCTTGTCTCTTTTCCATCTTTCCCGTCTTGTCTCTTTTCCCTGGTTTCCCTCTTTTCCCTCAACTCTCTGTTTTCCCACTTCCCCCTCTCATGTCTCTTTTCCCTGTATTCCCTCAACTCTCTCTTTTCCCTCTTTTCTCCCATGTCTCTTTCCCCTGGTTACCCTATTTTCCCTCAACTCTCTCTTTTCCCTCCTTTCCCTCCCTTGTCTCTTTTCCATCTTTCCCCTGTCTTGTCTCTTTTCCCTGGTTTCCCTCTTTTCCCTCAACTCTCTGTTTTCCCACTTCCCCCTCTCATGTCTCTTTTCCCTGTATTCCTTCAACTCTCTCTTTTCCCTCTTTCCCCCTTTCCCGTTTCTTCTCCCTGGTTTCCCTCCTTTCCACGAAATCTCTCTTTTCCCTCTTTTCTCTCGCTTGTCTCTTTTACCTCTTTTCCCTCTTTCCCCTCACCTGTCTCTTCTCCCAGGTTTCTCTCTTTTCCACGAACACTGTCTTTCCCCCCCTTTCCGTCACCTGTCTCTTTTCCCGGGCTTCCCTCTTTTCCACGAACTCTCTCTTTTCCCTCTTTTCTGTCGCCTGTCTCTTTTCCCTGGTTTCCTTCCTTTCCACGAACTCTCTCTTTTCCCTCTTTTCCATCGCTTGTCTCTTCCCCCTCTTTCCCCTCGTTCCCCTCTTTCCCCTCGCCTGTCTCTTCTCCCAGGTTTCCCTCCTTTCCACGAACTCTCTCTTTTCCCTCTGTTCCCTCCCTTGTCTCTTTTCCGTCTTTCCCCTGTCTTTTCTCTTTTCCCTGGTTTCCGTCGTTTCCCTCATCTCTCTCTTTTCCCACTTTCCCTCTCATGTCTCGGTTCCCTATATACCCTCAACGCTCTCTTTCCCCACTTTTCCCTCTCATGTCTCTTTTCCCTGTATTCCCTCAACTCTCTCTTTTCCCTCTTTTCCCCTTTCCCGTCTCTTCTCCCTGCTTTCCCTCTTTTCCACGAACTCTCTGTTTTCCCTCTTTTCTCTCGCTTGTCTCTTTTACCTCTTTTCCCTCTTTCCCCTCTTTCCCCTCACATGTCTCTTCTCCGAGGTTTCCCTCTTTTCCACGATCTCTCTCTTTTCCCTCTTTTCTGTCGCGTCTTTCACCTCTTTTCCCTCTTTCCCCTCGCCTGTCTCTTCACCACGGTTTCCCTCTTTTCCACGAACTCTGTCTTTTCCCTCTTTTCTGCCGCCTGTCTCTTTTCCCTGGTTTCCTTCCTTTCCACGAACTCTCTCTTTTCCCTCTTTTCCGTCGCTTGTCTCTTTCCCCTCTTTCCCCTCGTTCCCCTCTTTCCCCTCTTCTGTCGCTTCTCCCAGGTTTCCCTCCTTTCCACGAACTCTCTCTTTTCCCTCTGTTCCCTCCCTTGTCCTTTTCCATCTTTCCCCTCTCTTTTCTCTTTCCCCTGGTTTCCCTCTTTTCCCTCAACTCTCTTTTCCCAATTTCCCCTCAACTCTGTGTTCCCAACTTCCCCCTCATGTCTCTTTTCCCTGTATTTCCTCAACTCTCTGTTTTCCCAATTTCCCCTTTTCCGTCTCTTCTCCCTGGTTTCCCTCTTTTACACGAACTCTCTCTTTCCCCTACTTTCCATCACCTGTCTCTTTTCCCGGGTTTCCGTCTTTTCCATGAACCCTCTCTTTTCCCTCCCTTGTCTCTTTTCCCTCTTTTCCCTCTATCCCCTCGCCTGTCTCTACCGTCTCATTTCCCTCAACTCTCTCTTTTCCCTCTTCCCCCCTTCCCTATCTCTTCTCCATGGTTTCCCTCGTTTCCCTGAACTCTCTCTTTTCCCTCCTTTCCCTCCCTTGTCTCTTTTCCATCTTTCCCCTGTCTTGTCTCTTTTCCCTGGTTTCCCTCTTTTCCCTCAACTCTCTGTTTTCCCACTTCCCCCTCTCATGTCTCTTTTCCCTGTATTCCCTCAACTCTCTCTTTTCCCTCTTTTCTCCCATGTCTCTTTCCCCTGGTTACCCTTTTTTCCCTCAACTCTCTCTTTTCCCTCCTTTCCGCCACCTGTCTTTTTTCCTGGATTTCCCTCTTTTCCACGAACTGTGTCTTTTCCCTCTTTTCTGTCGCCTGTCTCTTTCACATCTTTTCCCTCTTTCCCCTCGCCTGTCTCTTCTCCCAGGTTTCTCACTTTTCCACGAACACTGTCTTTTCCCCCCTTTCCGTCACCTGTCTCTTTTCCCAGGTTTCCCTCTTTTCCACGAACTCTCTCTTTTCCCTCTCTTCTGTCGCGTCTTTCACCTCTTTTCCCTCTTTCCCCTCGCCTGTCTCTTTTCCCTGGTTTCCTTCCTATCCACGAACTCTCTCTTTTCCCTCCTTTCCGTCACCTGTCTCTTTCCCCTGGTTTCCGTCTTTCCCCTCAACTCTGTCTTTTCCCACTTTCCCCTCAACTCTGTTTTCCCACTTCCCCCTCTCATGTCTCTTTTCCCTGTATTCCCTCAACTGTATCTTTTCCCTCTTTTCCCCTTTCCCATCTCTTCTCCCTGGTTTCCCTCTTTTCCATGAACTCTCTCTTTTCCCTCCTTTCCGTCACCTGTCTCTTTTCCCCGGGTTCCTTCCTTTCCACGAACTCTCCCTTTTCCGTCTTTTCTGTCGCTTGGCTCTTTTCCCTCTTTTCCCTCTTTCCCCTCGCCTGTCTCTTTTGTCTCTTTTCCCACACCTGCCTCTTTTCCCGGGTTTCCCTCTTTTCAATGAACTCTCTCTTTTCCCTCCTTTCCGTCACCTGTCTCTTTCCCCTGGTTTCCGTCTTTCCCCTCAACTCTGTCTTTTCCCACTTTCCCCTCAACTCTGTTTTCCCACTATCCCCTCTCATGTCTCTTTTCCCTGTATTCCCTCAACTCTATCTTTTCCCTCTTTTCCCCTTTCCCATCTCTTCTCCCTGGTTTCCCTCTTTTCCATGAACTCTCTCTTTTCCCTCCTTTCTGTCACCTGTCTCTTTTCCCCGGGTTCCTTCCTTTCCACGAACTCTCCCTTTTCCCTCTTTTCTGTCGCTTGGCTCTTTTCCCTCTTTTCCCTCTTTCCCCTCGCCTATCTCTTTTGTCTCTTTTCCCACACCTGCCTCTTTTCCCGGGTTTCCCTCTTTTCAATGAACTCTCTCTTTTCCCTCTTTTCTGTCGCTTGTCTCTTTCCCCTCTTTTCCCTCTTTCCCGTCGCCTGTCTCTTCTCCATGGTTTCCCTCTTTTCCACGAACTCTCTCTTTTCCCTCCTTTCCGTCACCTGTCTCTTTTCCATCTTTCCGTCTTTCCTCTCAACTCTCTCTTTTCCCACTTTCCCCTCAACTCTGTTTTCCCACTTTCCCCTCTCATGTCTCTTTTCCCTGTATTCCTCCAACTCTCCCTTTTCCCTCTTCCCCTCACCTGTTTCTCTCACATCTTTTCCCACACCTGCCTCATTTCCCTGGTCTCCCTCTTTTCCCTCCTTTCCCTCCCTTGTCTCTTTTCCCTCTTTTCCCTCTATCCCCTCGCCTGTCTCTACCGTCTCATTTCCCTCAACTCTCTCTTTTCCCTCTTCCCCCCTTCCCTATCTCTTCTCCATGCTTTCCCTCTTTTCCCTGAGCTCTCTCTTTTCCCTCCTTTCCCTCCCTTGTCTCTTTTCCATCTTTCCCCTGTCTTGTCTCTTTTCCCTGGTTTCCCTCTTTTCCCTCAACTCTCTGTTTTCCCACTTCCCCCTCTCATGTCTCTTTTCCCTGTATTCCTTCAACTCTCTCTTTTCCCTCTTTCCCCCCTTTCCCGTTTCTTCTCCCTGGTTTCCCTCCTTTCCACGAAATCTCTCTTTTCCCTCTTTTCTCTCGCTTGTCTCTTTTACCTCTTTTCCCTCTTTCCCCTCACCTGTCTCTTCTCCCAGGTTTCTCTCTTTTCCACGAACACTGTCTTTCCCCCCCTTTCCGTCACCTGTCTCTTTTCCCGGGCTTCCCTCTTTTCCACGAACTCTCTCTTTTCCCTCTTTTCTGTCGCCTGTCTCTTTTCCCTGGTTTCCTTCCTTTCCACGAACTCTCTCTTTTCCCTCTTTTCCATCGCTTGTCTCTTCCCCCTCTTTCCCCTCGTTCCCCTCTTTCCCCTCTTCTGTCTCTTCTCCCAGGTTTCCCTCCTGTCCACGAACTCTCTCTTTTCCCTCTGTTCCCTCCCTTGTCTCTTTTCCATCTTTCCCCTGTCTTTTCTCTTTTCCCTGGTTTCCGTCGTTTCCCTCATCTCTCTCTTTTCCCACTTTCCCCCTCATGTCTCGATTCCCTATATACCCTCAACGCTCTCTTTACCCACTTTTCCCTCTCATGTCTCTTTTCCCTGTATTCCCTCAACTCTCTCTTTTCCCTCTTTTCCCCTTTCCCGTCTCGTCTCCGTGCTTTCCCTCTTTTCCACGAACTCTCTCTTTTCCCTCTTTTCTCTCGCTTGTCTCTTTTACCTCTTTTCCCTCTTTCCCCTCTTTCCCCTCACATGTCTCTTCTCCGAGGTTTCCCTCTTTTCCACGAACTCTCTCTTTTCCCTCTTTTCTCTCGCTTGTCTCTTTTACCTCTTTTCCCTCTTTCCCCTCTTGCCCCTCGCCTGTCTCTTCTCCCAGGTTTCCCTCGTTTCCACGCACTCTCTCTTTTCCCTCCTTTCCGTCACCTGTCTCTTTCCCCTGGTTTCCGTCTTTCCCCTCAACTCTCTCTTTTCCCACTTTCCCCTCAACTCTGTTTTCCCACTTCCCCCTCTCATGTCTCTTTTCCCTGTATTCCCTCAACTCTATCTTTTCCCTCTTTTCCCCTTTCCCATCTCTTCTCCCTGGTTTCCCTCTTTTCCATGAACTCTCTCTTTTCCCTCCTTTCCGTCACCTCTTTTCCCCGGTTTCCTTCCTTTCCACGAACTCTCCCTTTTCCCTCTTTTCTGTCGCTTGTCTCTTTCCCCTCTTTTCCCTCTTTCCCCTCGCCTGTCTCTTCTCCTAGGTTTCCCTCTTTTCCACGAACTCTCTCTTTTCCCTCCTTTCCGTCACCTGTCTCTTTTCCATCTTTCCGTCTTTCCTCTCAACTCTCTCTTTTCCCACTTTCCCCTCAACTCTGTTTTCCCACTTTCCCCTCTCATGTCTCTTTTCCCTGTATTCCTTCAACTCTCTCTTTTCCCTCTTTCCCCCTTTCCCGTTTCTTCTCCCTGGTTTCCCTCCTTTCCACGAACTCTCTCTTCTCCCTCTTTTCTCTCGCTTGTCTCTTTTACCTCTTTTCCCTCTTTCCCCTCACTTGTCTCTTCTCCCAGGTTTCTCTCGTTTTCACGAACTCTCTCTTTTCCCTCTTTTCTGTCGCGTCTTTCACCTCTTTTCCCTCTTTCCCCTCGCCTGTCTCTTCTCCATGGTTTCCCTCTTTTCCACGAACTCTCTCTTTTCCCTCCTTTCCGTCACCTGTCTCTTTTCCCCGGTTTCCTTCCTTTCCACGAACTCTCTCTTTTCCTGCTTTTCTGTCGCTTGGCTCTTTTCCCTCTTTTCCCTCTTTCCCCTCGCCTGTCTCTTTTGTCTCTTTTGCCACACCTGCCTCTTTTCCCGGGTTTCCCTCTTTTCAATGAACTCTCTCTTTTCCCTCTTTTCTGTCGCTTGTCTCTTTCCCCTCTTTTCCCTCTTTCCCCTCGCCTGTCTCTTCTCCATGGTTTCCCTCTTTTCCACGAACTCTCTCTTTTCCCTCCTTTCCGTCACCTGTCTCTTTTCCATCTTTCCGTCTTTCCTCTCAACTCTCTCTTTTCCCACTTTCCCCTCAACTCTGTTTTCCCACTTTCCCCTCTCATGTCTCTTTTCCCTGTATTCCTGCAACTCTCCCTTTTCACTCTTCCCCTCACCTCTTTCTCTCACATCTTTTCCCACACCTGCCTCATTCCCCTGGTCTCCCTCTTTTCCCTCCTTTCCCTCCCTTGTCTCTTTTCCCTCTTTTCCCTCTATCCCCTCGCCTGTCTCTACCGTCTCATTTCCCTCAACTCTCTCTTTTCCCTCTCCCCCCCCTCCCTATCTCTTCTCCAGGGTTTCCCTCTTTTCCCTGAACTCTCTCTTTTCCCTCCTTTCCCTCCCTTGTCTCTTTTCCATCTTTCCCCTGTCTTGTCTCTTTTCCCTGGTTTCCCTCTTTCCCAGAAACTCTCTGTTTTCCCACTTCCCCCTCTCATGTCTCTTTTCCCTGTATTCCCTCAACTCTCTCTTTTCCCTCTTTCCCCCTTTCCCGTTTCTTCTCCCTGGTTTCCCTCCTTTCCACGAACTCTCTCTTTTCCCTCTTTTCTCTCGCTTGTCTCTTTTACCTCTTTCCCCCCTTTCCGTCACCTGTCTCTTTTCCCGGGTTTCCCTCTTTTCCACGAACTCTCTCTTTTCCCTCTTTTCTGTCGCGTCTTTCACCTCTTTTCCCTCTTTCCCCTCGCCTGTCTCTTCACCACGGTTTCCCTCTTTTCCACGAACTCTGTCTTTTCCCTCTTTTCTGCCGCATGTCTCTTTTCCCTGGTTTCCTTCCTTTCCACGAACTCTCTCTTTTCCCTCTTTTCCGTCGCTTGTCTCTTTCCCCTCTTTCCCCTCGTTCCCCTCTTTCCCCTCTTCTGTCGCTTCTCCCAGGTTTCCCTCCTTTCCACGAACTCTCTCTTTTCCCTCTGTTCCCTCCCTTGTCTCTTTTCCATCTTTCCCCTCTCTTTTCTCTTTCCCCTGGTTTCCCTCTTTTCCCTCAACTCTCTTTTCCCACTTTCCCCTCAACTCTGTGTTCCCAACTTCCCCCTCATGTCTCTTTTCCCTGTATTTCCTCAACTCTCTGTTTTCCCACTTTTCCCCTTTTCCGTCTCTTCTCCCTGGTTTCCCTCTTTTACACGAACTCTCTCTTTCCCCTAGTTTCCGTCACCTGTCTCTTTTCCCGGGTTTCCGTCTTTTCCATGAACCCTCTCTTTTCCCTCCCTTGTCTCTTTTCCCTCTTTTCCCTCTATCCCCTCGCCTGTCTCTACCATCTCATTTCCCTCAACTCTCTCTTTTCCCTCTTCCCCCCTTCCCTATCTCTTCTCCATGGTTTCCCTCGTTTCCCTGAACTCTCTCTTTTCCCTCCTTTCGCTCCCTTGTCTCTTTTCCATCTTTCCCCTGTCTTGTCTCTTTTCCCTGGTTTCCCTCTTTTCCCTCAACTCTCTGTTTTCCCACTTCCCCCTCTCATGTCTCTTTTCCCTGTATTCCCTCAAATCTCTCTTTTCCCTCTTTTCTCCCATGTCTCTTTCCCCTGGTTACCCTTTTTCCCCTCAACTCTCTCTTTTCCCTCCTTTCCGCCACCTGTCTTTTTTCCCGGATTTCCCTCTTTTCCACGAACTGTGTCTTTTCCCTCTTTTCTGTCGCCTGTCTCTTTCACATCTTTTCCCTCTTTCCCCTCGCCTGTCTCTTCTCCCAGGTTTCTCACTTTGCCACGAACTCTCTCTTTTCCCTCCTTTCCGCCACCTGTCTTTTTTCCCGGATTTCCCTCTTTTCCACGAACTGTGTCTTTTCCCTCTTTTCTGTCGCCTGTCTCTTTCACATCTTTTCCCTCTTTCCCCTCGACTGTCTCTTCTCCCATGTTTCTCAGTTTTCCACGAACACTGTCTTTTCCCCCCTTTCCATCACCTGTCTCTTTTCCCAGGTTTCCCTCTTTTCCACGAACTCTCTCTTTCCCCTCTTTCCCCTCACCTGTCTCTTCTCCGAGGTTTCCCTCTTTTCCAGAAACTCTCTCTTTTCCCTCTTTTCTCTCATGTCCCTTTCCCCTCATGTCTCTTTCCCCTGGTTACCCTATTTTCCCTCAACTCTCTCTTTTCCCCCCTTTCCACCACCTGTCTTTTTTTCCCGGATTTCCCTCTTTTCCACGAACTCTGTCTTTTCCCTCTTTTCTGTCGCCTCTTTCACCTCTTTTCCCTCTTTCCCCTCGCCTGTCTCTTCTCCCAGGTTTCCCTCTTTTCCACGAACTCTCTCTTTTCCCTCCTTTCCGTCACCTGTCTCTTTCCCCTGGTTTCCGTCTTTCCCCTCAACTCTGTCTTTTCCCAATTTCCCCTCAACTCTGTTTTCCCACTTCCCCCTCTCATGTCTCTTTTCCCTGTATTCCCTCAACTCTATCTTTTCCCTCTTTTCCCCTTTCCCATCTCTTCTCCCTGGTTTCCCTCTTTTCCATGAACTCTCTCTTTCCCCTCCTTTCTGTCACCTGTCTCTTTTCCCCGGTTTCCTTCCTTTCCAGGAACTCTCTCTTTTCCCTCTTTTCTGTCGCTTGGCTCTTTTCCCTCTTTTCCCTCTTTCCCCTCGCCTGTCTCTTTTGTCTCTTTTCCCACACCTGCCTCTTTTCCCGGGTTTCCCTCTTTTCCATGACCTCTCTCTTTTCCCTCTTTTCTGTCGCTTGTCTCTTTCCCCTCTTTTCCCTCTTTCCCCTCGCCTGTCTCTTCTCCATGGTTTCCCTCTTTTCCATGAACTCTCTCATTTCCCCCCTTTCCGTCACCTGTCTCTTTCCCCTGGTTTCCGTCTTTCCTCTCAACTCTCTGTTTTCCCACTTTCCCCTCAACTCTGTTTTCCCACTTTCCCCTCTCATGTCTCTTTTCCCTGTATTCCTCCAACGCTCCCTTTTCCCTCTTCCCCTCACCTGTTTCTCTCACATCTTTTCCCACACCTGCCTCATTTCCCTGGTCTCCCTCTTTTCCCTCCTTTCCCTCCCTTGTCTCTTTTCCCTCTTTTCCCTCTATCCCCTCGCCTGTCTCTACCGTCTCATTTCCGTCAACTCTCTCTTTTCCCTCTTCCCCCCTTCCATATCTCTTCTGCATGGTTTCCCTCTTTTCCCTCAACTCTCTCTTTTCCCTCCTTTCCCTCCCTTGTCTCTTTTCCATCTTTCCCCTGTCTTGTCTCTTTTCCCTGGTTTCCCTCTTTTCCCTCTTTCCCCTCGCCTGTCTCTTTTGTCTCTTTTCCCACACCTGCCTCTTTTCCCGGGTTTCCCTCTTTTCCATGAACTCTCCCTTTTCCCTCTTTTCTGTCGCTTGTCTCTTTCCCCTCTTTTCCCTCTATCCCCTCGACTGTCTCTACCGTCTCATTTCCCTCAACTCTCTCTTTTCCCTCTTCCCCCCTTCCCTATCTCTTCTGCATGGTTTCCCTCTTTTCCCTGAACTCTCTCTTTTCCCTCCTTTCCCTCCCTTGTCTCTTTTCCATCTTTCCCCTGTCTTGTCTCTTTTCCCTGGTTTCCCTCTTTTCCCTCTTTCCCCTCGCCTGTCTCTTTTGTCTCTTTTCCCACACCTGCATCTTTTCCCGGGTTTCCCTCTTATCCCTGAACTCTCTCTTTTCCCTCTTTTCTGTCGCTTGTCTCTTTCCCCTCTTTTCCCTCTTTCCCCTCTTCTGTCTCTTCTCCCAGGTTTCCCTCCTTTCCACGAACTCTCTCTTTTCCCTCTGTTCCCTCCCTTGTCTCTTTTCCATCTTTCCCATGTCTTTTCTCGTTTCCCTGGTTTCCCTCGTTTCCCTCATCTCTCTCTTTTCCCACTTTCCCCCTCATGTCTCTATTCCCTATATACCCTCAACGCTCTCTTTTCCCACTTTTCCCTCTCATGTCTCTTTTCCCTGTTTTCCCTCAACTCCATCTTTTCCCTCTTTTCCCCTTTCCCGTCTCCTCTCCCTGCTTTCCCTCTTTTCCACGAACTCTCTATTTTCCCTCCTATCCGTCACCTGTCTCTTTTACCTGGTTTCCTTCCTTTCCACGAACTCTCTCTTTTCCCTCTTGTCTGTCGCTTGTCTCTTTCCCCTCTTCTCCCTCTTTCCCCTCGCCTGTCTCTTTTGTCTCTTTTCCCACACCTGCCTCTTTTCCCGGGTTTCCCTCTTTTCAATGAACTCTCCCTTTTCCCTCTTTTCTGTCGCTTGGCTCTTTTCCCTCTTTTCCCTATTTCCCCTCGCCTGTCTCTTTTGTCTCTTTTCCCAAACCTGCCTCTTTTCCCGGGTTTCCCTCTTTTCAATGAACTCTCTCTTTTCCCTCCTTTCCGTCACCTGTCTCTTTTCCCCGGGTTCCTTCCTTTCCACGAACTCTCTCTTTTCCCGCTTTTCTGTCGCTTGGCTCTTTTCCCTCTTTTCCCTCTTTCCCCTCGCCTGTCTCTTCTCCCTGGTTTCCCTCTTTTCCACGAACTCTCTCTTTTCCCTCCTTTCCGTCACCTGTCTCTTTTCCATCTTTCCGTCTTTCCTCTCAACTCTCTCTTTTCCCACTTTCCCCTCTCATGTCTCTTTTCCCTGTATTCCGGCAACTCTCCCTTTTCCCTCTTCCCCTCACCTGTTTCTCTCACATCTTTTCCCACACCTGCCTCATTTCCCTGGTCTCCCTCTTTTCCCTCCTTTCCCTCCCTTGTCTCTTTTCCCTCTTTTCCCTCTATCCCCTCGCCTGTCTCTACCGTCTCATTTCCCTCAACTCTCTCTTTTCCCTCTCCCCCCCTTCCCTATCTCTTCTCCAGGGTTTCCCTCTTTTCCCTGAACTCTCTCTTTTCCCTCCTTTCCCTCCCTTGTCTCTTTGCCATCTTTCCCCTGTCTTGTCTCTTTTCCCTCGTTTCCCTGTATTCCCTCAACTCTCTCTTTTCCCTCTTTCCCCCTTTCCCGTTTCTTCTCCCTGGTTTCCCTCCTTTCCACGAACTCTCTCTTCTCCCTCTTTTCTCTCTCTTGTCTCTTTTACCTCTTTTCCCTCTTTCCCCTCACCTGTCTCTTCTCCCAGGTTTCCCTCTTTTCCACGAACTCTGTCTTTTCCCCCCTTTCCGTCACCTGTCTCTTTTCCCGGGTTTCCCTCTTTTCCACGAACTCTCACTTTTCCCTCTTTTCTGTCGCGTCTTTCACCTCTTTTCCCTCTTTCCCCTCGCCTGTCTCTTCTCCATGGATTCCCTCTTTTCCACGAACTCTCTCTCTTTCCCTCTTTTCTGTCGCTTGTCTCTTTCCCCTCTTTCTCCTCTTTCCCCTCTTCTGTCTCTTCTCCCAGGTTTCCCTCTTTTCCACGAACTCTCTCTTTTCCCTCCTTTCCGTCACCTGTCTCTTTCCCCTGGTTTCCGTCTTTCCCCTCAACTCTCTCTTTTCCCACTTTCCCCTCAACTCTGTTTTCCCACTTCCCCCTCTCATGTCTCTTTTCCCTGTATTCCCTCAACTCTATCTTTTCCCTCTTTTCCCCTTTCCCATCTCTTCTCCCTGGTTTCCCTCTTTTCCATGAACTCTCTCTTTTCCCACCTTTCTGTCACCTGTCTCTTTTCCCCGGGTTCCTTCCTTTCCACGAACTCTCCCTTTTCCCTCTTTTCTGTCGCTTGGCTCTTTTCCCTCTTTTCCCTCTTTCCCCTCGCCTGTCTCTTTTGTCTCTTTTCCCACACCTGCCTCTTTTCCCGGGTTTCCCTCTTTTCAACGAACTCTCTCTTTTCCCTCTTTTCTGTCGCTTGTCTCTTTCCCCTCTTTTCCCTCTTTCCCCTCGCCTGTCTCTTCTCCATGGTTTCCCTCTTTTCCACGAACTCTCTCTTTTCCCTCCTTTCCGTCACCTGTCTCTTTTCCATCTTTCCGTCTTTCCTCTCAACTCTCTCTTTTCCCACTTTCCCCTCAACTCTTTTTTCCCACTTTCCCCTCTCATGTCTCTTTTCCCTGTATTCCTTCAACTCTCTCTTTTCCCTCTTTCCCCCTTTCCCGTTTCTTCTCCCTGGTTTCCCTCCTTTCCACGAACTCTCTCTTCTCCCTCTTTTCTCTCGCTTGTCTCTTTTACCTCTTTTCCCTCTTTCCCCTCACTTGTCTCTTCTCCCAGGTTTCTCTCGTTTCCACGAACTCTCTCTTTTCCCTCTTTTCTGTCGCGTCTTTCACCTCTTTTCCCTCTTTCCCCTCGCCTGTCTCTTCTCCATGGTTTCCCTCTTTTCCACGAACTCTCTCTTTTCCCTCCTTTCCGTCACCTGTCTCTTTTCCCCGGTTTCCTTCCTTTCCACGAACTCTCTCTTTTCCCGCTTTTCTGTCGCTTGGCTCTTTTCCCTCTTTTCCCTCTTTCCCCTCGCCTGTCTCTTTTGTCTCTTTTCCCACACCTGCCTCTTTTCCCGGGTTTCCCTCTTTTCAATGAACTCTCTCTTTTCCCTCTTTTCTGTCGTTTGTCTCTTTCCCCTCTTTTCCCTCTTTCCCCTCGCCTGTCTCTTCTCCCTGGTTTCCCTCTTTTCCACGAACTCTCTCTTTTCCCTCCTTTCCGTCACCTGTCTCTTTTCCATCTTTCCGTCTTTCCTCTCAACTCTCTCTTTTCCCACTTTCCCCTCTCATGTGTCTTTTCCCTGTATTCCGGCAACTCTCCCTTTTCCCTCTTCCCCTCACCTGTTTCTCTCACATCTTTTCCCACACCTGCCTCATTTCCCTGGTCTCCCTCTTTTCCCTCCTTTCCCTCCCTTGTCTCTTTTCCCTCTTTTCCCTCTATCCCCTCGCCTGTCTCTACCGTCTCATTTCCCTCAACTCTCTCTTTTCCCTCTCCCCCCCTTCCCTATCTCTTCTCCAGGGTTTCCCTCTTTTCCCTGAACTCTCTCTTTTCCCTCCTTTCCCTCCCTTGTCTCTTTTCCATCTTTCCCCTGTCTTGTCTCTTTTCCCTCGTTTCCCTGTATTCCCTCAACTCTCTCTTTTCCCTCTTTCCCCCTTTCCCGTTTCTTCTCCCTGGTTTCCCTCCTTTCCACGAACTCTCTCTTCTCCCTCTTTTCTCTCTCTTGTGTCTTTTACCTCTTTTCCCTCTTTCCCCTCACCTGTCTCTTCTCCCAGGTTTCCCTCTTTTCCACGAACTCTGTCTTTTCCCCCCTTTCCGTCACCTGTCTCTTTTCCCGGGTTTCCCTCTTTTCCACGAACTCTCACTTTTCCCTCTTTTCTGTCGCGTCTTTCACCTCTTTTCCCTCTTTCCCCTCGCCTGTCTCTTCTCCATGGATTCCCTCTTTTCCACGAACTCTCTCTCTTTCCCTCTTTTCTGTCGCTTGTCTCTTTCCCCTCTTTCTCCTCTTTCCCCTCTTCTGTCTCTTCTCCCAGGTTTCCCTCTTTTCCACGAACTCTCTCTTTTCCCTCCTTTCCGTCACCTGTCTCTTTCCCCTGGTTTCCGTCTTTCCCCTCAACTCTCTCTTTTCCCACTTTCCCCTCAACTCTGTTTTCCCACTTCCCCCTCTCATGTCTCTTTTCCCTGTATTCCCTCAACTCTATCTTTTCCCTCTTTTCCCCTTTCCCATCTCTTCTCCCTGGTTTCCCTCTTTTCCATGAACTCTCTCTTTCCCCTCCTTTCTGTCACCTGTCTCTTTTCCCCGGGTTCCTTCCTTTCCACGAACTCTCCCTTTTCCCTCTTTTCTGTCGCTTGGCTCTTTTCCCTCTTTTCCCTCTTTCCCCTCGCCTGTCTCTTTTGTCTCTTTTCCCACACCTGCCTCTTTTCCCGGGTTTCCCTCTTTTCAACGAACTCTCTCTTTTCCCTCTTTTCTGTCGCTTGTCTCTTTCCCCTCTTTTCCCTCTTTCCCCTCGCCTGTCTCTTCTCCATGGTTTCCCTCTTTTCCACGAACTCTCTCTTTTCCCTCCTTTCCGTCACCTGTCTCTTTTCCATCTTTCCGTCTTTCCTCTCAACTCTCTCTTTTCCCACTTTCCCCTCAACTCTGTTTTCCCACTTTCCCCTCTCATGTCTCTTTTCCCTGTATTCCTTCAACTCTCTCTTTTCCCTCTTTCCCCCTTTCCCGTTTCTTCTCCCTGGTTTCCCTCCTTTCCACGAACTCTCTCTTCTCCCTCTTTTCTCTCGCTTGTCTCTTTTACCTCTTTTCCCTCTTTCCCCTCACTTGTCTCTTCTCCCAGGTTTCTCTCGTTTCCACGAACTCTCTCTTTTCCCTCTTTTCTGTCGCGTCTTTCACCTCTTTTCCCTCTTTCCCCTCGCCTGTCTCTTCTCCATGGTTTCCCTCTTTTCCACGAACTCTCTCTTTTCCCTCCTTTCCGTCACCTGTCTCTTTTCCCCGGTTTCCTTCCTTTCCACGAACTCTCTCTTTTCCCGCTTTTCTGTCGCTTGGCTCTTTTCCCTCTTTTCCCTCTTTCCCCTCGCCTGTCTCTTTTGTCTCTTTTCCCACACCTGCCTCTTTTCCCGGGTTTCCCTCTTTTCAATGAACTCTCTCTTTTCCCTCTTTTCTGTCGTTTGTCTCTTTCCCCTCTTTTCCCTCTTTCCCCTCGCCTGTCTCTTCTCCCTGGTTTCCCTCTTTTCCACGAACTCTCTCTTTTCCCTCCTTTCCGTCACCTGTCTCTTTTCCATCTTTCCGTCTTTCCTCTCAACTCTCTCTTTTCCCACTTTCCCCTCTCATGTCTCTTTTCCCTGTATTCCGGCAACTCTCCCTTTTCCCTCTTCCCCTCACCTGTTTCTCTCACATCTTTTCCCACACCTGCCTCATTTCCCTGGTCTCCCTCTTTTCCCTCCTTTCCCTCCCTTGTCTCTTTTCCCTCTTTTCCCTCTATCCCCTCGCCTGTCTCTACCGTCTCATTTCCCTCAACTCTCTCTTTTCCCTCTCCCCCCCTTCCCTATCTCTTCTCCAGGGTTTCCCTCTTTTCCCTGAACTCTCTCTTTTCCCTCCTTTCCCTCCCTTGTCTCTTTTCCATCTTTCCCCTGTCTTGTCTCTTTTCCCTCGTTTCCCTGTATTCCCTCAACTCTCTCTTTTCCCTCTTTCCCCCTTTCCCGTTTCTTCTCCCTGGTTTCCCTCCTTTCCACGAACTCTCTCTTCTCCCTCTTTTCTCTCTCTTGTCTCTTTTACCTCTTTTCCCTCTTTCCCCTCACCTGTCTCTTCTCCCAGGTTTCCCTCTTTTCCACGAACTCTGTCTTTTCCCCCCTTTCCGTCACCTGTCTCTTTTCCCGGGTTTCCCTCTTTTCCACGAACTCTCACTTTTCCCTCTTTTCTGTCGCGTCTTTCACCTCTTTCTCCTCTTTCCCCTCGCCTGTCTCTTCTCCCAGGTTTCCCTCTTTTCCACGAACTCTCTCTTTTCCCTCCTTTCCGTCACCTGTCTCTTTCCCCTGGTTTCCGTCTTTCCCCTCAACTCTCTCTTTTCCCACTTTCCCCTCAACTCTGTTTTCCCACTTCCCCCTCTCATGTCTCTTTTCCCTGTATTCCCTCAACTCTATCTTTTCCCTCTTTTCCCCTTTCCCATATCTTCTCCCTGGTTTCCCTGTTTTCCATGAACTCTCTCTTTTCCCTCCTTTCTGTCACCTGTCTCTTTTCCCCGGGTTCCTTCCTTTCCACGAACTCTCCCTTTTCCCTCTTTTCTGTCGCTTGGCTCTTTTCCCTCTTTTCCCTCTTTCCCCTCGCCTGTCTCTTTTGTCTCTTTTCCCACACCTGCCTCTTTTCCCGGGTTTCCCTCTTTTCAACGAACTCTCTCTTTTCCCTCTTTTCTGTCGCTTGTCTCTTTCCCCTCTTTTCCCTCTTTCCCCTCGCCTGTCTCTTCTCCATGGTTTCCCTCTTTTCCACGAACTCTCTCTTTTCCCTCCTTTCCGTCACCTGTCTCTTTTCCATCTTTCTGTCTTTCCTCTCAACTCTCTCTTTTCCCACTTTCCCCTCAACTCTGTTTTCCCACTTTCCCCTCTCATGTCTCTTTTCCCTGTATTCCTGCAACTCTCCCTTTTCCCTCTTCCCCTCACCTGTTTCTCTCACATCTTTTCCCACAGCTGCCTCATTTCCCTGGTCTCCCTCTTTTCCCTCCTTTCCCTCCCTTGTCTCTTTTCCCTCTTTTCCCTCTATCCCCTCGCCTGTCTCTACCGTCTCATTTCCCTCAACTCTCTCTTTTCCCTCTTCCCCCCTTCCCTATCTCTTCTCCAGGGTTTCCCTCTTTTCCCTGAACTCTCTCTTCTCCCTCCTTTCCCTCCCTTGTCTCTTTTCCATCTTTCCCGTCTTGTCTCTTTTCCCTGGTTTCCCTCTTTTCTCTCAACTCTCTGTTTTCCCACTTCCCCCTCTCATGTCTCTTTTCCCTGTATTCCCTCAACTCTCTCTTTTCCCTCTTTTCTCCCATGTCTCTTTCCCCTGGTTACCCTATTTTCCCTCAACTCTCTCTTTTCCCTCCTTTCCCTCCCTTGTCTCTTTTCCATCTTTCCCCTGTCTTGTCTCTTTTCCCTGGTTTCCCTCTTTTCCCTCAACTCTCTGTTTTCCCACTTCCCCCTCTCATGTATCTTTTCCCTGTATTCCTTCAACTCTCTCTTTTCCCTCTTTCCCCCTTTCCCGTTTCTTCTCCCTGGTTTCCCTCCTTTCCACGAACTCTCTCTTCTCCCTCTTTTCTCTCGCTTGTCTCTTTTACCTCTTTTCCCTCTTTCCCCTCACTTGTCTCTTCTCCCAGGTTTCTCTCGTTTCCACGAACTCTCTCTTTTCCCTCTTTTCTGTCGCGTCTTTCACCTCTTTTCCCTCTTTCCCCTCGCCTGTCTCTTCTCCATGGTTTCCCTCTTTTCCACGAACTCTCTCTTTTCCCTCCTTTCCGTCACCTGTCTCTTTTCCCCGGTTTCCTTCCTTTCCACGAACTCTCTCTTTTCCCGCTTTTCTGTCGCTTGGCTCTTTTCCCTCTTTTCCCTCTTTCCCCTCGCCTGTCTCTTTTGTCTCTTTTCCCACACCTGCCTCTTTTCCCGGGTTTCCCTCTTTTCAATGAACTCTCTCTTTTCCCTCTTTTCTGTCGTTTGTCTCTTTCCCCTCTTTTCCCTCTTTCCCCTCGCCTGTCTCTTCTCCCTGGTTTCCCTCTTTTCCACGAACTCTCTCTTTTCCCTCCTTTCCGTCACCTGTCTCTTTTCCATCTTTCCGTCTTTCCTCTCAACTCTCTCTTTTCCCACTTTCCCCTCTCATGTCTCTTTTCCCTGTATTCCGGCAACTCTCCCTTTTCCCTCTTCCCCTCACCTGTTTCTCTCACATCTTTTCCCACACCTGCCTCATTTCCCTGGTCTCCCTCTTTTCCCTCCTTTCCCTCCCTTGTCTCTTTTCCCTCTTTTCCCTCTATCCCCTCGCCTGTCTCTACCGTCTCATTTCCCTCAACTCTCTCTTTTCCCTCCTTTCCCTCCCTTGTCTCTTTTCCATCTTTCCCCTGTCTTGTCTCTTTTCCCTCGTTTCCCTGTATTCCCTCAACTCTCTCTTTTCCCTCTTTCCCCCTTTCCCGTTTCTTCTCCCTGGTTTCCCTCCTTTCCACGAACTCTCTCTTCTCCCTCTTTTCTCTCTCTTGTCTCTTTTACCTCTTTTCCCTCTTTCCCCTCACCTGTCTCTTCTCCCAGGTTTCCCTCTTTTCCACGAACTCTGTCTTTTCCCCCCTTTCCGTCACCTGTCTCTTTTCCCGGGTTTCCCTCTTTTCCACGAACTCTCACTTTTCCCTCTTTTCTGTCACGTCTTTCACCTCTTTTCCCTCTTTCCCCTCGCCTGTCTCTTCTCCATGGATTCCCTCTTTTCCACGAACTCTCTCTCTTTCCCTGTTTTCTGTCGCTTGTCTCTTTCCCCTCTTTCTCCTCTTTCCCCTCTTCTGTCTCTTCTCCCAGGTTTCCCTCTTTTCCATGAACTCTCTCTTTCCCCTCCTTTCTGTCACCTGTCTCTTTTCCCCGGGTTCCTTCCTTTCCACGAACTCTCCCTTTTCCCTCTTTTCTGTCGCTTGGCTCTTTTCCCTCTTTTCCCTCTTTCCCCTCGCCTGTCTCTTTTCTCTCTTTTCCCACACCTGCCTCTTTTCCCGGGTTTCCCTCTTTTCAACGAACTCTCTCTTTTCCCTCTTTTCTGTCGCTTGTCTCTTTCCCCTCTTTTCCCTCTTTCCCCTCGCCTGTCTCTTCTCCATGGTTTCCCTCTTTTCCACGAACTCTCTCTTTTCCCTCCTTTCCGTCACCTGTCTCTTTTCCATCTTTCCGTCTTTCCTCTCAACTCTCTCTTTTCCCACTTTCCCCTCAGCTCTGTTTTCCCACTTTCCCCTCTCATGTCTCTTTTCCCTGTATTCCTGCAACTCTCCCTTTTCCCTCTTCCCCTCACCTGTTTCTCTCACATCTTTTCCCACAGCTGCCTCATTTCCCTGGTCTCCCTCTTTTCCCTCCTTTCCCTCCCTTGTCTCTTTTCCCTCTTTTCCCTCTATCCCCTCGCCTGTCTCTACCGTCTCATTTCCCTCAACTCTCTCTTTTCCCTCTTCCCCCCTTCCCTATCTCTTCTCCAGGGTTTCCCTCTTTTCCCTGAACTCTCTCTTCTCCCTCCTTTCCCTCCCTTGTCTCTTTTCCATCTTTCCCGTCTTGTCTCTTTTCCCTGGTTTCCCTCTTTTCCCTCAACTCTCTGTTTTCCCACTTCCCCCTCTCATGTCTCTTTTCCCTGTATTCCCTCAACTCTCTCTTTTCCCTCTTTTCTCCCATGTCTCTTTCCCCTGGTTACCCTATTTTCCCTGAAATCTCTCTTTTCCCTCCTTTCCCTCCCTTGTCTCTTTTCCATCTTTCCCCTGTCTTGTCTCTTTTCCCTGGTTTCCCTCTTTTCCCTCAACTCTCTGTTTTCCCACTTCCCCCTCTCATGTCTCTTTTCCCTGTATTCCCTCAACTCTCTCTTTTCCCTCTTTTCTCCCATGTCTCTTTCCCCTGGTTACCCTTTTTTCCCTCAACTCTCTCTTTTCCCTCCTTTCCGCCACCTGTCTTTTTTCCCGGATTTCCCTCTTTTCCACGAACTGTGTCTTTTCCCTCTTTTCTGTCGCCTGTCTCTTTCACATCTTTTCCCTCTTTCCCCTCGCCTGTCTCTTCTCCCAGGTTTCTCACTTTTCCACGAACACTGTCTTTTCCCCCCTTTCCGTCACCTGTCTCTTTTCCCAGGTTTCCCTCTTTTCCACGAACTCTCTCTTTTCCCTCTCTTCTGTCGCGTCTTTCACCTCTTTTCCCTCTTTCCCCTCGCCTGTCTCTTTTCCCTGGTTTCCTTCCTTTCCACGAACTCTCTCTTTTCCCTCCTTTCCGTCACCTGTCTCTTTCCCCTGGTTTCCGTCTTTCCCCTCAACTCTGTCTTTTCCCACTTTCCCCTCAACTCTGTTTTCCCACTTCCCCCTCTCATGTCTCTTTTCCCTGTATTCCCTCAACTCTATCTTTTCCCTCTTTTCCCCTTTCCCATCTCTTCTCCCTGGTTTCCCTCTTTTCCATGAACTCTCTCTTTTCCCTCCTTTCCGTCACCTGTCTCTTTTCCCCGGGTTGCTTCCTTTCCACGAACTCTCCCTTTTCCCTCTTTTCTGTCGCTTGGCTCTTTTCCCTCTTTTCCCTCTTTCCCCTCGCCTGTCTCTTTTGTCTCTTTTCCCACACCTGCCTCTTTTCCCGGGTTTCCCTCTTTTCAATGAACTCTCTCTTTTCCCTCCTTTCCGTCACCTGTCTCTTTCCCCTGGTTTCCGTCTTTCCTCTCAACTCTCTCTTTTCCCACTTTCCCCTCAACTCTGTTTTCCCACTATCCCCTCTCATGTCTCTTTTCCCTGTATTCCTCCAACTCTCCCTTTTCCCTCTTCCCCTCACCTGTTTCTCTCACATCTTTTCCCACACCTGCCTCATTTCCCTGATCTCCCTCTTTTCCCTCCTTTCCCTCCCTTGTCTCTTTTCCCTCTTTTCCCTCTATCCCCTCGCCTGTCTCTACCGTCTCATTTCCCTCAACTCTCTCTTTTCCCTCTTCCCCCCTTCCATATCTCTTCTCCATGGTTTCCCTCTTTTCCCTGAATTCTCTCTTTTCCCTCCTTTCCCTCCCTTGTCTCTTTTCCATCTTTCCCCTGTCTACTCTCTTTTCCCTGGTTTCCCTGGTTTCCATCCTCTCTCTCTTTTCCCAATTTCCCCCTCATGTCTCTATTCCCTATATACCCTCAACGGTCTCTCTTCCCACTTTTCCCTCTCATGTCTCTTTTCCCTGTATTCCCTCAACTCTCTCTTTTCCCTCCTTTCTGTCGCCTGTCTCTTTTCCCTGGTTTCCTTCCTTTCCACGAACTCTCTCTTTTCCCTCTTTTCTCTCGCTTGTCTCTTTTACCTCTTTTCCCTCTTTCCCCTCACCTCTCTCTTCTCCAAGGTTTCTCTCTTTTCCAGGAACACTGTCTTTCCCCCACTTTCCGTCACCTGTCTCTTTTCCCTCTTTTCTGTCGCTTGGCTCTTTTCCCTCTTTCCCCTTTTGCCCCTCGCCTGTCTCTTCTCCCAGGTTTCCCTCGTTTCCACGAACTCTCTCTTTTCCCTCCTTCCCGTCACCTGTCTCTTTCCCCTGGTTTCCGTCTTTCCCCTCAACTCTGTCTTTTCCCACTTTCCCCTCAACTCTGTTTTCCCACTTCCCCCTCTCATGTCTCTTTTCCCTGTATTCCCTCAACTGTATCTTTTCCCTCTTTTCCCCTTTCCCATCTCTTCTCCCTGGTTTCCCTCTTTTCCATGAACGCTCTCTTTTCCCTCCTTTCCGTCATCTCTTTTCCCCGGTTTCCTTCCTTTCCACGAACTCTCCCTTTTCCCTCTTTTCTGTCGCTTGGCTCTTTTCCCTCTTTTCCCTCTTTCCCCTCGCCTGTCTCTTTTGTCTCTTTTCCCACACCTGCCTCTTTTCCCGGGTTTCCCTCTTTTCAATGAACTCTCTCTTTTCCCTCCTTTCCGTCACCTGTCTCTTTCCCCTGGTTTCCGTCTTTCCTCTCAACTCTCTCTTTTCCCACTTTCCCCTCAACTCTGTTTTCCCACTATCCCCTCTCATGTCTCTTTTCCCTGTATTCCTCCAACTCTCCCTTTTCCCTCTTCCCCTCACCTGTTTCTCTCACATCTTTTCCCACACCTGCCTCATTTCCCTGATCTCCCTCTTTTCCCTCCTTTCCCTCCCTTGTCTCTTTTCCCTCTTTTCCCTCTATCCCCTCGCCTGTCTCTACCGTCTCATTTCCCTCAACTCTCTCTTTTCCCTCTTCCCCCCTTCCATATCTCTTCTCCAGGGTTTCCCTCTTTTCCCTGAATTCTCTCTTTTCCCTCCTTTCCCTCCCTTGTCTCTTTTCCATCTTTCCCCTGTCTACTCTCTTTTCCCTGGTTTCCCTGGTTTCCATCCTCTCTCTCTTTTCCCAATTTCCCCCTCATGTCTCTATTCCCTATATACCCTCAACGGTCTCTCTTCCCACTTTTCCCTCTCATGTCTCTTTTCCCTGTATTCCCTCAACTCTCTCTTTTCCCTCCTTTCTGTCGCCTGTCTCTTTTCCCTGGTTTCCTTCCTTTCCACGAACTCTCTCTTTTCCCTCTTTTCTCTCGCTTGTCTCTTTTACCTCTTTTCCCTCTTTCCCCTCACCTCTCTCTTCTCCCAGGTTTCTCTCTTTTCCAGGAACACTGTCTTTCCCCCACTTTCCGTCACCTGTCTCTTTTCCCTCTTTTCTGTCGCTTGGCTCTTTTCCCTCTTTCCCCTTTTGCCCCTCGCCTGTCTCTTCTCCCAGGTTTCCCTCGTTTCCACGAACTCTCTCTTTTCCCTCCTTTCCGTCACCTGTCTCTTTCCCCTGGTTTCCGTCTTTCCCCTCAACTCTGTCTTTTCCCACTTTCCCCTCAACTCTGTTTTCCCACTTCCCCCTCTCATGTCTCTTTTCCCTGTATTCCCTCAACTGTATCTTTTCCCTCTTTTCCCCTTTCCCATCTCTTCTCCCTGGTTTCCCTCTTTTCCATGAACGCTCTCTTTTCCCTCCTTTCCGTCACCTCTTTTCCCCAGTTTCTTTCCTTTCCACGAACTCTCCCTTTTCCCTCTTTTCTGTCGCTTGTCTCTTTCCCCTCTTTTCCCTCTTTCCCCTCGCCTGTCTCTTCTCCTAGGTTTCCCTCTTTTCCACGAACTCTCTCTTTTCCCTCCTTTCCGTCACCTGTCTCTTTTCCATCTTTCCGTCTTTCCTCTCAACTCTCTCTTTTCCCACTTTCCCCTCAGCTCTGTTTTCCCACTTTCCCCTCTCATGTCTCTTTTCCCTGTATTCCGGCAACTCTCCCTTTTCCCTCTTCCCCTCACCTGTTTCTCTCACATCTTTTCCCACACCTGCCTCATTTCCCTGGTCTCCCTCTTTTCCCTCCTTTCCCTCCCTTGTCTCTTTTCCCTCTTTTCCCTCTATCCCCTCGCCTGTCTCTACCGTCTCATTTCCCTCAACTCTCTCTTTTCCCTCTCCCCCCCTTCCCTATCTCTTCTCCAGGGTTTCCCTCTTTTCCCTGAACTCTCTCTTTTCCCTCCTTTCCCTCCCTTGTCTCTTTTCCATCTTTCCCCTGTCTTGTCTCTTTTCCCTCGTTTCCCTGTATTCCCTCAACTCTCTCTTTTCCCTCTTTCCCCCTTTCCCGTTTCTTCTCCCTGGTTTCCCTCCTTTCCACGAACTCTCTCTTCTCCCTCTTTTCTCTCTCTTGTCTCTTTTACCTCTTTTCCCTCTTTCCCCTCACCTGTCTCTTCTCCCAGGTTTCCCTCTTTTCCACGAACTCTGTCTTTTCCCCCCTTTCCGTCACCTGTCTCTTTTCCCGGGTTTCCCTCTTTTGCACGAACTCTCACTTTTCCCTCTTTTCTGTCGCGTCTTTCACCTCTTTCTCCTCTTTCCCCTCGCCTGTCTCTTCTCCCAGGTTTCCCTCTTTTCCACGAACTCTCTCTTTTCCCTCCTTTCCGTCACCTGTCTCTTTCCCCTGGTTTCCGTCTTTCCCCTCAACTCTCTCTTTTCCCCCTTTCCCCTCAACTCTGTTTTCCCACTTCCCCCTCTCATGTCTCTTTTCCCTGTATTCCCTCAACTCTATCTTTTCCCTCTTTTCCCCTTTCCCATCTCTTCTCCCTGGTTTCCCTCTTTTCCATGAACTCTCTCTTTTCCCTCCTTTCTGTCACCTGTCTCTTTTCCCCGGGTTCCTTCCTTTCCACGAACTCTCCCTTTTCCCTCTTTTCTGTCGCTTGTCTCTTTCCCCTCTTTTCCCTCTTTCCCCTCGCCTGTCTCTTCTCCATGGTTTCCCTCTTTTCCACGAACTCTCTCTTTTCCCTCCTTTCCGTCACCTGTCTCTTTTCCATCTTTCTGTCTTTCCTCTCAACTCTCTCTTTTCCCACTTTCCCCTCAACTCCGTTTTCCCACTTTCCCCTCTCATGTCTCTTTTCCCTGTATTCCTGCAACTCTCCCTTTTCCCTCTTCCCCTCACCTGTTTCTCTCACATCTTTTCCCACAGCTGCCTCATTTCCCTGGTCTCCCTCTTTTCCCTCCTTTCCCTCCCTTGTCTCTTTTCCCTCTTTTCCCTCTATCCCCTCGCCTGTCTCTACCGTCTCATTTCCCTCAACTCTCTCTTTTCCCTCTTCCCCCCTTCCCTATCTCTTCTCCAGGGTTTCCCTCTTTTCCCTGAACTCTCTCTTCTCCCTCCTTTCCCTCCCTTGTCTCTTTTCCATCTTTCCCGTCTTGTCTCTTTTCCCTGGTTTCCCTCTTTTCCCTCAACTCTCTGTTTTCCCACTTCCCCCTCTCATGTCTCTTTTCCCTGTATTCCCTCAACTCTCTCTTTTCCCTCTTTTCCCCCATGTCTCTTTCCCCTGGTTACCCTATTTTCCCTCAACTCTCTCTTTTCCCTCCTTTCCCTCCCTTGTCTCTTTTCCATCTTTCCCCTGTCTTGTCTCTTTTCCCTGGTTTCCCTCTTTTCCCTCAACTCTCTGTTTTCCCACTTCCCCCTCTCATGTCTCTTTTCCCTGTATTCCTTCAACTCTCTCTTTTCCCTCTTTCCCCCTTTCCCGTTTCTTCTCCCTGGTTTCCCTCCTTTCCACGAACTCTCTCTTCTCCCTCTTTTCTCTCGCTTGTCTCTTTTACCTCTTTTCCCTCTTTCCCCTCACTTGTCTCTTCTCCCAGGTTTCTCTCGTTTCCACGAACTCTCTCTTTTCCCTCTTTTCTGTCGCGTCTTTCACCTCTTTTCCCTCTTTCCCCTCGCCTGTCTCTTCTCCATGGTTTCCCTCTTTTCCACGAACTCTCTCTTTTCCCTCCTTTCCGTCACCTGTCTCTTTTCCCCGGTTTCCTTCCTTTCCACGAACTCTCTCTTTTCCCGCTTTTCTGTCGCTTGGCTCTTTTCCCTCTTTTCCCTCTTTCCCCTCGCCTGTCTCTTTTGTCTCTTTTCCCACACCTGCCTCTTTTCCCGGGTTTCCCTCTTTTCAATGAACTCTCTCTTTTCCCTCTTTTCTGTCGTTTGTCTCTTTCCCCTCTTTTCCCTCTTTCCCCTCGCCTGTCTCTTCTCCCTGGTTTCCCTCTTTTCCACGAACTCTCTCTTTTCCCTCCTTTCCGTCACCTGTCTCTTTTCCATCTTTCCGTCTTTCCTCTCAACTCTCTCTTTTCCCACTTTCCCCTCTCATGTCTCTTTTCCCTGTATTCCGGCAACTCTCCCTTTTCCTTCTTCCCCTCACCTGTTTCTCTCACATCTTTTCCCACACCTGCCTCATTTCCCTGGTCTCCCTCTTTTCCCTCCTTTCCCTCCCTTGTCTCTTTTCCCTCTTTTCCCTCTATCCCCTCGCCCGTCTCTACCGTCTCATTTCCCTCAACTCTCTCTTTTCCCTCTCCCCCCCTTCCCTATCTCTTCTCCAGGGTTTCCCTCTTTTCCCTGAACTCTCTCTTTTCCCTCCTTTCCCTCCCTTGTCTCTTTTCCATCTTTCCCCTGTCTTGTCTCTTTTCCCTCGTTTCCCTGTATTCCCTCAACTCTCTCTTTTCCCTCTTTCCCCCTTTCCCGTTTCTTCTCCCTGGTTTCCCTCCTTTCCACGAACTCTCTCTTCTCCCTCTTTTCTCTCTCTTGTCTCTTTTACCTCTTTTCCCTCTTTCCCCTCACCTGTCTCTTCTCCCAGGTTTCCCTCTTTTCCACGAACTCTGTCTTTTCCCCCCTTTCCGTCACCTGTCTCTTTTCCCGGGTTTCCCTCTTTTCCACGAACTCTCACTTTTCCCTCTTTTCTGTCGCGTCTTTCACCTCTTTCTCCTCTTTCCCCTCGCCTGTCTCTTCTCCCAGGTTTCCCTCTTTTCCACGAACTCTCTCTTTTCCCTCCTTTCCGTCACCTGTCTCTTTCCCCTGGTTTCCGTCTTTCCCCTCAACTCTCTCTTTTCCCACTTTCCCCTCAACTCTGTTTTCCCACTTCCCCCTCTCATGTCTCTTTTCCCTGTATTCCCTCAACTCTATCTTTTCCCTCTTTTCCCCTTTCCCATCTCTTCTCCCTGGTTTCCCTCTTTTCCATGAACTCTCTCTTTTCCCTCCTTTCTGTCACCTGTCTCTTTTCCCCGGGTTCCTTCCTTTCCACGAACTCTCCCTTTTCCCTCTTTTCTGTCGCTTGTCTCTTTCCCCTCTTTTCCCTCTTTCCCCTCGCCTGTCTCTTCTCCCTGGTTTCCCTCTTTTCCACGAACTCTCTCTTTTCCCTCCTTTCCGTCACCTGTCTCTTTTCCATCTTTCCGTCTTTCCTCTCAACTCTCTCTTTTCCCACTTTCCCCTCAACTCTGTTTTCCCACTTCCCCCTCTCATGTCTCTTTTCCCTGTATTCCTTCAACTCTCTCTTTTCCCTCTTTCCCCCTTTCCCGTTTCTTCTCCCTGGTTTCCCTCCTTTCCACGAACTCTCTCTTCTCCCTCTTTTCTCTCGCTTGTCTCTTTTACCTCTTTTCCCTCTTTCCCCTCACTTGTCTCTTCTCCCAGGTTTCTCTCGTTTCCACGAACTCTCTCTTTTCCCTCTTTTCTGTCGCGTCTTTCACCTCTTTTCCCTCTTTCCCCTCGCCTGTCTCTTCTCCATGGTTTCCCTCTTTTCCACGAACTCTCTCTTTTCCCTCCTTTCCGTCACCTGTCTCTTTTCCCCGGTTTCCTTCCTTTCCACGAACTCTCTCTTTTCCCGCTTTTCTGTCGCTTGGCTCTTTTCCCTCTTTTCCCTCTTTCCCCTCGCCTGTCTCTTTTGTCTCTTTTCCCACACCTGCCTCTTTTCCCGGGTTTCCCTCTTTTCAATGAACTCTCTCTTTTCCCTCTTTTCTGTCGTTTGTCTCTTTCCCCTCTTTTCCCTCTTTCCCCTCGCCTGTCTCTTCTCCCTGGTTTCCCTCTTTTCCACGAACTCTCTCTTTTCCCTCCTTTCCGTCACCTGTCTCTTTTCCATCTTTCCGTCTTTCCTCTCAACTCTCTCTTTTCCCACTTTCCCCTCTCATGTCTCTTTTCCCTGTATTCCGGCAACTCTCCCTTTTCCCTCTTCCCCTCACCTGTTTCTCTCACATCTTTTCCCACACCTGCCTCATTTCCCTGGTCTCCCTCTTTTCTCTCCTTTCCCTCCCTTGTCTCTTTTCCCTCTTTTCCCTCTATCCCCTCGCCCGTCTCTACCGTCTCATTTCCCTCAACTCTCTCTTTTCCCTCTCCCCCCCTTCCCTATCTCTTCTCCAGGGTTTCCCTCTTTTCCCTGAACTCTCTCTTTTCCCTCCTTTCCCTCCCTTGTCTCTTTTCCATCTTTCCCCTGTCTTGTCTCTTTTCCCTCGTTTCCCTGTATTCCCTCAACTCTCTCTTTTCCCTCTTTCCCCCTTTCCCGTTTCTTCTCCCTGGTTTCCCTCCTTTCCACGAACTCTCTCTTCTCCCTCTTTTCTCTCTCTTGTCTCTTTTACCTCTTTTCCCTCTTTCCCCTCACCTGTCTCTTCTCCCAGGTTTCCCTCTTTTCCACGAACTCTGTCTTTTCCCCCCTTTCCGTCACCTGTCTCTTTTCCCGGGTTTCCCTCTTTTCCACGAACTCTCACTTTTCCCTCTTTTCTGTCGCGTCTTTCACCTCTTTCTCCTCTTTCCCCTCGCCTGTCTCTTCTCCCAGGTTTCCCTCTTTTCCACGAACTCTCTCTTTTCCCTCCTTTCCGTCACCTGTCTCTTTCCCCTGGTTTCCGTCTTTCCCCTCAACTCTCTCTTTTCCCACTTTCCCCTCAACTCTGTTTTCCCACTTCCCCCTCTCATGTCTCTTTTCCCTGTATTCCCTCAACTCTATCTTTTCCCTCTTTTCCCCTTTCCCATCTCTTCTCCCTGGTTTCCCTCTTTTCCATGAACTCTCTCTTTTCCCTCCTTTCTGTCACCTGTCTCTTTTCCCCGGGTTCCTTCCTTTCCACGAACTCTCCCTTTTCCCTCTTTTCTGTCGCTTGTCTCTTTCCCCTCTTTTCCCTCTTTCCCCTCGCCTGTCTCTTCTCCCTGGTTTCCCTCTTTTCCACGAACTCTCTCTTTTCCCTCCTTTCCGTCACCTGTCTCTTTTCCATCTTTCCGTCTTTCCTCTCAACTCTCTCTTTTCCCACTTTCCCCTCAACTCTGTTTTCCCACTTCCCCCTCTCATGTCTCTTTTCCCTGTATTCCTTCAACTCTCTCTTTTCCCTCTTTCCCCCTTTCCCGTTTCTTCTCCCTGGTTTCCCTCCTTTCCACGAACTCTCTCTTCTCCCTCTTTTCTCTCGCTTGTCTCTTTTACCTCTTTTCCCTCTTTCCCCTCACTTGTCTCTTCTCCCAGGTTTCTCTCGTTTCCACGAACTCTCTCTTTTCCCTCTTTTCTGTCGCGTCTTTCACCTCTTTTCCCTCTTTCCCCTCGCCTGTCTCTTCTCCATGGTTTCCCTCTTTTCCACGAACTCTCTCTTTTCCCTCCTTTCCGTCACCTGTCTCTTTTCCCCGGTTTCCTTCCTTTCCACGAACTCTCTCTTTTCCCGCTTTTCTGTCGCTTGGCTCTTTTCCCTCTTTTCCCTCTTTCCCCTCGCCTGTCTCTTTTGTCTCTTTTCCCACACCTGCCTCTTTTCCAGGGTTTCCCTCTTTTCAATGAACTCTCTCTTTTCCCTCTTTTCTGTCGTTTGTCTCTTTCCCCTCTTTTCCCTCTTTCCCCTCGCCTGTCTCTTCTCCCTGGTTTCCCTCTTTTCCACGAACTCTCTCTTTTCCCTCCTTTCCGTCACCTGTCTCTTTTCCATCTTTCCGTCTTTCCTCTCAACTCTCTCTTTTCCCACTTTCCCCTCTCATGTCTCTTTTCCCTGTATTCCGGCAACTCTCCCTTTTCCCTCTTCCCCTCACCTGTTTCTCTCACATCTTTTCCCACACCTGCCTCATTTCCCTGGTCTCCCTCTTTTCCCTCCTTTCCCTCCCTTGTCTCTTTTCCCTCTTTTCCCTCTATCCCCTCGCCTGTCTCTACCGTCTCATTTCCCTCAACTCTCTCTTTTCCCTCTCCCCCCCTTCCCTATCTCTTCTCCAGGGTTTCCCTCTTTTCCCTGAACTCTCTCTTTTCCCTCCTTTCCCTCCCTTGTCTCTTTTCCATCTTTCCCCTGTCTTGTCTCTTTTCCCTCGTTTCCCTGTATTCCCTCAACTCTCTCTTTTCCATCTTTCCCCCTTTCCCGTTTCTTCTCCCTGGTTTCCCTCCTTTCCACGAACTCTCTCTTCTCCCTCTTTTCTCTCTCTTGTCTCTTTTACCTCTTTTCCCTCTTTCCCCTCACCTGTCTCTTCTCCCAGGTTTCCCTCTTTTCCACGAACTCTGTCTTTTCCCCCCTTTCCGTCACCTGTCTCTTTTCCCGGGTTTCCCTCTTTTCCACGAACTCTCACTTTTCCCTCTTTTCTGTCGTGTCTTTCACCTCTTTCTCCTCTTTCCCCTCGCCTGTCTCTTCTCCCAGGTTTCCCTCTTTTCCACGAACTCTCTCTTTTCCCTCCTTTCCGTCACCTGTCTCTTTCCCCTGGTTTCCGTCTTTCCCCTCAACTCTCTCTTTTCCCACTTTCCCCTCAACTCTGTTTTCCCACTTCCCCCTCTCATGTCTCTTTTCCCTGTATTCCCTCAACTCTATCTTTTCCCTCTTTTCCCCTTTCCCATCTCTTCTCCCTGGTTTCCCTCTTTTCCATGAACTCTCTCTTTTCCCTCCTTTCTGTCACCTGTCTCTTTTCCCCGGGTTCCTTCCTTTCCACGAACTCTCCCTTTTCCCTCTTTTCTGTCGCTTGGCTCTTTTCCCTCTTTTCCCTCTTTCCCCTCGCCTGTCTCTTTTGTCTCTTTTCCCACACCTGCCTCTTTTCCCGGGTTTCCCTCTTTTCAACGAACTCTCTCTTTTCCCTCTTTTCTGTCGCTTGTCTCTTTCCCCTCTTTTCCCTCTTTCCCCTCGCCTGTCTCTTCTCCATGGTTTCCCTCTTTTCCACGAACTCTCTCTTTTCCCTCCTTTCCGTCACCTGTCTCTTTTCCATCTTTCTGTCTTTCCTCTCAACTCTCTCTTTTCCCACTTTCCCCTCAACTCTGTTTTCCCACTTTCCCCTCTCATGTCTCTTTTCCCTGTATTCCTGCAACTCTCCCTTTTCCCTCTTCCCCTCACCTGTTTCTCTCACATCTTTTCCCACACCTGCCTCATTTCCCTGGTCTCCCTCTTTTCCCTCCTTTCCCTCCCTTGTCTCTTTTCCCTCTTTTCCCTCTATCCCCTCGCCTGTCTCTACCGTCTCATTTCCCTCAACTCTCTCTTTTCCCTCTTCCCCCCTTCCCTATCTCTTCTCCAGGGTTTCCCTCTTTTCCCTGAACTCTCTCTTCTCCCTCCTTTCCCTCCCTTGTCTCTTTTCCATCTTTCCCGTCTTGTCTCTTTTCCCTGGTTTCCCTCTTTTCCCTCAACTCTCTGTTTTCCCACTTCCCCCTCTCATGTCTCTTTTCCCTGTATTCCCTCAACTCTCTCTTTTCCCTCTTTTCTCCCATGTCTCTTTCCCCTGGTTACCCTATTTTCCCTCAACTCTCTCTTTTCCCTCCTTTCCCTCCCTTGTCTCTTTTCCATCTTTCCCCTGTCTTGTCTCTTTTCCCTGGTTTCCCTCTTTTCCCTCAACTCTCTGTTTTCCCACTTCCCCCTCTCATGTCTCTTTTCCCTGTATTCCTTCAACTCTCTCTTTTCCCTCTTTCCCCCTTTCCCGTTTCTTCTCCCTGGTTTCCCTCCTTTCCACGAACTCTCTCTTCTCCCTCTTTTCTCTCGCTTGTCTCTTTTACCTCTTTTCCCTCTTTCCCCTCACTTGTCTCTTCTCCCAGGTTTCTCTCGTTTCCACGAACTCTCTCTTTTCCCTCTTTTCTGTCGCGTCTTTCACCTCTTTTCCCTCTTTCCCCTCTTTCCCCTCGCCTGTCTCTTCTCCATGGTTTCCCTCTTTTCCACGAACTCTCTCTTTTCCCTCCTTTCCGTCACCTGTCTCTTTTCCCCGGTTTCCTTCCTTTCCACGAACTCTCTCTTTTCCCGCTTTTCTGTCGCTTGGCTCTTTTCCCTCTTTTCCCTCTTTCCCCTCGCCTTTCTCTTTTGTCTCTTTTCCCACACCTGCCTCTTTTCCCGGGTTTCCCTCTTTTCAATGAACTCTCTCTTTTCCCTCTTTTCTGTCGTTTGTCTCTTTCCCCTCTTTTCCCTCTTTCCCCTCGCCTGTCTCTTCTCCCTGGTTTCCCTCTTTTCCACGAACTCTCTCTTTTCCCTCCTTTCCGTCACCTGTCTCTTTTCCATCTTTCCGTCTTTCCTCTCAACTCTCTCTTTTCCCACTTTCCCCTCTCATGTCTCTTTTCCCTGTATTCCGGCAACTCTCCCTTTTCCCTCTTCCCCTCACCTGTTTCTCTCACATCTTTTCCCACAGCTGCCTCATTTCCCTGGTCTCCCTCTTTTCCCTCCTTTCCCTCCCTTGTCTCTTTTCCCTCTTTTCCCTCTATCCCCTCGCCTGTCTCTACCGTCTCATTTCCCTCAACTCTCTCTTTTCCCTCTTCCCCCCTTCCCTATCTCTTCTCCAGGGTTTCCCTCTTTTCCCTGAACTCTCTCTTCTCCCTCCTTTCCCTCCCTTGTCTCTTTTCCATTTTTCCCGTCTTGTCTCTTTTCCCTGGTTTCCCTCTTTTCCCTCAACTCTCTGTTTTCCCACTTCGCCCTCTCATGTCTCTTTTCCCTGTATTCCCTCAACTCTCTCTTTTCCCTCTTTTCTCCCATGTCTCTTTCCCCTGGTTACCCTATTTTCCCACAACTCTCTCTTTTCCCTCCTTTCCCTCCCTTGTCTCTTTTCCATCTTTCCCCTGTTTTGTCTCTTTGCCCTGGTTTCCCTCTTTTCCCTCAACTCTCTGTTTTCCCACTTCCCCCTCTCATGTCTCTTTTCCCTGTATTCCTTCAACTCTCTCTTTTCCCTCTTTCCCCCTTTCCCGTTTCTTCTCCCTGGTTTCCCTCCTTTCCACGAAATCTCTCTTTTCCCTCTTTTCTCTCGCTTGTCTCTTTTACCTCTTTTCCCTCTTTCCCCTCACCTGTCTCTTCTCCCAGGTTTCTCTCTTTTCCACGAACACTGTCTTTCCCCCCCTTTCCGTCACCTGTCTCTTTTCCCGGGCTTCCCTCTTTTCCACGAACTCTCTCTTTTCCCTCTTTTCTGTCGCCTGTCTCTTTTCCCTGGTTTCCTTCCTTTCCACGAACTCTCTCTTTTCCCTCTTTTCCATCGCTTGTCTCTTCCACCTCTTTCCCCTCGTTCCCCTCTTTCCCCTCGCCTGTCTCTTCTCCATGGTTTCCCTCTTTTCCACGAACTCTCTCTTTTCCCTCTTTTCCATCGCTTGTCTCTTCCCCCTCTTTCCCCTCGTTCCCCTCTTTCCCCTCGCCTGTCTCTTCTCCCAGGTTTCCCTCCTTTCCACGAACTCTCTCTTTTCCCTCTCTTCCCTCCCTTGTCTCTTTTCCGTCTTTCCCCTGTCTTTTCTCTTTTCCCTGGTTTCCGTCGTTTCCCTCATCTCTCTCTTTTCCCACTTTCCCTCTCATGTCTCGGTTCCCTATATACCCTCAACGCTCTCTTTCCCCATTTTTCCCTCTCATGTCTCTTTTCCCTGTATTCCCTCAACTCTCTCTTTTCCCTCTTTTCCCCTTTCCCGTCTCTTCTCCCTGCTTTCCCTCTTTTCCACGAACTCTCTCTTTTCCCTCTTTTCTCTCGCTTGTCTCTTTTACCTCTTTTCCCTCTTTCCCCTCTTTCCCCTCACATGTCTCTTCTCCGAGGTTTCCCTCTTTTCCACGAACTCTCTCTTTTCCCTCTTTTCTCTCGCTTGTCTCTTTTACCTCTTTTCCCTCTTTCCCCTCTTGCCCCTCGCCTGTCTCTTCTCCCAGGTTTCCCTCGTTTCCACGCACTCTCTCTTTTCCCTCCTTTCCGTCACCTGTCTCTTTCCCCTGGTTTCCGTCTTTCCCCTCAACTCTCTCTTTTCCCACTTTCCCCTCAACTCTGTTTTCCCACTTCCCCCTCTCATGTCTCTTTTCCCTGTATTCCCTCAACTCTATCTTTTCCCTCTTTTCCCCTTTCCCATCTCTTCTCCCTGGTTTCCCTCTTTTCCATGAACTCTCTCTTTTCCCTCCTTTCCGTCACCTCTTTTCCCCGGTTTCCTTCCTTTCCACGAACTCTCCCTTTTCCCTCTTTTCTGTCGCTTGTCTCTTTCCCCTCTTTTCCCTCTTTCCCCTCGCCTGTCTCTTCTCCTAGGTTTCCCTCTTTTCCACGAACTCTCTCTTTTCCCTCCTTTCCGTCACCTGTCTCTTTTCCCCGGGTTCCTTCCTTTCCACGAACTCTCTCTTTTCCCGCTTTTCTGTCGCTTGGCTCTTTTCCCTCTTTTCCCTCTTTCCCCTCGCCTGTCTCTTTTGTCTCTTTTCCCACACCTGCCTCTTTTCCCGGGTTTCCCTCTTTTCAATGAACTCTCTCTTTTCCCTCTTTTCTGTCGTTTGTCTCTTTCCCCTCTTATCCCTCTTTCCCCTCGCCTGTCTCTTCTCCATGGTTTCCATCTTTTCCACGAACTCTCTCTTTTCCCTCCTTTCCGTCACCTGTCTCTTTTCCATCTTTCCGTCTTTCCTCTCAACTCTCTCTTTTCCCACTTTCCCCTCAACTCTGTTTTCCCACTTTCCCCTCTCATGTCTCTTTTCCCTGTGTTCCTGCAACTCTCCCTTTTCCCTCTTCCCCTCACCTCTATCTCTCACATATTTTCCCACACCTGCCTCATTTCCCTGGTCTCCCCCTTTTCCCTCCTTTCCCTCCCTTGTCTCTTTTCCCTCTTTTCCCTCTATCCCCTCGCCTGTCTCTACCGTCTCATTTCCCTCAACTCTCTCTTTTCCCTCTCCCCCCTTCCCTATCTCTTCTCCAGGGTTTCCCTCTTTTACACGAACTCTCTCTTTTCCCTCCTTTCCCTCCCTTGTCTCTTTTCCGTCTTTCCCCTGTCTTGTCTCTTTTCCCTGGTTTCCCTCTTTTCCAGAAACTCTCTGTTTTCCCACTTCCCCCTCTCATGTCTCTTTTCCCTGTATTCCCTCAACTCTCTCTTTTCCCTCTTTCCCCCTTTCCCGTTTCTTCTCCCTGGTTTCCCTCCTTTCCACGAACTCTCTCTTCTCCCTCTTTTCTCTCGCTTGTCTCTTTTACCTCTTTCCCCTCTTTCCCCTCACCTGTCTCTTTTCCCGGGTTTCCCTCTTTCCCACGAACTCTCTCTTTTCCCTCTTTTCTGTCGTGTCTTTCACCTCTTTTCCCTCTTTCCCCTCGCCTGTCTCTTCACCACGGTTTCCCTCTTTTCCACGAACTCTGTCTTTTCCCTCTTTTCTGCCGCCTGTCTCTTTTCCCTGGTTTCCTTCCTTTCCACGAACTCTCTCTTTTCCCTCTTTTCCGTCGCTTGTCTCTTTCCCCCTTTCCCCTCGTTCCCCTCTTTCCCCTCTTCTGTCGCTTCTCCCAGGTTTCCCTCCTTTCCACGAACTCTCTCTTTTCCCTCTGTTCCCTCCCTTGTCTCTTTTCCATCTTTCCCCTCTCTTTTCTCTTTCCCCTGGTTTCCCTCTTTTCCCTCAACTCTCTTTTCCCACTTTCCCCTCAACTCTGTGTTCCCAACTTCCCCCTCATGTCTCTTTTCCCTGTATTTCCTCAACTCTCTGTTTTCCCACTTTCCCCTTTTCCGTCTCTTCTCCCTGGTTTCCCTCTTTTACACGAACTCTCTCTTTCCCCTACTTTCCGTCACCTGTCTCTTTTCCCGGGTTTCCGTCTTTTCCATGAACCCTCTCTTTTCCCTCCCTTGTCTCTTTTCCCTCTTTTCCCTCTATCCCCTCGCCTGTCTCTACCGTGTCATTTCCCTCAACTCTCTCTTTTCCCTCTTCCCCCCTTCCCTATCTCTTCTCCATGGTTTCCGTCGTTTCCCTGAAATCTCTCTTTTCCCTTTTTTCCCTCCCTTGTCTCTTTTCCATCTTTCCCCTGTCTTGTCTCTTTTCCCTGGTTTCCCTCTTTTCCCTCAACTCTCTGTTTTCCCACTTCCCCCTCTCATGTCTCTTTTCCCTGTATTCCCTCAACTCTCTCTTTTCCCTCTTTTCTCCCATGTCTCTTTCCCCTGGTTACCCTTTTTTCCCCTCAACTCTCTCTTTTCCCTCCTTTCCGCCACCTGTCTTTTTTCCCGGATTTCCCTCTTTTCCACGAACTGTGTCTTTTCCCTCTCTTCTGTCGCCTGTCTCTTTCACATCTTTTCCCTCTTTCCCCTCGCCTGTCTCTTCTCCCAGGTTTCTCACTTTTCCACGAACACTGTCTTTTCCCCCCTTTCCGTCACCTGTCTCTTTTCCCAGGTTTCCCTCTTTTCCACGAACTCTCTCTTTTCCCTCTCTTCTGTCGCGTCTTTCACCTCTTTTCCCTCTTTCCCCTCGCCTGTCTCTTTTCCCTGGTTTCCTTCCTTTCCACGAACTCTCTCTTTTCCCTCCTTTCCGTCACCTGTCTCTTTCCCCTGGTTTCCGTCTTTCCCCTCAACTCTGTCTTTTCCCACTTTCCCCTCAACTCTGTTTTCCCACTTCCCCCTCTCATGTCTCTTTTCCCTGTATTCCCTCAACTCTATCTTTTCCCTCTTTTCCCCTTTCCCATCTCTTCTCCCGGGTTTCCCTCTTTTCCATGAACTCTCTCTTTTCCCTCCTTTCCGTCACCTGTCTCTTTTCCCCGGGTTGCTTCCTTTCCACGAACTCTCCCTTTTCCCTCTTTTCTGTCGCTTGGCTCTTTTCCCTCTTTTCCCTCTTTCCCCTCGCCTGTCTCTTTTGTCTCTTTTCCCACACCTGCCTCTTTTCCCGGGTTTCCCTCTTTTCAATGAACTCTCTCTTTTCCCTCCTTTCCGTCACCTGTCTCTTTCCCCTGGTTTCCGTCTTTCCTCTCAACTCTCTCTTTTCCCACTTTCCCCTCAACTCTGTTTTCCCACTATCCCCTCTCATGTCTCTTTTCCCTGTATTCCTCCAACTCTCCCTTTTCCCTCTTCCCCTCACCTGTTTCTCTCACATCTTTTCCCACACCTGCCTCATTTCCCTGATCTCCCTCTTTTCCCTCCTTTCCCTCCCTTGTCTCTTTTCCCTCTTTTCCCTCTATCCCCTCGCCTGTCTCTACCGTCTCATTTCCCTCAACTCTCTCTTTTCCCTCTTCCCCCCTTCCATATCTCTTCTCCATGGTTTCCCTCTTTTCCCTGAATTCTCTCTTTTCCCTCCTTTCCCTCCCTTGTCTCTTTTCCATCTTTCCCCTGTCTACTCTCTTTTCCCTGCTTTCCCTGGTTTCCATCCTCTCTCTCTTTTCCCAATTTCCCCCTCATGTCTCTATTCCCTATATACCCTCAACGGTCTCTCTTCCCACTTTTCCCTCTCATGTCTCTTTTCCCTGTATTCCCTCAACTCTCTCTTTTCCCTCCTTTCTGTCGCCTGTCTCTTTTCCCTGGTTTCCTTCCTTTCCACGAACTCTCTCTTTTCCCTCTTTTCTCTCGCTTGTCTCTTTTACCTCTTTTCCCTCTTTCCCCTCACCTCTCTCTTCTCCCAGGTTTCTCTCTTTTCCAGGAACACTGTCTTTCCCCCACTTTCCGTCACCTGTCTCTTTTCCCTCTTTTCTGTCGCTTGGCTCTTTTCCCTCTTTCCCCTTTTGCCCCTCGCCTGTCTCTTCTCCCAGGTTTCCCTCGTTTCCACGAACTCTCTCTTTTCCCTCCTTTCCGTCACCTGTCTCTTTCCCCTGGTTTCCGTCTTTCCCCTCAACTCTGTCTTTTCCCACTTTCCCCTCAACTCTGTTTTCCCACTTCCCCCTCTCATGTCTCTTTTCCCTGTATTCCCTCAACTGTATCTTTTCCCTCTTTTCCCCTTTCCCATCTCTTCTCCCTGGTTTCCCTCTTTTCCATGAACGCTCTCTTTTCCCTCCTTTCCGTCACCTCTTTTCCCCGGTTTCCTTCCTTTCCACGAACTCTCCCTTTTCCCTCTTTTCTGTCGCTTGTCTCTTTCCCCTCTTTTCCCTCTTTCCCCTCGCCTGTCTCTTCTCCTAGGTTTCCCTCTTTTCCACGAACTCTCTCTTTTCCCTCCTTTCCGTCACCTGTCTCTTTTCCCCGGTTTCCTTCCTTTCCACGAACTCTCTCTTTTCCCGCTTTTCTGTCGCTTGGCTCTTTTCCCTCTTTTCCCTCTTTCCCCTCGCCTGTCTCTTTTGTCTCTTTTCCCACACCTGCCTCTTTTCCCGGGTTTCCCTCTTTTCAATGAACTCTCTCTTTTCCCTCTTTTCTGTCGTTTGTCTCTTTCCCCTCTTATCCCTCTTTCCCCTCGCCTGTCTCTTCTCCATGGTTTCCATCTTTTCCACGAACTCTCTCTTTTCCCTCCTTTCCGTCACCTGTCTCTTTTCCATCTTTCCGTCTTTCCTCTCAACTCTCTCTTTTCCCACTTTCCCCTCAACTCTGTTTTCCCACTTTCCCCTCTCATGTCTCTTTTCCCTGTGTTCCTGCAACTCTCCCTTTTCCCTCTTCCCCTCACCTCTATCTCTCACATCTTTTCCCACACCTGCCTCATTTCCCTGGTCTCCCTCTTTTCCCTCCTTTCCCTCCCTTGTCTCTTTTCCCTCTTTTCCCTCTATCCCCTCGCCTGTCTCTACCGTCTCATTTCCCTCAACTCTCTCTTTTCCCTCTCCCCCCTTCCCTATCTCTTCTCCAGGGTTTCCCTCTTTTACACGAACTCTCTCTTTTCCCTCCTTTCCCTCCCTTGTCTCTTTTCCGTCTTTCCCCTGTCTTGTCTCTTTTCCCTGGTTTCCCTCTTTTCCAGAAACTCTCTGTTTTCCCACTTCCCCCTCTCATGTCTCTTTTCCCTGTATTCCCTCAACTCTCTCTTTTCCCTCTTTCCCCCTTTCCCGTTTCTTCTCCCTGGTTTCCCTCCTTTCCACGAACTCTCTCTTTTCCCTCTTTTCTCTCGCTTGTCTCTTTTACCTCTTTCCCCCCTTTCCGTCACCTGTCTCTTTTCCCGGGTTTCCCTCTTTCCCACGAACTCTCTCTTTTCCCTCTTTTCTGTCGTGTCTTTCACCTCTTTTCCCTCTTTCCCCTCGCCTGTCTCTTCACCACGGTTTCCCTCTTTTCCACGAACTCTGTCTTTTCCCTCTTTTCTGCCGCCTGTCTCTTTTCCCTGGTTTCCTTCCTTTCCACGAACTCTCTCTTTTCCCTCTTTTCCGTCGCTTGTCTCTTTCCCCTCTTTCCCCTCGTTCCCCTCTTTCCCCTCTTCTGTCGCTTCTCCCAGGTTTCCCTCCTTTCCACGAACTCTCTCTTTTCCCTCTGTTCCCTCCCTTGTCTCTTTTCCATCTTTCCCCTCTCTTTTCTCTTTCCCCTGGTTTCCCTCTTTTCCCTCAACTCTCTTTTCCCACTTTCCCCTCAACTCTGTGTTCCCAACTTCCCCCTCATGTCTCTTTTCCCTGTATTTCCTCAACTCTCTGTTTTCCCACTTTCCCCTTTTCCGTCTCTTCTCCCTGGTTTCCCTCTTTTACACGAACTCTCTCTTTCCCCTACTTTCCGTCACCTGTCTCTTTTCCCGGGTTTCCGTCTTTTCCATGAACCCTCTCTTTTCCCTCCCTTGTCTCTTTTCCCTCTTTTCCCTCTATCCCCTCGCCTGTCTCTACCGTCTCATTTCCCTCAACTCTCTCTTTTCCCTCTTCCCCCCTTCCCTATCTCTTCTCCATGGTTTCCGTCGTTTCCCTGAAATCTCTCTTTTCCCTCCTTTCCCTCCCTTGTCTCTTTTCCATCTTTCCCCTGTCTTGTCTCTTTTCCCTGGTTTCCCTCTTTTCCCTCAACTCTCTGTTTTCCCACTTCCCCCTCTCATGTCTCTTTTCCCTGTATTCCCTCAACTCTCTCTTTTCCCTCTTTTCTCCCATGTCTCTTTCCCCTGGTTACCCTTTTTTCCCTCAACTCTCTCTTTTCCCTCCTTTCCGCCACCTGTCTTTTTTCCCGGATTTCCCTCTTTTCCACGAACTGTGTCTTTTCCCTCTTTTCTGTCGCCTGTCTCTTTCACATCTTTTCCCTCTTTCCCCTCGCCTGTCTCTTCTCCCAGGTTTCTCACTTTTCCACGAACACTGTCTTTTCCCCCCTTTCCGTCACCTGTCTCTTTTCCCAGGTTTCCCTCTTTTCCACGAACTCTCTCTTTTCCCTCTCTTCTGTCGCGTCTTTCACCTCTTTTCCCTCTTTCCCCTCGCCTGTCTCTTTTCCCTGGTTTCCTGCCTTTCCACGAACTCTCTCTTTTCCCTCCTTTCCGTCACCTGTCTCTTTCCCCTGGTTTCCGTCTTTCCCCTCAACTCTGTCTTTTCCCACTTTCCCCTCAACTCTGTTTTCCCACTTCCCCCTCTCATGTCTCTTTTCCCTGTATTCCCTCAACTCTATCTTTTCCCTCTTTTCCCCTTTCCCATCTCTTCTCCCTGGTTTCCCTCTTTTCCATGAACTCTCTCTTTTCCCTCCTTTCCGTCACCTGTCTCTTTTCCCCGGGTTGCTTCCTTTCCACGAACTCTCCCTTTTCCCTCTTTTCTGTCGCTTGGCTCTTTTCCCTCTTTTCCCTCTTTCCCCTCGCCTGTCTCTTTTGTCTCTTTTCCCACACCTGCCTCTTTTCCCGGGTTTCCCTCTTTTCAATGAACTCTCTCTTTTCCCTCCTTTCCGTCACCTGTCTCTTTCCCCTGGTTTCCGTCTTTCCTCTCAACTCTCTCTTTTCCCACTTTCCCCTCAACTCTGTTTTCCCACTATCCCCTCTCATGTCTCTTTTCCCTGTATTCCTCCAACTCTCCCTTTTCCCTCTTCCCCTCACCTGTTTCTCTCACATCTTTTCCCACACCTGCCTCATTTCCCTGATCTCCCTCTTTTCCCTCCTTTCCCTCCCTTGTCTCTTTTCCCTCTTTTCCCTCTATCCCCTCGCCTGTCTCTACCGTCTCACTTCCCTCAACTCTCTCTTTTCCCTCTTCCCCCCTTCCATATCTCTTCTCCATGGTTTCCCTCTTTTCCCTGAATTCTCTCTTTTCCCTCCTTTCCCTCCCTTGTCTCTTTTCCATCTTTCCCCTGTCTACTCTCTTTTCCCTGGTTTCCCTGGTTTCCATCCTCTCTCTCTTTTCCCAATTTCCCCCTCATGTCTCTATTCCCTATATACCCTCAACGGTCTCTCTTCCCACTTTTCCCTCTCATGTCTCTTTTCCCTGTATTCCCTCAACTCTCTCTTTTCCCTCCTTTCTGTCGCCTGTCTCTTTTCCCTGGTTTCCTTCCTTTCCACGAACTCTCTCTTTTCCCTCTTTTCTCTCGCTTGTCTCTTTTACCTCTTTTCCCTCTTTCCCCTCACCTCTCTCTTCTCCCAGGTTTCTCTCTTTTCCAGGAACACTGTCTTTCCCCCACTTTCCGTCACCTGTCTCTTTTCCCTCTTTTCTGTCGCTTGGCTCTTTTCCCTCTTTCCCCTTTTGCCCCTCGCCTGTCTCTTCTCCCAGGTTTCCCTCGTTTCCACGAACTCTCTCTTTTCCCTCCTTTCCGTCACCTGTCTCTTTCCCCTGGTTTCCGTCTTTCCCCTCAACTCTGTCTTTTCCCACTTTCCCCTCAACTCTGTTTTCCCACTTCCCCCTCTCATGTCTCTTTTCCCTGTATTCCCTCAACTGTATCTTTTCCCTCTTTTCCCCTTTCCCATCTCTTCTCCCTGGTTTCCCTCTTTTCCATGAACGCTCTCTTTTCCCTCCTTTCCGTCACCTCTTTTCCCCGGTTTCCTTCCTTTCCACGAACTCTCCCTTTTCCCTCTTTTCTGTCGCTTGTCTCTTTCCCCTCTTTTCCCTCTTTCCCCTCGCCTGTCTCTTCTCCTAGGTTTCCCTCTTTTCCACGAACTCTCTCTTTTCCCTCCTTTCCGTCACCTGTCTCTTTTCCCCGGTTTCCTTCCTTTCCACGAACTCTCTCTTTTCCCGCTTTTCTGTTGCTTGGCTCTTTTCCCTCTTTTCCCTCTTTCCCCTCGCCTGTCTCTTTTGTCTCTTTTCCCACACCTGCCTCTTTTCCCGGGTTTCCCTCTTTTCAATGAACTCTCTCTTTTCCCTCTTTTCTGTCGTTTGTCTCTTTCCCCTCTTATCCCTCTTTCCCCTCGCCTGTCTCTTCTCCATGGTTTCCATCTTTTCCACGAACTCTCTCTTTTCCCTCCTTTCCGTCACCTGTCTCTTTTCCATCTTTCCGTCTTTCCTCTCAACTCTCTCTTTTCCCACTTTCCCCTCAACTCTGTTTTCCCACTTTCCCCTCTCATGTCTCTTTTCCCTGTGTTCCTGCAACTCTCCCTTTTCCCTCTTCCCCTCACCTCTATCTCTCACATCTTTTCCCACACCTGCCTCATTTCCCTGGTCTCCCTCTTTTCCCTCCTTTCCCTCCCTTGTCTCTTTTCCCTCTTTTCCCTCTATCCCCTCGCCTGTCTCTACCGTCTCATTTCCCTCAACTCTCTCTTTTCCCTCTCCCCCCTTCCCTATCTCTTCTCCAGGGTTTCCCTCTTTTACACGAACTCTCTCTTTTCCCTCCTTTCCCTCCCTTGTCTCTTTTCCGTCTTTCCCCTGTCTTGTCTCTTTTCCCTGGTTTCCCTCTTTTCCAGAAACTCTCTGTTTTCCCACTTCCCCCTCTCATGTCTCTTTTCCCTGTATTCCCTCAACTCTCTCTTTTCCCTCTTTCCCCCTTTCCCGTTTCTTCTCCCTGGTTTCCCTCCTTTCCACGAACTCTCTCTTTTCCCTCTTTTCTCTCGCTTGTCTCTTTTACCTCTTTCCCCTCTTTCCCCTCACCTGTCTCTTTTCCCGGGTTTCCCTCTTTCCCACGAACTCTCTCTTTTCCCTCTTTTCTGTCGTGTCTTTCACCTCTTTTCCCTCTTTCCCCTCGCCTGTCTCTTCACCACGGTTTCCCTCTTTTCCACGAACTCTGTCTTTTCCCTCTTTTCTGCCGCCTGTCTCTTTTCCCTGGTTTCCTTCCTTTCCACGAACTCTCTCTTTTCCCTCTTTTCCGTCGCTTGTCTCTTTCCCCTCTTTCCCCTCGTTCCCCTCTTTCCCCTCTTCTGTCGCTTCTCCCAGGTTTCCCTCCTTTCCACGAACTCTCTCTTTTCCCTCTGTTCCCTCCCTTGTCTCTTTTCCATCTTTCCCCTCTCTTTTCTCTTTCCCCTGGTTTCCCTCTTTTCCCTCAACTCTCTTTTCCCACTTTCCCCTCAACTCTGTGTTCCCAACTTCCCCCTCATGTCTCTTTTCCCTGTATTTCCTCAACTCTCTGTTTTCCCACTTTCCCCTTTTCCGTCTCTTCTCCCTGGTTTCCCTCTTTTACACGAACTCTCTCTTTCCCCTACTTTCCGTCACCTGTCTCTTTTCCCGGGTTTCCGTCTTTTCCATGAACCCTCTCTTTTCCCTCCCTTGTCTCTTTTCCCTCTTTTCCCTCTATCCCCTCGCCTGTCTCTACCGTCTCATTTCCCTCAACTCTCTCTTTTCCCGCTTCCCCCCTTCCCTATCTCTTCTCCATGGTTTCCGTCGTTTCCCTGAAATCTCTCTTTTCCCTCCTTTCCCTCCCTTGTCTCTTTTCCATCTTTCCCCTGTCTTGTCTCTTTTCCCTGGTTTCCCTCTTTTCCCTCAACTCTCTGTTTTCCCACTTCCCCCTCTCATGTCTCTTTTCCCTGTATTCCCTCAACTCTCTCTTTTCCCTCTTTTCTCCCATGTCTCTTTCCCCTGGTTACCCTTTTTTCCCCTCAACTCTCTCTTTTCCCTCCTTTCCGCCACCTGTCTTTTTTCCCGGATTTCCCTCTTTTCCACGAACTGTGTCTTTTCCCTCTTTTCTGTCGCCTGTCTCTTTCACATCTTTTCCCTCTTTCCCCTCGCCTGTCTCTTCTCCCAGGTTTCTCACTTTTCCACGAACACTGTCTTTTCCCCCCTTTCCGTCACCTGTCTCTTTTCCCAGGTTTCCCTCTTTTCCACGAACTCTCTCTTTTCCCTCTCTTCTGTCGCGTCTTTCACCTCTTTTCCCTCTTTCCCCTCGCCTGTCTCTTTTCCCTGGTTTCCTTCCTTTCCACGAACTCTCTCTTTTCCCTCCTTTCCGTCACCTGTCTCTTTCCCCTGGTTTCCGTCTTTCCCCTCAACTCTGTCTTTTCCCACTTTCCCCTCAACTCTGTTTTCCCACTTCCCCCTCTCATGTCTCTTTTCCCTGTATTCCCTCAACTCTATCTTTTCCCTCTTTTCCCCTTTCCCATCTCTTCTCCCTGGTTTCCCTCTTTTCCATGAACTCTCTCTTTTCCCTCCTTTCCGTCACCTGTCTCTTTTCCCCGGGTTGCTTCCTTTCCACGAACTCTCCCTTTTCCCTCTTTTCTGTCGCTTGGCTCTTTTCCCTCTTTTCCCTCTTTCCCCTCGCCTGTCTCTTTTGTCTCTTTTCCCACACCTGCCTCTTTTCCCGGGTTTCCCTCTTTTCAATGAACTCTCTCTTTTCCCTCCTTTCCGTCACCTGTCTCTTTCCCCTGGTTTCCGTCTTTCCTCTCAACTCTCTCTTTTCCCACTTTCCCCTCAACTCTGTTTTCCCACTATCCCCTCTCATGTCTCTTTTCCCTGTATTCCTCCAACTCTCCCTTTTCCCTCTTCCCCTCACCTGTTTCTCTCACATCTTTTCCCACACCTGCCTCATTTCCCTGATCTCCCTCTTTTCCCTCCTTTCCCTCCCTTGTCTCTTTTCCCTCTTTTCCCTCTATCCCCTCGCCTGTCTCTACCGTCTCATTTCCCTCAACTCTCTCTTTTCCCTCTTCCCCCCTTCCATATCTCTTCTCCATGGTTTCCCTCTTTTCCCTGAAATCTCTCTTTTCCCTCCTTTCCCTCCCTTGTCTCTTTTCCATCTTTCCCCTGTCTACTCTCTTTTCCCTGGTTTCCCTGGTTTCCATCCTCTCTCTCTTTTCCCAATTTCCCCCTCATGTCTCTACTCCCTATATACCCTCAACGGTCTCTCTTCCCACTTTTCCCTCTCATGTCTCTTTTCCCTGTATTCTCTCAACTCTCTCTTTTCCCTCCTTTCTGTCGCCTGTCTCTTTTCCCTGGTTTCCTTCCTTTCCACGAACTCTCTCTTTTCCCTCTTTTCTCTCGCTTGTCTCTTTTACCTCTTTTCCCTCTTTCCCCTCACCTCTCTCTTCTCCCAGGTTTCCCTCTTTTCCACGAACTCTGTCTTTTCCCCCCTTTCCGTCACCTGTCTCTTTTCCCGGGTTTCCCTCTTTTCCACGAACTCTCACTTTTCCCTCTTTTCTGTCGCGTCTTTCACCTCTTTCTCCTCTTTCCCCTCGCCTGTCTCTTCTCCCAGGTTTCCCTCTTTTCCACGAACTCTCTCTTTTCCCTCCTTTCCGTCACCTGTCTCTTTCCCCTGGTTTCCGTCTTTCCCCTCAACTCTCTCTTTTCCCACTTTCCCCTCAACTCTGTTTTCCCACTTCCCCCTCTCATGTCTCTTTTCCCTGTATTCCCTCAACTCTATCTTTTCCCTCTTTTCCCCTTTCCCATCTCTTCTCCCTGGTTTCCCTCTTTTCCATGAACTCTCTCTTTTCCCTCCTTTCTGTCACCTGTCTCTTTTCCCCGGGTTCCTTCCTTTCCACGAACTCTCCCTTTTCCCTCTTTTCTGTCGCTTGGCTCTTTTCCCTCTTTTCCCTCTTTCCCCTCGCCTGTCTCTTTTGTCTCTTTTCCCACACCTGCCTCTTTTCCCGGGTTTCCCTCTTTTCAACGAACTCTCTCTTTTCCCTCTTTTCTGTCGCTTGTCTCTTTCCCCTCTTTTCCCTCTTTCCCCTCGCCTGTCTCTTCTCCATGGTTTCCCTCTTTTCCACGAACTCTCTCTTTTCCCTCCTTTCCGTCACCTGTCTCTTTTCCATATTTCTGTCTTTCCTCTCAACTCTCTCTTTTCCCACTTTCCCCTCAACTCTGTTTTCCCACTTTCCCCTCTCATATCTCTTTTCCCTGTATTCCTGCAACTCTCCCTTTTCCCTCTTCCCGTCACCTGTTTCTCTCACATCTTTTCCCACAGCTGCCTCATTTCCCTGGTCTCCCTCTTTTCCCTCCTTTCCCTCCCTTGTCTCTTTTCCCTCTTTTCCCTCTATCCCCTCGCCTGTCTCTACCGTCTCATTTCCCTCAACTCTCTCTTTTCCCTCTTCCCCCCTTCCCTATCTCTTCTCCAGGGTTTCCCTCTTTTCCCTGAACTCTCTCTTCTCCCTCCTTTCCCTCCCTTGTCTCTTTTCCATCTTTCCCGTCTTGTCTCTTTTCCCTGGTTTCCCTCTTTTCCCTCAACTCTCTGTTTTCCCACTTCCCCCTCTCATGTCTCTTTTCCCTGTATTCCCTCAACTCTCTCTTTTCCCTCTTTTCTCCCATGTCTCTTTCCCCTGGTTACCCTATTTTCCCTCAACTCTCTCTTTTCCCTCCTTTCCCTCCCTTGTCTCTTTTCCATCTTTCCCCTGTCTTGTCTCTTTTCCCTGGTTTCCCTCTTTTCCCTCAACTCTCTGTTTTCCCACTTCCCCCTCTCATGTCTCTTTTCCCTGTATTCCTTCAACTCTCTCTTTTCCCTCTTTCCCCCTTTCCCGTTTCTTCTCCCTGGTTTCCCTCCTTTCCACGAACTCTCTCTTCTCCCTCTTTTCTCTCGCTTGTCTCTTTTACCTCTTTTCCCTCTTTCCCCTCACTTGTCTCTTCTCCCAGGTTTCTCTCGTTTCCACGAACTCTCTCTTTTCCCTCTTTTCTGTCGCGTCTTTCACCTCTTTTCCCTCTTTCCCCTCTTTCCCCTCGCCTGTCTCTTCTCCATGGTTTCCCTCTTTTCCACGAACTCTCTCTTTTCCCTCCTTTCCGTCACCTGTCTCTTTTCCCCGGTTTCCTTCCTTTCCACGAACTCTCTCTTTTCCCGCTTTTCTGTCGCTTGGCTCTTTTCCCTCTTTTCCCTCTTTCCCCTCGCCTGTCTCTTTTGTCTCTTTTCCCACACCTGCCTCTTTTCCCGGGTTTCCCTCTTTTCAATGAACTCTCTCTTTTCCCTCTTTTCTGTCGTTTGTCTCTTTCCCCTCTTTTCCCTCTTTCCCCTCGCCTGTCTCTTCTCCCTGGTTTCCCTCTTTTCCACGAACTCTCTCTTTTCCCTCCTTTCCGTCACCTGTCTCTTTTCCATCTTTCCGTCTTTCCTCTCAACTCTCTCTTTTCCCACTTTCCCCTCTCATGTCTCTTTTCCCTGTATTCCGGCAACTCTCCCTTTTCCCTCTTCCCCTCACCTGTTTCTCTCACATCTTTTCCCACAGCTGCCTCATTTCCCTGGTCTCCCTCTTTTCCCTCCTTTCCCTCCCTTGTCTCTTTTCCCTCTTTTCCCTCTATCCCCTCGCCTGTGTCTACCATCTCATTTCCCTCAACTCTCTCTTTTCCCTCTTCCCCCCTTCCCTATCTCTTCTCCAGGGTTTCCCTCTTTTCCCTGAACTCTCTCTTCTCCCTCCTTTCCCTCCCTTGTCTCTTTTCCATCTTTCCCGTCTTGTCTCTTTTCCCTGGTTTCCCTCTTTTCCCTCAACTCTCTGTTTTCCCACTTCCCCCTCTCATGTCTCTTTTCCCTGTATTCCCTCAACTCTCTCTTTTCCCTCTTTTCTCCCATGTCTCTTTCCCCTGGTTACCCTATTTTCCCTCAACTCTCTCTTTTCCCTCCTTTCCCTCCCTTGTCTCTTTTCCATCTTTCCCCTGTTTTGTCTCTTTTCCCTGGTTTCCCTCTTTTCCCTCAACTCTCTGTTTTCCCACTTCCCCCTCTCATGTCTCTTTTCCCTGTATTCCTTCAACTCTCTCTTTTCCCTCTTTCCCCCTTTCCCGTTTCTTCTCCCTGGTTTCCCTCCTTTCCACGAACTCTCTCTTTTCCCTCTTTTCCATCGCTTGTCTCTTCCCCCTCTTTCCCCTCGTTCCCCTCTTTCCCCTCGCCTGTCTCTTCTCCCAGGTTTCCCTCCTTTCCACGAACTCTCTCTTTTCCCTCTCTTCCCTCCCTTGTCTCTTTTCCGTCTTTCCCCTGTCTTTTCTCTTTTCCCTGGTTTCCGTCGTTTCCCTCATCTCTCTCTTTTCCCACTTTCCCTCTCATGTCTCGGTTCCCTATATACCCTCAACGCTCTCTTTCCCCACTTTTCCCTCTCATGTCTCTTTTCCCTGTATTCCCTCAACTCTCTCTTTTCCCTCTTTTCCCCTTTCCCGTCTCTTCTCCCTGCTTTCCCTCTTTTCCACGAACTCTCTCTTTTCCCTCTTTTCTCTCGCTTGTCTCTTTTACCTCTTTTCCCTCTTTCCCCTCTTTCCCCTCACATGTCTCTTCTCCGAGGTTTCCCTCTTTTCCACGAACTCTCTCTTTTCCCTCTTTTCTCTCGCTTGTCTCTTTTACCTCTTTTCCCTCTTTCCCCTCTTGCCCCTCGCCTGTCTCTTCTCCCAGGTTTCCCTCGTTTCCACGCACTCTCTCTTTTCCCTCCTTTCCGTCACCTGTCTCTTTCCCCTGGTTTCCGTCTTTCCCCTCAACTCTCTCTTTTCCCACTTTCCCCTCAACTCTGTTTTCCCACTTCCCCCTCTCATGTCTCTTTTCCCTGTATTCCCTCAACTCTATCTTTTCCCTCTTTTCCCCTTTCCCATCTCTTCTCCCTGGTTTCCCTCTTTTCCATGAACTCTCTCTTTTCCCTCCTTTCCGTCACCTCTTTTCCCCGGTTTCCTTCCTTTCCACGAACTCTCCCTTTTCCCTCTTTTCTGTCGCTTGTCTCTTTCCCCTCTTTTCCCTCTTTCCCCTCGCCTGTCTCTTCTCCATGGTTTCCCTCTTTTCCACGAACTCTCTCTTTTCCCTCCTTTCCGTCACCTGTCTCTTTTCCCCGGTTTCCTTCCTTTCCACGAACTCTCTCTTTTCCCGCTTTTCTGTCGCTTGGCTCTTTTCCCTCTTTTCCCTCTTTCCCCTCGCCTGTCTCTTTTGTCTCTTTTCCCACACCTGCCTCTTTTCCCGGGTTTCCCTCTTTTCAATGAACTCTCTCTTTTCCCTCTTTTCTGTCGTTTGTCTCTTTCCCCTCTTATCCCTCTTTCCCCTCGCCTGTCTCTTCTCCATGGTTTCCATCTTTTCCACGAACTCTCTCTTTTCCCTCCTTTCCGTCACCTCTCTCTTTTCCATCTTTCCGTCTTTCCTCTCAACTCTCTCTTTTCCCACTTTCCCCTCAACTCTGTTTTCCCACTTTCCCCTCTCATGTCTCTTTTCCCTGTGTTCCTGCAACTCTCCCTTTTCCCTCTTCCCCTCACGTCTTTCTCTCACATCTTTTCCCACACCTGCCTCATTTCCCTGGTCTCCCTCTTTTCCCTCCTTTCCCTCCCTTGTCTCATTTCCCTCTTTTCCCTCTATCCCCTCGCCTGTCTCTACCGTCTCATTTCCCTCAACTCTCTCTTTTCCCTCTCCCCCCTTCCCTATCTCTTCTCCCTGGTTTCCCTCCTTTCCACGAACTCTCTCTTTTCCCTCTTTTCTCTCGCTTGTCTCTTTTACCTCTTTCCCCCCTTTCCGTCACCTGTCTCTTTTCCCGGGTTTCCCTCTTTCCCACGAACTCTCTCTTTTCCCTCTTTTCTGTCGTGTCTTTCACCTCTTTTCCCTCTTTCCCCTCGCCTGTCTCTTCACCACGGTTTCCCTCTTTTCCACGAACTCTGTCTTTTCCCTCTTTTCTGTCGCCTGTCTCTTTCACATCTTTTCCCTCTTTCCCCTCGCCTGTCTCTTCTCCCAGGTTTCTCACTTTTCCACGAACACTGTCTTTTCCCCCCTTTCCGTCACCTGTCTCTTTTCCCAGGTTTCCCTCTTTTCCACGAACTCTCTCTTTTCCCTCTCTTCTGTCGCGTCTTTCACCTCTTTTCCCTCTTTCCCCTCGCCTGTCTCTTTTCCCTGGTTTCCTTCCTTTCCACGAACTCTCTCTTTTCCCTCCTTTCCGTCACCTGTCTCTTTCCCCTGGTTTCCGTCTTTCCCCTCAACTCTGTCTTTTCCCACTTTCCCCTCAACTCTGTTTTCCCACTTCCCCCTCTCATGTCTCTTTTCCCTGTATTCCCTCAACTCTATCTTTTCCCTCTTTTCCCCTTTCCCATCTCTTCTCCCTGGTTTCCCTCTTTTCCATGAACTCTCTCTTTTCCCTCCTTTCCGTCACCTGTCTCTTTTCCCCGGGTTGCTTCCTTTCCACGAACTCTCCCTTTTCCCTCTTTTCTGTCGCTTGGCTCTTTTCCCTCTTTTCCCTCTTTCCCCTCGCCTGTCTCTTTTGTCTCTTTTCCCACACCTGCCTCTTTTCCCGGGTTTCCCTCTTTTCAATGAACTCTCTCTTTTCCCTCCTTTCCGTCACCTGTCTCTTTCCCCTGTTTTCCGTCTTTCCTCTCAACTCTCTCTTTTCCCACTTTCCCCTCAACTCTGTTTTCCCACTATCCCCTCTCATGTCTCTTTTCCCTGTATTCCTCCAACTCTCCCTTTTCCCTCTTCCCCTCACCTGTTTCTCTCACATCTTTTCCCACACCTGCCTCATTTCCCTGATCTCCCTCTTTTCCCTCCTTTCCCTCCCTTGTCTCTTTTCCCTCTTTTCCCTCTATCCCCTCGCCTGTCTCTACCGTCTCATTTCCCTCAACTCTCTCTTTTCCATCTTCCCCCCTTCCATATCTCTTCTCCATGGTTTCCCTCTTTTCCCTGAATTCTCTCTTTTCCCTCCTTTCCCTCCCTTGTCTCTTTTCCATCTTTCCCCTGTCTACTCTCTTTTCCCTGGTTTCCCTGGTTTCCATCCTCTCTCTCTTTTCCCAATTTCCCCCTCATGTCTCTATTCCCTATATACCCTCAACGGTCTCTCTTCCCACTTTTCCCTCTCATGTCTCTTTTCCCTGTATTCCCTCAACTCTCTCTTTTCCCTCTTTCCCCCTTTCCCGTTTCTTCTCCCTGGTTTCCCTCCTTTCCACGAACTCTCTCTTCTCCCTCTTTTCTCTCTCTTGTCTCTTTTACCTCTTTTCCCTCTTTCCCCTCACCTGTCTCTTCTCCCAGGTTTCCCTCTTTTCCACGAACTCTGTCTTTTCCCCCCTTTCCGTCACCTGTCTCTTTTCCCGGGTTTCCCTCTTTTCCACGAACTCTCACTTTTCCCTCTTTTCTGTCGCGTCTTTCACCTCTTTCTCCTCTTTCCCCTCGCCTGTCTCTTCTCCCAGGTTTCCCTCTTTTCCACGAACTCTCTCTTTTCCCTCCTTTCCGTCACCTGTCTCTTTCCCCTGGTTTCCGTCTTTCCCCTCAACTCTCTCTTTTCCCACTTTCCCCTCAACTCTGTTTTCCCACTTCCCCCTCTCATGTCTCTTTTCCCTGTATTCCCTCAACTCTATCTTTTCCCTCTTTTCCCCTTTCCCATCTCTTCTCCCTGGTTTCCCTCTTTTCCATGAACTCTCTCTTTTCCCTCCTTTCTGTCACCTGTCTCTTTTCCCCGGGTTCCTTCCTTTCCACGAACTCTCCCTTTTCCCTCTTTTCTGTCGCTTGTCTCTTTCCCCTCTTTTCCCTCTTTCCCCTCGCCTGTCTCTTCTCCCTGGTTTCCCTCTTTTCCACGAACTCTCTCTTTTCCCTCCTTTCCGTCACCTGTCTCTTTTCCATCTTTCCGTCTTTCCTCTCAACTCTCTCTTTTCCCACTTTCCCCTCAACTCTGTTTTCCCACTTCCCCCTCTCATGTCTCTTTTCCCTGTATTCCTTCAACTCTCTCTTTTCCCTCTTTCCCCCTTTCCCGTTTCTTCTCCCTGGTTTCCCTCCTTTCCACGAACTCTGTCTTCTCCCTCTTTTCTCTCGCTTGTCTCTTTTACCTCTTTTCCCTCTTTCCCCTCACTTGTCTCTTCTCCCAGGTTTCTCTCGTTTCCACGAACTCTCTCTTTTCCCTCTTTTCTGTCGCGTCTTTCACCTCTTTTCCCTCTTTCCCCTCGCCTGTCTCTTCTCCATGGTTTCCCTCTTTTCCACGAACTCTCTCTTTTCCCTCCTTTCCGTCACCTGTCTCTTTTCCCCGGTTTCCTTCCTTTCCACGAACTCTCTCTTTTCCCGCTTTTCTGTCGCTTGGCTCTTTTCCCTCTTTTCCCTCTTTCCCCTCGCCTGTCTCTTTTGTCTCTTTTCCCACACCTGCCTCTTTTCCAGGGTTTCCCTCTTTTCAATGAACTCTCTCTTTTCCCTCTTTTCTGTCGTTTGTCTCTTTCCCCTCTTTTCCCTCTTTCCCCTCGCCTGTCTCTTCTCCCTGGTTTCCCTCTTTTCCACGAACTCTCTCTTTTCCCTCCTTTCCGTCACCTGTCTCTTTTCCATCTTTCCGTCTTTCCTCTCAACTCTCTCTTTTCCCACTTTCCCCTCTCATGTCTCTTTTCCCTGTATTCCGGCAACTCTCCCTTTTCCCTCTTCCCCTCACCTGTTTCTCTCACATCTTTTCCCACACCTGCCTCATTTCCCTGGTCTCCCTCTTTTCCCTCCTTTCCCTCCCTTGTCTCTTTCCCTCTTTTCCCTCTATCCCCTCGCCTGTCTCTACCGTCTCATTTCCCTCAACTCTCTCTTTTCCCTCTCCCCCCCCTTCCCTATCTCTTCTCCAGGGTTTCCCTCTTTTCCCTGAACTCTCTCTTTTCCCTCCTTTCCCTCCCTTGTCTCTTTTCCATCTTTCCCCTGTCTTGTCTCTTTTCCCTCGTTTCCCTGTATTCCCTCAACTCTCTCTTTTCCCTCTTTCCCCCTTTCCCGTTTCTTCTCCCTGGTTTCCCTCCTTTCCACGAACTCTCTCTTCTCCCTCTTTTCTCTCTCTTGTCTCTTTTACCTCTTTTCCCTCTTTCCCCTCACCTGTCTCTTCTCCCAGGTTTCCCTCTTTTCCACGAACTCTGTCTTTTCCCCCCTTTCCGTCACCTGTCTCTTTTCCCGGGTTTCCCTCTTTTCCACGAACTCTCACTTTTCCCTCTTTTCTGTCGCGTCTTTCACCTCTTTCTCCTCTTTCCCCTCGCCTGTCTCTTCTCCCAGGTTTCCCTCTTTTCCACGAACTCTCTCTTTTCCCTCCTTTCCGTCACCTGTCTCTTTCCCCTGGTTTCCGTCTTTCCCCTCAACTCTCTCTTTTCCCACTTTCCCCTCAACTCTGTTTTCCCACTTCCCCCTCTCATGTCTCTTTTCCCTGTATTCCCTCAACTCTATCTTTTCCCTCTTTTCCCCTTTCCCATCTCTTCTCCCTGGTTTCCCTCTTTTCCATGAACTCTCTCTTTTCCCTCCTTTCTGTCACCTGTCTCTTTTCCCCGGGTTCCTTCCTTTCCACGAACTCTCCCTTTTCCCTCTTTTCTGTCGCTTGGCTCTTTTCCCTCTTTTCCCTCTTTCCCCTCGCCTGTCTCTTTTGTCTCTTTTCCCACACCTGCCTCTTTTCCCGGGTTTCCCTCTTTTCAACGAACTCTCTCTTTTCCCTCTTTTCTGTCGCTTGTCTCTTTCCCCTCTTTTCCCTCTTTCCCCTCGCCTGTCTCTTCTCCATGGTTTCCCTCTTTTCCACGAACTCTCTCTTTTCCCTCCTTTCCGTCACCTGTCTCTTTTCCATCTTTCTGTCTTTCCTCTCAACTCTCTCTTTTCCCACTTTCCCCTCAACTCTGTTTTCCCACTTTCCCCTCTCATGTCTCTTTTCCCTGTATTCCTCCAACTCTCCCTTTTCCCTCTTCCCCTCACCTGTTTCTCTCACATCTTTTCCCACACCTGCCTCATTTCCCTGATCTCCCTCTTTTCCCTCCTTTCCCTCCCTTGTCTCTTTTCCCTCTTTTCCCTCTATCCCCTCGCCTGTCTCTACCGTCTCATTTCCCTCAACTCTCTCTTTTCCATCTTCCCCCCTTCCCTATCTCTTCTCCATGGTTTCCCTCTTTTCCCTGAATTCTCTCTTTTCCCTCCTTTCCCTCCCTTGTCTCTTTTCCATCTTTCCCCTGTCTACTCTCTTTTCCCTGGTTTCCCTGGTTTCCATCCTCTCTCTCTTTTCCCAATTTCCCCCTCATGTCTCTATTCCCTATATACCCTCAACGGTCTCTCTTCCCACTTTTCCCTCTCATGTCTCTTTTCCCTGTATTCCCTCAACTCTCTCTTTTCCCTCTTTCCCCCTTTCCCGTTTCTTCTCCCTGGTTTCCCTCCTTTCCACGAACTCTCTCTTCTCCCTCTTTTCTCTCTCTTGTCTCTTTTACCTCTTTTCCCTCTTTCCCCTCACCTGTCTCTTCTCCCAGGTTTCCCTCTTTTCCACGAACTCTGTCTTTTCCCCCCTTTCCGTCACCTGTCTCTTTTCCCGGGTTTCCCTCTTTTCCACGAACTCTCACTTTTCCCTCTTTTCTGTCGCGTCTTTCACCTCTTTCTCCTCTTTCCCCTCGCCTGTCTCTTCTCCCAGGTTTCCCTCTTTTCCACGAACTCTCTCTTTTCCCTCCTTTCCGTCACCTGTCTCTTTCCCCTGGTTTCCGTCTTTCCCCTCAACTCTCTCTTTTCCCACTTTCCCCTCAACTCTGTTTTCCCACTTCCCCCTCTCATGTCTCTTTTCCCTGTATTCCCTCAACTCTATCTTTTCCCTCTTTTCCCCTTTCCCATCTCTTCTCCCTGGTTTCCCTCTTTTCCATGAACTCTCTCTTTTCCCTCCTTTCTGTCACCTGTCTCTTTTCCCCGGGTTCCTTCCTTTCCACGAACTCTCCCTTTTCCCTCTTTTCTGTCGCTTGTCTCTTTCCCCTCTTTTCCCTCTTTCCCCTCGCCTGTCTCTTCTCCCTGGTTTCCCTCATTTCCACGAACTCTCTCTTTTCCCTCCTTTCCGTCACCTGTCTCTTTTCCATCTTTCCGTCTTTCCTCTCAACTCTCTCTTTTCCCACTTTCCCCTCAACTCTGTTTTCCCACTTCCCCCTCTCATGTCTCTTTTCCCTGTATTCCTTCAACTCTCTCTTTTCCCTCTTTCCCCCTTTCCCGTTTCTTCTCCCTGGTTTCCCTCCTTTCCACGAACTCTGTCTTCTCCCTCTTTTCTCTCGCTTGTCTCTTTTACCTCTTTTCCCTCTTTCCCCTCACTTGTCTCTTCTCCCAGGTTTCTCTCGTTTCCACGAACTCTCTCTTTTCCCTCTTTTCTGTCGCGTCTTTCACCTCTTTTCCCTCTTTCCCCTCGCCTGTCTCTTCTCCATGGTTTCCCTCTTTTCCACGAACTCTCTCTTTTCCCTCCTTTCCGTCACCTGTCTCTTTTCCCCGGTTTCCTTCCTTTCCACGAACTCTCTCTTTTCCCGCTTTTCTGTCGCTTGGCTCTTTTCCCTCTTTTCCCTCTTTCCCCTCGCCTGTCTCTTTTGTCTCTTTTCCCACACCTGCCTCTTTTCCAGGGTTTCCCTCTTTTCAATGAACTCTCTCTTTTCCCTCTTTTCTGTCGTTTGTCTCTTTCCCCTCTTTTCCCTCTTTCCCCTCGCCTGTCTCTTCTCCCTGGTTTCCCTCTTTTCCACGAACTCTCTCTTTTCCCTCCTTTCCGTCACCTGTCTCTTTTCCATCTTTCCGTCTTTCCTCTCAACTCTCTCTTTTCCCACTTTCCCCTCTCATGTCTCTTTTCCCTGTATTCCGGCAACTCTCCCTTTTCCCTCTTCCCCTCACCTGTTTCTCTCACATCTTTTCCCACACCTGCCTCATTTCCCTGGTCTCCCTCTTTTCCCTCCTTTCCCTCCCTTGTCTCTTTTCCCTCTTTTCCCTCTATCCCCTCGCCTGTCTCTACCGTCTCATTTCCCTCAACTCTCTCTTTTCCCTCTCCCCCCCTTCCCTATCTCTTCTCCAGGGTTTCCCTCTTTTCCCTGAACTCTCTCTTTTCCCTCCTTTCCCTCCCTTGTCTCTTTTCCATCTTTCCCCTGTCTTGTCTCTTTTCCCTCGTTTCCCTGTATTCCCTCAACTCTCTCTTTTCCCTCTTTCCCCCTTTCCCGTTTCTTCTCCCTGGTTTCCCTCCTTTCCACGAACTCTCTCTTCTCCCTCTTTTCTCTCTCTTGTCTCTTTTACCTCTTTTCCCTCTTTCCCCTCACCTGTCTCTTCTCCCAGGTTTCCCTCTTTTCCACGAACTCTGTCTTTTCCCCCCTTTCCGTCACCTGTCTCTTTTCCCGGGTTTCCCTCTTTTCCACGAACTCTCACTTTTCCCTCTTTTCTGTCGCGTCTTTCACCTCTTTCTCCTCTTTCCCCTCGCCTGTCTCTTCTCCCAGGTTTCCCTCTTTTCCACGAACTCTCTCTTTTCCCTCCTTTCCGTCACCTGTCTCTTTCCCCTGGTTTCCGTCTTTCCCCTCAACTCTCTCTTTTCCCACTTTCCCCTCAACTCTGTTTTCCCACTTCCCCCTCTCATGTCTCTTTTCCCTGTATTCCCTCAACTCTATCTTTTCCCTCTTTTCCCCTTTCCCATCTCTTCTCCCTGGTTTCCCTCTTTTCCATGAACTCTCTCTTTTCCCTCCTTTCTGTCACCTGTCTCTTTTCCCCGGGTTCCTTCCTTTCCACGAACTCTCCCTTTTCCCTCTTTTCTGTCGCTTGGCTCTTTTCCCTCTTTTCCCTCTTTCCCCTCGCCTGTCTCTTTTGTCTCTTTTCCCACACCTGCCTCTTTTCCCGGGTTTCCCTCTTTTCAACGAACTCTCTCTTTTCCCTCTTTTCTGTCGCTTGTCTCTTTCCCCTCTTTTCCCTCTTTCCCCTCGCCTGTCTCTTCTCCATGGTTTCCCTCTTTTCCACGAACTCTCTCTTTTCCCTCCTTTCCGTCACCTGTCTCTTTTCCATCTTTCTGTCTTTCCTCTCAACTCTCTCTTTTCCCACTTTCCCCTCAACTCTGTTTTCCCACTTTCCCCTCTCATGTCTCTTTTCCCTGTATTCCTGCAACTCTCCCTTTTCCCTCTTCCCCTCACCTGTTTCTCTCACATCTTTTCCCACACCTGCCTCATTTCCCTGGTCTCCCTCTTTTCCCTCCTTTCCCTCCCTTGTCTCTTTTCCCTCTTTTCCCTCTATCCCCTCGCCTGTCTCTACCGTCTCATTTCCCTCAACTCTCTCTTTTCCCTCTTCCCCCCTTCCCTATCTCTTCTCCAGGGTTTCCCTCTTTTCCCTGAACTCTCTCTTCTCCCTCCTTTCCCTCCCTTGTCTCTTTTCCATCTTTCCCGTCTTGTCTCTTTTCCCTGGTTTCCCTCTTTTCCCTCAACTCTCTGTTTTCCCACTTCCCCCCTCATGTCTCTTTTCCCTGTATTCCCTCAACTCTCTCTTTTCCCTCTTTTCTCCCATGTCTCTTTCCCCTGGTTACCCTATTTTCCCTCAACTCTCTCTTTTCCCTCCTTTCCCTCCCTTGTCTCTTTTCCATCTTTCCCCTGTCTTGTCTCTTTTCCCTGGTTTCCCTCTTTTCCCTCAACTCTCTGTTTTCCCACTTCCCCCTCTCATGTCTCTTTTCCCTGTATTCCTTCAACTCTCTCTTTTCCCTCTTTCCCCCTTTCCCGTTTCTTCTCCCTGGTTTCCCTCCTTTCCACGAACTCTCTCTTCTCCCTCTTTTCTCTCGCTTGTCTCTTTTACCTCTTTTCCCTCTTTCCCCTCACTTGTCTCTTCTCCCAGGTTTCTCTCGTTTCCACGAACTCTCTCTTTTCCCTCTTTTCTGTCGCGTCTTTCACCTCTTTTCCCTCTTTCCCCTCTTTCCCCTCGCCTGTCTCTTCTCCATGGTTTCCCTCTTTTCCACGAACTCTCTCTTTTCCCTCCTTTCCGTCACCTGTCTCTTTTCCCCAGTTTCCTTCCTTTCCACGAACTCTCTCTTTTCCCGCTTTTCTGTCGCTTGGCTCTTTTCCCTCTTTTCCCTCTTTCCCCTCGCCTGTCTCTTTTGTCTCTTTTCCCACACCTGCCTCTTTTCCCGGGTTTCCCTCTTTTCAATGAACTCTCTCTTTTCCCTCTTTTCTGTCGTTTGTCTCTTTCCCCTCTTTTCCCTCTTTCCCCTCGCCTGTCTCTTCTCCATGGTTTCCATCTTTTCCACGAACTCTCTCTTTTCCCTCCTTTCCGTCACCTGTCTCTTTTCCATCTTTCCGTCTTTCCTCTCAACTCTCTCTTTTCCCACTTTCCCCTCAACTCTGTTTTCCCACTTTCCCCTCTCATGTCTCTTTTCCCTGTGTTCCGGCAACTCTCCCTTTTCCCTCTTCCCCTCACCTGTTTCTCTCACATCTTTTCCCACACCTGCCTCATTTCCCTGGTCTCCCTCTTTTCCCTCCTTTCCCTCCCTTGTCTCTTTTCCCTCTTTTCCCTCTATCCCCTCGCCTGTCTCTACCGTCTCATTTCCCTCAACTCTCTCTTTTCCCTCTCCCCCCTTCCCTATCTCTTCTCCAGGGTTTCCCTCTTTTACACGAACTCTCTCTTTTCCCTCCTTTCCGTCACCTGTCTCTTTTCCATCTTTCTGTCTTTCCTCTCAACTCTCTCTTTTCCCACTTTCCCCTCAACTCTGTTTTCCCACTTCCCCCTCTCATGTCTCTTTTCCCTGTATTCCCTCAACTCTATCTTTTCCCTCTTTTCCCCTTTCCCATCTCTTCTCCCTGGTTTCCCTCTTTTCCATGAACTCTCTCTTTTCCCTCCTTTCTGTCACCTGTCTCTTTTCCCCGGGTTCCTTCCTTTCCACGAACTCTCCCTTTTCCCTCTTTTCTGTCGCTTGTCTCTTTCCCCTCTTTTCCCTCTTTCCCCTCGCCTGTCTCTTCTCCATGGTTTCCCTCTTTTCCACGAACTCTCTCTTTTCCCTCCTTTCCGTCACCTGTCTCTTTTCCATCTTTCCGTCTTTCCTCTCAACTCTCTCTTTTCCCACTTTCCCCTCAACTCTGTTTTCCCACTTCCCCCTCTCATGTCTCTTTTCCCTGTATTCCTTCAACTCTCTCTTTTCCCTCTTTCCCCCTTTCCCGTTTCTTCTCCCTGGTTTCCCTCCTTTCCACGAACTCTGTCTTCTCCCTCTTTTCTCTCGCTTGTCTCTTTTACCTCTTTTCCCTCTTTCCCCTCACTTGTCTCTTCTCCCAGGTTTCTCTCGTTTCCACGAACTCTCTCTTTTCCCTCTTTTCTGTCGCGTCTTTCACCTCTTTTCCCTCTTTCCCCTCTTTCCCCTCGCCTGTCTCTTCTCCATGGTTTCCCTCTTTTCCACGAACTCTCTCTTTTCCCTCCTTTCCGTCACCTGTCTCTTTTCCCCGGTTTCCTTCCTTTCCACGAACTCTCTCTTTTCCCGCTTTTCTGTCGCTTGGCTCTTTTCCCTCTTTTCCCTCTTTCCCCTCGCCTGTCTCTTTTGTCTCTTTTCCCACACCTGCCTCTTTTCCCGGGTTTCCCTCTTTTCAATGAACTCTCTCTTTTCCCTCTTTTCTGTCGTTTGTCTCTTTCCCCTCTTTTCCCTCTTTCCCCTCGCCTGTCTCTTCTCCATGGTTTCCATCTTTTCCACGAACTCTCTCTTTTCCCTCCTTTCCGTCACCTGTCTCTTTTCCATCTTTCCGTCTTTCCTCTCAACTCTCTCTTTTCCCACTTTCCCCTCAACTCTGTTTTCCCACTTTCCCCTCTCATGTCTCTTTTCCCTGTGTTCCGGCAACTCTCCCTTTTCCCTCTTCCCCTCACCTGTTTCTCTCACATCTTTTCCCACACCTGCCTCATTTCCCTGGTCTCCCTCTTTTCCCTCCTTTCCCTCCCTTGTCTCTTTTCCCTCTTTTCCCTCTATCCCCTCGCCTGTCTCTACCGTCTCATTTCCCTCAACTCTCTCTTTTCCCTCTCCCCCCTTCCCTATCTCTTCTCCAGGGTTTCCCTCTTTTACACGAACTCTCTCTTTTCCCTCCTTTCCGTCACCTGTCTCTTTTCCATCTTTCTGTCTTTCCTCTCAACTCTCTCTTTTCCCACTTTCCCCTCAACTCTGTTTTCCCACTTCCCCCTCTCATGTCTCTTTTCCCTGTATTCCCTCAACTCTATCTTTTCCCTCTTTTCCCCTTTCCCATCTCTTCTCCCTGGTTTCCCTCTTTTCCATGAACTCTCTCTTTTCCCTCCTTTCTGTCACCTGTCTCTTTTCCCCGGGTTCCTTCCTTTCCACGAACTCTCCCTTTTCCCTCTTTTCTGTCGCTTGTCTCTTTCCCCTCTTTTCCCTCTTTCCCCTCGCCTGTCTCTTCTCCATGGTTTCCCTCTTTTCCACGAACTCTCTCTTTTCCCTCCTTTCCGTCACCTGTCTCTTTTCCATCTTTCCGTCTTTCCTCTCAACTCTCTCTTTTCCCACTTTCCCCTCAACTCTGTTTTCCCACTTCCCCCTCTCATGTCTCTTTTCCCTGTATTCCTTCAACTCTCTCTTTTCCCTCTTTCCCCCTTTCCCGTTTCTTCTCCCTGGTTTCCCTCCTTTCCACGAACTCTGTCTTCTCCCTCTTTTCTCTCGCTTGTCTCTTTTACCTCTTTTCCCTCTTTCCCCTCACTTGTCTCTTCTCCCAGGTTTCTCTCGTTTCCACGAACTCTCTCTTTTCCCTCTTTTCTGTCGCGTCTTTCACCTCTTTTCCCTCTTTCCCCTCGCCTGTCTCTTCTCCATGGTTTCCCTCTTTTCCACGAACTCTCTCTTTTCCCTCCTTTCCGTCACCTGTCTCTTTTCCCCGGTTTCCTTCCTTTCCACGAACTCTCTCTTTTCCCGCTTTTCTGTCGCTTGGCTCTTTTCCCTCTTTTCCCTCTTTCCCCTCGCCTGTCTCTTTTGTCTCTTTTCCCACACCTGCCTCTTTTCCCGGGTTTCCCTCTTTTCAATGAACTCTCTCTTTTCCCTCTTTTCTGTCGTTTGTCTCTTTCCCCTCTTTTCCCTCTTTCCCCTCGCCTGTCTCTTCTCCCTGGTTTCCCTCTTTTCCACGAACTCTCTCTTTTCCCTCCTTTCCGTCACCTGTCTCTTTTCCATCTTTCCGTCTTTCCTCTCAACTCTCTCTTTTCCCACTTTCCCCTCTCATGTCTCTTTTCCCTGTATTCCGGCAACTCTCCCTTTTCCCTCTTCCCCTCACCTGTTTCTCTCACATCTTTTCCCACACCTGCCTCATTTCCCTGGTCTCCCTCTTTTCCCTCCTTTCCCTCCCTTGTCTCTTTTCCCTCTTTTCCCTCTATCCCCTCGCCTGTCTCTACCGTCTCATTTCCCTCAACTCTCTCTTTTCCCTCTCCCCCCCTTCCCTATCTCTTCTCCAGGGTTTCCCTCTTTTCCCTGAACTCTCTCTTTTCCCTCCTTTCCCTCCCTTGTCTCTTTTCCATCTTTCCCCTGTCTTGTCTCTTTTCCCTCGTTTCCCTGTATTCCCTCAACTCTCTCTTTTCCCTCTTTCCCCCTTTCCCGTTTCTTCTCCCTGGTTTCCCTCCTTTCCACGAACTCTCTCTTCTCCCTCTTTTCTCTCTCTTGTCTCTTTTACCTCTTTTCCCTCTTTCCCCTCACCTGTCTCTTCTCCCAGGTTTCCCTCTTTTCCACGAACTCTGTCTTTTCCCCCCTTTCCGTCACCTGTCTCTTTTCCCGGGTTTCCCTCTTTTCCACGAACTCTCACTTTTCCCTCTTTTCTGTCGCGTCTTTCACCTCTTTCTCCTCTTTCCCCTCGCCTGTCTCTTCTCCCAGGTTTCCCTCTTTTCCACGAACTCTCTCTTTTCCCTCCTTTCCGTCACCTGTCTCTTTCCCCTGGTTTCCGTCTTTCCCCTCAACTCTCTCTTTTCCCACTTTCCCCTCAACTCTGTTTTCCCACTTCCCCCTCTCATGTCTCTTTTCCCTGTATTCCCTCAACTCTATCTTTTCCCTCTTTTCCCCTTTCCCATCTCTTCTCCCTGGTTTCCCTCTTTTCCATGAACTCTCTCTTTTCCCTCCTTTCTGTCACCTGTCTCTTTTCCCCGGGTTCCTTCCTTTCCACGAACTCTCCCTTTTCCCTCTTTTCTGTCGCTTGGCTCTTTTCCCTCTTTTCCCTCTTTCCCCTCGCCTGTCTCTTTTGTCTCTTTTCCCACACCTGCCTCTTTTCCCGGGTTTCCCTCTTTTCCACGAACTCTCTCTTTTCCCTCTTTTCTGTCGCTTGTCTCTTTCCCCTCTTTTCCCTCTTTCCCCTCGCCTGTCTCTTCTCCATGGTTTCCCTCTTTTCCACGAACTCTCTCTTTTCCCTCCTTTCCGTCACCTGTCTCTTTTCCATCTTTCTGTCTTTCCTCTCAACTCTCTCTTTTCCCACTTTCCCCTCAACTCTGTTTTCCCACTTTCCCCTCTCATGTCTCTTTTCCCTGTATTCCTGCAACTCTCCCTTTTCCCTCTTCCCCTCACCTGTTTCTCTCACATCTTTTCCCACAGCTGCCTCATTTCCCTGGTCTCCCTCTTTTCCCTCCTTTCCCTCCCTTGTCTCTTTTCCCTCTTTTCCCTCTATCCCCTCGCCTGTCTCTACCGTCTCATTTCCCTCAACTCTCTCTTTTCCCTCTTCCCCCCTTCCCTATCTCTTCTCCAGGGTTTCCCTCTTTTCCCTGAACTCTCTCTTCTCCCTCCTTTCCCTCCCTTGTCTCTTTTCCATCTTTCCCGTCTTGTCTCTTTTCCCTGGTTTCCCTCTTTTCCCTCAACTCTCTGTTTTCCCACTTCCCCCTCTCATGTCTCTTTTCCCTGTATTCCTTCAACTCTCTCTTTTCCCTCTTTCCCCCTTTCCCGTTTCTTCTCCCTGGTTTCCCTCCTTTCCACGAACTCTCTCTTCTCCCTCTTTTCTCTCGCTTGTCTCTTTTACCTCTTTTCCCTCTTTCCCCTCACTTGTCTCTTCTCCCAGGTTTCTCTCGTTTCCACGAACTCTCTCTTTTCCCTCTTTTCTGTCGCGTCTTTCACCTCTTTTCCCTCTTTCCCCTCGCCTGTCTCTTCTCCATGGTTTCCCTCTTTTCCACGAACTCTCTCTTTTCCCTCCTTTCCGTCACCTGTCTCTTTTCCCCGGTTTCCTTCCTTTCCACGAACTCTCTCTTTTCCCGCTTTTCTGTCGCTTGGCTCTTTTCCCTCTTTTCCCTCTTTCCCCTCGCCTGTCTCTTTTGTCTCTTTTCCCACACCTGCCTCTTTTCCCGGGTTTCCCTCTTTTCAATGAACTCTCTTTTTTCCCTCTTTTCTGTCGTTTGTCTCTTTCCCCTCTTTTCCCTCTTTCCCCTCGCCTGTCTCTTCTCCCTGGTTTCCCTCTTTTCCACGAACTCTCTCTTTTCCCTCCTTTCCGTCACCTGTCTCTTTTCCATCTTTCCGTCTTTCCTCTCAACTCTCTCTTTTCCCACTTTCCCCTCTCATGTCTCTTTTCCCTGTATTCCGGCAACTCTCCCTTTTCCCTCTTCCCCTCACCTGTTTCTCTCACATCTTTTCCCACACCTGCCTCATTTCCCTGGTCTCCCTCTTTTCCCTCCTTTCCCTCCCTTGTCTCTTTTCCCTCTTTTCCCTCTATCCCCTCGCCTGTCTCTACCGTCTCATTTCCCTCAACTCTCTCTTTTCCCTCTCCCCCCCTTCCCTATCTCTTCTCCAGGGTTTCCCTCTTTTCCCTGAACTCTCTCTTTTCCCTCCTTTCCCTCCCTTGTCTCTTTTCCATCTTTCCCCTGTCTTGTCTCTTTTCCCTCGTTTCCCTGTATTCCCTCAACTCTCTCTTTTCCCTCTTTCCCCCTTTCCCGTTTCTTCTCCCTGGTTTCCCTCCTTTCCACGAACTCTCTCTTCTCCCTCTTTTCTCTCTCTTGTCTCTTTTACCTCTTTTCCCTCTTTCCCCTCACCTGTCTCTTCTCCCAGGTTTCCCTCTTTTCCACGAACTCTGTCTTTTCCCCCCTTTCCGTCACCTGTCTCTTTTCCCGGGTTTCCCTCTTTTCCACGAACTCTCACTTTTCCCTCTTTTCTGTCGCGTCTTTCACCTCTTTCTCCTCTTTCCCCTCGCCTGTCTCTTCTCCCAGGTTTCCCTCTTTTCCACGAACTCTCTCTTTTCCCTCCTTTCCGTCACCTGTCTCTTTCCCCTGGTTTCCGTCTTTCCCCTCAACTCTCTCTTTTCCCACTTTCCCCTCAACTCTGTTTTCCCACTTCCCCCTCTCATGTCTCTTTTCCCTGTATTCCCTCAACTCTATCTTTTCCCTCTTTTCCCCTTTCCCATCTCTTCTCCCTGGTTTCCCTCTTTTCCATGAACTCTCTCTTTTCCCTCCTTTCTGTCACCTGTCTCTTTTCCCCGGGTTCCTTCCTTTCCACGAACTCTCCCTTTTCCCTCTTTTCTGTCGCTTGTCTCTTTCCCCTCTTTTCCCTCTTTCCCCTCGCCTGTCTCTTCTCCATGGTTTCCCTCTTTTCCACGAACTCTCTCTTTTCCCTCCTTTCCGTCACCTGTCTCTTTTCCATCTTTCCGTCTTTCCTCTCAACTCTCTCTTTTCCCACTTTCCCCTCAACTCTGTTTTCCCACTTCCCCCTCTCATGTCTCTTTTCCCTGTATTCCTTCAACTCTCTCTTTTCCCTCTTTCCCCCTTTCCCGTTTCTTCTCCCTGGTTTCCCTCCTTTCCACGAACTCTCTCTTCTCCCTCTTTTCTCTCGCTTGTCTCTTTTACCTCTTTTCCCTCTTTCCCCTCACTTGTCTCTTCTCCCAGGTTTCTCTCGTTTCCACGAACTCTCTCTTTTCCCTCTTTTCTGTCGCGTCTTTCACCTCTTTTCCCTCTTTCCCCTCGCCTGTCTCTTCTCCATGGTTTCCCTCTTTTCCACGAACTCTCTCTTTTCCCTCCTTTCCGTCACCTGTCTCTTTTCCCCGGTTTCCTTCCTTTCCACGAACTCTCTCTTTTCCCGCTTTTCTGTCGCTTGGCTCTTTTCCCTCTTTCCCCTCTTTCCCCTCGCCTGTCTCTTTTGTCTCTTTTCCCACACCTGCCTCTTTTCCCGGGTTTCCCTCTTTTCAATGAACTCTCTCTTTTCCCTCTTTTCTGTCGTTTGTCTCTTTCCCCTCTTTTCCCTCTTTCCCCTCGCCTGTCTCTTCTCCCTGGTTTCCCTCTTTTCCACGAACTCTCTCTTTTCCCTCCTTTCCGTCACCTGTCTCTTTTCCATCTTTCCGTCTTTCCTCTCAACTCTCTCTTTTCCCACTTTCCCCTCTCATGTCTCTTTTCCCTGTATTCCGGCAACTCTCCCTTTTCCCTCTTCCCCTCACCTGTTTCTCTCACATCTTTTCCCACACCTGCCTCATTTCCCTGGTCTCCCTCTTTTCCCTCCTTTCCCTCCCTTGTCTCTTTTCCCTCTTTTCCCTCTATCCCCTCGCCTGTCTCTACCGTCTCATTTCCCTCAACTCTCTCTTTTCCCTCTCCCCCCCTTCCCTATCTCTTCTCCAGGGTTTCCCTCTTTTCCCTGAACTCTCTCTTTTCCCTCCTTTCCCTCCCTTGTCTCTTTTCCATCTTTCCCCTGTCTTGTCTCTTTTCCCTCGTTTCCCTGTATTCCCTCAACTCTCTCTTTTCCCTCTTTCCCCCTTTCCCGTTTCTTCTCCCTGGTTTCCCTCCTTTCCACGAACTCTCTCTTCTCCCTCTTTTCTCTCTCTTGTCTCTTTTACCTCTTTTCCCTCTTTCCCCTCACCTGTCTCTTCTCCCAGGTTTCCCTCTTTTCCACGAACTCTGTCTTTTCCCCCCTTTCCGTCACCTGTCTCTTTTCCCGGGTTTCCCTCTTTTCCACGAACTCTCACTTTTCCCTCTTTTCTGTCGCGTCTTTCACCTCTTTCTCCTCTTTCCCCTCGCCTGTCTCTTCTCCCAGGTTTCCCTCTTTTCCACGAACTCTCTCTTTTCCCTCCTTTCCGTCACCTGTCTCTTTCCCCTGGTTTCCGTCTTTCCCCTCAACTCTCTCTTTTCCCACTTTCCCCTCAACTCTGTTTTCCCACTTCCCCCTCTCATGTCTCTTTTCCCTGTATTCCCTCAACTCTATCTTTTCCCTCTTTTCCCCTTTCCCATCTCTTCTCCCTGGTTTCCCTCTTTTCCATGAACTCTCTCTTTTCCCTCCTTTCTGTCACCTGTCTCTTTTCCCCGGGTTCCTTCCTTTCCACGAACTCTCCCTTTTCCCTCTTTTCTGTCGCTTGGCTCTTTTCCCTCTTTTCCCTCTTTCCCCTCGCCTGTCTCTTTTGTCTCTTTTCCCACACCTGCCTCTTTTCCCGGGTTTCCCTCTTTTCAACGAACTCTCTCTTTTACCTCTTTTCTGTCGCTTGTCTCTTTCCCCTCTTTTCCCTCTTTCCCCTCGCCTGTCTCTTCTCCATGGTTTCCATCTTTTCCACGAACTCTCTCTTTTCCCTCCTTTCCGTCACCTGTCTCTTTTCCATCTTTCCGTCTTTCCTCTCAACTCTCTCTTTTCCCACTTTCCCCTCAACTCTGTTTTCCCACTTTCCCCTCTCATGTCTCTTTTCCCTGTATTCCTGCAACTCTCCCTTTTCCCTCTTCCCCTCACCTGTTTCTCTCACATCTTTTCCCACAGCTGCCTCATTTCCCTGGTCTCCCTCTTTTCCCTCCTTTCCCTCCCTTGTCTCTTTTCCCTCTTTTCCCTCTATCCCCTCGCCTGTCTCTACCGTCTCATTTCCCTCAACTCTCTCTTTTCCCTCTTCCCCCCTTCCCTATCTCTTCTCCAGGGTTTCCCTCTTTTCCCTGAACTCTCTCTTCTCCCTCCTTTCCCTCCCTTGTCTCTTTTCCATCTTTCCCGTCTTGTCTCTTTTCCCTGGTTTCCCTCTTTTCCCTCAACTCTCTGTTTTCCCACTTCCCCCTCTCATGTCTCTTTTCCCTGTATTCCCTCAACTCTCTCTTTTCCCTCTTTTCTCCCATGTCTCTTTCCCCTGGTTACCCTATTTTCCCTCAACTCTCTCTTTTCCCTCCTTTCCCTCCCTTGTCTCTTTTCCATCTTTCCCGTCTTGTCTCTTTTCCCTGGTTTCCCTCTTTTCCCTCAACTCTCTGTTTTCCCACTTCCCCCTCTCATGTCTCTTTTCCCTGTATTCCTTCAACTCTCTCTTTTCCCTCTTTCCCCCTTTCCCGTTTCTTCTCCCTGGTTTCCCTCCTTTCCACGAACTCTCTCTTCTCCCTCTTTTCTCTCGCTTGTCTCTTTTACCTCTTTTCCCTCTTTCCCCTCACTTGTCTCTTCTCCCAGGTTTCTCTCGTTTCCACGAACTCTCTCTTTTCCCTCTTTTCTGTCGCGTCTTTCACCTCTTTTCCCTCTTTCCCCTCTTTCCCCTCGCCTGTCTCTTCTCCATGGTTTCCCTCTTTTCCACGAACTCTCTCTTTTCCCTCCTTTCCGTCACCTGTCTCTTTTCCCCGGTTTCCTTCCTTTCCACGAACTCTCTCTTTTCCCGCTTTTCTGTCGCTTGGCTCTTTTCCCTCTTTTCCCTCTTTCCCCTCGCCTGTCTCTTTTGTCTCTTTTCCCACACCTGCCTCTTTTCCCGGGTTTCCCTCTTTTCAATGAACTCTCTCTTTTCCCTCTTTTCTGTCGTTTGTCTCTTTCCCCTCTTTTCCCTCTTTCCCCTCGCCTGTCTCTTCTCCCTGGTTTCCCTCTTTTCCACGAACTCTCTCTTTTCCCTCCTTTCCGTCACCTGTCTCTTTTCCATCTTTCCGTCTTTCCTCTCAACTCTCTCTTTTCCCACTTTCCCCTCTCATGTCTCTTTTCCCTGTATTCCGGCAACTCTCCCTTTTCCCTCTTCCCCTCACCTGTTTCTCTCACATCTTTTCCCACAGCTGCCTCATTTCCCTGGTCTCCCTCTTTTCCCTCCTTTCCCTCCCTTGTCTCTTTTCCCTCTTTTCCCTCTATCCCCTCGCCTGTCTCTACCGTCTCATTTCCCTCAACTCTCTCTTTTCCCTCTTCCCCCCTTCCCTATCTCTTCTCCAGGGTTTCCCTCTTTTCCCTGAACTCTCTCTTCTCCCTCCTTTCCCTCCCTTGTCTCTTTTCCATCTTTCCCGTCTTGTCTCTTTTCCCTGGTTTCCCTCTTTTCCCTCAACTCTCTGTTTTCCCACTTCCCCCTCTCATGTCTCTTTTCCCTGTATTCCCTCAACTCTCTCTTTTCCCTCTTTTCTCCCATGTCTCTTTCCCCTGGTTACCCTATTTTCCCTCAACTCTCTCTTTTCCCTCCTTTCCCTCCCTTGTCTCTTTTCCATCTTTCCCCTGTTTTGTCTCTTTTCCCTGGTTTCCCTCTTTTCCCTCAACTCTCTGTTTTCCCACTTCCCCCTCTCATGTCTCTTTTCCCTGTATTCCTTCAACTCTCTCTTTTCCCTCTTTCCCCCTTTCCCGTTTCTTCTCCCTGGTTTCCGTCCTTTCCACGAAATCTCTCTTTTCCCTCTTTTCTCTCGCTTGTCTCTTTTACCTCTTTTCCCTCTTTCCCCTCACCTGTCTCTTCTCCCAGGTTTCTCTCTTTTCCACGAACACTGTCTTTCCCCCCCTTTCCGTCACCTGTCTCTTTTCCCGGGCTTCCCTCTTTTCCACGAACTCTCTCTTTTCCCTCTTTTCTGTCGCCTGTCTCTTTTCCCTGGTTTCCTTCCTTTCCACGAACTCTCTCTTTTCCCTCTTTTCCATCGCTTGTCTCTTCCACCTCTTTCCCCTCGTTCCCCTCTTTCCCCTCGCCTGTCTCTTCTCCATGGTTTCCCTCTTTTCCACGAACTCTCTCTTTTCCCTCTTTTCCATCGCTTGTCTCTTCCCCCTCTTTCCCCTCGTTCCCCTCTTTCCCCTCGCCTGTCTCTTCTCCCAGGTTTCCCTCCTTTCCACGAACTCTCTCTTTTCCCTCTCTTCCCTCCCTTGTCTCTTTTCCGTCTTTCCCCTGTCTTTTCTCTTTTCCCTGGTTTCCGTCGTTTCCCTCATCTCTCTCTTTTCCCACTTTCCCTCTCATGTCTCGGTTCCCTATATACCCTCAACGCTCTCTTTCCCCACTTTTCCCTCTCATGTCTCTTTTCCCTGTATTCCCTCAACTCTCTCTTTTCCCTCTTTTCCCCTTTCCCGTCTCTTCTCCCTGCTTTCCCTCTTTTCCACGAACTCTCTCTTTTCCCTCTTTTCTCTCGCTTGTCTCTTTTACCTCTTTTCCCTCTTTCCCCTCTTTCCCCTCACATGTCTCTTCTCCGAGGTTTCCCTCTTTTCCACGAACTCTCTCTTTTCCCTCTTTTCTCTCGCTTGTCTCTTTTACCTCTTTTCCCTCTTTCCCCTCTTGCCCCTCGCCTGTCTCTTCTCCCAGGTTTCCCTCGTTTCCACGCACTCTCTCTTTTCCCTCCTTTCCGTCACCTGTCTCTTTCCCCTGGTTTCCGTCTTTCCCCTCAACTCTCTCTTTTCCCACTTTCCCCTCAACTCTGTTTTCCCACTTCCCCCTCTCATGTCTCTTTTCCCTGTATTCCCTCAACTCTATCTTTTCCCTCTTTTCCCCTTTCCCATCTCTTCTCCCTGGTTTCCCTCTTTTCCATGAACTCTCTCTTTTCCCTCCTTTCCGTCACCTCTTTTCCCCGGTTTCCTTCCTTTCCACGAACTCTCCCTTTTCCCTCTTTTCTGTCGCTCCTCTCTTTCCCCTCTTTTCCCTCTTTCCCCTCGCCTGTCTCTTCTCCATGGTTTCCCTCTTTTCCACGAACTCTCTCTTTTCCCTCCTTTCCGTCACCTGTCTCTTTTCCCCGGTTTCCTTCCTTTCCACGAACTCTCTCTTTTCCCGCTTTTCTGTCGCTTGGCTCATTTCCCTCTTTTCCCTCTTTCCCCTCGCCTGTCTCTTTTGTCTCTTTTCCCACACCTGCCTCTTTTCCCGGGTTTCCCTCTTTTCAATGAACTCTCTCTTTTCCCTCTTTTCTGTCGTTTGTCTCTTTCCCCTCTTATCCCTCTTTCCCCTCGCCTGTCTCTTCTCCATGGTTTCCATCTTTTCCACGAACTCTCTCTTTTCCCTCCTTTCCGTCACCTGTCTCTTTTCCATCTTTCCGTCTTTCCTCTCAACTCTCTCTTTTCCCACTTTCCCCTCAACTCTGTTTTCCCACTTTCCCCTCTCATGTCTCTTTTCCCTGTGTTCCTGCAACTCTCCCTTTTCCCTCTTCCCCTCACCTCTATCTCTCACATCTTTTCCCACACCTGCCTCATTTCCCTGGTCTCCCTCTTTTCCCTCCTTTCCCTCCCTTGTCTCTTTTCCCTCTTTTCCCTCTATCCCCTCGCCTGTCTCTACCGTCTCATTTCCCTCAACTCTCTATTTTCCCTCTCCCCCCTTCCCTATCTCTTCTCCAGGGTTTCCCTCTTTTACACGAACTCTCTCTTTTCCCTCCTTTCCCTCCCTTTTCTCTTTTCCGTCTTTCCCCTGTCTTGTCTCTTTTCCCTGGTTTCCCTCTTTTCCAGAAACTCTCTGTTTTCCCACTTCCCCCTCTCATGTCTCTTTTCCCTGTATTCCCTCAACTCTCTCTTTTCCCTCTTTCCCCCTTTCCCGTTTCTTCTCCCTGGTTTCCCTCCTTTCCACGAACTCTCTCTTTTCCCTCTTTTCTCTCGCTTGTCTCTTTTACCTCTTTCCCCCCTTTCCGTCACCTGTCTCTTTTCCCGGGTTTCCCTCTTTCCCACGAACTCTCTCTTTTCCCTCTTTTCTGTCGTGTCTTTCACCTCTTTTCCCTCTTTCCCCTCGCCTGTCTCTTCACCACGGTTTCCCTCTTTTCCACGAACTCTGTCTTTTCCCTCTTTTCTGCCGCCTGTCTCTTTTCCCTGGTTTCCTTCCTTTCCACGAACTCTCTCTTTTCCCTCTTTTCCGTCGCTTGTCTCTTTCCCCTCTTTCCCCTCGTTCCCCTCTTTCCCCTCTTCTGTCGCTTCTCCCAGGTTTCCCTCCTTTCCACGAACTCTCTCTTTTCCCTCTGTTCCCTCCCTTGTCTCTTTTCCATCTTTCCCCTCTCTTTTCTCTTTCCCCTGGTTTCCCTCTTTTCCCTCAACTCTCTTTTCCCACTTTCCCCTCAACTCTGTGTTCCCAACTTCCCCCTCATGTCTCTTTTCCCTATATTTCCTCAACTCTCTGTTTTCCCACTTTCCCCTTTTCCGTCTCTTCTCCCTGGTTTCCCTCTTTTACACGAACTCTCTCTTTCCCCTACTTTCCGTCACCTGTCTCTTTTCCCGGGTTTCCGTCTTTTCCATGAACCCTCTCTTTTCCCTCCCTTGTCTCTTTTCCCTCTTTTCCCTCTATCCCCTCGCCTGTCTCTACCGTCTCATTTCCCTCAACTCTCTCTTTTCCCTCTTCCCCCCTTCCATATCTCTTCTCCATGGTTTCCCTCTTTTCCCTGAAATCTCTCTTTTCCCTCCTTTCCCTCCCTTGTCTCTTTTCCATCTTTCCCCTGTCTACTCTCTTTTCCCTGGTTTCCCTGGTTTCCATCCTCTCTCTCTTTTCCCAATTTCCCCCTCATGTCTCTATTCCCTATATACCCTCAACGGTCTCTCTTCCCACTTTTCCCTCTCATGTCTCTTTTCCCTGTATTCCCTCAACTCTCTCTTTTCCCTCCTTTCTGTCGCCTGTCTCTTTTCCCTGGTTTCCTTCCTTTCCACGAACTCTCTCTTTTCCCTCTTTTCTCTCGCTTGTCTCTTTTACCTCTTTTCCCTCTTTCCCCTCACCTCTCTCTTCTCCCAGGTTTCTCTCTTTTCCAGGAACACTGTCTTTCCCCCACTTTCCGTCACCTGTCTCTTTTCCCTCTTTTCTGTCGCTTGGCTCTTTTCCCTCTTTCCCCTTTTGCCCCTCGCCTGTCTCTTCTCCCAGGTTTCCCTCGTTTCCACGAACTCTCTCTTTTCCCTCCTTCCCGTCACCTGTCTCTTTCCCCTGGTTTCCGTCTTTCCCCTCAACTCTGTCTTTTCCCACTTTCCCCTCAACTCTGTTTTCCCACTTCCCCCTCTCATGTCTCTTTTCCCTGTATTCCCTCAACTGTATCTTTTCCCTCTTTTCCCCTTTCCCATCTCTTCTCCCTGGTTTCCCTCTTTTCCATGAACGCTCTCTTTTCCCTCCTTTCCGTCACCTCTTTTCCCCGGTTTCCTTCCTTTCCACGAACTCTCCCTTTTCCCTCTTTTCTGTCGCTTGTCTCTTTCCCCTCTTTTCCCTCTTTCCCCTCGCCTGTCTCTTCTCCTAGGTTTCCCTCTTTTCCACGAACTCTCTCTTTTCCCTCCTTTCCGTCACCTGTCTCTTTTCCATCTTTCCGTCTTTCCTCTCAACTCTCTCTTTTCCCACTTTCCCCTCAACTCTGTTTTCCCACTTTCCCCTCTCATGTCTCTTTTCCCTGTATTCCGGCAACTCTCCCTTTTCCCTCTTCCCCTCACCTGTTTCTCTCACATCTTTTCCCACACCTGCCTCATTTCCCTGGTCTCCCTCTTTTCCCTCCTTTCCCTCCCTTGTCTCTTTTCCCTCTTTTCCCTCTATCCCCTCGCCTGTCTCTACCGTCTCATTTCCCTCAACTCTCTCTTTTCCCTCTCCCCCCCTTCCCTATCTCTTCTCCAGGGTTTCCCTCTTTTCCCTGAACTCTCTCTTTTCCCTCCTTTCCCTCCCTTGTCTCTTTTCCATCTTTCCCCTGTCTTGTCTCTTTTCCCTGGTTTCCCTCTTTTCCCTCAACTCTCTCTTTTCCCACTTCCCCCTCTCATGTCTCTTTTCCCTGTATTCCCTCAACTCTCTCTTTTCCCTCTTTCCCCTCACCTGTCTCTTCTCCCTGGTTTCCCTCCTTTCCACGAACTCTCTCTTTTCCCTCTTTTCTCTCGCTTGTCTCTTTTACCTCTTTTCCCTCTTTCCCCTCACCTGTCTTTTCTCCCAGGTTTCCCTCTTTTCCAAGAACTCTCACTTTTCCCTCTTTTCTGTCGCGTCTTTCACCTCTTTTCCCTCTTTCCCCTCGCCTGTCTCTTCTCCATGGATTCCCTCTTTTCCACGAACTCTCTCTTTTCCCTCTTTTCTGTCGCCTGTCTCTTTTCCCTGGTTTCCTTCCTTTCCACGAGCTCTCTCTTTCCTCTCTTTTCTCTCGCTTGTCTCTTTTCCCTCTTTTCCCTCTTTTCCCTCTTTCCCCTCACCTGTCTCTTCTCCCAGGTTTCCCTCTTTTCCACAAACTCTCTCTTTTCCCTCCTTTCTGTCGCCTGTCTCTTTTCCCTGGATACCGTCTTTTCCATGAACCGTCTCTTGTCCCTCCTTTCCCTCCCTTGTCTCTTTTCCATCTTTCCTGTCTTTTCTCTTTTCCCTGGTTTCCCTCTTTCCCCTCAACTCTCTCTTTTCCCACTTTCCCCCTCATGTCTATTTTTTCTGTATTCCCTCAACTCTCTCTTTTCCCTCTTTTTCCCTTTCCCGTCTCTTCTCCCTGCGTTCCCTCTTTTCCACGAACTCTCTCTTTCCCTCTTTTCTGTCACTTGTCTCTTTCCCCTCTTTTCCCTTTTTCCCCTCGCCTGTCTCTTCTCCCTGGTTTCCCTCCTTTCCACGAACACTGTCTTTCCCCCCCTTCCCGTCACCTGTCTCTTTTCCCGGGCTTCCCTCTTTTCCACGAACTCTCTCTTTTCCCTCTTTTTTGTCGTGTCTTTCACCTCTTTTCCCTCTTTCCCCTCGCCTGTCTCTTCTCCATGCTTTCCCTCTTTTCCACGAACTCTCTCTTTTCCCTCTTTTCTGTCGCTTGTCTCTTTCCCCTCTTTCTCCTCTTTCCCCTCTTCTGTCTCTTCTCCCAGGTTTCCCTCTTTTCCACGAACTCTCTCTTTTCCCTCCTTTCCGTCACCTGTCTCTTTCCCCTGGTTTCCGTCTTTCCCCTCAACTCTGTCTTTTCCCACTTTCCCCTCAACTCTGTTTTCCCACTTCCCCCTCTCATGTCTCTTTTCCCTGTATTCCCTCAACTCTATCTTTTCCCTCTTTTCCCCTTTCCCATCTCTTCCCCCTGGTTTCCCTCTTTTCCATGAACTCTCTCTTTTCCCTCCTTTCTGTCACCTGTCTCTTTTCCCCGGGTTCCTTCCTTTCCATGAACTCTCCCTTTTCCCTCTTTTCTGTCGCTTGTCTCTTCCCCCTCTTTTCCCTCTTTCCCCTCGCCTGTCTCTTCTCCCTGGTTTCCCTCTTTTCCACGAACTCTCTCTTTTCCCTCCTTTCCGTCACCTGTCTCTTTTCCATCTTTCCGTCTTTCCTCTCAACTCTCTCTTTTCCCACTTTCCCCTCAACTCTGTTTTCCCACTTTCCCCTCTCATGTCTCTTTTCCCTGTATTCCGGCAACTCTCCCTTTTCCCTCTTCCCCTCACCTGTTTCTCTCACATCTTTTCCCACACCTGCCTCATTTCCCTGGTCTCCCTCTTTTCCCTCCTTTCCCTCCCTTGTCTCTTTTCCCTCTTTTCCCTCTATCCCCTCGCCTGTCTCTACCGTCTCATTTCCCTCAACTCTCTCTTTTCCCTCTCCCCCCCTTCCCTATCTCTTCTCCAGGGTTTCCCTCTTTTCCCTGAACTCTCTCTTTTCCCTCCTTTCCCTCCCTTGTCTCTTTTCCATCTTTCCCCTGTCTTGTATCTTTTCCCTCGTTTCCCTGTATTCCCTCAACTCTCTCTTTTCCCTCTTTCCCCCTTTCCCGTTTCTTCTCCCTGGTTTCCCTCCTTTCCACGAACTCTCTCTTCTCCCTCTTTTCTCTCTCTTGTCTCTTTTACCTCTTTTCCCTCTTTCCCCTCACCTGTCTCTTCTCCCAGGTTTCCCTCTTTTCCACGAACTCTGTCTTTTCCCCCCTTTCCGTCACCTGTCTCTTTTCCCGGGTTTCCCTCTTTTCCACGAACTCTCACTTTTCCCTCTTTTCTGTCGCGTCTTTCACCTCTTTCTCCTCTTTCCCCTCGCCTGTCTCTTCTCCCAGGTTTCCCTCTTTTCCACGAACTCTCTCTTTTCCCTCCTTTCCGTCACCTGTCTCTTTCCCCTGGTTTCCGTCTTTCCCCTCAACTCTCTCTTTTCCCACTTTCCCCTCAACTCTGTTTTCCCACTTCCCCCTCTCATGTCTCTTTTCCCTGTATTCCCTCAACTCTATCTTTTCCCTCTTTTCCCCTTTCCCATCTCTTCTCCCTGGTTTCCCTCTTTTCCATGAACTCTCTCTTTTCCCTCCTTTCTGTCACCTGTCTCTTTTCCCCGGGTTCCTTCCTTTCCACGAACTCTCCCTTTTCCCTCTTTTCTGTCGCTTGGCTCTTTTCCCTCTTTTCCCTCTTTCCCCTCGCCTGTCTCTTTTGTCTCTTTTCCCACACCTGCCTCTTTTCCCGGGTTTCCCTCTTTTCAACGAACTCTCTCTTTTCCCTCTTTTCTGTCGCTTGTCTCTTTCCCCTCTTTCCCCTCTTTCCCCTCGCCTGTCTCTTCTCCATGGTTTCCCTCTTTTCCACGAACTCTCTCTTTTCCCTCCTTTCCGTCACCTGTCTCTTTTCCATCTTTCCGTCTTTCCTCTCAACTCTCTCTTTTCCCACTTTCCCCTCAACTCTGTTTTCCCACTTCCCCCTCTCATGTCTCTTTTCCCTGTATTCCTTCAACTCTCTCTTTTCCCTCTTTCCCCCTTTCCCGTTTCTTCTCCCTGGTTTCCCTCCTTTCCACGAACTCTCTCTTCTCCCTCTTTTCTCTCGCTTGTCTCTTTTACCTCTTTTCCCTCTTTCCCCTCACTTGTCTCTTCTCCCAGGTTTCTCTCGTTTCCACGAACTCTCTCTTTTCCCTCTTTTCTGTCGCGTCTTTCACCTCTTTTCCCTCTTTCCCCTCGCCTGTCTCTTCTCCATGGTTTCCCTCTTTTCCACGAACTCTCTCTTTTCCCTCCTTTCCGTCACCTGTCTCTTTTCCCCGGTTTCCTTCCTTTCCACGAACTCTCTCTTTTCCCGCTTTTCTGTCGCTTGGCTCTTTTCCCTCTTTTCCCTCTTTCCCCTCGCCTGTCTCTTTTGTCTCTTTTCCCACACCTGCCTCTTTTCCCGGGTTTCCCTCTTTTCAATGAACTCTCTCTTTTCCCTCTTTTCTGTCGTTTGTCTCTTTCCCCTCTTTTCCCTCTTTCCCCTCGCCTGTCTCTTCTCCCTGGTTTCCCTCTTTTCCACGAACTCTCTCTTTTCCCTCCTTTCCGTCACCTGTCTCTTTTCCATCTTTCCGTCTTTCCTCTCAACTCTCTCTTTTCCCACTTTCCCCTCTCATGTCTCTTTTCCCTGTATTCCGGCAACTCTCCCTTTTCCCTCTTCCCCTCACGTGTTTCTCTCACATCTTTTCCCACACCTGCCTCATTTCCCTGGTCTCCCTCTTTTCCCTCCTTTCCCTCCCTTGTCTCTTTTCCCTCTTTTCCCTCTATCCCCTCGCCTGTCTCTACCGTCTCATTTCCCTCAACTCTCTCTTTTCCCTCTCCCCCCCTTCCCTATCTCTTCTCCAGGGTTTCCCTCTTTTCCCTGAACTCTCTCTTTTCCCTCCTTTCCCTCCCTTGTCTCTTTTCCATCTTTCCCCTGTCTTGTCTCTTTTCCCTCGTTTCCCTGTATTCCCTCAACTCTCTCTTTTCCCTCTTTCCCCCTTTCCCGTTTCTTCTCCCTGGTTTCCCTCCTTTCCACGAACTCTCTCTTCTCCCTCTTTTCTCTCTCTTGTCTCTTTTACCTCTTTTCCCTCTTTCCCCTCACCTGTCTCTTCTCCCAGGTTTCCCTCTTTTCCACGAACTCTGTCTTTTCCCCCCTTTCCGTCACCTGTCTCTTTTCCCGGGTTTCCCTCTTTTCCACGAACTCTCACTTTTCCCTCTTTTCTGTCGCGTCTTTCACCTCTTTCTCCTCTTTCCCCTCGCCTGTCTCTTCTCCCAGGTTTCCCTCTTTTCCACGAACTCTCTCTTTTCCCTCCTTTCCGTCACCTGTCTCTTTCCCCTGGTTTCCGTCTTTCCCCTCAACTCTCTCTTTTCCCACTTTCCCCTCAACTCTGTTTTCCCACTTCCCCCTCTCATGTCTCTTTTCCCTGTATTCCCTCAACTGTATCTTTTCCCTCTTTTCCCCTTTCCCATCTCTTCTCCCTGGTTTCCCTCTTTTCCATGAACTCTCTCTTTTCCCTCCTTTCTGTCACCTGTCTCTTTTCCCCGGGTTCCTTCCTTTCCACGAACTCTCCCTTTTCCCTCTTTTCTGTCGCTTGGCTCTTTTCCCTCTTTTCCCTCTTTCCCCTCGCCTGTCTCTTTTGTCTCTTTTCCCACACCTGCCTCTTTTCCCGGGTTTCCCTCTTTTCAACGAACTCTCTCTTTTCCCTCTTTTCTGTCGCTTGTCTCTTTCCCCTCTTTTCCCTCTTTCCCCTCGCCTGTCTCTTCTCCATGGTTTCCCTCTTTTCCACGAACTCTCTCTTTTCCCTCCTTTCCGTCACCTGTCTCTTTTCCATCTTTCCGTCTTTCCTCTCAACTCTCTCTTTTCCCACTTTCCCCTCAACTCTGTTTTCCCACTTTCCCCTCTCATGTCTCTTTTCCCTGTATTCCTGCAACTCTCCCTTTTCCCTCTTCCCCTCACCTGTTTCTCTCACATCTTTTCCCACAGCTGCCTCATTTCCCTGGTCTCCCTCTTTTCCCTCCTTTCCCTCCCTTGTCTCTTTTCCCTCTTTTCCCTCTATCCCCTCGCCTGTCTCTACCGTCTCATTTCCCTCAACTCTCTCTTTTCCCTCTTCCCCCCTTCCCTATCTCTTCTCCAGGGTTTCCCTCTTTTCCCTGAACTCTCTCTTCTCCCTCCTTTCCCTCCCTTGTCTCTTTTCCATCTTTCCCGTCTTGTCTCTTTTCCCTGGTTTCCCTCTTTTCCCTCAACTCTCTGTTTTCCCACTTCCCCCTCTCATGTCTCTTTTCCCTGTATTCCCTCAACTCTCTCTTTTCCCTCTTTTCTCCCATGTCTCTTTCCCCTGGTTACCCTATTTTCCCTCAACTCTCTCTTTTCCCTCCTTTCCCTCCCTTGTCTCTTTTCCATCTTTCCCCTGTCTTGTCTCTTTTCCCTGGTTTCCCTCTTTTCCCTCAACTCTCTGTTTTCCCACTTCCCCCTCTCATGTCTCTTTTCCCTGTATTCCTTCAACTCTCTCTTTTCCCTCTTTCCCCCTTTCCCGTTTCTTCTCCCTGGTTTCCCTCCTTTCCACGAACTCTCTCTTCTCCCTCTTTTCTCTCGCTTGTCTCTTTTACCTCTTTTCCCTCTTTCTCCTCACTTGTCTCTTCTCCCAGGTTTCTCTCGTTTCCACGAACTCTCTCTTTTCCCTCTTTTCTGTCGCGTCTTTCACCTCTTTTCCCTCTTTCCCCTCTTTCCCCTCGCCTGTCTCTTCTCCATGGTTTCCCTCTTTTCCACGAACTCTCTCTTTTCCCTCCTTTCCGTCACCTGTCTCTTTTCCATCTTTCCGTCTTTCCTCTCAACTCTCTCTTTTCCCACTTTCCCCTCAACTCTGTTTTCCCACTTTCCCCTCTCATGTCTCTTTTCCCTGTATTCCTGCAACTCTCCCTTTTCCCTCTTCCCCTCACCTGTTTCTCTCACATCTTTTCCCACAGCTGCCTCATTTCCCTGGTCTCCCTCTTTTCCCTCCTTTCCCTCCCTTGTCTCTTTTCCCTCTTTTCCCTCTATCCCCTCGCCTGTCTCTACCGTCTCATTTCCCTCAACTCTCTCTTTTCCCTCTTCCCCCCTTCCCTATCTCTTCTCCAGGGTTTCCCTCTTTTCCCTGAACTCTCTCTTCTCCCTCCTTTCCCTCCCTTGTCTCTTTTCCATCTTTCCCGTCTTGTCTCTTTTCCCTGGTTTCCCTCTTTTCCCTCAACTCTCTGTTTTCCCACTTCCCCCTCTCATGTCTCTTTTCCCTGTATTCCCTCAACTCTCTCTTTTCCCTCTTTTCTCCCATGTCTCTTTCCCCTGGTTACCCTATTTTCCCTCAACTCTCTCTTTTCCCTCCTTTCCCTCCCTTGTCTCTTTTCCATCTTTCCCCTGTCTTGTCTCTTTTCCCTGGTTTCCCTCTTTTCCCTCAACTCTCTGTTTTCCCACTTCCCCCTCTCATGTCTCTTTTCCCTGTATTCCTTCAACTCTCTCTTTTCCCTCTTTCCCCCTTTCCCGTTTCTTCTCCCTGGTTTCCCTCCTTTCCACGAACTCTCTCTTCTCCCTCTTTTCTCTCGCTTGTCTCTTTTACCTCTTTTCCCTCTTTCCCCTCACTTGTCTCTTCTCCCAGGTTTCTCTCGTTTCCACGAACTCTCTCTTTTCCCTCTTTTCTGTCGCGTCTTTCACCTCTTTTCCCTCTTTCCCCTCTTTCCCCTCGCCTGTCTCTTCTCCATGGTTTCCCTCTTTTCCACGAACTCTCTCTTTTCCCTCCTTTCCGTCACCTGTCTCTTTTCCCCGGTTTCCTTCCTTTCCACGAACTCTCTCTTTTCCCGCTTTTCTGTCGCTTGGCTCTTTTCCCTCTTTTCCCTCTTTCCCCTCGCCTGTCTCTTTTGTCTCTTTTCCCACACCTGCCTCTTTTCCCGGGTTTCCCTCTTTTCAATGAACTCTCTCTTTTCCCTCTTTTCTGTCGTTTGTCTCTTTCCCCTCTTTTCCCTCTTTCCCCTCGCCTGTCTCTTCTCCCTGGTTTCCCTCTTTTCCACGAACTCTCTCTTTTCCCTCCTTTCCGTCACCTGTCTCTTTTCCATCTTTCCGTCTTTCCTCTCAACTCTCTCTTTTCCCACTTTCCCCTCTCATGTCTCTTTTCCCTGTATTCCGGCAACTCTCCCTTTTCCCTCTTCCCCTCACCTGTTTCTCTCACATCTTTTCCCACAGCTGCCTCATTTCCCTGGTCTCCCTCTTTTCCCTCCTTTCCCTCCCTTGTCTCTTTTCCCTCTTTTCCCTCTATCCCCTCGCCTGTCTCTACCATCTCATTTCCCTCAACTCTCTCTTTTCCCTCTTCCCCCCTTCCCTATCTCTTCTCCAGGGTTTCCCTCTTTTCCCTGAACTCTCTCTTTTCCCTCCTTTCCCTCCCTTGTCTCTTTTCCATCTTTCCCGTCTTGTCTCTTTTCCCTGGTTTCCCTCTTTTCCCTCAACTCTCTGTTTTCCCACTTCCCCCTCTCATGTCTCTTTTCCCTGTATTCCCTCAACTCTCTCTTTTCCCTCTTTTCTCCCATGTCTCTTTCCCCTGGTTACCCTATTTTCCCTCAACTCTCTCTTTTCCCTCCTTTCCCTCCCTTGTCTCTTTTCCCTCTTTTCCCTCTATCCCCTCGCCTGTCTCTACCGTCTCATTTCCCTCAACTCTCTCTTTTCCATCTTCCCCCCTTCCATATCTCTTCTCCATGGTTTCCCTCTTTTCCCTGAATTCTCTCTTTTCCCTCCTTTCCCTCCCTTGTCTCTTTTCCATCTTTCCCCTGTCTACTCTCTTTTCCCTGGTTTCCCTGGTTTCCATCCTCTCTCTCTTTTCCCAATTTCCCCCTTATGTCTCTATTCCCTATATACCCTCAACGGTCTCTCTTCCCACTTTTCCCTCTCATGTCTCTTTTCCCTGTATTCCCTCAACTCTCTCTTTTCCCTCTTTCCCCCTTTCCCGTTTCTTCTCCCTGGTTTCCCTCCTTTCCACGAACTCTCTCTTCTCCCTCTTTTCTCTCTCTTGTCTCTTTTACCTCTTTTCCCTCTTTCCCCTCACCTGTCTCTTCTCCCAGGTTTCCCTCTTTTCCACGAACTCTGTCTTTTCCCCCCTTTCCGTCACCTGTCTCTTTTCCCGGGTTTCCCTCTTTTCCACGAACTCTCACTTTTCCCTCTTTTCTGTCGCGTCTTTCACCTCTTTCTCCTCTTTCCCCTCGCCTGTCTCTTCTCCCAGGTTTCCCTCTTTTCCACGAACTCTCTCTTTTCCCTCCTTTCCGTCACCTGTCTCTTTCCCCTGGTTTCCGTCTTTCCCCTCAACTCTCTCTTTTCCCACTTTCCCCTCAACTCTGTTTTCCCACTTCCCCCTCTCATGTCTCTTTTCCCTGTATTCCCTCAACTCTATCTTTTCCCTCTTTTCCCCTTTCCCATCTCTTCTCCCTGGTTTCCCTCTTTTCCATGAACTCTCTCTTTTCCCTCCTTTCTGTCACCTGTCTCTTTTCCCCGGGTTCCTTCCTTTCCACGAACTCTCCCTTTTCCCTCTTTTCTGTCGCTTGTCTCTTTCCCCTCTTTTCCCTCTTTCCCCTCGCCTGTCTCTTCTCCCTGGTTTCCCTCTTTTCCACGAACTCTCTCTTTTCCCTCCTTTCCGTCACCTGTCTCTTTTCCATCTTTCCGTCTTTCCTCTCAACTCTCTCTTTTCCCACTTTCCCCTCAACTCTGTTTTCCCACTTCCCCCTCTCATGTCTCTTTTCCCTGTATTCCTTCAACTCTCTCTTTTCCCTCTTTCCCCCTTTCCCGTTTCTTCTCCCTGGTTTCCCTCCTTTCCACGAACTCTGTCTTCTCCCTCTTTTCTCTCGCTTGTCTCTTTTACCTCTTTTCCCTCTTTCCCCTCACTTGTCTCTTCTCCCAGGTTTCTCTCGTTTCCACGAACTCTCTCTTTTCCCTCTTTTCTGTCGCGTCTTTCACCTCTTTTCCCTCTTTCCCCTCGCCTGTCTCTTCTCCATGGTTTCCCTCTTTTCCACGAACTCTCTCTTTTCCCTCCTTTCCGTCACCTGTCTCTTTTCCCCGGTTTCCTTCCTTTCCACGAACTCTCTCTTTTCCCGCTTTTCTGTCGCTTGGCTCTTTTCCCTCTTTTCCCTCTTTCCCCTCGCCTGTCTCTTTTGTCTCTTTTCCCACACCTGCCTCTTTTCCAGGGTTTCCCTCTTTTCAATGAACTCTCTCTTTTCCCTCTTTTCTGTCGTTTGTCTCTTTCCCCTCTTTTCCCTCTTTCCCCTCGCCTGTCTCTTCTCCCTGGTTTCCCTCTTTTCCACGAACTCTCTCTTTTCCCTCCTTTCCGTCACCTGTCTCTTTTCCATCTTTCCGTCTTTCCTCTCAACTCTCTCTTTTCCCACTTTCCCCTCTCATGTCTCTTTTCCCTGTATTCCGGCAACTCTCCCTTTTCCCTCTTCCCCTCACCTGTTTCTCTCACATCTTTTCCCACACCTGCCTCATTTCCCTGGTCTCCCTCTTTTCCCTCCTTTCCCTCCCTTGTCTCTTTCCCTCTTTTCCCTCTATCCCCTCGCCTGTCTCTACCGTCTCATTTCCCTCAACTCTCTCTTTTCCCTCTCCCCCCCTTCCCTATCTCTTCTCCAGGGTTTCCCTCTTTTCCCTGAACTCTCTCTTTTCCCTCCTTTCCCTCCCTTGTCTCTTTTCCATCTTTCCCCTGTCTTGTCTCTTTTCCCTCGTTTCCCTGTATTCCCTCAACTCTCTCTTTTCCCTCTTTCCCCCTTTCCCGTTTCTTCTCCCTGGTTTCCCTCCTTTCCACGAACTCTCTCTTCTCCCTCTTTTCTCTCTCTTGTCTCTTTTACCTCTTTTCCCTCTTTCCCCTCACCTGTCTCTTCTCCCAGGTTTCCCTCTTTTCCACGAACTCTGTCTTTTCCCCCCTTTCCGTCACCTGTCTCTTTTCCCGGGTTTCCCTCTTTTCCACGAACTCTCACTTTTCCCTCTTTTCTGTCGCGTCTTTCACCTCTTTCTCCTCTTTCCCCTCGCCTGTCTCTTCTCCCAGGTTTCCCTCTTTTCCACGAACTCTCTCTTTTCCCTCCTTTCCGTCACCTGTCTCTTTCCCCTGGTTTCCGTCTTTCCCCTCAACTCTCTCTTTTCCCACTTTCCCCTCAACTCTGTTTTCCCACTTCCCCCTCTCATGTCTCTTTTCCCTGTATTCCCTCAACTCTATCTTTTCCCTCTTTTCCCCTTTCCCATCTCTTCTCCCTGGTTTCCCTCTTTTCCATGAACTCTCTCTTTTCCCTCCTTTCTGTCACCTGTCTCTTTTCCCCGGGTTCCTTCCTTTCCACGAACTCTCCCTTTTCCCTCTTTTCTGTCGCTTACCTCTTTTCCCTCTTTTCCCTCTTTCCCCTCGCCTGTCTCTTTTGTCTCTTTTCCCACACCTGCCTCTTTTCCCGGGTTTCCCTCTTTTCAACGAACTCTCTCTTTTCCCTCTTTTCTGTCGCTTGTCTCTTTCCCCTCTTTTCCCTCTTTCCCCTCGCCTGTCTCTTCTCCATGGTTTCCCTCTTTTCCACGAACTCTCTCTTTTCCCTCCTTTCCGTCACCTGTCTCTTTTCCATCTTTCTGTCTTTCCTCTCAACTCTCTCTTTTCCCACTTTCCCCTCAACTCTGTTTTCCCACTTTCCCCTCTCATGTCTCTTTTCCCTGTATTCCTCCAACTCTCCCTTTTCCCTCTTCCCCTCACCTGTTTCTCTCACATCTTTTCCCACACCTGCCTCATTTCCCTGATCTCCCTCTTTTCCCTCCTTTCCCTCCCTTGTCTCTTTTCCCTCTTTTCCCTCTATCCCCTCGCCTGTCTCTACCGTCTCATTTCCCTCAACTCTCTCTTTTCCATCTTCCCCCCTTCCCTACCTCTTCTCCATGGTTTCCCTCTTTTCCCTGAATTCTCTCTTTTCCCTCCTTTCCCTCCCTTGTCTCTTTTCCATCTTTCCCCTGTCTACTCTCTTTTCCCTGGTTTCCCTGGTTTCCATCCTCTCTCTCTTTTCCCAATTTCCCCCTCATGTCTCTATTCCCTATATACCCTCAACGGTCTCTCTTCCCACTTTTCCCTCTCATGTCTCTTTTCCCTGTATTCCCTCAACTCTCTCTTTTCCCTCTTTCCCCCTTTCCCGTTTCTTCTCCCTGGTTTCCCTCCTTTCCACGAACTCTCTCTTCTCCCTCTTTTCTCTCTCTTGTCTCTTTTACCTCTTTTCCCTCTTTCCCCTCACCTGTCTCTTCTCCCAGGTTTCCCTCTTTTCCACGAACTCTGTCTTTTCCCCCCTTTCCGTCACCTGTCTCTTTTCCCGGGTTTCCCTCTTTTCCACGAACTCTCACTTTTCCCTCTTTTCTGTCGCGTCTTTCACCTCTTTCTCCTCTTTCCCCTCGCCTGTCTCTTCTCCCAGGTTTCCCTCTTTTCCACGAACTCTCTCTTTTCCCTCCTTTCCGTCACCTGTCTCTTTCCCCTGGTTTCCGTCTTTCCCCTCAACTCTCTCTTTTCCCACTTTCCCCTCAACTCTGTTTTCCCACTTCCCCCTCTCATGTCTCTTTTCCCTGTATTCCCTCAACTCTATCTTTTCCCTCTTTTCCCCTTTCCCATCTCTTCTCCCTGGTTTCCCTCTTTTCCATGAACTCTCTCTTTTCCCTCCTTTCTGTCACCTGTCTCTTTTCCCCGGGTTCCTTCCTTTCCACGAACTCTCCCTTTTCCCTCTTTTCTGTCGCTTGTCTCTTTCCCCTCTTTTCCCTCTTTCCCCTCGCCTGTCTCTTCTCCCTGGTTTCCCTCATTTCCACGAACTCTCTCTTTTCCCTCCTTTCCGTCACCTGTCTTTTTTCCATCTTTCCGTCTTTCCTCTCAACTCTCTGTTTTCCCACTTTCCCCTCAACTCTGTTTTCCCACTTCCCCCTCTCATGTCTCTTTTCCCTGTATTCCTTCAACTCTCTCTTTTCCCTCTTTCCCCCTTTCCCGTTTCTTCTCCCTGGTTTCCCTCCTTTCCACGAACTCTGTCTTCTCCCTCTTTTCTCTCGCTTGTCTCTTTTACCTCTTTTCCCTCTTTCCCCTCACTTGTCTCTTCTCCCAGGTTTCTCTCGTTTCCACGAACTCTCTCTTTTCCCTCTTTTCTGTCGCGTCTTTCACCTCTTTTCCCTCTTTCCCCTCGCCTGTCTCTTCTCCATGGTTTCCCTCTTTTCCACGAACTCTCTCTTTTCCCTCCTTTCCGTCACCTGTCTCTTTTCCCCGGTTTCCTTCCTTTCCACGAACTCTCTCTTTTCCCGCTTTTCTGTCGCTTGGCTCTTTTCCCTCTTTTCCCTCTTTCCCCTCGCCTGTCTCTTTTGTCTCTTTTCCCACACCTGCCTCTTTTCCAGGGTTTCCCTCTTTTCAATGAACTCTCTCTTTTCCCTCTTTTCTGTCGTTTGTCTCTTTCCCCTCTTTTCCCTCTTTCCCCTCGCCTGTCTCTTCTCCCTGGTTTCCCTCTTTTCCACGAACTCTCTCTTTTCCCTCCTTTCCGTCACCTGTCTCTTTTCCATCTTTCCGTCTTTCCTCTCAACTCTCTCTTTTCCCACTTTCCCCTCTCATGTCTCTTTTCCCTGTATTCCGGCAACTCTCCCTTTTCCCTCTTCCCCTCACCTGTTTCTCTCACATCTTTTCCCACACCTGCCTCATTTCCCTGGTCTCCCTCTTTTCCCTCCTTTCCCTCCCTTGTCTCTTTTCCCTCTTTTCCCTCTATCCCCTCGCCTGTCTCTACCGTCTCATTTCCCTCAACTCTCTCTTTTCCCTCTCCCCCCCTTCCCTATCTCTTCTCCAGGGTTTCCCTCTTTTCCCTGAACTCTCTCTTTTCCCTCCTTTCCCTCCCTTGTCTCTTTTCCATCTTTCCCCTGTCTTGTCTCTTTTCCCTCGTTTCCCTGTATTCCCTCAACTCTCTCTTTTCCCTCTTTCCCCCTTTCCCGTTTCTTCTCCCTGGTTTCCCTCCTTTCCACGAACTCTCTCTTCTCCCTCTTTTCTCTCTCTTGTCTCTTTTACCTCTTTTCCCTCTTTCCCCTCACCTGTCTCTTCTCCCAGGTTTCCCTCTTTTCCACGAACTCTGTCTTTTCCCCCCTTTCCGTCACCTGTCTCTTTTCCCGGGTTTCCCTCTTTTCCACGAACTCTCACTTTTCCCTCTTTTCTGTCGCGTCTTTCACCTCTTTCTCCTCTTTCCCCTCGCCTGTCTCTTCTCCCAGGTTTCCCTCTTTTCCACGAACTCTCTCTTTTCCCTCCTTTCCGTCACCTGTCTCTTTCCCCTGGTTTCCGTCTTTCCCCTCAACTCTCTCTTTTCCCACTTTCCCCTCAACTCTGTTTTCCCACTTCCCCCTCTCATGTCTCTTTTCCCTGTTTTCCCTCAACTCTCTCTTTTCCCTCTTTCCCCCTTTCCCGTTTCTTCTCCCTGGTTTCCCTCCTTTCCACGAAATCTCTCTTTTCCCTCTTTTCTCTCGCTTGTCTCTTTTACCTCTTTTCCCTCTTTCCCCTCACCTATCTCTTCTCCCAGGTTTCTCTCTTTTCCACGAACGCTGTCTTTCCCCCCCTTTCCGTCACCTGTCTCTTTTCCCGGGCTTCCCTCTTTTCCACGAACTCTCTCTTTTCCCTCTTTTCTGTCGCCTGTCTCTTTTCCCTGGTTTCCTTCCTTTCCACGAACTCTCTCTTTTCCCTCTTTTCCATCGCTTGTCTCTTCCACCTCTTTCCCCTCGTTCCCCTCTTTCCCCTCGCCTGTCTCTTCTCCATGGTTTCCCTCTTTTCCACGAACTCTCTCTTTTCCCTCTTTTCCATCGCTTGTCTCTTCCCCCTCTTTCCCCTCGTTCCCCTCTTTCCCCTCGCCTGTCTCTTCTCCCAGGTTTCCCTCCTTTCCACGAACTCTCTCTTTTCCCTCTCTTCCCTCCCTTGTCTCTTTTCCGTCTTTCCCCTGTCTTTTCTCTTTTCCCTGGTTTCCGTCGTTTCCCTCATCTCTCTCTTTTCCCACTTTCCCTCTCATGTCTCGGTTCCCTATATACCCTCAACGCTCTCTTTACCCACTTTTCCCTCTCATGTCTCTTTTCCCTGTATTCCCTCAACTCTCTCTTTTCCCTCTTTTCCCCTTTCCCGTCTCTTCTCCCTGCTTTCCCTCTTTTCCACGAACTCTCTCTTTTCCCTCTTTTCTCTCGCTTGTCTCTTTTACCTCTTTTCCCTCTTTCCCCTCTTTCCCCTCACATGTCTCTTCTCCGAGGTTTCCCTCTTTTCCACGAACTCTCTCTTTTCCCTCTTTTCTCTCGCTTGTCTCTTTTACCTCTTTTCCCTCTTTCCCCTCTTGCCCCTCGCCTGTCTCTTCTCCCAGGTTTCCCTCGTTTCCACGAACTCTCTCTTTTCCCTCCTTTCCGTCACCTGTCTCTTTCCCCTGGTTTCCGTCTTTCCCCTCAACTCTCTCTTTTCCCACTTTCCCCTCAACTCTGTTTTCCCACTTCCCCCTCTCATGTCTCTTTTCCCTGTATTCCCTCAACTCTATCTTTTCCCTCTTTTCCCCTTTCCCATCTCTTCTCCCTGGTTTCCCTCTTTTCCATGAACTCTCTCTTTTCCCTCCTTTCCGTCACCTCTTTTCCCCGGTTTCCTTCCTTTCCACGAACTCTCCCTTTTCCCTCTTTTCTGTCGCTTGTCTCTTTCCCCTCTTTTCCCTCTTTCCCCTCGCCTGTCTCTTCTCCATGGTTTCCCTCTTTTCCACGAACTCTCTCTTTTCCCTCCTTTCCGTCACCTGTCTCTTTTCCCCGGTTTCCTTCCTTTCCACGAACTCTCTCTTTTCCCGCTTTTCTGTCGCTTGGCTCTTTTCCCTCTTTTCCCTCTTTCCCCTCGCCTGTCTCTTTTGTCTCTTTTCCCACACCTGCCTCTTTTCCCGGGTTTCCCTCTTTTCAATGAACTCTCTCTTTTCCCTCTTTTCTGTCGTTTGTCTCTTTCCCCTCTTATCCCTCTTTCCCCTCGCCTGTCTCTTCTCCATGGTTTCCATCTTTTCCACGAACTCTCTCTTTTCCCTCCTTTCCGTCACCTCTCTCTTTTCCATCTTTCCGTCTTTCCTCTCAACTCTCTCTTTTCCCACTTTCCCCTCAACTCTGTTTTCCCACTTTCCCCTCTCATGTCTCTTTTCCCTGTGTTCCTGCAACTCTCCCTTTTCCCTCTTCCCCTCACCTCTTTCTCTCACATCTTTTCCCACACCTGCCTCATTTCCCTGGTCTCCCTCTTTTCCCTCCTTTCCCTCCCTTGTCTCTTTTCCCTCTTTTCCCTCTATCCCCTCGCCTGTCTCTACCGTCTCATTTCCCTCAACTCTCTCTTTTCCCTCTCCCCCCTTCCCTATCTCTTCTCCCTGGTTTCCCTCCTTTCCACGAACTCTCTCTTTTCCCTCTTTTCTCTCGCTTGTCTCTTTTACCTCTTTCCCCCCTTTCCGTCACCTGTCTCTTTTCCCGGGTTTCCCTCTTTCCCACGAACTCTCTCTTTTCCCTCTTTTCTGTCGTGTCTTTCACCTCTTTTCCCTCTTTCCCCTCGCCTGTCTCTTCACCACGGTTTCCCTCTTTTCCACGAACTCTGTCTTTTCCCTCTTTTCTGCCGCATGTCTCTTTTCCCTGGTTTCCTTCCTTTCCACGAACTCTCTCTTTTCCCTCTTTTCCGTCGCTTGTCTCTTTCCCCTCTTTCCCCTCGTTCCCCTCTTTCCCCTCTTCTGTCGCTTCTCCCAGGTTTCCCTCCTTTCCACGAACTCTCTCTTTTCCCTCTGTTCCCTCCCTTGTCTCTTTTCCATCTTTCCCCTCTCTTTTCTCTTTCCCCTGGTTTCCCTCTTTTCCCTCAACTCTCTTTTCCCACTTTCCCCTCAACTCTGTGTTCCCAACTTCCCCCTCATGTCTCTTTTCCCTGTATTTCCTCAACTCTCTGTTTTCCCACTTTCCCCTTTTCCGTCTCTTCTCCCTGGTTTCCCTCTTTTACACGAACTCTCTCTTTCCCCTCCTTTCCGTCACCTGTCTCTTTTCCCGGGTTTCCGTCTTTTCCATGAACCCTCTCTTTTCCCTCCCTTGTCTCTTTTCCCTCTTTTCCCTGTATCCCCTCGCCTGTCTCTACCGTCTCATTTCCCTCAACTCTCTCTTTTCCCTCTTCCCCCCTTCCCTATCTCTTCTCCATGGTTTCCCTCGTTTCCCTGAACTCTCTCTTTTCCCTCCTTTCCCTCCCTTGTCTCTTTTCCATCTTTCCCCTGTCTTGTCTCTTTTCCCTGGTTTCCCTCTTTTCCCTCAACTCTCTGTTTTCCCACTTCCCCCTCTCATGTCTCTTTTCCCTGTATTCCCTCAACTCTCTCTTTTCCCTCTTTTCTCCCATGTCTCTTTCCCCTGGTTACCCTTTTTTCCCTCAACTCTCTCTTTTCCCTACTTTCCGCCACCTGTCTTTTTTCCCGGATTTCCCTCTTTTCCACGAACTGTGTCTTTTCCCTCTTTTCTGTCGCCTGTCTCTTTCACATCTTTTCCCTCTTTCCCCTCGCCTGTCTCTTCTCCCAGGTTTCTCACTTTTCCACGAACACTGTCTTTTCCCCCCTTTCCGTCACCTGTCTCTTTTCCCAGGTTTCCCTCTTTTCCACGAACTCTCTCTTTTCCCTCTCTTCTGTCGCGTCTTTCACCTCTTTTCCCTCTTTCCCCTCGCCTGTCTCTTTTCCCTGGTTTCCTTCCTTTCCACGAACTCTCTCTTTTCCCTCCTTTCCGTCACCTGTCTCTTTCCCCTGGTTTCCGTCTTTCCCCTCAACTCTGTCTTTTCCCACTTTCCCCTCAACTCTGTTTTCCCACTTCCCCCTCTCATGTCTCTTTTCCCTGTATTCCCTCAACTCTATCTTTTCCCTCTTTTCCCCTTTCCCATCTCTTCTCCCTGGTTTCCCTCTTTTCCATGAACTCTCTCTTTTCCCTCCTTTCCGTCACCTGTCTCTTTTCCCCGGGTTGCTTCCTTTCCACGAACTCTCCCTTTTCCCTCTTTTCTGTCGCTTGGCTCTTTTCCCTCTTTTCCCTCTTTCCCCTCGCCTGTCTCTTTTGTCTCTTTTCCCACACCTGCCTCTTTTCCCGGGTTTCCCTCTTTTCAATGAACTCTCTCTTTTCCCTCCTTTCCGTCACCTGTCTCTTTCCCCTGGTTTCCGTCTTTCCTCTCAACTCTCTCTTTTCCCACTTTCCCCTCAACTCTGTTTTCCCACTATCCCCTCTCATGTCTCTTTTCCCTGTATTCCTCCAACTCTCCCTTTTCCCTCTTCCCCTCACCTGTTTCTCTCACATCTTTTCCCACACCTGCCTCATTTCCCTGATCTCCCTCTTTTCCCTCCTTTCCCTCCCTTGTCTCTTTTCCCTCTTTTCCCTCTATCCCCTCGCCTGTCTCTACCGTCTCATTTCCCTCAACTCTCTCTTTTCCCTCTTCCCCCCTTCCATATCTCTTCTCCATGGTTTCCCTCTTTTCCCTGAATTCTCTCTTCTCCCTCCTTTCCCTCCCTTGTCTCTTTTCCATCTTTCCCCTGTCTACTCTCTTTTCCCTGGTTTCCCTGGTTTCCATCCTCTCTCTCTTTTCCCAATTTCCCCCTCATGTCTCTATTCCCTATATACCCTCAACGGTCTCTCTTCCCACTTTTCCCTCTCATGTCTCTTTTCCCTGTATTCCCTCAACTCTCTCTTTTCCCTCCTTTCTGTCGCCTGTCTCTTTTCCCTGGTTTCCTTCCTTTCCACGAACTCTCTCTTTTCCCTCTTTTCTCTCGCTTGTCTCTTTTACCTCTTTTCCCTCTTTCCCCTCACCTCTCTCTTCTCCCAGGTTTCTCTCTTTTCCAGGAACACTGTCTTTCCCCCACTTTCCGTCACCTGTCTCTTTTCCCTCTTTTCTGTCGCTTGGCTCTTTTCCCTCTTTCCCCTTTTGCCCCTCGCCTGTCTCTTCTCCCAGGTTTCCCTCGTTTCCACGAACTCTCTCTTTTCCCTCCTTTCCGTCACCTGTCTCTTTCCCCTGGTTTCCGTCTTTCCCCTCAACTCTGTCTTTTCCCACTTTCCCCTCAACTCTGTTTTCCCACTTCCCCCTCTCATGTCTCTTTTCCCTGTATTCCCTCAACTGTATCTTTTCCCTCTTTTCCCCTTTCCCATCTCTTCTCCCTGGTTTCCCTCTTTTCCATGAACGCTCTCTTTTCCCTCCTTTCCGTCACCTCTTTTCCCCGGTTTCCTTCCTTTCCACGAACTCTCCCTTTTCCCTCTTTTCTGTCGCTTGTCTCTTTCCCCTCTTTTCCCTCTTTCCCCTCGCCTGTCTCTTCTCCTAGATTTCCCTCTTTTCCACGAACTCTCTCTTTTCCCTCCTTTCCGTCACCTGTCTCTTTTCCATCTTTCCGTCTTTCCTCTCAACTCTCTCTTTTCCCACTTTCCCCTCAACTCTGTTTTCCCACTTTCCCCTCTCATGTCTCTTTTCCCTGTATTCCGGCAACTCTCCCTTTTCCCTCTTCCCCTCACCTGTTTCTCTCACATCTTTTCCCACACCTGCCTCATTTCCCTGGTCTCCCTCTTTTCCCTCCTTTCCCTCCCTTGTCTCTTTTCCCTCTTTTCCCTCTATCCCCTCGCCTGTCTCTACCGTCTCATTTCCCTCAACTCTCTCTTTTCCCTCTCCCCCTCTTCCCTATCTCTTCTCCAGGGTTTCCCTCTTTTCCCTGAACTCTCTCTTTTCCCTCCTTTCCCTCCCTTGTCTCTTTTCCATCTTTCCCCTGTCTTGTCTCTTTTCCCTGGTTTCCCTCTTTTCCAGAAACTCTCTGTTTTCCCACTTCCCCCTCTCATGTCTCTTTTCCCTGTATTCCCTCAACTCTCTCTTTTCCCTCTTTCCCCCTTTCCCGTTTCTTCTCCCTGGTTTCCCTCCTTTCCACGAACTCTCTCTTTTCCCTCTTTTCTCTCGCTTGTCTCTTTTACCTCTTTTCCCTCTTTCCCCTCACCTGTCTTTTCGCCCAGGTTTCCCTCTTTTCCACGAACTCTCACTTTTCCCTCTTTTCTGTCGCGTCTTTCACCTCTTTTCCCTCTTTCCCCTCGCCTGTCTCTTCTCCATGGATTCCCTCTTTTCCACGAACTCTCTCTTTTCCCTCTTTTCTGTCGCCTGTCTCTTTTCCCTGGTTTCCTTCCTTTCCACGAGCTCTCTCTTTCCTCTCTTTTCTCTCGCTTGTCTCTTTTCCCTCTTTTCCCTCTTTTCCCTCTTTCCCCTCACCTGTCTCTTCTCCCAGGTTTCCCTCTTTTCCACAAACTCTCTCTTTTCCCTCCTTTCTGTCGCCTGTCTCTTTTCCCTGGATACCGTCTTTTCCATGAACCGTCTCTTGTCCCTCCTTTCCCTCCCTTGTCTCTTTTCCATCTTTCCTGTCTTTTCTCTTTTCCCTGGTTTCCCTCTTTCCCCTCAACTCTCTCTTTTCCCACTTTCCCCCTCATGTCTATTTTTTCTGTATTCCCTCAACTCTCTCTTTTCCCTCTTTTCCCCTTTCCCGTCTCTTCTCCCTGCGTTCCCTCTTTTCCACGAACTCTCTCTTTCCCTCTTTTCTGTCACTTGTCTCTTTCCCCTCTTTTCCCTTTTTCCCCTCGCCTGTCTCTTCTCCCTGGTTTCCCTCCTTTCCACGAACACTGTCTTTCCCCCCCTTCCCGTCACCTGTCTCTTTTCCCGGGCTTCCCTCTTTTCCACGAACTCTCTCTTTTCCCTCTTTTTTGTCGCGTCTTTCACCTCTTTCTCCTCTTTCCCCTCTTCTGTCTCTTCTCCCAGGTTTCCCTCTTTTCCACGAACTCTCTCTTTTCCCTCCTTTCCGTCACCTGTCTCTTTCCCCTGGTTTCCGTCTTTCCCCTCAACTCTGTCTTTTCCCACTTTCCCCTCAACTCTGTTTTCCCACTTCCCCCTCTCATGTCTCTTTTCCCTGTATTCCCTCAACTCTATCTTTTCCCTCTTTTCCCCTTTCCCATCTCTTCCCCCTGGTTTCCCTCTTTTCCATGAACTCTCTCTTTTCCCTCCTTTCTGTCACCTGTCTCTTTTCCCCGGGTTCCTTCCTTTCCATGAACTCTCCCTTTTCCCTCTTTTCTGTCGCTTGGCTCTATTCCCTCTTTTCCCTCTTTCCCCTCGCCTGTCTCTTTTGTCTCTTTTCCCACACCTGCCTCTTTTCCCGGGTTTCCCTATTTTCCATGAACTCTCTCTTTTCCCTCTTTTCTGTCGCTTGTCTCTTTCCCCTCTTTTCCCTCTTTCCCCTCGCCTGTCTCTTCTCCCTGGTTTCCCTCTTTTCCACGAACTCTCTCTTTTCCCTCCTTTCCATCACCTGTCTCTTTTCCATCTTTCCGTCTTTCCTCTCAACTCTCTCTTTTCCCACTTTCCCCTCAACTCTGTTTTCCCACTTTCCCCTCTCATGTCTCTTTTCCCTGTATTCCGGCAACTCTCCCTTTTCCCTCTTCCCCTCACCTGTTTCTCTCACATCTTTTCCCACAGCTGCCTCATTTCCCTGGTCTCCCTCTTTTCCCTCCTTTCCCTCCCTTGTCTCTTTTCCCTCTTTTCCCTCTATCCCCTCGCCTGTCTCTACCGTGTCATTTCCCTCAACTCTCTCTTTTCCCTCTCCCCCCCTTCCCTATCTCTTCTCCAGGGTTTCCCTCTTTTCCCTGAACTCTCTCTTTTCCCTCCTTTCCCTCCCTTGTCTCTTTTCCATCTTTCCCCTGTCTTGTCTCTTTTCCCTGGTTTCCCTCTTTTCCCTCAACTCTCTGTTTTCCCACTTCCCCCTCTCATGTCTCTTTTCCCTGTATTCCCTCAACTCTCTCTTTTCCCTCTTTCCCCCTTTCCCGTTTCTTCTCCCTGGTTTCCCTCCTTTCCACGAACTCTCTCTTTTCCCTCTTTTCTCTCGCTTGTCTCTTTTACCTCTTTTCCCTCTTTCCCCTCACCTGTCTTTTCTCCCAGGTTTCCCTCTTTTCCACGAACTCTCACTTTTCCCTCTTTTCTGTCGCGTCTTTCACCTCTTTTCCCTCTTTCCCCTCGCCTGTCTCTTCTCCATGGATTCCCTCTTTTCCACGAACTCTCTCTTTTCCCTCTTTTCTGTCGCCTGTCTCTTTTCCCTGGTTTCCTTCCTTTCCACGAGCTCTCTCTTTCCTCTCTTTTCTCTCGCTTGTCTCTTTTCCCTCTTTTCCCTCTTTTCCCTCTTTCCCCTCACCTGTCTCTTCTCCCAGGTTTCCCTCTTTTCCACAAACTCTCTCTTTTCCCTCCTTTCTGTCGCCTGTCTCTTTTCCCTGGATACCGTCTTTTCCATGAACCGTCTCTTGTCCCTCCTTTCCCTCCCTTGTCTCTTTTCCATCTTTCCTGTCTTTTCTCTTTTCCCTGGTTTCCCTCTTTCCCCTCAACTCTCTCTTTTCCCACTTCCCCCTCATGTCTCTATTCCCTATATACCCTCAACGCTCTCTATTCCCACTTTTCCCTCTCATGTCTATTTTTTCTGTATTCCCTCAACTCTCTCTTTTCCCTCTTTTCCCCTTTCCCGTCTCTTCTCCCTGCGTTCCCTCTTTTCCACGAACTCTCTCTTTCCCTCTTTTCTGTCACTTGTCTCTTTCCCCTCTTTTCCTTTTTTCCCCTCGCCTGTCTCTTCTCCCTGGTTTCCCTCCTTTCCACGAACACTGTCTTTCCCCCCCTTTCCGTCACCTGTCTCTTTTCCCGGGCTTCCCTCTTTTCCACGAACTCTCTCTTTTCCCTCTTTTTTGTTGCGTCTTTCACCTCTTTTCCCTCTTTCCCCTCGCCTGTCTCTTCTCCATGCTTTCCCTCTTTTCCACGAACTCTCTCTTTTCCCTCTTTTCTGTCGCTTGTCTCTTTCCCCTCTTTCTCCTCTTTCCCCTCTTCTGTCTCTTCTCCCAGGTTTCCCTCTTTTCCACGAACTCTCTCTTTTCCCTCCTTTCCGTCACCTGTCTCTTTCCCCTGGTTTCCGTCTTTCCCCTCAACTCTATCTTTTCCCACTTTCCCCTCAACTCTGTTTTCCCACTTCCCCCTCTCATGTCTCTTTTCCCTGTATTCCCTCAACTCTATCTTTTCCCTCTTTTCCCCTTTCCCATCTCTTCTCCCTGGTTTCCCTCTTTTCCATGAACTCTCTCTTTTCCCTCCTTTCTGTCAGCTGCCTCTTTTCCCGGGTTTCCCTCTTTTCCATGAACTCTCTCTTTTCCCTCTTTTCTGTCGCTTGTCTCTTTCCCCTCTTTTCCCTCTTTCCCCTCGCCTGTCTCTTCTCCATGGTTTCCCTCTTTTCCACGAACTCTCGCTTTTCCCTCCTTTCCGTCACCTGTCTCTTTTCCATCTTTCCGTCTTTCCTCTCAACTCTCTCTTTTCCCACTTTCCCCTCAACTCTGTTTTCCCACTTTCCCCTCTCATGTCTCTTTTCCCTGTTTTCCCTCAACTGTCTCTTTTCCCACTTTCCCCCTTTCCCGTTTCTTCTCCCTGGTTTCCCCCCTTTCCACGAACTCTCTCTTTTCCCTCTTTTCTCTCGCTTGTCTCTTTTACCTCTTTTCCCTCTTTCCCCTCACCTGTCTCTTCTCCCAGGTTTCCCTCTTTTCCACGAACACTGCCTTTCCCCCCCTTGCCGTCACCTGTCTCTTTTCCCGGGTTTCCCTCTTTTCCACGAACTCTGTCTTTTCCCTCTTTTCTGTCGCTTGTCTCTTCCCCCTCTTTCCCCTCGTTCCCCTCTTTCCCTTCTTCTGTCTCTTCTCCCAGGTTTCCCTCCTTTCCACGAACTCTCTCTTTTCCCTCTGTTCCCTCCCTTGTCTCTTTTCCATCTTTCCCCTGTCTTTTCTCTTTTCCCTGGTTTCCCTCGTTTCCCTCATCTCTCTCTTTTCCCACTTTCCCCCTCATGTCTCGATTCCCTATATACCCTCATCGCTCTCTTTTCCCACTTTTCCCTCTCATGTCTCTTTTCCCTGTATTCCCTCAACTCCATCTTTTCCCTCTTTTCCCCTTTCCCGTCTCCTCTCCCTGGTTTCCCCCTTTTCCACGAACTCTCTCTTTTCCCTCCTTTCCGTCACCTGTCTCTTTTACCTGGTTTCCTTCCTTTCCACGAACTCTCCCTTTTCCCTCTTTTCTGTCGCTTGGCTCTTTTACCTCTTTTCCCTCTTTCCCCTCGCCTGTCTCTTTTGTCTCTTTTCCCACACCTGCCTCTTTTCCCGGGTTTCCCTCTTTTCAATGAACTCTCTCTTTTCCCTCTTTTCTGTCGCTTGTCTCTTTCCCCTCTTTTCCCTCTTTCCCCTCTTCTGTCTCTTCTCCCAGGTTTCCCTCCTTTCCACGAACTCTCTCTTTTCCCTCTGTTCCCTCCCTTGTCTCTTTTCCATCTTTCCCCTGTCTTTTCTCGTTTCCCTGGTTTCCCTCGTTTCCCTCATCTCTCTCTTTTCCCACTTTCCCCCTCATGTCTCGATTCCATATATACCCTCAACGCTCTCTTTTCCCACTTTTCCCTCTCATGTCTCTTTTCCCTGTTTTCCCTCAACTCCATCTTTTCCCTCTTTTCCCCTTTCCCGTCTCCTCTCCCTGTTTCCCCTCTTTTCCCTCTTTCCCCTCGCCTGTCTCTTTTGTCTCTTTTCCCAAACCTGCCTCTTTTCCCGGGTTTCCCTCTTTTCAATGAACTCTCTCTTTTCCCTCCTTTCTGTCACCTGTCTCTTTTCCCCGGTTTCCTTCCTTTCCACGAACTCTCTCTTTTCCCGCTTTTCTGTCGTTTGTCTCTTTTCCCTCTTTTCCCTCTTTCCCCTCGCCTGTCTCTTTTGTCTCTTTTCCCACACCTGCCTCTTTTCCCGGGTTTCCCTCTTTTCAACGAACTCTCTCTTTTCCCTCTTTTCTGTCGCTTGTCTCTTCCCCCTCTTTTCCCTCTTTCCCCTCGCCTGTCTCTTCTCCCTGGTTTCCCTCTTTTCCACGAACTCTCTCTTTTCCCTCCTTTCCGTCACCTGTCTCTTTTCCATCTTTCCGTCTTTCCTCTCAACTCTCTCTTTTCCCACTTTCCCCTCAACTCCGTTTTCCCACTTTCCCCTCTCATGTCTCTTTTCCCTGTATTCCGGCAACTCTCCCTTTTCCCTCTTCCCCTCACCTGTTTCTCTCACATCTTTTCCCACACCTGCCTCATTTCCCTGGTCTCCCTCTTTTCCCTCCTTTCCCTCCCTTGTCTCTTTTCACTCTTTTCCCTCTATCCCCTCGCCTGTCTCTACCGTCTCATTTCCCTCAACTCTCTCTTTTCCCTCTCCCCCCCTTCCCTATCTCTTCTCCAGGGTTTCCCTCTTTTCCCTGAACTCTCTCTTTTCCCTCCTTTCCCTCCCTTGTCTCTTTTCCATCTTTCCCCTGTCTTGTCTCTTTTCCCTCGTTTCCCTGTATTCCCTCAACTCTCTCTTTTCCCTCTTTCCCCCTTTCCCGTTTCTTCTCCCTGGTTTCCCTCCTTTCCACGAACTCTCTCTTTTCCCTCTTTTCTCTCGCTTGTTTCTTTTACCTCTTTTCCCTCTTTCCCCTCACCTGTCTCTTCTCCCAGGTTTCCCTCTTTTCCACGAACTCTGTCTTTTCCCCCCTTTCCGTCACCTGTCTCTTTTCCCGGGTTTCCCTCTTTTCCACGAACTCTCACTTTTCCCTCTTTTCTGTCGCGTCTTTCACCTCTTTCCCCTCTTTCCCCTCGCCTGTCTCTTCTCCATGGATTCCCTCTTTTCCACGAACTCTCTCTTTTCCCTCTTTTCTGTCGCTTGTCTCTTTCCCCTCTTTCTCGTCTTTCCCCTCTTCTGTCTCTTCTCCCAGGTTTCCCTCTTTTCCACGAACTCTCTCTTTTCCCTCCTTTCCGTCACCTGTCTCTTTCCCCTGGTTTCTGTCTTTCCCCTCAACTCTCTCTTTTCCCACTTTCCCCTCAACTCTGTTTTCCCACTTCCCCCTCTCATGTCTCTTTTCCCTGTATTCCCTCAACTCTATCTTTTCCCTCTTTTCCCCTTTCCCATCTCTTCTCCCTGGTTTCCCTCTTTTCCATGAACTCTCTCTTTTCCCTCCTTTCTGTCACCTGTCTCTTTTCCCCGGGTTCCTTCCTTTCCACGAAATCTCCCTTTTCCCTCTTTTCTGTCGCTTGGCTCTTTTCCCTCTTATCCCTCTTTCCCCTCGCCTGTCTCTTCTCCATGGTTTCCCTCTTTTCCACGAACTCTCTCTTTTCCCTCTTTTCTATCGCCTGTGTCTTTTCCCTGGTTTCCTTCCTTTCCACGAACTCTCTCTTTCCCCTCTTTTGTCTCGCTTGTCTCTTTTCCCTCTTTTCTCTCTTTCCCCTCTTTCCCCTCACCTGTCTCTTCTCCCAGGTTTCCCTCTTTTCCAGAAACTCTCTCTTTTCCCTCTTTTCTCTCATGTCCCTTTCCCCTCATGTCTCTTTCCCCTGGTTACCCTATTTTCCCTCAACTCTCTCTTTTTCCCCCCTTTCCACCACCTGTCTTTTTTTCCCGGATTTCCTTCTTTTCCACGAACTCTGTCTTTTCCCTCTTTTCTGTCGCCTGTCTCTTTCACCTCTTTTCTCTCTTTCCCCTCGCCTGTCTCTTCTCCCAGGTTTCCCTCTTTTCCACGAACTCTCTCTTTTCCCTCCTTTCCGTCACCTGTCTCTTTCCCCTGGTTTCCGTCTTTCCCCTCAACTCTGTCTTTTCCCACTTTCCCCTCAACTCTGTTTTCCCACTTCCCCCTCTCATGTCTCTTTTCCCTGTATTCCCTCAACTCTATCTTTTCCCTCTTTTCCCCTTTCCCATCTCTTCTCCCTGGTTTCCCTCTTTTCCATGAACTCTCTCTTTCCCCTCCTTTCTGTCACCTGTCTCTTTTCCCCGGTTTCCTTCCTTTCCACGAACTCTCTCTTTTCCCTCTTTTCTGTCGCTTGGCTCTTTTCCCTCTTTTCCCTCTTTCCCCTCGCCTGTCTCTTTTGTCTCTTTTCCCACACCTGCCTCTTTTCCCGGGTTTCCCTCTTTTCCATGAACTCTCTCTTTTCCCCCCTTTCCGTCACCTGTCTCTTTTCCATCTTGCCGTCTTTCCTCTCAACTCTCTCTTTTCCCACTTTCCCCTCAACTCTGTTTTCCCACTTTCCCCTCTCATGTCTCTTTTCCCTGTATTCCTCCAACTCTCCCTTTTCCCTCTTCCCCTCACCTGTTTCTCTCACATCTTTTCCCACACCTGCCTCATTTCCCTGGTCTCCCTCTTTTCCCTCCTTTCCCTCCCTTGTCTCTTTTCCCTCTTTTCCCTCTATCCCCTCGCCTGTCTCTACCGTCTCATTTCCCTCAACTCTCTCTTTTCCCTCTTCCCCCCTTCCCTATCTCTTCTGCATGGTTTCCCTCTTTTCCCTGAACTCTCTCTTTTCCCTCCTTTCCCTCCCTTGTCTCTTTTCCATCATTCCCCTTTCTTGTCTCTTTTCCCTGGTTTCCCTCTTTTCCCTCAACTCTCTCTTTTCCCTCCTTTCCCTCGCTTGTCTCTTTTACCTTTTTTCCCTATTTCCCCTCAACTCTTTCTTTTCCCTCTTTCCCCTTTTCCTCTCTCTTCTCCATGGTTTCCCTCTTTTCCCTCAACTCTCTCTTTTCCCTCCTTTCCCTCGCTTGTCTCTTTTACCTTTTTTCCCTATTTTCCCTCAACTCTTTCTTTTCCCTCTTTCCCCTTTTCCTCTCTCTTCTCCATGGTTTCCCTCTTTTCCCTCAACTCTCTCTTTTCCCTCCTTTCCCTCGCTTGTCTCCTTTCCCTCTTTTCCCCTCTCATGTCTTTTCCCCCTGGTTTCCCTCTTTTCCCCTGAACTCTCTCTTTCCCCTCTTTTCACTCGCTTGTCTCTTTCCCCTGCATTCCCTCAACTCTCTCTTTTCCCTCTTTCCCCTCGCTTGTCTCTTTTACTTATTTTCCCTCAACCATCTCTTTTCCCACATTCCCCTCGGCTGTCTGTTTTCTCTATTTTTCCATTCTCTCTCTTTTACCTGGTTGCCCTATTTTCCATGAACTCTCTCTTTTCCCTCTTTCCCCTTTTCCTGTCTCTTCTCCATGGTTTCCCTCTTTTCCCTGAACTCTCTCTTTTCACTCTCCCCCCTCGCCTGTCTCTTTTACTTCTTTTCCCTCAACTCTGTTTTCCCTCTTTGCCGTTGCATGTGTCTTTTCTCTGTTTTCCCCGAACTCTCTCTTTTCCCTCCTTCCCCTAGCTTGCCTCTTTTACCTCTTTTCCCCCCTCCTGTCTCTTTTCCCTGGTTTCCCTCTTTTCCCTGGTTTCCCTCTTTTCAATCTTCCCCCCTCATGTCTCTTTTCCCTGGTTTCCCTCTTTTCCCTGAACGCTCTATTTTCCCTCTTTCCCCTCGCCTGTCTCTTTTACTTATTTTCCCTCAACTCTCTCTTTTCCCTCCTTTCCCTCGCTAGTCCCTTTTCCCTCTTTTCACTCACTTGTCTCTTTTCCCTGTATTCCCTCCACTCTCTCTTTTCCCCTTTCCCGTCTCTTCTCCCTGGTTTCCCTCTTTTCCTTTAACGGTCTCTTCCCTCTTTCCCCTCGCCTGTCTCTCTCTCACCTCTTTTCCCACACCTGCCTATTTTCCCTGGTTTCCTTCTTTTCCACAAACTCTCTCTTTTCCCTCTTTACCCTCGCCTGTCTGTCTCACCTCTTTTCCCTCAACTCTCTCTTCCCTCTTTGCTGACACCTGTGTCTTTTCCCTGTTTTCCATCAACTCTCTCTTTTCCCTCCTTTCCCTCGCTTGTCTCTTTTACCTTTTTTCCCTATTTTCCCTCAACTCTCTCTTTTCCCTCTCCCCCCCTTCCCTATCTCTTCTCCAGGCTTTCCCTCTTTTCCCTGAACTCTCTCTTTTCCCTCCTTTCCCTCCCTTGTCTCTTTTCCATCTTTCCCCTGTCTTGTCTCTTTTCCCTCGTTTCCCTGTATTCCCTCAACTCTCTCTTTTCCCTCTTTCCCCCTTTCCCGTTTCTTCTCCCTGGTTTCCCTCCTTTCCACGAACTCTCTCTTTTCCCTCTTTTCTCTCGCTTGTTTCTTTTACCTCTTTTCCCTCTTTCCCCTCACCTGTCTCTTCTCCCAGGTTTCCCTCTTTTCCACGAACTCTGTCTTTTCCCCCCTTTCCGTCACCTGTCTCTTTTCCCGGGTTTCCCTCTTTTCCACGAACTCTCACTTTTCCCTCTTTTCTGTCGCGTCTTTCACCTCTTTCCCCTCTTTCCCCTCGCCTGTCTCTTCTCCCAGGTTTCCCTCTTTTCCACGAACTCTCTCTTTTCCCTCTTTTCTGTCGCTTGTCTCTTTCCCCTCTTTCTCGTCTTTCCCCTCTTCTGTCTCTTCTCCCAGGTTTCCCTCTTTTCCACGAACTCTCTCTTTTCCCTCCTTTCCGTCACCTGTCTCTTTCCCCTGGTTTCCGTCTTTCCCCTCAACTCTCTCTTTTCCCACTTTCCCCTCAACTCTGTTTTCCCACTTCCCCCTCTCATGTCTCTTTTCCCTGTATTCCCTCAACTCTATCTTTTCCCTCTTTTCCCCTTTCCCATCTCTTCTCCCTGGTTTCCCTCTTTTCCATGAACTCTCTCTTTTCCCTCCTTTCTGTCACCTGTCTCTTTTCCCCGGGTTCCTTCCTTTCCACGAACTCTCCCTTTTCCCTCTTTTCTGTCGCTTGGCTCTTTTCCCTCTTATCCCTCTTTCCCCTCGCCTGTCTCTTCTCCATGGTTTCCCTCTTTTCCACGAACTCTCTCTTTTCCCCCCTTTCCGTCACCTGTCTCTTTTCCATCTTTCCATCTTTCCTCTCAACTCTCTCTTTTCCCACTTTCCCCTCAACTCTGTTTTCCCACTTTCCCCTCTCATGTCTCTTTTCCCTGTATTCCTCCAACTCTCCCTTTTCCCTCTTCCCCTCACCTGTTTCTCTCACATCTTTTCCCACAGCTGCCTCATTTCCCTGGTCTCCCTCTTTTCTCTCCTTTCCCTCCCTTGTCTCTTTTCCCTCTTTTCCCTCTATCCCCTCGCCTGTCTCTACCGTCTCATTTCCCTCAACTCTCTCTTTTCCCTCTTCCCCCCTTCCCTATCTCTTCTCCAGGGTTTCCCTCTTTTCCCTCAACTCTCTCTTCTCCCTCCTTTCCCTCCCTTGTCTCTTTTCCATCTTTCCCGTCTTGTCTCTTTTCCCTGGTTTCCCTCTTTTCCCTCAACTCTCTGTTTTCCCACTTCCCCCTCTCATGTCTCTTTTCCCTGTATTCCCTCAACTCTCTCTTTTCCCTCTTTCCCCCTTTTCTGTTTCTTCTCCCTGGTTTCCCTCCTTTCCACGAACACTCTCTTTTCCCTCTTTTCTCTCGCTTGTCTCTTTTACCTCTTTTCCCTCTTTCCCCTCACCTGTCTCTTCTCCCAGGTTTCCCTCTTTTCCACGAACTCTGTCTTTTCCCCCCTTTCCATCACCTGTCTCTTCTCCCAGGTTTCCCTCTTTTCCACGAACTCTCTCTTTTCCCTCTTTACTGTCGCGTCTTTCACCTCTTTTCCCTCTTTCCCCTCGCCTGTCTCTTCTCCATGGTTTCCCTCTTTTCCACGAACTCTCTCTTTTCCCTCTTTTCTATCGCCTGTGTCTTTTCCCTGGTTTCCTTCCTTTCCACGAACTCTCTCTTTCCCCTCTTTTGTCTCGCTTGTCTCTTTTCCCTCTTTTCTCTCTTTCCCCTCTTTCCCCTCACCTGTCTCTTCTCCCAGGTTTCCCTCTTTTCCAGAAACTCTCTCTTTTCCCTCTTTTCTCTCATGTCCCTTTCCCCTCATGTCTCTTTCCCCTGGTTACCCTATTTTCCCTCAACTCTCTCTTTTTCCCCCCTTTCCACCACCTGTCTTTTTTTCCCGGATTTCCTTCTTTTCCACGAACTCTGTCTTTTCCCTCTTTTCTGTCGCCTGTCTCTTTCACCTCTTTTCTCTCTTTCCCCTCGCCTGTCTCTTCTCCCAGGTTTCCCTCTTTTCCACGAACTCTCTCTTTTCCCTCCTTTCCGTCACCTGTCTCTTTCCCCTGGTTTCCGTCTTTCCCCTCAACTCTGTCTTTTCCCACTTTCCCCTCAACTCTGTTTTCCCACTTCCCCCTCTCATGTCTCTTTTCCCTGTATTCCCTCAACTCTATCTTTTCCCTCTTTTCCCCTTTCCCATCTCTTCTCCCTGGTTTCCCTCTTTTCCATGAACTCTCTCTTTCCCCTCCTTTCTGTCACCTGTCTCTTTTCCCCGGTTTCCTTCCTTTCCACGAACTCTCTCTTTTCCCGCTTTTCTGTCGCTTGGCTCTTTTCCCTCTTTTCCCTCTTTCCCCTCGCCTGTCTCTTTTGTCTCTTTTCCCACACCTGCCTCTTTTCCCGGGTTTCCCTCTTTTCCATGACCTCTCTCTTTTCCCTCTTTTCTGTCGCTTGTCTCTTTCCCCTCTTTTCCCTCTTTCCCCTCGCCTGTCTCTTCTCCATGGTTTCCCTCTTTTCCATGAACTCTCTCATTTCCCCCCTTTCCGTCACCTGTCTCTTTCCCCTGGTTTCCCTCTTTCCTCTCAACTCTCTCTTTTCCCACTTTCCCCTCAACTCTGTTTTCCCACTTTCCCCTCTCATGTCTCTTTTCCCTGTATTCCTCCAACTCTCCCTTTTCCCTCTTCCCCTCACCTGTTTCTCTCACATCTTTTCCCACACCTGCCTCATTTCCCTGGTCTCCCTCTTTTCCCTCCTTTCCCTCCCTTGTCTCTTTTCCCTCTTTTCCCTCTATCCCCTCGCCTGTCTCTACCGTCTCATTTCCGTCAACTCTCTCTTTTCCCTCTTCCCCCCTTCCCTATCTCTTCTGCATGGTTTCCCTCTTTTCCCTGAACTCTTTCTTTTCCCTCCTTTCCCTCCCTTGTCTCTTTTCCATCTTTCCCCTGTCTTGTCTCTTTTCCCTGGTTTCCCTCTTTTCCCTCTTTCCCCTCGCCTGTCTCTTTTGTCTCTTTTCCCACACCTGCCTCTTTTCCCGGGTTTCCCTCTTTTCCATGAACTCTCTCTTTTCCCTCTTTTCTGTCGCTTGTCTCTTTCCCCTCTTTTCCCTCTTTCCCCTCTTCTGTCTCTTCTCCCAGGTTTCCCTCCTTTCCACGAACTCTCTCTTTTCCCTCTGTTCCCTCCCTTGTCTCTTTTCCATCTTTCCCATGTCTTTTCTCGTTTCCCTGGTTTCCCTCGTTTCCCTCATCTCTCTCTTTTCCCACTTTCCCCCTCATGTCTCTATTCCCTATATACCCTCAACGCTCTCTTTTCCCACTTTTCCCTCTCATGTCTCTTTTCCCTGTTTTCCCTCAACTCCATCTTTTCCCTCTTTTCCCCTTTCCCGTCTCCTCTCCCTGCTTTCCCTCTTTTCCACGAACTCTCTCTTTTCCCTCCTATCCGTCACCTGTCTCTTTTACCTGGTTTCCTTCCTTTCCACGAACTCTCTCTTTTCCCTCTTGTCTGTCGCTTGTCTCTTTTCCCTCTTTTCCCTCTTTCCCCTCGCCTGTCTCTTTTGTCTCTTTTCCCACACCTGCCTCTTTTCCCGGGTTTCCCTCTTTTCAATGAACTCTCCCTTTTCCCTCTTTTCTGTCGCTTGGCTCTTTTCCCTCTTTTCCCTATTTCCCCACGCCTGTCTCTTTTGTCTCTTTTCCCAAACCTGCCTCTTTTCCCGGGTTTCCCTCTTTTCAATGAACTCTCTCTTTTCCCTCCTTTCTGTCACCTGTCTCTTTTCCCCGGTTTCCTTCCTTTCCACGAACTCTCTCTTTTCCCGCTTTTCTGTCGCTTGGCTCTTTTCCCTCTTTTCCCTCTTTCCCCTCGCCTGTCTCTTTTGTCTCTTTTCCCACACCTGCCTCTTTTCCCGGGTTTCCCTCTTTTCAATGAACTCTCTCTTTTCCCTCTTTTCTGTCGCTTGTCTCTTTCCCCTCTTTTCCCTCTTTCCCCTCGCCTGTCTCTTCTCCCTGGTTTCCCTCTTTTCCACGAACTCTCTCTTTTCCCTCCTTTCCGTCACCTGTCTCTTTTCCATCTTTCCGTCTTTCCTCTCAACTCTCTCTTTTCCCACTTTCCCCTCTCATGTCTCTTTTCCCTGTATTCCGGCAACTCTCCCTTTTCCCTCTTCCCCTCACCTGTTTCTCTCACATCTTTTCCCACACCTGCCTCATTTCCCTGGTCTCCCTCTTTTCCCTCCTTTCCCTCCCTTGTCTCTTTTCCCTCTTTTCCCTCTATCCCCTCGCCTGTCTCTACCGTCTCATTTCCCTCAACTCTCTCTTTTCCCTCTCCCCCCCCCCCTATCTCTTCTCCAGGGTTTCCCTCTTTTCCCTGAACTCTCTCTTTTCCCTCCTTTCCCTCCCTTGTCTCTTTTCCATCTTTCCCCTGTCTTGTCTCTTTTCCCTCGTTTCCCTGTATTCCCTCAACTCTCTCTTTTCCCCCCTTTCCACCACCTGTCTTTTTTTCCCGGATTTCCCTCTTTTCCACGAACTCTGTCTTTTCCCTCTTTTCTGTCGCCTGTCTCTTTCACCTCTTTTCTCTCTTTCCCCTCGCCTGTCTCTTCTCCCAGGTTTCCCTCTTTTCCACGAACTCTCTCTTTTCCCTCCTTTCCGTCACCTGTCTCTTTCCCCTGGTTTCCGTCTTTCCCCTCAACTCTGTCTTTTCCCACTTTCCCCTCAACTCTGTTTTCCCACTTCCCCCTCTCATGTCTCTTTTCCCTGTATTCCCTCAACTCTATCGTTTCCCTCTTTTCCCCTTTCCCATCTCTTCTCCCTGGTTTCCCTCTTTTCCATGAACTCTCTCTTTCCCCTCCTTTCTGTCACCTGTCTCTTTTCCCCGGTTTCCTTCCTTTCCACGAACTCTCTCTTTTCCCTCTTTTCTGTCGCTTGGCTCTTTTCCCTCTTTTCCCTCTTTCCCCTCGCCTGTCTCTTTTGTCTCTTTTCCCACACCTGCCTCTTTTCCCGGGTTTCCCTCTTTTCCATGACCTCTCTCTTTTCCCTCTTTTCTGTCGCTTGTCTCTTTCCCCTCTTTTCCCTCTTTCCCCTCGCCTGTCTCTTCTCCATGGTTTCCCTCTTTTCCATGAACTCTCTCATTTCCCCCCTTTCTGTCACCTGTCTCTTTCCCCTGGTTTCCCTCTTTCCTCTCAACTCTCTCTTTTCCCACTTTCCCCTCAACTCTGTTTTCCCACTTTCCCCTCTCATGTCTCTTTTCCCTGTATTCCTCCAACTCTCCCTTTTCCCTCTTCCCCTCACCTGTTTCTCTCACATCTTTTCCCACACCTGCCTCATTTCCCTGGTCTCCCTCTTTTCCCTCCTTTCCCTCCCTTGTCTCTTTTCCCTCTTTTCCCTCTATCCCCTCGCCTGTCTCTACCGTCTCATTTCCGTCAACTCTCTCTTTTCCCTCTTCCCCCCTTCCCTATCTCTTCTGCATGGTTTCCCTCTTTTCCCTGAACTCTTTCTTTTCCCTCCTTTCCCTCCCTTGTCTCTTTTCCATCTTTCCCCTGTCTTGTCTCTTTTCCCTGGTTTCCCTCTTTTCCCTCTTTCCCCTCGCCTGTCTCTTTTGTCTCTTTTCCCACACCTGCCTCTTTTCCCGGGTTTCCCTCTTTTCCATGAACTCTCTCTTTTCCCTCTTTTCTGTCGCTTGTCTCTTTCCCCTCTTTTCCCTCTTTCCCCTCTTCTGTCTCTTCTCCCAGGTTTCCCTCCTTTCCACGAACTCTCTCTTTTCCCTCTGTTCCCTCCCTTGTCTCTTTTCCATCTTTCCCATGTCTTTTCTCGTTTCCCTGGTTTCCCTCGTTTCCCTCATCTCTCTCTTTTCCCACTTTCCCCCTCATGTCTCTATTCCCTATATACCCTCAACGCTCTCTTTTCCCACTTTTCCCTCTCATGTCTCTTTTCCCTGTTTTCCCTCAACTCCATCTTTTCCCTCTTTTCCCCTTTCCCGTCTCCTCTCCCTGCTTTCCCTCTTTTCCACGAACTCTCTCTTTTCCCTCCTATCCGTCACCTGTCTCTTTTACCTGGTTTCCTTCCTTTCCACGAACTCTCTCTTTTCCCTCTTGTCTGTCGCTTGTCTCTTTCCCCTCTTTTCCCTCTTTCCCCTCGCCTGTCTCTTTTGTCTCTTTTCCCACACCTGCCTCTTTTCCCGGGTTTCCCTCTTTTCAATGAACTCTCCCTTTTCCCGCTTTTCTGTCGCTTGGCTCTTTTCCCTCTTTTCCCTCTTTCCCCTCGCCTGTCTCTTTTGTCTCTTTTCCCACACCTGCCTCTTTTCCCGGGTTTCCCTCTTTTCAATGAACTCTCTCTTTTCCCTCTTTTCTGTCGCTTGTCTCTTTCCCCTCTTTTCCCTCTTTCCCCTCGCCTGTCTCTTCTCCCTGGTTTCCCTCTTTTCCACGAACTCTCTCTTTTCCCTCCTTTCCGTCACCTGTCTCTTTTCCATCTTTCCGTCTTTCCTCTCAACTCTCTCTTTTCCCACTTTCCCCTCTCATGTCTCTTTTCCCTGTATTCCGGCAACTCTCCCTTTTCCCTCTTCCCCTCACCTGTTTCTCTCACATCTTTTCCCACACCTGCCTCATTTCCCTGGTCTCCCTCTTTTCCCTCCTTTCCCTCCCTTGTCTCTTTTCCCTCTTTTCCCTCTATCCCCTCGCCTGTCTCTACCGTCTCATTTCCCTCAACTCTCTCTTTTCCCTCTCCCCCCCCCCCCCATCTCTTCTCCAGGGTTTCCCTCTTTTCCCTGAACTCTCTCTTTTCCCTCCTTTCCCTCCCTTGTCTCTTTTCCATCTTTCCCCTGTCTTGTCTCTTTTCCCTCGTTTCCCTGTATTCCCTCAACTCTCTCTTTTCCCTCTTTCCCCCTTTCCCGTTTCTTCTCCCTGGTTTCCCTCCTTTCCACGAACTCTCTCTTCTCCCTCTTTTCTCTCTCTTGTCTCTTTTACCTCTTTTCCCTCTTTCCCCTCACCTGTCTCTTCTCCCAGGTTTCCCTCTTTTCCACGAACTCTGTCTTTTCCCCCCTTTCCGTCACCTGTCTCTTTTCCCGGGTTTCCCTCTTTTCCACGAACTCTCACTTTTCCCTCTTTTCTGTCGCGTCTTTCACCTCTTTTCCCTCTTTCCCCTCGCCTGTCTCTTCTCCATGGATTCCCTCTTTTCCACGAACTCTCTCTCTTTCCCTCTTTTCTGTCGCTTGTCTCTTTCCCCTCTTTCTCCTCTTTCCCCTCTTCTGTCTCTTCTCCCAGGTTTCCCTCTTTTCCACGAACTCTCTCTTTTCCCTCCTTTCCGTCACCTATCTCTTTCCCCTGGTTTCCGTCTTTCCCCTCAACTCTCTCTTTTCCCACTTTCCCCTCAACTCTGTTTTCCCACTTCCCCCTCTCATGTCTCTTTTCCCTGTATTCCCTCAACTCTATCTTTTCCCTCTTTTCCCCTTTCCCATCTCTTCTCCCTGGTTTCCCTCTTTTCCATGAACTCTCTCTTTTCCCTCCTTTCTGTCACCTGTCTCTTTTCCCCGGGTTCCTTCCTTTCCACGAACTCTCCCTTTTCCCTCTTTTCTGTCGCTTGGCTCTTTTCCCTCTTTTCCCTCTTTCCCCTCGCCTGTCTCTTTTGTCTCTTTTCCCACACCTGCCTCTTTTCCCGGGTTTCCCTCTTTTCCATGAACTCTCTCTTTTCCCTCTTTTCTGTCGCTTGTCTCTTTCCCCTCTTTGCCCTCTTTCCCCTCGCCTGTCTCTTCTCCATGGTTTCCCTCTTTTCCACGAACTCTCTCTTTTCCCTCTTTTCTGTCGCCTGTGTCTTTTCCCTGGTTTCCTTCCTTTCCACGAACTCTCTCTTTCCCCTCTTTTCTCTCGCTTGTCTCTTTTCCCTCTTTTCTCTCTTTCCCCTCTTTCCCCTCACCTGTCTCTTCTCCGAGGTTTCCCTCTTTTCCAGAAACTCTCTCTTTTCCCTCTTTTCTCTCATGTCCCTTTCCCCTCATGTCTCTTTCCCCTGGTTACCCTATTTTCCCTCAACTCTCTCTTTTCCCCCCCTTTCCACCACCTCTCTTTTTTTCCCGGATTTCCCTCTTTTCCACGAACTCTGTCTTTTCCCTCTTTTCTGTCGCCTCTTTCACCTCTTTTCCCTCTTTCCCCTCGCCTGTCTCTTCTCCCAGGTTTCCCTCTTTTCCACGAACTCTCTCTTTTCCCTCCTTTCCGTCACCTGTCTCTTTCCCCTGGTTTCCGTCTTTCCCCTCAACTCTGTCTTTTCCCAATTTCCCCTCAACTCTGTTTTCCCACTTCCCCCTCTCATGTCTCTTTTCCCTGTATTCCCTCAACTCTATCTTTTCCCTCTTTTCCCCTTTCCCATCTCTTCTCCCTGGTATCCCTCTTTTCCATGAACTCTCTCTTTCCCCTCCTTTCTGTCACCTGTCTCTTTTCCCCGGTTTCCTTCCTTTCCAGGAACTCTCTCTTTTCCCTCTTTTCTGTCGCTTGGCTCTTTTCCCTCTTTTCCCTCTTTCCCCTCGCCTGTCTCTTTTGTCTCTTTTCCCACACCTGCCTCTTTTCCCGGGTTTCCCTCTTTTCCATGACCTCTCTCTTTTCCCTCTTTTCTGTCGCTTGTCTCTTTCCCCTCTTTTCCCTCTTTCCCCTCGCCTGTCTCTTCTCCATGGTTTCCCTCTTTTCCATGAACTCTCTCATTTCCCCCCTTTCTGTCACCTGTCTCTTTTCCCTGGTTTCCCTCTTTCCTCTCAACTCTGTCTTTTCCCACTTTCCCCTCAACTCTGTTTTCCCACTTTCCCCTCTCATGTCTCTTTTCCCTGTATTCCTCCAACTCTCCCTTTTCCCTCTTCCCCTCACCTCTTTCTCTCACATCTTTTCCCACACCTGCCTCATTTCCCTGGTCTCCCTCTTTTCCCTCCTTTCCCTCCCTTGTCTCTTTTCCCTCTTTTCCCTCTATCCCCTCGCCTGTCTCTACCGTCTCATTTCCGTCAACTCTCTCTTTTCCCTCTTCCCCCCTTCCCTATCTCTTCTGCATGGTTTCCCTCTTTTCCCTGAACTCTCTCTTTTCCCTCCTTTCCCTCCCTTGTCTCTTTTCCATCTTTCCCCTGTCTTGTCTCTTTTCCCTGGTTTCCCTCTTTTCCCTCTTTCCCCTCGCCTGTCTCTTTTGTCTCTTTTCCCACACCTGCCTCTTTTCCCGGGTTTCCCTCTTTTCCATGAACTCTCTCTTTTCCCTCTTTTCTGTCGCTTGTCTCTTTCCCCTCTTTTCCCTCTTTCCCCTCTTCTGTCTCTTCTCCCAGGTTTCCCTCCTTTCCACGAACTCTCTCTTTTCCCTCTGTTCCCTCCCTTGTCTCTTTTCCATCTTTCCCATGTCTTTTCTCGTTTCCCTGGTTTCCCTCGTTTCCCTCATCTCTCTCTTTTCCCACTTTCCCCCTCATGTCTCTATTCCCTATATACCCTCAACGCTCTCTTTTCCCATTTTTCCCTCTCATGTCTCTTTTCCCTGTTTTCCCTCAACTCCATCTTTTCCCTCTTTTCCCCTTTCCCGTCTCCTCTCCCTGCTTTCCCTCTTTTCCACGAACTCTCTCTTTTCCCTCCTATCCGTCACCTGTCTCTTTTACCTGGTTTCCTTCCTTTCCACGAACTCTCTCTTTTCCCTCTTGTCTGTCGCTTGTCTCTTTCCCCTCTTTTCCCTCTTTCCCCTCGCCTGTCTCTTTTGTCTCTTTTCCCACACCTGCCTCTTTTCCCGGGTTTCCCTCTTTTCAATGAACTCTCCCTTTTCCCTCTTTTCTGTCGCTTGGCTCTTTTCCCTCTTTTCCCTCTTTCCCCTCGCCTGTCTCTTTTGTCTCTTTTCCCACACCTGCCTCTTTTCCCGGGTTTCCCTATTTTCCATGAACTCTCTCTTTTCCCTCTTTTCTGTCGCTTGTCTCTTTCCCCTCTTTTCCCTCTTTCCCCTCGCCTGTCTCTTCTCCCTGGTTTCCCTCTTTTCCACGAACTCTCTCTTTTCCCTCCTTTCCATCACCTGTCTCTTTTCCATCTTTCCGTCTTTCCTCTCAACTCTCTCTTTTCCCACTTTCCCCTCAACTCTGTTTTCCCACTTTCCCCTCTCATGTCTCTTTTCCCTGTATTCCGGCAACTCTCCCTTTTCCCTCTTCCCCTCACCTGTTTCTCTCACATCTTTTCCCACAGCTGCCTCATTTCCCTGGTCTCCCTCTTTTCCCTCCTTTCCCTCCCTTGTCTCTTTTCCCTCTTTTCCCTCTATCCCCTCGCCTGTCTCTACCGTGTCATTTCCCTCAACTCTCTCTTTTCCCTCTCCCCCCCTTCCCTATCTCTTCTCCAGGGTTTCCCTCTTTTCCCTGAACTCTCTCTTTTCCCTCCTTTCCCTCCCTTGTCTCTTTTCCATCTTTCCCCTGTCTTGTCTCTTTTCCCTGGTTTCCCTCTTTTCCCTCAACTCTCTGTTTTCCCACTTCCCCCTCTCATGTCTCTTTTCCCTGTATTCCCTCAACTCTCTCTTTTCCCTCTTTCCCCCTTTCCCGTTTCTTCTCCCTGGTTTCCCTCCTTTCCACGAACTCTCTCTTTTCCCTCTTTTCTCTCGCTTGTCTCTTTTACCTCTTTTCCCTCTTTCCCCTCACCTGTCTTTTCTCCCAGGTTTCCCTCTTTTCCACGAACTCTCACTTTTCCCTCTTTTCTGTCGCGTCTTTCACCTCTTTTCCCTCTTTCCCCTCGCCTGTCTCTTCTCCCAGGTTTCCCTCTTTTCCACAAACTCTCTCTTTTCCCTCCTTTCTGTCGCCTGTCTCTTTTCCCTGGATACCGTCTTTTCCATGAACCGTCTCTTGTCCCTCCTTTCCCTCCCTTGTCTCTTTTCCATCTTTCCTGTCTTTTCTCTTTTCCCTGGTTTCCCTCTTTCCCCTCAACTCTCTCTTTTCCCACTTCCCCCTCATGTCTCTATTCCCTATATACCCTCAACGCTCTCTATTCCCACTTTTCCCTCTCATGTCTATTTTTCCTGTATTCCCTCAACTCTCTCTTTTCCCTCTTTTCCCCTTTCCCGTCTCTTCTCCCTGCGTTCCCTCTTTTCCACGAACTCTCTCTTTCCCTCTTTTCTGTCACTTGTCTCTTTCCCCTCTTTTCCTTTTTTCCCCTCGCCTGTCTCTTCTCCCTGGTTTCCCTCCTTTCCACGAACACTGTCTTTCCCCCCCTTTCCGTCACCTCTCTCTTTTCCCGGGCTTCCCTCTTTTCCACGAACTCTCTCTTTTCCCTCTTTTTTGTCGCGTCTTTCACCTCTTTTCCCTCTTTCCCCTCGCCTGTCTCTTCTCCATGGTTTCCCTCTTTTCCGCGAACTCTCTCTTTTCCCTCTTTTCTGTCGCTTGTCTCTTTCCCCTCTTTCTCCTCTTTCCCCTCTTCTGTCTCTTCTCCCAGGTTTCCCTCTTTTCCACGAACTCTCTCTTTTCCCTCCTTTCCGTCACCTGTCTCTTTCCCCTGGTTTCCGTCTTTCCCCTCAACTCTATCTTTTCCCACTTTCCCCTCAACTCTGTTTTCCCACTTCCCCCTCTCATGTCTCTTTTCCCTGTATTCCCTCAACTCTATCTTTTCCCTCTTTTCCCCTTTCCCATCTCTTCTCCCTGGTTTCCCTCTTTTCCATGAACTCTCTCTTTTCCCTCCTTTCTGTCAGCTGCCTCTTTTCCCGGGTTTCCCTCTTTTCCATGAACTCTCTCTTTTCCCTCTTTTCTGTCGCTTGTCTCTTTCCCCTCTTTTCCCTCTTTCCCCTCGCCTGTCTCTTCTCCATGGTTTCCCTCTTTTCCACGAACTCTCGCTTTTCCCTCCTTTCCGTCACCTGTCTCTTTTCCATCTTTCCGTCTTTCCTCTCAACTCTCTCTTTTCCCACTTTCCCCTCAACTCTGTTTTCCCACTTTCCCCTCTCATGTCTCTTTTCCCTGTTTTCCCTCAACTGTCTCTTTTCCCACTTTCCCCCTTTCCCGTTTCTTCTCCCTGGTTTCCCCCCTTTCCCCGAACTCTCTCTTTTCCCTCTTTTCTCTCGCTTGTCTCTTTTACCTCTTTTCCCTCTTTCCCCTCACCTGTCTCTTCTCCCAGGTTTCCCTCTTTTCCACGAACACTGCCTTTCCCCCCCTTGCCGTCACCTGTCTCTTTTCCCGGGTTTCCCTCTTTTCCACGAACTCTGTCTTTTCCCTCTTTTCTGTCGCTTGTCTCTTCCCCCTCTTTCCCCTCGTTCCCCTCTTTCCCTTCTTCTGTCTCTTCTCCCAGGTTTCCCTCCTTTCCACGAACTCTCTCTTTTCCCTCTGTTCCCTCCCTTGTCTCTTTTCCATCTTTCCCCTGTCTTTTCTCTTTTCCCTGGTTTCCCTCGTTTCCCTCATCTCTCTCTTTTCCCACTTTCCCCCTCATGTCTCAATTCCATATATACCCTCAACGCTCTCTTTTCCCACTTTTCCCTCTCATGTCTCTTTTCCCTGTTTTCCCTCAACTCCATCTTTTCCCTCTTTTCCCCTTTCCCGTCTCCTCTCCCTGTTTCCCCTCTTTTCCCTCTTTCCCCTCGCCTGTCTCTTTTGTCTCTTTTCCCAAACCTGCCTCTTTTCCCGGGTTTCCCTATTTTCAATGAACTCTCTCTTTTCCCTCCTTTCTGTCACCTGTCTCTTTTCCCCGGTTTCCTTCCTTTCCACGAACTCTCTCTTTTCCCGCTTTTCTGTCGTTTGTCTCTTTTCCCTCTTTTCCCTCTTTCCCCTCGCCTGTCTCTTTTGTCTCTTTTCCCACACCTGCCTCTTTTCCCGGGTTTCCCTCTTTTCAACGAACTCTCTCTTTTCCCTCTTTTCTGTCGCTTGTCTCTTCCCCCTCTTTTCCCTCTTTCCCCTCGCCTGTCTCTTCTCCCTGGTTTCCCTCTTTTCCACGAACTCTCTCTTTTCCCTCCTTTCCGTCACCTGTCTCTTTTCCATCTTTCCGTCTTTCCTCTCAACTCTCTCTTTTCCCACTTTCCCCTCAACTCCGTTTTCCCACTTTCCCCTCTCATGTCTCTTTTCCCTGTATTCCGGCAACTCTCCCTTTTCCCTCTTCCCCTCACCTGTTTCTCTCACATCTTTTCCCACACCTGCCTCATTTCCCTGGTCTCCCTCTTTTCCTTCCTTTCCCTCCCTTGTCTCTTTTCACTCTTTTCCCTCTATCCCCTCGCCTGTCTCTACCGTCTCATTTCCCTCAACTCTCTCTTTTCCCTCTCCCCCCCTTCCCTATCTCTTCTCCAGGGTTTCCCTCTTTTCCCTGAACTCTCTCTTTTCCCTCCTTTCCCTCCCTTGTCTCTTTTCCATCTTTCCCCTGTCTTGTCTCTTTTCCCTCGTTTCCCTGTATTCCCTCAACTCTCTCTTTTCCCTCTTTCCCCCTTTCCCGTTTCTTCTCCCTGGTTTCCCTCCTTTCCACGAACTCTCTCTTTTCCCTCTTTTCTCTCGCTTGTTTCTTTTACCTCTTTTCCCTCTTTCCCCTCACCTGTCTCTTCTCCCAGGTTTCCCTCTTTTCCACGAACTCTGTCTTTTCCCCCCTTTCCGTCACCTGTCTCTTTTCCCGGGTTTCCCTCTTTTCCACGAACTCTCACTTTTCCCTCTTTTCTGTCGCGTCTTTCACCTCTTTCCCCTCTTTCCCCTCGCCTGTCTCTTCTCCATGGATTCCCTCTTTTCCACGAACTCTCTCTTTTCCCTCTTTTCTGTCGCTTGTCTCTTTCCCCTCTTTCTCGTCTTTCCCCTCTTCTGTCTCTTCTCCCAGGTTTCCCTCTTTTCCACGAACTCTCTCTTTTCCCTCCTTTCCGTCACCTGTCTCTTTCCCCTGGTTTCTGTCTTTCCCCTCAACTCTCTCTTTTCCCACTTTCCCCTCAACTCTGTTTTCCCACTTCCCCCTCTCATGTCTCTTTTCCCTGTATTCCCTCAACTCTATCTTTTCCCTCTTTTCCCCTTTCCCATCTCTTCTCCCTGGTTTCCCTCTTTTCCATGAACTCTCTCTTTTCCCTCCTTTCTGTCACCTGTCTCTTTTCCCCGGGTTCCTTCCTTTCCACGAACTCTCCCTTTTCCCTCTTTTCTGTCGCTTGGCTCTTTTCCCTCTTATCCCTCTTTCCCCTCGCCTGTCTCTTCTCCATGGTTTCCCTCTTTTCCACGAACTCTCTCTTTTCCCTCTTTTCTATCGCCTGTGTCTTTTCCCTGGTTTCCTTCCTTTCCACGAACTCTCTCTTTCCCCTCTTTTGTCTCGCTTGTCTCTTTTCCCTCTTTTCTCTCTTTCCCCTCTTTCCCCTCACCTGTCTCTTCTCCCAGGTTTCCCTCTTTTCCAGAAACTCTCTCTTTTCCCTCTTTTCTCTCATGTCCCTTTCCCCTCATGTCTCTTTCCCCTGGTTACCCTATTTTCCCTCAACTCTCTCTTTTTCCCCCCTTTCCACCACCTGTCTTTTTTTCCCGGATTTCCTTCTTTTCCACGAACTCTGTCTTTTCCCTCTTTTCTGTCGCCTGTCTCTTTCACCTCTTTTCTCTCTTTCCCCTCGCCTGTCTCTTCTCCCAGGTTTCCCTCTTTTCCACGAACTCTCTCTTTTCCCTCCTTTCCGTCACCTGTCTCTTTCCCCTGGTTTCCGTCTTTCCCCTCAACTCTGTCTTTTCCCACTTTCCCCTCAACTCTGTTTTCCCACTTCCCCCTCTCATGTCTCTTTTCCCTGTATTCCCTCAACTCTATCTTTTCCCTCTTTTCCCCTTTCCCATCTCTTCTCCCTGGTTTCCCTCTTTTCCATGAACTCTCTCTTTCCCCTCCTTTCTGTCACCTGTCTCTTTTCCCCGGTTTCCTTCCTTTCCACGAACTCTCTCTTTTCCCGCTTTTCTGTCGCTTGGCTCTTTTCCCTCTTTTCCCTCTTTCCCCTCGCCTGTCTCTTTTGTCTCTTTTCCCACACCTGCGTCTTTTCCCGGGTTTCCCTCTTTTCAACGAACTCTCTCTTTTCCCTCTTTTCTGTCGCTTGTCTCTTTCCCCTCTTTGCCCTCTTCCCCCTCGCCTGTCTCTTCTCCATGGTTTCCCTCTTTTCCACGAACTCTCTCTTTTCCCTCTTTTCTGTCGCCTGTGTCTTTTCCCTGGTTTCCTTCCTTTCCACGAACTCTCTCTTTCCCCTCTTTTCTCTTGCTTGTCTCTTTTCCCTCTTTTCTCTCTTTCCCCTCTTTCCCCTCACCTGTCTCTTCTCCCAGGTTTCCCTCTTTTCCAGAAACTCTCTCTTTTCCCTCTTTTCTCTCATGTCCCTTTCCCCTCATGTCTCTTTCCCCTGGTTACCCTATTTTCCCTCAACTCTCTCTTTTCCCCCCTTTCCACCACCTCTCTTTTTTTCCCGGATTTCCCTCTTTTCCACGAACTCTGTCTTTTCCCTCTTTTCTGTCGCCTCTTTCACCTCTTTTCCCTCTTTCCCCTCGCCTGTCTCTTCTCCCAGGTTTCCCTCTTTTCCACGAACTCTCTCTTTTCCCTCCTTTCCGTCACCTGTCTCTTTCCCCTGGTTTCCGTCTTTCCCCTCAACTCTGTCTTTTCCCAATTTCCCCTCAACTCTGTTTTCCCACTTCCCCCTCTCATGTCTCTTTTCCCTGTATTCCCTCAACTCTATCTTTTCCCTCTTTTCCCCTTTCCCATCTCTTCTCCCTGGTTTCCCTCTTTTCCATGAACTCTCTCTTTCCCCTCCTTTCTGTCACCTGTCTCTTTTCCCCGGTTTCCTTCCTTTCCAGGAACTCTCTCTTTTCCCTCTTTTCTGTCGCTTGGCTCTTTTCCCTCTTTTCCCTCTTTCCCCTCGCCTGTCTCTTTTGTCTCTTTTCCCACACCTGCCTCTTTTCCCGGGTTTCCCTCTTTTCCATGACCTCTCTCTTTTCCCTCTTTTCTGTCGCTTGTCTCTTTCCCCTCTTTTCCCTCTTTCCCCTCGCCTGTCTCTTCTCCATGGTTTCCCTCTTTTCCATGAACTCTCTCATTTCCCCCCTTTCTGTCACCTGTCTCTTTTCCCTGGTTTCCCTCTTTCCTCTCAACTCTGTCTTTTCCCACTTTCCCCTCAACTCTGTTTTCCCACTTTCCCCTCTCATGTCTCTTTTCCCTGTATTCCTCCAACTCTCCCTTTTCCCTCTTCCCCTCACCTCTTTCTCTCACATCTTTTCCCACACCTGCCTCATTTCCCTGGTCTCCCTCTTTTCCCTCCTTTCCCTCCCTTGTCTCTTTTCCCTCTTTTCCCTCTATCCCCTCGCCTGTCTCTACCGTCTCATTTCCGTCAACTCTCTCTTTTCCCTCTTCCCCCCTTCCCTATCTCTTCTGCATGGTTTCCCTCTTTTCCCTCAACTCTCTCTTTTCCCTCCTTTCCCTCCCTTGTCTCTTTTCCATCTTTCCCCTGTCTTGTCTCTTTTCCCTGGTTTCCCTCTTTTCCCTCTTTCCCCTCGCCTGTCTCTTTTGTCTCTTTTCCCACACCTGCCTCTTTTCCCGGGTTTCCCTCTTTTCCATGAACTCTCTCTTTTCCCTCTTTTCTGTCGCTTGTCTCTTTCCCCTCTTTTCCCTCTTTCCCCTCTTCTGTCTCTTCTCCCAGGTTTCCCTCCTTTCCACGAACTCTCTCTTTTCCCTCTGTTCCCTCCCTTGTCTCTTTTCCGTCTTTCCCATGTCTTTTCTCGTTTCCCTGGTTTCCCTCGTTTCCCTCATCTCTCTCTTTTCCCACTTTCCCCCTCATGTCTCTATTCCCTATATACCCTCAACGCTCTCTTTTCCCATTTTTCCCTCTCATGTCTCTTTTCCCTGTTTTCCCTCAACTCCATCTTTTCCCTCTTTTCCCCTTTCCCGTCTCCTCTCCCTGCTTTCCCTCTTTTCCACGAACTCTCTCTTTTCCCTCCTATCCGTCACCTGTCTCTTTTACCTGGTTTCCTTCCTTTCCACGAACTCTCTCTTTTCCCTCTTGTCTGTCGCTTGTCTCTTTCCCCTCTTTTCCCTCTTTCCCCTCGCCTGTCTCTTTTGTCTCTTTTCCCACACCTGCCTCTTTTCCCGGGTTTCCCTCTTTTCAATGAACTCTCTCTTTTCCCTCTTTTCTGTCGCTTGTCTCTTCCCCCTCTTTTCCCTCTTTCCCCTCGCCTGTCTCTTCTCCCTGGTTTCCCTCTTTTCCACGAACTCTCTCTTTTCCCTCCTTTCCGTCACCTGTCTCTTTTCCATCTTTCCGTCTTTCCTCTCAACTCTCTCTTTTCCCACTTTCCCCTCAACTCCGTTTTCCCACTTTCCCCTCTCATGTCTCTTTTCCCTGTTTTCCCTCAACTGTCTCTTTTCCCACTTTCCCCCTTTCCCGTTTCTTCTCCCTGGTTTCCCCCCTTTCCACGAACTCTCTCTTTTCCCGCTTTTCTGTCGTTTGTCTCTTTTCCCTCTTTTCCCTCTTTCCCCTCGCCTGTCTCTTTTGTCTCTTTTCCCACACCTGCCTCTTTTCCCGGGTTTCCCTCTTTTCAACGAACTCTCTCTTTTCCCTCTTTTCTGTCGCTTGTCTCTTCCCCCTCTTTTCCCTCTTTCCCCTCGCCTGTCTCTTCTCCCTGGTTTCCCTCTTTTCCACGAACTCTCTCTTTTCCCTCCTTTCCGTCACCTGTCTCTTTTCCATCTTTCCGTCTTTCCTCTCAACTCTCTCTTTTCCCACTTTCCCCTCAACTCCGTTTTCCCACTTTCCCCTCTCATGTCTCTTTTCCCTGTATTCCGGCAACTCTCCCTTTTCCCTCTTCCCCTCACCTGTTTCTCTCACATCTTTTCCCACACCTGCCTCATTTCCCTGGTCTCCCTCTTTTCCTTCCTTTCCCTCCCTTGTCTCTTTTCACTCTTTTCCCTCTATCCCCTCGCCTGTCTCTACCGTCTCATTTCCCTC